>OX638133.1:25370962-27770962 GCA_951804985.1 Dryomyza anilis
AAAAGTAAAAAAAAAGTGTTGCCTTTATTTAATCTAGTATTTTTAACTTTTTAACTAAAAGTCGTAATTTATTTTCTTAAATTGGGGTTTAAAGAGGATACATAAAAATCATAGCATTTTTTCCAACAAAGTAGTAACGCTTTTTATTATTTTTTTTTTGTATTTAGTCAAATTTTGAATATCTATTGCTTATATCTCGCAAACATTTTTTTTTTCAGGCATAAGAGACATTTTTTGTAATGTAGCGCAATGTTTTCTGTGTATTATATCGAAATTATATTATATAAATGATGGCATTCATTTCTTTTGTTGAAATTTTAAAAATATGTAAAGACCAAAATAATGTGAAATTGAAAAATGTGCTATATCTCAAAAACTAGAGCGACATTGACAAAACTGATGACATTTTCGAAATCATCATAAAATGCATTCAAATTTAAATAATTAAAAAATATATTAAAATGAGTGTATTTAAAAAAAAAAACAAAAAAAAGCATAATATTTAAAATCTGACCTTTTATTATATTAAACCAAAAACATAGAAATTATATTTTTAAAAAGCAAAACCCTGAATATTCTACATCAGTCACCACATTGCTGATGATAACGAACGATGTCTCGTTGTTATTACATTGGCCAATCACAAAATATTAAAAAAAAAAAATAAACCAGAAAATCATCATGTTAAACCAGCCACCTGTTAAATGCCGCTGCAGCAACTAGTTTTAAATTGTTGAAGAGCTGTTAATTTCAGCCGTCGTCTAACGTCCCTTGGCAACAATTTCAAATAAAAAATTGCTATTTCAACAACAACTACAACATAAAGAGTGCAAAAATATAAAATACGAAATATTGCTGCCGATACAGCGCTACCTGCTCTTCGTTTGAAATTGGCAACATTGACACCAGCTTCAGCGCATTGGCAACACTTACGACAAGCAACAGCAGCGGCAACGGCAACATTGGTTATTGTCCGCCATTAATATGCAAGTGATGTGCGGCCGAAACTGTGAAAATGTCGCTCGGACGCCCGGTTTTTAAGCGAACGCCAACCCAGAGGCCGGCCCACAGTCGCATCCGCGCTGTGCTGTGAATTTTAAGCAGGTCTCTTAATCGGCAACTTGTTTTAACTGTTGCAGCGGGAATTCTCAATGCTTTTATATTAGGCACATAAATATTTTCATTTTTTTATCTGTCTCTACTTTTTTTTTAATTTAATGTTTTTCTAATATTTTATGATTCTATTAAGTGTTTTCGATGTTGATGTTGGAAATTGTTTGTTTACTTCTTATCAGGAAAATTGATTTTTATTATATATCGTCGATAACACTTGAAGTACGTCGAAAAAGCAAATTATAAATTTGATATTTCAAATGTCAGCGATATTTAGGTATGCATACATAAGCAAATACTACCAAATTCAACACAAAATTCTTCTTGAGTCGCAGAAGTTAAATTCTTAACAATCAAAAAAAAAATCACGAATATTTTACTTGAGGCGCAGAACTAAAGTTCTTGGCGAATATAGAAATTACCGCCAATATTGTGCATTATTCAAAACGGACTATACAGAGTTGTATAACGGATAACTTAGTAGCAAAAAATCTTCTTGATTTCGAATGAGAGAATGCCCATCTCCAAAATTCGGTATGATGTATGCATACTTTGATCTATCTACCACGTCGCTATCAAGAGTTCTGCTAAGTTTAAGTAAAAAATCCTATATCTCCCCTTTCGGTAGACCTATTTTAATAATTTATACACCAAACGATAGATATAGCTTCAAAGTATAACCGTGCCAAATTGCATAATGCCGAACTCCTAAAGTCGGTATGCATACTTTGACCTATCTACGACGTCTAAAAATTCTTCTTATAGTATCTTCTTATAGTATCAAAGACTAGTAACATTTGAAATATTGATTCCGATTCTAATTCTAATTTCAAGATATTTAAAATAACGGTTCCGATTCTAACCAAAAAAAAAAAAAATATATGCGCTCCAATTCTGGTTCCACATATTTTTTAATAACGGTTCCAAAAATCTAAACGGTTCAGATTCCTTTATCTTTGTGGTCCCTGACATGGACTAAAACTCTTTGGAAGATCGGTTCCTGTTCTGGGTACAAACTTAAAATAGCAGTTCTGGTTGCGGTTCCAATTCAGCTTCTGATATGTGTTTCATATTCCCGTTCCAAATCCTTTTGTTTTTAATAACGGTTCTCAATCCATTTCCGGTTCTTAAAATCGAAACAGTAGCGGTTCCGAAATAAGGTAACAACAATCTATTACAATTTTTGTATACACCGAAATAATAACTGCATTAAATTATATGACATTTATGTCATTTGTTTTAAAAAACTGTAGATCTACTACATTTTGTTAGTTTTTATATACATTTGTTATTTATTTCACTTAATTTTACTACACCAAGTATTGAAAAATCATTTTTTACATATTGCACAAACTGTATTGAATTAAAATAAACCGAAGCAGATCCAAGCATCTGACTAAAACGAGGTAATGAGAGAATACTACATAGTGCTGCCAACTAATTGAGTTTCTCGCTCAATATTCTCGAATTATTTGAGCTGTGCGTGTTATATTTGTACTCAGAACGACGTGAGGAAGTTTTTTCAAGGCAATGTTTTACTCTCGGAGGTGTGGAATTTTTGTTTTTGTTGAGTTGTAGCGACGCAAAGAAAAATATTCTATATTTTGACCGTATCCTTTTCGCTCGCAGTTCAACGCACTAATCACTGCCCTACGGAAACTACTTATTGTATACATTAACGAAAATATGCGCACAATGTACAACATTTCGTTTTTTAATGACCACATAAAATACTTCTTTGTATCAAGAAGAATATTTACGATTGCATTTGTGCTCTCTTACCATTGGAGCTGTGCCTGTTATATTTTTCTAATAATGATAAAGATGACAACATTACTAAATATGCAATATTTACTATAATCAGACCATATAAAGGCAAGTCTAACTTTTTAATTTTACGAAATATGAATAATTTAAGCAAAAAATATAGAAATATAGAAATATAGAAATATAGAAATATAGAAACATAGAAATATAGAAATATAGAAATATAGAAATATAGAAATATAGAAATATAGAAATATAGAAATATAGAAATATAGAAATATAGAAATATAGAAATATAGAAATATAGAAATATAGAAATATAGAAATATAGAAATATAGAAATATAGAAATATAGAAATATAGAAATATAGAAATATAGAAATATAGAAATATAGAAATATAGAAATATAGAAATATAGAAATATAGAAATATAGAAATATAGAAATATAGAAATATAGAAATATAGAAATATAGAAATATAGAAAACAATAACATGCTAAAGTTTCTGCAATATGTATAAAACGAGAGTCTAATACATTGTGTAGTAAAATCAAGACAAGTCCGCATGTAATCAAAAATATAGAAAACAATTACGGTATGGTCTGGAAGGAATGATAGGCTATATACGGGCGGGATTGGACAAAGAGGCGTGGCACCTCCCATACAACCTAAACTTTCAATACGATATAACTCGCCACTTTCACCAGCTACGAATATGAAACAAAAAACTCAAATACAAAAAAAAATTTAAAACAAAAAAGCAAAAGCACAAAACAAAACAAAAGCAAAAATACAAAAACAAAAGCAATCACGTTTGTTCCGCTTCTCCGTCTAAACGGCTGATCCGATTGTCTTGAAATTTTTACCACAGATGCGGTATGGTCTGGAAGGAATGATAGGCTATATATGGGCAGGATATGACAAAGAGGCGTGGCACCTCCCATGCAACCTAAACACGATATAACTCGGCACTTTCACCAGCTACGAACATGAAACAAAAAACTCAAATACAAAAAAAAAACATTAAAAACAAAAAAGCAAAAGCACAACACAAAACAAAAGCAAAAATACAAAAACAAAACCAATCACATAAAACCACAATCCAAACTAAATGAAAAACAAAAAAGGGAAAGAAAAAGAAAAACAAACTCACCACACTAAAACTAACCAAACTAAAACTCACCACACTAAAACTCACCAAACTAAAATTCACCACACTAAAACCCACCACACTATAATTAACCACACTAAAACTCACCACCCTAAAATTCACTACACTAAAACTCACCACAATAAAATTCATCACATTAAAATTCATCACACTAAAACTCACCACAATAAAATTCACCACACTAAAACTCGCTACACTAAAACACGCCACACTAAAACACGCCACATTAAATTTCACCACACTAAAACCCACCACACTATAATTGACCACACTAAAACTCACCACACTTAAAAACACCATACTTAAACTCACCACACTCAAATTCACCACACTAAAACTCACCACACTAAAACTCACCACACCAAAACTAACCACAATTAAACTCACCACTCCAAAATTCACCACATCTAAACTCACCACACCGAAACTTACTACATTAAAACCCACCACACTAAAACTTCTACTGGGAAAAACTCTACGGGAAAGAATTCTACTGGGAACAATTCTACCGGGATGAATTCTACGTTGAGAATTCTACGGGAAAGCGTTCTATGTGGATTTTACGGGGAAGATTTCTACTGGGAATAATTCTGAGGAGAAGCGCAGTCTGAGAAAAAATTGTCTTTGAGAAAAGTTGTTTTGGCGGAGAATTATTTGGTTAACACATTTATAAAACCAATAAAAAAATTTCAACAGCTAAGCACGGGCCCTTTATATAAATAATAAAATGTTTTTTATATTAATAAAATCGCTCCATATCTTTGAATTCAGAAAATCTTGGCACGATTCGTGCACGGGTCCAGCTAGTTCAGAATAAAGTAGAATTTTGTTGCAATTAGTCAAACCTCTTCCTGTTTACTACGAAACATTTTTACTACATTTTTACTATTTTTACAACGAAAAGTTCAAACACACAAAAATTAAAATTATTTGTAATATTATTGTCTTGTTCTCTCTTTACTTTAAAATAACATTGTATTGAAAGACTTTATGTAGGTATATTTTTAAAAAATAATTTGCTCTACCTTGCATCGCATATTAAAAACACACGAGTAAAAATATGACTCCCATTAAACGCACGAGTTTTTCACGTTTTTACTGCACAGCACTATTTTCAAACCGATTTTATTTGGTCGCTTAAAAAGTCTGCAGCGATTTGTTTGGTACAAATTCCTTGGCTTGAAGCGAATTAATGACGTCGTCGTTGTCTTTCACGCGATGCCAGGCCAGGCCAGGCCATACCACAAACAAAAAAAACATAGAAAAAAACCCCAACGGCGACGGTCATTTTGTACAAAAAAAAAACAGCATAAAAGCGAAAAATGTATTTTTTATTAAATAATAAAAAATGTTAAAATAAGAAAAAAAATGCATAAATGTAGTGCAACGTTGCCAAACTGGTTCTTACTAGCCACAATTGCAACACTGTTAAGGAAGGATCGCACAAAATAAAAAAAGAGAACCAAAGAGACTGTGGCTTAAACAGAAATAATATTGCAAAATATTTTCAGAAATAGTTGAAATTCATGAGAAAACGGAACAGTATTAAAAAACACGTATTATGCAAGGACATCTGTAAGTTAAAAATTATTTATTTAAAAACCCCGAGGTAACAAATTTTGCTTTGACGGGTTAATTTGGGAACTTGGAATTATGTTGATCTTTATCCTTGTAATATTCAGACAGGCAGACAGATCACAGTATCAAAAAATCGATTCGATACTTCAAACTGTGGCATGTGGTGTCATTAATACTCGTTCTGATATTTTATAATTGCGGCAAATGTATTTTTCTATATGATTTTATAGCATACATCTTATTTTGTAAGACTTGATTTGAATAGTTGTTGAAATCATTAAATGTTTACTCCGAGCATGATCTTTATGTGTCGCACAAAATGACACTTTTTTGGAAAAAAATTATAAAACTTCGAAATTATAAAACTAATCGGTACATTTCATGGATTTTTTTTTACGAAATAAAAATATCAAAGTACAGTTATGCATTGCAAAATGTCTTCTAGTTTTTCTCAAAAATAGTGTGAAAATATTTAAAATTGATGAATTTTTGGGAATTTTTGACATGTAATTTCTCAGATTCCGGAGACGATGTCAGAAAGATTTTATTTTGTAATTTTGACTACATTTATAGTGATTATAAATATGCTAGTGCAAATGAAGGATATCGCTTGTAGTTCTTGGAATAAATTTTCAAAGAAATAACTCAAATGTGTGAAATTAGAATAAAAATGGGAGTTTTTGACATGTAATTTCTCAAAATCCGGAGACGATATCAGAATGATTTTATTTTTTTTATTTTCGACTACATTTATAGTGAATTTAAATATATTAGTGCGAATGAAGGATATCTCTTGTATTTCTTGGAATGCATTTACAAAGAAATGCACCAGGGTTTGAAAATTAGAATAAAAAGGAGTTTTTGGCATGTTATTTCCCAAGATATAGAACCGATATCGGGCTGATTTTTTTATTTTGTATTTTTGACCACATTTATAGTGATCAGAAAAAAGTTAGTACGATTGAAGAATATCACTTGTAGTCCTTGAAATAAATTTACTAAGAAATTCACAAGTGTTTGAAATTAGAATAAAAATGGTAGTTTTTGGCATGTTATTTCTCAAAATCCAGAGTCGATAACAGAATGATTTTTTTTTTTAATATTGACCACATTGATAATGATTAGAAATAAATTAGTGGAAGTGTAGGATATTGCTTGTAGTTTTTGGAAAAAATGTACAAAGAAATGCACAAGTGTCTGAACTTACTTCGGAGTTTTTGGCATGTTATTTCTCAAAATCCAGAGTCGATAACAGAATGATTTTATTTTTTATTTTTGACTACATTCATAGTGATTATAAATATATTGTTAAATATGTGCGAATGAAGGATATCGCGAGGTATAATTGATATCAAATTATTAACATGATATAAAATTCTTCAAATTGGAATTTTTCAAAGTGAGATTTTACAAAATGTGGATGAATTAATGGATTTATGATATTTTTTATATTCTTACACACATCATTTGTTATTATAGTGAAATTAGTTTTCAATTAAAAAATATTTCTTGTGATTTTCATCAAAAGTTTCATCGTTTTGTTCACCGCGTATCGCATTGTTGAAGAAATCATTGAATGATCATTCAATTGGTGGTTCATATTGAAATATTTGTTGATGCTAACAACTCCGTTAAAGTCTCGTTTGAAAACTAATATAACGATCTTTTTCGAAACTTTGAAGTCGTGGCCAATGATCATTATCCTTGTACTTCAAAATTTATGTCCCTAAAAAATTCCTGGTTTATTATAAACTAGTTGGACCCGTGTACGACTCGTGCAAAGATTTTTTGAATGCAAGAATACGGAGTGATTTTATTAAGATAAAGAACATTATTATTATTTACTAGCTGGACCCGTGCACGACTCGTGCCAAGATTTTGTGAATTCATAGATATAAAGCGATTTTATTAATACAAAAAAACATTATTATTATTTTTTATATCAGGGGCCCGTGCTTCGCTGTGGAAGTTTTTATTGGTTTTATAAATGTAGTAACCAAATAATAATTCTCCGCCAACAACTTTTCTCAAAGATAATTCAGACAGTAGAATATTTCGCCGTAGAATTCTTCTCAGTAGAAATCTTCGCCGTAAAATTCTTCCCCATAGAACGCTTTACCGTAGAATTCTTCCCCGTAGAACTCTTCCCGGTAGAATTCTTCCCCGTAGAGTTTTTCCCAGTAGAAGTTTTAGTGTAGTTAGTTTTAATGTGGTGAGTTTTAGTGTGTTGAATTTTTAGTTTAGTGAATTTTAAGTGTGGTGAGTTTTAGTGTGGTGTGTTTTAGTGTGGTGAGTTTTGGTGTGGTGAGTTTTAGTGTGGTAAGTTTTAGTGTGGTGAGTTTCGGTGTGGTGAGTTTTTACTATGGTGAGTTTTAGTGTGGTGAGTTTTTGTGTGGTGAATTTTTAGTGTGGTGAGTTTTAGTGTGGTGAGCTTTATTTTGTTGAGTTTTAGTGTGGTGAGTTTTAGTGTGGTGATTTTTGGTGTGGTGAGTTTTAGTGTGGTAAGTTTTGGTGTGGTGAGTTTTAGTATGGTGAATTTTTAGTGTGGTGAGTTTTAGCGTGGTGAGTTTTATTGTGGTGAGTTTTAGTGTGGTGAGTTTTAGTGTGGTGAATTTTATTTTTTGTTTCATCTTTTTAGATTGTGTATGTGCTGAGTTATGTCGTTTTGAAAGTTTAAGTTGTATGGGAGGTACCACGCCCCTTTGTCCAATCCCGCCCATATATAGCCTATGACACCCTCCGGACTCCTTAGTAACCCGAGGCAAAACTTCAGTTAAATCGGTTCAGCGGTTTAGACGTGATGCTGGAACAAACAGACAGACAGACAGAACGCAGACTGACATACGTACCAAGAGTTTTATATATATAGATTTTCGATAGTCTAATTGAGTTTGTTTGGTGGGTTCACTATATATTCCAAATTTTAAGTAAATTTCGTGAAGAGGTTTTTTGTTTTTGAGTTTTCACTTTTTTGAGTTTTTACTTTTTTGTGTTTTTGCTTTTTTGTTCTGCTTTTGTATTTATGCTTTTGATTTGTGTCATTGCTTTTGTTTTTGTGTTGTTGCTTTTGTTCTTGTGTTTCTGCTTTTGAGTTGTGATTTTCTGTTTTTGTTTTGCTTTTCTTTTTGAGTTTTTGTTGCTGTATTGGCGTTTTTGCTCTTGTGTTTTGCTTTAGTGTTTTTGCTTTTGTGTTTTTTCTTTGATTTTGTGTCTTTGCTTTAGTTTTTGTGTTTTTGCTTTTGTTTTTGTGATTTTGTTTTTGTGTTTTTTCTTATGATTTGTGTTTTTGTTTTTATGTTATTGCTTTTGTTTGTGTTTTTGCTTTTGTGTTTGTGTTTTTGCTTTTCTTTTTTTTTGTGCTCTTGTTTTTATGTTTTTTTTGTGTTTTGCTTTTGTTTTTCTTTTGTTTTTGTGTTTTTGCTTTTGTTTTTTTTTCTGTTGCTTTTGTTTTTGTTTTTGTTTTTGTGTTTTTGCTTTTGTATTTTGCATTTATGTTTTTGCTTTTGTGTTTTTGCTTCTGTTTTTGATTTTGTGTTTTTGCTTTTGATTTTTATTTTTGCTTTTGTTATTTTTTTGTTATTTGCTTTTCTTTTTCCATCTGTTTTTTATTTTGCTGTTGTTTTTTTGTTATTGCTTTAGTATTATGCTTTTGCTTTTATGTTGTGTTTGATTTTTGTGTTTTTGCTTTTGTATATTTTTTTTTGTATTTGAGTTTTTTGTTTCATCTTCTTAGCTTGTGTATGTGCCGAGTTATGTCTTTTTGAAAGTTTAGGTTGTACAGGAGGTGCCACGCCCCTTCGTCCAATCTCGCCCATATATAGCTAATGACGCCCTCCGAACTAAATAGTATCCTGGTGCAAAATTTCAGTTAAATCGGTTGAGCGGTTTAGACGTGATGCTAGAGCAAACAAACAGACAGACAGACTGGCAGACGGACCAAGACT
Source organism: Dryomyza anilis (assembly GCA_951804985.1). NCBI lineage: Eukaryota > Metazoa > Arthropoda > Insecta > Diptera > Dryomyzidae > Dryomyza > Dryomyza anilis. The sequence goes on from OX638133.1 coordinate 25,380,537, forward strand.
TTTATATATGTAGATGTTCAAATCAAATTGAAATATGGTATTTTTGTCCGACATTTTCTATAATTGTTTCGCCAAAAACAATGATTTCGACAATTTTAGTTTTCGATTTTCGACATTTTTGTTTTAGACATTTTTAAGTTTCGGCATTTTTATTTTCTACATTTTTGTCTTCGGTATTTTTAATTTCGATATATTAATTTTTGACTTATCGTACCAGACACACTGAAAACATTTTATGAGACCCCATCAAGATCAACAGTAAATTGCAGTACTTTCGATTTCTGAAAATCATATTTTATAATATTTGTTAAAGAAGATTTGTCCCATTCAATCTAAACACGCAAAGAGAAAACATGTTTACCATTATCAAGATCTGACGGAGTTATTTAATGAATCTTGCAATCATACGGTGATTTCTGGAACAGGGTCACTTAGAAAAACATGATTACAACAATAATAATTTGCATTAATTTAATGCATTAAATAATAATAATAATAATAGCATTAAATGATGCCGCCAAAACATGATGATGGTGAACATTATGTTTCTGTGCATGTATTATTCAGTATTAATTAGAATAAAAATAGATTTTAGGATCAGGTACACAAATGTTTGTGTATCAAAACCATCAATCTATGTATTAAAATTCTAATTTAAAAAGACTTGCTCAACAAGTTTTTAAATGTATCATGCATTTTACTGTTTTCACTTCAACATCACCAGAAACCACAATATTTACTATTGCATAATTTATGCAGTTTTTATATCCCATCGTTATTCTTTTGAAATTTTTACTTGAATTGCATTTTTTTTACGTTTTTGCATAACTTAAAATTTAGTCGCACAAACATGAAATAACCTGCGGCTACTTTTATGTACTACCCATGACTACAACCATTCATTACCCCATCGCTACCCTATTTTAGTGCAGCACCCTGTGCAACCCTGAAGTCGCATTTGTGCTATTCAGCAAAAGTGCTGCAAAAACACTTAAATTTCGAAGAATCGCTAGAAAAATGCAGCCTGCCATGCCAAATGCAAATTATACATTTGCCCATTTTCGCCATTTTTATTTTATGATTCTTTCGCGCAGTTTCGGGGCTCTTGAGGTTTTTTTTTCTGTTCATCAAGTAGCCTTGCATGACGTCACGTGTTCATTTTATGTCCGACCATTTTCCGCACAAATTACAAATGGCCAAATCTGCAAATGGCGCAAAATGCCGTTCGGCATGAAAGCGAAGATGGAGCAAACTTAATGGAGGTGCGAATGTGATGTTGATGCAAAATAAAAAAAAGTGCAGACTTTATGCAGAATTTTTCCCATTTGTTTAACAAATGAAAAATGCAGAGACGATATTTTCACTGAAACACCTTCTGTGCTTTCGACCAAAGTGTTCTTGTGAGGATTTGCATGGCAAAAAAAAAATAAAATAAAATTAAATATTTTCGCAGCAAACAAAATGCGGCCGGCAATCAAATGTTTTTTTTTATATTGCTCAAACTTAATTGAAATTAAAATCTTAATATAAATTTTTATTTTTTCTACGATGCTCCGTTAAAAGATATAGGAAATTCAGCTTACATTATGCCGACTTTGACACCGCTAGGACGCTCAGTATAGGAAATTCAGCTTACATTATGCCGACTTTGACACCTCCAGGACGCTTCGTTGAGAAGATATGCCGGTTCAAAGAAAATTAAAATTGAAAAAAATCAAAAAATTTCACCTATTAAATATGCCAACTTTGACACCTCTAGGACGCTCCGTTTAGAAGATATGAAGGATTAAAGAAAATGGATTTTGAAATTGCAATATCTTCGGAATCCGATGTTCGATTAAAATTATTTAAACGGCAAACTAATTATTGGAAATTCAGCTTACATTATACCGACTTTGACACCTCTAGGACGCTCCGTTTAGAAGATATGAAGGATTAAAGAAAATGGATTTTGAAATTGCAATATCTTCGGAATCCGTTGTTCGATTAAAATTATTTAAACGGCAAACTAATTATAGGAAATTCAGCTTACATTATGCCAACTTTGACACCTCTAGGACGCTCCGTTTAAAAGATATGAAGGATTAAAGAAAATGGATTTTGAAATTGCAATATCTTCGGAATCCGTTGTTCGATTAAAATTATTTAAACGGCAAACTAATTATAGGAAATTCAGCTTACATTATGCCAACTTTGACACCTCTAGGACGCTCCGTTTAAAAGATATGAAGGATTAAAGAAAATGGATTTTGAAATTGCAATATCTTCGGAATCCGTTGTTCGATTAAAATTATTTAAACGGCAAAGTAATTATAGGAAATTCAGCTTACATTATGCCGACTTTGACACCTCTAGGACGCTCCGTTTAGAAGATATGAAGGATTAAAGAAAATGGATTTTGAAATTGCAATATCTTCAGAATCCGTTGTTCGATTAAAATTATTTAAACGGCAAACTAATTATTGGAAATTCAGCTTACATTATACCGACTTTGACACCTCTAGGACGCTCCGTTTAGAAGATATGAAGGATTAAAGAAAATGGATTTTGAAATTGCAATATCTTCGGAATCCGTTGTTCGATTAAAATTATTTAAAAGGCAAACTAATTATAGGAAATTCAGCTTACATTATACCGACTTTGACACCTCTAGGACGCTCCGTTTAGAAGATATGAAGGATTAAAGAAAATGGATTTTGAAATTGCAATATCTTCGGAATCCGTTGTTCGATTAAAATTATTTAAACGGCAAACTAATTATAGGAAATTCAGCTTACATTATGCCAACTTTGACACCTCTAGGACGCTCCGTTTAAAAGATATGAAGGATTAAAGAAAATGGATTTTGAAATTGCAATATCTTCGGAATCCGTTGTTCGATTAAAATTATTTAAAAGGCAAACTATTTATAGGAAATTCAGCTTAGATTATGCCGACTTTGACACCTCTAGGACGCTCCGTTTAGAAGATATAAAGGATTAAAGAAAATGGATTTTGAAATTGCAATATCTTCGGAATCCGATGTTCGATTAAAATTATTTAAACGGCAAAGTAATTATAGGAAATTCAGCTTACATTATGCCGACTTTGACACCTCTAGGACGCTCCGTTTAGAAGATATGAAGGATTAAAGAAAATGGATTTTGAAATTGCAATATCTTCAGAATCCGTTGTTCGATTAAAATTATTTAAACGGCAAACTATTTATTGGAAATTCAGCTTACATTATACCGACTTTGACACCTCTAGGACGCTCCGTTTAGAAGATATGAAGGATTAAAGAAAATGGATTTTGAAATTGCAATATCTTCGGAATCCGTTGTTCGATTAAAATTATTTAAACGGCAAACTAATTATAGGAAATTCAGCTTACATTATGCCAACTTTGACACCTCTAGGACGCTCCGTTTAGAAGATATGAAGGATTAAAGAAAATGGATTTTGAAATTGCAATATCTTCGGAATCCGTTGTTCGATTAAAATTATTTAAAAGGCAAACTATTTATAGGAAATTCAGCTTACATTATGCCAACTTTGACACCTCTAGGACGCTCCGTTTAGAAGATATGAAGGATTAAAGAAAATGGATTTTGAAATTGCAATATCTTCGGAATCCGATGTTCGATTAAAATTATTTTAACGGCAAACTAATTATAGGAAATTCAGTTTACATTATGCCGACTTTGACACCTCTAGGACGCTCCGTTTAGAAGATATGAAGGATTAAAGAAAATGGATTTTGAAATTGCAATATCTTCGGAATCCGTTGTCCGATTAAAATTATTTAAACGGCAAACTAATTATAGGAAATTCAGCTTACATTATGCCAACTTTGACACCTCTAGGACGCTCCGTTTAGAAGATATGAAGGATTAAAGAAAATGGATTTTGAAATTGCAATATCTTCCGAATCCGTTGTCCGATTAAAATTATTTAAACGGCAAACTAATTATAGGAAATTCAGCTTACATTATGCCGACTTTGACACCTCTAGGACGCTCCGTTTAGAAGATATGAAGGATTAAAGAAAATGGATTTTGAAATTGCAATATCTTCGGAATCCGTTGTCCGATTAAAATTATTTAAACGGGAAACTAATTATAGGAAATTCAGCTTACATTATGCCAACTTTGACACCTCTAGGACGCTCCGTTTAGAAGATATGAAGGATTAAAGAAAATGGATTTTGAAATTGCAATATCTTCGGAATCCGATGTTCGATTAAAATTATTTTAACGGCAAACTAATTATAGGAAATTCAGCTTACATTATGCCGACTTTGACACCTCTAGGACGCTCCGTTTAGAAGATATGAAGGATTAAAGAAAATGGATTTTGAAATTGCAATATCTTCGGAATCCGATGTTCGATTAAACTAATTATAGGAAATTCAGTTTACATTATGCCGACTTTGACACCTCCAGGACGCTCCGTTTAGAAGATATGAAGGATTAAAGAAAATGGATTTTGAAATTGCAATATCTTCGGAATCCGTTGTTCGATTAAAATTATTTAAACGGCAAACTAATTATAGGAAATTCAGCTTACATTATGCCGACTTTGACACCTCTAGGACGCTCCGTTTAGAAGATATGAAGGATTAAAGAAAATGGATTTTGAAATTGCAATATCTTCGGAATCCGTTGTTCGATTAAAATTATTTAAACGGCAAACTAATTATAGGAAATTCAGCTTACATTATGCCGACTTTGACACCTCTAGCACGCTCCGTTTAAAAGTTATGCCGGTTTAAAGAAAATTAAAATTGAAAAAAATCAATAAATTTCACCTATAAAATATGCCAACTTTGACACCTCTAGGACGCTCCGTTTAGAAGATATGAAGGATTAAAGAAAATGGATTTTGAAATTGCAATATCTTCGGAATCCGATGTTCGATTAAAATTATTTTAACGGCAAACTAATTATAGGAAATTCAGCTTACATTATGCCGACTTTGACACCTCTAGGACGCTCCGTTTAGAAGATATGAAGGATTAAAGAAAATGGATTTTGAAATTGCAATATCTTCGGAATCCGATGTTCGATTAAAATTATTTTAACGGCAAACTAATTATAGGAAATTCAGTTTACATTATGCCGACTTTGACACCTCTAGGACGCTCCGTTTAGAAGATATGAAGGATTAAAGAAAATGGATTTTGAAATTGCAATATCTTCGGAATCCGATGTTCGATTAAAATTATTTTAACGGCAAACTAATTATAGGAAATTCAGCTTACATTATGCCGACTTTGACACCTCTAGGACGCTCCGTTTAGAAGATATGAAGGATTAAAGAAAATGTATTTTGAAATTGCAATATCTTCGGAATCCGATGTTCGATTAAAATTATTTTAACGGCAAACTAATTATAGGAAATTCAGCTTACATTATGCCGACTTTGACACCTCTAGGACGCTCCGTTTAGAAGATATGAAGGATTAAAGAAAATGGATTTTGAAATTGCAATATCTTCGGAATCCGATGTTCGATTAAACTAATTATAGGAAATTCAGTTTACATTATGCCGACTTTGACACCTCCAGGACGCTCCGTTTAGAAGATATGAAGGATTAAAGAAAATGGATTTTGAAATTGCAATATCTTCGGAATCCGTTGTTCGATTAAAATTATTTAAACGGCAAACTAATTATAGGAAATTCAGCTTACATTATGCCGACTTTGACACCTCTAGGACGCTCCGTTTAGAAGATATGAAGGATTAAAGAAAATGGATTTTGAAATTGCAATATCTTCGGAATCCGTTGTTCGATTAAAATTATTTAAACGGCAAACTAATTATAGGAAATTCAGCTTACATTATGCCGACTTTGACACCTCTAGCACGCTCCGTTTAAAAGTTATGCCGGTTTAAAGAAAATTAAAATTGAAAAAAATCAATAAATTTCACCTATAAAATATGCCAACTTTGACACCTCTAGGACGCTCCGTTTAGAAGATATGAAGGATTAAAGAAAATGGATTTTGAAATTGCAATATCTTCGGAATCCGATGTTCGATTAAAATTATTTTAACGGCAAACTAATTATAGGAAATTCAGCTTACATTATGCCGACTTTGACACCTCTAGGACGCTCCGTTTAGAAGATATGAAGGATTAAAGAAAATGGATTTTGAAATTGCAATATCTTCGGAATCCGATGTTCGATTAAAATTATTTTAACGGCAAACTAATTATAGGAAATTCAGTTTACATTATGCCGACTTTGACACCTCTAGGACGCTCCGTTTAGAAGATATGAAGGATTAAAGAAAATGGATTTTGAAATTGCAATATCTTCGGAATCCGATGTTCGATTAAAATTATTTTAACGGCAAACTAATTATAGGAAATTCAGCTTACATTATGCCGACTTTGACACCTCTAGGACGCTCCGTTTAGAAGATATGAAGGATTAAAGAAAATGTATTTTGAAATTGCAATATCTTCGGAATCCGATGTTCGATTAAAATTATTTTAACGGCAAACTAATTATAGGAAATTCAGCTTACATTATGCCGACTTTGACACCTCTAGGACGCTCCGTTTAGAAGATATGAAGGATTAAAGAAAATGGATTTTGAAATTGCAATATCTTCGGAATCCGATGTTCGATTAAAATTATTTTAACGGCAAACTAATTATAGGAAATTCAGCTTACATTATGCCGACTTTGACACCTCTAGGACGCTCCGTTTAGAAGATATGAAGGATTAAAGAAAATGGATTTTGAAATTGCAATATCTTCGGAATCCGATGTTCGATTAAACTAATTATAGGAAATTCAGTTTACATTATGCCGACTTTGACACCTCTAGGACGCTCCGTTTAGAAGATATGAAGGATTAAAGAAAATGGATTTTGAAATTGCAATATCTTCGGAATCCGTTGTTCGATTAAAATTATTTAAACGGCAAACTAATTATAGGAAATTCAGCTTACATTATGCCGACTTTGACACCTCTAGCACGCTCCGTTTATAAGATATGAAGGATTAAAGAAAATGGATTTTGAAATTGCAATATCTTCGGAATCCGTTGTTCGATTAAAATTATTTAAACGGCAAACTAATTATAGGAAATTCAGCTTACATTATGCCGACTTTGACACCTCCCGGACGCTCCGTTTAGAAGATATGAAGGATTAAAGAAAATGGATTTTGAAATTGCAATATCTTCGGAATCCGTTGTCCGATTAAAATTATTTAAACGGCAAACTAATTATAGGAAATTCAGCTTACATTATGCCAACTTTGACACCTCTAGGACGCTCCGTTTAGAAGATATGAAGGATTAAAGAAAATGGATTTTGAAATTGCAATATCTTCGGAATCCGATGTTCGATTAAACTAATTATAGGAAATTCAGTTTACATTATGCCGACTTTGACACCTCTAGGACGCTCCGTTTAGAAGATATGAAGGATTAAAGAAAATGGATTTTGAAATTGCAATATCTTCGGAATCCGTTGTCCGATTAAAATTATTTAAACGGCAAACTAATTATAGGAAATTCAGCTTACATTGTGCCGACTTTGACACCTCTAGGACGCTCCGTTTAGAAGATATGAAGGATTAAAGAAAATGGATTTTGAAATTGCAATATCTTCGGAATCCGATGTTCGATTAAAATTATTTTAACGGCGAACTAATTATAGGAAATTCAGCTTACATTATGCCGACTTTGACACCTCCAGGACGCTCCGTTTAGAAGATATGAAGGATTAAAGAAAATGGATTTTGAAATTGCAATATCTTCGGAATCCGATGTTCGATTAAAATTATTTTAACGGCAAACTAATTATAGGAAATTCAGTTTACATTGTGCCGACTTTGACACCTCTAGGACGCTCGGTTTAGAAGATATGAAGGATTAAAGAAAATGGATTTTGAAATTGCAATATCTTCGGAATCCGATGTTCGATTAAAATTATTTAAACGGCAAACTAATTATAGGAAATTCAGCTTACATTGTGCCGACTTTGACACCTCTAGGACGCTCGGTTTAGAAGATATGAAGGATTAAAGAAAATGGATTTTGAAATTGCAATATCTTCGGAATCCGATGTTCGATTAAACTAATTATAGGAAATTCAGTTTACATTATGCCGACTTTGACACCTCTAGGACGCTCCGTTTAGAAGATATGAAGGATTAAAGAAAATGGATTTTGAAATTGCAATATCTTCGGAATCCGTTGTTTGATTAAAATTATTTAAACCGCAAACTAATTATAGGAAATTCAGCTTACATTGTGCCGACTTTGACACCTCTAGGACGCTCGGTTTAGAAGATATGAAGGATTAAAGAAAATGGATTTTGAAATTGCAATATCTTCGGAATCCGTTGTTTGATTAAAATTATTTAAACGGCAAACTAATTATAGGAAATTCAGCTTACATTATGCCGACTTTGACACCTCTAGGACGCTCCGTTTAGAAGATATGAAGGATTAAAGAAAATGGATTTTGAAATTGCAATATCTTCGGAATCCGTTGTTCGATTAAAATTATTTAAACCGCAAACTAATTATAGGAAATTCAGCTTACATTGTGCCGACTTTGACACCTCTAGGACGCTCCGTTTAGAAGATATGAAGGATTAAAGAAAATGGATTTTGAAATTGCAATATCTTCGGAATCCGTTGTTTGATTAAAATTATTTAAACCGCAAACTAATTATAGGAAATTCAGCTTACATTGTGCCGACTTTGACACCTCTAGGACGCTCGGTTTAGAAGATATGAAGGATTAAAGAAAATGGATTTTGAAATTGCAATATCTTCGGAATCCGTTGTTTGATTAAAATTATTTAAACGGCAAACTAATTATAGGAAATTCAGCTTACATTATGCCGACTTTGACACCTCTAGGACGCTCCGTTTAGAAGATATGAAGGATTAAAGAAAATGGATTTTGAAATTGCAATATCTTCGGAATCCGTTGTTCGATTAAAATTATTTAAACCGCAAACTAATTATAGGAAATTCAGCTTACATTGTGCCGACTTTGACACCTCTAGGACGCTCCGTTTAGAAGATATGAAGGATTAAAGAAAATGGATTTTGAAATTGCAATATCTTCGGAATCCGTTGTTCGATTAAAATTATTTAAACGGCAAACTAATTATAGGAAATTCAGCTTACATTATGCCGACTTTGACACCTCTAGGACGCTCCGTTTAGAAGATATGAAGGATTAAAGAAAATGGATTTTGAAATTGAAATTTTAACGGCAAACTAATTATAGGAAATTCAGCTTACATTATGCCGACTTTGACACCTCTAGGACGCTCCGTTTAGAAGATATGAAGGATTAAAAAAAATGGATTTTGAAATTGCAATATCTTCGGAATCCGTTGTTCGATTAAAATTATTTAAACGGCAAACTAATTATAGGAAATTCAGCTTACATTATGCCGACTTTGACACCTCTAGGACGCTCCGTTTAGAAGATATGAAGGATTAAAGAAAATGGATTTTGAAATTGCAATATCTTCGGAATCCGTTGTTCGATTAAAATTATTTAAACCGCAAACTAATTATAGGAAATTCAGCTTACATTGTGCCGACTTTGACACCTCTAGGACGCTCCGTTTAGAAGATATGAAGGATTAAAGAAAATGGATTTTGAAATTGCAATATCTTCGGAATCCGTTGTTTGATTAAAATTATTTAAACGGCAAACTAATTATAGGACATTCAGCTTACATTATGCCGACTTTAACACCTCTAGGACGCTCCGTTTAGAAGATATGAAGGATTAAAGAAAATGGATTTTGAAATTGCAATATCTTCGGAATCCGCTGTTATTTAAACGGCAAACTAATTATAGGAAATTCAGCTTACATTATGCCGACTTTGACACCTCTAGGACGCTCCGTTTAGAAGATATGAAGGATTAAAGAAAATGGATTTTAAAATTGCAATATCTTCGGAATCCGTTGTTCGATTAAAATTATTTAAACGGCAAACTAATTATAGGAAATTCAGCTTACATTATGCCGACTTTGACACCTCTAGGACGCTCCGTTTAGAAGATATGAAGGATTAAAGAAAATGGATTTTGAAATTGCAATATCTTCGGAATCCGTTGTTTGATTAAAATTATTTAAACGGCAAACTAATTATAGGACATTCAGCTTACATTATGCCGACTTTGACACCTCTAGGACGCTCCGTTTAGAAGATATGAAGGATTAAAGAAAATGGATTTTGAAATTGCAATATCTTCGGAATCCGTTGTTCGATTAAAATTATTTAAACGGCAAACTAATTATAGGAAATTCAGCTTACATTATGCCGACTTTGACACCTCTAGGACGCTCCGTTTAGAAGATATGAAGGATTAAAGAAAATGGATTTTGAAATTGCAATATCTTCGGAATCCGTTGTTTGATTAAAATTATTTAAACGGCAAACTAATTATAGGACATTCAGCTTACATTATGCCGACTTTGACACCTCTAGGACGCTCCGTTTAGAAGATATGAAGGATTAAAGAAAATGGATTTTGAAATTGCAATATCTTCGGAATCCGTTGTTCGATTAAAATTATTTAAACGGCAAACTAATTATAGGAAATTCAGCTTACATTATGCCGACTTTGACACCTCTAGGACGCTCCGTTTAGAAGATATGAAGGATTAAAGAAAAAGGATTTTGAAATTGCAATATCTTCGGAATCCGTTGTTCGATTAAAATTATTTTAACGGCAAACTAATTATAGGAAATTCAGTTTACATTATGCCGACTTTGACACCTCTAGGACGCTCCGTTTAGAAGATATGAAGGATTAAAGAAAATGGATTTTGAAATTGCAATATCTTCGGAATCCGATGTTCGATTAAAATTATTTTAACGGCAAACTAATTATAGGAAATTCAGCTTACATTATGCCGACTTTGACACCTCTAGGACGCTCCGTTTAGAAGATATGAAGGATTAAAGAAAATGGATTTTGAAATTGCAATATCTTCGGAATCCGATGTTCGATTAAACTAATTATAGGAAATTCAGTTTACATTATGCCGACTTTGACACCTCCAGGACGCTCCGTTTAGAAGATATGAAGGATTAAAGAAAATGGATTTTGAAATTGCAATATCTTCGGAATCCGTTGTTCGATTAAAATTATTTAAACGGCAAACTAATTATAGGAAATTCAGCTTACATTATGCCGACTTTGACACCTCTAGGACGCTCCGTTTAGAAGATATGAAGGATTAAAGAAAATGGATTTTGAAATTGCAATATCTTCGGAATCCGTTGTTCGATTAAAATTATTTAAACGGCAAACTAATTATAGGAAATTCAGCTTACATTATGCCGACTTTGACACCTCTAGCACGCTCCGTTTAAAAGTTATGCCGGTTTAAAGAAAATTAAAATTGAAAAAAATCAATAAATTTCACCTATAAAATATGCCAACTTTGACACCTCTAGGACGCTCCGTTTAGAAGATATGAAGGATTAAAGAAAATGGATTTTGAAATTGCAATATCTTCGGAATCCGATGTTCGATTAAAATTATTTTAACGGCAAACTAATTATAGGAAATTCAGCTTACATTATGCCGACTTTGACACCTCTAGGACGCTCCGTTTAGAAGATATGAAGGATTAAAGAAAATGGATTTTGAAATTGCAATATCTTCGGAATCCGATGTTCGATTAAAATTATTTTAACGGCAAACTAATTATAGGAAATTCAGTTTACATTATGCCGACTTTGACACCTCTAGGACGCTCCGTTTAGAAGATATGAAGGATTAAAGAAAATGGATTTTGAAATTGCAATATCTTCGGAATCCGATGTTCGATTAAAATTATTTTAACGGCAAACTAATTATAGGAAATTCAGCTTACATTATGCCGACTTTGACACCTCTAGGACGCTCCGTTTAGAAGATATGAAGGATTAAAGAAAATGTATTTTGAAATTGCAATATCTTCGGAATCCGATGTTCGATTAAAATTATTTTAACGGCAAACTAATTATAGGAAATTCAGCTTACATTATGCCGACTTTGACACCTCTAGGACGCTCCGTTTAGAAGATATGAAGGATTAAAGAAAATGGATTTTGAAATTGCAATATCTTCGGAATCCGATGTTCGATTAAAATTATTTTAACGGCAAACTAATTATAGGAAATTCAGCTTACATTATGCCGACTTTGACACCTCTAGGACGCTCCGTTTAGAAGATATGAAGGATTAAAGAAAATGGATTTTGAAATTGCAATATCTTCGGAATCCGATGTTCGATTAAACTAATTATAGGAAATTCAGTTTACATTATGCCGACTTTGACACCTCTAGGACGCTCCGTTTAGAAGATATGAAGGATTAAAGAAAATGGATTTTGAAATTGCAATATCTTCGGAATCCGTTGTTCGATTAAAATTATTTAAACGGCAAACTAATTATAGGAAATTCAGCTTACATTATGCCGACTTTGACACCTCTAGCACGCTCCGTTTATAAGATATGAAGGATTAAAGAAAATGGATTTTGAAATTGCAATATCTTCGGAATCCGTTGTTCGATTAAAATTATTTAAACGGCAAACTAATTATAGGAAATTCAGCTTACATTATGCCGACTTTGACACCTCCCGGACGCTCCGTTTAGAAGATATGAAGGATTAAAGAAAATGGATTTTGAAATTGCAATATCTTCGGAATCCGTTGTCCGATTAAAATTATTTAAACGGCAAACTAATTATAGGAAATTCAGCTTACATTATGCCGACTTTGACACCTCCCGGACGCTCCGTTTAGAAGATATGAAGGATTAAAGAAAATGGATTTTGAAATTGCAATATCTTCGGAATCCGTTGTTCGATTAAAATTATTTAAACGGCAAACTAATTATAGGAAATTCAGCTTACATTATGCCGACTTTGACACCTCCCGGACGCTCCGTTTAGAAGATATGAAGGATTAAAGAAAATGGATTTTGAAATTGCAATATCTTCGGAATCCGTTGTCCGATTAAAATTATTTAAACGGCAAACTAATTATAGGAAATTCAGTTTACATTATGCCGACTTTGACACCTCTAGGACGCTCCGTTTAGAAGATATGAAGGATTAAAGAAAATGGATTTTGAAATTGCAATATCTTCGGAATCCGATGTTCGATTAAACTAATTATAGGAAATTCAGTTTACATTATGCCGACTTTGACACCTCTAGGACGCTCCGTTTAGAAGATATGAAGGATTAAAGAAAATGGATTTTGAAATTGCAATATCTTCGGAATCCGATGTTCGATTAAAATTATTTTAACGGCGAACTAATTATAGGAAATTCAGCTTACATTATGCCGACTTTGACACCTCCAGGACGCTCCGTTTAGAAGATATGAAGGATTAAAGAAAATGGATTTTGAAATTGCAATATCTTCGGAATCCGATGTTCGATTAAAATTATTTTAACGGCAAACTAATTATAGGAAATTCAGTTTACATTGTGCCGACTTTGACACCTCTAGGACGCTCGGTTTAGAAGATATGAAGGATTAAAGAAAATGGATTTTGAAATTGCAATATCTTCGGAATCCGATGTTCGATTAAACTAATTATAGGAAATTCAGTTTACATTATGCCGACTTTGACACCTCTAGGACGCTCCGTTTAGAAGATATGAAGGATTAAAGAAAATGGATTTTGAAATTGCAATATCTTCGGAATCCGTTGTTCGATTAAAATTATTTAAACCGCAAACTAATTATAGGAAATTCAGCTTACATTGTGCCGACTTTGACACCTCTAGGACGCTCCGTTTAGAAGATATGAAGGATTAAAGAAAATGGATTTTGAAATTGCAATATCTTCGGAATCCGTTGTTCGATTAAAATTATTTAAACCGCAAACTAATTATAGGAAATTCAGCTTACATTGTGCCGACTTTGACACCTCTAGGACGCTCCGTTTAGAAGATATGAAGGATTAAAGAAAATGGATTTTGAAATTGCAATATCTTCGGAATCCGTTGTTCGATTAAAATTATTTAAACGGCAAACTAATTATAGGAAATTCAGCTTACATTATGCCGACTTTGACACCTCTAGGACGCTCCGTTTAGAAGATATGAAGGATTAAAGAAAATGGATTTTGAAATTGAAATTTTAACGGCAAACTAATTATAGGAAATTCAGCTTACATTATGCCGACTTTGACACCTCTAGGACGCTCCGTTTAGAAGATATGAAGGATTAAAAAAAATGGATTTTGAAATTGCAATATCTTCGGAATCCGTTGTTCGATTAAAATTATTTAAACGGCAAACTAATTATAGGAAATTCAGCTTACATTATGCCGACTTTGACACCTCTAGGACGCTCCGTTTAGAAGATATGAAGGATTAAAGAAAATGGATTTTGAAATTGCAATATCTTCGGAATCCGTTGTTCGATTAAAATTATTTAAACCGCAAACTAATTATAGGAAATTCAGCTTACATTGTGCCGACTTTGACACCTCTAGGACGCTCCGTTTAGAAGATATGAAGGATTAAAGAAAATGGATTTTGAAATTGCAATATCTTCGGAATCCGTTGTTTGATTAAAATTATTTAAACGGCAAACTAATTATAGGACATTCAGCTTACATTATGCCGACTTTAACACCTCTAGGACGCTCCGTTTAGAAGATATGAAGGATTAAAGAAAATGGATTTTGAAATTGCAATATCTTCGGAATCCGCTGTTATTTAAACGGCAAACTAATTATAGGAAATTCAGCTTACATTATGCCGACTTTGACACCTCTAGGACGCTCCGTTTAGAAGATATGAAGGATTAAAGAAAATGGATTTTAAAATTGCAATATCTTCGGAATCCGTTGTTCGATTAAAATTATTTAAACGGCAAACTAATTATAGGAAATTCAGCTTACATTATGCCGACTTTGACACCTCTAGGACGCTCCGTTTAGAAGATATGAAGGATTAAAGAAAATGGATTTTGAAATTGCAATATCTTCGGAATCCGTTGTTTGATTAAAATTATTTAAACGGCAAACTAATTATAGGACATTCAGCTTACATTATGCCGACTTTGACACCTCTAGGACGCTCCGTTTAGAAGATATGAAGGATTAAAGAAAATGGATTTTGAAATTGCAATATCTTCGGAATCCGTTGTTCGATTAAAATTATTTAAACGGCAAACTAATTATAGGAAATTCAGCTTACATTATGCCGACTTTGACACCTCTAGGACGCTCCGTTTAAAAGATATGCCGGTTTAAAGAAAATTTAAAGAAGATATGAAGGATTAAAGAAAATGGATTTTTAAATTGCAATATCTTCGGAATCCGTTGTTCGATTAAAATTATTTAAACGGCAAACTAATTATAGGAAATTCAGCTTACATTATGACGACTTTGACACCTCTAGGACGCTCCGTTTAGAAGATATGAAGGATTAAAGAAAAAGGATTTTGAAATTGCAATATCTTCGGAATCCGTTGTTCGATTAAAATTATTTAAACCGCAAACTAATTATAGGAAATTCAGCTTACATTGTGCCGACTTTGACACCTCTAGGACGCTCCGTTTAGAAGATATGAAGGATTAAAGAAAATGGATTTTGAAATTGCAATATCTTCGGAATCCGTTGTTCGATTAAAATTATTTAAACCGCAAACTAATTATAGGAAATTCAGCTTACATTGTGCCGACTTTGACACCTCTAGGACGCTCCGTTTAGAAGATATGAAGGATTAAAGAAAATGGATTTTGAAATTGCAATATCTTCGGAATCCGTTGTTCGATTAAAATTATTTAAACGGCAAACTAATTATAGGAAATTCAGCTTACATTATGCCGACTTTGACACCTCTAGGACGCTCCGTTTAGAAGATATGAAGGATGAAAGAAAATGGATTTTGAAATTGCAATATCTTCGGAATCCGTTGTTTGATTAAAATTATTTAAACGACAAACTAATTATAGGAAATTCAGCTTACATTATGCCGACTTTGACACCTCTAGGACGCTCCGTTTAGAAGATATGAAGGATTAAAGAAAATGGATTTTGAAATTGCAATATCTTCGGAATCCGTTGTTTGATTAAAATTATTTAAACGGCAAACTAATTATAGGACATTCAGCTTACATTATGCCGACTTTGACACCTCTAGGACGCTCCGTTTAGAAGATATGAAGGATTAAAGAAAATGGATTTTGAAATTGCAATATCTTCGGAATCCGTTGTTTGATTAAAATTATTTAAACGGCAAACTAATTATAGGAAATTCAGCTTACATTATGCCGACTTTGCCACCTCTAGGACGCTCCGTTTAGAAGATATGAAGGATTAAAGAAAATGGATTTTGAAATTGCAATATCTTCGGAATCCGTTGTTCGATTAAAATTATTTAAACGGCAAACTAATTATAGGAAATTCAGCTTACATTATGCCGACTTTGACACCTCTAGGACGCTCCGTTTAGAAGATATGAAGGATTAAAGAAAATGGATTTTGAAATTGCAATATCTTCGGAATCCGTTGTTCGATTAAAATTATTTAAACCGCAAACTAATTATAGGAAATTCAGCTTACATTATGCCGACTTTGACAAGATATGAAGGATTAGAGGAAATGGATTTTGAAATTGCAATATCTTCGGAATCCGTTGTTCGATTAAAATTATTTAAACGACAAACTAATTATAGGACATTCAGCTTACATTATGCCGACTTTGACACCTCTAGGACGCTCCGTTTAGAAGATATGAAGGATTAAAGAAAATGGATTTTGAAATTGCAATATCTTCGGAATCCGTTGTTTGATTAAAATTATTTAAACGACAAACTAATTATAGGAAATTCAGCTTACATTATGCCGACTTTGACACCTCTAGGACGCTTCGTTTAGAAGATATGAAGGATTAAAGAAAATGGATTTTGAAATTGCAATATCTTCGGAATCCGTTGTTCGATTAAAATTTATTTAAACTAATTATAGGAAATTCTGCTTACATTATGCCGACTTTGACACCTCTAGGACGCTCCGTTTAGAAGATATGAAGGATTAAAGAAAATGGATTTTGAAATTGCAATATCTTCGGAATCCGTTGTTCGATTAAAATTATTTAAACGGCAAACTAATTATAGGAAATTCAGCTTACATTATGCCGACTTTGACACCTCTAGGACGCTCCGTTTAGAAGATATGAAGGATTAAAGAAAATGGATTTTGAAATTGAAATTTAAACGGCAAACTAATTATAGGAAATTCAGCTTACATTATGCCGACTTTGACACCTCTAGGAAGATATGAAGGATTAAAGAAAATGGATTTTGAAATTGCAATATCTTCGGAATCCGTTGTTCGATTAAAATTATTTAAACGGCAAACTAATTATAGGAAATACAGCTTACATTATGCCAACTTTGACACCTCTAGGACGCTCCGTTTAGAAGATATAGCTTCGGAATCCGTTGTTCGATTAAAATTATTTAAACGGCAAACTAATTATAGGAAATTCAGCTTACATTATGCCGACTTTGACACCTCTAGGACGCTTCGTTTAGAAGATATGAAGGATTAAAGAAAATGGATTTTGAAATTGCAATATCTTCGGAATCCGTTGTTCGATTAAAATTTATTTAAACTAATTATAGGAAATTCTGCTTACATTATGCCGACTTTGACACCTCTAGGACGCTCCGTTTAGAAGATATGAAGGATTAAAGAAAATGGATTTTGAAATTGCAATATCTTCGGAATCCGTTGTTCGATTAAAATTATTTAAACGGCAAACTAATTATAGGAAATACAGCTTACATTATGCCAACTTTGACACCTCTAGGACGCTCCGTTTAGAAGATATAGCTTCGGAATCCGTTGTTCGATTAAAATTATTTAAACGGCAAACTAATTATAGGAAATTCAGCTTACATTATGCCGACTTTGACACCTCTAGGACGCTTCGTTTAGAAGATATGAAGGATTAAAGAAAATGGATTTTGAAATTGCAATATCTTCGGAATCCGTTGTTCGATTAAAATTTATTTAAACTAATTATAGGAAATTCTGCTTACATTATGCCGACTTTGACACCTCTAGGACGCTCCGTTTAGAAGATATGAAGGATTAAAGAAAATGGATTTTGAAATTGCAATATCTTCGGAATCCGTTGTTCGATTAAAATTTATTTAAACTAATTATAGGAAATTCAGCTTACATTATGCCGACTTTGACACCTCTAGGACGCTCCGTTTAGAAGATATGAAGGATTAAAGAAAATGGATTTTGAAATTGCAATATCTTCGGAATCCGTTGTTCGATTAAAATTTATTTAAACTAATTATAGGAAATTCAGCTTACATTATGCCGACTTTGACACCTCTAGGACGCTCCGTTTAGAAGATATGAAGGATTAAAGAAAATGGATTTTGAAATTGCAATATCTTCGGAATCCGTTGTTCGATTAAAATTATTTAAACGGCAAACTAATTATAGGAAATTCAGCTTACATTGTGCCGACTTTGACACCTCTAGGACGCTCCGTTTAAAAGATATGAAGGATTAAAGAAAATGGATTTTGAAAATGCAATATCTTCGGAATCCGTTGTTCGATTAAAATTATTTAAACGGCAAACTAATTATAGGAAATTCAGCTTACATTATGCCGACTTTGACACCTCTAGGACGCTCCGTTTAGAAGATATGAAGGATTAATGAAAATGGATTTTGAAATTGCAATATCTTCGGAATCCGTTGTTCGATTAAAATTATTTAAACGGCAAACTAATTATAGGAAATTCAGCTTACATTGTGCCGACTTTGACACCTCTAGGACGCTCCGTTTAGAAGATATGAAGGATTAAAGAAAATGGATTTTGAAATTGCAATATCTTCGGAATCCGTTGTTCGATTAAAATTATTTAAACGGCAAACTAATTATAGGAAATTTAGCTTACATTATGCCGACTTTGACACCTCTAGGACGCTCCGTTTAAAAGATATGAAGGATTAAAGAAAATGGATTTTGAAAATGCAATATCTTCGGAATCCGTTGTTCGATTAAAATTATTTAAACGGCAAACTAATTATAGGAAATTCAGCTTACATTATGCCGACTTTGACACCTCTAGGACGCTCCGTTTAGAAGATATGAAGGATTAATGAAAATGGATTTTGAAATTGCAATATCTTCGGAATCCGTTGTTCGATTAAAATGATTTAAACGGCAAACTAATTATTGGAAATTCAGCTTACATTATGCCGACTTTGACACCTCTAGGACGCTCCGTTTAGAAGATATGAAGGATTAAAAAAAATGGATTTTGAAATTGCAATATCTTCGGAATCCGTTGTTCGATTAAAATTTATTTAAACGGCAAACTAATTATAGGAAATTCAGCTTACATTATGCCGACTTTGACACCTCTAGGACGCTCCCTTTAGAAGATATGAAGGATTAAAAAAAATGGATTTTGAAATTGCAATATCTTCGGAATCCGTTGTTCGATTAAAATTTATTTAAACGGCAAACTAATTATAGGAAATTCAGCTTACATTATGCCGACTTTGACACCTCTAGGACGCTCCGTTTAGAAGATATGAAGGATTAAAGAAAATGGATTTTGAAATTGCAATATCTTCGGAATCCGTTGTTCGATTAAAATTTATTTAAACTAATTATAGGAAATTCTGCTTACATTGTGCCGACTTTGACACCTCTAGGACGCTCCGTTTAGAAGATATGAAGGATTAAAGAAAATGGATTTTGAAATTGCAATATCTTCGGAATCCGTTGTTCGTTTAAAATTATTTAAACGGCAAACTAATTATAGGAAATTCAGCTTACATTATGCCGACTTTGACACCTCTAGGACGCTTCGTTTAGAAGATATGAAGGATTAAAGAAAATGGATTTTGAAATTGCAATATCTTCGGAATCCGTTGTTCGATTAAAATTATTTAAACGGCAAACTAATTATAGGAAATTCAGCTTACATTATGCCAACTTTGACACCTCTAGGACGCTCCGTTTAGAAGATATGAAGGATTAAAGAAAATGGATTTTGAAATTGCAATATCTTCGGAATCCGTTGTTCGATTAAAATTTATTTAAACTAATTATAGGAAATTCAGCTTACATTATGCCGACTTTGACACCTCTAGGACGCTCCGTTTAGAAGATATGAAGGATTAAAGAAAATGGATTTTGAAATTGCAATATCTTCGGAATCCGTTGTTCGATTAAAATTTATTTAAACTAATTATAGGAAATTCTGCTTACATTATGCCGACTTTGACACCTCTAGGACGCTCCGTTTAGAAGATATGAAGGATTAAAGAAAATGGATTTTGAAATTGCAATATCTTCGGAATCCGTTGTTCGATTAAAATTTATTTAAACTAATTATAGGAAATTCAGCTTACATTATGCCGACTTTGACACCTCTAGGACGCTCCGTTTAGAAGATATGAAGGATTAAAGAAAATGGATTTTGAAATTGCAATATCTTCGGAATCCGTTGTTCGATTAAAATTTATTTAAACTAATTATAGGAAATTCAGCTTACATTATGCCGACTTTGACACCTCTAGGACGCTCCGTTTAGAAGATATGAAGGATTAAAGAAAATGGATTTTGAAATTGCAATATCTTCGGAATCCGTTGTTCGATTAAAATTATTTAAACGGCAAACTAATTATAGGAAATTCAGCTTACATTGTGCCGACTTTGACACCTCTAGGACGCTCCGTTTAGAAGATATGAAGGATTAAAGAAAATGGATTTTGAAATTGCAATATCTTCGGAATCCGTTGTTCGATTCTATTATAGGAACTAATTATAGGAAATTCAGCTTACATTGTGCCGACTTCGACACCTCTAGGACGCTCCGTTTAGAAGATATGAAGGATTAAAGAAAATGGATTTTGAAATTGCAATATCTTCGGAATCCGTTGTTCGATTAAAATTATTTAAACGGCAAACTAATTATAGGAAATTTAGCTTACATTATGCCGACTTTGACACCTCTAGGACGCTCCGTTTAAAAGATATGAAGGATTAAAGAAAATGGATTTTGAAAATGCAATATCTTCGGAATCCGTTGTTCGATTAAAATTATTTAAACGGCAAACTAATTATAGGAAATTCAGCTTACATTGTGCCGACTTTGACACCTCTAGGACGCTCCGTTTAGAAGATATGAAGGATTAAAGAAAATGGATTTTGAAATTGCAATATCTTCGGAATCCGTTGTTCGATTCTATTATAGGAACTAATTATAGGAAATTCAGCTTACATTGTGCCGACTTTGACACCTCTAGGACGCTCCGTTTAAAAGTTATGCCGGTTTAAAGAAAATTAAAATTGAAAAAAATCTATAAATTTCACCTATAAAATATGCCAACTTTGACACCTCTAGGACGCTCCGTTTAGAAGATATGAAGGATTAAAGAAAATGGATTTTGAAATTGCAATATCTTCGGAATCCGTTGTTCGATTAAAATTATTTAAACGGCAAACTGATTATAGGAAATTCAGCTTACATTATGCCGACTTTGACACCTCTAGGACGCTCCGTTTAGAAGATATGAAGGATTAAAGAAAATGGATTTTGAAATTGCAATATCTTCGGAATCCGTTGTTCGATTAAAATTATTTAAACGGCAAACTAATTATAGGAAATTCAGCTTACAATATGCCGACTTTGACACCTCTAGGACGCTCCGTTTAAAAGATATGAAGGATTAAAGAAAATGGATTTTGAAATTGCAATATCTTCGGAATCCGTTGTTCGATTAAAATTATTTAAACGGAAACTAATTATAGAAAATTCAGCTTACATTATGCCGACTTTGACACCTCTAGGACGCTCCGTTTAGAAGATATGAAGGATTAAAGAAAATGGATTTTGAAATTGCAATATCTTCGGAATCCGTTGTTCGATTAAAATTATTTAAACGGCAAACTAATTATAGAAAATTCAGCTTACATTATGCCGACTTTGACACCTCTAGGACGCTCCGTTTAGAAGATATGAAGGATTAAAGAAAATGGATTATGAAATTGCAATATCTTCGGAATCCGTTGTTCGATTAAAATTATTTAAACGGCAAACTAATTATAGGAAATTCAGCTTACATTATGCCGACTTTGACACCTCTAGGACGCTCCGTTTAGAAGATATGAAGGATTAAAGAAAATGGATTTTGAAATTGCAATATCTTCGGAATCCGTTGTTCGTTTAAAATTATTTAAACGGCAAACTAATTATAGGAAATTCAGCTTACATTATGCCGACTTTGACACCTCTAGGACGCTTCGTTTAGAAGATATGAAGGATTAAAGAAAATGGATTTTGAAATTGCAATATCTTCGGAATCCGTTGTTCGATTAAAATTATTTAAACGGCAAACTAATTATAGGAAATTCAGCTTACATTATGCCAACTTTGACACCTCTAGGACGCTCCGTTTAGAAGATATGAAGGATTAAAGAAAATGGATTTTGAAATTGCAATATCTTCGGAATCCGTTGTTCGATTAAAATTTATTTAAACTAATTATAGGAAATTCAGCTTACATTATGCCGACTTTGACACCTCTAGGACGCTCCGTTTAGAAGATATGAAGGATTAAAGAAAATGGATTTTGAAATTGCAATATCTTCGGAATCCGTTGTTCGATTAAAATTTATTTAAACTAATTATAGGAAATTCTGCTTACATTATGCCGACTTTGACACCTCTAGGACGCTCCGTTTAGAAGATATGAAGGATTAAAGAAAATGGATTTTGAAATTGCAATATCTTCGGAATCCGTTGTTCGATTAAAATTTATTTAAACTAATTATAGGAAATTCAGCTTACATTATGCCGACTTTGACACCTCTAGGACGCTCCGTTTAGAAGATATGAAGGATTAAAGAAAATGGATTTTGAAATTGCAATATCTTCGGAATCCGTTGTTCGATTAAAATTTATTTAAACTAATTATAGGAAATTCAGCTTACATTATGCCGACTTTGACACCTCTAGGACGCTCCGTTTAGAAGATATGAAGGATTAAAGAAAATGGATTTTGAAATTGCAATATCTTCGGAATCCGTTGTTCGATTAAAATTATTTAAACGGCAAACTAATTATAGGAAATTCAGCTTACATTGTGCCGACTTTGACACCTCTAGGACGCTCCGTTTAGAAGATATGAAGGATTAAAGAAAATGGATTTTGAAATTGCAATATCTTCGGAATCCGTTGTTCGATTCTATTATAGGAACTAATTATAGGAAATTCAGCTTACATTGTGCCGACTTCGACACCTCTAGGACGCTCCGTTTAGAAGATATGAAGGATTAAAGAAAATGGATTTTGAAATTGCAATATCTTCGGAATCCGTTGTTCGATTAAAATTATTTAAACGGCAAACTAATTATAGGAAATTTAGCTTACATTATGCCGACTTTGACACCTCTAGGACGCTCCGTTTAAAAGATATGAAGGATTAAAGAAAATGGATTTTGAAAATGCAATATCTTCGGAATCCGTTGTTCGATTAAAATTATTTAAACGGCAAACTAATTATAGGAAATTCAGCTTACATTGTGCCGACTTTGACACCTCTAGGACGCTCCGTTTAGAAGATATGAAGGATTAAAGAAAATGGATTTTGAAATTGCAATATCTTCGGAATCCGTTGTTCGATTCTATTATAGGAACTAATTATAGGAAATTCAGCTTACATTGTGCCGACTTTGACACCTCTAGGACGCTCCGTTTAAAAGTTATGCCGGTTTAAAGAAAATTAAAATTGAAAAAAATCTATAAATTTCACCTATAAAATATGCCAACTTTGACACCTCTAGGACGCTCCGTTTAGAAGATATGAAGGATTAAAGAAAATGGATTTTGAAATTGCAATATCTTCGGAATCCGTTGTTCGATTAAAATTATTTAAACGGCAAACTGATTATAGGAAATTCAGCTTACATTATGCCGACTTTGACACCTCTAGGACGCTCCGTTTAGAAGATATGAAGGATTAAAGAAAATGGATTTTGAAATTGCAATATCTTCGGAATCCGTTGTTCGATTAAAATTATTTAAACGGCAAACTAATTATAGGAAATTCAGCTTACAATATGCCGACTTTGACACCTCTAGGACGCTCCGTTTAAAAGATATGAAGGATTAAAGAAAATGGATTTTGAAATTGCAATATCTTCGGAATCCGTTGTTCGATTAAAATTATTTAAACGGAAACTAATTATAGAAAATTCAGCTTACATTATGCCGACTTTGACACCTCTAGGACGCTCCGTTTAGAAGATATGAAGGATTAAAGAAAATGGATTTTGAAATTGCAATATCTTCGGAATCCGTTGTTCGATTAAAATTATTTAAACGGCAAACTAATTATAGAAAATTCAGCTTACATTATGCCGACTTTGACACCTCTAGGGCGCTCCGTTTAGAAGATATAAAGGATTAAAGAAAATGGATTTTGAAATTGCAATATCTTCGGAATCCGTTGTTCGATTAAAATTATTTAAACGGCAAACTAATTATAGGAAATTCAGCTTACATTATGCCGACTTTGACACCTCTAGGACGCTCCGTTTAAAAGATATGCTGGTTTAAAGAAAATTAAAATTAAAAAAAAAACAAAAAATTTCACCTATCAATTATGCCAACTTTGACACCTCTAGGACGCTCCGTTTAGAAGATATGAAGGATTAAAGAAAATGGATTTTGAAATTGCAATATCTTCGGAATCCGTTGACTTTGACACCTCTAGGGCGCTCCGTTTAGAAGATATAAAGGATTAAAGAAAATGGATTTTGAAATTGCAATATCTTCGGAATCCGTTGTTCGATTAAAATTATTTAAACGGCAAACTAATTATAGGAAATTCAGCATACATTATGCCGACTTTGACACCTCTAGGACGCTCCGTTTAGAAGATATGAAGGATTAAAGAAAATGGATTATGAAATTGCAATATCTTCGGAATCCGTTGTTCGATTAAAATTATTTAAACGGCAAACTAATTATAGGAAATTCAGCTTACATTATGCCGACTTTGACACCTCTAGGGCGCTCCGTTTAGAAGATATAAAGGATTAAAGAAAATGGATTTTGAAATTGCAATATCTTCGGAATCCGTTGTTCGATTAAAATTATTTAAACGGCAAACTAATTATAGGAAATTCAGCTTACATTATGCCGACTTTGACACCCCCAGGACGCTCCGTTTAAAAGATATGCCGGTTTAAAGAAAAATAAAATTGAAAAAAATCAACAAATTTCACCTATAAAATATGCCAACTTTGACACCTCTAGGACGCTCCGTTTAGAAGATATGAAGGATTAAAGAAAATGGATTTTGAAATTGCAATATCTTCGGAATCCGTTATTCGATTAAAATTATTTAAACGGCAAACTAATTATAGGAAATTCAGCATACATTATGCCGACTTTGACACCTCTAGGACGCTCCGTTTAGAAGATATGAAGGATTAAAGAAAATTTAAATTGAAAAAAATCTATAAATTTCACCTATAAAATATGCCAACTTTGACACCTCTAGGACGCTCCGTTTAGAAGATATGAAGGATTAAAGAAAATGGATTTTGAAATTGCAATATCTTCGGAATCCGTTGTTCGATTAAAATTATTTAAACGGCAAACTAATTATAGGAAATTCAGCTTACATTATGCCGACTTTGACACCTCTAGGACGCTCCGTTTAGAAGATATGAAGGATTAAAGAAAATGGATTTTGAAATTGCAATATCTTCGGAATTCGTTGTTCGATTAAAATTATTTAAACGGCAAACTAATTATAGGAAATTCAGCTTACATTATGCCGACTTTCACACCTCTAGGACGCTCCGTTTAGAAGATATGAAGGATTAAAGAAAATGGATTTTGAAATTGCAATATCTTCGGAATCCGTTGTTCGATTAAAATTATTTAAACGGCAAACTAATTATAGGAAATTCAGCTTACATTATGCCGACTTTGACACCTCTAGGACGCTCCGTTTAGAAGATATGAAGGATTAAAGAAAATGGATTTTGAAATTGCAATATCTTCGGAATCCGTTGTTCGATTAAAATTATTTAAACGGCAAACTAATTATAGGAAATTCAGCATACATTATGCCGACTTTGACACCTCTAGGACGCTCCGTTTAGAAGATATGAAGGATTAAAGAAAATGGATTTTGAAATTGCAATATCTTCGGAATCCGTTGTTCGATTAAAATGATTTAAACGGCAAACTAATTATAGGAAATTCAGCATACATTATGCCGACTTTGGCACCTCTAGGGCGCTCCGTTTAGAAGATATGAAGGATTAAAGAAAATGGATTTTGAAATTGCAATATCTTCGGAATCCGTTGTTCGATTAAAATTATTTAAACGGCAAACTAATTATAGGAAATTCAGCTTACATTATGCCGACTTTGACACCTCTAGGACGCTCCGTTTAGAAGATATGAAGGATTAAAGAAAATGGATTTTGAAATTGCAATATCTTCGGAATCCGTTGTTCGATTAAAATTATTTAAACGGCAAACTAATTATATGAAATTCAGCATACATTATGCCGACTTTGACACCTCTAGGACGCTCCGTTTAGAAGATATGAAGGATTAAAGAAAATGGATTTTGAAATTGCAATATCTTCGGAATCCGTTGTTCGATTAAAATGATTTAAACGGCAAACTAATTATAGGAAATTCAGCATACATTATGCCGACTTTGGCACCTCTAGGGCGCTCCGTTTAGAAGATATGAAGGATTAAAGAAAATGGATTTTGAAATTGCAATATCTTCGGAATCCGTTGTTCGATTAAAATTATTTAAACGGCAAACTAATTATAGGAAATTCAGCTTACATTATGCCGACTTTGACACCTCTAGGACGCTCCGTTTAGAAGATATGAAGGATTAAAGAAAATTTAAATTGAAAAAAATCTATAAATTTCACCTATAAAATATGCCAACTTTGACACCTCTAGGACGCTCCGTTTAGAAGATATGAAGGATTAAAGAAAATGGATTTTGAAATTGCAATATCTTCGGAATCCGTTGTTCGATTAAAATTATTTAAACGGCAAACTAATTATAGGAAATTCAGCTTACATTATGCCGACTTTGACACCTCTAGGACGCTCCGTTTAGAAGATATGAAGGATTAAAGAAAATGGATTTTGAAATTGCAATATCTTCGGAATCCGTTGTTCGATTAAAATTATTTAAACGGCAAACTAATTATAGGAAATTCAGCATACATTATGCCGACTTTGACACCTCTAGGACGCTCCGTTTAGAAGATATGAAGGATTAAAGAAAATTTAAATTGAAAAAAATCTATAAATTTCACCTATAAAATATGCCAACTTTGACACCTCTAGGACGCTCCGTTTAGAAGATATGAAGGATTAAAGAAAATGGATTTTGAAATTGCAATATCTTCGGAATCCGTTGTTCGATTAAAATTATTTAAACGGCAAACTAATTATAGGAAATTCAGCTTACATTATGCCGACTTTCACACCTCTAGGACGCTCCGTTTAGAAGATATGAAGTATTAAAGAAACTGGAGTTTGAAATTGCAATATCTTCGGAATCCGTTGTTCGATTAAAATTATTTAAACGGCAAACTAATTATAGGAAATTCAGCTTACATTATGCCGACTTTGACACCTCTAGGACGCTCCGTTTAGAAGATATGAAGGATTAAAGAAAATGGATTTTGAAATTGCAATATCTTCGGAATCCGTTGTTCGATTAAAATTATTTAAACGGCAAACTAATAATAGGAAATTCAGCATACATTTTGCCGACTTTGACACCTCTAGGACGCTCCGTTTAAAAGATATGCTGGTTTAAAGAAAATTAAAATTAAAAAAAAAAACAAAAAATTTCACCTATCAATTATGCCAACTTTGACACCTCTAGGACGCTCCGTTTAGAAGATATGAAGGATTAAAGA
This sequence comes from Dryomyza anilis, assembly GCA_951804985.1. Classification (NCBI taxonomy): domain Eukaryota; kingdom Metazoa; phylum Arthropoda; class Insecta; order Diptera; family Dryomyzidae; genus Dryomyza; species Dryomyza anilis. The sequence continues at coordinate 25,408,517 of OX638133.1, forward strand.
AAATGGATTTTGAAATTGCAATATCTTCGGAATCCGTTGTTCGATTAAAATTATTTAAACGGCAAACTAATTATAGGAAATTCAGCATACATTATGCCGACTTTGACACCTCTAGGACGCTCCGTTTAAAAGATATGCCGGTTTAAAGAAAAATAAAATTGAAAAAAATCAACAAATTTCACCTAAAAAATATGCCAACTTTGACACCTCTAGGACGCTCCGTTTAGAAGATATGAAGGATTAAAGAAAATGGATTTTGAAATTGCAATATCTTCGGAATCCGTTGTTCGATTAATATTATTTAAACGGCAAACTAATTATAGGAAATTCAGCTTACATTATGCCGACTTTGACACCTCTAGGACGCTCCGTTTAGAAGATATGAAGGATTAAAGAAAATGGATTATGAAATTGCAATATCTTCGGAATCCGTTGTTCGATTAAAATTATTTAAACGGCAAACTAATTATAGGAAATTCAGCTTACATTATGCCGACTTTGACACCTCTAGGGCGCTCCGTTTAGAAGATATAAAGGATTAAAGAAAATGGGTTTTGAAATTGCAATATCTTCGGAATCCGTTGTTCGATTAAAATTATTTAAACGGCAAACTAATTATAGGAAATTCAGCTTACATTATGCCGACTTTGACACCTCTAGGACGCTCCGTTTAGAAGATATGAAGGATTAAAGAAAATGGATTTTGAAATTGCAATATCTTCGGAATCCGTTGTTCGATTAAAATTATTTAAACGGCAAACTAATTATAGGAAATTCAGCTTACATTATGCCGACTTTGACACCTCTAGGGCGCTCTGTTTAGAAGATATGAAGGATTAAAGAAAATGTATTTTGAAATTGCAATATCTTCGGAATCCGTTGTTCGATTAAAATTATTTAAACGGCAAACTAATTATAGGAAATTCAGCTTACATTATGCCGACTTTGACACCTCTAGGGCGCTCCGTTTAGAAGATATGCCGGTTTAAAGAAAAATAAAATTGAAAAAAATCAACAAATTTCACCTATAAAATATGCCAACTTTGACACCTCTAGGACGCTCCGTTTAGAAGATATGAAGGATTAAAGAAAATGGATTTTGAAATTGCAATATCTTCGGAATCCGTTGTTCGATTAAAATTATTTAAACGGCAAACTAATTATAGGAAATTCAGCTTACATTATGCCGACTTTGACACCTCTAGGGCGCTCTGTTTAGAAGATATGAAGGATTAAAGAAAATGTATTTTGAAATTGCAATATCTTCGGAATCCGTTGTTCGATTAAAATTATTTAAACGGCAAACTAATTATAGGAAATTCAGCTTACATTATGCCGACTTTGACACCTCTAGGGCGCTCTGTTTAGAAGATATGAAGGATTAAAGAAAATGTATTTTGAAATTGCAATATCTTCGGAATCCGTTGTTCGATTAAAATTATTTAAACGGCAAACTAATTATAGGAAATTCAGCTTACATTATGCCGACTTTGACACCTCTAGGCCGCTCCGTTTAGTAGATATGAAGGATTAAAGAAAATGGATTTTAAAATTGCAATATCTTCGGAATCCGTTGTTCGATTAAAATTATTTAAACGGCAAACTAATTATAGGAAATTCAGCATACATTATGCCGACTTTGACACCTCTAGGACGCTCCGTTTAGAAGATATGAAGGATTAAAGAAAATGGATTTTGAAATTGCAATATCTTCGGAATTCGTTGTTCGATTAAAATTATTTAAACGGCAAACTAATTATAGGAAATTCAGCTTACATTATGCCGACTTTGACACCTCTAGGACGCTCCGTTTAGAAGATATGAAGGATTAAAGAAAATGGATTTTGAAATTGCAATATCTTCGGAATCCGTTGTTCGATTAAAATTATTTAAACGGCAAACTAATTATAGGAAATTCAGCTTACATTATGCCGACTTTGACACCTCTAGGACGCTCAGTTTAGAAGATATGAAGGATTAAAGAAAATGGATTTTGAAATTGCAATATCTTCGGAATCCGTTGTTCGATTAAAATTATTTAAACGGCAACCTAATTATAGGAAATTCAGCTTACATTATGCCGACTTTGACACCTCTAGGACGCTCAGTTTAGAAGATATGAAGGATTAAAGAAAATGGATTTTGAAATTGCAATATCTTCGGAATCCGTTGTTCGATTAAAATTATTTAAACGGCAACCTAATTATAGGAAATTCAGCTTACATTATGCCGACTTTGACACCTCTAGGACGCTCCGTTTAGAAGATATGAAGGATTAAAGAAAATGGATTTTGAAATTGCAATATCTTCGGAATCCGTTGTTCGATTAAAATTATTTAAACGGCAAACTAATTATAGGAAATTCAGCTTACATTATGCCGACTTTGACACCTCTAGGACGCTCAGTTTAGAAGATATGAAGGATTAAAGAAAATGGATTTTGAAATTGCAATATCTTCGGAATCCGTTGTTCGATTAAAATTATTTAAACGGCAACCTAATTATAGGAAATTCAGCTTACATTATGCCGACTTTGACACCTCTAGGACGCTCCGTTTAGAAGATATGAAGGATTAAAGAAAATGGATTTTGAAATTGCAATATCTTCGGAATCCGTTGTTCGATTAAAATTATTTAAACGGCAAACTAATTATAGGAAATTCAGCTTACATTATGCCGACTTTGACACCTCTAGAACGCTCCGTTTAGAAGATATGAAGGATTAAAGAAAATGGATTTTGAAATTGAAATTTAAACGGCAAACTAATTATAGGAAATTCAGCTTACATTATGCCGACTTTGACACCTCTAGGAAGATATGAAGGATTAAAGAAAATGGATTTTGAAATTGCAATATCTTCGGAATCCGTTGTTCGATTAAAATTATTTAAACGGCAAACTAATTATAGGAAATACAGCTTACATTATGCCGACTTTGACACCTCTAGGACGCTCCGTTTAGAAGAATGAAGGATTAAAGAAAATGGATTTTGAAATTGCAATATCTTCGGAATCCGTTGTTCGATTAAAATTATTTAAACGGCAAACTAATTATAGGAAATTCAGCATACATTATGCCGACTTTGACACCTCTAGGACGCTCCGTTTAGAAGATATGCCGGTTTAAAGAAAATTAAAATTGAAAAAAATCTATAAATTTCACCTATAAAATATGCCAACTTTGACACCTCTAGGACGCTCCGTTTAGAAGATATGAAGGATTAAAGAAAATGGATTTTGAAATTGCAATATCTTCGGAATCCGTTGTTCGATTAAAATTATTTAAACGACAAACTAATTATAGGAAATTCAGCTTACATTATGCCGACTTTGACACCTCTAGGACGCTCCGTTTAGAAGATATGAAGGATTAAAGAAAATGGATTTTGAAATTGCAATATCTTCGGAATCCGTTGTTCGATTAAAATTATTTAAACGGCAAACTAATTATAGGAAATTCAGCTTACATTATGCCGACTTTGACACCTCTAGGACGCTCCGTTTAGAAGATATGCCGGTTTAAAGAAAATTAAAATTGAAAAAAATCTATAAATTTCACCTATAAAATATGCCAACTTTGACACCTCTAGGACGCTCCGTTTAGAAGAATGAAGGATTAAAGAAAATGGATTTTGAAATTGCAATATCTTCGGAATCCGTTGTTCGATTAAAATTATTTAAACGGCAAACTAATTATAGGAAATTCAGCATACATTATGCCGACTTTGACACCTCTAGGACGCTCCGTTTAGAAGATATGCCGGTTTAAAGAAAATTAAAATTGAAAAAAATCTATAAATTTCACCTATAAAATATGCCAACTTTGACACCTCTAGGACGCTCCGTTTAGAAGATATGAAGGATTAAAGAAAATGGATTTTGAAATTGCAATATCTTCGGAATCCGTTGTTCGATTAAAATTATTTAAACGACAAACTAATTATAGGAAATTCAGCTTACATTATGCCGACTTTGACACCTCTAGGACGCTCCGTTTAGAAGATATGAAGGATTAAAGAAAATGGATTTTGAAATTGCAATATCTTCGGAATCCGTTGTTCGATTAAAATTATTTAAACGGCAAACTAATTATAGGAAATTCAGCTTACATTATGCCGACTTTGACACCTCTAGGACGCTCCGTTTAGAAGATATGCCGGTTTAAAGAAAATTAAAATTGAAAAAAATCTATAAATTTCACCTATAAAATATGCCAACTTTGACACCTCTAGGACGCTCCGTTTAGAAGATATGAAGGATTAAAGAAAATGGATTTTGAAATTGCAATATCTTCGGAATCCGTTGTTCGATTAAAATTATTTAAATGGCAAACTAATTATAGGAAATTCAGCTTACATTATGCCGACTTTGACACCTCTAGGACGCTCCGTTTAGAAGATATGAAGGATTAAAGAAAATGGATTTTGAAATTGCAATATCTTCGGAATCCGTTGTTCGATTAAAATTATTTAAACGACAAACTAATTATAGGAAATTCAGCTTACATTATGCCGACTTTGACACCTCTAGGACGCTTCGTTTAGAAGATATGAAGGATTAAAGAAAATGGATTTTGAAATTGCAATATCTTCGGAATCCGTTGTTCGATTAAAATTATTTAAACGGCAAACTAATTATAGGAAATTCAGCTTACATTATGCCGACTTTGACACCTCTAGGACGCTCCGTTTAGAAGAATGAAGGATTAAAGAAAATGGATTTTGAAATTGCAATATCTTCGGAATCCGTTGTTCGATTAAAATTATTTAAACGGCAAACTAATTATAGGAAATTCAGCTTACATTATGCCGACTTTGACACCTCTAGGACGCTCCGTTTAGAAGATATGATGGATTAAAGAAAATGGATTTTGAAATTGCAATATCTTCGGAATCCGTTGTTCGATTAAAATTATTTAAACGGCAAACTAATTATAGGAAATTCAGCTTACATTATGCCGACTTTGACACCTCTAGGACGCTCCGTTTAGAAGATATGAAGGATTAAAGAAAATGGATTTTGAAATTGCAATATCTTCGGAATCCGTTGTTCGATTAAAATTATTTAAACGACAAACTAATTATAGGAAATTCAGCTTACATTATGCCGACTTTGACACCTCTAGGACGCTTCGTTTAGAAGATATGAAGGATTAAAGAAAATGGATTTTGAAATTGCAATATCTTCGGAATCCGTTGTTCGATTAAAATTATTTAAACGGCAAACTAATTATAGGAAATTCAGCTTACATTATGCCGACTTTGACACCTCTAGGACGCTCCGTTTAGAAGAATGAAGGATTAAAGAAAATGGATTTTGAAATTGCAATATCTTCGGAATCCGTTGTTCGATTAAAATTATTTAAACGGCAAACTAATTATAGGAAATTCAGCATACATTATGCCGACTTTGACACCTCTAGGACGCTCCGTTTAGAAGATATGCCGGTTTAAAGAAAATTAAAATTGAAAAAAATCTATAAATTTCACCTATAAAATATGCCAACTTTGACACCTCTAGGACGCTCCGTTTAGAAGATATGAAGGATTAAAGAAAATGGATTTTGAAATTGCAATATCTTCGGAATCCGTTGTTCGATTAAAATTATTTAAACGACAAACTAATTATAGGAAATTCAGCTTACATTATGCCGACTTTGACACCTCTAGGACGCTCCGTTTAGAAGATATGAAGGATTAAAGAAAATGGATTTTGAAATTGCAATATCTTCGGAATCCGTTGTTCGATTAAAATTATTTAAACGGCAAACTAATTATAGGAAATTCAGCATACATTATGCCGACTTTGACACCTCTAGGCCGCTCCGTTTAGTAGATATGAAGGATTAAAGAAAATGGATTTTAAAATTGCAATATCTTCGGAATCCGTTGTTCGATTAAAATTATTTAAACGGCAAACTAATTATAGGAAATTCAGCTTACATTATGCCGACTTTGACACCTCTAGGACGCTCAGTTTAGAAGATATGAAGGATTAAAGAAAATGGATTTTGAAATTGCAATATCTTCGGAATCCGTTGTTCGATTAAAATTATTTAAACGGCAAACTAATTATAGGAAATTCAGCTTACATTATGCCGACTTTGACACCTCTAGGACGCTCCGTTTAGAAGATATGCCGGTTTAAAGAAAATTAAAATTGAAAAAAATCTATAAATTTCACCTATAAAATATGCCAACTTTGACACCTCTAGGACGCTCCGTTTAGAAGATATGAAGGATTAAAGAAAATGGATTTTGAAATTGCAATATCTTCGGAATCCGTTGTTCGATTAAAATTATTTAAACGACAAACTAATTATAGGAAATTCAGCTTACATTATGCCGACTTTGACACCTCTAGGACGCTTCGTTTAGAAGATATGAAGGATTAAAGAAAATGGATTTTGAAATTGCAATATCTTCGGAATCCGTTGTTCGATTAAAATTATTTAAACGGCAAACTAATTATAGGAAATTCAGCTTACATTATGCCGACTTTGACACCTCTAGGACGCTCCGTTTAGAAGAATGAAGGATTAAAGAAAATGGATTTTGAAATTGCAATATCTTCGGAATCCGTTGTTCGATTAAAATTATTTAAACGGCAAACTAATTATAGGAAATTCAGCTTACATTATGCCGACTTTGACACCTCTAGGACGCTCCGTTTAGAAGATATTAAAGGATTAAAGAAAATGGATTTTGAAATTGCAATATCTTCGGAATCCGTTGTTCGATTAAAATTATTTAAACGGCAAACTAATTATAGGAAATTCAGCTTACATTATGCCGACTTTGACACCTCTAGGACGCTCCGTTTAGAAGATATGAAGGATTAAAGAAAATGGATTTTGAAATTGCAATATCTTCGGAATCCGTTGTTCGATTAAAATTATTTAAACGGCAAACTAATTATAGGAAATTCAGCTTACATTATGCCGACTTTGACACCCCCAGGACGCTCCGTTTAAAAGATATGCCGGTTTAAAGAAAAATAAAATTGAAAAAAATCAACAAATTTCACTTATAAAATATGCCAACTTTGACACCTCTAGGACGCTCCGTTTAGAAGATATGAAGGATTAAAGAAAATGGATTTTGAAATTGCAATATCTTCGGAATCCGTTGTTCGATTAAAATTATTTAAACGGCAAACTAATTATAGGAAATTCAGCTTACATTATGCCGACTTTGACACCTCTAGGACGCTCCGTTTGAAGATATGAAGGATTAAAGAAAATGGATTTTGAAATTGCAATATCTTCGGAATCCGTTGTTCGATTAAAATTATTTAAACGGCAAACTAATTATAGGAAATTCAGCTTACATTATGCCGACTTTGACACCTCTAGGACGCTCCGTTTAGCAGATATGCCGGTTTAAAGAAAATTAAAATTGAAAAAAATCTATAAATTTCACCTATAAAATATGCCAACTTTGACACCTCTAGGACGCTCCGTTTAGAAGATATGAAGGATTAAAGAAAATGGATTTTGAAATTGCAATATCTTCGGAATCCGTTGTTCGATTAAAATTATTTAAACGGCAAACTAATTATAGGAAATTCAGCTTACATTATGCCGACTTTGACACCTCTAGGACGCTCCGTTTAGAAGATATGAAGGATTAAAGAAAATGGATTTTGAAATTGCAATATCTTCGGAATCCGTTGTTCGATTAAAATTATTTAAACGGCAAACTAATTATAGGAAATTCAGCTTACATTATGCCGACTTTGACACCTCTAGGACGCTCCGTTTAGAAGATATGAAGGATTAAAGAAAATGGATTTTGAAATTGCAATATCTTCGGAATCCGTTGTTCGATTAAAATTATTTAAACGGCAAACTAATTATAGGAAATTCAGCTTACATTATGCCGACTTTGACACCTCTAGGACGCTCCGTTTAGAAGATATGAAGGATTAAAGAAAATGGATTTTGAAATTGCAATATCTTCGGAATCCGTTGTTCGATTAAAATTATTTAAACGGCAAACTAATTATAGGAAATTCAGCTTACATTATGCCGACTTTGACACCTCTAGGACGCTCCGTTTAGAAGATATGAAGGATTAAAGAAAATGGATTTTGAAATTGCAATATCTTCGGAATCCGTTGTTCGATTAAAATTATTTAAACGGCAAACTAATTATAGGAAATTCAGCTTACATTATGCCGACTTTGACACCTCTAGGACGCTCCGTTTAGAAGATATGAAGGATTAAAGAAAATGGATTTTGAAATTGCAATATCTTCGGAATCCGTTGTTCGATTAAAATTATTTAAACGGCAAACCAATTATAGGAAATTCAGCTTACATTATGCCGACTTTGACACCTCTAGTACGCTCCGTTTAGAAGATATGAAGGATTAAAGAAAATGGATTTTGAAATTGCAATATCTTCGGAATCCGTTGTTCGATTAAAATTATTTAAACGGCAAACTAATTATAGGAAATTCAGCTTACATTATGCCGACTTTGACACCTCTAGGACGCTCCGTTTAGAAGATATGAAGGATTAAAGAAAATGGATTTTGAAATTGCAATATCTTCGGAATCCGTTGTTCGATTAAAATTATTTAAACGGCAAACCAATTATAGGAAATTCAGCTTACATTATGCCGACTTTGACACCTCTAGGACGCTCCGTTTAGAAGATATGAAGGATTAAAGAAAATGGATTTTGAAATTGCAATATCTTCGGAATCCGTTGTTCGATTAAAATTATTTAAACGGCAAACTAATTATAGGAAATTCAGCATACATTATGCCGACTTTGACACCTCTAGGACGCTCCGTTTAGAAGATATGAAGGATTAAAGAAAATGGATTTTGAAATTGCAATATCTTCGGAATCCGTTGTTCGATTAAAATTATTTAAACGGCAAACTAATTATAGGAAATTCAGCTTACATTATGCCGACTTTGACACCTCTAGGACGCTCCGTTTAAAAGATAGGCCGGTTTAAAGAAAATTAAAATTGAAAAAAATCAAAAAATGTCACCTGTAAAATATGCCAACTTTGCCCCCTTTAATTCGATTTCGCGGTTTTCTAAATCAAAGCCCCTGAAAGGCAGAAAATTTGTTTTGTAATTAACGAAACAAATGAGCCGAATGGGCGGACTGGTTGTTGAAAATTGTGCTGTAATAATTTTCTTTCTTTCACATTAAAAATTAATCCTTATAAATTGAACATTTTAAGCCACGTTGTGTAATTTTAGCATAATAATGATGAAACTTTTAATACTAATTAATTATAAAATACATCAGAGTTAGGACAGAGACGAAACCTACCTACGTGGCAGACGCAAAAAGTTAAACCCCTCAAAGAAACTTTTAATTAGTATGACAAAGTGTGTTTTTATTTTTTTCACAAGTTAAATGTGCAAATTTAAGATATTCGATATGCATGGAGAATAAAATAACAAATAGACTAAAGTTCAAAATACATAAAAAGCACATATAAAATATCACTAATCGATAATTGAAATTTATAGCACTGAAACGAACGACGCCATAAACATTCGTGCATTATTGAGTGGTATTTTCGCACACATTACTAGCAAATGATGGCAATAAACGTCAAACCGAATGCAGTATTTATTTGTGTAGACAGACAGACAGACGATAGTCGACTACTCTGTATTATCTCGTTGATTATATTTTAAATAGAAGTTGGTTTTATTGTCATTCTGATTATTGTAATGATCGTTTTTTCCTATTTGCAAAATATCTACATTTTCATAATGCTGTCGTCGGTGTAGTAAATTGAGAAAATTATCATTTATGAACTTTTATTCATTTATCGAACAAATTCAAATTCAAGAATGCCGCAGTACAACTTAACTGAATTTACTGTCATGTATGAAAATGGTTTTCAGCACAGGGTTGCTATATTCTACTCGAAAAGGTTAATCACAAATGTATTTTAAATTTATTTTTTAAGTGCTCAATTTATTTTAGATATTTGTGATATATTCAGCCATTTTTTATTCGATATATTCTACTTTCTTTGTATGATGTTTAATTAAACTAAAGCAAAGAATTTATTTCAAACAATTGTTTAATACTTAATGTATTTTTGTGTTTAACATCGAACATTTTTAATTTCGAAAAACCGGTTTAAATCGGTTCTAAAATTAAAACCCGAAACCAGTTTCGGTTTTTTTTAATATCGACAAACCGATTTATTGGAAGTGCCGGCATTTGCATCCCTAATAGGTCTTGTGATTTGGTGGTTGAAGAAAAAATAAATCGAGATATAATTTTGATCATTTATGATAATTATAATCATTTTAATTTGAATTAGCCGAACATATTTTTTAATCATATTTCCAAACATAAATATTTTTTCTTTTATATAAAATATTTTTGCAGCATTTCTTAAATGGATGGAAAAGATATGTTTGAATGTAATTATAACGTAATTCCAAATCACCATATAAATATTAGGAGTAAAATCTAATTACATTATAATTGAATTGTATAATTATTTTGTTCAGATTGAAACACAAATATTTAAACACAAATAGCTTTAATCGCGGATTAACATGAATTTACTATATTTTATGTTTCTGTAGAAATATATATTTTTCATTAGATATTAATATATGTATGTTTGATATTTCCGCTATTTAACACACCCAACGTCAATAAAAGGTTCTTTGAATTATATGTATTGGGTTATTCGTTACTGGGTGATAACGAATTTTAAAAATAATAGCATTATTTTGATTATATGTATGTTTGGCATTACGAAGTCAAAATTAAATAACAAAGCTGGCTACTTTTAGTACTCAGTAACACTCGCATCAATACTTTTCATATAGTTCAAAAGTTCTTTTTGGTGGAAGAATTTGTTTAAGTACCGCTAATTACTGTTAATACCATATAGTGGTTGTTTGTGAAATTTCCAATTCATCCGTAAAGTACTGAACTCAAAATTGGAACAATAGATGGAAATAAATAAATAAAATATGTGTAATAAAAATAAAATAAAAGTTTAGGTTTATAATTATATAATATAGATAAAAAAAATGTAATTTAACAATAGGGAAAAAAGCAATATTGTATAAAGAAGATATTAGTACTAAATTTAATATTTTTACATTAAAATTAAATGAAAACATAAATATGTTTACATGTAAATAAAATGTTTTTCACATTCAAACATATATATGTTTGCAAGAACGCCGAAAAATTATTCATTCTGAATATAAATATATCTGAACGAAAACAAAAATATGTTTGGCTGTTATTATAATAATGTTTGGCAATGATATAATACGTTTGTTTGCATATAGCTCCGAAGATATATGTAATGCCTGCAGAATTATGTTTGAGAGAGAACTTTTTTTTGCAGCGTGTGTGCATTGCATAAATAGGGGGTGGCATCCCTGAGCGTTGGTTAATTTGTAAAAAAAAAACACTGAAACACCGGAATGTTGTAGGTACCGAGAAAACGAATTTGATATCGTTTCAATGAAATTTCATACCAAAACCATTGAAATTCGATTAAAGATATACTATACTATCTAACGTATGAAACTTATAAAAATAGTTAAGAATATGGTTTCTATTTTAATTTACAACAAGTTCTCAGTTATGCAACGCACTGTAGAGATAAATCTAAGGCAAAGCACTTGAACGTAAATCCTGCAGGTAGAATGAAAAGCTAAAGGTTTCATAAGTACTTTAAGCTTAGCCATAATTGGGTGCTGTCTGTGTGTGTGTGCCATTGAATTGTATTTGTAATGCATAATTAAAGGAGTATGTGTGAGAATGTGTGTTGATGTAGGTACGAAATCTAAGGATTACACTGCATGTTGTAGAAGAAATTTATGCTGACTACGACGAGCATTCGGTGAAAGTGCTTTTCTTGCAGTATTTTCTGCACAGCAGCTTTAAGCTCACAGTTCGTGCGCTTGCACTTTGAACTCACCGTTGTGCTGTGCCCATTTATATCCTGCAGCAGGAACTAATTGTCTGAATATCTCTTGTTGAACAGAATCACAGCTCAATTTGTCGTATTATGACGTTGTTAGTATTGAAAACAGTAAAGCTGTATTAAAAGTGAGCTTTAAAGCTTTGTTGTATGCAATTCGAACAAAAAGTTGAATTTTACAAGATTTAATTAATTTTAAACATATATATATAAATATATCAACTGAAACAAATGAGGATTACTCTTAACACAGCATACAAGTTTTAAACAACATTTTATTTTAAAAAAATAAATATAACAAATTGCTAAAAATCTCTGTATAACCCCCATCTACAAAGCAATTTTGAAGTTCTTCTCATATCTAATAAATTCTAGTTCGCACAAATATTTTCAATTCCTTGCAAAGTATTTATAAAACTATTGGTTTTCTTTTGTATAAAAAGTGAGAAAAAAGCACTAGAAAAATAAATTCAATTTTGCATTTATTCACTTCAATAAAATCAGCTGAATAACCACAAACACATAGGATACAAATAGGGCGATACAAAAACACATACCATACAACACATCCGGCATAGTACATACTATATATAAGCAAAGCCTTCCACTGACAAATTGTTTCAATATCCGATATAAACAGAACTTAACGATTTAACTCGTCGTTGGCTACGAACGATGTGCAAGTTGGCAGCACTCACTGTGCTGGTTATGTTGGAATTGGTATTTTTATATCACAGACCGCACAGAACTTTACTTGACTGAACTATTCGGCCTGTGTGTGAGTCCAGTAAATTTAGCTTTACTTGAAATTTTACGCTCTCGTTTTCGAAATGTATTCTAAATCTTTATGGATTTTTATGGTATTTTGTAGTATTATAATTTGAGTAATTTTAATAGTACAAAAAACTATTAATTATATGGTATATTTTTCTGAGTATGTATTTTTAACTTAAGGGGTTTTCAATAAGAGCGCTACAAAAGTTTTTTTTCAAGGGTTTTTCAACAGTGACGCTACAAAAGTAGAGCGACAGGGACAGCAAACGACGCCATATTTCTTTCCGCTCTTTTGACATTCTCTTCAGTAAGATTTGCCATTTCATGATGGAAATGGCAAAATGTCGCACTACTTTTGTAGCGTCCCTGTTGAAAAACCTTCTACATTTTGCAATCCCTACTACTATAATCATAAAACTAACACGTTCAATTCTTTGCTCTCTGTTATGATGTCTCTATTGGTTTGCTCTACTTCATATCGTTTAGTTCAGATTCATTCATTTCTACTATTGCAATTGATCTACTAATTGAATAACGCAAATAAGTTTCAAGTAGTTTTGCATAAACTCCGGTTAATCACCCCGGGAATTGAATAGGTTCCATGTACTCCAATGTTAACTGACTTTTATACATGTAGAGCAATCAACCAGTTTAATTTTTCTTCAATAAGGAAACCGTTTTAAAAGTTTGCATATGATATGCAGCTGAATAATAAATAATGTATGTATTGAATTTTATTTCTTTTGTAGTTCTCTTGCTGTATAAAGAAAACAATATTGCATAAACATAAGGATACAATATACATATAAGTGTGTGGGTTTGCTTATATCCTTTCTTGTTGCTTTATCAATTTTTAATTTGATTTTATGAAAAGTTGTTGGAAGGCAAATACAAAATGTTGATTCAGTCGTAATACGCTTGGATGATTCATAATTTCTCGACAGTTCGTTGCTGTTTGTGACTCTCGTAGGAGTCTCGCAAGTAAATTTTAAAGTTTTAACTGCACATAATTTATTTTATTGCGTTTGGCAACGATGGAGAAATGTGTGAAAATCCTTTGTGTGGTAAATTTAAAAGTAGCTTTAGTGAAAACCATAATTAAAGCATATTTTGAAAAATTAAAAAATACAAAATTCTGTCTGTTTAGTGCTATATTTTAGAATATTATAATGTTTAATATTTAAAATATCTTCATTTTATTAATTGATTAATTAATGTTGTGACTAATCGAAAATTTTGATTAATCAAAGAGTTTGAATAATCGCACAGTCCTAAAATATTTAACGTCAGACCAGTATGCAATCGGCCAATTAGTTTTTACCGGTTCAGAATATTGTAATTCAGAGTTGTATTTTGACGTTTTTTTTAAATACGCCCTTAAATATATCAGATGAAATATATAACAGATCCACAGTTCGAAAATTTCTTACGCCCCCCTAGGTCGTAAGAAATTATCACACGCTTCAAAAAAAAGGGCTCTCCCTAACATAATTTTTGAGTTTTATGCAAACAAAAGTATTATTTCATTGCCAAACATTATTATAATAACAGCCAAACATATTTTTGTTTTCATTCAAACATATTTATGTTCAGAATGAATAATTTGCGGCGTAATTGCTAACATATATGTTTGAATGTGAAAAACATTTTATTTACATGAAAACATAATTATGTTTACATTTAATTTTGTTGTAAAAAAGTATATCTTCTTTACACAATATTTATTTTTTCCCTTTTTATACCCTACACTAAGAGTGAAAGGGTATATTCAGTTTGGTACGCCGTTTGTAACACCCAGAAGAAAGCATCTCCGGTATGGAAAAGTATATATATTCTTGATCAGCATGACCTCCTGAGTCGATTTAGCGATGTCCTGTCTGTCCGTCTGTCTGTCTGTCTGTCCGTCTGTCTGTCTGTCTGTCTGTCTGTTGAAATCCCTATGACTTTTAAAATTGAAGAGCTAGATAAATAAAACTTATAACTTAGATTACTAATATACCTACGCTGTATGTGCGAAAAAATTGGCGAGATCGGTCCTTGGTGACCTATGATCCGACCACTTATGTTCAAATACCACATATAAAATGTACATATAAAGATCAATTTTTATGTATACGTGCTTAGGTAAACTTTGTTGGTCAAATATATATTGACATCATGCTCAAATACATGATAATAATGTTTTCCGGCGAAAAGACTTGTGGTTCACAAAAAAAAAAATCGAAATTCGGTACACCTACCCATTTGTAAATATGGGTATCAAATGAATGGAAATTCTTCAGCGATTGAATGTTTGTAGTTATTTTCAGGATTCGTATACCCTGGTGACCTATATATCACTTTGAATGGTAACCACACATATGTGTAGGGTATTTATAGTCGGCTTAGACCGACTATAATTTTGATAATCCTAACTATCATAATAACACCCACTATAAAATGTCTCTACTTCAAAATCCCCCATGTGATCTAACCTTCCCAACTGGTTTAAATTATTTTTTATTATTTATATTATATAATTATAAACTTAAACTTTTTTTTTTATTACACATCTTTTATTTGTACTTAATAATTGTATTTCCATCTATTGTCTCTATTTTAAGTTCAATGAATTACGGATGAATTGGATATTTCACAAACAGCCACTATCTGGTATTAACAGTAATTGGCGATACTTAAACAAATTCTTCCACCAAAAAGAACTTTTGAACTATATGAAAAGTATTGATGTGAGTGTTACCGAGTGCTAAAAGTAGTCAGCGTTGTTATTTAATTGTGACTTCGTAATGCCAAACATACATATAATCAAAATAATGCTATTATTTTTAAAATTCGTTATCACAAAGTAACAATCTCGAATAACCAAATACATATAATTCAAAGAACCTTTTATTGACGTTGGGTGTGTTAAATAGCGGAAATATCAAACATACATATATTAATATCTAATGAAAAATATTTATTTCTAGAGAAACATAAAATATAGTAAATTCATGTTAATCCGCGATTAAAGCTATTTGTGTTTAAATATCGTATAATAATATTTCAATCTGAACAAAATAATTATACAATTCAATTATAATGTAATTAGATTTTCTTCCTAATAAGTATATGGTGATTTCGAGTTATGTTATAAGTACATTCAAAGTTGCCAGCAAATGCGATTGCTAATATGATGAATGTGTACGCTGTTACAATTAATAATTTAGTCGGCGCAGTTTTAGCAATAATTTCATTGTATTGATGTACGTTTTTGGCTATATTTACGATTTTTTTTTCTCTGTAGGGATGTCCATTTGATAAAAAATATCGATGTTATCGATATAATACATCAACTCGTTACATCGATGTTTTTGATGTATCGAATGAAAAATTATTAGGTAAATAAATTAAATTTTTATGAAGATTTTATAAGGTTTTATATGTCAAATAACCAAAAAAAAAGGTTTAAAATAAATAAGTGTTTGACTTGAAGCATTTTCTTATTATAAAGGGTTTTTCAACAGGGACGCTACAAAAGTAGAGCGACAGTAAGGTTTGCCATTTCATGATGGAAAGATATACGAATTCGAATTTCGGTAGTAAGTTTTAATAATTTCGACTCGTTGTTGGCTCGTATATCTTTCCATCATGAAATGGCAAACCTTACTGAAGATAAATGTCAAAAGAGCGGCAAGAAATATGGCATCGTTTGCTGTCCCTGTCGCTCTACTTTTGTAGCGTCCCTGTTGAAAACTTTTGTAGTGCTCTTATTGAAACCCTTTACAAAATAATTAAGGTGTTGGGAATCAAAAATGTCTCAAGTCCATATTATGTAATTTTAAGAAAAACCCGAAAACCATGTATGAAGCAAATGGTTATTTAAAGTGTTTAATTTCAAATAGAATAATTTCAAATAATTAATTATTTTTAGCTAGTTTCAATTAGCAAATATGAATTTAACAGTGATTCGATATATCGAAAATATACATCGATGTATCGAATAGATTCTGAGGATCGAATTGATCGCATCGGAAAACATTAATGTATCGAAGCAATATATCAAGTGTTTATAAAACATCGATGTAAAGGGTTTTTTAACAGGGACGCTACAAAAGTAGAGCGACAGGGACAGCAAACGACGCCATATTTCTTGCCGCTCTTTTGACATTTCTCTTCAGCAAGGTTTGCCATTTCATGATGGAAAGATATACGAATTCGAATTTCGGTAGTAAATTTTAATAATTTCGACTCCTTGTTGGCTCGTATATCTTTCCATCATGAACTGGCAAACCTTACTGAAGAGAAATGTCAAAAGATCGGCAAGAAATATGGCGTCGTTTGCTGTCCCTGTCGCTCTACTTTTGTAGCGTCCCTGTTGAAAAACCATTGAAAAAAACTTCTGTAGCGCTCTTATTGAAAAACCTTTTATTTTGGACATCCCTAATCATATGCAATCAGCGTCTTTTTCTCCATTTTTTCGCCTCCGGATCCACAAATTACTCAGATGCATCATTTGAAATAAGTATATCGGACTGTTTTCAGTGAGAATAAAAGAAAAAGGGCTCTTCTGACTGTAAAAAGTATATGAAAGAAGAAAAAATTAGAAAAATTGGAAAAAGAAACGCTGAAGTATGTTAAAGATCGATTTATGTTAATTATGCCCGATTTATGGATCTGGAATAAAATAACTAATGGGATTTCATGGGATTACTAATTTTAGTACATTTCACGAATTTCGGAATATTTGTTTATATATTTTGATTTATTCATCGACAAATTATATGTTGTATCAGTCGAGGAAAACTCTAATGCCTCGTGCATTTAAACCGCTCCTGCATTAACTCTTTAGATTTAATTCAACCAATTATAAATAATTAAAACATATTATTACAAAGAAGTGACGTAAAATCCTTTAAAGCTAAATGTATCAAAACAAATGTTCATGAAGAGTTCATGTATGAATCACTCGTGTGCAGTACAATGGCAGAAAACAGCTGTTGCCATAAGTAAAATTGGCTCACACCGTAATTTGGACAAACAACACCAACTCAGAAATTCACAAAAACCCTTGAATTGAGTAAATGTCTGGCAAGGGTGGCCAATGTAAATAACAAACACCGGACTCTGGAACCTGTTACGACGCAAGAACGTATGTAGCTACACAGAAAAAAAAAATTATACATCATTTTTGGAAATTTTGTGAACATAATATTTATGCACCATAATCATAAAATACATTTATGAACATTTTATAGAACACGCGTTACATATATTGTATAAATGTTCATAAATATAATGTTTAAAATATTAAGGAGATATTCCAAAAACTAAAAAAAACATTACATATCATACATCATGTTGTTTGGTACTAGTCCCCCATTGTTTCAATGCAGCGCCGTTTTTACACTCAATGATTTTCGTATTCAGTTCATAGCGCCTTTTTTTGATTTTGTGAATTCTTAATTATTGCTCACATAGTGCACTTAGCTAAACACAGAAAAAAAAATCAACGTATATATATAGCAACTGATATCAATTGCATTTATTAATCAATCCAGCAATGAAATTCACTAATTTAATCAAAACATTTGCTATTCTTCGTTAAATCAGCAATTCCGTTTGCTAAAATGAATATTTGTTCGTCAATGTCAATGCAGCAAATTAATTAGTCGGCGCAGTTTCAACAATATTTGCTAAAACTACGCCGACTAAATTATTTGCTGCATTGACGACCAAATATTCATATTAGAAAACGCTATTGCTGATTTAACGAAGAATAGCAAATGTTTGCATTAAATTAGTGAATTTCATTGCTGGATTTAATGAATGCAATTAATCTCGGTTGCTATAATTACGTCTATTATTTTTTCTGTGTAATTCTAATAGAGCGAGTTACAGTGTAAACAAGAAGTAGCAAAGGAGTTTAATAATTAAATAAATTCATGCCAATCAAGTATAACATTTAACAAATAATTTTAAATAAACAAAAACCTAAACCTAAACCTAACCTAAACCTAAACCTAACCTAAACCTAACAAAAACCTAACATGTTGTTAGCCCCAAGTCCAGGCTTGAACCGGGGACCTTTCGCAGTTCAACGCACTAACCACTGAGCTACCGCGGCTAATTAGAATGAGATAACTTATTAAAGAAGGATTCTTCATATACTCGCCCTGATTAATAACTAAAGGGTTTGTCAAAGTGTAGGATTGTAAACGAGAATGTTTGGTACCAATTTAAATTTTAGTTATGTTCTTTTTAAATAATACTTTTTACGAGACAAATTTAAAAGTATCAATAAATAATAACTTTTTTTTAAATTTTATAATGCGATGTCATTGATTCCTTAATTTAAAAACCTTGCAATAGTCCCCTATTGCAAGGTTTCCCCATCATTTTGTTAAGGTCTGCGAATTGCATTCAATGTTGTCAAATTATAGAAAATAATCTCGTAAACAGCTTATTGATTTTTTTTTTGTTTTCTATACCGGTAAAAGTTTGGAGCTATACGACCAGACGACGCCATTGCCGGCTTGTGTCTCAAGGGTAGCTCTGAGCTCGCAGGCAAAATGTTGAGGTAGAACGACACAAAGATAGACAGACACAAGTGTATGTTGCTCCTCTGAGCATTCACAAAAATAAAAGCAAAAAAAAAAATAAATAAACAACACTGAAAAAATAAATGATGGTATCAATCGTAAATTTTCAAATTTCGAAGATATATTGTTAGATATAAAGATTAAATTTAAACCTGAAGAGTATTTAAAACTTCCCGATTAGAAATTTAGTACATCATAATATCATTGTCTGATCAGAATTATATTACTTCAAATCATCCGTGACTGCTTCAAGACGTGATGCTAGTTGGAGTTGCTATCCCGATCAGGCTTTTTGTTCTTACACCCAGGCAAACATTCCCTCAAATCCCAATAAAATTGGTCAATATGACAATTATTGATTTAGTATACAAAAAATAAATCTTTTCATATAAACTCAATAGCAATGTAGCCGCGTTAGCTCAGTGGTTAGTGCATTGGACTGCGAGCCGAAAGGTCCCCGGTTCAAGCCTAGACTGGGGCTAACAACAACACCTTTTCAAAGAAACATTTTTCTATACCGCGCTACCTCTCGGCAGTAAATGGCAAACCTACGAGAGTAAAACATTGCCTATGAAAAGCTCTCACCCGCCGTTCGGATTCGGCAATAAACTGTAGGTCCCACCACTTTGAGTACAAATATAACACGCACAGCTCAAAATGGTGAGAGAGCTCGACCGAAGTTCTATACAGGACTGTAGCGCTAAACTATTATTATTAATGGCAATGTCATGGTATTTTTTAGTATTTATTGGTATTTTACGATTAAAATAATAATTTATGCTATTAATAATAATAATAATAATAGTAATAGTTTGGCGCTACAGTCCTATAAGATCTTAGGACGAGTTCTCTCACCATTTTAAGCTGTGCGTGTTATATTTGTACTCAAAGTGGTGGGACTTACAGTTTATTGCCGAATTCGAACGGCGGGGGAGAGCTTTTCATAGGCAATGTTTTACTGTCGTAGGTTTTCCCTTTACTGTCGAGAGGTAGCGCGGTATAGAAAAATGTTTCTATGAAAAGATGTTGTTAGCCCCAGTCCAGGATTGAACCGTGGACCTTTCAGCTCGCAGTCCAACGCACTAACCTTGAGCTACCGATCCTATTGACTATTTTTAATAGTAGACCTTTTGGGAAGGTTAGATCACATGGGAAATTTTAAAGTAGGGACATTTTATAGTAGGTGTTATTATGATAGTTAGGATTATCAAAATTATAGTCGGTCTAAGCCGACTATAAATACCTACACATATGTGTGGTTTCCATTCAAAGTGGTGTATATGGCACTAGGGTATACGAATCCTCAAAATAACTACAAAATTTTAATCGCTGAAGAATTTCCATTCATTTGATACCCATATTTACAAATGGGTAGGTGCACCGAATTTCGATTTTTTTTTTTTGGAACTACAAGTCGTAGCGGCGGAAAACATTATTTTCATGTATTTGAGCATGACTTCAATATATATTTGACCAAAAAAGTTTACCTAAGCACATATACAGTAAAATTCACCAGTAGATGTATGTTTTATATGAGGTATTTGAACATAAGTGGTCCGTTCGCAGGTCACAAGAGACTGATCGTGTACATTTTCACTGACAGACAGCGTAGATATATAAGTAATCTTAATTAGGAGTTTTATTTATTTAGCTCTTCTAGTTTTTTTGTAATCAAGATTTCAATAGACAGACAGACGAACAGACGGACATCGCTAAGTCGACTCAGGAGGTCATGCTGATCAAGAATATATATACTTTTCCATACCGGGGATGCTTCCTTCTGGGTGTTACAAACGGCGTAACAAACTGAATATACCCTTTCACTCTTAGTGTAGGGTATAAAAACTATTATTTATATAGTATTTTTGCCCGGGTATACCATTATCTTTTGAGGAATATTTAAATTTTTCAGTTACTCCTTTTAGTGATTTGTTCTAGTCCTTTCAATCAAAAAAATACTGAAATCGAGTCCATTTGATTGAACTCCCGAGTGTAAATTTAGTTCAGAATTCAACCATTATCTGATCAGACTTTCCTGATTTCGATGTAATGAGTAGGTTTCCACATCAGTGCCTGATTCAAAACATGATCCCACTTTTATCCTATATTTCATTCGATGAATATTTAAAATGTTGGATATGAGATTGGGATTACCCTATTCGTCCCTCATCAGAATCTTTTCAGTTAGCCCGAGTCGTTGTGTGAAAATTGTTTAATGTTATTTTACATCCGCTACTGATCAGAATACGATAAGCCATCCGATCCAAAGGCCACTGAAATAATCGTGATCAGGGTCGACTAGATTAATCATAATTTTAATTTAAGGCTACATGGTCGATCCCTTGCGTATAATCCTGAAACTTGTGGTTTAGAAATCGTATTATCGTAATCTGATGGTAATGATATTAAAAACCTTTTATAAAAAAACTTATTTAATGATAAAATTGGGTAACAACATTATTCTAATATGTTGAATTAACCCAGTATGCCATTCGTTTCGAAATCGTTACGAGATCTATGCGAGAAAAAGAAAAAACACACGACAAAACTTTCTCGTACCGATATCGAGCGTCAAATTGGACCGACATGGTAGGTAAATATCGATGCGTTTTGTCGGAGTTTTCTCGGTACGAGGAATTTTTTTCGAAATCGGAACGATACCGATGAAAAAAATAATCAAAGTTTGATATTGCTTCGAAAAATATTACGATATGTTTATATCTCCTATCTTGTCAATGAATTTGAATGTACGAGAAATCGAACATTTTTCTCGAAGTTATTCGATAAAAATTCGAGGCATCGGAGACATGGCAGCCTGGGAATGTTTAAAAATTTCAAATATTTCATTTGCAGCCTCATTTTTGTGTATTTCGAAACGCCAGGCTACTAGCCGAAAGTGACGTAATTTTAAATAAAATTGAATGTTTTGAAAGTCAAATAACATGAATTCGAAATTTGTGTGACGAGGTTTTGACCGCAAATTTTCGTTTCGTCGTTCGTTTCGAAATACAAAAAGTGGGTATTAGACTCAAAAACTTATTACAAAAGTTTAAAATTATCACTGAGACAATTTTGTGTATTCACAAATCTATTTATTATTTGAAAGGACTCGAATTTGGTAAAATGAGTTTTAGAAGTATTTCGAATGAAATAAGGTTATGATAAGGTTAAGATCAGGAAGCGTGATCAGGTAACCTGATAAGGATAGCAATATCGAAGGGTGTCGCGTTTTGAATTAGGCACTGATAAGAAGACTTGATCAATATCATATTTGAAGTTAAGCAAGCTAAATTAGGCAACTAAGTATTTCATCCTGAACTAAATTTCCACTCGGGTTGTTATCACGGAACTTCCCGAGTGGAAATTGGTTAAGGTTAGCCTTACTTCGCATCCGTCCCTGATTATAATACGATAAGGCATCTCTACCAAATGTCATAGGGCAGTCATAATTTCAAATCCACGTAAGGAAACCTGAACCATTCTTTTCAAAGAACCCTGATCTAAAGTATACTTAATGGAAC
Source organism: Dryomyza anilis (assembly GCA_951804985.1). Taxonomy (NCBI): domain Eukaryota; kingdom Metazoa; phylum Arthropoda; class Insecta; order Diptera; family Dryomyzidae; genus Dryomyza; species Dryomyza anilis. Next base: position 25,431,342 of record OX638133.1, read on the forward strand.
CTGATTTGACAATTATGAAAAAACTGATTTAATATAGTATTATAATATGATCGAGATGTTATTAAAACCTTTTATAATAATAAAATTGGGTAACAAAATTATTCTAATAAAATAAAATATTCGAATAAATAAATGTTAAACTCAAATGCAGGCAACCTGATCAGGATATCAACTTTGAATAGCGTTACGTTTTGAATCAGGCACTGATGTGAACACATGATCATTGTTGATCGCATCCTGAAGTAAATTTCCACTCGGGTTGACAGACCTAGTGGTGATTCGTTAAGATTCAGGTCGGCTAGGGTATGAGGACAAAAGCGAAGTTTGTATGAAAAGTCACCTATTTCTGTCCATTTTCAAAATATGTCTGAAATCTGTCTTACAAATTCCTCAAAATGTTGACCTTTTGCTATACATATCCCAAATTTTTCCATTTATTATTGTGTTTGCCGGAAATATGCCCGATATATTTCTGAAAAAATGCCGAAAAAATCGCCTCGGTTCAATTTCGGTACCGATTTCAATTTCTGACTACACTATAACGCGGTTTTTTGTTTCTTTTAAATAAATATAAAAAATTATATATGAAATCAAATATAAATTAAATATTTTCTTTTACAGTTTTAAGAATTTTTAATATAATGGTATTGCAACTTCGTGGGTTCTCAAAGTAAATTTTGTTGTAATTATTTTTTTAGAATTAAACCTAAAAACAAAACCACCTAAAAACAAAACCCCCTAAAGACATTTATCAGCCACCGGCATTAAATAAAGGAGAGACTGACAAAGCAGACATACATACAGAAAGACAGACAAACTGAATACAGGCAGTCTAATAGACAGACCGACATACAGACCGACTAACTAAAGTTCTGACGCACGTAAAAGACAACCGGAAATAAAGGAATTCCCCCAAAGGAAGGCAGCTAACAAGATTTGCGGCAATGTGGCAACGTGGCAACGCTGTCATAAGTAATGCACAAGTAACACGCAGTACATGTTGGCTGCTTGCTCTACGGCTGACGTCCTTATGCCATGTATGAGAGCGCGATTTCAAGAAGGGAAGACTCCTGCCACAGCCGGCGGCATGGCAATGGCAACGCACCTGAGTGAATGAGTCACGCCGCGGTGCTCATTACATGCAGTGGGAACAACAACAACAACAGAAGCAACAGAAACTCTTGTGTATTTGCACTGCATGCAAAATATATATCTTGCAAATGAAATTTATTTGGAAGGACTCATCAAGAAGTGCATGCAAAATATATATGCTGCAAATGAAATTTATTTCGAGGGACTTATCAAGGAGCAAAACCATTCTGGCACTAATGGTTTTCGGAGAATGTTGTTGGTTTGAAAACAGCACACCAGCAATATGCACAATGTTAAATTTGTGGTTCATAGAATATGTGGTACTCACTGCAAATTAAACGGATAACGTATCAATGAAACATTGTTTAAATGCATAACCGAGTAATGTATTTTGAAAACATGCTAATGAATGTTTTATTTGTACATTATACGATTCAGTATTCAGGGGCGATAATGAGTAAGTACCACAAGGTATGTAAAATTCTTGTTAGGTTAACTAACTAGTTTAGTCTGTAGGGTATCACCATTCGTTTTGCAGTCATGTGCAATGCATAAGTGGATTCTAGAAGTTTCTACAAACTGATTTTCCATCTGTTTGTCGCTGTTGCTGCCTCAGTGCGCTGAATGATCTTCCATCTCTTTCAATCACATTGATAGACGAATGCATAGACGGATTCTAGAAGTTTCCACAAACTGATTTTCCAACTGTTAGTCGCTTGCTGCATCAGTGCGCTGAATGATCTTCCATCTCTTTCAAACACATTGATAGACGGATGCATAGACGGATTCTAGAAGTTTCCAGAAATTACACTAATTTTCCATCTGTTAGTCGCCTGCTGCCTCAGTGCGCTGAATGATCTTCCATATCTTATAAACACATTGATAGATGGATGCATAGACGGATTCTAGAAGTTTCCACAATTTCCACTATTTTTGCGTATGTTAGTCGCCTGCTGCCTCAGTGCGCTGAATGATCTTCCATCTCTTTCAAAAAAAATTATAGACGGATCCTTAGACGCATTCTAGAAGTTTCCACCAACTGATTTTACATCTGTTTGTCGCTTGCTGCCTCAGTGCGCTGAATGATCTTCCATCTCTTTCAAACACATTGATAGATGGATGCATAGACGGATTCTAGAAGTTTCCACAATTTTCACTAATCTTCCATCTGTTAGTCGCCTACTGTCTCAGTGCGCTGAATGATCTTCCATCTCTTTCAAACACATTGATAGATGGATGAATAGACGGATTCTAGAAGTTCCCACAATTTCACTGATTTTCCATCTGTTAGTCGTCTGCTGCCTCAGTGCGCTCAATGATCTTCCAGCTCTTTCAAACACATTAATATACAGATGCTTAGGCGGATTCTAGAAGTTTCCACAAACTGATTTTCCATTTGTTTGTCGCTTGTTGCCTCAGTGCGCTGAATGATCTTCTATCTCTTTCAAACACATTGATAGACGAATGCATAGACTAATTTTGCATCTGTTAGTCGCTTGCTGCCTCAGAGCGCTGAATGATCTTCCATCTCTTTCAAACACATTGATAGACAGATGCATAGGCGGATTCTAGAAGTTTCTACAAACTGATTTTCCATCTGTTTGTCGCTGTTGCTGCCTCAGTGCGCTGAATGATCTTCCATCTCTTTTAAACACATTGATAGACGAATGCATAGACGGATTCTAGAAGTTTCCACAAACTGATTTCCATCTGTTAGTCGCTTGCTGCCTCAGTGCGCTGAATGATTTTCCATCTCTTTCAAACACATTGATAGACGGATGCATACTTGCAAAATTATTTTCCATCAGTTAGTCGCTTGCTGCCTTTTAAACACATTAATTTGTTGCGATTCATTTAAGATTATTTATTGCTTGCAAAGTATTTCGTAATAATATTATTATTCAAACCATTAATCATAGACAACTATTTAAAAAATAAATAAAGACTCGTGAGATGTTTTCCCGCTTTAATCTTTAATTTAATTAAAATAAAAGTAAAAACATCAAAAGGCTAAAGAAAGTAGTAAAATTGAATATAAAGCTTTTTTTTATGTGCTATCATTTGTGTAATCAGTAGAAATTAACAAACAACACCCTATTCACAGTTTGCTCTTAAGTTCAACGCTGCTACTTTAGAAGTCCTCGTTAGTCCTTTCAACAAATTAATGAGACCGAGTTGAGTGACTGCAGCTCTTATTCAAGACCACCTTTCGTAATGCAATTACGCATTTCTGTTTTGCTACTAAGGCCAGTTTAAGGACAACATCGAGAACGTCAACAGCAACAGCAGTAGCAAACACATTGCTGACAAATAATTCTTATTCAAGTAGCTCAAAGTGGCTCATTTATTGGGCTTGCACTGAATTGTGGAAGACTTTTGGCCACTTACGATGCTACGATTGGCCATTTACAGATCATTATGCAGTAGTTAAGCTCAATTGGATGTAACGAAAATTATTGTTACTGGTTCGTATGAACATTGCGATGCACAGAGATGAATTGAGAATTTGTTTTATTAAAATATAGAAAATATATATTATATTAAATATCAAATTAAATATATTATTCTTTATACAGAAAACGATAAGGTTATAAATAAATGAAATAAATGTGTAATTAGTTAAGTTCCTATAATTTGATTATGTAATTTTGATGTATAGCATCGGTGGTTCAGTTGCATTGGACTACGGGCCTAATGGTCGCGAGTTCGAATCCCTTTACTCTCACGGCGCTAAATCTCGCTAGACAATAGCAAACGTCACAGCGTAACAAACTGCTCTTTAGAGCTGTTGCTCCATACTATAATTATTATTATAATTGATGCTTATAATTCATATCTTTCACATTATTAAATAAAATTAAATTTGTAATGTGGATAATTTGTTTTAATACATTTTAACAAATTTCTAAAATTATTTTCTCCTCGATGAACTCTATGCAAATTCAACTAATTGTTGCTTTACATTGAGATAAATATTTAATGACAAGCTTACTTGTTTAAGAAGTTATGTTGTATGTGGTCTTCGGTTTTTGAGTACATCCTATAATTGTGTAAATATTATTTAGCTTATTTGTGTTATTGCAAATACAAATATGTTTTCTATTCTTTGTAATATAAATTCTTTGGAATTACACCAATTAGTTTTTAGTAGGAAATCATTAGGACAATAATTAACATAAACTAATTGTATGTGTATGTACGATAGACAAGTTCAATGTAGATTATGAATTCTACGAAATACATAAATAGTTTGAAAATGACTGCTATGGTGTGAAAAACCAACATTCTAGTGATGTTAAAAGTACCTTCTTTAAAAGTCTTATAATTGAAATTGAATTCATTTAGCATTCCAAAAGTTAGAGTATCGTTACTCGAAAAATCCAAAGAGGTACAAGATAAGTATAAAAACACAACACAGAAGAACAGAGAAAAACAGAATTATCATTGATTTATATAATTCTTCCCCAGGGTTTCCACATAGCGACGTAGTAAGGGAAATGAATTTCTAATACATTGTGTACTAAAATCATATCAAATAAATACAAATGTACTTAAAAAGAGAAAAATGTAGTAGAACTATATATTTTTAGAACAAACTTTTTCGGTGAAGTTTTTAAGTTTTAAAATGCTTAATAAAAAAGTTTTTAAATTTAATTCAAGGCTTTTTATTTAAAATAATATTTTAAATACCGCTATAACAGAGTTGATAACGACGATTTGGAATATTTTGGGTTGAAAACCTGACGTTTGTGGACAGAGTTTTCTTTCTTAATTATTTAGAGTAGTATTTCGTACCCGGGCTGCGCAACGCGGGTTTTTATTTTTTTAATACATTTTTTAAACATAGCTGTTCATTTTTGTTTTTCCCGCTTTTTTGTGTTTTTTCCTTTTTTTTTTTTGCTATTCTTTTGATTTTTTGTGTTTTGATTTTGAGTTTCAAATTTTGCATTGTGCGTTTTTGTATTTTTTTTTTTTTGTTTTTTGATTTTGTTTTGGTTTTGTTTTTGCTTTTTTGTTATTGATTTTGTGTTTTTCTTTGCTTTTATTTTTGGTTTTTTGCTTTTATTTTTTTTTTGTGTTTTGCTTTTGTTTCTGCGTTTTTGTGTTTTTTTTGTTTTTGATTTTGTGCTTTTGTTTTTTGATTTTGTGTTTTTACTTTTGTTATTCTTTTTGTTTTTTATTTTGTTTGTTTTTGCGTTTGTTTTTTTGTTTTACTTTCGTTTTTTTATTAGTTCTCTATTATTTTAGCTTTTGTGTTGTTTTGTGCTTTTACTTTGGTATTTTTATTTGTGTTTTTTATTTTGGGTTTTTGCTTTTGTAATATTTTTTGTATTTTAGTTTTTTGTTTCATGTTTCTAGCTGCAGTAAGTGCCGAGTTATGTCGTTTTGAAAGTTTAGATTGTATGGGAGGTGCCACGTTCCTTTGTCCAATTCCGCTTTCATATAGCCTACGTCACCCTCTGGACTCCATAATATCCTGGTGCAAAATTTATGTTCAGTGATTTAGACGTGATGCTGGAACAAACAGACAGACACAGACTGACAGACAGCCCAAGAGTTATATATATATATAGAAAGATAAACCCAAAATTAATTAATGTTCTACAGAGTCCAACAAATCTAGCAAGTTAATTTTTAAGGATATAGCCCAAAGAATTCTCTTGAGTTATTGTACATTATTTTAAACCTCTTAAATTACTCGTTGGGTATAATTTAAAACTCTTTTCGGAAGTAAAGTTATTCGGGCATGTTCCGAAAATTCCGAAATTACTATCGCGATTACTATCGAAATTCAAATATTACACAAGAAAATTCTATTTCAAGAAACATAAACGGATTGAATTTGTTGGAAATATTATAACGAATTATTGTTCGAAAATATGTTGGATTAAAATCTTTGCACATTGTTCTAGAATTGTCGTTATAAAATTTAACATTTATCTTTCAACACAAAAACTATATTAGTTTTAAACATTTTATATTAGATTTAAAATATGTCTAGAAGTTTAACCTATTAGGGAAACAAATTAACATGGTCCGATCATTTTAGGGCCAGTTTTTCAGTGGTAGTTTAAACTTAGTTTAAACTACGTTTACTTAAACGTCTCACGTAGCATAGTGTAAAGAGCGCAACTCATATTTTTCTGTCAAAACATTGAGAGTTTAAACGTAGTTTAACCCACCTACATATGTTTAAACAACGTTTAGAGTTCACTGAAAAACACGAGTATAAGTTTAAACTAAGTTTAAACTGCAAATGAAGTTCAACTACTACTGTAAAACTGGCCCTTACTCATGTAACTGATAGGTTTGGGACAAGGTAATAATACAGTGATAATTTCCCAATCTTATTAGAATTTCTACTAGGTAAAATTTTAAAATTCTTCAAAATATCGAATTCGGATTAAGAAAAAAACCCTGTCCACAAACGTCAGGTAAGTTGAATGTCTTGGGTGTAATTTTCAACCCAAAATATTCCAAATCGTCGTTATAAACTCTGTTATAGCGGTATTTAAAATATTATTTTAAATAAATAGCCTTCAATGCATTTTATATATGCCAAAACTTAAAAACATCACCGAAAAAGTTAGTGTAGTAAATTTTAAATTTGTTCTGAAAATATATAGTTCTACTACATTTTACTCTTTTTAAGTACATTTGTATTTATTTGATATGATTTTACTACACAATGTATTAGAAATTCGTTTGCCTACGTGTTTTCGCTATGTAGTCAACATAGGGGTGAATTATATAAATCGGTGATAGTTCTGTTCTTCTGTGTTCAAATGCTTTTTTTATACTCATCTTGTACCTCTTTGAAAATAGTTATAAATGTTATCATAGAGAAAAATCCACATGTAATCGAAACTTTAATGCTTTAATCGAATAGCAGTTATAAAAATGAAACAAATATTAATATAAAAATAAAAATATGTTATCACCCACACTACGTATATCATAAAACAATCCACAAGTTGTTGTAATAACTATAATCAAATTTATTATGCGTCATTATTCAATGTTTTTTTCTTTTTTTTTTTACTTTGCTCATGATAACAATCTGACTTAAATGTGTCATAATTTGTGGCACAAACTGTGAGTTTTGCACTACATCTACTATGTCTTGTTCATTTTTCAGCATCACAAGGACGATGAAAAATGTAGATGTCAACGCTATATAGAAACCACCAACAAGTTGTTCTATTTTTATTACATTTTATTATGTTCATCTTATATTTCACTCTGTTTTTTTTTTCATATGTTCCTTGACAATACATACGATTTACAACAACTTAGGCAAGTAATCAATACAAGTGTCAAATAGTAAAATGAACGACGTGATACGTAGTATTTTTATATTATCTCGTAATTGTTTTATGAATAGCATAATTTTTTAATGGATTTTTATAGCGAAAACAATTTTCATTAAAAATGGTTTTTATGTGTAGAGCATAAAATTAAAATAAAAACTTTTTAAAGTCATTATAAATGCATTTTTATTTTTTATAATTTATTATTTTGCCATTACTTAGGTACACATATCGTATTAAATATGCTTTTAAGAGCTTTGCGCTCTAAGCTGTACAGGGACAATTTTGCAAACAAAAAAAATCCCTTTGACATAATGTGAAAATGCGCAATTTTTTTAGTTACATTTTATTTAGTTACAAAAAATATATTTAATGAAAAATTAAATTGTTAAATCAATTATAGTAATCAGTTTAATACACATGATAAATATCAAGTTAAATGTCAATTATAGACATATAATTTATAACACTAGGTGATAAAACGAAAACAAAATATTGAAGTCACGATGCAAAAAAAGTGCTCTCCCAAACATAATATTGCCGGCCTAAAATATTTATTTGAAGCTTTATGTAAACATAATTATAATTGTATGATAATTTCTTTATAAACAGATGAGCATATGGCAATGAGCCATATGAAATTTCCTTACCGAATTATTCGGTTGCGGCAACGACAGATAAAGTATTTGCAAGAATCTCTTAACTCAGTTGTGATAACCTCCTAGTCAGAAAGCATGAGGTTGTGGTAAGCTTCTAGTCGTCAAGCATAAAGTTGTTTTAACTTCCATGTCAGTAAACATGTGGATGTTGCCTTTTTCGTGTCACGCCCAAAAATCTGAGTTCGTGCGTGCAATTCTCCATCCGTTCAATCAAAATCAGGCACGCGCCCATTAAAGATTTTTTTATAGTTTTTCCCCAATTTAAAAAAAAACATTTCAGCTTCAGAAAATAACAATTTCGTAGTATTTTAACATTTTCTTAAAAATCTGTTGTTTTAGTTTTACTTATGGATAGTGATGATCAAAAATTTCTTGTTCTTGCAACTTGCATTTTGTGCAAGAACAAGAGCGAGAACACGATCGAGATTTTCTTGCAAGAACAAAAGTAAGATAAGAAATGCAAGAACAAGAGCAAGTGCAAGACTAACACTGCAAGAAATGCAAGAAAAGCAAGACTCTTGCGTTTTTTTATCATTTTAATGTATTTATTAAGTTTTTAAGGTAATAATGAAATTCAAAAGAATTCACTATATTACTAAATATTGAACAACAGGAAACAATGGGAAGCGTGCAAAATATTAATATAGATGTTTTTTTGTTTTTTTTTTTTCAAGGCTAAAGAATATAAGCATCTTAAAAATAAGGTCTGTGAAACACTTTTAAAGCGGTAAATAGTTTCAAAGTGCTTCAAAAAAATAAAATAGACAAAACCATGTTGTTCCTCTTTTCTTCGCTACGCTAGTTCGTACATCGATTGTTTTACTTTTTTTGTTTTACTTTTATACATAGTTTTTTTGTTAATTGTAAAATCATGAAGTTTTTCTTAAGTTAAGTTCTATGTGCATTTTTTTTTAACTTATAAAAACAAAAAAAAATATATGAACATTTCACAATTTACCTCATTTAGCTGATATTGAAAGTGCAACAACAACAAAAATGCGAATAAAGCATCCAAGCTTTTGATAGAATTTGTTGTACCATTAAGAAAACTGTTTGCTGTTGCTTACTAGATAGCTGTACTAGATACATACATGTAGTCTGGTGCCATGCGACTGTCTGTTGTCATGCGTCTCTCCGTTGTCAGGCGTCTGTCTGTTATCATGCGTCTGTTTGTTGCCATGCGATGATACAGGACTTTAATGAAGAGTTGTCGTTGTGAAAGTGTGTGCATACGCATCGCAATTCGTTATTCTTGCATTCACTTCTTTTTGTTAGTGTGCGCTATGTATCGTTTGAGTTTGTGTTCGCAAAGATAAATGTTACCCTGCAATAAATTATGTGTGTTCTCTTGACATACGGTACGTGTAGCAAACGGTTTTTTTTATCTCTGACGAAAACTGAAATATGCCTATACGAAATATTCCCCTTGACCCGCCAAAGCAGTCTACAAACCTGTATTGAATATATATCAAAATTTAAAAAAATATATTTCCTTTTTATACCTTTTCCGCACCCTGCTCGTTACAAAAATTCGCAAAATTCGACAACAATCCAAATTCGAAAACAATTCGCAACAAACCCCCAAAAAAAATGTTATACCCACTACCAACCATCAACACCTATCACCGTCACGAACATCACTATCCTTATACCAAACATCATCGTCACTGTCACCATCACCACCACCACCGTCTGTCCGTTGTCATGCGTCTGTTTGTTGCCATGCGACTGTCTGTTGTCATGCGTCTGTCCGTTGTCATGCGTCTGTCTGTTATCATGTTTGTTGTCATGCGATGATACAGGACAGCAACGAAGAGTTGTCGTTGTGAAAGTGTGTGTATACGCATCGTAATTCGTTACTGTTGCATTCTCTTCTTTCTGTTAGTGTTCGCTATGAATCGTTTGAGTTTGTGTTCGCAAAGATAAATGTTACCCTGTAAGATATTATGTGTGTTCTCTTGACATACGGTACGTGTAGCAAACGGTTTTTTTTTATCTCTGACGAAAACAGAAATATGCCTATACGAAATACTCCTAATATTTATTATGAATGTATATGTTCACTCGTCAACATCACTTGATTTATATAATTATTTTTTATTAGTTAATTCATGTTAAAATATAATTCTAATTTTTATGTTATTGGATTTTTTTTGTTAGTAAAAAAAAAATATTTTTTGTTGAAGAAATTGAAAATATGGAAAATAAGTAACTTAAATACAGTTAGTGTTCAAATTCCATTCATTTTCATAATTAATATGCAGTTTATGATATTTGTCGTCGATCTTTTATTTAAAATTTAAAAAGTAAAATTTTGCAAGATTCTTGGAAGCAAGAAAGGCAATGCAAGAACAAGATCATGTGTTCCTATGCAAGAACAGGAGCAAGACTTAGCGTGCAAGAACAAGAGCAAGAACAAGAGCAAGAACAAGATTAGCATTTCTTTCTTGTTCTTGCAAATTATCATCACTACTTATGGATTTAAGAGAATAAAACAGTAATAATAATAGTTTGGCGCTGTATAGAACTTCGGCCGAGCTCTCTCACCATTTTGAGCTGTGCGTGTTATATTTGTACTCAAAGTGGTGGAACCTACAGTTTATTGCCGAATCCGAACGGCGGGTGAGAGCTTTTCATAGGCAATGGTTTTACTCTGGTAGGTTTGCCATTTACTGACGAGAGGTAGCGCGGTATGAAATATGTTTCTATGAAAAGATGTTGTTAGCCCCAGTCCAGGCTTGAACTGGGGACCTTTCGGCTCGCAGTCCAACGCACTAACCACTGAGCTACCGCGGCTACTGAGCTACCGCGGCTACCAGTAACAGTATTAAACATACTTTTTGAATTTTTTATTACAGGGACTAGAACCCTTTAGAATAACTGTTCCGGTTCGGATTCCAAGATTTTTATAACTGTGGTTCCGGAACCGATTCCGGTACTAAACAAAAAATTACAGGCAGGGGGACAGGGACTATAATATCTGTTCCGGTTCTGGTTCCAAGATTTTTAAAATAGCGTTTCCGATTCCATGTGTTCCACACATATTTAATAACGATTCCGGTTGCAAAAATTTAAACAGTTCCGGTATTATTTTCACGTCTCACCTGATTTTTCATGTTTTTCCGTGCTTTTTACGTGTTTTTTATATGCCGTGCATTATCGTGCTTCTCGTGCGTGCCTGTAAATTTAGTCGTCGGGTTCGAGCTCGTGCGTGTCACCTATTGGCGTGCCCGTCCGTGTCCGTGCCAATCTTTAGTTGCAACCGTCAGGTCAGTGAGCATGTCGAAACCTCCAACTGATATTGAATTAATTTATTTTATATACATAAATATTTATTTCGCCTTATTACCTAAATAATAAATATTTCTGTATGTATCTATAATGGTTATCTACATTCTGGCAACCGAACCGCTTTTAGACATGAAGTTGCCATTTGTCATTTATTTTGTTGATACAACAACGTACTCAATGCCAGTTACAAATACATGAAGCTCACTTTTGGCAGAATGAAAAACACAATGAGGTTACGGCAACCGAATGTGCATTTGCACAAACTAACATTTCGGTTATAGTAAAATAAGTTACGTTTATTTTAATAGCATGAGGTTACAAAAATATAATTCGGTTGCAACAATGAAAAGTTGTTTCGATTAACCTTATGACAGAAAAGGATTTTTCTGTGTTATTTTCAATTATTTGGAAAGCGAATTCAATATTTTTGTTTTAGGTTTTAAATTGTAGAAGTTATAATAAAATATACGATTTTATCAACGTGTTTAAAGTAAATTTCGAAAACACCCCATATATCATTGGGTGTTCAAGATAGACCCCAATTGTAGAACAATTTATTTTATGAAATGTACCAAGGAATCAGTCCCCAAAAAATATATACACCATGAAGCGGACCACTCTGTTTGTAAAATTTAAAAAATTTAAAAAAAAAATCAGAATAAGTATCGCATAAAAGAAATTATTGTGTAACTAATATAAGAAACAAAAAATTATATAATACACATATTGTTTAAAAATACCCCAAAATTGTGAAAATGTAAAAATATTTCTTCAAATATTTAACATTATCTTTCAAGGCCACAAAGTGTGAAAAGGCCAACAAAGAATATTTGCTCTTTGGCCAATTGTGTGGCAAGTACTTTTGGTTCGTCTGCTTCTCCTTTTTTGTGTGTGGCTTTGCAATCTGCCACGTAATTTAAAGTGCATGAAATATGTAAATTTTTAGAATTTTGCATAACAGCATCGATTTGAAACAGCTCAACCACTGCGTTGCGATTGCTGCACAAAACTAAATGCGATGCGAGCAGCAACATTTAACTTTTTTAAAATGTTGCGAAATTTCGTTGCAGTTGAAATTACAACTGTTCCCATTGAGTTGGCAACAAATATTACGCTCTCATTAATTCGATTCCTTTGGCAACAACACAGCAACATGTTTATTAAACTCGTCACAGTTACATGTTGCTAAAGGCCAAAGAATAAAAAAACATAGACCTAAAAAAAAAACTATTAAAGAAAAATTTTATTAAATTATATTTTTAATATTTTATAATATTCATTAATATTCATCATTAATATTCATTGTATATCTTGATGTATATCTTGATGAATATCTTGATGAATATTCATTAATATAATGCACAACAAAGTATTATTCTTGAAAATTTTCATTAACCCATTCAGGAATTTGTTACCTTATGGTAACAGTTTTTCAAAGACATTTTTTAAATACGCTCTGCTATAATATTTTGACAGATATTAGTTAACTGATAGTTTATGAAATCTATTATGTGTTGTTAAGTAAATTTAGTTGATAAAGACATAATACTTATAAATTGAGAGGTGATCTTTTGAAAAAAAAAAAAATAAAAAGCATATTCAGGTCACTCAGTAATTTTTAGTATATATATTTATTATATATTTATGCTTGTGTATTTATTTTTTGTTAAATAGTAATGTATTCAGTGTCGAATGAATTAATTTTAGTATTTGTTTAAATTTTAAAAATTACACTATTTTTATCTATTGTTTTTTAAGAACATACCATATAGTTACCAAAATTCAGTCTACAGAAAGCTGTTCTAGAATTTCGTATCTCTGGATTGCGTACAAAATAAAAACACTCTTATGTTTGATTTAAATTATAACAATTAACTTTATTAATTCACTTTAATAAACACTAAAAACTTGACATTGTTCATTCGCGGGATGCACTCGAGCACTTTCCGATTACTACTGAAGTGCTGTACCTCAGATGCGGCGCCCTTATATACTGCATGCGTCAGTTCGACGCGTTTCCACAAACTTCGACATGTTTCGAGAATCTTCAACTCGTTTCGTGAATGACGCATGCTAATGGCATCTCATTTACCGCACTTTTGTATTTTTAATGCGCTGATCTTCAATCTCTTTCTCGCACATTGCCTCAGTGCGCTGAATGATCTTCCGTCTTTTTCTAACACATTGCTTTGTGCGCTCAATTGTCTTGCGTCTCATTTACTCTTTCATAGTGGAGCAAATTACCTCTTTTCGTAACAATATATTTATTTTTAAACGTTAAGTGTTTGTATTAATGATATTATTGATTAAGATGATTCCAAAAACAAACATTTAGAATGTTTAAGGTTTAAAATATAAAATATGGACTGAAAGGGTTAAAACCCATTTTGTGCTCATTTGGAAAACTTTTTTTAATATCACAACAGCAAAATTAGAGAAGCAAAAACAAGAATAAGACATGATAGTATTGTTCCGGCTCTTTTACTTGATCTTGTTCTAGCAGTGTCGTTATTGTTCTTGCATCACTCGGTCGATCTTGTTCTTGCAGATTCAGCATTTTTCTTCTTGCTTTAATAGTTTTTCAATTCTTGCAAATTTTAGTTGTTCTTTTTTTTTAATTTTGCCATCTTGTTTTTGCAAAAACCAGCAAGAACGACAGGAAGAATTTTGCATTTTTTGGTCATCACTAAACAGAATACTAGCACGATATATTTTAAGATAAATAGATTTGAGGGTCAATGACCAGGTCAATCTCCACAGACCACATTGATCGATCAACGCCGAGCCCAAACCCTAAGAATAGGAACATGAAATTTGCGTGCTCATCTCCCAGCGTAGGCACGCACTATGACGTGATTTTTCGAAATTCGCCCCCTCCCAAATAAAACTTTAAAAATGATATAACTCCTGACCTGTGAAGAGAAGAGTTGTAAAAATCCAAACAAAGTATCATATTAAAAATTGGAAGTCATGTGGCAAGGAGCGTGGCACCTACATATAATCAAAACTTTTAAAATTATATAACTCCAGACCTACTATGTGCAGAGTTGTAAAAATCGAAACAAAGAATTATCTTAAAAATTGTAATTGTCACGTACACCCAAAGAACGAATCAGTTGGGCCAACCGATTTATTTGGTTTTGTTTCAACTCCACGTTATTGCAACTCTACGTATCAGATCACTCAACTAATTGACATTTGACACAATCAAATATTCGGTTAATTTTTAGTTGTGGTAGCGAAGTCAGCTGCATAACGATTCCTCGGCAATTTTCGACTTGTATATACTTCATCGAAAATTGCCAACAAATCGATGTTAACATGACTTCGTGTGGCACCGTGTTGGAGCGCTAGGGCTGCATATGACATATGAAAATAGAACAAAAGGAAACCCAAGAACTCTGAAGAATTAATGCGTTTTAATAGAAAGTAGATTAGGGCATGAACAAACTGAACAGCATGGTTCATGTGGTTGATGTAATTTTACTTTCGACGATTTTTTATAATAGTTTGTAAAAACTGAATAAAATAACCTGAAACATTAGATTTATATGATTTTTTTTTACCACAATCATTAAAATCTATTAAAAATACACATATTATTTCTAAAAAGATATACTTGTATTACACACGTGGCATCACAAAAATCGAGTGAAAAACCACATACTGGTGCGACTGATTTGGTCCTGCATTGGCATCATTTCACAGTACAATCAAATAAATATTGGTTGCAACAACCTAATGTTATATCATTTAGTCAATATAACCAACTATCAGTGCAGTCACCTAAATATTGGTTGTCCCATTTTAAATTTAGTTATCGTAGCAATGGAAATAAAATAATTGTAAATGGATTAACAATTTGTTTCCCCAATCAATGTTGCAGTTGCTTCAACCAATAGTTGGTTACGCTTCATGCTATTATTTGCCACAAATGATTTAAGTGAAGGCAAACTACATTTGAGAGATGCAAATGAATATTCGTTGAAACAAATGCACGTCAAGCAATTATTTTTTTGTGTGTAGAATGTTTGCGGGATTGGACGAAAAGGCGAGGCACCTCCAATACAATCAATCTCACCTTTTCTATATCTACTTCTACTATCAAAAAATGCTGTTGGTTCGTGTATTGTAATTTTGGACCTCTGTATCACCTTTAATACTGGTCCGAAAAAGTAAATACCCTTAAATCATTTACCCAAATTTAGTCAACATCCAAAAGATAAAATCTCATATTTGCCTTTTTTGTGTTTTTTTCGAGGTAATCTTCTTTTTTTTATGTTCAAACTCTCGTTTTTTTATAGCCATGAATTTAAGTTCTTTGCACACAACGAGTAATACGTGATTTTTTTTATAAAAATTACCTCTATTAATATTAGAAATTAAAACTGTTGACTTGTATTGAATTGATGGAATTCTACTTCTTCTGCAATCACGCTGAATTCCTCTTCAGTTTTAGAAGTTTATTACCTTCCGTGTATTTTCTTCTTCAAATGTACTTTAAATTAAGGCACATCAGCAGGTAGTGAACACCAAACATGCTACGACGTCTTTGTACCATCTAAATGAAAATCGAAAAAAAGCGCAACGTAATCGAGTAAGTTACTTATTTTGCAGTGGAACAAATTTACTGAATAATATTTTATTTCTATTAAGACAAAATGTACATGGTATTAAAAACATACTTTATAGCACATTCTGAACACCAAATTAATACATTTTCGACAAACATGTAAAAATTGATTATAGTATGTACATTAAAAAATAAATTATTATGGGACGTAATTTTTAATTTGACGATTTTGATGTGGCAACTTATTTTCGGAATACATCAATTGATATTTACAACTTTCCATTTACCATTCAGAAAATATCAATTGAAATTAATGTGGTATTCAGAATATTTTCAATTGATATTTTATATATCACATACATGATTGATTTTAATTTCTATTTTCTATCTCAGCCCCACAGTAAACGCCTAGTTTTTGCTATTTTACAATATGCCAAAACTTTACAAAGAAATCGTTATTTTACCTTCCGATTTCATGTGAACTGCTACGGTTGTAATTTAAATGTTCAACTGTGCTTGGACAGGATATTTCGCATTTCGAACAGTCGCATGTCCTCTCATTTGAAGACAGCGTGAAAAGGACCAAAGAAGTAGGTAGAATAAGAGGAAGTGAAGGCGAAGAGGATGGCATGCGATAGAGTGGCCGTTGCCGTGACATGTTCGTAAAACGTAATGGTGTCAAGTGGCTTCATTTCATTTGTTTGGTGTCAGAAAAACTAGCATCCTTAAACATCGGACGTAACTGAGAGAGCGAGCGTGCAATTTGCAGTAATGAAATATTTAAATTAGTTTAGAAAGTTGACATCGAAATGGAGATGTTTGCACTACATAGTGCCGCGACGTATTACGAAATGAGTTTAAAAATAGCGGTCTCGGAATGATGATATAATAATTAATTATAATAACAAATTAGTTTAATACGTTGTATTTATTTATTTTTTTACTCATTTATTCACTTATTCATTTATTCATTTATTCATTTATTTATTTATTCATTTATTCATTTATTCATTTATTCATTTATTCATTTATTCATTTATTCATTTATTCATTTATTCATTTATTCATTTACTAGCTGGACCCGTGCACGACTCGTGCCAAGATTTTCTGAATTCAAAGATATGGAGCGATTTTATTAATATAAAAAACATTTTTTTATTATTGATATGAGGGGCCCGTGCTCAGCTGTTGAAATTTTTTTATTCGTTTTATAAATGTGGTAACCAAATAATTCTCCGCCAAAACAACTTTTCTCAAAGACAATTTTTTCTCAGACTGCGCTTCTCCGCAGAATTATTCTCAGTAGAAATCTTCCCGTAAAATCCACATAGAACGCTTTCCCGTAGAATTCTCAACGTAGAATTCATCCCGGTAGAATTGTTCCCGGTAGAATTCTTTCCCGTAGAATTCTTCCCCGTAGAGTTTTTCCCAGTAGAAGTTTTAGAGTGGTGGGTTTTAATGTAGTAAGTTTCGGTGTAGTGAGTTTAGATGTGGTGAATTTTGGAGTGGTGAGTTTAATTGCGGTTAGTTTTGGTGTGGTAAGTTTTAGTGTGGTGAGTTTTAGTGTGGTGAATTTGAGTGTGGTGAGTTTAAGTGTGGTGTTTTTAAGTGTGGTGAGTTTTAGTGTGGTCAATTATAGTGTGGTGGGTTTTAGTGTGGTGAGTTTTATTGTGGTGAGTTTTAGTGTGATGAATTTTAATGTGATGAATTTTATTGTGGTGAGTTTTAGTGTAGTGAATTTTAGGGTGGTGAGTTTTAGTGTGGTTAATTATAGTGCGGTGGGTTTTAGTGTGGTGAATTTTAGTGCGGTGAGTTTTAGTGTGGTAAGTTTTAGTGTATCGAAATTTGAGTGTAGTGAGTTTTAATGTGGTGAGTTTAAAAGTGGTGAATTTTAATGTGGTGAAATTTTAGTGTAGTGAGTTTTAGTGTGGTGAGTTTTAGTGTGGTGAAATTTTAGTGTGGTGAGTTTTAGTGTGTTCAATTTTAGTGTGTTGAATTTTTGTGTGGTGAGTTTTAGTGTGGTGAGTTTAAGTGTGGTGAGTTTTAGTGTGGTAAGTTTTAGTGCGGTGAGTTTTGGTATGGTGAGTTTAAATGTGGTGAGTTTTAGTGTTGTGAATTTTAGTGCGGTGAGTTTGAGTGTGGCGACTTTTGGGTATAGTGAGTTTTAGTGTGGTGAGTTTTAGTGTGATGAGTTTTAATGTGGAGAAATTTTAGTGCGGTGAGTTTTAGTGTGGTGAATTTTTGTGTGGTGAGTTTTAGTGTGGTGAAATTTTAGTTTGGTGGGTTTTAGTGTGGTGAGTTTAAGTGTGGTGAGTTTTAGTGTGGTGAGTTTTAGTGTGGTGAGTTTTAGTGTGGTGAGTTTTTGTGTGGTGAGTTTTAGTGTGGTGAGTTTTAGTGTGGTGAGTTTTAGTGTGGTGAGTTTTAGTGTGGTGAGTTTTAGTGTGGTGAGTTTTAGTGTGGTGAATTTTAGTGTGGTGAGTTTTAGTGTGGTGAATTATAGTGTGGTGGGTTTTAGTGTGGTTAACTTAAGGGTGAATTTTAGTGTGGTGAGTTTTAGTTTGGTTAGTTTTAGTGTGGTGAGTTTGTTTATCTTTTTCTTTCCTTTTTTTGTTTTTCATTTAGTTTGGATTGTGGTTTTATGTGATTGGTTTTGTTTTTGTATTTTTGCTTTTGTTTTGTGTTGTGCTTTTGCTTTTTTGTTTTTATTTTTTTTTTTGTATTTGAGTTTTTTGTTTCATGTTCGTTGCTGGTGAAAGTGCCGAGTTATATCGTGTTTAGGTTGCATGGGAGGTGCTACGCCTCTTTGCCCAATCCCGCCCATATATAGCCTATCATTCCTTCCAGACCATACCGCATCTGTGGTAAAAATTTCAAGAAAATCGGATCAGCCGTTTAGACGGAGAAGCGGAACAAACGTGATTGCTTTTGCTTTTGTATTTTTGCTTTTGTTATGTTTTGTGCTTTTGTTTTTTTGTTTTTAATTTTTTTTGTGTATTTGAGTTTTTTGTTTCATGTTCGTAGCTGGTGAAAGTGCCGAGTTATATCGTATTGAAAGTTTAGGTTGTATGGGAGGTGCCACGCCTCTTTGTCCAATCCCACCCATATATAGCCTATCATTCCTTCCAGACCATACCGCATCTGTGGTAAAGGAAATCGGATCAGCCGTTTAGACGGAGAAGCGGAACAAACGTACAAACGTACAAACGAACAAACAGATTTATTATATTAATAGGATAGGATTCATTTATTCATTTATTCATTTATTCATTTATTCATTTATTCATATATTCATTTATTCATTTATTCATTTATTCATTTATTCATTTATTCATTTATTCATTTATTCATTTATTCATTTATTCATTTATTCATTTATTCATTTATTCATTTATTCATTTATTCATTTATTCATTTATTCATTTATTCATTTATTCATTTATTCATTTATTCATTTATTCATTTATTCATTTATTCATTTATTCATTTATTCATTTATTCATTTATTCATTTATTCATTTATTCATTTATTCATTTATTCATTTATTCATTTATTCATTTATTCATTTATTCATTTATTCATTCATTTATTCATTTATTCATTTATTCATTTATTCATTCATTTATTCATTTATTCATTTATTCATTTATTCATTTATTCATTTATTCATTTATTCATTTATTCATTTATTCATTTATTCATTTATTCATTTATTCATTTATTCATTTATTCATTTATTCATTTATTCATTTATTCATTTATTCATTTATTCATTTATTCATTTATTCATTTATTCTTTTATTCATTTATTCATTTATTCATTTATTCATTTATTCATTCATTTATTCATTCATTTATTCATTCATTTATTCATTTATTCATTTATTCATTTATTCATTTATTCATTCATTTATTCATTTATTCATTTATTCATTTATTCATTTATTCATTTATTCATTTATTCATTTATTCATTTATTCATTTATTCATTTATTCATTTATTCATTTATTCATTTATTCATTTATTCATTTATTCATTTATTCATTTATTCATTTATTCATTTATTCATTTATTCATTTATTCATTTATTCATTTATTCATTTATTCATTTATTCATTTATTCATTTATTCATTTATTCATTGATTCATATATTCATTTATTCATTTATTCATTTATTTGTTTCTTACTATCATTAAAATAAAATATTAATCCTGCAGTATCTCTTTTATGAATCCCCGATAAAATGAAAAATTCTGCAGCTGTCTGCTACAGTTATGAAAAATAAATTATTGATTCTGTAAAATCAGACAATAATAAATTCCATGCCATCGTCGAAGAATCTCAGCCACGTCAAACGCATTCCGAACGAAGCCCGCTTTCTCTCTCAAGAGACAATTTAATTAACTTTGAATGCAATTCAAAATTGCGTTGAAGATGGCAGTTGGCAACCCTAATTGCGCGTCGCTCGTTTCGACCCATGCGACGACGATATCGCACCGCAACAAAGAGTCATCATTGACGCTTTTTAATTAAGATGGTGTCAATCACCGTGCAAGTGTGTTGTGGGTGTATGTGCCTGTGTGCGTTGTCATGGCTGCCAACCGTTTCCGGCAACAAATACGAAAAATTGAATTACGTTCAAAGCTACCTTTTGCCATCATTGAAGCGAATGTGTGGCAACTCTGTGTCGCGCGTTCTCTCCGCCTTAGATCCGATCAGTCGGTGCACACATTGACAGGTCGCAGACAGGTTCGACTCACATGTCCCATGCGAATACGAGGTACGAGATTCCACGTCATGCTTAAAGAGGTAAAAAAAAATGTCGTCCAGGATGTAGAATTACAATGTGCAGTAGGTATTTTTCACACATGCAAACACAAAAATATTTCTAATATTTTCAGTGTCGTTGTCAAGTTGCATGGCAGACATGTTGGAACAATGACACCGAGTTGTAGCCATCGGGTGCTTGAACACGTTCCACTTGTTAGACTAGCGAAGTCAATATACGCTGAGTTCATCATTAGATATTGCTATGTATATGGCAGTGATTCAAATTATTTTTTATGATATTGTAGATGAAAAAAAAAAATCGAAAGATAAATTTTATAATATTTGCATCTGAGATGAGCAACGTTTTTAGGTGATATTGGGTGGTTCCTCACTTTTTGTGCTCAATAAAAGCGCTTGAATGTTTAAAAAATAAAAACAACATATTTCAATTCACCATTCAGTTTTGCCTCTCTAAATAGTTTTTAACTCGTTCGACAAGTATGGAATTTTTATAGTGAAAAATTAATTAAATCGTACATATTCTACACGCAAAGGAAGAAAACGTTTCTCACAAACATTAGACAAAAGCACTTCTTTGTGGATTTTTTAAAATAAACATTAAATAACATTGTTTGTAGTAAACAAGTTTTTCGTTTGATTTTTAAGTAAAAACATAAACAATTATTTTATATTCAGTTTTATATTTTATTTCTTTTTATTAATCTATTATTTTTTTATTTATTCATTATTTTTTATTTATTTACTATTTTTTATTTATTTATTTATAATTTTTTTATTTATTTACATTTTTTTTATTTATTTTTTTTTATTTATTTATTATTTTTTTTTATTTTTTATTATTTTTTTATTTATTTATTATTTTTTTATTTATTTATTATTTTTTTTATTTATTGTTTTTTTTATTTATTTATTATTATTTTTATTTATTGTTTTTTTTATTTATTATTTATTTATTCATTTTTTTATTTATTTATTCATTTTTTATATATTACAGTTTGACTATAACAGTTTTAGAATTTTTCTCACAGAATCTTACAGTTTGAAAATACCTGAAAATTGCTCCCAGAAGTATGCAACATTTTAAGTGAATTTTATTTTATTAAAAGTATTTCGTTTCTCACAAAAAGAATTTTATAAGCCTCAATTGATTAATTGTAAAACAAGAAATGATCACAAAAAATTATCACAATGATCACAAAAAAATTTAAAGTAGAGCTCAAGAAGAAAGAAGGCTCAAGACATTTAAACATATTCAGCCTAATTCTGTACACCCAGAAAAAAAATCCCTCAACTCCCATTATAATTGGTCAATAGGACAATTATTGATTTAATAGTATACAAAAAATATATATTTTCATATAAAATCAATGGCAATGTCATGGTATTTTCTAGTATTTAGTGGTATTTTCCGATTAAAATAATAATTTATCCTATTGACTATTTTTAATAGTAAAAAAACTATTATTTATATAGTATTTTTTCTGGGTGTATCCCGTCGCACACTGAGCTGGGGTCTAGATATTTTGGCCAAAATAATTATCTCCTTAACAATAACTCTATTTTGTATAAAAAAAAAATTGTATTCATATAATTAAGCTCTCGCCGATTTAGAATATGTTAACAACAAATACAATTTTAAAATGGCGGATCAACATTTTTTTGATGGTATGATCATGAAAATTGGTTTACGTATGATTTAATCGGAAAATACCATTAAATACTAGAAAATACCATGACATTGCCATTGAGTTTAGATGAAAAGATTTATATTTTGTATACTATTAAATCAATAATTGTCCCATTGACCAATTTTAATGGGATTTTAGGGAATTTTTTTCTGTGTGTAGGAAGGGTGCACATTTATGCCTTTTTAAAATAATGCTGATTTAGTTCAGCTTTTCACGAGCACCATATGAAATAGTCATCGAATAATGACTTATTTATACCTTTGAAAAAATATTTATTGATTTAACTGGTATTGATTTATCTGGTAAGTGGTAAAGTGTGTTTAACTGAACATTTCATTGAAACAGTCTCTGTGAACGTCAAGTTATTATCACTTCATTATTTCTTGTGTTATATATTTCCGAATAATCACTGTTTTACTTTCCCATATTTTTATGTTTCCATATTTTTTTATTTTATTTCTTTTATTTTTATTTCCATAATTTATTTGAAATTAATAGAAATAAACGGTTTATTACATACATTTAATAAGGCACCAAACTAAAAAAAAAACGTAATAATTCAGTTCAATGATTTGGAAAACTGAAAAAATCCACTTAACATATGTAGTAACAATAATGAAGAGTTCAAATAAAGAAAGTAATCTTCCATATTTAAACGATGTTTATTTTTTTTACATTTATGATATCAGAGATTCGTGATCAGAGACCTCGAATCCATGTGTACTAATTTTCTTTGAAATACAGTCTTATTCAGGAATTTCATCCGCCATATTGAATTCAATATTTCTAATGTCAGTTTCGTAATCAGAGACCACGAAAATGTATGTGTACTAATTTTCTTTGAAATCCAGTAATATTTAAAATTTTCATCTGCCATTTTGAATTTAAAATTTTTTTTGTTTCATGTATTAATTGTTTTTTTCATATTAATTCACAGGTTTTGTAATTTATGAATAGTATCAGTACCATTTATTTATTAATTTCAATATTATTGAATGTAATGGTATATTTACTATTGTTTTAATGGTATTTCTACTATAATAATAAAAGTCTTACTATGTGGCATGTAAAAACTTACTATCCGAATAGAAACATGTTCGTTTTGGACGTCATTCAGCGAGTTTACACAAAATGGTCGCATGCAAGAACTGGTAAGAACTGAATGTATTTATTGCAAATTCTACATAAAGGGTTTTCAATAAGAGCGCTACAAAAGTTTTTTTTCAAGGGTTTTTCAACAGGGACGCTACAAAAGTAGAGCGACAGGGACAGCAAACGACGCTATATTTTTTTGCCGCTCTTTTGACATTTCTCTTCAGTAAGGTTTGCCATTTCATGATGGAAGGATATACGAGCCAACAACGAGTCGAAATTATTAAAATCAGACTCGAGAAGTACAATCAATTATTGACAACTGAAGCAAACATTAGATGTGTTACAACCTCTTGAAACGAGAAGTGTCTTTTTATAGGTGTGTGATTTTTAGATGTGAATTTAAATAAAATAAATTATACAATTAAATAACTAAAATCAATTTTCTTTTTAAAAACTAGATTTAAATTTGTGTAGTCAACTTTAGTATTTCTGCCTAAAACAATGAAACCTAATATTTTGCAAAATGTATTGAGACATTTTATTTTTTTCATTTTATAATTATGAATGTAAACAATACATAGCAGATATATTACCACGTACTTTCTAAAGCCAAATATTAAACTGATCTGTGTGTTTTTAATTTTTTTTTTTTTAATTTTACAGAACTTCAAACGTTCACATACCACACACATAGTTTCTAAGCGAGATGAGCTAATAAAAAAGTTTTTCAATTACATTTTGTTTAACCGAAAGTTTTCGCTGCCGTTTTAGCTTTAAATTTGATATGCCGCGCAACTGGCAGCCAGCTACTAACATCACCGACCGAATGACGTTCCGAACTATTCGCTAAACAGCGCAAAATACCAAATGAACAAAATTAAAAAACTTATTTTCACTTTTCAATTTAAGTAATAATGAGCGTTAAAATTTTGACGTTTAAAGTTTTTACCTTTAAAACAATATACACAATTTTAAACACATTTCTTAATAGAAAGTTTTAGAAATATTTAAAATGATGACCGTTAACATATATTAATTTAAAAATTTCAATTTGAAAGATAACCTTAAATTCTTTATGCTGAAACATTTTAAATTCAAAAATTTGCAATACTAAATATTAAAGTGTTTTTCTTGGTAAGAGAAAATATATAAAAATAACTCAAACAGTGATTGAAATATTACAAAGCCGATTACAGGCGTTTTACTGTAGGCCTCATTATAATTTTCTTTCAGTTAACAGCAACAAAATCAATTGTAACAAGTGACGCAAAGAGTGTCTGGCAACAAAGAAAAATGTAGTCATTATTAAATCGCTGTTAAGACCACAATAAGTGGGAATCATTTGTTTTAAAAGCATTACACAGTAGGACACTTTGAGAAATATTAAAACAATAAAAGTGCAACTGTAAGTACTCCATGCTTGAGCGCGTGCTTTATAACCTTCTCCCATACTGTGGAGGCGGTGGGCGGTAGGCTTTGGCTGCCAAGTCACAAAAGACATATTAAAATGTATTTATGAAAAGCGTTATTAATTAATATAAAGGGAGCTTAAACAGAAGAAGAAAATTAAAAAGTAAACGTTTCTGTTTTTTAAGAGATCTATTAAATTTCCGCACATTATATTAGGGATTATTTATATTTGCGATTAAGTATGTCAAGTACGTAACGTTGCACCGTAGAAATATACGGTTTCATAGAAACAATTATATATTAGATTTTGAGAATTAATATGAAGTCATTTCACCCAACTTATTTTATACATTACAATAATTGGTTTATCAAAATTTAGATATATCGGCCATTTCACGTCAAACCGGGCTCTTTTCGAACAAAATGCATTTATGAGCTCCGATGTTTTTGAACTGTTACAGTCATGTTCTGTGCCAAAAAATATTTGACTGTTATTATTTTGTTCAACTTAAAATTTAAAATTTACTTTAAATTATCTATGGTTATGCGCCAATATTTTAAAATTAAACGAAATTGATTTCAATTTAAATGATTTTTTATTCAATTGCCCCTGAAAGTATGTAGCATTTGTGGTATGTAGCAACAATGCGAAATGCATACATACATCTAGGAGCAGCATTTACAAGTTAAACTGAAATTTTGTGTTCAATGTCACCTCGTCATATAATTCGTAGACTATTTTTGAGGGTGCACAATTTATAAAACACAAGTAATAAGCATTAGTAATGTTAACAGATGATGATTGCTGTTAGTAAAATACGTTTTTGGCTTTAGCATGTACACATACCATTTCACACGTGAACAGAAGATAGGAGTAAAATTGAAAATAACACAATTATAATATAAATAAAAAAAAAAGTAAAAAATATATAAAGTGATTTAAAATAATACAAAAATATTATAAAAACTATTTTTTTTAATATTTTTTTTACTAAAATTAAAAGAAACATGTGTTTTGTTTTAAAACAATTGTTTTAAATTTGAATAAATTTGTTTTCATTGTTGTTTGTGTTGATATCAATTGAAGGGTTTGGTGCAACAAAAAAAAGATTAAGTTTATTTTTAAACTTTGCTATCAATAACAACAGTTTAAATGTGCCAATTATGCGGTTTTTTTTTTTTAATTTTACCTTATAAAATATGTATGTATTGTTGGATTTGCAAAGAAAAACTCTATAATTGTTATGTAACTTGGCTTAAAAACTTATTTTGAACGAAACTGGTACGATAAGTCGAAATTTAAAATATCGAAACTAAAAATACCGAAGACAAAACTGTAGAAAATAAAAATGCCGAAACCTGAAAATGTCGAAAACAAAAATGTCGAAAACCAAAATTTCGAAAAAAAAATGTTGAAAACTAAAATGTTGAAAAACAAAATGTCGAAAACTAAAACTATCGAAATTTAATATGACGAAATCATTTTTTTCCGAAAAAAATATGGAAAATGTTGAAAAAACTTGAAGATAAAGATATTAAAAAAGAACGATTTTTGATTTTTAGCTACTCTAGGATTAATGCGGAGATTTTTAAATATGCTGCCTTCAAAATACCATCTTGGAATTTAGCTTCAACACTTATAAAAAAACAACAAAAATTTCTATATTTTTTTTTAATACTTTTTTAAGGACATGCAATTCGAAGTTCAAGGATTGGTCATATGTTCATGTTAAGAAGAATTTTCCAATATATTGTTTTATTAGTTTTAAAACGAAACCTTATCAAAGTTTCTAGCATTAATGGATATTTCAATAGGAATCATCATACAAAAGTTATCATTGACATTTTTTTAACTTTGGACTGTATCTCTGGAAAAAGTGATATCTTTGGAAATAGTGGTCGTAAAAAAATGGTGAATACAGATCCCGATACCCATTATCAGTTGCCAAAATATCATTGAAATCGAAGAGAGTGAGTTGCAAATCCTACGAGATTTGGTGTGGACTTGCTCATATTGGATTTGAAATTTGTATTTCAACATTTTGATATTTCTGCATTTTAATTTTCGACATTTTTTTGATCCTATAAAAAAAATGTTTTTGTATTTATAGTTTAAAAAATTTGTCGACATTTTCTAGCTTTAAAATATTTGTCGACATTTTGTGATTCGGCCAAATATTGTTTCGGAGTTCTAAGGCTTTCATAATTTCGACATTTTTTTTCGATATTTCGTACGGGTCCCATTTTGAACTGCTGGACACTACCCTTTTTTCAGCAACGTATTTCGTTATTGGCTCCTCCAATGCGGCTGGCTTTCATTTTTTTTAGCAGATTGAGTTTCATTTTTTAGCAGATCGATATTGAATTGGCCATATTATTTTTGAATTAATAAATCAGAAAAATCCTTAAATTCTAAAATATGACACATAACGACGCGAATATTAATAAAACTTAGTAATAATGAAAGCCACCATTTGGAATATGGAAATTTCAATTTTGAATTTAGAGAAAACAAAAATCCTTCTACACTTTCTATACCAGTACTAGTTTTAAAAATAAAAATAAAAAAAAAACAACGAAAAAAAAAAAACAACGAAAAAAATATAAACGAAAATAAATAAAAAAAAAAAAAATAAAAAA
Source organism: Dryomyza anilis (assembly GCA_951804985.1). Classification (NCBI taxonomy): domain Eukaryota; kingdom Metazoa; phylum Arthropoda; class Insecta; order Diptera; family Dryomyzidae; genus Dryomyza; species Dryomyza anilis. Next base: position 25,458,892 of record OX638133.1, read on the forward strand.
AAAGAAAAAAAATAAAAAAAAAACGAAAAAAAATAAAAAAAAAAACATAAAAACACAATTTACAAAAGTAGAGCGACAGGGACAGCAAACGACGCCATATTTCTTGCCACTCTTTTGACATTTCTCTTCAGTAAGGTTTGCCATTTCATGATGGAAAGATATACGAATTCGAATTTCGGTAGTAAATTTTAATAATTTCGACTCGTCATGAAATGGCAATCCTTACTGAAGAGAAATGTCAAAAGAGCGGCAAGAAATATGGCGTCGTTTGCTGTCCCTGTCGCTCTACTTTTGTAGCGTCCCTGTTAAAAAAACCCTTGAAAAAAAACTTTTGTAGCGCTCTTATTGAAAAACCCTTTAGTTGGATGTGTCTCTATATTCCTATTCGTCCAATATAAGTTCAAATTTATAGGAACGTGGAACTTTTTTTGTATGATAGTTGGCCGGTAAACTGCAGTTCTACCCATATTTGGACGAAACAGATTCGTTATTTGAAACTTTCCAAGGGATATAGATACTTATAAATACTTTGGTACATAAAGTTTCACCAGTAATACTGTAGCGTCGATGGCTCAATTGGTTAGTGGATTCGACTACGAGCCGAAAGGGCAACGGTTCGATCACAGCTTCTGTCAATACCAAATATAGATATATTTTTCTATTCAACGCTACCTCTCGGCAGTCCATGCAAACCTACTTGAGAAAATATTGCCTAAAAAAACTCTCCGCCGCCGTTCGGCATTAAACTTTGAGTACAAATATAACCCGCACAGCTCAAATGGTGAGGGGTTCTTCAGAACTGAAGCGCCAAACGATTATTATTATTAGTAATATTGACCACCAGCCCACGTGATTCTTCGAAGGTGTTCACTAACATATCCCAAATAAGTATTAGAGTATATCCTTTTCATTGTATAAACAAAAAAAAACGCGTTTTTTTCCAAACCTAATTTCCAGAACAAGGAAAAATTAAATTGGAAAAAAAAAAATTAAAATCCCTTATCTACACGTTAACAAGGCCATGCATATGTTTTTGACCAGAAAATTTCTAGAACACTGAAAAAAAACTTAAAAACGTTTTAAATTAAAAAAATATTGTTTATTTCAGATTTTTTTTGTTTTTCTTATATTTAATTAGTCATCCGAGTGGAAATTGTTTAAGATTAGCCTTATGTCGCATCCGTCCCTGATCAGAATGAGATAAGGCATCTCTACCAAAGGCCACCTGAAATGATACTGATCAGGATCGACTAAAGTAATCCTAATTTAAAATCCACGTAAGGCAACCTGATCCAACTTTCATAAAAATACTGATCTTAACTCTATTTAATAAAACCTGATGTGACACATATAAAAAAAACCAGAATGGATATCGTAGGTATTAATATAATATGATCGAGATGTTATTAAAAATACTTCCAAACTATTTTGTATGATGTACGTTCTATATCACACATGTCACTGAGATTTTGCTTTTGCTTTACACTCAACCATATTTGCTACAAATCACAATCCATTCTCTCCTGTAGTAATATCCAGATATAGTTTTCTGCAGTAAGATTGTTTGCTTTTATCGATTGCACTCCAAATGTTTAAAAATTGTAGTGGAAATTTGTCAAAATTGAGACATGTGTCAGTTTTTATCAAAAATATGGATTTATATGCATTAATACAAATATATGGATTTTTACCTAAAAATTCTTATAATATGTATTTGAATATTGTATATGTAATTCCATATAAAAGCGAACCCTGCTAATTATGTTTCCATTTGAACATAATCTATTTTAAAGGGTTAACTTAATGTACATCAGAGTTTATTACAACGCTGTTTATAAAGGATTTAGCAGGATATAAAAAAAGCAGTCGAAGAAAAGAAATAAAGAGATAAAAACAAAAGCTACTTCAAATTAAAATTAAACCAAACATTACTGCACATGAATTTAAAAATGGTTCATTAAATTAAATGGTCTGCACAATTGCAACACATTTACCATAAACTCCCTCACCCTCCCTCACATATAATTTTCAAAATCTATTTCAATATGTGTTCGACCAAAGCATTACAAATGTGCTGTAGATATAGAATGTAGCTATTGAATATTGAAAAACGATCCACTCATAGAGATAAATGACGCACAAAAACTATGCAGCACAGTGAAGGGTCCTGCTTTTGCAGCAAGTAGCAACTGCAGGACATATGTTGTAACAGATACATGTGAATAATTTGCACAGTTGACTGATGATGGCATAAGTTAGGTGCTTACGTTGTCCTTGAACAGCGTATAAGTAGCATACTTTGTTTAAGGAGGGTGCTACACAAAAACACAAAGCATATCGCAGCATCGTATAATGCTCAAATTATAACAAATAGTCTTTGAATAAAACTTAATAGTGCGGAAATTTAATACATGTTGGTTGTCAACGCACTGAATTTGAAGGAATAACAAAGCAGATTCTTTATTATATAAAATAAGGACTACGTCGAATAAAATTGTCCGCTACAAAAATGAAAAAATCTAGAAATCTAGTAATCGATTTTATATAGAATAAAATATTTTATTTTGCAAATTATTTTTAGATTTAAAAACAATATAAAAAACCAGAAATTAATGTTTTTTAATAAAAAGTTTTAATTTTTCCGGAACCCCTTCCATTAATGTTGTAATGGTAGTGTCCGACACCCTCACAGCTGCTGAAGACCACTTTCTTTTAAAGTCTTGAAGGTCTTTGGCCACTTTTTTTGTTGTCTTCATCTCCCTTTTTACTAAAGCCCAGTATCTCTCAATCGGCCTGAGTTCTGGACAGTTTGGTGGATTGGCTTCTCTAGGCACCAAAATCACTGCATTTTGTTGGATCCACTCTAAGGCCGTTTTGCTGTAGTGACATGCAGCGAGGTCAGGCCAAAAAAATGTGGACACTTCATGTTGGCGTAAAAATGGATGTAATCTCTTTTGCAAGCATTTCTTCACATATATTTCGCTATTAATTATACCCGATGTCACGAATGAGCTGCTCCTTTTTCCACAACTGCAATTGCCTGCCAAACAAGGAATTTCTTTGATAATTTTGTCATTTTTTTTTATTTGAATTTATCAGCGACATTTCCTCGAGAATCGGCTGTATAAAATTCCTGCCCAGGTAGCTGAGAAAAGTCCGCTAAAACAGAAGTTTCGTCGTCCATTATGCAGCAATCGAATTTAAAAAAAAAATCTTGGTTCAGCTTTTTAGCTCGTTGCGGTTTCATTCTTGACGGCATTTCTATCCGGAACTTTTTGGACCTTGTACGTCTTCAGCCCAGCTTCTTTCTTAGTCCTGCGCACGAAAGATTCTGACTAATCCGCCTTTCTCGCCAATTTCCTTCCGGATGATTGGATCTTTCTTTAAAATATTCACAACCTTCTTCGACTTTACACGATCATGTGGGCCTTTTTATTTACCAGAACCTTTCTTCCGATCAATACTCAGGTCTTCCTTAAAGCGGTTGATAACGCGAGAAATGGTCTTAGGGTTAGCCCCTACCTCCTTGACAATTTTTTTAAAAGACCAACTAGGTTGTTTTTGAAAAATTTTAATTATATTTTCTCGCACTTCCACTTCGTTTGCCATTTTCGCGTTAAATAAATTTTGTATTGACTATAACTGACACAAATTATTTTCTGCCATTTAATTCAGAGCTACCATGATCAAATTTTTTTAATTTGAATCTTGCAATAGCACATTATGGGAAGATATGTAACGGACAATTCGACGCAGTCCTTGCATGTATTAGAGGATGGTAAGAGAAAACAGAAAAAATTAAAAGATTACAGAAAGAAATCGCTGCTGGAAAATCCAACGTTTTTATGATTGAATTGTATTATTTATTTTAAAGATATTTTTAAAAAACGACCTTCTTCAGTAATATTATTATTTAAATACAGTAAATGGCTGTTGATCTATATATATATAAAACTCTTGGTCCGTCTGTCTGTCTGTCAGTCTGTCTGTTTGTTCCAGCATCACCTCTAAACCGCTGAAACGATCTGACTGAAATTTTTCACGAAGATACTATGGAGTCTGGAGAGTGACATACGCTACATATGGGCGGGATTGGGCAAAGGGCCGTGGCAATTCCATACAACTAAAAACTTTCAAAACAAAAAATGAAACAAAAAAAACTCAAATACAAAAAAATAAAAAAAATCAAAAGCAAAAACACAAAAACAAAAACAAAAGCAAAAGCAGGAACTAAAGCAATCACCCAAAAGCCAAATAAAAACAAAACAAAAGACGGTAATACAAATACAAAAACAAAAGCAGAACCACAAAATCAAAAACATGAAAGCAAAAACACAAAAGCAAAACACAAAAACAAGAAAAAAAAACACAAAAATAAATGCAAAGACAAAGAAACAAAAGCAAAGACGCAGAAACAAAAGCAAAAACAAAAACACAAAATCAAAAGAAAAACACAAAAGCAAAAACCAAAGCTAAACAAAAACAAAAACTAAAGCAAGGATACAAAAGCAAGCACAATAGCAAAACACAAAATCAAAAACACAAATGAAAAGAAAAGCAAAAACTAAAGCAAAAAACAAAAGCTAAGACACAAAAGCAAAACACAAAAGCAAAAACACAAAAGCAAAAACATAAAAGCAAAAACACAAAATTAAAAATAAAAACAAAAGCAGAAAAGCCAAAGTCGTGCACGGGTTCAAATACACAAAAGCAAAACATAAAAGCAAAACACAAAATTAAAAATAAAAAAAAACACAAACACAAATGCAAAACACAAAAAAGTAAAAACACAAAAACAATAAACCTCTTCACGAAGTTTACTTAAAATTAGGAAAATACATATATAGTAGAACCCACCAATAAATAAAAAAAATGTTATTTTTATTAATAAAAAAAATTACTCCATATCCACGAATTCACAAAATCGTTGCACGAGTCGTGCACGGGTCCAGCAACATTAGAAACTTCATTACAAATTGAAGCCAACTAACACGAATAATAATAAAAAAAAAAACAATCAATGTTATTTTGTTTATAATACTTTATATTTTATTATATTAGAATATAATTTTACCATTTAATAATTCATTTGTCATATTCATCGATATGAATAAAATGTTTTTGTAAGTTCAAGACAGTAAATTAATTGAGTAAAGATGTAAAATTTTTGTTGGTATTACCTTTACCAAAAAAAATATTAGTTATAATTTAAAAATCATGTTGATAGTGCACACATTCAGTATCCATATTCAGTGAGTGTGTATTAGTATTATAGCATATAATGCGCTATAAATTTTAATGTTATCATTGTCAGCATTTAATCGATCATATCTGTAAGTATAAAAGAACATACACAAAAATATAGCGATGTAAGCACTTTTTTTTCAAAATGGTTGAGAAACAAGCTGTACTTTTTAACAGATTTTGTTGTTATTGGCACTGTTTTGTTATTCTCTAAACCAACTAAATACGAGAACCGCAGATCCTTTAATTCGCATTCGCGAATATTAGGCTCTAATCGGTTATATATACATAAATATATTTCAATTTTTCGATCGAAATCGAAATGAAATAGCAATTTTTGACGAATTTCTTTTTGCCATTGCAAAATTCGATTTTACTATATAAAATTAAAACTTTATAATTAAGGTGAAACCATTGAAGTCAAAGGTAAACGAATAATTCGATTTTTTTAATATTTTATTTATATAAATGCATTATTTTCAATGCCAAATGATTACCAGCAGATGATACCCAAATTCGATAGAATAAATTTTCATTTAAATACGAAAATTATGGGGAATATCATACAACCAATAGTGAATTTCAGAAGAAGCCTGTATAACCGCATCAACGAAAATTAATTCTTCACTATATGAGAAGAATTCAACATAGAAAGATTTATATTTTGTGATTGGTAGGTACTATACAAAAATAGATAGGTTTTTGCGCCTCTATCTCTCCGAAAAGCGCTCGTAAACCAAGAGTAAAATGTGTCGGAAAAGGCATTCCCAAACCTCGTGATAATAATGCCAGACCCGAATGGTCAAAAAATGTTAAGCGCTATTCTAGCGAACAATGACAATTTTTAACAATTTAAATTCTTGCCGATGACAATTGTCGACTCGATTTACGTCAATAACACACAATACAAACATGAACAGTTTACGAAATTGTGACAAAGCGCACGCACTATTGTAAACGAGATGAGTTTGTGACTTAGTGCCTGCTTAGTGCTCTGCTTTTGTCTCCAATATGCATTTATTATAATATTTTGAAGCAGTGATTTAAATATGCAGCTTATATTTGTGCAATTTCTAAAATTATATATTTTATGCGTAAATTTACGAGAAATCTATTATTAACAAATACAGTCGTCAGTCAGAATATTATTTAAAAATCGAATTAACATGTTCTCCAATAAATAAAGGTTTTCATTCAATTATAAAATTGGTATTTTGAAACTTTAACACGGATCTAAGATCTGCATTAAAATTTTCAAATTCATTACTATACGAATGTTAAATAAAACTATAGGTTATTTTTATTTTTAATCAAATATATAATAACTAGGGCTATGATTCTGATGCAAATGCATGTTTTTTCTATTCATCTTTAAAATGAAATAAATAAAATAACTTTATTAAGCAATTTCCTTTAACAAGACATTCAAATGTTAGTACATATTTATGATATTTTGGAATAATTGCATGTTTTCACTTATATTCCCCTTTTTTGGCATATTTTTCGTTTTTCTTTCGTTAATTTAAACAAATTGAAGATTTTCTTAATTTTTTTTTTAAGCGCACTATAATTCGCAAATTCACATTATAATTTATTGTAAGTTAATATATATAATTTGTTTTGCATACATAATGTACAGAGTTGCCATAGAAATAAGGTATAATTTCAGCTTAACAAATCGACAAAATAATGTCGACTACTTTTCATAGACAGTGTTTTACTCTCGTAGATTTGCCATTGTCTACAGAGAGGCACCGTCGTATAGAAATATAATTTATATATATTTTCTTTATGTTGCGGTGAGTCGAACCAGTGGTAGTTCAATGTACTAACCAATCGAACCAACGACGCACAGTAGAGCAGGGAGTACCAAAAGTAGGCGAGAACCTCAAGTAGTGTTACTCTTTGAAAAATAAGTATGAGAATTGACTAATATTGTATGAAAATTTAATAATCAGCATTTAGATGTAGATTTTTAATAGTGGGCGTGATACCTTCAGTACAACTGAAATGTTTAAATTAATATATGTTGGGAATTACGGAAGCTACAGTGATGCAACTTTATAGTAGAATGTTTTACGTTAATATAATGCAGTTTCACATTGATTGGACAAGTGGGCATGTTACCTCCCATATAACAAAAATGTTCAAAATGGCATATATTGGAAATTAATTGAGCTACAGTGATGAAACTTTGTCATGTACAGTTTTTCGTTGATATAATTTACTTGTCCAAATTTCATTTTGATTGAACAAGTGGACGTGGTACCTCCCATATAACAAAAATGTTCAAAATGGCATATATTGGAAATTAATTGAGCTACAGTGATGAAACTTTGTCATGTACAGTTTTTCGTTGTTAAAATTTACATGTACAAATTTCATCTTGATTGAACAAGTGGGCGTGGTACCTCCCATATAACAAAAATGTTCAAAAATGGCACATATTGGAAATTCATTGATACAATTTACTTGACCAAATTTCATTTTGATTGGACAAGTGGGCATGGTACCTCCCATATAACAAAAATGTTCAAAATGGCATATATTGGAAATTAATTGAGCTACAGTGATGAAACTTTGTCATGTACAGTTTTTAGTTTATATAATTTACTTGTCCAAATTTCATTTTGATTCGACAAGTGGGCGTGGTACCTCCCATATAACAAAAATGTTCAAAATGGCATATATTGGAAATTAATTGAGCTACAGTGATGAAACTTTGTCATGTACAGTTTTTCGTTGATATAATTTACTTGTCCAAATTTCATTTTGATTGGACAAGTGGGCGTGGTACCTCCCATATAACAAAAATGTTCAAAAATGGCATATATTGGAAATTAATTGAGCTACAGTGATGAAACTTTGTCATGTACAGTTTTTCGTTGATATAATGTACTTGTCCAAATTTCATTTTGATTGGACAAGTGGACGTGGTACCTCCCTTATAACAAAACGGCATATATTTGAAATAAATTAAGCTACAGTGATGAAACTTTGTCATGTACAGTTTTTCGTTGATATAATTTACTTGTCCAAATTTCATTTTGATTGGACAAGTGGGCGTGGTACCTCCCATATAACAAAAATGTTCAAAATGGCATATATTGGAAATTAATTGAGCTACAGTGTTGAAACTTTGTCATGTACAGTTTTTCGTTGATATAATTTACTTGTCCAAATTTCATTTTGATTGGACAAGTGGGCGTAGTACCTCCCATATAACAAAAATGTTCAAAATGGCATATATTGGAAATTAATTGAGCTACAGTGATGAAACTTTGTCATGTACAGTTTTTTGTTGATATAATTTACTTGTCCAAATTTTATCTTGATTGAACAAGTGGGCGTGGTACCTCCCATATAACAAAAATGTTCAAAATGGCATATATTGGAAATTAATTGAGCTACAGTGTTGAAACTTTGTCATGTACAGTTTTTCGTTGATAAAATTCACATGTACAAATTTCATCTTGATTGAACAAGTGGGCGTGGTACCTCCCATGTAACAAAAATGTTCAAAATGGCATATATTGGAAATTAATTGAGCTACAGTGATGAAACTTTGTCATGTACAGTTTTTCGTTGATATAATTTACTTGTCCAAATTTCATTTTGATTGGACAAGTGGGCGTGGTACCTTCCATATAACAAAAATGTTCAAAATGGCATATATTGGAAATTAATTGAGCTACAGTGATGAATTTTGTCAAGCACAGTTTTTTGACAAGATATAATTTACTTGTCCAAATTTTATCTTGATTGAACAAGTGGGCGTGGTACCTCCCATATAACAAAAATTGTTAAAATTGTTAATATTAGTATAAATGGTCGGTCGCTGAAATGTGAACAACTCCGAAAAGGCAAAAAAAGGTCACATTTTCATAATTGTTTTGAAAAGTTTAATATGTGTACTAAGTAACAACAATATAATCAGTTTTGCCGGAGAGTGCTCAGAACGTGTTTGTTTTCATCTTTGTAACTGAAAAATATTTTTTAAAAAATAAAAAAAATTTTACTACAACATATTTTTTTTTTTTTTCAAAAGTATGCCAAATATCTGAAACCCTAATATTGCACAAGCTTCATAATTATCATATGTAGATGGCTGTATTAAAAAAAGAATAGTTTTTATGGTTTTCAAAATAAGTGTTTTAAAAAATTGATCTGTGTTTGACAGAGTGTGGGGAAAAGTTGTATACATATGACATAAATTGCGTGAAGTTACATTGTAAGCAATATAATGTACTATACAATAAAAAAAAAATAGTTTCTGAGGTCAATTTGTCTTTTGAGGTTTTCGCCAACTTTAGGCACCCGCTGCTCCACTGTGCGACGCCAGGTACTATGTAAAAACAACTGATTCCAGATGTAACACATAATTCCATAATTCAGATGTTGTTTTTTTTTCAAAAACAGCATCTGAATTATGGGAAAGAAACTTAAAAAGTGACGATGCAAAAATTAGTTTTGTTTTAAAAAACTTAAAAAAAAAAAAATATTTTGCATATTTTTAAATTTTATGTGCATTTTTTTAGTGCATCAGATTTCTAGCCCTAATAATAACAAAGGCGAATGGCGCCTTTGTTTAACATGCATTTATTAAAATGCTATCCAAAAAAATAAAGGTTTTCCTTTCAGTTATAAAAATAGATGTGCTAAGTTTTAATAGAAAACAAAGACCTTGATTATAATATACGACAATTAAAACTTTACTTAGTAAAGACATATTTTTAGTATAAATATCACAGCCCTATACATCAATTTAATTGCAAATTACTTAGATGGTATTTGAGACAACCATATTTCAAAAATTTTGTTAGCTACCAAATATTTTTCAAAATTATGATTACTGATAGCAAACATCAATTAAAACAGCATACTATTTATTATATTTGATATGACAGACAACCTTTTATAGAGTCACCATTGGATTTTCTTAATAATTGTGGGTACAAGAGAAGAACAATCTTTGCTGCAAATATACCGTAATTCATGGTGTTGCTTTGAGTCTATTGTAAATATCACAATTTTCATTGCATTTTCATTAGTTAATATATTTTACTTTGACTGTTTGAGTATTTGCTACAATCATAGTTGCCAGTTTTGTAGGAAAAATACAGCTTTTGGGAATTTTCTGTACTTGTGGGAAATGTTTTCTCACACGAAAAAAATTATGTCATGAATTTAAGTTGTATTTGAAATATACAGTACTATTAATTTAATAATTTCAATATTTATTGAATATAAAAGTATAAATACTATTGTTTTAATGTTTTTTCTCCTATAATAACAAAAGTCACACAACGAGTCAAATAAAACCAAAGACAATTCTGACAATTCACATATATAAACGTCATTGGTAAGAGCACTCAATGTTCTTAGGATGTGTGCGAATTCGACCAAATTAATGACTTTTTCTAAATTTTGGAAGTGGTCTATAATACTGCTTTTACCATCATCATACAATTAACATATGGGCACTATCATGTCAAAGAATGTGCGAATGTGTATTTTTTGACATTAGCGGTTTTATTTTACATTTTTGAATATAGTTTTTCCTGAAGTATACTGTGCCAAAATCGTGTGTGGTTTTGTTGTATATTTCTAGCCACAAAAGACAAAACCAAAAGGGCGAATTCGAAAAATTGTAATGCCAAAAGGGTGAATCTTTTTCGTTTTTTTGCCATAACTTTTTATTGGTATAAAAAAAATATTGGTATACATGCATTAATTGTTCATTTTTAAAGCAACTATCGATCATGATCATTTATTTTAAAATATTTTTTTAATTTTTATCATTTGCAAAAAAAATGTTTGGCAATTTATTTTTAAATAATGATGCCAATCGATAGGTGCTTTGAAAACAAACAATTAATGCCTTTACATCACAATTTTATCTTGCACCAATAAAGAGCTATAGCAAAAAAACGAAAAGATTCGCCCTTTTGACATGACAAGATTATCAATTGTTACCAATTTCTTCGTTTTTTTGCTATAACTCTTTATTGGTTTAAGATAAAATAGTGGTGTAAAGGTCAATTGTCATCTATCAATTGTCATCATAATTTAAAAATATTTTGCCAAAAAATTTTCTTGCAAATAACAAATGACAAATTAATATACGGAGAAATAATTCTAAATAATAATGCCAATCGATAGGTGCTTTGAAAACAAACAATTAATGCCTTTACACCATTATTTTATCTTTCACCAATAAAGAGTTATGGCAAAAAAAGAACAAAAAGATTCGCCTTTTGGCATAAGATTTTCAATTTTTCGAATTTTTTAGTTTTCTTCCTGCAATTCTTCATTGGTGCAAGATCGGCACCATTATTTAAAAATAATTTACCAAACATTTTTCGTGCAAATAACAAATGGCATAATAATATTCGGCAAAATATTTTTAAATAATGATACCAATCGATAGATGCTTTAAAAACAATCAATTAATGCCTTTACATTACGATTTTATCCTGCGATAATAATAAGTGATAGTATAAAAAACAAAAAACTTTGCGTCACATCAAACTTTAAAATTTGCTTTCCCAAAATTTTTAAAAATGCACATTCGCACCTTTGGCATGTCCGTGACGATATCACCTTGTTGCAGTACACTGGAAATTTAGAAAAGTAGCTTCAAATTTATTCCAATTCGCATATATCCTTAATATAAATTCATTGGCGCATAATCATAGACAATTTAAAGTCGACTTTAAAAATAAATTCGATTTTTTTGATAAATTTTGTATAGAATAAATTTATCAAAAATCTGATTTTAAATTTAAAGATGACTTTAAATTTGCTATGATTATGCGCCAATGAATTTATATTAAGGATATATGCGAATTGGAATATATGCGCCGTTATATTTAACTTATTTTTATTTATTATAGAAAATAAATAATACATTGAAGTGGGACATGAAGTAATGTAGGAAATTGAAAATTTTGGACATGTTTTTGCACATAAAAACAATTGTCGTTTGCTTCTTAATCAACTTATTCATATTATATGTTAACAATTGTATGTTTAAATTGCGATGTTGGGGTAAAGTGGGAAACGTAACACTACACAACAGCCATTCTGCGCAGCAGTGAAAGTTATTTTTGTATTATTTAAACTATGGTTTAATATTGTTTCTTTGGATAGGTTTACAAAATATGGGCCAATAACTTTTGGATCGAGCTTTCATAAAGGTGGTCGCATATATTTGCAAATATCTCGCGTTATAAATAACACATATGATCAAATGTTATATCGAATGAAAGTTAATTGAATATCGAATAAACATTTCTTAAAACATTTTTAAATTGGTTCATTAGTTTAAGAGAACTCTAAAGAAGAACTTGAAAAAACATTTTTTTTCAACAAAAATTTAAGAAAAAATTCATTTAAAAAATGAAAAAAAATAAATCGTGAAAGTAAGATGATACACAAATTTTAATTTTTCAAAATTATTTCACACTCTTTTGAAGAAATTGAGCTATAAATGAAAAAAATATATGGGTAACATTTGAGGATAAAAAAAGTTATGTGAAAGCAATATAATTGAGTGCTATACAAATAGGCATAAAAATAAAAAAATGTGAGCGGATCACGATTATTTTTTGAGCACCTATTGATAGATGATTGCTTGTAATTAATTTTAAATTTTATAACTTTATCTTTAATACTTAACGAGATATGTGATCCTAAAAAGTAAACCCATATTTCGTAGTGGATGTAGTAGATTACGTTGACTAAATCGACTAATTTTCGAACTTTGAATTACTATTCTACTAAATTATATTGAAAATAAATTTTACATCATTCGAAATAGCAGTTTTAAAGTTATCATGTATAGGCGGACGGTTATATCTAAATCGACTCGGAAAGTGGTGTTGACCAGGAAAATATATACTTTTTCATACCAGTCACGCCTACTGAGAGGCGCTAAAATATCCTCACATATATTTTATAACTTGTAACCCATGGGTATAGGGTATAAACATATTATGCGATTTTTTTTAGTTAATACCCAATTGTAATGCTTTCACATCATTTTTTCTGTTCTCAAAAATTATCCATAGATTTCTTTTATTTTTACATCATTTTCTTTAAAAATGTACAGGCTAATTTTGCAATATTACAAACTGTGCATCATCTTGCGTTTTCAATTTTCCGCCATTTTTTCAAAGCATTTTTGAATAAAATTTTGGTCGACAAAATTTACATTTTTCGAGTTCTTCTATAGAGTTTTCTTAAACCAGTAAACCAAGTCCAAACTATTGTAAGAAATGTTTATTAAGTATTTAATTATCTTTCATTCGATTTAACAATTGAGTTTATGGGTTTTATTAAACGCGAGATATTTACAAATATATGTGACCACCTTTTTGAAAGCTCAGTACAAAAGTTATTGCCCGAGATCTCGTAATTCTATCCGTAGAAAATTTGTTAATTCATATATTCAAATTCTGCGAATCATTTCCAATAATACAAAAATAATGCAATTTACTGCGCAAACTTTTTCTCTCATTTTGTTGTGTAGTGTAATTTAAGCAATGTTTGTTGTAATTTTAGTAAAAAAAAATGGGGTTATATTAATTATTTAATAATTTTGCTAAGTAAAAACTTTAAACTTGGCCACAAACCAATGAAAAGCAAAATTTTGACTTCACCTAAGATAAGATCTGAATTGCAGAAGAGAGCAGAGAAGCGTGCCTTTAACAGGAGCTTAAAGAATACATCGGTAAATATTTTTCAACTTCATCATAAGAAGAATTTTATACAATTTTCATGTTTAAAATGCCGAAGAAATTAAATTTCAACAATTCAGTGTACTGCAATAATGCAGCAAACGGGCTGTATATTGAAATGTGCGAACTTGACGACGACCAGCAAATACGTCTTTGTTCATTATCAGTCAGAATATTCGGACTATGAGTAAATGCACATTTGTTTCATATTTTCTTAACATAACTACTGAGATGTTTATAAATTTAAACTTTTTTCTTCTTATTTTTCTTCCTTATTTTTTTGTCCTTAATATATTTCACTTTGCTGTGAAAAACAAAAGAAAAAAATTAAAAAGTTTGACCCACATTACCCCAACATTTTGCAACCAATCCGAAATGGAGCTGCTTTGAAAAATCGCTCAAAAAACAAATAAAATAAATGGTATTCTGTAATGTAAACAGTTAGATTGATGTTCAAGTAGATATGTGATAGAGGAATTTACGAAAAAAAAGAGACAAAAATATCAGGGAAACAGAAATTCGCAAGGAATTCCAGATATGACTGATTATTTTAGAAGCCAAGATATTTTTTTATTTCTCCTAAACAAAAAAAAATGTGAATTCTATAGAATTTTAATTTAGAATGGCTCGAATCAACAAATTATATTGTTTTACTGCCATCTCCAGTTAAGCATTTCACCAAAGTGACGAGGATAAATATTTTTGAATTCTTATTGTCTCTCGTACCGTATAAATTAGGATATAATGAAGACGCTAATAACTTAGTTGATCAGCTTCAATTATATCATTTATATTTACCTTTTAATATAATCGTATACAACGTCGAACTTAGTTGGTTTCTTCATTTGCAGCGGCCGGTTTGGCAGCTACAGCGGCTGGTGTAGGTGAAACCGCTGCAGCTGCGGCAACTGGTTTGGGAGCTGCTGGTTTGGCAGCGGCCGGTTTGGCAGCTACAGCGGCTGGTGTAGGTGAAACCGCTGCAGCTGCGACAACTGGTTTGGCAGCGGCCGATTTGGCAGCTGCAGCGGCTGGTGTAGGTGAAACCGCTGCAGCTGCGGCAGCTGGTTTGGGAGCTGCTGGTTTGGCTGGGGTGGCAACAGCAGCAGTGGCGGCGGGTTTGGCTGCGGCAGCTGCTACTTTTGGTGTAGCAGCAGCGCCGACAGCTGTTTTACGGGGAGCAACCGCAACGGCTGCCTTTTTGGGAGCCGCACCAGTAACTGCCTTAGCTGAAGCTGCAGCACCAGTGGCTGCCTTTGCTGGAGCAGCACCAGTGGCTGCTTTTGCTGGAGCAGCACCAGTGGCTTTTTTAACAGCAGCAACCGTTTTAGTTGCAGCACCACCACCAGCACTGGTTGATTTATTTGCACCAGCTGCCGCCTTAATTGCAGCATATTTAGCTAATGCAACTCTGGCAGTTTTGCGCTTCAGCCGCTGCGCAAGTCGTCTGTTCCTTGGCTTGTGCAACATAGCAAGACCATTTTCAACAGCAGCATCTAATGCTGCCGCTGCTGCCTTTGCAGCGGCCGACTCTGGTTTTTTGGCGGCCGACTCTGATTTCTTGCCACCCGACTCTGTTTTCTTGCCACCCGACTCTGTTTTCTTAGCGCCCGACATTGGTTTCTTGGCGCCCGACTCTGGTTTCTTGGCGACCACTTCTGGTTTCTTAGCGTTTGCACCCAATTTAATAAGGGCCGTAGAGGCCAAGAAGAAAACACGCCCATCTGTCTCTTCCAAATACTTCATCGAAGCACCATCGATGCCCGCAATAATAACGACGCCGAAATCCTTGTCGATGCGATTGAACACCAACCACTTGTCGACCAGAAGACGTGCATTTTGACGCGCCAATATCTGTAGGATTTCCTGCGTACTGCGATTATTAACGCCGTGTCGCACAAGTATAGAAACTTTGCGTAATTTAGATTTTTTGCTCAACGGTATCAGCTGCAAGTTGCAGCCATGCCAAAGCGTTGGCAACTGAGCGACGAGCGAGCGCAACAACTTGGTGCAATTGTGCGAGGCAACATCAATCTTATAGATGTCCTGCACGAAGCGCGATTGTTTGATTTGTATGGGCGGCAATTGATTGCCCGCCTGCAGAATCATATAGGCGACAGCCTCGTTCCAGGCGCCCTCGAGCAAGCGCTGCTTGTGGCCGAGAATACGACCGCGTGGTGAATTCATATCCATGATGGCAAATTTAAGACCATCACTGTCACCATCGTCACCACCACCACCAACATCATTGGATTGCTGAGCGCTCGACGAGTTGCCGTACAGATCGAGCCAACGTTCGGCGGCGCTTTTGTCCTCGAGACGCGCATGAGAGCCGCTGCGTACCAAAGCACTGGATGACTCAATTGCATTGGAAGAAATGTTGGAGGGCTCAAATGAGCGCTGGCCACTGGACGTTTCCCAGTAGTTGTTGCCGCGATACAAATCATTATTTGAAGCATTCTGTGTTGAGCGCTGATCGGAATTAAACCAACGAGAATTTGAAGATTGATTTTTGTCATTGTTGTTGTTGCTGTTATTGTTCCAAATTTGGGCAGCAGCACCATTTGAGGAAGACATGTTCCTGTTATTGTTGTTGTTGTTATTGGACCAATTATTTGAAGCCGACTGATTATTATTCGACCAATTTGATGACGACTGAATATTGTTTGACCAATTTGAATTCGACTGATTATTGTTCGACCAATTTGAAGACGACTGATTATTGTTTGACCAATTTGAAGCAGACAAATTGTTGCCACGGTTGTTGTTGTTATTATTAGACCAGTTTGAAGTGGACAAATTATTGCTGCTGCTGTTGTTATTAAGCGACCAATTTGAGGCAGACAAACTATTGCTGTTGCCATTATTAAGCGACCAGTTGGAAGAGGACAAATTGTTGCTGCTGCTGCTCAACCAATTCGAGCCCAAAGCACCACTACTGTTGGACCAACGCGACTGCTGCTGCAGATTGCCCAAAGATGAGCTGTTTCTATTGTAATTGTTGCTGCCGCCGCTAATGTTGTTGTTTGAGGACCAAGGTGACGACTGCCTATTAATACCACCAACAGCTGCATTATTATTGGACCAACGGTTGGACAAATTGTTGTTGCCGCCTGCAGATTGTAGTTTGCTGGCGGACCATGCACCAGATGCAGTATTTCTGGAGCCAGACGACGCCGTGTAATTATTAGCAGTCTTATTTGTATTATTGGCTTTAGTTGTATTAGTGTTATTGGCCTTATTATAATTGTTTGTATTGGCCTTATTAGAATTTGCCATATTGGGCTTATTCGAATTTGGATTATTGGTCTTATTCCTATTATTGTTGGCATTGTTATTATTTGCCGACGACATCTGCTGTTTGTTTTGATTTGTATTCTGTTTGGATGCTTTCGCAAAGTTATGATCCCAACGTGGTGGCTCCGGACATGGCATCATGTCAAGTATGGCGCCCACCAGATTCTGCTGTATCTCTTCCATATCCAGGTAATTGCCTCCACCTCCTCCACCAACACGATTATTCTGCGGATATGGCTGATTGCGATTGGCCATTTCGCGCAAATATTTGCGTCTTTGAGCACCAGACATGCGTTTTTGCTGCGGTGGATTGTTCATGGTGTCCAATCGAAAATTAGCTATGAGAAATAAGAAAAGGAATGTGATTAATTTTTATAGCGTTTATATTAAAATAAATACTAATTTTATGGCCTTTTCACAGTATTCTAAAATGTTATATTTAACATTTTGTCTCAAAGCTCGAATACACCATAAAGAAATTAGCTACACCAGAAAAAAATACTATATAAATAATAGTTTTTTACTATTAATAATATTCGATAGGATAAATTATTATTTTAATCGGAAAATACCATTAAATACTAGAAAATACCATGTTTTTTTGTATACTATTAAATCAATAATTGTCCTATTGACCAATTTTAATGGGATTTTCTGGGTGTAGAGATAGAGAAAAAATCTACCGTAGAGCTCTATGTAGTGTTTTCAGAACTCTATGAGATTTTTTTTGCTCTATCCATTTTCTCTATCCTGTAAATTCGCCCTCACAGGGTTTGAAAGCAAAGGAAGCAGAGCACAAACTATCACTTTTGTGGCTTTGCTGTCGATCAGAAGCAATTGTTTGAAAACATTACAGAGCGATGCTTCGTAAGGCAAAGAAAACAAAGTTATTGATTTTTATTCAGCAATTCTTTAACTTTACTGTTGTGTTCTGTATAAACAAAAACAAACAAAACAAGAACTATTACAGTATTCGAAAAGCCAAGAGCGAAAGTTTTTGTATCGATGCAGCAGGTAAAGATCGTGAGTTTTACTCGGGCAGCATTTAAAAGTAAAGAGTTATAGTTTTATAATCACAGCATCAATTCAAGCATGTTTTAAAAAGCATATAGCGATTTCAAATATGGGCATTTCCTGGGGTTACGAACGGGACATTCGTTCGCTTAAAACTTTAATATCTCGAAGGAAAATTAATGAATTTAGTTGATTTTTATTTTTGTACAAGTAGTCTTTAAATAATACTAAATATGTGCTCAAAACTAGAGAATTCTATACGGTAGATCAAAAGATATAAATTAAATAGTTATCATTCCGGACGACACAAAAACGGAAGTAAATGTGGAGAATCATATGGAAATTCCAAGAATTCAGCGAATTTGCGTACAAATTTCCAAAGCTTGTAGTTTTTTTCATAATAAATTACAGAAAAATTTTGAACAGGGACATTTCGGATGGGACAAAATATTCCGTATAGAAATTATAATTATCAATGACCTTCTGTCATCGACCCAGAACCAAATCCATTCCTTTGCAGATGACAGCAACATTTGTCATTCATTTTCGTTCAACAAGCGCCCAAACTCTTTGGAGATTGAGAGTAAAAGGCGCACAATGAATAATACACTCAATAATAACCTTAAAACAATCTCCGAGTGGGGTCTTGCAAATAGAGTTGATTTTAATGCCAGCAAGACCCAATGTTGTATGTTATCTCACAAAAGAATGGATTCAACCCTACCTCCCCTTAATATAGGTGCTGTGGATATTGCCGAGTCAGCTGCTCTTGACGTTCTGGACATATCAATTCAATGTGATCTCCGTAGGAATGATCACATATTTGACGTAAGGAAAAAGAGGCGGCCAAGTGCCTCGGTTTTTTAAAACGATGTAAGACATACTTCACTCCTGCTGACTTGCGCACTGTCTACACCACCTATATTCGGCCTAAGATGGAATATAATTCGCACATATGGGCAGGGGCTTCAAAATCTTCTTTGGAGTTCCTGGATCGAATCCAACAGCGTGCAATATATTTAATAGGGGATGAAAATATTTCATTCTCTATTGGTTCTCTTGAGCACCGAAGGACCGTAGGGTGTGTAAGCCTGCTCTATAGGTTTTACAATGGTAAGTGTTCGAGGGAAATACATGGCCTGATTCCACCAGGTCGTGTGTTCTCTCGTACTACTAGGGCATCGAACCAAGCCCACCCCTTCGTAGTCCACACGGTTCCCAACAGAACCACGCATTACAGAGAGAATTCGTTCTTCAGCCGCACGATTCGTTTGTGGAACAATCTCCCTGCGTCTGTTTTTCCCGACATTTTTAATATTGGGAAATTTAAAGCAAACATCCACCGACACTACTCCATCTTTCCTCCTCCTTTGAACCTATAAACCTTTCTTGCGATCAACACTGTGCATTGCACGAATATGGGGCATCCCATGAGCGTTGGTTAATTTGTAAAAAAAAAAAATATATACTTCATTTCTTTTTTTAATATACACTTTGTTCCTAAAGTTTATAGTTTTTTCCATGGTTGAAGTATATACAGGTTAAGTCATATTTCAAAATTCAGGCGCCATTTACTTTTTTTTTGAAAACTGTTTGAAAGATTCAACATTTGTTTACGAAAAATTTAAAACGAAACATCAATGTTTTGTTTACAAGTTCTAAAAAACTTAAAATTTAAAAACCAACAAATCTCAACATTTAAATAAGTTTAAAGTTCTCTATGACTTCAACATGAACCACAGTGTATTAAAAAGTGAAATAGTAAATATGTGCAGTGGAATTTTAATTAAATAGTGAAATTTAAGTGTAAAAATAATAACCTTAAAATAAATTTTAAAATGACAATTAATTGTTTTGTTTTCAATATTTTTCTTCTCGACATTCTCAGCATTCTGTATGCCAACTATCTGTCTTGATGAACTAATCTGTATATACTTCAACCATGGTTTTTTCGTAATAAATCACAAAATAATTCCGGAATTTTCATTCTAGATATTTAGATTCACATATTTATGATTCCAAATACACCGTTATTTCAATGATTTAAGCATTTTTAACTTTTTGGTCGTGGTTGACATTTTTCTGGAAATGTCCATATAACATATTATGGAGCAAATAAATACTAACGAGATGACAGAGGGGCTAGACCAGGGCTGGCATAATTGATTAGCTCAGTTTAGGTCGACCCTTATCTACTTGATCATAATTTTAAAAAAATATCTGATTTTTGTTGTTGTTTTTTTTTATTTATTTAATTCAATTGACAATCTAAGCCTTTATAAGATGCCACTTTATAAAAAATCTATCTTAAGCTGCAAGGTCACGTGATATCAAAAATAACCCTAACATTTACAATATTCGCTTCTAATTTCATTACATTATTTTTTTTTATTTATTTATTACATTATTTGTTTCATTTTAAAATGTTCAAATTTAAGTAGTAAAATTCCACTTAGAACATAAAATGGCGGTCTTCTATCGAAAAATGGCGTCGCGATGTTTTTTTTTCTAGTAGAAAATGTGCTAGTCAAACACGCAATTAGTGCTAATTGCACCAAGAACAATATATATACTTTCATATAGGCAAATACAAATTGGACAAAAACTTTAAAAAAAGTAAATTCGCATTATATATATAAACCGATTTGATGTAAGTTTGCACTAACAAATGAAATACTTGCTGCATATTACAAAACCGGCATAATAGAAAATCAGCAAAAATTGCAGCTACTTATTGATGTACTGAATGCATTATTTATACAAAATAATCAATATAAAACGAATCACTGCACTTACCTTTTGCAAATAGTTTTGGAGATTTTTAAACGATATATTTATTATATATTCTTGAATATTAAAAGTTATGTCGCACGAAACACAAAATTCAACCACGCGTGTGAAAAAATTATTCTGTATTCGTTTGTATTTATGTATGTATTGAAAATTAGTGTTGGCTTTTTTCTGCATACCCAATACTTTGTATTCGATATATGAAAATATCGATATCGAATACTTTTGTTGAGTGGCCAGTTCTGTGAAAATTTCCCAATTGGGGGTATTTGTAATTACTGTGGGAAAGGTTATATCCGTGTGCAATTTTTGGCGGTGGCATTTTTTACCACATTTTTTCCTATTTTTGCATAAACTACAATTTAAGAATAAAATAAATGTTAATTTAATGATTTAAATATCTCGATCGTAACAACTTGTAAACTGAAGACGTATTAAATTTTAAAATATTTTCTTGTGTTTTTTCTGAGTGATTTTTAATTTCTATGGTATTTCTAAGGTAATTTTTTATACATATGAGAATTTTTGTGGTATTAACAAATTTATGTGTTATTTTTGTTGTAATTTTTAATGACTGTGGACATTTTTTGGTAATTTTCAATTGATGTGGAAATTATATCCACCAAAAATTATCACGTGCGAATTTTTCATAAGTCGTATGGAATAGAGGTATGGAATTCATGGGATTTTAGTTGGCGGCATTCAGTGAATTTAAGTTATACAAATCATAAATTATACAACTGTTGATATTTTGTGCCTGAATGGCATGCTATACGCAACATGTTGAGGGAACGGTCGCCATTTTTTCCATCGAAAAAATTTAATGCTACATGTTATCAATAACATTCAATGGTATTTTAACTCAAATATTTGTAAAAAAAAAATGTATTATAGATTGGAAAAATATGTTTTCAATCAATTAAAGATGTATGTAACCAAATAATTCACCGAAC
Organism: Dryomyza anilis; assembly: GCA_951804985.1. NCBI lineage: Eukaryota > Metazoa > Arthropoda > Insecta > Diptera > Dryomyzidae > Dryomyza > Dryomyza anilis. The sequence continues at coordinate 25,480,928 of OX638133.1, forward strand.
TAATAAATTCCCTTGAAATTTAATCAAGGGTGGATAATGTCAATTTTTGTACTATAACGAACTATTTCTATTAAACGAATTTAAACAATTCACCGTATAAATCGCGTCTGATTTTCAAAATTTCTCGTACATTCAAATTTAAGGACAAGATACATTTATCAGCAATCTCGAACTTTGATTATTTTTTCTTCGATATCGTTCCGATTTCGAATAATTTCTCATACCGAGAAAACTCCGATAACCACCTACCATGTAGGTACAATTTTAGGCCTGATATCGTTGCGAGAACGGGTCCGTAACGAATGACATTCTGGTTACACCCAGAAAAAAATACTATATAAATAATAGTTTTTTACCATTAAAAATATTCAATAGGATAAATTATTATTTTAATCGGAAAATACCATTAAATACTAGAAAATACCATGACATTGCCATTGAGTTTATATGAAAATTTTTATTTTTTGTATACTATTAAATCAATAATTGTCCTATTGACCGATTTTAATGGGATTTGAGGGATTTTTTTTTCTGGGTGTAGCTATAGCTGAGATTCAGGTTGTGTGGGAGGTACGATTGGCCGTTGAGAGACCATTTTTTTTTTTTTTTTTCATCACAAACCCAGACAAAATTTTTGGCTGGGTCGAGGAAGTTCAGAAACTTTTCTCGACATGTTTCAAACAGACAAAGGCGGAGTTTGTATCAAAAGTATGTTGTATGTTTTCTGCCCGTTCCCCAAATATGGCGTTAATCTGCTATTAAAATTCCATAACAATTTACTACCTGCTATACACTTCCCAAGATATTCCATTTTGCTGTGCGTAGCCGGAAATATGCCCTAATATTCCAGAAAAATGTCTCGTGAACCAAAATTTTGTATTTTACGTTTACGTTTTAAATTTGGCTTAACTGGATATGACCAAAAATAAACAAAATGAAAATTTAGTCAACTTTTGTGGCATATGTGTACCTTTTAACTATGACACCAGTGTTGCAAACAAGTGTTCTTTAGTTCCAAAGCGGTGGCTAAAAAAATGTGTGGTATACAGTAATTAAGTCACAATGCTGTGATATATAAGTCATACATTCTGATAATGGTACATGGACAAAAATGGTCGGAGTTTACTTTGTTGCTATTAGGTGGCAAAACAGTGGCAAATTATTAAATGTATTATGTGACTCTGGTGCTGAAACAATTAATTAAAAATATTAAATAAATCTTAGAAATCATTTAATGAATTACATAATCTTTTAAATTCATCAATAATCTTTATTATTATAGTTTTATTTTAAATAAACATGCTACATTATATTTTTGTTTATCTGTATGTATAAAAATTGATTGTACTATGTACATAATGAAATTCTATGCATTATTATTTTGTGCATAAAATGCGAATGTCCTATTGAATGCCGCATACAATTGAAATAGCAAATACATTTAAATTTAGATTAAAATGATTTTACTGAATAAAAAAGAATAACAATTTTAGTACTACGTACCATGTCGGGAAAAAAAAACTATGCTCAATGAAACCGTGTTTGTCGCCATAATGAGAAATGATATTGCTTTTGTATACATAGCGACATTTTTAATTACGCATTGCGATGTCTGCATAAATGTCGGTTGGGAGGACGATTGTACGTTGGTTCGTTGGTTAGTTCATTTGTTGGTGGGTTGGTTCGTTTGTTGATTCGTCTAGTGCAACAATTAGCCGGAGTTCACTGTCAAGTGCAATGAAATGGTGGAAAATGTAAAGGCAGCTGGCACAGCACCAAATTGTTGTTGGCGGATGCAAAAGTATTTTCTCTTTGTAAAGTTCTTAAAAAAATACTTGAATTTTGTATTACTTATTTTTGTAGTTTCTTTTTTTTTAATGTTAGATAAATGAGAAATTTTAGGAGTTTTTATTATTTTTAGTTTTTTGCATTATAACTTGAGATGTTGAAATAGTTAATTGAAAAATATAAGAAATTAAATTTATATAATCATTATATAGTCAGATTTATAGGCATCCAGTGCATAGTCCAAAATAACTATCACTAATATAACTTTTTCTAATATATTTTGTGAACCTAATTTGGGTACTATTTTATATAATAAATTTCCAATAAAAATACATATGTCTTGAATATGAAAATGTCACTACTTCATATATAAAGTATGCTTTTTTTATTGCATACTCGGTTTTTTGTCGATTACGTAGCATTTTTGTGAAAAATTGGTGTAAACATTGCTATTTTGCATTCATGTAACACTTTTACATTTTCTGACGGAAACTGTGTTAATAGGGCATATTTTAAAAATGAAAACCGATGAATGAAAGCTAGTAATTTTAATCGTTAGTTTAAACTATGCTCTACATAACTGTATACAATTTTGTTCATTATCAATAGATCCAAACTACAAAAATTTGTCTAAAAATTTTCTAAAAATTCAATAATTTTCGAATTTAGATACAAATATCTTAAAAAAGTATCGGAATAATAATATTGTTTAATATATAGTTATTAGTCTTGATAATTGAAAGAAAAACTACGTTAATAGATTTTTGAAAAACTAGTTTTTTTAATGATCTGTATTTTAATTATTCTAAAAAGTGTCTGAAAAGGGTCTTAAAGTTTGATAGCAATTTTCTTAAAAACTGTACGTAATAGAAAAAAAAAATTTAGTACGTAGTCAAAACCAGCAACCGCGTTTAAATATTAATTTGTAATTATTAATTTTATACAATTTTATTTGAGTTCCCGGAAAGTGAGTCTCAACTAGGACACTGAGTGCCTCAGTCTTAGACTCTGTATACGAGCCATCAGGTCTCCGCAGTGAGTCCAGTCGGGCAGTTCGGTCTCTTTTAAGAAACTTCGGCTAGTCTCACTGCAGGATTCGATGTTACTATAGAAGTCTTTATATTCGTCGATTTACGAATTCGTTTCTTATACTCTTTCTGCTTAGCTCGATAAAAAAACCAGTCAGAGTCTAAGTTGCTCCTTAGGGCCCTATTTAGAAGCTTTCTGGAATCCTTGCGCAAGGTTTCAAGACAGGCCTTCCACCAAGGAACGGGAGGTCTAGATAACGTTTTTCGTACCGGACATGTTCCTACAAAACTAGAATTTATGACATCGTTCATAATTTGAACGGACGTCTCAATACTTTCTTTGGCACGAATTCTGACAGGAATATTGACGGAATTCTCCAGTTCATGTCTGAAGCGTGCCCAGTTCGTTTTTCTAGGGTTTCTTACCGTCATAAAGGGCAGCACCTCTTGGTCAGTATGAAACTCGATATACCTGTGGTCCGATAAAGAATCTTCTTTAAGAACCTTCCAGTTAAAGATTGACTCTCCCAGTCTACAGTTAGACAAAGTAAGGTCAATCACTTCCTGTCTTCTAGCAGTCACAAAAGTGGGTTTATTACCAGTGTTGTGAATGTTCAGATTGGAGGTCATGATGAAGTCAAGGAGTCTGGTACCTCGCGCGTTGCATTTACTGCTGCCCCACACAGTGTGTTGAGCATTAGCGTCACAGCAAAGAATAAGGCCGGTCTCCTTAAGATCACAGTACTCTATGAGCTCAACAATTGCCTTTGGCGGAGGAGGCAGTAGTGAGTCATAGGGGAAGTAGCCTGAGGCGACAATCAGATGTTTCCATCCACTATCGCTTCCATAGCTCACTTTTGCTGCCACCAGGTCTTGCCCACAGAATTGGGTTAACTTGGTGACAGCAAAGTGTTTCGATACTATAAGACAGCTTCTAGGCCTTGCGGCTTGCTCATCGTATAGTATGGTTTCACCACATAGTTCACTAAGACCACAGATGCGTTTGTTATACACCCATGGTTCTTGAATAGCTGTGATGTGAGGTAGTAAAGCGGTAGCAGCTTTAGAATGTTGCAGATTGATCTGAGTAAATATCATGACAGGATAATTAACTCGTTTCTCATCATGTGCCTATTCATTTGGAATTGATTCGGAATTTGATCCGTCCAAAGAATAAGTTTAGATGGCTGTCGTACTTAGATAGCATGACATCTAACGACTTCTGGTCTAAGCCAACAACCAGGGTTGTGCCCTCTTTGTCCTCCGGACCTCGCTCTGGTTTATGGCTATAGTTTTTCCATGTTCGTTTCGATGCCCTGGTTCTGAGAACGTAGGCAGGCAAACACTTCCGCTGTTTTCCTGATAGGACAAGGTATCCAGCATATTGCTCGCCTGCGTTTGGGTTCGTCTCCACTGAAAACAGCGAAGTGCGATGGGGGAATTTTAGCAACGGTTGTGGCAATCCAATCGAAATTAGCTTGAGACGAGCATAGCACCTTCATGATGTCATCACTTGTCTCATAGCCTTTTGCGTTTGCACTGATACCGCCGGTGCTGACTAGCAGCCAAAGATGATCGGTGCAGTGTTTTACTTCTGCATCATTCATCTTCTGCTCCGTCCCCAGTTCGCCAATAATCGCAACCGGAAGAGCTTTGCGAGCAGCATCACGATATGATACTGCTTGCTTGCCAACCTCTGCCAGTGGATGTTGAAGGCAGTTTATTCGCAGCCGATCCGGAACATGAAGCGCCAGTGCTCTTGCTTGTGGAAGTATATCACTGGAGACTGTCGAGTTCTGAAAGTTACGGGGTTTCGCAGTAGCAGCGAAGGTTTTAAACTTCTAGCCATTGCGCTTCTCATGTGCATTGGCAGCCACCACAGCAGCAGCAGATGGTCCGGCTACAGAGGTAGCTGGGGAAGAGAAAGCTCCAGAGTCGCCTTTAGATGTGTCAGCCTCTTTGCGTTCTATTGTTTTATTCTTCCTTCTCCTACTCATCTGGGCATCGGACAACCTGACCTCTGTATTCAGAGATCCGGGTCCGGTCTCCAATGGAAGTTTAGCTTCCAGTTGGGCGTCTGTCTCTCTAGGATTAGATGCTGGTAAGACACCACTTTCCTTCGATCGACCCCTGCTTCCAGATACGTGACAGAAAGGAGCCCTGAGAGAAAAAAACACTGTCGAGCAGCCATACAGTGGAGGATTAGTCGTAGTCATAGCCGAACCGACACTTTCCTCTACAGGTATGGAAATCGATGCGTTGTCATTATTGTCCTCTAGATTTCTAGCTTTCTCATAAATTTGGGAGATGGAGGAGCACGATGAACCCCCAGCTACAGGAGCAAAAAGGTTCATCGTACCAGGGTTGGTTGCGAGGATTGAGGCCTCCAGAATCCTTGCCTCAGCCACCGAAGCGGGTGGATTGCCACTTTTGTGGGTACCACCTGGAGTAGTTAAATCTTTATGTTGACCCAGCACGGTGGTGTGGGGTTTCTTTAGAGTCTGCCACCCCACGAATAAAAAGACTATGGTAGTATTTAGTGCGTTACTCATCACAAGCCTCTCTGACAAGGGGGACACTACCAGAAACTTTAAAAAGTTTCCGTCAGCTTAGCCTTATTGAGTCATTTTAACTTAAGCCACCACACCACTTCAAGGTAACCACCACGTGTGGGCAGATTGGTTAGTCACTGTGTGGTGAGTTGTAGTGTGGTGAGTTACGGTATGGTGATTTGTGGTGAGGTGAGTTGCGGTGTGTGAGTTGCGGAGTGGTTAGTTACGGTGTGGTGAGTTACAGTGTGGTGACGTTAAATGTTTGACAAGTTTTTCTATGCATTATTGTCATGTTTTTAATTTGTGTTTTTTTAAATTAATAAAAAATTAAAATACCATTATGAAAAAATATAAGCACGATTATTGTTACTCATACGCAGTGCTGCGCAATATGAGCGCCTCACACACACAAAATGCCTTAAATTGTTGAATGTTTTAGCAATTTAATAAAAATGTATTAAAAATATGTTTTTAAAAATTTCACACTTTTTTTAATTTTTTGCTTTACTACGTGCGCTCGTATTTAAAATCACAACAAGTCCCACAATAGTGCTACAACCAGCCAAACCACAACGAGCATTCATTATGAAAGTTCTTGTTCATGTTTGGTAATAAATTCGTGATGGTTTTACCGCGTGTCATGGCGCAAAATGGTTCAAAACCAAATTTAAAATAAGTTGGAAAAACAAAACAATGCAAATCAATAATGATTTTCAGCAGCGACAAACACATTGCTGACGTTGGCGTATTTCGAAATTCAATAATAAAATTCGTAGAAATATTTTGCACTATTTTCGGGGTTTTGTGTCAGTCCAACCAACAAATTGGGGGGGAAGAGATGGGAGGCGTTGTTCAGAAAGAGTTGTAGCCAGCGAAAAGTTTTGACATGAAAAAAGTGAAACGCAACGAAAAGTTTTGCGGTGCACAAGGCAAAATATAAATATGCTACCGGTGTGAGGTGTGATTTAAATGAATTGTGTTTTAAATAGATTTGGTTAAAGAAAAAATTTGTTTAAAATAAATTTTGGTTAAAATAAATGTGAGTTAAAATGAATTTCGTTTAAATTTGTTCGATGAAATATTTTTCTATATTCCAGACTAAATATATTTTTCTTATAATTTCAAATATTTTTAGAATTTTTAATTTTAATGCAAAAATTCTAACCAATCAAAGAATCAATTTTCGTTGTACTTCAATTAAATCAGTTGCTAAATACTAAAATATTTACAACATCTGATTGATTTACGCTGTTTCAACAATGTTATTGATTGCAACAACATTAAAATAAATATGCTGTAATTTATTCGCAAAACTAATTAAAATATTTTCAACTACTTTCGCAGTCATTCCGGCAAATGCATTCGGCCTCAAATTCAAATTTTATCCAATTCGGATGTATTGCAGACAGACAGACGCATGCAAATCCCAAATAGTTTTTGCTAATTATGCGAATCATCAAACGTTAAGTAAAATAGTAAATAATAACATGATTTACTGCAATGCAAATAGTTTGGTAATTCGAACAGATAAAAAGGTTAAATGTTTTGCTAAAGAACTTAATACAGTTTATTGAAGTTGAATTGAGGCATTTAAATTATAAATTATTATTGATGAAATTGTTTTAATTTGAATATCTTTATATCAGAAATAATAATAATAATAATATAAATTTGAATAGGAGCCTTATTGTGTGATGAGTTTTTCATATTGAGTTTTGTTTTTCTTTTTTTAATTAAGACTTTTTGTTTTGAAATTAAAGAATTGATTTGAAAAGATTTACAAAAAAAAATCAGAATAAAAAATTTAAGGATCAGTTAATTTAGTGGTTAGTTTAGTGTGGTGAGTTTTAGTGTGGTGAGTTTTAGCGTGGTGAGTTGTAGCGTGGTGAGTTTTAGTGTGGTGAGTTTTAGTGTGGTGGGTTTTAGTGTGGTGAGTTTTAGTGTGGTATGTTTTAGTATGGTAATTTTAGGTGTGTTGAGTTTTAGTGTGGTAAGTTTCAGAGTTATGAGTTGTATTGAGATGGGTATTAGTGTGGTTAGCTTTATTGTGGTGAGTTTTATTTTTTTTTTTTTTTGGATTATTAAAAAAAAATGGCAGGGTTGAAAATAACACATATAGCCAGGGTGTATCAAATTAGAAAAACAACAAGACTTCCAGCAGTATACTACTGCTTAGAGGAAGTTAGTAGTGATTAAAAAAAGTCATAATCATGACACCATAAAATTAAAAATCCATTTTTGCTTCTTTAATAAAACTTAAAAGCGAGAAAATTACTTGTTCGTTCTTAGATTTTAAAATTGAAGTTCAACTGTTAAAATTATGTAAAATTTTAAATTTAGAAAAGATGTTTTTGTAAAGAGGACATTGAAAAAGCTGATGTTGAAAAGTGTCAGGAATGTCACAAGACAAACATAAATTTGAATTTTGGACACCAATTTGAGCAAAATACATTTTGTCATATAAGTGACCAGCAAAAAGTCGGTTGATAATTTTAGTTTCCCAAGGTGGAAGTCCCAAACCCCAGTGCCACATACTTTTTGGAAGAGAATCAAAAATACTACCAAAAAATCTACCTTTCTGTAAAGATAAATTTTGAAATTTTATATTCCATTCTGAGAAAAGTTCATTATATATACATTTTAACGCATCTTTAATAGTAAATTTATAAATAATCGGAGCACCAACAGTAGATGCCTGCTTAGCCATAAAATCGACTGTTTCATTGAAGTGGATTCCAACATGACTTGGAGTCCATACAAAAACAACTTCAATGAAAGGAGAATCATTAATAAGATTTAAAATGTCAGCAACTAAATAATTAGTAGTTACATGTTTTTTAAGCAGTAAACAGGCACCATAGCTGTCAGTAAAAATCACCACTTTCGAGTCACAATCCTCAGCTGCAATCAAAAGTGCTCTTTTAATTGCAACTAATTCAGCAGAAAGAGATGAAATAGGAATGCAAATCTTGAAAAGAAAATGTTCATTACGAGAAACATTAAAAACACCACATCCAGAAGAGTTTTCAGAAATAGATGCATCTGTAGCAAAGATTGTAAAATTATTTAATTTGTACTTGTTAAATAGTGCAGTATAAATAGAGACTAAAATTTCTTGAGCATAATTAGATTTTTTGGAATTTAGCGTATTCAGAACAAAATTAGTTTTATTACAAATATTAAAACTTGTATTGCAATTGATATTATCAAAAATGTGTTTAAATTTATGGTAAACAAAACATAAGCTGGTATTAAGAACAGGAGCATTTTTAATAGCCGTGAAAAATTTATTGTTTGTAAAAATAAGTTTAATTATTTCTTTTGCAGTGAGATATATGGCTCTTTCCTTAGGAGGTAACTCAGAAGCCATAGCATATAAAATATGGACAGGGGTAGAAGGACAAAGACCTAGACACCGCCTAAGAGTAGAATTTTGAAAAGAACGAATTTTGACATCAGTCGTAGTAGGGGAATGTGCCATTGTGGTTCGTGCAAACTCTATTTTCGATCTGACAAAACTTTTATATAAATTTAAACTAACTTTTGGAAGTAAGCCATTTTTAATGGAGGACAATTTTTTAATAAGATTAACATTACTCTGAGACTCACTAATTACTCTTGAATAGTGATCTGCAACTGACAAACTGTTTTTGATGGTACAACCAAGAAATTTGAAATTATTGACCTGTTGAATAGATCTGCCATTAATAATTAAATTAATTTGTTTCCGTCCACCTTTTGCAAAATAAAGAGATTTAGTTTTATCTAAATTGAACGTTAAATTTAGATCTTTACAACTGTTTAAAAAGCACCATAATTTATTTTGAAGATTTACATTAGCTTTATAAAAACTATTATGAATGGATAATAAAATAAAATCATCTGCATATTGTAAGATAATTGTATGAGTATCTTCGAAATCATGGAGTCTTGCAGTGTATAAATTGAAAAGCAAAGGACTTAAACAGCTACCCTGAGGCAAACCATCAAATACATCAACACTGTCCTTTCCCATAGAGAGAGTTCTTGAAGATAGAAAATTAATAATCCAATCACCTAAATCTGCTGGAATATTATAATGTATTAAAATATCTCTTAAGGTTTTAATGCAACAACAATCATACGCTTTGTTAATATCTAGAACAGCCATCAAAGCAAACATACCCCTGTGTTTCGCGAGAGATACATGATGAAAAAGCTCATTTAAACACATGGAGACTGATTTATTTTTGCGATAAGCAAAGAATCTATCTGGGAGAAGAGAATAATCATCAATAAAATTTGATAATCTCTCTTTTACCATAAGATTTATTGTTTTAAGAAAAACCGAAATTAATGCAATTGGTCTAAAATTAGTAAAAATGTCTAAGTTCTTATCTTTTTTGGGAATAGGTACAATTTTAATTATCCTCCACTGATCTCTAACAAAGCAATTCAGAAAGCAATTATTAATTGCTTCTAATAAAGAAGACTTACTATTAAGAGATAGAGCTTTAATCATATCGTATGTAATCTTATCAACACCTGCCGCAGAAGGTTTTGATTTTTTTGAAAGAACTGTCAGTAACTCATTCATAGAAAATGGATATGGAATTTTAGAGTACGGAAAGAAATCAAAAAGTTGACGAGACATCGCGCTATTGACCTGTACTTGATCTCTGAGATGAGAAAGAAACTGCAAGTTATTGTCGTTATTCCAAGCAGAGAGATTCTTGGATTTTGGATTGCCATTGACGTTGCTAATGAATTTCCACGCTTCTTTACAATTTGGTTGAAAATTAAGTTCTTCAATTCTATTTTGAAAAGACACCGACTTTCCAATTTTTAATTTCTAGTAAGGCTTTTCGACAATTTTCAGGAGATGCAAATTTGTTACATTTCTTTTTTGCAGCAAGTTGAAGGCGAAAAAGACGATTTAAATTTTCATTCCACCAATATTTAGGACAAGAACTTTGTTTCTCTGATAAATTATATGTGCATTCCTTTATTGCGAAATTCATAGAATTTTCTATGCCATCAAAATTTGAGGGAAAATTTATAGTAGATAAATTTGAAAAAAGCTTTTTTTTTTGCTAAAAATTTTGTTGATCTTTTATTTATGTTAGAACATTGAATTAAAATTGGAGAATGATGAGAACCTCCAAAAACAATTGGTAGTGTAGACCAAGAACAATCTAAAGTGCTTTTAATGAAAGAAAGATCAAGAACTGAACCTTTTGGGCTATCAAAGAAACGTTTGAAAGTATGACTTCCGTCATTTAAGCAAATAAAATCAGAAGCCTGAATGAAATCGAACAGTTCTCGACCTTTCTTCACAGTTATATAGTCTCCCCAGGAAACACACCGAGCATTAAAATCGCCAGCAATTATAACATTAGAGAAAGAATCTAAAAAATTAAAAAGTTTGTGTATTTCGTTAAGAAATAATGTGGTGGAAATATTAGGTTTAAAATAAACAGAAACTATTGTGAGATTTGGATTGAGATTGAGTGTTTGCACTATAAGAATATCAAAATCCGAAACAAAATTAATTTTTTTAAATTTAATGGAATGTTTGAAACCAATGGCTACGCCTCCATAGCCATCACTTCTATTTTTTGCAACTATATTAAAATTAATGATTTTTTGATTAACATCATGTTCATTATATGCAAATATTTCGGCGAGAATACAAATATCAACGCCATAATTATTTAAATAATATTCAATATTATTTTTATTCGCTTTCAGACTCTGGCAATTATATTGTAGCAGTTTCATTTAAAATTGGTAAATTATTTGGAACACTAGAATTAAGAAAAGAACGGTCTAAATCAAGTTCAATTGTATTTAAACGTTTTTTAAAATGATTAATAGTATTAATTAAAGTTGAATTTTCCTCTTTGTTGAAATAATCTCCAACAAATTTTGTTAGTTCAGAAACAATTTTCTCATATTCTGTAACTTTTGAATAACCTTTATGATCAAAAACTGGACATGAAGGTGAAATAAAATCATCACGTCTCACCGGAGTGAAATGCGGCTTGGGAGTAGGTGCACGTATTTTGGACATGACAATCTTACTGTATTTATTGCTCGTAAGCATTTTGTTGACTACTTTATCATTGTTTTGTATTTTATTATCGTCTTTGTCGCAGACAAGTGGCGGAAAATTTTTATCAAAGTCATCCAAAATACAGAATTGATTAATAGAGTAAGTTTTAAGAACCTCTTTTCGAGAAAGTTTTTTAATTGTCATAATTTTTTTGATTTCAAATTCATCAGACCATTTGGGACAAAGATTTTTATCCAGAGCGCAATGATTCTGTTGATTACAAAGAACGCAGAATTGAGAAACACAATTACCATTGCAAGTACTCTGACCGCATTTGAGACATCTTTTCTTTGCCCTACATGACTTAGAAGAGTGCCCAAGACGACCGCATGTGATGCATTGCCTAACAGAGGGAATGAAATGTTCAATCTTTCTGCAAGAATAATTTAGCAAAATTTCTTCAGGAATATCTGAACTATCAAAGGCAATCTTAACAGAATAGGTTGGAATAAACTTGTTGGCATCCTCAGGATCGCGTCTGTTGATGCGATATACCGATGCAATTGGGACAGGGGATTCTATATTGTTTAATAAAAATTCATCCGTTAAATATAGAGGCACATTCCTTAAAACACCAAAACTGTAGATGTAATTCATTGGAATAAACGGTCTAAAATTGAAATCAATGATGTCCTCATTTATAACAAAATCGTTAGCACATTTAGCTGACACAAAAGAAATACGAAATAACGTTTGGCCAATTGATTTTATGCGAATGATGCCATCAATTTTTAAATCTTTGATTTTTTCATAAAAAAATAATTCGTTTCTTATCTTAGTGTCTCTACGAGACGTATCTACTAAGACTAAAAACTCCCCTTGATGTTTGCTTGGGTAAAGGTAATTTGTATTATCAGAAGGAAGCACTGGGGATCGGGTTTCTCCAACAAGGGAAGGCTTACCGACATTAACAGCTTTTTCTCCATCAGCTTTTACAATTTTGCTTGAACTTGAACTGTTCAATGATATGGATTTCCTTTTGCATCCTGATAGATTATTAACAAAATTGTTGAAGTCTTCAACAGGAGCCGTAAGAGTGTCCTGGGTGGACTTGGAGTCCCCCATTTTAAATGGAACGAACAAATTAATAATAAATAATTAAATTCACTTCAACAAAACACGCGAAAAAATTAATAAAGATTGCAAATTATTACAGAAAACTTATTAAAAAACAAAAATGGCGATCAGAAAAAATTTTCAGAATTTTTGTTTTTTATGACTGAAAACACAACGAACAACCTCTCAGTGAGACGATCGAATTGGAAGTGGTGGTGAGTTTTAAAGTGGTATATTTCAATGTGGTAAGTTTCAATGTTGTGTGTTGAAACATGCTAAGTGTTAATGCGGTGAGTTTAAATGTGAAGTGTTTTAATATGTTGACTTTTAATATGTTGAGTTTAGTATGCGGTCAGTTTTTAGTATGATGAATTTGATATGTTTTTAATAATGTTCTTAATAAAAATTTGTTTTCTAAATTAATGTCACATGTATTTTAATTTCAGTTATTTTTATTTTATTAATTTTTCAATAAATCATTTTTACCTTATAAACCTCTGAGTATAAATATGTAATATGTGGTGAATTTTAGTTTTTTGAGTTTTAGTGAGCTATATTTTATGCAAGAATTGTAACCTAAACTAATAACGATTTCGATTTCGGTATTCTTCCTCGATTCGGTTTCGATTAAAGTTTCATTTAAAAAAAAAAAGCATACATGTAGCTATGCGGACGAGAAAATTAAAAATCTCGGTCGATATCATCTTTAAATCGAAAAAGAAATAACCTCTAATAGTGAAGACGAAATACTGATAACGAGATTGAATTAATTAATTTTAGTTCTGAAACACACAAAAACTATTGTAAATTTTTCACATAAAATGTACATAAATTACATAAACAAATGCATATTTTTTATATATTTATCTCTGTTTTCGTTGCTACCTTGCATAAATCGCATGACAACAGACAAGTCTGACACAAACATTGCCTGTGTGTTTATTTTAGTACAACCATCCAGTTGGCAACAAAAACTTCTTGTACAACAACACCCACGAGTTGTGTTTGTTGTACAAAACAATTTCCCGCGAAAAATCGATCACTTCTTGGATTCGCATAATTTTGTTTTTGCGCTTTCCGAAGAAGGAGAAGAAATGTGAAACTAAAAAAAAGCGAAAATACACAAAAAGTAAAAGCACTCAAATTTAGGTATACTGTTAAAACGTTTATATATTATAAATATCATTTTTTTTTATAAATTAAACCATTGATCTCAACTTCAGAAAACTTCTTTATTTTGCAATTAACAAAAAAAAAGAACACAAAAGAAAGCATATAAATATAATATTGTTTAATTTCAGAGCAAGTGCGTGCTTCACAAACAACGAGCGACACTAGCGTAGCATGTTTTTTTGTAGTTGTGATTGAAAAAAACTAACAAAACACATGCATAGTCGCACTACGAACGACACTAGCATATCGAAGAATGAAGAAACAAATAGCTTTGTCTATTTTGTTCTTGGAGTTGCATGTGTTTTTTTTTATTTTGTCGAATTACCGCTATACAAAAGATTGAAGAACATAATAGCAAAAAAAAAAGTTCAGACCAAAGTCCGTCGTTCTGGGAAATATTGTTCTTCAAAAAATCAACATGTGTTCACAACATGTTTTTATACACAAAGAAGTTATTACGGAACTCCCAATTTAAATGACTTTTAAGCAGGTCTTGTATTTTAAAGCTATATAAAATATTAATTTGTCGTATTTAAAAACCGGTATAAAATCAAAACAATTTATATCGTTTTTGGATATCGGTATATTTCTGATTTTCGTATAACGGTTTTGTTTACGGTTTTAAAAATGAAACGGTTTTCGACGACGGTGTTCTGCCATGTTCTGCGATCTATTAGCCGCAATGTAGTCCATAGCCATAAGTATAGCATAGACTTCGGCTTGAAATACCGAGGCATTGTCGCCTAAGGCGAAGTGAAGTCTGCGGTCATCCGGTTCCACAAACACTCCAGCACCAGATCCCTGATCGGTTCTGGAGCCGTCTGTGAAAATGCGATGTGACCTGGCTCTCTACCTGGCTCACAGTCAGGCGTTAGCCAGTCTTGAATGTCAGGTTGGCAGACCTCAAAATTTCGTCTTGGTAATATTTCTGTTATCATTGCATCAGAGGGCATCTCCAGTAGACAGGTGTCTAGTCAAGTGCAATGTCAGAGATATTCCAGGGAACATTAAATCAGAAACCACCTCGTTTTAGTCTCCAGCAGCCTTTCATGGCTTCGCCTCTGATGAAGACGTCAAGTGGTGGTAGGTTTAAGATTGCATTCAGTGCTGGACCAGGTGTAGTGGGAAAGGCACCCGTAACACCCAGACACACGGTACTCTGAATCTTGGCAAGACTAGTTGTCACGCATTTTCGCGACAGCTTGTTCCACCAGACTACCGATGCATATGATATGATCGGTCCTATCATTGCCGTGTAAATCCATAAGGTTTTGCTCGGCGATAGTCCCCATGTCTTCCCAAAAATTCCTCTGCATTGCCAGAAGGCATTCATTGCTCGCGAAATTTTATTTTCAACATGTTTTGTCCAAAGTAGTTTACTATCTAGAGTTAAGCCCAGATATTTTACTTCGTTAGGCAGAGGAATAGTGACACCCTTAAGTACTGGTAGAGATAATCCTGTCATTATTCTTTTCCTAGTGAAGAGAACAATCCCTGTTTTGTGAGGGTTGACGGAAAGTCCGTTTGCAGTACACCAGCTGTCAATTCGGTTCAACGAGTTTTGTGTTTTAACACAGACCTCATTGAGGGAAAAGCCTGTGGCAAGAATGGCAACATCATCTGCATAGGCCTGGGAATAGACACCTGGTCCATCGAGATCGTTGACTAGAGAGTCAACCAGCATACACCAGAGCAGTGTATTGTTACTTCACCGAGGAAATTAATGTAGAAATTAATTTGTAAACATGTTTTTACACTTAAAAAATAAAAACATTTCTGTGGCAATATGATTTAACAGCATAACTCGAGATATTGAGTTATTAATACCATCGTAATCCTGATATACGAATTCATTTTGTGTCAAATTTTGATACTGATCCTTCTTATAGTTACTGAGATACAAGCAAAAAACAAACCAGTTGGGAAGGTTAGATCACATGGGAAATTTTAAAGTAGGTGTAATTATGATAGTTAGGATTATCAAAATTATAGTTGGTCTAAGCCGACTATAAATACCCTACACATATGTGTGGTTACCATTCAAAGTGATATATAGGTCACCAGGATATACGAATCCTGAAAATAACTACAAACATTCAATCGCTGAAGAATTTCCAATCATTTGATACCCATATTTACAAATGGGTAGGTGTAGCTAATTTCGATTTTTTTTTTTTGTGAACCACAAGTCTTTTCTCCGGAAAACTTTATTATCATGTATTTGAGCATGATGTCAATATATATTTGACCAAAAAAGTTTACCTAAGCACGTATACATAAAAATTGATCTTTATATGTACATTTTATATGATGTATTTGAACATAAGTGGTCGGATCATAGGTCACAATGGACCGATCTCGCCAATTTTGCACATACAGCGTAGGTATATTAGTAATCTAAGTTATAATTTTCAATTATCTAGCTCTTCAATTTTAAAAGTAGTAGGGATTTCAACAGACAGTCAGACAGACAGATGGACGGACAGACAGACGGGCAGACGGACAGACAGACGGACAGACGGACATCGCTAAATCGACTCAGGAGGTCATGCTGATAAAGAATATATATACTTTTCCATAGCGGAGATGCTTCCTTCTGGGTGTTACAATAGGCGTACCAAACTGAATATACCCTTTCACTCTTAGTGTAGGGTATAAAAAGCAACTTGTTATTAAATATTTATTTTTATTAAAAAAAACTTTCGATAATAATCCAAAAACATTTATTTTATTTAAGTTTCTCACAAATATAATTTTTAAAATATTTTTAAAAATAATTTTCGGAATTAGTTCGAAAAATAGACTTATGCTTTTATTTCATATTGCCACAGATTTAGCAAATGTTTCTTAATATGGCACTTTTTCATTCATGTTTATATCAAATTTATAAATTTTAATTGCAT
Organism: Dryomyza anilis; assembly: GCA_951804985.1. Lineage (NCBI taxonomy): Eukaryota > Metazoa > Arthropoda > Insecta > Diptera > Dryomyzidae > Dryomyza > Dryomyza anilis. The sequence goes on from OX638133.1 coordinate 25,497,522, forward strand.
TTGGAGAACAAGTGAAAAAAATGTTTTTGAGTGATCTTTTTTGCTATCTTTTTGCCGTCTTCAATTAGGAAGGTATTTTGAAAATATTGAATGTTGTATATCTTTTGAAATACAAACTAGTTTAGGAAATAATTTTAAATTACTTTTTTTCATATTTTTTTCTTCTCCATTCTTTTTTTATTACCTTTTTGTAATGTTTTTTATCCTTACTATTTTTTGAATTTGTTAGGAAAAAGGCAAAACATAAAAAATAAAGCCTAAAATAGCATTTTGGTAAAAATTTTAATATTTCCCACTTTAACCAAGCAATATTTCAACAATTACGCAATTGAGCTGTTTTGAAAAATCGCTCAAAAATCAATAAAAACGCATAAAAAGTCCATGGAATAGACGCGTCAAAAAATTATTCAAATGTACTTTTGAAAGAAAATGAAAACGTTTACGTCTTACCCCAGACTCCCCAAATAAAAAGAGTAATAGTTTTGCTAAATGTTCTGTACGTTTAAATAAATACAAAATGTAGTTAATGAATTTTAATACAAATGTAATAACATTTACTAAATTTGGTTTTTGTTTTCATACAAAACCAAATATATCAATGTAGAAATTAAAACAAATACATCTCTTGTACCTAGATAAACCAAATAAAACTTTTTAAGGCTTTTCTATTTTTTTTTAATTCACGGTATATTTATTCTTAATTTATTCTTTGTTGTTTCTTTTTTGTTCTTTGACCTTTCACCATGTATAATCCAGCTTAAACGTCCCAAGGTAATCAAATTAAATTAAATTGAACGAACCTGTTGACTTTCTTCAGCTTAAACGTTATACTTATTCTTTTAAATGCTTAAATAATTCTATTTTTTTTATTTTTATCTTTAACGTGTTTTTGAGCGCACCAGCTTTGCTGCTTTCGCAAATACTACATGGCGTAAATTTACAAAATGAATCCTTCAACAGGGTTCTATTTATTTTAAATCGACGTAGACATTTTTTCTACCTTATTTTCTGTTGAGTATTTTTTAAGCTTCCGTTTTTTGCACTTGTTATTATTTGTAATAAAAGGAAAATATTTGCACATGAAATAAACAAATTTGTTTTCATTACAAGGAAATGGTACTATGTCGTATATTATTAAAAAAAGGCATTTCGTATGCATGGATGTTATGCGTTTGTTGACTGAAGAGGATTCTTTGTAAAATTGACTTAGGTTAAGGTGATAAATAAATATTGGCATGTGCTGAAATTGCCAAAGCCTTTTATCACAGTTTTCTTAATCTGTTTAGTGCATAGAGTAAACTGAAAAATTCAAAATATATAAAAAATGATGATATGCAAATATAAGAGAATCCTATTATTTATATTTCTTTTATGCCATATATTAAAAGTGAAAAGTTATTTACTTTTTTTTGTCTTAATTGTTTTCATGTTTTACTTTTTATATCAAGTATCTTTTCTTGAACCCTACATAAAAAGTGAATAGGTATTTTCCATATTAAACATCAGTTTGTAATACGTTTGAGGGTGATGTAACATATATGGCAAATTATTTTATTATTATTCAGCATTACTTCCTGTTAATTTGCCTGTTTGTTCGTATGTCCGTCTATATGTCCATGGAAATCACGATTACAAGAATTTAAAATGTGCTAATTCGGTAAAATTCAGTATATAGATTACTTGCATACCTATGTTGCTTTGTATTAAAAATGGGCGTGATCGGTTCATACTGAGCTGTGCATCGCACACTTTTATACATATTACTGATATATATTACACTAAAACATACATGAAACTTTTACTAACCCATCCTTTACTTTCAATAAAACCCCTTTGTTTAAGGTAAAGCTTATAAAAAAACCTTTTTTTGTAGTTATCCTTAACAAAACTGCAAAATAAGCTCAGTTTAGTTTACCCAAAATTGATAGTTATCTTCTAGTCATCTTCGAGAGTCATCTCAACAAATTTATGTAATACAGAAAAGTAAAATTTGATGCATAAACCTCTGTAGATAACGTTTTCTTTCTATATATAAAACTACAAGCTTAAATAAAAATCTGTAAAGTATTTCACGCGCCTCCAACAAACGAATCCGACTTAAAGGGTTTCCCTTTGCAATCTCACTGGAAATTTACGATTCTTGTACTAAGGAGCAACCGTAAAAAGTTTAAATAATGGTTGGCTTTTATGTCAATACAACAACAACATAGCGCATACGAAAACGGCTAACATGAGGTATTTTTACTGCAAATTTTATTTCAGTCTTTAGGTTTTTTTCGTTGTGGAGGTTTGTGATAAATGATGAGACATCGTCAGAACAGCATCAAAATATATAACATTCTTCAACATGTCAACGCTGATGATCCTCAATTACACAAAATGTCAAAATTTTTCTTTCTTTCGCCGCTTTGTAATAATAGGAACCTCTTATGTGAATTTTTATAATAATAATTGGAAAATGTTTTATTGAAAAAATTTAATTGAGTTGAGAAATGATTTAAAGTTGGGTAAGATTTGAGTTGAGTTAGAGTAGAGTTAGAGTAGAGTTAGGGTATAGTTAGAGTAGAGTTAGAGTAGAGTTCGATTAGAGTTAGAGTAGAGTTAGAGTAGAGTTAGAGTAGAGTTAGAGTAGAGTTAGAGTAGAGTTAGAGTAGAGTTAGAGTAGAGTTAGAGTAGAGTTAGAGTAGAGTTAGAGTAGAGTTAGAGTAGAGTTAGAGTAGAGTTAGAGTAGAGTTAGAGTAGAGTTAGAGTAGAGTTAGAGTAGAGTTAGAGTAGAGTTAGAGTAGAGTTAGAGTAGAGTTAGAGTAGAGTTAGAGTAGAGTTAGAGTAGAGTTAGAGTAGAGTTAGAGTAGAGTTAGAGTAGAGTTAGAGTAGAGTTAGAGTAGAGTTAGAGTAGAGTTAGAGTAGAGTTAGAGTAGAGTTAGAGTAGAGTTAGAGTAGAGTTAGAGTAGAGTTAGAGTAGAGTTAGAGTAGAGTTAGAGTAGAGTTAGAGTAGAGTTAGAGTAGAGTTAGAGTAGAGTTAGAGTAGAGTTAGAGTAGAGTTAGAGTAGAGTTAGAGTAGAGTTAGAGTAGAGTTAGAGTAGAGTTAGAGTAGAGTTAGAGTAGAGTTAGAGTAGAGTTAGAGTAGAGTTAGAGTAGAGTTAGAGTAGAGTTAGAGTAGAGTTAGAGTAGAGTTAGAGTAGAGTTAGAGTAGAGTTAGAGTAGAGTTAGAGTAGAGTTAGAGTAGAGTTAGAGTAGAGTTAGAGTAGAGTTAGAGTAGAGTTAGAGTAGAGTTAGAGTAGAGTTAGAGTAGAGTTAGAGTAGAGTTAGAGTAGAGTTAGAGTAGAGTTAGAGTAGAGTTAGAGTAGAGTTAGAGTAGAGTTAGAGTAGAGTTAGAGTAGAGTAGAGTTAGAGTTAGAGTAGAGTAGAGTAGAGTAGAGTAGAGTAGAGTAGAGTAGAGTAGAGTAGAGTAGAGTAGAGTAGAGTAGAGTTAGAGTTAGAGTTAGAGTTAGAGTTAGAGTTAGAGTTAGAGTTAGAGTAGAGTTAGAGTTGAGCTAGAGTTGAGTTAGAGGTAGAGTAAAATATGTGTTGAGTTAGAATTAAGTTAGTGTTGAGAGTTACAGTTGAGGTAGACTTGAGTTAGACTGGAGTTAGAGTTGAGATAGTGTTGAGTTAGTTTTGAGTAAGAGTTGAATTAGAGTTGAGTTAACAGAAAAAATAACAAAGAGCACTTTAAATCAATTTAAAATCTTTTTAATCACTTATTTAAACAATATTTTATCAAAGATTTTATCTACGCCTAAAGCATCACTTATTGTTGGCCTTTATTAAAAAGGTCAACAACAAGTGAAAACTTTACCTGTTGGTGCTGTTGTAAAGTGCTAAAGTTTCGAAGGTTGTACGTCTTGTTGTTTTCACTTCGTTAGTATCAGGGGTGAAGAATTTGCCAGGAAATTGTTTTAACGATTTTTACGATTTTGAAAGCTAAAACTAAACTAACCCAAAGTTTGCATACAGCTCATTACAAATATTAATTTAATTAAATTTGATATAAATAAATGCAGCAAAATGATTTTACATCAAGTTTATAATGTTTATTAAATTATTTACAACATAAGCAGTTTGTTAACAATTTACAACATTTGATTATAAAGTTTACAAAATTTTGCGTATTATTAAAAACAAATTTAATAAAATTCAAAAATATGCAAAAATTCAACGCCAACCGACAGCAATCAGCCTAAATTTCGTCTACTTCCTGCGTAATGCTGCTTAGTCGCTGTTTCCTCTTCCGCTTCCTGCAACATTCAGTCGCCGCTCTAAATCCCACGCTAACCCGCTTCTTTTATATCTTCTTGTGCGTAGCAAAATTTGTGAAATTTTAAAAGATAAAATATATGAAAGCAAAAGACAAAAGCAGTAGCAATAGCGACAGCAGCAGCTGTCAGGCTCACATCCTTGGCTCCTTCACAAAAGCAGTAGCAACGGGCAACATTTGTAAAGCAACAGTTAGTAAAATACAAATGGCAAACGGACACAACTTTCGCTAAAAAAAAAAATAGAATACTATAGAACCTCCTGCTGGCATCATTTTTCACTTCAACGTTATCCCTACTTGTGCTTTGTTCTTTTGTGTGTGTGCGAATCCTTTGACCAACTGCGCAGTTAATGCAATACTTAGAATCCTTTCTATTGTTGTACTAGCTTAGACTGATAATGTAGATCAAGCCTTTATTATCTGACCCATTGAATTAAATGCAAAATTGAACACATTTGTGTTTTATGACATTTTCTTTTTACAATTTATATAGTTATATTTAAAATAACTTTCTATTGAACAAAAGAGGAAAGTTCTCCACTTTTATATTACATTGTTTCATTATTTTAAATAACTAGCAATTGGATAAAATACGGTGAGGGGTTTTATTTTATATTATGATGTAATGGTCAGACTTTTATACATTGCTTTAAATATCTTTTAATTATTTTCGAATATTTCATTAAGATTAAACCTAGATAGAGAGAGAAAATTAAAGAATTAACGACAGAATTTGTATGTTGCCAGTAGCTGGCTTCGAACCCGGGATCTTTCGGCTCGTAGTTCAACACAAGACATAAGACTCGCTGTTGAAATCACGATTAGCTGTACTCTTATGCTTTTTGGTATTGAAAATGGGTGTGATCGCTTGATTCTGACCTGTGAGGTAAAGTAGAAGGTTATCACAAAAATCTACAAGACATTTTAACCGGACAACTTTATTTCTTTAATTGCACCGACTAGAACTTCATAATTACTAACTAAATTCAAATATTTTGTAAACAATTTGAAGTATGTATTGGACATCTGCACAAATGTAAAGTTTCCTCTACAAAATATGCACTACTGCACTCTACAGTATTGAGTGCAGTAGTTCAATGGCACTCTACTGTATTAAAGTAAAGTCTCCTGCAGCGACTTCAATTCACTGCAGTATTTGTTTCATTGGTGTCAAGTACTGCCAACACATTTTTGTTTTCAAAACATTCTATGTTTTGAAAAACAAAACCACCTGACACCACTGCCGTTGAACATGCAACGAATACAGTGAGTGCAGCGAGTGAGCGTAACCAGAAACGAGTGAGATGACGAACATTGAATACAACAACAAATTTGCGGTCGGTGTTGGATGGTAATAATGTTGTTGTCGATATTTTTGTGATTATAAAAAATACAAATAAATGTTGTATGACAAAAACAGCGCATTGGTCGAAAAATCAAAATATCCAACAAAAAAAAAATATAAATAATGAAAAAAAAATGTTGTTCGATAAATTTAAAATCATTATATGAGATATTATATGATTTTCTTACACCTTTTGCTTTTTCTATATTTCAATATTAACGTAAATTACTTAGAGTAAGAATGATAAAAAAATATAAAATGCACTTTTGTTTTAAGAGTACTTAGTGCTTTGTTGTTGTGAGCAATACATTCATTCACTGCAGCTATGTTTTGTTTGTGTTTTGCTTTGACAGTACTTGGTGCTTCGTGACAGTAAATGTTTTGAAACAAAGTAAACGTCTTAAAGTGCACTAAGAAAACAGGATGTTTATGAAAGTCTTGCTGCAACTATATGCTTAAATTTACGCATGGTAGCTAATACTTAAACATCCCATAAGTTTCAATAAAGTTGCAGCAAAGCTATTAATATTTTTTAAATATGACATATATGCAAATAGTTACGAGATGTTTGCCACAACAGCAATGAAAATTGAGATATTTACAGTTGACTGATAGCAAACATCCTGAGTTCTTGGACATTTGCAGCAAAACTCTTGAGGTATTTTGACATTTGTCTACTGCATAAAAGGAAAATGGCGTACTTTTTCCTTAAGCTCGATTTATCCACAACAATTAAGTAAATCAAATGGTGTAAAAAAGTGAACTCAAATATTACATTTTAATGGTAAAAGTGAAAATAAAATTTCCTGGGATTGAAATTATCAACAAGTGATGGAAAATATTTCCTTTCAGAGTTTACTTTGATGACAGCATCGCCGCTCGGACTTGGTTCTTCCACGAAGAAGTCTCAAGTCGTTGTATAATTTTACCTTCAAAGGATTTATAAATACGATGGCGATGTATAACCAAGATACTGTTTTAATTCTAGAATAAATAAAAAATACATTTGGCTCCTTTTATTTCAATCCAATAAAAATTACTCCGCGAATTCTAATGGAGTACCCTTTCCAAATATATTCATCAACTATCTTCCTATTTGTCAGCTGGTTTAATTGATGGTTGCTATACATAATCGTAAATTTGAAAGATGGTTGCTAGCAATATTTATCGTATTTGACGGATGTTTGAGAGATGGTTGTCTCATTTCTGGCAATGTGATATTTCTGGCAATCATCTTTGTTTTCTTAGTGTGGGTTTCAAATGCTTTTGTGCAGATATGAAATTATATACTGACAATAGATTTTCATGAGTTCAAATCAAGAAAAGTTTAACCACTATGAATGCTTTATTTATTGAAAAATCGATTTGGAGGATATTCAGCGAAATTCAAATATGATAAATCATCACTGCCATGCCAAAAGGGCGAATGTGCATTTTTAAAAATGTTGGGAAATCAAATTTTAAAGTAATCAAAAATAAATCAAAAGTAAAGTGTTTTAAAAACTTTTTTTTTTTGTCCAATTTCCATCAAATATTATAACGTATATTAAATATCTTTGGATTTGAACAACTTACTGAATTATAATTTTGTGGGGCTATATCCTGACCAAAAAGCAAATATTTTTGTTTTTTATGCTATAACTCTTTATTTTCGCAAGATAAAATAGTGATGTAAAGTCATTAATTGTTTGTTTTCGAAGCACCTATCGATTGGCATCATTATTTAAAAATAATTTTCCAAATATTAATTCGCCATTTGTTATTTGCCATAAAAATGTTTGGCAAAATATTTTTAGTAATGATGCCAATCAATACGTGCTTAAAAAACAAACAATTAACGCCTTTACACAAGTATTTTATCTTGCACCCATAAAGAGTTATAGCAAAAAAACATAGAAATTTGAAAAATTGAAAATCTTGTCATGCCAAAAGGGCGAATCATTTCATTTTTTTGCTATAACTCTTTATTGGTGCAAGATAAAATAGTGAAGCAAAGGCCTTAAATTTTTTTTTCAAAGCACCTATCTATTGGCAATATTATTTAAAAATAAATTGCCAAACATTTTTTTTGCAAATGATAAAAATTCAAAAAATATTTTTAAATAAATGAGGATGATCGATAGCTGCTTTAAAAAGAAACATTTCACGCCTTTACACTACAATTTTATCTTGTACCAGTAAAAAATTATGGCAAAAAAACGAAAAGATTCGTCCTTGACAACATTTTAAATTTTTCGAATACGCCCTTTTTGGTTTTTTTGACTTTTATGGCTAGAAATATACAACAAAACCATAGACGATTTTGGCACAGTATACTTGAGGAAAAACTACATTCAAAAATGTAAAAAAACGTAAATGACAAAAACTACAAATTCGCCCCTTTGGCATGATAGTGACGAAATGTGACAGATATGGTCTCGACGAGAACATTTATCAAACTAGAACATTTAACAAATACAGTTCTTTTATTTTGGAAACTCCGAAAAATGTGGTAATATCAAAATGAGATTTAATATTTACAACAAATTACATATATTTCTTTTTTTACAATATCTTTTTTAGCATTTTACATTTCGCACGATGACACAATTATTTCCAGCAACTCAATTGTGCGCTCAATTTTATCGTTTTTAGAGAGAGCAACTAAAAATTTATGACGCACTTAAGTTGCAGACTGTGCGGAAAATGGAAAATGGCGCCAATTTGTAGCCAAATGAGTATGGCGCTCGATAAAACATTCAATGTTTATTTTACACTAACGTAAGATTCGTTAATTTTTGTAATTTTTATTTGCCAAACTAATTGCTGCAAGCAAAAGTTGGAGGTATATTATGGTAAATAAATTATAAAAACTTCTCAAAGCATATTTTTAGTATAGCTTCAATACGATAGAAAAACTTTTACTTTATAAAATGCAAAATGTTGTAGTGGTTTAAGAAACTAACTTGGACATTTAAAATACTTGATTTTATTGATTTTAATCTGGAATATTTCTAACATCTTTACATCTAAAACTCCACTATGGCACAGAAGTTTAGTATAGCTCGTTGAACTCTGACATTATATATATTGTCCGCAGATTGTTGCAGAAAGTTGAAAAATATTTCAAAACATATTCAAAGTTTATGAGAGTCTAGAAAATAAATAAAAAATGATACCCCCTAGTAAAAAAACCATCTGTAAGCTTGCTTAAAGTCATAAAATTTAAAAGCAGATTTTCGGCATATTTCGGGAAGGCAGGAAATATGAGCTTTTCATATGAACTCCGTATTTGTCAGCTCAAAATATTTCAAAAAACGTGTCTAAACTGCCTCGATCTAACAAATTTATGAAGGAATTTACTACATAAACAGAAAATCCGCTTTTGTCTGCTTAAAATCTTCCGAAAAATGTAGACTACCTCGATTCTGCCAAATATATTGTTCTATTCACCCTGACAAAACTGGAAAAACTCAAGGCACTTTAGAAACATTTCTAGAAATAACATTTCAGGGATTTTTCTGGAATAATTCGGGAAAAATTTCCGATAAACACACGGATAAATGAAGAAATAATCCGCTTTTGTCTGCTTTAAATCTTTCGTAAAATGTAGACCATCTCGACCCTGCCAAAAATTTTGTTTTATACACCCAGACGACAATGGAAAATCGTATGGCACTTTAGAAACATTTTTAGAATAAAATTTCAGGGATTTTTCTGGAATATATCAGGCATATTTCCGATAAACACACGGATAAATGAAAGTTTGTACAAAGCGTTTGCCAGCTTATCCAATTTTAAAGGCAGTTACTCGACATATTTTGGAAACAGGCAGAAAACAGACAGCTTTTATTACATACTTCGCCTTTTTCTAAAATCTTTCGTTTAAATGTTTCTGCCTTGAGCCTACCACAAATGTTGCATTGGGTTATTTTTAAGATTTTAATCGGAAAAACACCGAGTTGCCTATTTTCTGCCGGTGTCTTAAGTATTCCGAGATTTTGCATAAATAAAATTTTAAATAGTGTCTTATTCACCTAGATAGAACTGAAAAAACTCAAGGCACTTTAGAAACATTTCTAGAAATAAAATGTCAGGGATTTTTCTGGAATATTTCGGGCATATTTCCGATAAACTCACATTTAAATGGAAGTTTGTGAGAAGCGTTTGCGAGATTATTAAATTTTAAAGGCAGATCCAGGCATATTTTGGGAACGGACAGAAAACAGACAGCTTTTAATACATAGTGCCTTTTTCTAAAATCTTTTGATTACATTTTTCTGCTTTATCTTTAAGATTTAAGCGGACAAAGGCGCAGTTACCTATTTTCTGCCTGTGTCTTAAGTATTCCGAGATTTTGCATAAATAAAATTTGAAATATTGTTTTATTCACCCAGATAAAACTGGAAAAACTCAAGGTACTTTAAAAACATTTTTAGAAATAAAATTTCAGGGATTATTCTGAAATATTTCGGGCATATTTACGATAAACTCGCCTTTAAATCCAAACACAGATCGGTTCTTGCAAACTTCCATTTATCGTTGTTTGTTTTCGAACATATATATTCAAAATATTTTAGATAAATTACCGACATTTTTTCTCGGCTATTTAATATAATCAGGCATATTCTGAAATACACTTACATTAAAAATTTAAATATTTTATAAGAAAAACAAAATTAATTCGTACCACAGCACTTAAACGGTTTAAATTCGAATTAAAAAACATGATTTTCGTATTAAAAACCTGAATTATGGAGCAGCCATAAACTTATTCAATCCAATTTTATACAAAATTTCGATTGAAATATGAAAAATTATTTTTTTTATTTTCATTTTGTTTTCTTACCGCACCTTATACCACCATATGATTCAGTCATTCCATAGCATTGCGTCCATGTGTTAATCATTTCTCACGCAAAGACCACCCCAACCACATTTTCAAAATCCACCCTGCGCCATTCGAAATGCAAACAACCCGTAGCACATATTGCACACACTTGTGGCAATAACGCGTCGCCAAATTCCGTGCCATTCGAATCGAATCGCATTGAATCGAGTCAAGTCAAATAATGGCCAAGATATTTCAGCAGCTGCTATTTTGCATCCGCCTTTTGCCGTCGCATCCCTTTCTGTCTCTCTGTCTTTCTGTTAGCGGCAACACTGGAAGCGACATAATCGGCTGCCACACAGCACCCAAAGTGTCTGTTTGTTTCCCGCGTCAAGTGTAGTGATTGAATGTGTTTTTCCGTTGATCCGACATAAATTTGCATACATTGAAGTGGCACACATATACGGAATACATTCAACGAATGCATACAAAAATAAAAGCATAAAACACGTAGCCAGGATTCATGCGAATTATTCACTCTTTTGCGTTATTGAAACCTGATTTTATGCACTTTATATTGTCGGTTGTCTACATAATACTTTTATGCGTTTCTTCTTTTCAATGCGAAAAAACAGAAGAATTATTTTCAGCAGACATTTTTTTTTAATATGCTATTTAAACGCATTCAATTGCTTTTTTACTTTACATGAATACGAAAAAGAGAATCAGAATTATATGGAATTTGCATGCAATGCCAATGTTACAGCAGTGTTATTGAGAGAAAGAGCGCGAGAGAGAAATGGTACGTTGAAATATAATCGAATACATTGTATACTTTTAGGTGTTTGATTTTAAGAAGTATCACCAAATGTGTTTTTCTGTTTGAATCAAATTAAAAATGAATATTGTTTGAGAAACAATACTAATGAGTGATTATGAATCTAGATAAATCTATTTTGCTAAAATTTCAACCAATAACTTTTACTTTTAGGGACAATGGAAAATGAAAAAAAAAGAAAATAGTCATATGTTATATTCTGAACAATGAAAATTTGAGAACATTGAGGCTTCTGAAATATTTGTCACTAAGGACTGCGTCGAATAAAAATGTCCGTTGCATATCTTCCCATAATGTGCTATTGCAAGATTCAAATTTAAAAAATTTGATCATAGTAGCTCTGAATTAAATGGCAGAAAATAATTTGTGTCAGTTATAGTCAATACAAAATTTATTTAACGCGAAAATGGCAAACGAAGTGGAAGTGCGAGAAAATATAATTAAAATTTTTCAAAAACAACCTAGTTGGTCTTTTAAAAAAATTGCCAAGGAGGTAGGGGCTAACCCTAAGACCATTTCTCGCGTTATCAACCGCTTTAAGGAAGACCTGAGTATTGATCGGAAGAAAGGTTCTGGTAAAAAAAAGGCCCACATGATCGTGAAAAGTCGAACAAGGTTGTGAATATTTTAAAGAAAGATCCAAGCATATCCGGAAGGAAATTGGCGAGAATGGCGGATTGCTCAGAATCTTTCGTGCGCAGGACTAAGAAAGAAGCTGGGCTGAAGACGTACAAGGTCCAAAAAGTTCCGGATAGAAATGCCGTCATGAATGAAACCGCAAAACAACGAGCTAAAAAGCAGAACCAAATTTTTTTTTTTAAATTCGATTGCTGCATAATGGACGACGAAACTTATGTTTTAGCGGACTTTTCTCAGCTACCTGGGCAGGAATTTTATACAGCAGATTATCGAGGAAATGACACTGAAAAATTCAAATAAAAAAAAAATGAGAAAATTCCCAAAGAAATTCCTTGTTTGGCAGGCAATTTGCAGTTGTGGAAAAAGGAGCAGCTCATTCGTGACTACCCGATGTCACGAATGAGCTTCTCCTAGCGAAATATATGTGAAGGAATGCTTGCAAAAGAGATTGTTTCCATTTTTACGCCAACATGAAGTGTCCACATTATTTGGCCTGACCTCGCTTCATGTCACTACCGCAAAACGGCCTTAGAGTGGATCCAACAAAATGCAGTGATTTTGGTGCCTAGAGAAGCCAATCCACCAAACTGTCCAGAACTCAGGCCGATTGAGAGATACTGGGCTTTAGTAAAAAGGGAGATGAAGACAACAAAAAGTGGCCAAAGACCTTCAAGACTTTAAAAGAAAGTGGTCTTCAGCAGCTGTGAGGGTGTCGGACACTACCATTACAACATTAATGAATGGGGTTCCGGAAAAATTAAAACTTTTTATTAAAAAATATTAATTTTTATATTTTTTTTTAAATCTAAAAATAATTTGCAAAATAAAATATTTTATTCTATAAAAATTCGATTACTAGATTTCTAGATTTTTTCATTTTTGTAGCGGACAATTTTATTTGACGCAGTCCTTATAATTTTGTTGTTTGATAATAAATTAAAACCAGTTGGGAAGGTTAGATCACATGGGAAATTTTAAAGTAGGTGTAATTATGATAGTTAGGATTATCAAAATTATAGTCGGTCTAAGCCGACTATAAATACCCTACACATATGTGTGGTTACCATTCAAAGTGATATATAGGTCACCAGGGTATACGAATCCTGAAAATAACTACAAACATTCAATCGCTGAAGAATTTCCATTCATTTGATACCCATATTTACAAATGGGTAGGTGTACCGAATTTCGATTTTTTTTTTTGTGAACCACAAGTCTTTTCGCCGGAAAACATTATTATCATGTATTTGAGCATGATGTCAATACATATTTGACCAAAAAAGTTTACCTAAGCACGTATACAGTAAAATTGATCTGTATATGTAAATTTTATATGAGGTATTTGAACATAAGTGGTCGGATCATAGGTCACAATGGACCGATCTCGCCCATTTTTTCGCACATACAGCGTAGGTATATTAGTAATCTAAGTTATAAGTTTCATTTATCTAGCTCTTCAATTTTAAAAGTCTTAGGGATTTCAACAGACAGACAGACAGACGAACAGACAGACAGACGGACAGACAGACAGACAGACAGACGGACAGACGGACATCGCTAAATCGACTCAGGAGGTCATGCTGATCAAGAATATATATACTTTTCCATACCGGAGATGCTTCCTTCTGGGTGTTACAAACGGCGTACCAAACTGAATATACCCTTTCACTCTTAGTGTAGGGTATAAAAATCTTATATGCAAAACATTTTTCCAAATTATTAATTTACTTAAAATGAATAACATGAAAAGTCGTCTGTTTTAATTGTTACAAAATAACAATATTAAAATAATCCTCTTTTCACTTTGAACTACACAAAATGTTGAAGCCAACCAAAAAAAAAAAAAAAACGCATCACCAAACCAACAATGGTTTTTTGTGTCCATTAAAATGTGTGTTTTAATGAACTCTACCATTTTATGACCACGTAAATAGAATAAGAGGATTTATGAAATATTTAAACTGCATTAAAACATGACTTTATTCGATGTTATTATTTATTTCTCAATACAATTTAAAAAGTTTAATAATGAAAAGCCATGTATTATACCATAGTTTACTTAATACATATAAAAGAGTTGCTTTTATAAAATTTTTCAATACATTGAAACACGTTAATATATAAATTAATAATAATAGCATTTTAAGAATATTTAAATTATATCGTCGAATATATTTTAAAATTTTCTAACATTTATAGTAATTTTTTTTTTTTTTTTTGTAAATTCAAAATTCATTACTTTCAGAACTGTATTGTGCATGTATTAAAATCGAAACGAATAATGTTTTCGATTTCAGTATTTATTTGAATTAATTTAACTACATAATGTATTAGAAATATGTTTGCTACTTATTGCAGAAACTGAAATAAGTCTTTGCTTTCTGCACTTTTCAATTATTCGAAGTGAGTTTGCACATCAGTTGTACTGCGAATACACAGTTACAAACGTAACCGAATCAATTGAAAGAACTGCGTAAAACACAAGAAATTTTTTGCTAGCGCGCATATTATTCATATTTGGTACGTGTGAAAAAAAACATTTAAAACTAGTTTAGAACTGATGATGATGAAGGTTGCATGTATACCTTTGATTTTATCTTAGTTATCAGGAAAACATATTTGTTATGTATTCATTTTATAAGAATTTTTAAGAATCTGTTTTTAGAGAATAATTAATTTTTCTTGATTTAACATAAATAGATGCAGCATTTTATTATGCTCTTCTTAATGTAAAAATAATTCTTAATGTAATAAAATACATGCAGAGGTAGTAATTTATCTACATATTTGTGTATATTTAAATAATTCCAAAGGGTAGTTTGTTTTTTAACGTAAGTTTCTACTTATATTTACATATACAAATTAGTGTACACTAATAAAAAAAACTGACTTAATAAAATTATACAACATTTATTTAATCTTTATTTAAATACTCCCAAGAAACATTTATACTGATCTACGACTAGTTAACGTTAACGGCACGTTGAACAGGGATACTAATATAGTACGAAGGAGATACTAATATAGTACTAATATAGTACGAATACGTACAGACGAATACGTACAGACAAATTACACCACTCAATTTGTATGTCGACATTTTCCGTAATTCAAAATAAATACGTTTAAACTCCGTTTTGATGGTACCGTTTTCGAGCCGTTGAGGACGGACTAATAATAATAGTTTGGCACTACAGTTCTATAAGAACTTAGGTCGAGCTCTCTCACCATTTTGAGCTGTGAGTGTATTATTTGTACTCAAAGTGGTGGGACCTACAGTTTATTGCCGAATCCGAACGTCGGGTGAGAGCTTTTCATAGGCAATGTTTTTACTCTCGGAGGTTTGCCATTTACTGCCGAGAGGTAGCGCGGTATAGAAAAATGTTTCTCTGAAAAAATGTTGTTAGCCCCAGTCCAGGCTTGAACCGGGGACCTTTCGACTCCCAGTTAGTGCTAACCACTGAACTACCGCTGCTACACAGTTTTATTTCCATTATTATTCAGTCATTGTAAAATTAAAAGTCATCTCATTTTGTAAAGCAATATTCCTTAAAAAAATTATTGCGCTCGATGAAATTATAAGTTAAATAATATTTATTTATTTTTATTACCTAAATATTTGCATACTTAATAGTATTAAATTCCTTCAAATCCCATTAAAATTGGTCAATAGGACAATTATTGATTTAATAGTATACAAAAAATAAATATTTTCATATAAACTCAATGGCAATATCATGGTATTTTATAGTATTAATTGCATTTTCCGATTTAAATAATAGTTTATCCTATTGACTATTTTTAATAGTAAAAAACTATTATTTCTATAGTATTTTTTTCTGAGTGTAGACATCTGCACAAGTGCAGACAATACTGTCGTCAACTCTATGCTTGAAAATCAAATGAATGTGTTGCTCACATCAACGAAGCACCAAGTTCTGTCAAAACAAAACACAAACAAAACATAGCTGCAGTGAATGAATGTGTTGCTCACAACAACAAAGCACTAAGTACTGTCAAAACAAAACATAGCTGTAGTGAAGAGATCTATAAGGCTGCACAACAAAAATTCAAATACTGAAATGAACTGCTTATAACACCGAGTAATTAGTGCATTTTACATTTTTCATCATTCTTACTCTAAGAAATTTACGTTAATATTGAAATATAAAAAAAAAACAATCAAATGGTATAAGAAAATCATAAAATATTTTATAATAAGTTTTTTATTTATCGAACAACAATTTTTTAAATTTTTTTTTTTTTTTTTCATTATTTATTTAAGAAAAAATGTGTTGGATGTATTGCTTTTTGTCGTACACTATTTTTTTGTTCTATTTTTTTGAAAAAATATTGTTTGTTTAACACATAAATACCAACAACAACATTACTGTCGTCGAACCGTCGAAGTTGCAGTTTTGATGTTGTTTTCAATGTGCATCTTCTCACTCGTTTCTCATAACGCTCACTCGCTGCACTCACTGTATTCGTTGCATGTTCAGCGACAGTTTTTTCGTTTGGTTTGTTTTGCAAAACATTGAATGTTTTGAAAGGCTTCTTGTTTTGACAGTACTTGACATCAATGAAACAAATACTGCAGTGAAGTGAAGTCGGCGAAGAGACTTCACCATAATACTGTCGACTGTCATTTGCAAAATGCATTTAAAACTGTAGAGTGCTTCGTTTGGTTTTGTTTTATTTTATTTGGTTTTGTTTTGCAAAACATTGAATGTTTTGAATGGCTTCATGCTTTGACAGTACTTTACATCACTGAAACAAATACTGCAGTGAAGTGAAGTCGTCGAAGAGACTTCACGATAATACTGTCGACTGTCATTTGCAAAATGCATTCAAAACTGTAGAGTGCTTCGTTAGGTTTTGTTTTTTTTGTTTTTTGTTTTGCAAAACATTGAATGTTTTCGGAATGGCTTCATGTTTTGACAGTACTTGACATCAATGAAACAAATACTGCAGTGAAGTGAAGTCGGCGGAGAGACTTCACCATAGTACTGTCGACTGTCATTTGCAAAATGCATTCAAAACTGTAGAGTGCTTCGTTTGGTTTTGTTTTGTTTTGTTTTGTTTTGTTTTGCAAAACATTGAATGTTTTCGGAATGGCTTCATGTTTTGACAGTACTCGACATCAATGAAACAAATACTGCAGTGAATTCGGCGGAGAGACTTCACCATAATACTGTCGACTGTCATTTGTAAAATGCATTCAAAACTGTAGAGTGCTTCATTTGGTTTTGTTTTGTTTAATTTTGTTTTGCAAAACATTGAATGTTTTGAATGGTTTCATGTTTTGACAGTACTTGACATCAATGAAACAAATACTGCAGTGAAGTGAAGTCGGCGGAGAGATTTCTCCATAATACTGTCGACTGTCATTTGCAAAATGCATTCAAAACTGTAGAGTGCAGTAGTGCATATTGGAATGGAATAAATTATTATTTTAATGGGTAAATGCCATTAAATACTACAAAATATTATTAAATGCTATTTAATTGTGTTTGTATTCATATGAAAAATATTCATTTTTTTAAATACTTTTGTATCAATTACTGTCCTATTGACCAATTTGAATAGGCATTTTTTCTGAGTGTATGTAATAATACATAACGTATTTCATTTATATTTAAATAAAAAATTATTTTAATTTAAAAAGGAAGACTACAGGTGAAAATGTGTCGAACAATATTTAAATATATTACTTTATTTATTTAATTTTTCACCCAATGTAGTAAACACAAATACGTAAATTTTAAACGTTAATAAAATTCACATTTTTAATACAGTTGATTTTAGGTATATATAAATATATATAAAAAAAATATGTATGTAATCATCAAAAAAAAAATTATATTAAAATTGTCAATTTTAAATAAATACAATTTCATTTTTACGAGTCGTAATTATTAAAATTTACTACCGAAATTCGAATTCGTATATTTTTCCATCATGAAATGGCAAACCTTACTGAAGAGAAATGTCAAAAGAGCGACAAGAAATATAGCGTCGTTTGCTGTCCCTGTCGCTCTACTTTTGTAGCGTCCCTGTTGAAAAACCTTTTATATAATGGTTTTCGAAAGGTGCGTCAAAAGAAATTTTCAAATTAATAACGATTTTCGAATATAAAATAAAAAATATTTAACATATTGATGGTAAGTTTGACCCGCACAATTTTTTTCGTAAATTTCATTTGATTTACGATTTTTTTAAATTGAAATTGTTGAGAACTGTTAATTTTTTAAACTATCTAATATTTTCTCTCTTTGGGAACAGATGCTGTATCAACATTTGCAAATTGGTTGCAACATGATTTGTTAAATTTGTGCCTGGCCTGCAACATTTATTGCTGCAAGCTCTTTGGCAACACATGTTGAGTTGCCATCAAATGTAGCATAATAAACATGCGGGAGTTGTTACCAGCATCAAACATGTTGTGTTTGCAACACTTCGAAAAAAAATCCTATTAAAATTGGTCAATAGGACAGTTATTAATTTAATAGTATACAAAAAATAAATATTTTTATATAAACACAAAAATAATTTTATAGTATTTAATAGTATTTTGTTACATTTAATGGCATTAACCCATTAAAATAATAATTTATACTATTGACTAATTTTAAGACCAAAAAAACTATTGAAATTTTTAACAATTTTGTAAAATGAAATTAAAAATTGATTATTAAAAGAAATGCTTAGCAAAATTAATACCGTAAAAAATCGTTAATGAAGTAGGTAGATATTTTCAAAATTATCGCTTAAAAAACATAAAAATAGATAATACAGATAAATAAAAATATAATATAAAAATAATTTAAAATATCAATAAATTAACTACACTCAGTAGAAAGTGTCCCATTAAGTACTTAATGGTACGACCATTAATCTTATGGTTCATGAATTAATAGTTTTTTCTTTTTGAATCAAAAGTTTTCTAATTCATTTGATAGTGTTCGAAAAATTCAGTACCATAAATCTAAATATTTCAATATTATTATTTTTAAATGAATAAATACTATTGTTTTAATGGTTTCCTTCTAGAATAATAAACGTGGCATAAAAAACATAAACACGAATAAAGGATTTTTCAATAAGAGCGCTACAAAAGTTTTTTTTAATAAGGTTTTAGATATCAATGAAATTCTTTATTCCTGTAAAAGTACGTTCGATGTCATTATGTATGAAACTCGATTTCTATTGCATGTCCACCACGGGCACGCTTGCAGAAGTCCAGACGCTGAACCCAATTTTCGACGGTTTTCAAGCATAGATCGGCCGATACTGCTGCAATTTCACGTTCGATATTCGTACGAAGTTCATCAATCGTCGCTGGCTTGTTGGCATAGACCATAGACTTGCCGTAGCCCCACAGGAAATAGTCTAACGGCGTCAAATCGCACGACCGAGGCGGCCAATCGGCTGGACCATTTCGTGAGATAACACGATCTCCAAACTTGGTTTCCAATAAATTGATTGTGGCATTCGCTGTGTGGTTTGTGGCGCCGTCCTGTTGGTACCACATGTCCTCCAAGTCCATATCATCCAATTGGGGCCAAAAATATTCGGTTATCATTGAACGGTATCACGGAAGAAGTACGGCCCAATGACGCCGCCGGCCCATAAACCGCACCAAACCGTAATCTTTTCGGGATGCAATGATGACTCATGGAGTACGTGTGGATTGCTGTCTGACCAATAACGCATATTTTGTTTATTGACGAAGCCATTCAGCCAGAAATGAGCCTCATCGCTGAAGATGATTTTTCGATGAAAATCCGAATCATTTTCAAGTTGTTGCTCAGCCCAATTCACGAACATACGACGCTTCTGGTGGTCAAGCGGCTTCAGTTCTTGCGTCAATTTGATTTTGTAAGGATGTAGGCCAAGATCTTTTCGCAAAATTCGCCACAAGGACGTCACAGAGATGCCCAATGCTTGAGAACGACGTGGGAGAGACACATTTGGGCTTTCTACAACTGAAGCCTCAGCGGTAGCAATATTCTCGACACTACGGACACTTCTTTGTCTCCCTGGCACGGGAACATTTTGTACTGTGTCTGTGAATTCAAATTTTTCCACTAGACGCTGAATTGTTGATCTGCTAGGACGATTATGACGACCATAAATTGGACGTAGCGCTCTTAACGTTGAGACCACTGACTCCGAATTTCGGTAGTAAATTTTAATAATTTTTACTCGTTGTTGGCTCGTATATCTTTTTATCATGAAATGGCAAACCTTACTGAAAACAAATGTCAAAAGAGCGGCAAGAAATATGGCGTCGTTTGCTGTCCCTGTCGCTCTACTTTTGTAGCGTGCCATTTGAAAAAACCTTTATAAACATGCGTGTTTGTCTTTGCTCAAAATGGTCGCATGCATTTTTTTGTAATAATCCACATAATTAATCGCGACATTGGTAAGGACTAAATGTATTTAATGTAAATTCCTATATTTAACTATTTTCTATTTATTACAGATAATAAATCGGACTTCTACGACGGAATGCAGATTCAAGTATTGGAAACCGAAGCGAACATTGAATGTGCTATAACCTTTTGAAGTGTCCATTTATGTGTGTGATTTTTTAAATTCAGTTTCGACATTTAATTAAAATAAATTATACAGTAAATTAACTAAAATCCACTTTTGTTTTAATAAATTATTAGAATAATGTAATTCGACTTATATACTATCGATACTATAAAATTAATAATACGTATCATTAAAAATTTATAGGTTTTGCTTATTGTAATTAAAGGAGCACATTATAAAATTTATGGTGCAACAAAATATTGTATTAACTGTTCCAATATTACTGAATTAATGGGACGCATCCTATTGACCAATTTTAATAGTATAAATTATAGTTTTTCTATTGAAATACTATTAATTTACCATGTTTTTTTTTCTGGGTGTACATAGAAAAGTTAATAATTACTCCAATGTTGCTGTATACTTGAATAAATTTACATTTACAGCCAAAACAACCAATCAGAATTTATGATGGACTCATGTTTCAAACATCAGCACCTTAATTGGCACATCAACATGACGTATGAGCAACATCATTTTACGTAATGTTATCATTGCGTTAATAATGAATTCGCATTGTGCATTAATTCGTGCGGAACGAACAACGAACGCCTGCTCGGCTTCCAACTACCTGGATTTTGTGTTGTATGTGTGCAGTATCCGATATCCGATGTGCATGGACGGCAATATCTAGATGGAGCCACACGCACCGCCAGCCATTTACGTTGTCGTGGCTGTCGTGACAATAATGCTGATAATACAACAAAGTCACGGATCAGGCAGAGCATCAATTTGGTGCGTGTTTAAAATCGCCGTTTACCGTGTGGTATTAGATCTAAAACCGTTTTAAATAATCATTTAAAGTGTTGTCAGTAGTCAGTTATTTTCAAGTGTTGATATTTAGTACACCGAAAAATTGTGTATTAAAAAAAAGAAAAAATGTCATTAAAATAAACACATATCGCTCATTTACTACAAATGTGGCATAACTCAAAAACGCAGTTTAATGATGCAGAATTATCTGTTATATTATGTTTCATCTTGTGTTAAAAATTCGTATTCATATCTTGTATACTCACCGCTTGAGAAGAGATTATGCAGTTACCTCATTTCATATGTCTCATATATTTCATATGAAAGGTGAAAGTCAATTGAAAACTTTAAACGCAAAACTGCAAAATCGCTCTATTTGAGTTATGTCACTCTTGTAAAGGGTTTTTCAATAAGAGCGCTACAAAAGTTTTTTTTGAAGGGGTTTTCAACAGGGACAGCAAACGACGCCATATTTCTTGCCGCTTTTTTGACATTTCTCTTCAATAAGATTTGCCATTTCATGATGGAAAGATATACGAGCCAACAACGAGTCGAAATTATTAAAATTTACTACCGAAATTCGAATTCGTATATCTTTCCATCAGTCTACTTTTGTAGCGTCCCTGTTAAAAAACCCTTTATGCCCGTTATTTTAACGATTAGATATCTATTGGTGTTCATACCTAGAAGATATCTTTACCTACTAGGTATATATCTTTCGGTAATTTTAACTGTTTTTTTACCTACGCGTTTCTCCCCAAGAGGATTTTTCTAAAATATGGCATCACTTGCATTTGACTTTTTATATATTGACAAATTTGTTATAAAATTAACTTTAAAATTTTAAAAATTCAATAAAAGCGGCAATAATTTTAAAGCAAATTAATAAAATTTGAATTTTCAGCGAATTGTGAAAATTGGAGGACAAGAAAACGTGCCAATTTGAATATTCCCTAAACGTTTTGTTTTGAAACATCTTTTTGCAAATAAAAAAATCAAAATTTGTGCGTGAAACAGTTCATATTTTTGACATCAACAAATATACAAATATATTTGACATTTTGTTTGAATTTTATTTACCTTATAGATAACTATAGGAAATCGACCGTGTCAGATACACTACAAATTGCCGACTAGATATGGTGTATAAAGTGTTGAAATTGCTAAATTTGATTTACACGATAGATATCTATGCACAGCTAGATATCTAGTTGTTAAAATTACGGGTAATAAATAAAATAGTGATGTAATGACATTTATTGTTTGTTTTCAAAGCACCTATCGATCTGTATCATTAATTATAAATATTTTGCCAAACATTGTTTCCTACAAATCGCAAATTAATGTTTGGCAAAATATTTTTAATTAATAATGCAGATCGATAGGTGCTTTGAAAACAAACAATAAATTCCTTTAGACCAATATTTTATTTTATATAAATAAAAAGTTATCGCAAAAAAACGAAAATATTCGCCCTTTTGGCATGACAAGATTTTCAATTTTTCAAATTCGCCCTTTTGGTTTTGTCTTTTGTTGCTAGATATATCCAATTTATTCATCATTTGTGTTTCATATTGCATATTCATTTTCATAATGCACAATTCATGCCAGTTGTAAAAAACCAGGTCGTATGTTCTTTGAGTGAAAAAGAAGTAATTTTAATTTTGAAATATATGTCTAATTTAACAGCCAAAAAAATTGTTTTTTCCATTGTTTTTTTTTTAATGTTCCTTTCCTTTCTAATGTTCCTTTCCCATTGACTTATTATATTTTCAAAAGCGATATTTTTCACTTTTTCCGCATCATTTGTATTTGTTTTCCCATCTCCATCAACGAAGAGCTTCGAGAAGTACTGAGTACGATAAATTTTAAAAATTAGTGCAAGATACATGGCAAATAAAATAATAAAATAATAAAATAATAAAATAATAAAATAATAAAATAATAAAATAATAAAATAATAAAATAATAAAATAATAAAATAATAAAATAATAAAATAATAAAATAATAAAATAATAAAATAATAAAATAATAAAATAATAAAATAATAAAATAATAAAATAATAAAATAATAAAATAATAAAATAATAAAATAATAAAATAATAAAATAATAAAATAATAAAATAATAAAATAATAAAATAATAAAATAATAAAATAATAAAGTAATAAAATAATAAAATAATAAAATAATAAAATAATAAAATAATAAAATAATAAAATAATAAAATAATAAAATAATAAAATAATAAAATAATAAAATAATAAAATAATAAAATAATAAAATAATAAAATAATAAAATAATAAAATAATAAAATAATAAAATAATAAAATAATAAAATAATAAAATAATAAAATAATAAAATAATAAAATAATAAAATAATAAAATAATAAAATAATAAAATAATAAAATAATAAAATAATAAAATAATAAAATAATAAAATAATAAAATAATAAAATAATAAAATAATAAAATAATAAAATAATAAAATAATAAAATAATAAAATAATAAAATAATAAAATAATAAAATAATAAAATAATAAAATAATAAAATAATAAAATAATAAAATAATAAAATAATAAAATAATAAAATAATAAAATAATAAAATAATAAAATAATAAAATAATAAAATAATAAAATAATAAAATAATAAAATAATAAAATAATAAAATAATAAAATAATAAAATAATAAAATAATAAAATAATAAAATAATAAAATAATAAAATAATAAAATAATAAAATAATAAAATAATAAAATAATAAAATAATAAAATAATAAAATAATAAAATAATAAAATAATAAAATAATAAAATAATAAAATAATAAAATAATAAAATAATAAAATAATAAAATAATAAAATAATAAAATAATAAAATAATAAAATAATAAAATAATAAAATAATAAAATAATAAAATAATAAAATAATAAAATAATAAAATAATAAAATAATAAAATAATAAAATAATAAAATAATAAAATAATAAAATAATAAAATAATAAAATAATAAAATAATAAAATAATAAAATAATAAAATAATAAAATAATAAAATAATAAAATAATAAAATAATAAAATAATAAAATAATAAAATAATAAAATAATAAAATAATAAAATAATAAAATAATAAAATAATAAAATAATAAAATAATAAAATAATAAAATAATAAAATAATAAAATAATAAAATAATAAAATAATAAAATAATAAAATAATAAAATAATAAAATAATAAAATAATAAAATAATAAAATAATAAAATAATAAAATAATAAAATAATAAAATAATAAAATAATAAAATAATAAAATAATAAAATAATAAAATAATAAAATAATAAAATAATAAAATAATAAAATAATAAAATAATAAAATAATAAAATAATAAAATAATAAAATAATAAAATAATAAAATAATAAAATAATAAAATAATAAAATAATAAAATAATAAAATAATAAAATAATAAAATAATAAAATAATAAAATAATAAAATAATAAAATAATAAAATAATAAAATAATAAAATAATAAAATAATAAAATAATAAAATAATAAAATAATAAAATAATAAAATAATAAAATAATAAAATAATACAATAATAAAATAATAAAATAATAAAATAATAAAATAATAAAATAATAAAATAATTAAAATAATACCGGTAGCTTAAGCCATATCCGGTGGGGATCTTATAACAATCATAACATGGTATCAGCAATTATTTTAGTCAGGTCTGTTATTAATAATAATAATATAATAGTTTGGCGCTACAGTCCTGTATAGAACTTCGGCCGAGCTCTATCACCATTTTGAGCTGTGCGTTCTATATTTGTACTCAAAGTGGTCAAAGGTCTGTTATTACTATAATAAAAATCAGAGAAAAGCTAAATATTTAAATATAAATGCGATTAAATACATACGATCATAAATCGCGGTACAATGTGATAAATTAATTATTTGCCCAATATAAATCAGAAGAAATTCGCAAAGGCGAGTGCCTAAAACAAACCGACCAATCGATAAGCTATCGGCAGCGAATATCAGATGTTGATATATGAATTATATTGGTTAAGAATGTTTTCAAATCGTACAAGGGGGTATTTGTGAATGAGGGATTAACGCAAAACTACGTGAAAAATAAACTTAGTGATAGACGCGCCATATAAAAGGCGAACGGTCGAACAATGCGCAGACAGTCTTCTTTGATTAGCATTCGACAATGGGACTTCTAACGCATTTGTGTGTTTTAGCCTTGGGCTTTGCAGCAGTTGCTGCTATTGCCATTGATCCGCAAATTTCGGTTAAAATTAAGAAATTCGTGTCATCGGTAAGTTGAAAATAGTTAAATGAAAAAAAAAGAGTAATACTAAATCCTAAATCCTTAACAGGAGGAGCGCATTAAGTCGCACGGTTACCCTGCCGAGTCGCATTTCGTTGAAACCAGCGATGGCTACGAATTGAACCTATTCCGATTGCCCTATTCGCCCAAGTTGCAAAACCAGAACAAATATCGGCCGGCCATACTGCTGCAACACGGTCTCTTCAGCAACTCCGACTGCTGGCTGAACAGCGGTCCCGACAACTCGCTCGCCTACAACCTGGTCGATGCCGGTTACGATGTTTGGCTAGGTAATGCACGCGGCAACACCTATTCGCGCAAGAACAACAAGATCTCGGTGAACAGCCCCACCTGGTGGCGTTTCAGTTGGCACGAAATCGGCAAAATCGATATTGCCGCCATGATTGACTACATCACCGAAAAAACCGATCAGCCACGCATACATTATGCCGGTCACTCACAGGGTACCACCGTCTACTTTGTGCTTATGTCCTCACGTCCCGAGTACAATGCGAAAATCAAGTCCGCACATATGTTGGCACCATGCGCCTACTTCGGTCACGGCACCTCCATGGTTTTCGATCTGCTTGCGCCATTGGTCGGCAAACCCAGTGGTCTTATTTACAATAGTCTCAGCGCAATGGAACTGATTCCACAGAGTCCACTGATCAGTCGCATGATCGACACCAGCTGTGGCCCCAACCCGGCGCTGGGCCCCATGTGCAAGAACATGTATCTGTGGTTTGTCGGCGATGGCTATCAGAATATGAATATGGTAGGTACCATTATTATTATTATTATTTTAAATTAAAATAAAATTTGAAAATTTCATTTATTTTAGACCTCCATGCAAGTGTTGATTGAGTCACATCCCAGCAGTACCTCCAGTGATCAGGGTATTCACTATATTCAGCTGTATGTGTCCGGCGAATTCCGCGAGTACGATTTTGGCACCAAGAAGAATCAGAAGGAATACGGTCAGGCTACACCACCCGATTATGATCTGAGTCAGATTACCGCACCCACCTATTTGTATTCCAGTCAAAATGATGCTCTTTGCGCACCCGAGGATGTCAACAAGTTAGTCGCAAATATGCCACATTTGACTGACGATTATCGTATTCCCGAACCATCATGGAACCATTTGGACTTTATTGCCGCCAATCAGATCAAGGAGGTCGTCAACGATCGTGTTATTCGTATCTGCAACGAAATTGAGGGATTCTAAAAAGTGATATTAATATACAATGCAATAAAAACGATATGAAAAAAGAAATACACTATCATTATATACTACATCGAAAACAATAGCAAATATAATTGCTAAAATTGCGCCGACTAATTCATTTACTGCATTGACGTAAAAAATTCATATTAGCAAACGGAATTGCTGATTTAACGAAGAATAGCAAATGTGTTCATTAAATTAGTGAATTTCATTGCTGGATTGAATACAATTAATATCGGTTGATATATTTACTTCGATTATTTTTTTCTGTGTATGCATTGTAAAGGAAGTTGAAATATATAAGTACTAGTGGAAATTTATAACAGATAATCCAAATATTATTGACACTTGTTAATATTGTAATATGTCCGTGTCTATAATTCGCTAATACCAATAGATTAGATTTGGAGAACCCTAAAAGTACTTTACGAAACACTAGTCAGTGGGGAATTAAGGGTTTTTTTTTAGAAAGAAGTGATGTTTATAAAAATGTCCATAAAATTCGATTTTGAAATCGATTACGCGTTCAATCAACGACGATTGAGTTTTACAACAAAAAAATTCAATACAAACAGTATTTAATTCATTTTAACAATGCAGTAATATATCAAACTTGAACAATTTAGTTCGTTTCTAAAATTTGATTTAAGAAAATGAATTCAAAATCGTTGAATTACAATAAGGGTACTCATTTCATTTCGTATCGCCTGTGTATATGCGTATTTCGTAAAAATTGTACACTGTAAAGCTTATAATTTTTACGACATACGCATATACGCAGTAGATACGAAGTGAAATGTATACCCTTAATATTTTTTTAAGCAATCAATTGACATTTAATGATAATGCCGTTCATTTTTATTTAAATAATTTGTTTGTAAACATGAAAAACGTATAATAGATTTCAAAATACCACTCAATTATAAAATTACCGGAAGACCATAATTTTTTACTCATTCAAGGCAGTTTAGAAATTTACCCTAGTAGATATGCAACATACAATATCCTTGCCAGATTTTGTTTGTCATATAACTGATGAGATTCGGTTAAATACAATGATCAGTACCCGATCCTAGTACACCCAGAAAAAAATTCCCTCAAATCCCATTAAAATTGGTCAATAGGACAATTATTGATTTAATAGTATACAAAAAATAAAAATTTTCATATAAATTCAATGACAATGTCATGGTATTTTCTAGTATTTAATGGTATTTTCTGATTAAAATAATAATTTATCCTATTGAATATTTTTAATAGCAAAAAACTATTATTTATATTGTATTTTTTTCTGAGTGTACAATTTCTTCTAGGATTAAAAAACCTTTTTAATTGTAGAATTTGATTTAGGTCGGTGAAATTGTACTATGGTATTTCCTGTCCATAAATGATGCCGAGAACCTTCTCTTTAATTCCACAATTTTAAAAAAATACATGATTTTATTGGAAAACTACCCCAAATATTCCATAAAATGAGTATTCCATAAAAATAACACCTGTGCTGTCTGTTCCGACCAAATATAAAATCAATTCAGACGAATAAAGTCCATAAATCTATTCAGAACAGACAGCACAGGTGTTACCGATATATTACAATATGCCTCAGGATATATCAGAGAATAGCTATGCTGATCTGTGACAATAAATTTAACAATAATACTAACTACTAAATAGGTAACACAACACTTTCTTTAAAAGCAAAATAATCGCAAAATTAAATGAGCTAGATAAGAAATGCATATTAGTGATCGGATATTGTGATACCTTTAAAACATATTGAGTACTCTGTTTTCGTCCATACTGAGTACTTGTTTCTTAAAAACAAAATAAAGTACAAAATAAAACGTGATGAGTACCTTTGAAGTACTTAGATAAGAAATGCATATTAGTGATCGGATATTGTGATACCTTTAAGACATATTGAGTACTCTGTTTTCGTCGAAACTGAGTACTTGTTTCTTAAAAACAAAATAAAGTACAAAATAAAACGTGATGAGTACCTTTGAAGTACTTAGATAAGAAATGCATATTAGTGATCGGATATTGTGATACCTTTAAGACATATTGAGTACTCTGTTTTCGTCGATACTGAGTACTTGTTTCTTAAAAACTAAATAAAGTACAAAGTAAAACGTGATGAGTACCTTTGAAGTACCTAGATGAGAAATGCATATTAGTGATCGGATATTATGACAACTTTAAGAGATATTGAGTACTCTGTTTTCGTCGATACTGAGTACTTGTTTCTTAAAAACAAAATAAAGTACAAAGTAAAACGTAATCAGTACCTTTGAAGTGCCTAGATAATAAATGCATATTAGTGATCGGATATTGTGATACCTTTAAGACATATTGAGTACTCTGTTTTCGTCGATACTGAGTACTTGTTTCTTAAAAACAAAATAAAGTACAAAGTAAAACGTGATGAGTACCTTTGAATTCATGATTAACAAATTAATTTACAGTTGTATTACAGCCAGTTTTTTATACGATATAAGGGACATTTCACACCAAATCTGCCAGTGGTTTTTTACTTTTAAAAATAAAAAATAGGATAAATTATTATTATAATCGGAAAATACCATTAAATACTAGAAAATATCATGACATTGCCATTGAGTTTATATGAAAAGATTTATTTTTTGTATACTATTAAATCAATAATTGTCCCATTGACCAATTTGAATGGTATTTGAGCGATATTTGGGTCTTGGAACTCACCTTTATTAGCTTTAAAACTAGAATTCAACGGAGTTTTTACCGTTTCTCGTTCAGTAGATATTTAAATTTGAACAAACATACAAAAGTGATTTTTTGTCCATTTTTTGTAACTTTGAAGCATTGTAACCCCGGAAGTAGTGGTCGAAAAAATGCATAATTCGATACCCTTTTTCAGTCGAATAGATAAAATCACAATTTTTTTTGTTCGATAAACATATCATAATCATGTGACATCAAGCTATATTTTCCGATTAAAATTTTGTGGGAGAAATGTTCATGGAATTCATTTTTTTTTATCAAATAAATAATTCCTATAAATCGAAAAGGGCTTACTTAATATTTTGGAGTACTTAACTAACCCAAAACAAATCGATAATTAAACGATATCATTTATAGTTCCAAATTATCATATTATATATATCTATATCTATAAAACTCTGGGTCCGTCTGCCAGTCTGACCGTTTCTTCCAGCATCACGTCTAAACCACTGAACCGATTTGACTGAAATTTCGCACTAAAATACTATCTAGTCCGGAGTCTTACATAGGCTATATATGGACGGGTTTGGACAACGCGGTGTGGCGCCTGACATACAACCTAAACTTTTAACGCGTTATAACTTGGGACTTACAGCAGCTTAGAAGATAAAACAAAAACTCGAATGCAAAAAAAAAATACGAAAGCACAAACAGAAAAGCTAAAAATCAAACACAAAAACAAAATGGAAAGCACAAAACTAAAGCAATTACACAAAAACAACAGCAAAATAAAAAAAAACCAAAAATTACAGATGGAAAAACAAAAGCAAATACAAAGAACTAAAGCAGAAGCACAAAAACGAACACAGAAATAAAAACAAATGTACGAACAAAAATACAAAATTAAAAACAAAATAAAAAACACAGAAACAAAATAAAAAACATATAAAAACAAAATTTAAATCACAAAAGCAAAAACACAAAAGCAAAATAAAAAAAATGCACAAAATCCAATCGCAAAAACGGGCATAACCAAAAGCGCTGAAACAAAAGCAACACACAAAACAAAAAAAAAAGCAAAAATACAAAAATAAAATCAAAGACTCAAAACAAAAGAAAAAAACACAATATCAAAATAAAAATAAAAAGCAAAATCAAAACACACAAAAGCCAAAATACAAAAATAAAATCAAAAATACAAAAACAAAAGAAAACACACGAAATCAAAACAATAACAAAAACAAAAAAAAAACACAAAAACAAAAGAAAAACATAAAATCAAAAATATCAAAAACACAAAAACGCACAAAAAATTTAACACAAAAACAAAATTCACAAAATAAAAAGTCAATTTTAGAAACAAAATAAATAAAAAAACAGAAGGAACCAAATAAAACAAATGCAAAGAGGAAAACGCTATAAAATAAAATAAAAACACAAAATCAAAGCCAAAACAAAAACAAAAAAATCAAAAACGCAAAAACAGAAAAACACAAAATCAATAATGCAAAAAATATCATAAACGCACAAAAAAAAAATGTAAATCAAAAAAAAACAAAAGATAAATACAAATTCAATTTTAAAAACAAAATCAAAAGAAGAACAAAACAGAAGCATCCAAATAAAACAACTGCAAAAAAGGAAAAATCAAGATAATAGCAAAGATAAAAAAGGGGAAAACAAAAAAAATCAGAAAAAATAATAAAAAAAAAACGTAAAAAACAAAAATGAACTACTATGCTTAAAAAATTCACAAAATAAAAAGTCAATTTTAAAAACAAAATCAAAAGAAAAAAAAACAGAAGCATCCAAATGGAACAAACGCAAAAAAGGAAAAATCAAAAGAATAGCAAATATAAAAAAGGGAAAAACAAAAAAAATCGGAAAAAATAATTAAAAAAAAAAACGGAAAAACTAAAATGAACTGCTTTACTTAAAAAATGGGTCAAAAAATCAAAAAAAAAAATAAAAACCCCCGTTACAAGTACTACTGTAGTAATCCCTTTGATTCCGGGAAGCTTTTCGAACTAACTTCATTAAAAGAGTTCGATATCGTTTATTTATCGATTCTAGTTTTTTTTTTTTAATTTCTCGTACATTCAATTTCTTTAACAAGATGCAATATTTAAATATTGATCGCATCGAAATCAAAATATTATTTGAAACAGTCTTGAACATTCATTATTTTTTTTCTGATATCGTTCCGATTTCACAAAATTCCTCGTACCGAATAAACTTGGACAGAACGCATCGATATCTACCTACCATGTAGCTCCAATTTGACGCTTGATATCGCTTCGAAAGTGTCTGATATGGTGTGAATCCTCTTTATTTTCGTACGATTTGGCAATGAATGGTATATTTAAAAATATTTTACATTGAAATCGCTATATATTTCGAAGCAATGTCTTAATTTGATTATCTCCGTTTTCGATATTAATTCGATTTAGTAAAATGTCTCATACCGAGAAAAATCCAACAGAATACATCAATATATATCTACCATGTAGGTCCGATTTGAAGCTCGATAATGCTACGAGAAAGTCTGCTGCATATCAAAACCAATGGCATACTGTAAACCGTGCAAATCAAACGTTGTCGTTACGACATTGAAACGATATCATTTATAGGCTCAAATTTTCATTCACGGTAAACAATAATAATACGAAAACGATTGTATTATCGATAAAAGCGAACCTATCATGAATGATATTGATAATTTGTTCAGAAAATTTTGTTTTTTGTGGTCTCTATCGAAAAATGATTCATCTTCGAACAATTACTGTTTTTATCTCAATCTACATATTTTGAACGTAAATATATCGGATGATAAGAAATCAATTTGTATATCCTGTTTTTTAAAAGGAATCAAAGTTGTATACATAATTTTTGATGCAGTCCTACAGAACTTTAATTTTTGATGGCAAAATTTTGTGTTATATTCCAGTATGCCATTCGTATCGATATCGTTATGAGATCAATGCGAGTAGATGGAGAAATCATACGATACCGGACCCGTTCTCTTAACGATATCGGACCCGTTCTCTTAACGATATCGAGCGTCAAATTGGACCTAGATGGTAGGTAGATATCGAAACGTTCTCTCGAAGTTTTCTCGGTACGAGATATTTTTCAAAATCGGAACGATATCGAAGAAAAAAATTATCAATGTTCGAGATTGCTGCGGAAAATATTGCCATATCTTGTCAAAGAATTTGAATGTACGAACATTTTTCAAAAATTAGAATCGAAAATGCAACGAGATCGAGCTTTTTTATCGAAGTTATTCGAGAAAGCTTCGAGGCATCGAAGGTCTCCGAGACATGGATGATTGAAATGAGCTCACAGTGTAATAAACAATCAATATTATGAATTTTTGATTAATACCAACATATTTTCATCAATGAATGATCGTTCTTCATATTGATATTGATATTTTTATTTTTTTATTTTCTGTGTTTTATAAAATAATAAATTTGTTCAATAATTGATTTTACCATAACAGCAAAATAAGTGTAGACTTATTTTAATCGGTTCGAAGTCATAACTATGCAGATTAGCTTCATTAGCGGCGTGTGCCTTATCAAGCGTATATATAAACCAAGAGATTTCCGACCACAAAGGTAGTATATTCTTCAAACAACTGTAGAATGCAATCAACACTTGCTATAACTCTGTTTTTTGCTTGCCTAGTGTTTGGACCAGCCACAAATTCTGCGGACGACTGGGAAGTAGAATTTCTAAAAAATACGGTTTGTCCTATTAACCTAGAAATATTTTAAATAAATTAACCCAAATCCTTGCCCTAGGCTGATCGCGCACGCGACCATGGTTATCCCGGTGAAGTGCATCAAATAGAGACCTCCGACAACTATGTGCTTTCGCTCTTTCGTATTCCCTACTCGCACAACTTGCAGAATCAACACCTACCACGTCCAGCTATCCTATTGCAACACGGTCTGACAAGTTGCTCCGATGCCTGGGTGCTGAGCGGACCCAATGATGCGCTCGCCTTTCTGCTCGCCGATGCTGGTTACGATGTCTGGATGGGCAACGCACGTGGTACTCGGTATTCGCGTAACAACACGCGACTCTCAACAAAGCATCCGCATTTCTGGCGGTTCAGTTGGCATGAGATCGGTGTCATTGATATCGCCGCCATGATCGATTATATGCTCGTGACAACGGGTCAAAGTGCGATACACTATGCGGGTCACTCACAGGGCACCACCGTCTATTTTGTGCTCATGTCAGAGCGTCCCGAGTACAATGAGAAGATTAAGACCGCCCATATGTTGGCGCCGGTTGCCTTCATGAGCAATATGTCTACGTTGTTGGCAAAGTATACACGTCGTTTTATTGGACGTCCGAATAGGCTGACCCGGCTGCTGGACACTATGGAGATACTGCCGAGTTCTACATTTTTCACGGATATAGCAGATTTGTATTGTGTCAATAATCCGGTGCTGGAATTTATGTGCAGCAATATATTGTACCTGCTCTCGGGCGATAATAATTCGAATGGCAATCTGAATGCGGTAAGTATTATTCAATACATGGAAAAAATAATCGACGTAAATATAGCAACTGATATTAATTGAATTCATTAATCAATTCAGCAATGAAATTCACTAATTTAATCAAAACATTTGCTATTCTTCGTTAAATCAGCAATATTTGTTCGTCAATGCAGCAAATTAATTAGTCGGCGCAGTTTCAACAATTATATTTGCTAAAACTGCGCCGACTAAGTTATGTGCTACATTGACGTACAAATAATCATATTAACGAACGCAAATGCTTATATAACGAAGAATAGCAAATATGTTCATTAAATTAGTGAATGTCATTGCTGGATGGATTAATAAATGCAATTAATATCGGTTGCTATATTTACGTCGATTGCATTTTCTGTGTATGTTGTTCTAAAAACCAACTAAGTATCTTTCACCCATAAGACCGTCACCGAACACATGAACGAAACACATCCGGCTGGTGCGTCCAGCACACAGGTGCTGCACTATATGCAAGAATACGAATCGGGTCGTTTTTGCCAGCTCGATCATGGACTCGCAAAGAATCTGCAGGTTTATGGTAGAGCAACACCACCTGATTATGATGTCAGCCGCATTTCCGCCGCAACGCATCTCTACTATGGTGATGCGGATACGTTGGCCGATGTTGTGGATGTAGAGCATTTGGCATCGTTATTACCAAATGCGCATCCATATCATGTGCCAGATCCGACATTTAGTCATCAGGACTTTGGCTGGTCCATGCAGGTGAAGGAAGTGATCAATGATCGTGTTATAGCCGCCTGCAATGCTTATGAAGAAAACTTGAAAAAATTAGAAAATAGTTAATCTTAAGTTTAGTTATTTATTTAATCTTTAGACATTTTAACCTAATTATATTAAGCGTAGTATAGGAAAAAAACAAAACCCTAAGACTAATCTAAAAATATTTACGAACCACTAATCTTGTCGGTCTCCTGCGTTGTTTTTATAGCAGCTAATTTAAGCTATAAAACTAAATTTAAATAAACAAAATTCCTGAGCCATAATAATATTTATTAGGGGCAATTCTCAGTTGTATAATTGGTTGTTTTACATTATAGGCTTATCTTAGCAATTTGTGCACTTGAACTTCAATTATGCACTTATTATCGGAGTACGGAAACAAAGGTCTGTCGATATCAATCGATTTCTATATAGTATTATAATAATTCAGTTGGCGCAGTTTTAGCAAATAAAATTGCTTAACCTGCAAATCTTCTTGCTGCGCTAACTAATTAATTTGCTGAATTGACGTACAAATATTCATATTAACAAACGGAATTGCTGATTTAACGAAGAATATCAAATGTTTGCAATGAATTAGTGAATTTTATTGCTGGATTGAATAATTAATGCAATTAATATCGGTTGCTATATTTACGTCGATTATTTTTTTCTGTAGATACATTGTTATCTTAGTTAGTCTGGCTCATCTTGTTTTTTATTAATCGTGATTTATATCAACAGATAGACGAATATCGCTGAATCGACTCAGGAGGTAATGCTATTCAACAATATATATACTATTCGATATCGACTCAGAGTTACAAACGAATGACCAAATGAAATCCAGTCAGATCGTCAAAAGATGCTTGAGCTTAAATTCACATTTTAAATTAATTTGAGCCTCTATTATTATCAGTATTTCTACACACAGAAAAATCCTCATTTGGCATGAGTTTTGAAGAATGAAAAAGTAATAACTTTATTCGGTTAAATCGAATGGTTTACAAAATTGTTGGCGGAACTGCCATATAGCCTATACACATGAAATATTAGTCTATACACACTCATAATGGTTCTAAATCTGTACAAATTTGTTCTAAAACAGTTAGAAATTGGTTGCAGTACAAACTAGAATTCCTTTTATTTGGACAATAACAGCGGTTAAGGGAACCGAACAACAAATCTCTATTCTGTGTGCATGAATATATCGTCACTAAAAGTCACCACTTTTCGTTCTACAACGACGATATATTTTGTCGTACAGTTTAATTCTGTGGCGTGTTTTTAAACGTTTTTATTATTGTTTTTATATATCAAAATAGTAATATCTGATACGTTTATGATAGCCAAACGTAGTAGCTATATTCAATACGCTCTAATCAGTAAAATACCGCTAATAATTGATAAGGCCCCTTTTTTATTTATGAATAAAACCAATATAATACAATTCATTAATAATATTGACCAACATTAGTCGCTTAAAACCATAAATTACCCCCCCATGTGGCGTTTACTTGAAATTTTTGCATTTTTTCATACTTTTAGATTAACTTTTCTAATTGGGTCTAATACATGTCGATTGTTATCTATTTTATGGTATCTAGTTTTACGCATAATTGGTTAGTGTTTGATTATGTATTTTGATTATAAATGTGAAAAAATTAAAAAACGTATGTAAAGTTTTTGAATTTAGCTTGACATAACTCTTTTTTTTGAAAAATAGAGTTTTTTAAAAGAACAAAAATCTTTTTTTTTTTGGGAGTGGTCTTTTCTCATGAATATTGATAAGTATACTTCTATAGAATTCTATAGAAATCGTTCGTATATTTTATGTATAATTTATCCACGAAATATTTCGTAAAATACACGAAATTACTTTCGTATATTTATGATCAAATTATGAATAATATTTGTGTATTTTACGAAACTATATATAGATTTTATCTACGAGAGTCATTCGTACATATTACGATAGATTGATATTTTTATTTGTAATTTATTGAATATGTGTGTACCTTTTTACGAATATATACATACATTTTACGAAAATATTCGTACTTTTAACGATACAATTCGTACATTTTATTAAATATTCTTAAAATTCGTAAATTTATAAATATATTCATAATATTTTCGCATGAATTAATAAGTTTACAAATAAATTCATTTTTCTACGAATACTCTCGTACATGTTACGAACATATTTGTGTTTTGAATAAAAACATTTGTAAGTTTACGAATAAATTTGTACTTTTACGAATATATTCGTATTTATACCCTACACCTATGAGGTACAGGGTATATTAACTTTGTGCATATATTGTAACGCCCCTTAGGAGGCGTGTCCGGTATGGAAAAGTATATATATTCTTGATCAGCATCACTACCCGAGTCCGTTTAGCCATGTCCGTCTGTCTGTCTGTCTGTCTGTCCGTCTTGCTGTCTTGCTGTCTTGCTGTCTTGCTGTCTTGCTGTCCGAATACAGAATAACTTGAGAAATACTGATCAGAATGCGATAAAATTTCGTCTCAATATATTTTAGCCAAAAGTAGGAACTGAGTTTGAAAATGAGCCAAATCGGTCAACGGACACGCCCACCTCCCATACAAGTCACTTTTAAATAACTCTTTCGAAATTAATAACTCGAAAAGTATTCAAGGTATAGTTATAAAATTTAAAAGGTATTGTTAGAATTTACCTAATAATATGTGGTCCAAAAATGGGCGTGATCCGCCCACTTTTTTTTTTCATATTTTCCCGGGTTTTCATAGTGGAAATTTGATCCGTAGATTATTAAAATCAAATCTATGAAATATTAGTCTTACAAAATTTTAAATATGGGCGTGGTCCGCCCAATTATATTTTTCAACATTTTTTTAGTTTTTTATACTTTATATAAATTTTTTAATTTATGGAGATATCAGACGTAAATTCTGAGGGTGGGGAGGTTCAGCATAATTAAAAATTTAAAATTAAGGTATACAATTAAATATTCCTCACTAATATATACACCAAAGGTGTAGGGTATTCCATAGTCGGGCCCGACCGACTATAAAAATCCGCCCCATGTGACCGAACTTACTCATGTGACCTAACTTTCCCAACTCGTTTTTTAATATTATTTGTTTTTTCCAAACAGTGAATATATTCTCATGTCTGAAAAAAAATATTTTAATATAAACAGAGCCATATATATGTATATCTATATATATAAAACTCATTTTCCGTTTGTCTCTTTGTTTCTGCACGGATTTCTTTAAAGTTTGGAATAATCATCCTACAGACCAAGGAGAGCGTCACTATATAGTTTTCGTTGACCATTTTTTTTGTGTATAATACAGATTCATGGCAAAACCACTGAACGTATTTTTCTGAAAATTTACACGACTATGCTATAAAGTCCATGGAGTTCCTAAACCATACATAAACTAGATTGGGCAAAGGGGAGTGGCACCTCCCATAGAATCAAAAAATTCAGTACGCTATATCTCAGCCCTAATGATATCGATTTCAACTAAACTTTAAAATTGGATGTTTCTCATCTTAATATATATCACCACACATAAACTCACCACACCTAATTCACCACACCTAATTCATCGCACCTAATTCACCACACCTAATTTATCACACCTAATTCACCACACCTAATTCACCACACCTAATTCACCACACTAAAACTCACCACACTAAAACTCACCACACTAAAACTCACCACACTAAAACTCACCACACTAAAACTCACCACACTAAAACTTCTACTGGAAAAACACTACGGGGAATTATTTTTGTTTAGGTTACTACATTTATAAAACCAATAAAATACATCCATAGCGAAGCATGGGTCCCTGATATAAATAATAAAAATGTTCTTTATATTAATAAAATCACTCCATTCCTAACATTCACAAAATCTTTGCACGACTCATGCACGGATCCAGCTAGACAATTTAACAAATAACAGCAAACAAAAAATAAATAAAACGAGTTGGGAAAGTTAGGTCACATGGGTAAGTTCGGTCACATGGGGCGGATTTTTATAGTCGGTCGGGCCCGACTATGGAATACCCTACACCTTTGGTGGGGATATTAACCCTCAGAATATTATTCATATATCAGAAATTTACGCCTTATATCCCCATAAATTAAAAAATTGTATAAAGTATAAAAAAATAAAAAAAAAATTGAAAAATGTAATTGGGCGGACCACGCCTATATTTAAAATTTTGAAAGGCAAATATTTCATTGATTTGATTTTAATAATTTACGGATCAAATTTCCACTATGAAAACCCGGGAAATAATGAAAAAAAAAAGTAGGCGGATCACGCCCATTTTTGGGCCACATATTTTTAGGTGAATTCTAACAATACGTTTTAAATTTTATAACTATACATTGAATACTTTCCGAGTTATTAATTCCGAAAGAGTTATATAAAATTGACTTGTATGGGAGGTGGGCGTGTCCGTTGACCGATTTGGCTCATTTTCAAACTCAGTTCCTACTTTTGGCTAAAATATATTGAGACGAAATTTCATCGCATTCTGATCAGTATTTCTCAAGTTATTCTGTATTCGGACAGCAAGACAGCAAGACAGCAAGGCAGCAAGACAGCAAGACAGCAAGACGGACAGACAGCCAGACAAACAGACAGACAAACGGACATGGCTAAACGGACTCGGGTAGTGATTCTGATCAAGAATATATATACTTTTCCATACCGGACACGCCTCCTAAGGGGCGTACCTCATAGGTGTAGGGTATAAAAACAATTATATAATACCAAGTAATTTCACTTTTAAAGTTTTTAAAAGTAACTTTATAGCAGAAAATGGAAGCAAAAGATAGCCTGCCTGTAGTAGGCAAAAACATTAAAGGTTTTTTCAACAGGGACGCTACAAAAGTAGAGTGACAGGGACAGCAAACGACGCCATATTTATTGCCGCTCTTTTGACATTTCTCTTCAGTAAGGTTTGGCATTTCATGATGGAAAGATATACGATTTCGAATGTCGACTCGTTGTTTGCTCGTATATCTTTCCATCATGAAATGGTAAACCTTACTAAAGAGAAATGTCATAAGTGCGGTAAGAAATATGGCGTCGTTTGCTGTCCCTGTCGCTCTATTTTTGTAGCGTCCCTGTTGCGAAACCCTTTGTAACACACTTATTGAAAAACCCTTTATATGTGGATTTGAATTTATTAAAAGTCGGTCAGATTGCTTGAATATGAAAAATTTGCCGAATCGGTGAAAATTTATGCAGATATTAACATATATTCCGGATCTACCATACACTATCTTTGCCTCCCATTTTGCGTCCATCTGTATTGTCTACCAAACCCTATATTTCTAACGAATTTGAAAGTATTTGAAAAATTCAGTACCTTAAGCACGTTTTCAATAGCTTTACTATTAAAATACCAATAGTTCACTAGGTTTTTTACCTATCAATTTTGGTTCTTTATCAGAAAACGAGTTGGGAAAGTTAGGTCACATGGGTAAGTTCGGTCACATGGGGCGGATTTTTATAGTCGGTCGGGCCCGACTATGGAATACCCTACACCTTTGGTGGGGATATTAACCCTCAGAATATTATTCATATATCAGAAATTTACGCCTT
Organism: Dryomyza anilis; assembly: GCA_951804985.1. Lineage (NCBI taxonomy): Eukaryota > Metazoa > Arthropoda > Insecta > Diptera > Dryomyzidae > Dryomyza > Dryomyza anilis. The sequence goes on from OX638133.1 coordinate 25,537,987, forward strand.
ATATCCCCAGAAATTAAAAAAATTATATAAAGTATAAAAAACTAAAAAAAAAAAAATTTGAAAAATGTAATTGGGCGGACCACGCCTATATTTAAAATTTTGTAAGGCTAATATTTCATAGAATTGATTTTAATAATTATCGGATCAAATTTCCACTATTAAAAACCGGGAAATAATGAAAAAAAAAATGTGGGCGGATCACGCCCATTTTTGGACCACACATTTTTAGGTGAATTATAACAATATGTTTTAAATTTTACAACTATATCTTGAATACTTTTCGAGTTATTAGTTCCCAAAGATTTATATAAAAGTGACTTGTATGGGAGGTGGGCGTGTCTGTTGACCGATTTGGCTCATTTTCAAACTCAGTTCCTACTTTTGGCTAAAATATATTGTGACGAAATTTCATCGCATTCTGAGCAGTATTTCTCAAGTTATTCTGTATTCGGACAGCAAGACAGCAAGACAGCAAGACGGACAGACAGACAGACAGACGGACATGGCTAAACGGACTCGGGTAGTGATGCTGATCAAGAATATATATACTTTTCCATACCGGACACGCCTCCTAAGGGGCGTTACAATATATGCACAAAGTTAATATACCCTGTACCTCATAGGTGTAGGGTATAAAAAGGCAGGTTTATTCACATTCTCACATTGTAGGTAGGTATTGCAGGTAAATGTTTTCTAAAAAATCGATTTCTATAAGTCGGTGATACTGCAAAACCTCCTATCTACATTTTCGAATACCTCTTACAAAATGAATTTTACAAAAGAAACAAAACTATTGTCAGTCTCAATTTTGCACTTAATTCATACAAAATTAAGTATGTCATAACTTATAATGGCATTTTTCTAATTTTTCCAAACAACATATCATTAAAATCCCGATTATAACACAAAATTAGGCGTAATTATCACATGCAGTTAGGCGGTTTTGCAGTATCACCGACGAATGCTTAGCATGCATTTGTACTATTTAAATTTTTCCATTATTTAGGAACTTTACTAATTCTATGGTTTGTGTAATTTGTAAATTTCTGTATTTATTTTGACTAATTTACCAATTTAACTAATTTAACAAATCATGTCAAAAAGTTATGCATAAGCCTCAAATTACTTTGCAAATTAATCTTTCAAATTTCCACAAACTTATTGCTAAAATAATCTGCGTTAATTGAAACTCTGTAACAATTTTATTAGTTCGAAATACTCGAAGTATCAAATTCAACAACTATGCAAAGAAAACGCGCTCTCGGTATGTAAACTGAAAACCAAATGGAATTTAATATCAATACTACTTACTACGTTTATTATGAACTAAGCATTTAATAAACTATCAAATTATTGAATTCTCACAAAATTCTTTGGGACCTACTCTACTACAGAAACATATTATATACCAAAATACTTTAGTAATCTATGCAAAATTTTTTTACACACATGCAACACTTCGACACATACCCACTCCAAGAATACCAGAGCAAGGATATTAAGTACTACAATTTCTAAACAAATATTTGCAAAATGGATATGTCGGATGAGTTGGAAAAATGCCATACTTACTGTTTGTCGATTTATATAGTATTTATGTAAGTGCATAAATTACAAAATATATTTTTACATATTTTTTTTATTATTTGACCTAGATTTTGAAGGAAATGTATCGAATGTAGTTGGTTCATTGGTTGAGTATCATTCAGTTGCATTAGCAAATAACAACATTTTATTTACTATATAATGGTAGAACCAAGTATTTGAAGTTGTTGCAATTATTGGCATCTGTCCTGTAAAAAGTGTTCTTTGGAAAAAGTCATGGCTTTAGTTGACAGCATTCATTACTCAACACTTAGTAGTAGTTACAAGTGATGCATCATTTAAACATTGTTAATATACATAGAGAGAGATACACTTTAAGCTGCATTTTTAGTGATAAAATATCGATTTAATATAACTGGCTATGTAGCGTCGTTAGCTCAGTTGATTAGTACTTCGAAAGTGCACGGGTTCGAATCGCTTGAAACATCATAAAAATAGAAAATGTTCTTCTATACGACAGTAACACAAAAAGTTGTCTTTAGAAAGACTCTAACCACCACCTTTAGAATTTGGCATTAATCTATACCATATGTACACTAAGAAAACAAAGATGATTACCAGAAATATCACAGCCCTAAATATCAAGTTATTTACAAATTATTTAGCTCGTCTTTGAGGGAACCATCTCTCAAACATCCGACAAATACGATAAATATTGCTAGCAACCATGAATTAAACATCTGACAAATAGGAAGATAGTTTATGAATATATTTGGAAAAGGTACTCCATTAGAATTCGCGGAGTAATTTTTATTGAATTGAAATAAAAAGAGCCAAATGTATTTTTTATTTATTCTAGAATTAAAAAAATATCTTGGTTATAGATCGCCATCGTATTTATAAATCCTTTGAAGGTAAAATTATACAACGACTTGAGACTTCTTCGCGGAAGAACCATGTCCGACCGGTGATGCTGTCATCAAAGTAAACTCTAAAAAGAAATATTTTCCATCATCACTTGTTGATAATTTCAATCCCAGGAAATTTTATTTTCACTTTTACCATTAAAATGTAATATTTGAATGCACATTTTTACACCATTTGATTTACTTAATTGTTGTGGATAAATCGAGCTTAAGAAAAAAGTACGCCATTTTCCTTTTATGCAGTAGACAAATGTCAAAATACCTCAAGAGTTTTGCTGCAAATGTCCAAGAACTCAGGATGTTTGCTATCAGTCAACTGTAAATATCTCAATTTTCATTGCTGTTGTGGCAAACATCTCGTAACTATCTGCATATATGTCATATTCAAAAAATATTACTTAATAGTTTTGCTGCAACTTTATTGAAACTTATGGGATGTTTGAATATTTGCTACAAGGCGTAAATTTAAAAAGATAGTTGCTGCAAGACTTTCATAAACATCTCATTTTCTTAGTGTACACTAGATTGATTTAAATGTGTATGAAAAATTTAGAACTAATTTTTCTTATGCTCCGCGTCGACTTTCTGAAACTAGGATCTCTAAAACTTAGAACAAGCCTTTAAAAAAAAAAAAATATCATATGATATTACGCAAAGAGCTTAAAGGACATTTTCAATTAAATTATTATTGCTTTAAGTATAAAAAATACATCACTAGATTTTCTTTTGTAGTTAACTTTAAATCAATTACTAAAATGGTGGTTTTTAAAATTAGTTAATTTTAGTTAACCGTTACAGTTTCATGGCTTGCCAAACACTAAAAATGTTGTCTATATTTTATTATAGTAGTTTTAACGGCCTAAATTTTTGTAATTTTATTCTAATGAGTTTCAAATAATATTTTTGTATTATTGCACATATAATTATCTTTAAAATGATATGTCACACTTATGTTTTTAGATTCTGCCGTGCTAGCCTAAAACACACGCAACCCAAAAACTGATGCACACCCCAAATTATTCAAGAAAATGTTTCCGATATCCCTCTCGAGTATTTTAAGATCAAAGTAAATAAAAATTCGTTGACAGATTTTATAAAATATCACGGTTCAATAATTTTTTGGGGTTATTTGATTTTTTTTTTTTATAATAAGTTGAATGTAATTTTTTTGCTTAAACTAGGGCTGTGCGATTAATCGTTTTACCGGAAATTCTAATTAATCGCAATCACGATTAATCAATTATTCAATTAATCGTATTTTTTGATTAACCAAAAATACGATTAATCGGTTAATCAGCTTTTGTGATTAATCAAAATAAAGATTAATCGGGTAATCAGAAATATGATTAATTGAAATACGATTAATTGTTTTTGACATGAGTATAAATAATGATATTCTACTTGCTACGCATCTAATTTCGCATTTGTATTTTAAATTAAGTATTTTTAAAAGAAAAACAAATTTTTTGTTTGAATATTCTTGTAGACAGCAATTTCTATGTTCTCAAATAAAAATTATTTGAATTCTGATTAATTGAAAGTTATAATTAACCGATTAATCGTATTTTTGGTTAATTGAAAAATACGATTAATCCAATAATTGATTAATCGTGATTGCGATTAATCAGAATTTCCCGTAAAACGATTAATCGCACAGCCCTAGCTTAAAGTATTTAGTTTTTTCATAATTTGTCCACAAAAGCGATAAAATTGTTTTTTTCAAAAATTGTATGAGCATTATATCCTTAAGTTGTCCTTACATAGGTTAACGTGTATAAAAATATTTAACAAACAAAAAAAAATCAATCAGCTAACTTTAATAGTTGAAGAGATATAACAATTCAAAATCCAATTTTTGTGAAACTTTAGTCTAAAATATTTGAAGATTTTAGTAAATCATAAATAATGAAGTTTAAACTCTTCAATATTCTTAACCACGGTTTCTAAAAGTAGACTTTATTAGCTACAATCTTGAATAAAAATCTAACTCCTGTCTTGGATATTATCAGAGATATTGACCCATGATTTAACTCTTTAAATAATAATACGATATCTGATAATATAAGAGTGCCATATCATTTTAAAGATAATTGTTTGTGCAATAATACATAAATTTTATTCGAAACTCGTTAGAATAAAATTAGAAAAATGTTGACAATTCTATTTATGTTTTTGGAATTTTAGAATTTTGAATCAGTCTAATTTACACTCGATATTGTCTGGAAAAAGACTCTAACCACTACCTTTCGAATTTGGCATTAATCTGTAGGTCTTACTTTTAGGGAGAAGCTTGACCTAGGCTATAAGAAGCTGTTGCAACATACTATTATATTATTTTTATTAGGTATACATCGCGCTCATATATTTTCTGGAAAGGCTAATTTCGATTGAGTAATTTCGATATGCTTTTATTTCAATTATATTTCCATTTGCTTTTATACGAACATTTTGATACAATCGGTAATCAAAACCGTTTGATTTATCTTGAACTCTTTAAGTTCAATTAAATAAACTTTTTTAAAGGCCTGTGCGAATAAATACTAATACTTAGTCAATTGGCTAATATCGATAAAACTGTGCATAGAAATCATACCAACAAAAACACTACATTATCGATATTAGTCACAATTTAGTCAATTAGTCTTTATTCGTATATGCCCTAAGAATGTGTGCGAGTTTGTCTAAATTTGAAGCTAAATTGGATGACAAAAAAGACACACTGATTATATATTGAATACCGATTTTTTCGAATTCCAGTTATCGAATAGCAATCGAATAAAAACCCAACAATTTAGTTTAGTCTTCAAATTTAGACAAATTCGCACACACCCTAAGTAATCAAATTAGAAATCGTTAGATGAAAATATGTATGTTTTAAAGAATCAATTGAAATTCGGTCAAAAGTCCGTATATCTTTATTCTGTAAATAATTTGAACGTTTATTTGAATAAAAATACCACTTAATTAGAAATATACTGGACACATAATGCCTAGACATCCGATTGCATATGTTGATCTGTGATAGTAAATTTTATTAATAACACTTGTTTGAGCGCAATACACAAAATTATTTAAATAAAATATAATCGCAAACTTGAATGAGTGAGATAATGTTTATATCATTCTATTATTTCTATTAAATAATCAATAGATATTGATTCAAGTACTAAGTTTTTAATAGTATTTAGTATTGCTTGCTACTTTAAAATAAAATGAACTATTGTGTCATAAGTAATCTGTACAAACCTTAACTAAAACATATGCATTCATTAATAGCACGGTATTAATATTAGCACAAGTAACGTTCTGTCTATCGGTGGCTCAGATAGTGAGTGCGTTGGACTTCAAACCGAAAGATTGCTGGTTCGAACCATAGCGACTGCGACATCAAAAATGTCTACCTCGAGGCAGACAATTCGAAACCTCCGAGAGCAAAAACACTGTTCATTAAAAATTTCTCACCTCGCCATTGGGATTCGGAATTTAAATGTAGGTCCCGCCATTTGAATATAAAAATAACATCGGACAGGTTCTCTCCAAGGAAGATTTGACTAGGGAACGAATTGTCTCGGCGTATAATAGTCTCAGAGAATAATTCCGGAGGCAGACATGACTCGGGCAAGAATTGACTCATAAAAAACAATTATCCTGGATAGAATTGAGACTTCATTTCCAAAACGTTCTATGTGAGTCGATTGTCCATATTCCCCCTTTCTGTTGAGATTACGATTACAAGAAAACTAGAAGAGCTAGATCAATAAAACTTCTAAGTAAGATTACTTAGAAATCGACGCTATCTGATATTAAAAATGGGCATGATCAGTTGATAATGATCTGTGACCCGATCACATAAGTATGTTCAAATACCTAATATAAGACATCTACAGGTACCTTTATATTTATATCGCCCGAAATAAACTTTTTCGTTCAATTATATAATGACTTTGTGCTCAAATATACAAAAATAATTTCGAAATTCGGTACACCTACCCATACGTACATATGGGTACTCAAATGAAAGATTACAAGTTTGTAGATATTTTCGGGATTCGTAAATCCCGGAGACCTCTGGACCGCACACATTATTCCTTATGTACAGGATATTTATAATCGCTTCTCGACTTCAACATTAACCTAACCTTCCTTACTAATTTGTATTTAATAAAATCTAAAAAAAACCAAATAATTCATTTTGCCATAAGAACAAATAATGAGTAGACTTATTTTAATCTGTTTGACGTCATAATTATGGAGATTAGCTTCATTAGTGTCGTGTGCCCTAAAAAAACGCATATATAAACCAAAAGATATTCGACCACAAACGTAGTACGTTCTTGTGTACCCTATAGAATGAACTCAATATTTGCTATAACTCTGCTTTTTGCTAGCTTAGTGCTTGGCATAGTGCAAGCCACAAATACAGCAGATGACTGGGAAGCGGAATATCTGAAAAACACGGTTTGTTCTATTTACCGAGATATTTATTTAATAAATTAACCCTAATTTTCGCCAGGCTGATCGCGCACGTGACCATGGTTATCCTGGTGAAATGCATCAAATAGAGACCTCCGATAACTATGTGCTTTCGCTCTTTCGCATTCCCTACTCACACAAATTGCAGAACCAAGACCAACCACGTCCGGCAATTCTACTGCAACATGGCCTGCTGAGTTGTTCCGATGCCTGGATACTGAACGGACCCAATGATGCGCTCGCCTTTTTGTTGGCTGATGCCGGTTACGATGTCTGGATGGGCAATGCACGCGGTAATCAGTATTCGCGCAACAACACGCGACTCTCGACGAAGCATCCGTACTTTTGGCGCTTCAGTTGGCATGAAATCGGAGTCATTGATATCGCCGCCATGATCGATTATATGCTCGTGACAACGGGTCAAAGTGCGGTACACTATGCGGGTCACTCACAGGGCACCACCGTCTATTTTGTGCTCATGTCAGAGCGTCCCGAGTACAATGAGAAGATTAAGACCGCCCATATGTTGGCGCCGGTTGCCTTCATGAGCAATATGTCTACGTTGTTGGCAAAGTATACACGACGTTTTATCGGACGTCCGAATACGTTAACCCGTCTGCTGGACACAATAGAGATACCGAATTCTAAATTTATTAATGGCATAATAAATTTGTATTGTGTCAATAATCCGGAGCTAAAATTCATGTGCAGTAATGAATACTACTTGCTCGCGGGCGAAAATAATTCGAATGGCAATATGAATGTGGTAAGTATCAATAAAAAATATATTGAAATAAACTAAGTCTAATTTTCTATCAGACCATCAACGAACATATTGGCGAAACACATCCGGCTGGTGCCTCTACCACGCAAGTGCTGCACTATATGCAGGAATACGAATCAGGTCGTTTTTGTCAGCTCGATCATGGACTCGCAAAGAATCTTCAGGTTTATGGTAGAGCGACACCACCTGATTATGATGTCAGCCGTATTACCGCCGCAACGCATCTCTACTATGGTGATGCGGATACGTTGGCCGCTGTTGTGGATGTGGAGTATTTGGCATCGTTATTACCAAATGCGCATCCGTATCATGTGCCGGATCCGACATTTAGTCATACGGACGTTGTTTGGTCCATGCAGGTCAAGGAAGTGATCAACGATCGTATTATTGCCGCTTGTAATGCGTATGAGGAAAACTTTAAAAATGTCTAAAACATACAAATAGTTAAGCCTAAGTTTAGTTATTTATTTTAAATGTAGTAATTTTAACCTAATTATAAACCTATATATAATATACGAAACCCTTAGAATAATCTAGAAATATTTACGATCACCTAATCGTTCCGATATAATTTTAATAACAGTTAATTGAAAGTATAAAACAAAATTTTATAACTGTTGAGCCATAATAATATTTATTATGGGATATCCGAGGGTTTAATTGATTTTCTCAAATTCTAGACCTATAACAATTTGTGCACTTGAGCAAAATTATTCAATATCAAGCGATAATATTTGTTTTTTTTTACCTGATATTTATAACTGTTGTTACATATATTGTATTTTCAATATTTTCAGAATTTATTATTTTTACCCAGTAACTTAACGACTTTTTATTTCATCCCAGTATGCCATTCGTATCGATGTCGTTATGAGATCAGATTGCGACTAGATGGAGAAATCACACGATATCGGACCCGTTCTCGTAGCGATATCGAGCGTCAAATTCGACCTAGATGTTTGGTAGATATCGGCACGTTCTGTTGGAGTTTTCTCGATACGAGAAATTTTTAGAAATCGGAACGATATCGAAAATAAAATTGTGTTCAGAACAAATGCATAATTCAATAGACCGGAAATTTAACGTCTAGAGTAGCCTGCCATACTTTTAGGCGATAATTATAAGATAAACGAAATAGCAACAAATGAGTGGTTATTGTTCGTCAATTGTCGTTACATGTTGCAGAGTACACCGAGAAAAAAATTCCCTCAAATCCCATTAAAATTGGTCAAGAGGACAATTATTGATTTAATAGTATACAAAAAATAAATCTGCTCATATAAACTCAATGGCAATGTCATAGTATTTTCTAATACTTAATGGTATTTTCCGATTAAAAAAATAATTTATCCTATTGACTATTTTTAATAGTAAAAAACTATTATTTATATAGTATTTTTTTTTCTGGGTGTAAATAGAAAGATTGTATATTGTTTTAAAATTGTTTAAATGTTGGTAGCGTGTATTTTTAGTCTCTTTACCACAAGTTTACTAAAATTTTAAATTACTCGGCTGCAACAGCAGCGCCGATAAAGTGCTGGAACATTCAACATGTTTTACTTAAAAGCGACAAAATTTTAAAAGCGTTTAAAATTTGAAATAAAAATCCGTGGCGACGACAGTGTGCCGAAACGCTCTTAAATTAGGTGAAATTCAGTATTTTCGGAACCACTCAACTGATTTAAATTTTTTTTGATAACATTACGGAGAATCTTAAAATGATAAAACTTGTCAAAGTTCAATTTTATTAATTTTTAAAAATTTTATTTTGATTTTGCAATTTAGGTATGCAATTTGAAAGATTGATTAGTTCTTAACATTTTTAACTTTACTTATTTCGAGCTACAAACTACATATGCAGTATAACATTATTTCAGAAAATATACATTTTTTAAAAGGACTTGTCATAAAACCGTTATATCTACCTGTAAAATGTATATATTACCAAATTATTTTTTATAAGTTCGAAGTATATAAAGCTATTATTTAATCGGCAAAAGTTTCATGATGATAGGCTTAACTATTATTTAGATATGTTCAATCAAATTCAAAGTTAGTTTTGTATAATTTCCCATACGAAATACAAAATTGTCTACACCAGAATTCAGCTATAGCAGGGAACTAGCAGCTTTTGTCCACATTCCCACCTTTGCCTACCTCAAAGCTTCATATAAAATGTGATTTCAATGCGTGTTTCGAACCATTTTCATGCTTAAAATTTTGGTCTGGGGTACATGATAACTCTGTATTGACTTCCTTTTATTTATTAAGTTTAGTTTGTTCCAGGGGTTCGTGTGGGGCCCGTTTTTATTCGAGCTATAAATGTCGCTTCAAAAATAGTTTTTCACAAAGTTAATTCATCCCTGATATATCCTACTCCGGACTATTCTTATATTGATATCTTTTCCAGAGATAATTTTTCCCTGAAACAATTCTCAAAGATTTTACACGAATTCTTCGCCGGAGAATTATTCTTCGAGGCAATTTTTACATTTCTATATGAACAGCACATCGAAGGTCTTTCACATTTCCAACATCATAACATCATTATAGCGTTTTAAATATGTAGATTGTATTGGAGGTGCCACGCTCGGTCGACCAATCTCACCAATCTCACAAATCTTTATGCATTCTGTGAGTGTGAGTAGAACAAAAAAGGCCGTGAGTGAGTGTGCGTGATTAGAAAAATTATTTCGCGAGCTTGAGTGAGCGTGAGTCAAAACTCACTCACGTACCCATCTCTTCTTTGTACCCAAACGCACCGCAGAAGAATGATCCAGTAGATTAAACACCGAATTACACCTGTGTTCGTCAGTTTTTTTTTTGTGTAATTACCGTTTAGTTTAAATATTAGTTTTTTTTTTTAGTTTAAATGTTAGATTAAAATATGTATGTTTTAAAGAATCAATTGAAATTCGATAATAAGTCCGTATATCTTTATTCTGAAAATAACCACTTAATTAAAAATATACCAGATACATAATACCTAGACATCCGATTGCATATGTTGGTCTGTGATAGTAAATTTTATTAATAACACTTGTTTTAGGGTAATACACAAAATTATTTATAAAATATAATCGCAAACTTAACTGAGCGAGATAACTTTGATATCATTATATTATTTTTTTAAATACTCAATTGATATTGATTCAAGTACTAAGTTTTTAATAGTATTTAGTATTGCTTGCTACTTTAAAATAAAATTAAGTATTGTGTCATAAGTAATCTGTACCTACCTTAACTAAAACATATGAATTCATAAATTGCACTGTATTAATTTTTGGCACAAGTAACGTTCTGTCTATCGGTGGCTCAGATAGTGAGTGCGTTGGACTTCAAACCGAAAGATTGCTGATTCGAACCTTAGCGACAGCAACATCATAAATAAATTGAATATGTTTTTCTATAACGGCGCTATCTCTCGGCAGATAATGGGAAATCTCCGAGAGTAAAAACACCGTACATTAAAAATCTCTCACCACGCCGTTGGGATTCGGCATTTAATTGTAGGTCACGCCATTTGAGTACAAATATATTGAACTGCTCGTTTCCAAAACGTATACGAACAACTTTTAAAAAACATATAACAAACAAATCGTTTGTAACACATAGAAGTAAATTCTTGACCAGGTCGATTGTTCCTGTCTGTTGACATCACGATTACAAGAAAACTAGAAGAGCTATATCAAAGAAACTTCGAAGTTAGATTACTTATGAATCTGTGCTATCTGATATTAAAAATGGGCATGATCGATTTATTGTGAGCTATAAGCCGACCACTTATGTTCAAATCTTCATATAAGACTAACATCTACGGGTAAATTTTTATTTATTCCGTCCGAAGTGATATTTTTTCTCAACTATATGAAAATAATTTCGAAATTCGGTACACCTACCAATTTGTAAATATGAGTACTCACATAAAAGTAAATTCTTTCAAGATTACAAGAGTGCAGTTATTTTCAGGATGCGTAAACCCTGGAGACCTATGGATCACTTTAAAAGGTAAGCGCACGCATTATCATATATATGTAGAGTTTTCATAGTCGCTTAGTCCGTCTAAAATTTTATAATTCTTACTAACACCAACTACCAAAATTTCTCTACTGTAAAATTTCCCATGTGACCTAACCTTTCTTACTGCTTTGTACTTCACAAAGTCAAAAAAAAAGTCAAGTAATTCATTTTACCATAAAAACAAATATGAGTAGACTTATTTTAATCGGTTTGGCGTCATATTTTTGGAGATTAGCTTCATTAGTGCCGTGTGCTTTAAATAAACGCATATATAAACCAAAAGATATTCGACCACAAATATAGTATGATATTGAATAGCTTGCAGAATGCACTCAATACTTGCTATAACTCTGCTATTCGCTAGCCTAGTGCCTGGACTAGTCCAAGCGACAAATTCTGCGTATGACTGGGAAGTGGAATTTCTGAAAAATACAGTTTGTTCTTTTGATTGAGAAATTTATATAATAAATTAAACTTAATTTTCCAACAGGCTGATCGTGCACGAGACCATGGTTATCCCGGTGAATTGCATCAAATAGAGACCTCCGACAACTATGTGCTTTCGCTCTTTCGTATTCCCTACTCACACAACTTGCAGAATCAAGACCAACCACGTCCGGCAATTCTACTGCAACATGGCTTTCTAAGTTGTTCCGATGCCTGGGTGCTGAACGGACCCAATGATGCGCTCGCCTTTTTGCTCGCCGATGCTGGTTACGATGTCTGGATGGGCAACGCACGTGGTACTCGGTATTCGCGTAACAACACGCGACTCTCAACAAAGCATCCGTATTTCTGGCGCTTCAGTTGGCATGAGATCGGTGTCATTGATATCGCCGCCATGATCGATTATATGCTCGAGACAACGGGTCAAAGTGCGATACACTATGCGGGTCACTCACAGGGCACCACCGTCTATTTTGTGCTCATGTCAGAGCGTCCCGAGTACAATGAGATGATTAAGACCGCGCATATGTTGGCGCCGGTTGCCTTCACGGGCAATATGACAGCGTTGTGGGCGAAGTATACACGGCGTTTTTTCGGACGTCCGAATAGGCTGACCCGGCTGCTGGACACCATGGAGATACTGCCGAGTTCTAAATTTTACACGAACATAATGAATCTGTATTGTGTTAATAATCCAGCGCTGAACTTCAAGTGCAGTAATACTTTTTACATGCTGTCGGACGAAGATAATTCGAATGGCAATATGAATGCGGTAAGTGTCATGGAATATTATTTAAAATCCTCTAAGTATTATATTCTATCAGACGATCGACGAGTATATTACCCTAACACATCCGGCTGGTGCGTCCAGCACTCAGTTGCTGCACTATATACAGGAGTACGAATCGGGACGTTTTTGTCAGCTCGATCATGGACTCGCAAAGAATCTGCAGGTTTATGGTAGAGCAACACCACCTGATTATGATGTCAGCCGTATTACCGCCGCAACGCATCTCTACTATGGTGATGCGGATACGTTGGCCGCTGTTGTGGATGTGGAGTATTTGGCATCATTATTACCAAATGCGCATCCGTATCATGTGCCGGATCCGACATTTAGTCATACGGACGTTGTTTGGTCCATGCAGGTCAAGGAAGTGATCAACGATCGTATTATTGCCGCCTGCAATGCGTATGAGGAAAACTTGAAAAATGTCTGAAACATAAAATAGTTAAGGCTAAGTTTAGTTACTTATTTTAAATGTAATTATTTGAATCTAATTATTAACCTAATTATAATATACTATATATATATATATATATATATATATATATATATATATATATATATATATATATATATATATATATATATTAAAAGAAGATGAAACCTTCGAAAATGAAGTAATTGTGGTTTCTGAAAGTCTCAAAAATATGAATGTTTTAAGAATATTTAAATTGAGTATATTAGGGCTGTTAAAATCGTGTCCATTATCAAAGTTACAGGAACATATTTGGTCCATTTTTACTGGTCCATTGTACTGGAACGTGATTGTTTTAGGAGGAATAATAGTCTTATAAATATGAGTGTTTTTGGACTCATAAAATCGTGCCCTCTGCTCAGGGGTTGGAAGTCTTTTTGGACCCTTTTAAGTGCTCATATATGAGTGTTTTAGGAGTAATAAAATTTTCATAAATATGAGTGTTTTGGGCTCATAAAATGGTGTCCTCTATCCAGAAGTCGGTAGCCTTTTTGGACTCCCCATCAAAAAAATTTTGAGTCTTTTAAGACTCATAAATGTGTCATATTTATGAGTGTTACCCTCATTTATGAGCACTTAAAAGAGTCCAAAAAGGCTCCCAACTCCTGGATATAGGGCCCCATTTTATAAGCCCAAAAACCCTCATATTTGAGACTCTTTTATTACACCTTAAACACTCATATTTGAGCACTAAAAAGACAACAAAAAAGCTACAGAAACTGCGCTTTAAAGAGCGCAAAATCCGCGTATTTTTGATGATTTTAAAATATTCTTAAAACATTTTTGAAGTTTTTCTTTCTTCAGAAATATAGAATATGTCTGAAATGAATCCAACATAGTACATGTTCAGGTTTATCTTAGTCCAGACATCCGTGAGAAAATGCATTTATTTCAAAAAAATCCATTAAATTTGCTGTTGAATTTACACTAATATTTTATTAATTATACCCTACACTAAGATTGAAAGGGTATATTCAGTTTGGTACGCCGTTTGTAACACCCAGAAGGAAGCATCTCCGGTATGGAAAAGTATATATATTCTTGATCAGCATGACCTCCTGAGCCGATTCAGCGTCTGTCTGTACGTCTGTCTGTTGAAATCACGATTACAGAAAAACTAGAAGAGCTAAATAAAATTTAGATTACTTATATATCTACACTGTCTGTGAGTGAAAATGGGCATGATCAGTCCATTATGACCTGTTAAGCTCCCACTTATGTTAAAATTTATCATATAAAACACCTCTACTGGTGAATTTTACCGTATACGTGTTCAGATAAACTTTTTTTGGTCAAATATATATTGACTTCATGCTCAAATACAAGAAAATAATGTTCTCCCGCGAAACGACTTGTGGTTCCCAAAAAAAAAACGAAATTCGGTGCACCTACCCATATGTAAATATGGGTATCAAATGAATGGAAATTCTTCAGCGATTGAAAGTTTGTAGTTATTTTCAGGATTCGTATACCCTGGTGACCTATATACCACTTTGAGTGGTAACCACACATGTGTAGGGTATTTATAGTCGGCTTAGACCCACTATAATTTTGATAATCCTAACTATTATAATAACACCTACTATAAAATGTCCCTACTTTAAAATTTCCCATGTAATCTAACCTTCCCAACTGGTTTTTATTTGATTTCAAATTCAAAACGAATACAAGTTTATCAATTTTATTTAAACAGTAGACAGTAAACAGTATTTATGAGGGCTCCTAAATAACTCCTTAATATGAATCTTTTATGAGTCATATTTTTGAGAGCTCCGAAAACAGTCTTAAATGAGATACTTTTAAGAGTTATTTTTCTGAGGGCTCATAAAAGACTCAAAAATTGGTCTCCTTTACGACTCCAATTTTAGAGCGCTCCTAAATTGCTTAATGGGTCTTTTTGGTGCTCAAATATGAATGTTTTAAGAGTATTAAAAGTCTCATAAATATGAAGGTTTTTGGCCTCATAAAATCTGGCTCTCTACCCAGGAGTCGGAAGTCTTTTCGGGCTCTTTTAAGAGCTCATATATGAGGGTAACACTCATAAATATGACACATTTATGAGTCTTAAAAGACTCAAAATGTTTCCTGGAATGATTCATACAATGAATGATATATAATGTTTGGTTTTTTTTTTATAATGAGTGAATTATTTGTGATACTTTTTCTTTACTTAAAATACACCAATTTTTTTAACATCGTAAACATAAAGGAATAGCCAGTCTAATATGTCTCGGAACTCTTCGATAATCGAAGTTTTCTAAAACTAACTTCGATAAAAAAATCGATCTCGATCACTACTAATTTTTAAAATTTTTCGAACAACAAAATATAAGAAAGAAATACGATATTTTAATATTTATCACATCGATATCACAATGCTTTTCGAATCAATCTCAATATTCGATACAACTTTTTTTTTTTATCGTTTCGAATAAACTTCTTCTAAGATGTTTATTCGAATAACATCTTAGAATGAATTGTACTATAATATAGTTTCGAAGTGGTAATCGAGATTGAATGAATTTCTCGAAACGATATCGAATCGAATGGCAGACTTTGTATGATCGAATAACGATTGATTGTTGTAAAATACTTGTACTATTCGTAAACATATCTCGGAACAGATGTAATGACGTAAATACATTTCGTATTGTATTGAATTAGTTAAGAACACAATAGACTTTCCGATACAAATATTTATTATTCACTTTAATCGAATGCTTTTATTAAATTGACAAATGTTATAACTATAAATATTTTGTAACAGAAATGATGACTCTCGTAAGTTTACGAATATTTATTAGTCACTTTAATTGAATGCTTTTGGTAAAATTGACTAAAATTAGATTTTTTAGTATTAAACATGTGTCTATGGTTTTGTGAACCATGTTAGAATCTGCTATATTCATATAAATAATTTGAAATTTTTTGCAAATCCAACATATATTTCTCTAACCTATTCAACTTTTTGAAAGATTATGGTTAAATTTTCCGTTAATCAAAGATGCTAATGAAAGTAGTAAATTTTAAAATAGAAAATGATCGTGAATTCTCGCTAAATTAAAAACAATTTTATTTATTTCACTTGTTGGTCTTTTATATTTTTCGTTATAATAAAAATTAATCGAACCATTTAATGTAAGATCAAATCGATTTTGTTCTCATTACGTGTTGGATACTTTGGTGTGGGCACCACAATACCGTTATACGTATCGACAGGCTTCAGATGATACTCGATCTCAATGACTTGATTATTGTTCTCGGTTTTAATTTCATTCTCATTATGAATTTCCAGAATAATAGGTTTTGACTCAGGTTCGGTAACAACAATTGTAGGGTTTTTCTGCACAGCTTTTGGTGGTGCTACTACCACGATCTGTCCAGCGGGCTTAGAATGTGCCGTAATTTGGAAAACTGAATTTTTCACATTTTCAATCGGAGTTGGTTTTTGAGTTGCCTTTGGTGGTGCCATTGGACGTAGCTGTACGAGGGTCGATGTTGGACGTTGAGGCTTTGCTGGTTTTGGTAGTTCCACATCAATAGACATGGCAAAAGAACCGACGGCAAAGAGTGCAAGTAAAGCGATACAATATACAGAACTCATACTGAATGGTGTATAATTAAAAACTGATACGGATACAGAGAATACAGTAGTATTTAAATAGCTATTCTTTCAATAAGGTTTAAATTCTGAGATACCACTTAATTAGTTGATGTTCGTATAATTGCGGATTGTAGCTATTAACTTCTTAAACATTTCAATAATGAGATGTAAAAGAATAGAGTTCCAACATGCAGAGCTTCGAAGATAAGATAAGCTGAAATTCATTTTAATTATAACGTAGGTGTGGGGTTTTTTTTTTTGTGACGATTAACATGCATAATACAGTGCAGTGAAAATACATCTTACGATTTAATAAATGTTTTGGATTATCAAATTATGGCGTCGGTTTTGAACCGTCACTTCAGGGTTACTCGTTTGAATTGTTTTAGTCTTTAAAGTTAAATTTTAACAGGTTACATAGAAAAAATAATCGACGTAAATATAGCAACTGATATTAATTGCATTCATTAATCAATCCAGCAATGAATTGACTAATTAATAACGTACACATATTCATATTAGCAAACGGAATTGCCGATTTAGCAAATGTTTTCATTGAATTAGTGAATTTCATTGCTGGATTGATTAATGAATGCAATTAATATCGGTTGCTATATTTACGTCGATTATTTTGTGTATATGTTGCACATCTTATTTTTCATGGACTCAATATTTGTCGAGGGATAAATTTTGTCTATGGATCAATCGGAAATTGCGACTCATCGAGACGTGGTGAAGCCAAACAAGTTCTGCGATGCCATATTAGAAGAATAATAAAATTGTATAAATGTTGCACTGTAAATTAAATTTAAAGCGTCATATGTCCCTTGATAGCAATTCACCCAAACTTCTAACTTAAATTCCAACACAGTTTACCCATTAACTATTCTGTTCTTACACAAATTGCCTGGTTTATTAAAGTCTGCACTAAATTTGCAAACAGTTTTCGACGAATGCAAATAGTGTGAATGCGTTTGAAGAAATAGTTGCGGCATGTTGCACCAGCTGTGGCACAAATAAGAACAAACGCGTCAACGGAAACGGATACTAACATGTTAGCATGACACTTCTGCCGGATATTGCAAAATGTGGCCAGCATAATTCAAACAAATGCTGCGCAGTTTCAAACAATTTCGAAGACCACATTTATTCATCTTTGCGAATGACAGCGAAAGTAAAATAATGGCCAAACACTTGATATATGCTGAATTTTATAATTAATTTATAAACTCATGCAATACATACTAGTTGTTGATTATAATGTGTCCCAATATATATATACAGGAAGTGCTAAAGTTCATTTTAATACCATCGTTGTAGAAATAAAGAAATACAATTTAAAATTTTATTATTTAATGTCGAAAGCGTTCATGTTATAAAATAATCATCAAATTAAATTTTAAATTCAAATGTTAAATGTTTAATATTCAATTTTTGTAGTCATTCAAATATCTATTACAATTAGCGTATTCACAGTTCATCGTATTTTAGTATGGTATTCGTACCATATATATATACGATACAATAACACAGAAACGTCAATTTGTTCTTATCCCAATACAAGTTTTGTATTTGAGAGTAGCCCGAGGTATGTTTTATTGGTGTCGTATTTTGTGAAATGAAGAAAAATTGTATTTTTTGAAAAATCTAAATTTGTTGTATGTAATATACATGAACAAATTTTAAAATCAGTTTCTAAATTCGGAGGCAAATATAATCAAAATTTTAATAATATTATTCTATACGCTATAAAATGTACGTATGTATATCATATCCTATTATTATCTATATATATAAAACTCTTGGTCCGTCTGTCTGTCTGTTTGTTTGTTCCAGCATCACGTCTAAACCGCTGAACCGATTTTTGTAACAGGATACTGTGGAGACCGGAGGGTGTCAAAGGCTATATATGGACGCGGTTGGACAAAGGGGCGTGGTACTTCACATACAACCTAAACTTTCAATACGATATAACTCGGAACTTTCACCAGCTACGAACATGAAACAAAAAAATCAAATACAAAAAAAAAAATTAAAAGCAAAAACACAAAAGCACAAAACAAAAGCAAAAATACAAAACAAAAGCAAAAATACAAAAACAAAAGCAATAACATAAAACTAAAATCCAAAGTAAATGAAAAACAAAAAAGGAAAGATAAAGATAACCAAACTCACCACACTTAAATTCACAACAATAAAATTCCACACACTAAAATTCACCACACTAAAACTCACCACACTAAAACTCACCACACTAAAACTCACCACACTAAAAATTCACCACACTAAAACTCACCACACAAAAACTCACCACACCAAAACTCACCACACTAAAACTCACCACACTAAAATTCACCACACTAAAACTCACCACATTAAAACTAACCGCACTAAAACTTCTACTGGGAAAAACTTACCACATTAAAAACACTAAAACTCACCACAAAAAATTCACCACACTAAAACTCACCAGATTTAAAGTCACCACACTAAAATTTACCACACTAAAACTCACCACACTAAAAATTCACCACACTAAAATCACCACACTAAAACTCACCACACTAAAACTCACCACACTAAAACTCACCACACTAAAACTCACCACACTAAAACTCACCACACTAAAACTCACCACACTAAAAATTCATCACACTTAAACTATCCACACCGAAATTCACCACATTAAAACAAACAACACTAAAACTTCTACTGGGAAGGCCTCTACGGGAAAAATTCCAACTGGAAGAATTCTACCGGGAAGAATTCTACCGGGAAGAATTCTACCGGGAAGAATTCTACGGGAAAACGTTCTATGGGGAAGAATTTTACGGAGTAGATTTCTGCTGGGAAAATTCTACGGCGAAATATTCTACTGGGAAGAATTCTTCGGGGAAGCACACTCTGAGAAAGAATTGTTTTTGAAAAAAGTTGTGATTTATAAAACCAATAAAAACTTCCACAACGAAGCACGGGCCCCTGATATAAATCTCAAAATTTTTTTTGTATTAATAAAATCGCTCCATATCTTTGAATTCACAAAATCTTGGCACGAGTCGTGCACGGGTCCAGCTAGTTATAAACTATAAATGACCACCAAAAAATATATTCATAATAAAAACAAAGACAAAGGTAGCTACAAAAGTATCTGAGAGAAGTCATTGTAAAATATCAGAGTTATCACAGCTTTGCAAAGTTAAGACAAACTTTGGATAGTTATTGTATTTTAATGAAAACAATTGTAAGTTCCCAAGAAACAATTCGTTCCGCTTATGTTCCGATATCGGTACAGCAAAACGGAATCATATTCCGGAAACGTTCCGTTTTCTGAATCCAGAAACGTATTGGAGCGCGGGTTTTAAGGAACATCAAAAACTATTCGAATCTGATGAAAATCCGTTATGACGTGCCGAAATGACGGAATTGTGATTTCGTTTGTGCCGGAGTTCCGTAGAAATGTTTCTTGGCCAAAGTGAAATTTTTTTTGTAAACCCCGGTTTTATTTTTATAGTATATGGGTTACTATAAATTCGATTTTATTTCCTGGAATTTGAGTTTGAAAATAAACGGGTTTTTGATTTTTAAGAGGTACCACGTGACCTTGAGATCACTTTTTTTATTTTTTTAAATTTTCAACCTTGGTTTATGCATCGATGACAATTTTTTTTTAACCCGCCCACTTTGTAATAATTCAAAAACCACTTATGACCTCGGTCGGTTGTCGATTTTTGGTCGGTTCCAAGGGATCGAGCGTCACTCTCCCTTCATAAAGAACGTCGTGACATTTATTTTTTTTTGGGATTTCGACCGGCCCTATAAAGTAAAATTCAGCCAAAATAAATGCAGTTTATAAGAAACTCTTTCATATCATCACCAAATCACGTAACTTTCTTAATAAATTAATTTTATTTATTTAAAAATTAAATTAGATTCTGAGTCTTAAACAACACTTTACACTTTACGTTAGCCAACACTGGACGTAAAAAAAACAATACAAACCAACAGCTGACTTTGACAGCCACGTGCGATTGTCAAACACTTCGGTGCAGTGATTCAGAAAGACAAACGTCTCTTGTAAATAAATATTTATTTCAATTATTAAGTATTAGTTAAGGCCGCCAAGCAGTCGAAATGAAGTTAAGGAATATCTATACCTCCGTCGCCTGCAACCGCACCACAGAAAGCGCCGACTGGGGCAACAATGGCTGGATTGTGTTTGGCGCATGCAACGCAGTTGGCATCTACGATCCCAAGGTAACTAAATATTGCAAATACGCCAAACAAGAAAACTCCTAACAACCAGTCGTAGTATTTGCAGGGCGGTGGCAAAATAACGCACACCTATGTGCGTCACAGCAAACGTGTGAACACGGTGCAATGGCTGCGCCGTACGACGCAAGCGATTGAGACGCATTTTTTGAGCGGCGCCGATGATGCACTTGCGCTTCTATGGAACATAGAGCAGCCGGAAGCACCCGTCTGCTATGCGTTGAAGGGACACGAAAGTGGCGTCAATGCAGTGACGGGCATCTATCAAGGCGAACAACTGCTGCTGGCAACAGCATCTGCCGATTCGAACATTAAGTTGTGGCGCTTTGATGGCAGCGCCTGCCACTGTACACAGACAATTCTCCTGAGTAGTGGCTTTTGTTTCGCGTTGCGTCTCACAGCGTTGCCCAAATGTGCCCAGGTTCTGCTCGCCTTCAGCTGCGACGATGAAACCGTGGCACTGTGGACACAGGGAGAGGCAGGAGCAGGTGGTGATGCAGACGCAGTGCCACCATTTCAGAGCGCGCACAAATTGAGCGGCCACGAGGACTGGGTGCGTGGCTTGGATTTTGTGCAACAGGGCGATGATTTACTTTTGGCCAGTTGCGCGCAGGACAACTTTATACGTTTGTGGCGTATATCACCACGCACGCCGGAGCAGGTGCGCAACAATTCGGTGGATATATTCAAGCTGCTCGACTCAAACGCCGGCGAGATACGTGTCGAGGAGAAGCTGTTACAGCTGGGTGCTGACAGCTGGTACGCCGTTAGTCTGGAGTCAGTGTTGTATGGTCACGATGCCTGGGTGTATGGCGTGCATTGGCATCAGGGTGAAGCAGGTAATGCTGGATTTTAAAAAATAATATTTGAACCAAATTTGAAATCATCATTTCCACCACAGGGCTACGTCTGCTGTCAGCCTCCATTGACAAGACGCTCATTATCTGGCAGGCCAACGAGGACGGCATCTGGCTGGAGCAGGTGCGTGTCGGCGAGGTGGGCGGCAATTCGTTGGGCTTTTTTGGCGGAAAATTTTCCAGCGATGGTCAGTCGATTTTAGGACACAGCTATCAAGGCGGTTTTCACATCTGGCAGCAACAGGAAGCCCTATCGTCTCAATGGACGCCACAGGTTATTGTCGGTGGTCACTTTGGCGAGGTTCGCGATTTGTCGTGGGAACCAAAGGGTGCGTTCCTGGTGTCTCTGAGTGCAGATCAAACAACACGCATACATGCTCCATGGATACAGGCGGTTGAATCAAGTGTTGACTGCACCTGGCATGAGTTGGCGCGTCCTCAAGTGCATGGCTACGATATGCAGGCGTTGGCTCTGTTATCACGATATAAATTTGCCAGTGGTGCGGAGGAGAAAATTGTACGCACTTTCCAGGCTTCGACCAATTTCATCGAGAACTTTCGACGCATTGCAAATGTGCAACAGGATGAGGAGGGTGATAAACTGATTGCAGGTTAGTGAATTATATAATTCTGCGTTTTTAATACCAGAATTAAATATGTTCCACACTCCGCACATATTATATTTATAAGTTAAATTGTTCGAATAATTTACTACGAATCATATTTCTTAAAACATTTGATTTTTAATCAAATGTTTTAAGTGATCCCAAAGGTATCAAAATTGAATTTTAGTTAACTTTTGAATGTTATCGATATCCTATATTTCTTCAAAATTCCAACCAGACAAACGATGTTTAAAATATGTCTTTGTTCTAACCTTTAAAAGTGGACGGTATCCGAATGTGGTCATAAAAGTGATCCAAAAGGTATCTAAATTGGGTCTTAGTTAACTTTGAATGTTATCGAAATCCTAAATTTGTTCAAAATCCAACCAGACAAACGATGTCTAAAATATGTCTTTGTTCTAACTTTTAAAAGTGAACGGTATCTGAATGTGTTCGGAAAAGTCTTAGTTAATTTTGAATGTTATCGATATCTTAAATATAATTGTTCTAACTTTTAAAAGTAGAAGATATCCGAATCAGAAAAGTGAACCAAGAAGGTATCAAAATTGGGTCTTGTTATCGATATCCTAAATTTGTTCAAAATTCAAACCATGCAAACGATGTCAAAAATATGTCTTTGTTCTAACTTTTTAAAGTTGACGATATCTGAAAGTGATTAGAAAAGTGACAAAAGGTATCAAAGTTAGGTCTTAGTTAAATTTGAATGTTATCGATATCCGAAATCTGTTCAAAATACAACAAGACAATCGATGTTCAAAATATAACTTTGTGCTAAAAATGAATGATATCCGAATGGGTCAGAAAAGTGATCCAAAAGGTATCAACATTGGGTCTTAGTTAACTTTGAATGTTATCGATATCGTAAATTTGTTCAAAATTCCAACCAGACATTCGATGTCCAAAATATATTATTGTTCTAACTTTTAAAAGTGAACGATATCCGAATGTGGTCAGAAAAGGGATCCAAAAGGTATCAAAATTGGGTTAACCTTGATTGTTATCGATATCCGAAATTGTTTCAAAATTTCTAAATATAACTTTGTGCTAACTTTTAAAAGTTGGTGATATCCGAATGTGATCAGAAATGTGAACCAAGAGGTATCTGCAAGGCCTACTAATCTTTTGGCTGACTTTTAGCTTTCAAAAAGATAACATTTCTTATTTTGTTCTAGTTGGGATCTTTCGAAAATCTACTTTTTCTGTTTAGTAACACAATTGATCAATAAAAGATATATTTTTATGTGTTTGAATGCTGTCTATTCAGTCTTAAGTTTTTGCCAAAAGAGAAGTCAACCAAAGAAAGTTATGTAAAAGTTAATGCAAACATTTTAAATATGAATTTAACTTATATATTTATCAGATATTTATTAATGTTATTATCTTAATTAATATGAATTTTAGCTATATTTTTGTTTACAAATAAGACATGATTCAGTCACAAAAACTAAATATATCTATCGAACAACCTTCGGTATTATTTTATCGGTATTTGTGTAATCGATATTTAAAAGTTAACTTTAAGACATCTTTGAAAAAATTGCAATTTATATAATTTATTTTATCAACTTCAGAGTTGCCCAAAGGCGCCTCGGTGCCCTCACTGGGTCTCTCCAACAAGGCGGTCTACAACGTTGAGGCGCCCGCCGCAACGGACAAACACGTCAAGGACGAGTATCCCGAAAACTACTTCGTGCCCATGAGCTTTGAGACGCCGCCGCAGGAGGAGACCCTCATGCAGAACACCTTGTGGCCCGAGGTGCAGAAACTCTATGGCCATGGCTTCGAAATCTATGCGCTAGCTGCATCGCCCGATGGCCAGCTGCTCGCCTCAACCTGTCGCGCCACTAATGCTGAGCATGCGCAGATTATACTCTGGTAAATAGATAATTTTTTTATGTAACTATTTATTCTATAAAATTCATATTTTAAGGAACACTTCCAACTGGAAACAAATACAAAAATTAGCTGCGCATCAACTCACTGTCACACAGTTGCGCTTCTCGCCGGATGGCCAACAGCTGCTGGCTGTATCTCGTGATCGTCGCTGGTCGCTATTTGCGCGCAACCAAAGCGTCGACGTAGATGCAGTGCCCACATTCACATTGGCCGCCACAACAGACAAAACGAACGGTGTGCATACGCGTATTATTTGGTCTTGTGATTGGTCGCACGACAGTCAGCACTTTGTGACATCGTCACGTGAGGGTAAAGTTGTCATTTGGTCGAAGCCGGTTGATGCTACTGCTGGAACAGACAGCAATACATCATCATCACTAAACGGTTGGCAAGCGCTTGCCGTATTGGAGCTGAAAAATGAATCAGTTACTGCAGTTGCATTTGCAACGCACACGTTGGCCGATGGCAGCTATGTGGTGGCGCTTGGCTTGGAATCTGGTTGCGTGCAGCTGCACAAATTCAATGGCCAATGGCAGCAGCTGTTGTGCATTGACAATAAGTATGCGATGCGCAATAATAATCAGTATATTAATTTATAATGAATTTAAATTTTGTTTTAGTGATGCACATCATTTAACCGTCAAACGTTTGCAGTTCCGCCCCAACAATGCAAATACACAGTCCAATCACTTTCAGTTGGCCAGTTGCGGCGACGATCATTTGGTTCGAATTTATGATTTAAGTTTATAAAATACTATTGTTGCATTTCTAATTTAAACTTTAATTTACATGCAGATAAATTATGTAATTTTTTAATATATACAACGACATTTTGCAAATCTGTAGTTCGTAGTTTATAATTTGAATCTTTGCTTCGAAATGTTATGTTATTAGTAAGACGGTGCAATTAATCGACCGTTAAACTTTTTGATTATGTGATTTATATAGGATTTTTGATTATTAAAAATATCGATTAATCTATTAATCAATTATTTTGATTAATCTAAATTGTGATTAACTGATTAATTAAGAATTGTACAACAAAATAGTGTGTCAATAATTATTTTAAAATTACCACATTATTTTATTTTTTTATTATTTGAAAAATACATTTTTCAAGTTATAAAATATTTTAAATTTTGTATAATAAATTAATCAAAATTATATCATATATTGTTTTCTCAAAAATCTTGATTAATCGATTAGTCAATTACTCAGGGCAGGGTTCTGATTCATCAAAATTCTGATTAATTAAACGCTAGAGGCTTGCGTTTTATTAGTACCAGTATTAATATAATTTCATTTCTTCTCTAAAAGGTTCTTTGGTTTTAACGGGTTTAAGGGCGAAAATAAACTAAAGTATTAACAACATTAAAAGAAAGTATAGATTGTTTCACATATTCGTTTTAACACACATTCCCGAAAACGATTTTCCGGAGAACATTACAGTCCCTTACACAACATGTTTTCAATAGTAATATTTTGAAAGGTTTTTAAGATATTTGTATGTATACTCGAAAAATTAAACTATTTTTGGATGATTTTTAATGAATAATTTTTGTGGAGTTTTATTTCAACAACGATAACATATTAAATTGTTTTCGATAACTTGTTAAAAGTTTGAATTTAATTAAACTCAATGCAACACTGGTCCATATTTTTTCTTTCGAATTTAAATTAAATTTCAACTGATAGAATTAATATCGAAATTGTAAATTATTGCATGAATATTATTCTATATTAATTAATAATTAATTTATAATATATATTAATTATTAATTTATTCAATACAAATGCTAGAGTACTGAATACATTCTCAACCAAATTAATCGTTATCGATACACTAAATAAATAGACTATTTAGTATTTAGCAGTAGAAAATGCAACAATACTAATGAAATGGAGTAAATCTACTTCGTTCGAGTAGAATGAGAACACTGCATCAGTGAAAACAAAGTGATTAATGCTGAAGAGGGTGGATTGTGGATTGATTGACGAAGTGACGGAAAAGTGAAACTAATTGGAGTCAATTAAATGAAAATTTGTGCAATTAAAACGCATCCGCATTAGTAGAGGCTGCAAGTTTTACATAGAAGTGCCTGCAATTGGACAGCAAAATAGCAGCTGCTTTGAAAACTGGCAGTCTCTCATTGACTGGCCGAGCATTCGACCGAAAACTGTTCCAGACGGCTGGCTGACTACAACAACGAACAACATAAATATAAAAACAACATAAATAATAAGAAGAAGACGACAACGCAGACAGTGGGTGGGTGCAGCAGGCACATTGAACGTGGCGTGAATGTGTTTCGCCAGCAGCATCGTCGAATCGCACAAAAAACTATTTTTAGCAGCACCAGCAGGAACAGACGGCGGCGCCAGAAGCGACGCAACGAACAGGTCAACAACAACAACAACTGCAACACCAAAAGTAGCAGCAGCAAGTAGAAGCACGGCAAAGGCGGCGAAAATGTCGCGCAGCAAATCGCGACTGCAGACGGAAATATGTGGCGACTGCGGTGCATCCGGTAAGTGGTGGACACGACGCGCATATTAAAATATAATTATTAATATTTTTCTGCTTTCTCTAACTACTGCCTATGTCTTATACTTCTCCAACTTCTGTACTCAACCAATACAGATCCCGCTTGGGCCTCCATTAATCGCGGCATATTACTCTGCTCCGACTGCTGCTCCGTACACCGCAGCCTTGGCCGCCACATCTCGTTGGTCAAATCGCTGCGCCAAGGCAGCTGGGAACCGCCGGTGCTAAATTTTGTGAACTCACTGAATGCGCACGGCGCCAACAGCGTCTGGGAGCATCATCTGCACGATGGGCCAGCGGCTTCGGGCGCCAAAAGCGGTGGCACACGTTGGCGCAAACCAACGCCCAAGGATGCACTGCATCCGACAAAGTCCGATTTTATCAAAGCGAAGCATGTGCAGTTGGCATTTGTGCTAAAGCCCAATCTGCAAGATAATGGCGATGATGTGAGCGGCAGTGGTGGCGTCGGCGGAGGCAGTTGCAATCTGGAGCATGAGCTCAGCAAACAGCTGCATGCGAGCGTACGCACCAGCAATCTGGAGACATCGTTGCGTCTGTTGGTGCAGGGCGCCGATCCGAATTTCTTTCACGAGGAGAAACGCTCGACGCCGTTGCATGTGGCTGCCAAATTTGGACAGGCCTCGCAAATCGAACTGCTGCTCGTCTATGGCAGCGATATTAATGCCATCGATGGCAATGGATTGACGCCGTTGGAGGTGGCGCGCACCAACAATCACAATACGGTGGCGGAGCGGCTGCTCGACGCCATGTACGATGTTACCGATCGCATTATCATGTTTTTGGGCGGCAAGAAACCAGATCATACTGGTGGTCGTCATCTCATTATACCGGAGTCGTACAATGCAGAGGTCAGCGAGCAGCTGAAGATTGCGAGGGGCCGGCTGCAGTTGGTGCCGAACAAAATGTTTGAGGAGTTGGTGATGGATCTGTACGATGAGGTAGATCGGCGCGAGAATGAGGCTAGTAAGTAGTGAACGTATACAAATTATGTAAAATACAAAAATTATCTATTATAAAATATTATGGTATACCGAAATATGTGAACGAATAAAAAAGAAATTAAATATATCTAGTTTCTATATCGATTAAATTCAGAAAATATCAAATGAAATTCAAAATTTTCCATGTGAAATTCAGAAAATAGAAATTTAAATTAAAATTTGCATTTCAGAAAATATCATATTCTGGAAATTCTGAACTACAATTGATGTTTTCTTGAATTTTAAATGGTATTTCTGATATTTATGAATTACAATTGAGCTGTTTTGAGTTTGAAATGGAATTTGTGAATTACAATTGATGTATTTTGAGTATAAGATGAAATTTCTGAATTACAATTGACCTGTTTTGAATTTCAAATGGAATTTCTGTATGACAATTGATGTGTTTTGAATTTCAAATGGAATTTCTGTATGACAATTGATGTGTTTTGAATTTCATTTGGAATTTCTGAATTACAATTGATGTGTTTTGAATTTCAAATGATATTTCTGAATTACAATTGACGTGTTTTAAATTTCAAATCAAATTTCTGAATTACAATTGATGTGTTTTGAATTCCAAATGAAATTTCTGAATTACAATTCATGTATTTTGAATTCCAAATGGAATTTCTGAATTACAATTCATGTATTTTGAATTTTAAATGGAATTTCTGAATTATAATTGATGTGTTTTGATTTTCAAATCTAAGTTCTGAATTACAATTGATGTTTTTTAAAAATTTAAATGGAATTTCTAAATTATAATTGATGTGTTTTGTACATAAAACAGAATATCTGAATTACAATTGATGTGTTTTGAATTTCAAATGATATTTCTGAATTACAATTGACATGTTTTTAATTTCAAATCAAATTTCTGAATTACAATTGATGTGTTTTGAGTTTCAAATGGATTTTCTGAATTACAATTGACTTGTTTTGAATTTCAAATGTAATTTCTGAATTGCAATTATTGTATTCTGAAATTGAAATGGAATTTATTTCGTCAACAACACTTTTGAAAAACCTAATTTAAAAACAAACTCACACATTTTCAGTTTGGTCCACATCTGCGCTAAATGCTGAAAATGTCGCCGTTCCATTTTTGCCCGCCAATCCATTTTTGAGTGCCACACGCAACCAGGTAACTATTACTATTAACTGCTATAAACAAATGTTAATCTTACAACAATCTACGCCACAGGGTCGCCAGAAATTGGCACGTTTCAGTCGTGCCGAATTTGCTGGCCTGCTGACAGACGTCCTAATCGATGCACGCCGTCGTCAGAATATGGCCAATCTGCGTCCGCTGGAAGCTACCTACAATACACCCTCGAACATCGCCGTACCAGTAACATACAGCAACGAACATGAATTGAATCTGTCAGACGAGGAACCAATCTACGATCCTGTCGCAAGTGATGACGATTATGCAGTGGTGCCTGAGATTGCACAACAGGTAAATTATATGCGACAGAAAATATTGAAATTAAACAATAGTTTTGGCTAAGCGTTTGGCGCACGAGTTGCTTGCTAGTTGCACTCTCGAGGCTAGTACATAATTTATATTATAAGCTTAAAATTGCAATAAAATATTTTAACTATTTTATTATTTTAAAATTAAAATCTTAGACGCTAAAGTGCAATTATTGCATTACGTTTTTTTTTTATAGATAATATGCATATGTTTAGAGATTTAGTTAATTTTTAAATAATTCAAATATATAATTATTATAATCTATATATTAAATACACATAATTCAAATATATAATTATTATAATCTATATATTAAATACACATACAACCTAAGTAATAAACGAAATACAATCGACTCTAAGGAAACTCTTAGGTTTTTCGATAATTTTCTCATATTTATTTGTCAAAAAAAGATGATACTTTCTTTAAAGTCCACTTTATTTCGTTTATTGATTAGGCTGATAGTAAAATTTCATTAGCTCTAGTTTCTAAATACAAAAAGGTTTTTAAATTTATACGTTGTTGGTGGTAAAACTACCCATTTATATTTTTTTGTTTTTCTCAAAAAAAAAAAAAAAAAAAACATTACTAAGTTTGTATCGAAATTTTACTTTTTTACATTTTTGAATGTAGTTTTTCCACTAGTCTACTGTGCACATATTTCTAGCACAAAAGACAAAACAAAAAGGGCGAATTTAAAAAAATAGAAAATCTTCTCATGCCAAAAGGGCGAATCTTTTCGTTTTTTTGCCATAACTTTTTAATGGTACAAGATAAAATAGTGATGTAAAGGCATTGTTTTGTTTGTTTTCAAAGCACCTATCTGCATCATGAATTAAATATATTTTGCCAATCATTAATTTGCCATTTATTATTTACAGGAAAAAAAATGCAAAATATTTATAATTAATGAGACAGATCGATAGGTGCTTTGAAAACAAACAAAAAATTCCTTAACATCACTATTTTGTCTTGCACCAATAACGAGTTATAGCAAAAAAACAAAAAGATTCGCCCTTTTCGCTTGACAAGATTTTTCAATATCTCCAATTTCTTTAAGACATTATGATAGTTTTCTTCTACTGGTTATAACTTCTTAAAGGAATTGTTAATATTCAACATTCAAAATAGTGGTAAATCGTTAAGATACAAACTTGAAGTGTTCAGTGGGAATCATCCTTATGAAGTTACCTATAATCGTTCCATAGACATCAAAAACGTAGAATGAACCATTTCACTACAATATGACGAACTATATTGGTTATCCTCTGAATCCTTTCGAACCCCATAGCGCCTTACTCAGACGTGTAGGGGTATCAGTTTATACTACATTTTTGATCCACTGACCATAGAGAACCTGTAAATCAAAAAATAAAATAATATGGAGACCTAAAAATGTATTTATTTTGCGTTTGAGGATCATAACTTTGGTCAGACAATAGTAGATTTTCATGTGGCTTATTTCACAATATTAACTCAAGTATTCTTAATGAAATACAAAAGAAATCAGGTCAAAAACTAAAAACTGAAAAATTTAAAAGTCCAAAATATACAGAAAAAAATGAGAATTCCTATTTTTTGTTTTACATAATACCATGAAAAACTTTAGTCAATATAAAAGAAAAATATGAAATAAAAAAATATTTGTTCTACCACTTTATATTATTATATCGTCATTGTAGAACGAAAAGTCACCAAATACATTTTCAAAATGCCAAATATTGATTTACAAAAATCTTTATATATCTGTGAATTGTTAATCGGTGATCTCAATTTCTTTACCACATATTAAGAAAATGTAAATCTACCAATTGGTATTTCAATTTTAACAATACATCAATTACTTTTTATAATATTAATCAACAAACTCGAAATTTAAGTTTTTCATAAAATTGTATTTGGTGACTTTTCGTTCTACAACGACGATGTAATAATATTATATTATCTACCGCCCCACGTTTCATTTTAAATCATACTAAAAATTCAATATTTTATTTCATATTTCTTCTTTTTTGTGTCAGTTAGATTTTCGTCTGACAGAATTCGAAAGGCCTAATGTTATTAAAATTGAAAATATTCATGTTTTAAAGTGTCTTTAATATGAACTAGAGATGCCCATCTGAAAAAAATTTCGATGTTTAGGTCGATATAATACATCGATTCGTTACGTCGATGTTTTTCGATATATCAAACAAAAACATCAATGTTTTCGATGTATCGAATAATTTAATTTTTGATGAAAATTTTATATGTCAAATAACCAAAATAAAAAGTTTAAAATAAATAAGTGTTTGACTTGAAACATTTTCGTATTATACAAAATAATTATGGTGTTGGAAATCAAAATGTCTGTAGCCGCGGTAGCTCAGTGGTTAGTGCGTTGGACTGCGAGCCGAAAGGTCCCCGGTTCAAGCCTGGACTGGGGCTAACAACATCTTTTCATAGAAACATTTTTCTATACCGCGCCATCTCTCGGCAGTAAATGGCAAACCTACGAGAGTAAAATATTGCCTATGAAAAGCTCTCACCCGCCGTTCGGATTTGGCAATAAACTGTAGGTCCCACCACTTTGAGTACAAATATAAGTCGCACAGCTCAAAATGGTTAGAGAGCTCGGCCTAAGTTCTTATAGGACTGTAGTGCCAAACTATTATAAGTCCATGTTATGTCATTTTGAGAAAAACACAAACACCATGTATGAACAAATGCTTATTTAAAGTGTTTTATTTCAAATAAAATAATTTCAAATAAATAATTAAATTTAGTTAGTTTCGATTATCAAATATGAATTTAACCGTGATTCGATATATCGAAAAATTTATCGAAAAAATACATCGATGTATCGAATAGATTCTGAGGCATATATCCCTGAAAAAAATCGCTAACCGATAGTCAAGAGGTGCAAAAGAGACAACAAGATTATTTTTAAATGAGCGCAATGCTTTAGTTAGAAAGGGATGTCTTGTCACGTGTACTTCACACAGATAGGAATCTGCAGTTACCTTTCTCCAGATGGTAGAACAAAGGTA
This sequence comes from Dryomyza anilis, assembly GCA_951804985.1. Classification (NCBI taxonomy): domain Eukaryota; kingdom Metazoa; phylum Arthropoda; class Insecta; order Diptera; family Dryomyzidae; genus Dryomyza; species Dryomyza anilis. The sequence continues at coordinate 25,570,751 of OX638133.1, forward strand.
ACCGGCAAAATAACCTGCAATTAACAGTTAGCTAACCGGTTAGTTACCGGTTACCTTTTTTTGATGGTATCGAACCAATATATCGCCTGTTTATAAATTATCGATGTATTTTGGACATTCCTATATGGAATCTTGATGAACCGGATGGCAAGAAAACGATAATATTTAATTGAAATCTCAATTCAGTTGCTCATCGCGATGATAGTTTAAAATCAGTTACAAAACGTTTTCAAATGAGTATGAGGTTGTCTTTAGAAACTTGAAGTCTATCGGAATATCATACTCAGATTGTGGATTAATAAAATAAATAAATTTAAAAATTTTAAATGCCATTTGAAAGCTTAACATTTCTATTATAATTTCTTATATTAATATTCGCCTCATCGTTGCGATTTTATAAAATAAAACAAAGTTTTTCAAAAATGTATATGCACAGTTTTATCACTACAACGTCGTTATATTTATTAATACGCTTTATATATATTAAAAACTTAAATAAATTTAGTCACATTTTAGTCAATTATATAGTAAGTTGTGTTCATTAGTTTTTAGCGTATATTTTAGTGTAAAACAAAATACAAACTAAGCGCAATTTAATAAAATATAAATGATAAAAATTCAAAAACATACTTTTAGTTCATTTCTGTGTCAAAATTATTAGGGTTGTTATATTTAATTATTGTCTATTGTAGATTGCAATAGTTTTTTGTTTTTCTTTTCAAATTAATTAAATATTATTATTTAAAAATACTTATTTTCAGTTTTAAATTGGGCGTTGCGATTAATCAAATTTATTGAATAATCAAATTTCTGATTAATTGATTAATCAAGATTTTCGATTAATCAGAACATTGATTAATCAATTAATCAGAACATTGATTAATCAGAACATTGATTAATCATTTAATCATGATTCTGATTAATCAATATTTTGATTAATTGATTAATCGCACATCCCTAGTTTTAAACCAATTTCAAACGAATCTAGTATGAACATTTTCACTTAAATGTTTTTTAATTCGTTACTCAATACAAAAACATATTTTTTAAAATGAATACAAACTGAATGTTGCGATTTGAATGCATTTTAATACAATAAAGTTATATATTCTATGCGATAAATAGAATATATAACTTTAAATCCTTGGAATAGAAAATTTTGGAAGTTCAAATATCCACGACTCTACTAATTATCTGTATTAGAATTGCAAAAATATTATTATTTGATTTAAATTAAGTTGTTTATGCAGCCTTTAGTTAATATCATAAGGCTTTTTTAGTATATTTATTATTTCCAAAATTTAATTATAGATTTATATATTTATTAATTTAATATTTTTCATTTAAATCACTTATTTTATTTTATTCTATAAAATTTAATTATTTTATTTTTTATTTGATTTTTCTTCTGTTTCACTTATTTTGAATTGTATTTTGTTTTTCTTTAAACGTGCTGCATACAGCCTCCGCTGCTGCATCAGCATCCCGCGCAGGAGCCCAGCTACGAAATGTTCACATTGCGCCGGCAACTAAGCGAATACGAATACGAGATCAATAAGCTGAAGACAGCCGTCCAGAAGCTGTCCTCAGAGAACTCTGAACTGAAATCGAAATTTTCGAATGCCTCGAAAAACGCCTCCAATTCGAGCGTCTACGATGAACCACTGTGAGCTTTTAATTGGCTTTTTTTGTATAATTTTATTTTAATTTTTCTTATTTTTTACTATTTTTTATTTTTAAAATTTTAATTTGCTGCTTTTATTGTTGTTCGTAATGCTTTGCTACATTATATGCCACAACTTGCCACCACCACAGCCGCATCGATTTAAATGGCAGCGGCGAATCGCACGACAATGAGCCGCACTCTTTGCCCGAAGTTTGCATTGGCGGCGCCGGCTCCAACTCAACCTCCAGCTCCTCGTCGGCCACCAACTCCAATCAGTCGACGATAAAACGTCCCGCCAGCATGTATGAGCGTCGTCTGGGTGGCGGTGCACTCGGCAAACCTAGCGATTGTCGCACCACCACAAGCATGTATCAGATGGCGGCGGACAAGCCGCTCGGTGAAGAGGTCAAAAATCGCACCGATGTGGTGACGCGCCGCCTCAAAGAGCTGATCATGGCCATGAGTCTGGATGTGCCGAACAAGGACAATTTGGTGCCGTGTGCCGAACGCATACGCATCGCTGTGATGGAGCTGATTTCGGTGTTTGCCATAAATGTTAGTAGTCTTTTGTGTTTGTTGGGTTTCATTTATTCTTTTATAATTTTTATAAATTATTTTTCTGCAGCAGTCCAACTGCAGCGAAATGATCAAAGACACGCTCAAGAAATTGACGCGCTTCAATGGGCTGCTGCAACGCGAATGCGAGCATCTGCAGAATGCCTACATTGTCGACGACAAGGCCATCATTGAGAAGTGCATCAAGGAGGTGCGCGACTGCGCCTATTACATCGCCAGCTCCACCAAGACGTTGGTCATGCAATTCGAATGATGTGTGCAGCATTATTTTATGTAGTATTTGTCTGCGTTGGCATTTCTATTTCACACAAATGATATTTTAATCACATGCACAAAGACACTAAGCTAACACACTTCTCCCTTACCCCTTCCCCATGTCCCCCTTGTGTATTTTATTGTATTCGTATGTAAATTTACGAAAATATATTTATAGAATATTCTAATCGCTCTTCCAAATATAAAACCTATACCTATTGTATGCCTTAAAGTTAACCCACGTTATTAACGATTTATTAACTGACTAATTGTTTGTTGTACTCATCACTAATGTCACACAAATTGTGCATTTGCAAATGTATCACTAGATTAAACTAAAACCAAAATAACAAAAATGAACAAAACGAAAAAAAAAGAAAATAATATAAAAATGATAATAAAATAACCTATATTAAAAACATTCTTGTTTTAATTCAAATTCTCTTGTTGTGCAAATATTTGCATTGTACTGTGTGAAAATCCACGAGCAGTCAATGCAGCATTTTCCAGTTTAGCAAAGGAATCGCCACGAATGGGACTTACGGCCAACGAGGACAAGACGAAGTACCTGGTGTCAATAAGCAAAGAGTCCCGGCGTCTTGGACAATACGTCACTATTGACAACCACAACTTCATAGTCTTGAAAATATCCGTCTACTTAGCTACCAGCATCAGCAAAAATAACAATGTCAGTCTTGAGATTGGCCGAAGAATAACTCCTGCCAACAGGTGTTACTTTGGGCTCAGTTGACAATTGAGGAGTAGAAGGAGCCATACAAAAATTACACTCTATAAGTCACTCATCATGCCAGACATGGACGCTTGCTAACACCGATCAAGGAGCGTTCGAGAGAAAGATTCTTCGAAAAATTCATTGTCCAATATGAGTTGAAATCAAGTACAGAATCAGATGGAACGATGAGTCGTCCGATCTCTACGTTGACATTGACATAGTCAGGCGCATTAAGATCCAGCGCCTACACTGGCTTAGACATATCGAGCGTATGGATGAAAACGCTTTGGCCGATGTAGGGGAGGTTTCGTCGACCAAGTAGCACAATCAACTCAGAAAGTAAACGTTATATAGCATTAAACTGTGTAGTGTAGCTACTGTAACAGTAGGTCTTTATAAGTCCTGTTTAATTTACTGTATAAAGGTTTATTCATCTAAACAAACAACGCGTATACAGTAACTTCAGTTACTTCTACGAAAGGGTTAAGTCAACCTTTATAAGGACAGTACACGAAAAAATTCTCCATCACAATATTACAAATATCTTATTAACTAGGTTAGGGCAAACTAATGTGTACACTTTATGTTCATACCAGAATGGCAGTAATCTCTTCCCCAAGAATACTTTAATGTAAATATTGGAGTTTATTGTGCCTGTGCTGATGAAAGTTTTACTTTTTTTTGCAACAACTGCAGATTGGTAGTAAAATAAGAAACTGTCTCGATTTTTCAATTGCTTTTTGGTATTAAATTTTTGGTCCACATTTCCTTATGAATCTGCAGTATAAAATTCCTGACCAGTAAGTTGCGAAAAGTCGGTTAAGACATACGTTACGTCGTTCATTATGTAGCACTTGAATATTTAAAAATTCGAGTGCTACCTTTCCTTCAGTGTTCACCACATCCTTTTTTCTCCCAGAATGTAATGATCAGGTTCTATTTAAACTAATTTATTCCTTGGAAATAGAGTTTCATTCTATTTTTAGTTCGCTAGCAATTTTTTATAAGTTCACTGAAAGTTATACTGTAAAATGCTCTAATTTCATTTTCTTAATCCACTTCGATTGTATTTTTTAAAAGTATGGACGAGTCCACTTCTAAGAAGTTATAAATATAATTTTTTGGCATTCATTCCACAGCCTTCTATATACCATTTTTTTAATGTTTTATGATTTTTATGAAAGACTAGCTGGATCCGTTTATAAAGGTGTGGATACATTTACGCCCTTTTTAGTGCATGCCTACGACGCTTTTATTCCGCCCACATTGATCGTAGTGCCATGCTCCTTTTTCCGATCTCGATCACATTCTACATGGCTATTAACATTTTTGAAAATGATCCTTTGTTTCGATTTGTACAACCCTGCTCTTAGTAAGTCAGGAGTTTTAGCATTTTTAAAATTGTTGTTATATGGGAGATGTCACGCCCCATTGTCCCATTCCGTCCAAGTGCTACGCAGGGCTCTGCTCCCAAAAAATCCATCTGTTTTTTTTGGATTTTATCCACTTAAAAATTCAAGATTTTTGGATTTTTTTTATTTTATTGATTTTTGAACATTTTTCGAATTATAACTTTGGAAATATATTTGTGGTTTTCAGGGTACAATTTATGTTTTGAAAATTTAAGAATTTGTTTTAAACCACCAAATCGAAAAGTAATTATTTGAACCACTGCTGGATGAAATCTCTGGTGAAAATGGTAATGAAATGATTCATATATTATATTAGCCAACTTATGTAGATCCAAATAATTTAATGATGTAGTCGCCGAAACCATGGATTTAATTCAATTCAATGCCAATTTTAAAGCAGAGATATTGATTCAATCTAATAGTTTCTGAAGAGTTGTCGTGTTATAAAGAGAACATTTAAAATAGATTTGATCAGGCACTTAGGCCGTTTTATTTTCTCGTCCATATGACTAATTCAGTATATAGAACCAAACGGCTTCCAGATCCAAGACGGTGAATTTTTTTCCACAAAGTATCATGATTCTACGTGTCCATTACAATGTTTAACATAATCTTATGTTTAGATTTTTTTAACTCTGCTCTTAGTAGGTAAAGAATAATAGCAATTTTAAGTTTTTTTTCTGTATGGGAGGTGCCATGCCCCATTGTCCAATCCCGTCCATATTCAACGCGATGATCGGAGTTTTCAATATGAACATTTGATTGTTTATCTCTACTCTTAGTATGTCAGGAGTTATAGCATTTTTAATGTTTTTGATATATGAAAGGTGACACACCCCTTTATACTATACCGCCCACATTCTACGTGACGATTCAACTTTTTAATATGAACCTTTGTTTCAATTTTCATAACTCTGGTCAGGAGTTATAACATTTTTAAAGTTATGGGAAGTGACACTCACCTTTATCAAATTCCGCCAACATTTAGCAAAAATATAAAAAACAACAAAATACATTACTGAGCCCAATTTCATGACTATGGCTATCTTATATAGATATTTTGAATTAAAAATTTAGTTTTGCCACGCCCATTTTTGTACCTTAGGAGGCAATTTTCAAAAAATCCCTTCGTAGTGCGCTCTCTCAATCAACACCCTGTCAAAATTTCAAGTTCCTAGGCTCAAATTTTGATTTTTTCGACGATTTTACGGCTTTTCCTTTGGGGTTTTCCGACTTTTCTTTTTTCCTAAACCACTCTTGCATTCACACGAACAAAATACAAAAAGAATCAATCCATTGGTTCGTTCTCCAGTGATGCTCTGGCACACACAGGACATTTCATTTTTATATATATAGATATATATAGATATAGTAAATAGTGTGATGGACAATGTCACGACGATTGCAAGTCTGCCTTCTATGCACGAGGACGCAAGTTAGAATCCTGCATGCTGCAAAGTTTTTTTTATTTCGTAAATTGTGCGACTGTGCTACTTGGGTTGGAGTGCAAAACTGTCGCCAGCGTGTGCAACGCTCAAACGACCACAAACCAAAAACTTATTAAATGATGATGAGTTTAGAAATCTGCTTAGTCCAGTGGAAAATAGTGCACTAACTCCATTCGCAAGCGGAGTTCAAACTGCCTAAGGAGAGCCAACAATTATAAAAAAATTATTGAGGAAATGATTGCTGCTTATCATGCGCTGGGGTTCAACATGTCACTCAAAATACATTTTCTCTGCAATCATTTGCAATTTTCACAAAAAACTTGGGAAATTTTAGCGAACAGCATGGTGAACGGTTTCATCAAGAAATCGCAGATATAAAAAACCAATACAAAGGAAAAGATATTCATTGTATACTCTCCGATTACTGCTGGTCGCTTTGCGGTAAAACGAACTCAGACGTCTATAAACTTCAAAAAATCAACTGAATAATATTTTAAATAAAATTTGAATTCATGTATTAGTTCATGTATTAAGTTTTTAGTCTGTTCTTAACAAAATATTTCGAATTTTATCATTTTCATGAACATTATTTAAATAAATTCATCATATCGAGGGCTTATATTCAATACAGTCTATCTACAAAAACACAGTTTTTCAGGAGAGCGAAAAAACTGATTAAATCGCAAACCATGAAATTGGCGATCATTTTTTCTTCTACAATATTAAATAAAAATGGTCTTTAATTGGTACAATTAAAAAAATTCAGCAATTTCGCGCTATTCATCGTGCAATGGTAGATAGATATTATTACAATTCAAATGTGATCAATGTTTATGAAAAAACGAGCAGATAGAGCATATTGCACAATATTGTAGTGGAGATAGATCAGAAAATATTCTTGGAATCAGCGATTAGTTAATTTTTTTTTATATCCTGGTGTAACCTAAACAAAATTCACCGACTAATTTTTGTTCTATCATTTTAGGTTCACGAGGTATATGATGGTTAAAGGGGTTAATATTCCGTAATCTAACCCGACATTTTTTAAAGAATAAAATAAATAAAAAAAATTAGTTAACTCTGTATCGCTATTTTAAAATCATGAATATTATCCTAAATATTTAAACTAATATCCTATTTCGGAACATATGGGTGTATTGACCTCATAAATATCATACGAATCCTTAACATATCTGAAAACTTTCTTTAAAAATAACACTAAACATTTTGTCTGGAAATACCATAAGTTTTTACATAGATTTTATATCCTTTTTCATACAAATTGAGTCGATTATTTGTGAGTTAGGATGGACAAGACGAAATCGACTCATAAAATTATGCTTAAGTAGAATATATATACTACTCCATACTTGGAACGCTTATTTACAGTCATTATAAACCTTTAAGCAAAAATTGTGTGTAGATAGACATTATTGCATTCATAAAAAATCATTCATGTTGATAGACAAATTATTGAAATGAAAATATAACAGTAATAGAATATTTTTTTTGTTCTAAATTAATGTCATAGATGCAGGGGTGATCAGTGAAGATTTCTGCATCAAAAACTCATTTTCGTCAAAATTGTAGATAGGCAGTATTGAATATAAGCCCTCGATATGGAATACGGGTCGTATGAGTGCTATTGGTTAAAAATTAAATTGCTTTTTAATTTTTTAAACAAATTTATCTAAGTGCAAAGTAGTGTCGGACGGTGTAATAGGTGCCTCTGTTGTCCTTTCATATTTTGTTCAGTAGCTCGTTTCGGTATTTGTTTTCGATCGCAGTTGTCGATTACTATTGTCGATTTGACGTCATAATGACGTCATTTTCATGTTTAATGTTTCTGTAAATTATTGAACGTTTGAATCGATTCATTTTGACATGTTCCAATTTCACTTTAGTAGGAATTTACTCACATCACTGTCTCTATAAATACTCACTAGCTTTTGACGTGTTGAGAAGCCTCTCGACTATAAAAATGATTGATATTTGGTTGGAAAATACATTATTTTTTGAATTTTCATAAACTCCATGTTCAAATATACTAAAAAATAACACTGTGTAGTTTGGGAGACACTTGAAAGTGAATTGAATGCATTGGAAGGTGCAACTTACTCCCGTTTCCATAATTGACGAGACTTCTACAATAGGTCATTTGCAGCATCTACGGTGAGACGAAATAACTCGATAAATCGCGAATCGGGAATATGAAATGGGTCCGCTGAGTTCCTTAAGCGACGCCTCTTAAAACGCATCATATTGAATACAAATGCAACTGCGTGTTGTTTTATACATAATTATTATAAAATTTCTTTTAAATATTTATTAAATAACTGAAAAATAAGATGACAATTATTTCAATTTCACAAGTTTCGTTTCGATTTTTATGCCAGTTTCAAATCAGACCGGTTTTAAACGATTACTTTGTACAAAAACAACAATTATCGCACAATCGACAATAATAGAACGAAACGACGTGACGTCATAGAAATCGACAAATTGTGGAATGAGTTACAGAAACGAGCTACAGAATAAGAAACAGAATTATTCGAAATAAATCGAATCTTTGATATGAAACGGCATGGCGTCGTTTAAGTTTTCCGCCATTATACAATACCTGTAGGTGCTAGCGTATATTCTGAGTATGTATGCGAGCTTGAGGACTGAAGATCACGATTCGTAATATTGATAAAGAATACATCCAAATTTTAATTGTTCGTCAGTATTACAAAAACAGTTTGATGTACGTCGTTGTTTGTACGTATTATTGATTAACTGGTTCGTCAATAACACGAAAACATTTTGATGTGCATCAATACGACGAAAGTGTATCAAATGTTGAGAACAATTTAATTTATCGAAGGACATACAAACTTATGATAATAATAAACTGATTTTTAAAATATAAAACAGTTAACTAAAAATAGTTCGTATTACGTCTACAATGACAAAATTTTCTATCGAGTAAAACTCACAACCCCAGACAAAAAATATACAAGAAAACTGGTATTGTAGTAGTAGTTTTGAGGAAAACTCACAGGAATATGGTAAAAAATACACATTGCACAAATGCATTGCAGGCATTTTGAATTTTTGAAAATAAGCAGGCTCCCTATAGCAGCATTTACGAAGGAAACTGGTATGTTCATGCCTACCCCTAGCAGGCAAAAGCATTTTTCTGTAAGTTTTGGTTTTGAAGTGTTGATAGGTATCTTTATAGCTAGAATATGGAAGGGAAAGGTAGCCTCCGAGTAGCAGGCAAACATATTGTATAGGAATTTCTGTTTTGAAATTTTAAAAAGCTTCTTCGTAGTAGGAAACTGAAAGGCAGCCTGCGAGTAGCAGGCAAACACAGTGTATAGAATTTTTGTTTTGAAATTTTAAAAGTTTGATCAACAAGTTGTCGACAGAAAATTATGTTTACATTATTTCTGTTTTGAAGTTTTAAAAGCTTGATCAACAAGTTGTCGATAGAAAATGTTGTTTTTTACAATATTAAATTTGCCTTCAAAAATTTTCAGTATTAAAATTTGTTGGCAGTTATTTGTTACGTTTCAAATAAATATGCCACGCCGCGTCTTTTGTGCGTCCGTCGATTTGTTAAGTCGGTTTGTTTAGTGAATATTTTTCCTATCGCCGCGATCTATGCCGATCTACATCAGGAGGTGACCAGCGACTGGCTCTTTTTGCCATTTTCGCCCACAGCATAATCTTCTTGTTGTACAAAACGTGTTTTGTTATTGCTTACTTCGATAACAAAAACATGGCGACACAATAACAATGTGAAGCAGCACAAATATGCGTAACCAGCAACACATCATTGAAGCGATTGATTTTAGCGAAAATACAACAAACAAAATTTGTCGGTGTTGTTGTACAACAAGAAGTTTTGGTTGAGGGCGGGATGGATGGTCACCCATGATCTAAATCATTCTACCATTCCCTACCATTTTGCTTCCAGATTATTGCACATATTACCCTGCCTGAGCCTACCATTTTGCTTACACCTGTTTGGCTGCCATACCCTACCTATGCCTGCCATTTCCCTACCAATTTTATTTTCATGCTATAGCAGGGAACTAGCAGCTTTTGTCCACATTCCCACCTTTGCCTCCCTGAAACCTACACATAAAATGTTATTTTAATGCGTATATGGAGCATGTTTGCCTGCGTGTTTCGAACCATTTTCCTGCTTAAAATTTTGTCTGGGGAAACTAGATTTTTAAAAAATTCAAAATTAGGTTCATTCTATATTCAACAGATTCTGGTCGATGAGACAAATATTGGTACCATTTAATATTATATTAATGATAAGCCATTAATATAATCTATATTAATGTATAAACCTAGAATAAAAATGGTTTGGCTGGTTTTATGTAATATATAAATGATATTGATACGTTTTGGGTAATTTGTAATTTTTGCAAAAAAAAAAAAAAAATTATTAAACCTACAATTTTTTTAACAATAAACAAATCATTTAACTATATTTAGGTAGCATTTCAAAATAAAAATTTCAATTTTAGTTTTATTTTTTATTTATATTTTATATTCATTAATGTTTTAGATATAAAAACAAATCGTTTTCCAATACAAAAAACAAGCTTTAGGAATATATTAATATTTTCTTTTTATATAATACAAATCAATTTATTTATTTAAAAGCTATTTCAAGAATATGTGCGAGTGTTTTAGAGACTTATAAAATATAATAAAAAAATGAACACAAATATTTAGTTATTTTTAAATGTGTTTTATAAAGTAATGCTTTTGATTATGGGAAATTGCAAAACTAAATGAATGATACAAATTATACGGAAAATTAGAGATAAAATTTCATTGTAACTGTACAACTTGAAAATATGTTACACACCACAGTACATAGTAATTGTAAATGTTTCTCAATAGACGACAAAGTGAAAACCTTGTGGATTATATACGGATTATATGTAATATTGCTAATCTATGTTTTTTATTATTGTGATTAGTCTTCTACGTTAATATGTTGAGAGTTTTTGTAAGTTAACTATTTGTTGTAGAGTGAGGAAGCTGTTATTATACTAAATATATATTATATTTATATTTCACTATGGACATTTGTTTATACATTGTATTATTTTTATATAATATTGGACTTTGATTTGATTTTCTATTATAGTTAATTAAAATAACTAAACAATAATGTAACAGAATCTTGTCTTTCAGTGACTGTCTTAACATAAAAAAAAACTTAATAAATTTGTCTTTAATACACAAATATCAATCTCATGACAATATTGCTCTCATTTTGTGTGTGATTGTCTCAAAATCAAATTGTTTCGAGTGCACATCTGTTATCAGCAGCAACAGCTTAAAATTACAAAACATTTAAAAAAATCTATTTACTTAAACGTTGTCAATAGTTTAACTATAGTAAAAATAGGTTTTATTTTTTTCTTTTAATAATGTGCTATAAAGTTAATAAATAAGTTGTGCACTGTAAATTTAAAGCTTCTCACTATCTAATTTTTATTATAACAAATTGCATTCAATTCAAACAAAAAGTGTTATACTTAATAAATAAGTATTTTTGCATAAGTTATATAAAATAATATAATATATTAATTTAAATAACATGTACATTTATAAAAACACTTGCTTTTTAAATATTTTTAAAAATGTTGTCACAAACAAATGCATTGTTAAAAAAAAAATGAAAACTAAATGGTTTCCTTTTTTTTAAATAGCTTAATTTGTTTCTTAGTTGTTGATTAAATTTAATACATTTTTACTCGTCTTCGGCCTCGGTGATGGTAGAGTTTTTAATGGAAGTTTCCTTCTTCATGAGAAGTTGATTGTAGTGCTAAAAATAAACAAGAAATTTTACATTATTACAGTTTTGTTCCACGTAAAAAAAGTATTTATACTATAATTTTATGGTATAACGTTTCAATACTGAGCTAAATCGGATGTAATGCGGATGTTTTAATTTTTTGGTATTTTATCTGGCTTTATTAAGCAACATTTTATTTGTCTGTTTTGATGCTGCTTAAATGCATAAATAATACGGATCACATAATGAAGTTTTTCAACATTAGATTCTTTTTTAATACAGTTTTTGATCAGTCACTGATCATATTAAGAAATTCATTATATTCGAGAAAAGCTCTCTTAAAAAAGTGAAACTTGTTTAATTTATTAAATAAGTTATTCATTATTTAATTATTGTTCAACCAAATAAAGATTTTCTATCAATTTTTTAGTAAACGTTTCAATACTGAGCTAAATCGGATGTAATGCGGATGTTTTAATTTTTTGGTATTTTATCTGGATTTATTAAGCAACGTTTTATTTGAAGTTTGTGTGTTTTGATGCTGCTTAAATGCATAAATACGGATCAGATAATGTAGTTATTCAAAATTAGATTCTCTTTTAATACAGTTATTGATCAGGCACTGATCATATTAAAAAAATCCTTATATTCGAGAAAAGCTATGATAGAAAGTGAAAATTGTTTAATTTATTAAATAAGTTATTCATTATTTAATTTTTGTCCAACCAAATAAAGATTTTCTAGCAATTGTTTAGTATAACGTTTCAAAACTGAGCTAAATCGGATGCATTGCGGATGTTTTAACTGATTTTATTAAGCAAATATATATTAGCAATATGAAGTATGTTTTGATACTGCTTAAATGCAGACAAAATACGGATCAGATAATAAAGTTATTCAAAATTGGATTATTTTTGTATACGGATTGAAATCGGATTAGAAAAATCATTATATTCCAGAGGATCTCTCATGTAAAAGTGAAAATTGTTTAATTAATTACAATAAGTTATTCATTATTAAATTTGTGTTATAATCAGATAATGAAGTTTTTCAAAATTAGATTCTTTTTTAATACAGTTTTTGATCAGTCACTGATCATATTACGAAATTCATTATATTCGAGAAAAGCTCTCATAAATAGTGAAAATTCTTTAATTTATTAAATAAGTTATTCATTATTTAAGTTTCGTTCCACCAAATAAAGATTTTTTAGCAATTGTTAAGTATAACGATTCAATACTGAGCTAAGTCGGATGTAATGTGGATGTTTTATGTTAGGGGGTATTTAAGCTTTTTTTATTAAGCAAATATTTATTTGTTGTTTGTATGTTTTGATGTTGTTTTAATGCAGTCACGTTATGGATTAGATAATGAAAAAAATGAATAAATTGAATATTTTTAAAGACGGTCAACTCAGGTACTGATAGAATTAGGAAATCTATTATTTTCGATTGCAGCTCTTATAACAAACCATATTGCTTAACTTTGACCTTAACGCAGATAATTTGAACCGTTTCCGCATATTTTCATATACAATAAATTGTTCCAGTAATATACTCTATACATATCGGATCCAATTCGGTAGTTATAATAAACATATATTTAAACATTCTATATTTCAACTAGCCATTTTCAGTATAACAAATCATAATGCTTAACTTTGACCTTAACACTGATAATTTAAACCGTGTCTACATATTTTCGTTTACAATAAATAGTTTCAGTAATATTTTATATATATATATCGGATCCAATTCGGTAGTTATAACAGAGATACATTTCAACATTCTTTATTTATACTAACCATATTTAGTATACAGTCACTTTCAATATTTATATATTAAGAATACATTATTAAAACACAATTTAAAACCATATAGAATACATTATATTATATAACGCATTAATTTCGGATCCAATACGTAAGTTATGATAAAATTTAAATTTACAAATTATTTCATTTGCTAACTTTAAAATGTATTCAATGTATTTTATAATTCCGATATAAAACTTTGCGTATTTTTGTATGTATTAGGTAATTCCAGTGTTTTGCTCTATACCTATTTAATCCAATTCGGTAGTTATGGAAAATTATTTTTTGTAATAACTATAATCTGTATACAATCGTTTTTAATATTTATTATTCAGACCAACAATTTAAAACTTATGCAAAACTCTATTTTGTATTACAGTCTAAATACAGATCCAATACGGTAGTTATCAGAAAAAATAAATGTTAAAATTATTTCTTTACAATATCTATAATCTGTATACAGTCGATATAATATGTACAATCACATTAAATATTTACATATAAACAGAACCCTATCTACAACTTATGCAATTGCTTTGATTTGTATAACGTACTAAATACGGATCTAATGCGGAAGTTATTATAAAATTTATTATTTTTTATACTATATTTAATCATAAGCAATCAATTTTAGTGTTTAATAACATTTCCACCCAATTAAAATACGATCTAAAACTGATGCAATTCTTTTGAGTTATGTAAAATACTAAATTCGGATTAAATACGGTAGTTATAAGAAAAGTTACATTTAAAAATTATTTGATTTGCTAAATATAATATGTATACAATGTATTTTAATATTTAACTATTTAGAACCTAAACGAAGAACGCGATCTAAAACAAATTCTTTGATATTTCATTGTATTACGTACTAAATACGGATCTAATGCGGTAGTTATTACAAAATTCATATTTGAATATTTGAACAATTAATTTTAGTATGTAATAACATTTCCGCGTAATTAAAATACGATCTAAAACTTATGCAATTTTTTTGGTTAATACTAAATTCGGATTTAATACGGTAGTTATAAGAAAAGTGTTAAATTTAAAAATTATTTGATTTGCTAAATATAAAATGTATACAATGTATATTAATATTTAACTATTTAGAACCTAAACGAAGAACCCGATCTAAAACAAATTCTTTGATACTTCGTTGTATTACGTACTAAATATGAATCTTATAATGTATCTGTTTCTTAAGCAATATTTAAAATCTCTGTCACTATACAACAACTGTAAAGATTTAACCCCCCGATATTTTAGAATTACAAAAATATTTCTTACCTCCGCATTTTGTATGCGTATTATTCGATGCTGTATCTTTGGTGCCAGCTGACAACTGGCCTGCTCCAAATCGTCCAGAGATGCTCTTCTCAACATCTGCAAGTTGAAGTAAAAACTCATTAATTAAAGCATTCTTTCTTTTAGTAGGTATTAATAGCTACCTTTGACGTGTTCGTATTCGACATATCAATTGATTTCGCCTGATGGCCGGCGGATAGTTTACGGATGGGCGATGGTCCATCCAAATCGAGGTTGTCCAACATTTGCACCATGCTATGTCGACGCGAGAGAGTCACTAATGATTGCCGATGCTTAGTATGGTGACCACCTTTGCCGGTACGCAAGTTGATCGCCTTAAAGTGATTTTGCACGGTCAAACCCAATTCGGGACACGAATCGTCATCCATCTACGTCAGCATACACGGATTATTAACTGATCAATAATGATAGCAATTGTAACTTACCAAAACTTTAGCATCCTTGAACATAGTAAAACCATCACAGCCATTGAATATATAACTCTTAATACAAATTTTATACTTTTGTTCCAAATTCAGGTACTCATCGCCCACTTGCACGAGCTGACGATCAATGCGTTCGCCGGCTGGTTTTAACGGATCGAATGCAAATGCAACACCGGAAACCTTTTTCGAAAAGAATATAAACATTAATATATTAGAATACTAAATACAAATTAGTAACCAACCTGTGGAAAACGTCCCTCCAGTTTCGGATAACTCGAAACCGCATTCTCCAGCGCGCTCCACAGACATTCACCCGTAATCTCGAGCAGTATCAGTGGATCACGCATCGGTATAATGTTGACCAGATCACGCATTGTAAATGGTCCCGGTGGATGTATTTGATCCGAACGAAATGTGCCTGCATTAATGATAACCACATCGGCACCCGTTGCGGCCAGCACAACATCACAGACCCAATCGCCTAAATTGGTCTCCTCGGTGCGTATCGCTGAGAAACGTCCGTCCAGTTCAACACTAAAGTTACCCAACACTTCGGTCATTTTGGATTCAATAACTTCCGAGTATTTGGCTAATTCCTCTTTCAGTGGTATATCTTCCGCAAATGTGGATACAACATCCACGGGTTGTACATCAACCTGTATTTTACCCGCCTCATTTCGTTCTTTGTTCAGTGATATTTTGGAGAATTGTCGAAAATCGGTGCCCGATTTAATAATCTTTATGCCATTGATCTCGATAATCTCGTACACGTGATCGTGACCGCCCAGTATTAGATCAATGCCCGGACAATTTTCCGCCAATTTGATGTCGTTCGGTGTGCGCATATGCGTCAAAGCAATAATGACCTCACAGCCTTCGTTGCGCAATTCAGCGGCCAACTTGTTGCCCGCTTCCACATAGTCTATATAGGTGACCTCCTTGGGATCTATGGTGGGTAGAGTCTCGAGCCATTCGCGTTCGACCAGACCAATGAGACCGATCGATATTTGATTGTGATATATAAAATGTGAGATTTTTCCACCGCCAAGCGGACGTCCGGTCTCATTGTCCACCACATTTGACATTAGCCAGGGGAAGTTGGTCTTTTTGATCAGTTCGACGAGCACATCAAGACCGTGATCTGTCGGGGAAAAAGAAGACAACTTGAGTATTGTTGCTGTGTAGTTTAAAAAGTTTAAAATGTTTAAAATTTTGAATCCAAATATGAAGAACAACTAAACCCAGAGTAGACTCTGCTTGATCTACACATTCTCAACACTAAATCTTGTTTTCTAAATTTGAATTGAAAATTGCGTTATCTTAGATGATATGAATCGAAATGGTCTTCAGTTTTGAAATCAGCGATCTCGACTAACCATAAAATCAATATCAAATGAGATTATGAATCATACACGCTAATAAAAAATATGATTGTGACAAAATAAAACTATGAGTGCTAAAATCATAGTTAATTGTAAAAAACATTCCCTATGATTTTGTGCTATACTAAAATTGATGGTTAGCATAGTTAATTATTGAGCCAAAAAACATGATTCATTGCCAGAACCATGTTTTTATTTCATATAATCATGCCATTATTAGATTATCTCATATACACACTATTTCGGAATTAATTAATGAATCTAAGCATATTTATAATTATAAAATCATTTTTAAAATTGTAAATGAATCGATGAAAACAAAGACACATAGAAAATCATTATAACAGTAAGAATATAATGATTTCTGCAATCATAATCTTACATTAAAATGATTGTAATAAACAGTCAATGATTTCTACATCAAAACACATAGAAAAATACGATTGCAGCAGAAACACAACGATTTCTGATCAAATCTTGCATTCGAATGATTGTTAAATTCCAGCAATATTGTAACAATATGATTGCAGCAATCATAAATGCAATTACTTATTAACCCAACAAACGATCCTTAACAAAGATCATATACAATTATTCGATGAATACTGCAAATAGAAATCTTGATTGCAGTAAGAAT
This sequence comes from Dryomyza anilis, assembly GCA_951804985.1. Classification (NCBI taxonomy): domain Eukaryota; kingdom Metazoa; phylum Arthropoda; class Insecta; order Diptera; family Dryomyzidae; genus Dryomyza; species Dryomyza anilis. The sequence continues at coordinate 25,588,242 of OX638133.1, forward strand.
ATAATAATTTAATTAAAATGATTGTAAATTACAGTCAATGATTTGTGCATCATATAATATAGAAACGTATAATTGCAGTAATAACACAATGATTTTTGCAATCAAATATTAAATGATTAAAAATGAAAATGATTGTAAGAATCTGTCAATGATTTCAGCACTAAATCACATATGAACTATATTATTTCAGCAATCACAAATGCTATCTGCAAACTATTAAAGGATCAGAACAAAGAATCGCATCAGATATAATTGTAATAAACATTAAATTCTTTTGTTCAACAGATAATATAACCGTTGTAGAACGAAAAGTCACCAAATACATTTTCAAAATGCCAAATCTTCATTTACAAAAATCTTTATAAATCTGTCAATTTTACCAAATGATATTTCAACTTTAATAATGCATCAATTACTTTTTATAATATTAATCAACAAACTCGAAATGTATTTGGTGACTTTTCGTTCTACAACGACGATATATTCCTTAGCTAATATTATTATCAGAACTGTGTGCTATCTGAATCAAAGGATCACATCAAAAATGGTTGTAATAAACATTTAAAATTTTCTGCAACAGAATATATATTCCTCAGAATAATAATATTATCGGAATTGTGTGCTTTTTCAATATTTTAACATTATCGAAGATTGCAATCATAAAATGATCTTCTTTGGAGAAAAATGTAATATTAATTATTCGATTTTTAAAAATAAAACACTTACCAAAATCGTGATTGCCAAAGACTGCGCAATGTGTGCCCACAGCATTGAGGACCGGCACCATCTGTTCGCCATTTGTAAATGTGCTCACTGCAAGTAGAACAACAATAAAATGTATTCGTAACTGAGCAATCATTGGTCACTGCAACTAAGTTAAATAGAAAAACATAGTCACAGCAATCATATAATGATAGCTGCGTGAAAGACTTAGATAAAATATGAATACAGTGATAATATGTTTTACAGCAAACATAATACGATTGCAATAGACTTTTATAAATACGATAATATTAAATTAGTAGACATAATAAGTAACAAAATATGTACCATAAACTAGTGAATTATTGTGACAACCATTTATATTTATAAACTATATGACTGCAATTATAATATATTTGTGGCAAACAAAATACGTAATACTTACGCATGCTAGGTGAGAAAATATCGCCACTGAACAGAATCAACGGATCATCGGCGGCAAACGATTTGATGGCCGTACAAAAACGCGCCGCACCGCCAACTGGTTCCACCTCTGAGTTGGCATCCACATTGTAGACATCGTTGTAGTGTAGTATGGTAAGCGGCCGCTTCTGGTCGGACATCTTCATCAGTACTTTAGACTTTTCCAGTTGTGAGATAATCGATGTGGAACGATGTGTGCCGCTGCCGAAATGATCGATGCCACGCGCTCTGCACGATGGACTCTGTGGTTGACTACAGGAGGCGCGTGCCAGACGTGGTGACTCCTGATGTGACAGCGAGCGTGTGTCGTAGTTGATGTCTGTGTCCGTATCGGTGGCGTTGGGTAGATAACCGCCGCTCTCGTCGATGTCGAACTCGTGCGAGAGAAAGTTCGGATTGGAGCTTTGTAGCTGGGAAACGGCACGTTTTCCCGCCTCACGTACCTCAATTGAAGCCTGTCGACGAGCGTGTAAAAGACGTTTAAACGATGGTATTTGATATGTGCGTCAAGGGGGAATTCAGTGTTTTTTGAAAAAGCATCAAAAAAACAAAATCAAAACAATATATTCGAAACAATTATTATAGCACGTTGTTGACAGTTGAAGTAAATTGAAAAATAAGATTTTTTTTTTAAACAAAACTCAATTTGGTTGTTGGGATAAAGTGGTTTTTGGTTACAGCAAACAAAAATGCTTACAGCAAACAAAAATGATGTTTACAATAAACATGTAATAGTATTTTTTGGAATTTTTGGTTTGTTGTAAATAATTTTTTAAAAAATATTAAAAATGAAAACAACGCTTGGTTGGTTTGTTAAAATGAATTTTGGTGTTCAAAAGAAAAATGCTTACAGAAAACAAACAATATGTTTACGATAAACATGTAAGCATATATATTGGAATTTTTTTGTATATAATTTTTTTTAAAATATTAAAAATTAATTGATTTAGTTATTAAAAATAAAAAAATAACGCTAATAAATCATAACAAAATATGTTTTATGTGTTCTTTATTTAGAAATTAGCTTTTGTTCAGAACCTGTTTCAGCCATCCGACCACATTTCGCAGTCCTTTTGTGACTTCGGTGGCCTCATTCAGCGCGCTGGAACTGTTCTCAACAATGTCACCCAATTTCGTGCGTAGTCCTGATTGCGACTGTGTTGTTGTAATGTCGGCCATAATACTGCGATTCGATTTGAAAATGCGCTAAATTAATTAACTGTTCGAATTGGTTGTTAATTTAGAATTTTGCTTTCGGTGGAGTTTTCTATTATAAATTTTTTGTATGTTGAGTTTTTTTATTTTTAATTACAAATTAGCAAAAAGTAATTTCAGTTAGACAGGCGACACGTTAAAAGCAAATAATATTTGAAATATTTAAATACTTTATAATTGAAACTAAAAATAACAGATTTACAAAAAATGAATTAACTAATTTTAAATATTTATAAAAATTAAATTAAAAAATATTTAAAAATTATTTGAAATTATTATAAATTGTATAAAATTATTATGCATTTGAAATAAGAAAACTAACGAATACCAATAGAAATCGAATTAAAATACAAATTGTTTCAGTAGCAAAATAAACTCACATCCATATTTTCCGCATTTTCAAAACTTAAATTTTTTATTTCAAACGTTATCATAACAGAAAAATTTAAATGTTGCACATTTTCGATTTTGTTGTATTTCAAAAATTAATACCGCGAATTTATGATTTGTCGTAAACAAAATTTATAGAGATACTCAATTAAAACGTTTCAAACGTCTCACATTTCAGTAGAGTTCAACAATTTTGCGATTGTCATTCAAACTGAAATATAAACAAACAAAAACGAAAAAAAAATACAATTAAATTTTTAATGTAGCATAGGAACTGAGAAAAGTTAACATACACTGAGCTAAAAAATGTATAATACTATTATTTTTAATTTTAATTAATATTATATTATTTTTTTATTCTGTTTTTAATATTTATTAATTCATATTTATTTGTTTGGCAATTTGAGTTCGATTTATTATGTTTTATAACAAACAATCTTCGGAAAAAGTAGAGCGGAATTATATTATTTGTGCGTACACTTGAATGTTATGCACGCATAAATGCTGCATACTTCTAGGCGAAACTTGAAAAATTTCCGATTTCACTAATCGTTACTAATCAAATGCAAAACAAACGAACGAATGCTTCTTAAACACAATTAGCGTATTCACAGTTCATCGTATTTTAGTATGGTATTCGTACCACGTAGTATATATACGACATAATAACACAGAAACGTCAATTTATTGTTGCATACCTTATAAAAGTGAAATATCACAAGTCTAGTATTTGAGAGTTGCCCTGAAGCATTCCAGCCGGCCAAACTATCATAAACGATATCGTAAATGATAGCATATATTCGTAAATAATGAATTAAAGAATCGTATACGAGAATCGTAAATGATTCGAAAATTTCGTTTTTAATTTGTCCATCGTAACGGGGTATCATAAACGAACTAAAAACACCCATATATGATAAGTTTTCGATCGTTTATGATCGTAAAATACGATTGTTTTTTTTCATTGACATTTATCATCATTTTTTACGAGCAAAATGATCGAAATTTATGATTATTTTGAATCGCCAAACGATCATAATTTACAATAATCATAAAAAATGTGTGTAGGTGCCGACTGGGATGTTTTTTTGGTATCGTATTTTGTGAGCAAAATGATCGAAATTTATGATTATTTTGAATCGCCAAACGATCGTAATTTACAATAATCATAAAAATGTGCGTAGGTGCCGACTGGGATGTTTTTTTGGTGTCGTATTTTGTGAAATGAAGAAAAAATGTGAAAATGAAGACAGATAGTGCATAAAAAATGTTAATTTATTTGTTTTTCTTTTGAAATCGTGGAAAATTTATGATAATTTCACAAAATCCTCATTTTATAAGAATCAACTGCATTTATTGGACGAAATATTTTAACAAGCAGAAAAGTGGTGCTCACAGTTCAATTGCCGTACTGTCGTATTCGTACAATGTCGTACCAATACCATGAAACTGTGAATACGCTAAATATATATTTTATTAACCCTTTAAAGCCCCATATAACCAAATAATTTCGTGCTTTTGCTGCATTTAAGCATTATTTGAACATTGTCTGAAATAAGAACGTATTTTTTATATTTTATACAAGGTGTAAAAATGATTGTTATATATTTAAATGTTTAAAAAAAATGTATTTTATATTTTTGAGCATTAAAGGTTAAATGTAATTTGCGTTTGAGTTGATTTTGAATGCAATAAATAGCCAAAACTTATATTTTATTTTCTTTAAGATTTAAATCACTTTTTTAGCTCCGTGTATACTTCAAAAATAAAAACACATACATATTATATGTGCGTAAATATTTTTTGATAGCAGAAAATCCTTGAAACGTAAACACACAGATAAGCGTGCCTTTTTTTGTACAATACAAAAGTTATCTGATCGCGCGCGCTTATGATGATTATGTCAAAATTACAGTAATTTTTCTACAATTGCCTTCATTACGAAACTCGATTAAATTTCAAATTATAAACGAGCCCAGTGAAACGTTCCGCGTACCGAATACGTAAAGCAACTTCCGCGCACTTGTTTGAACTGAGTTTGTCTGAGTATAAAAATACAATTTTTGCACACAAAATTATTATTTGTTTGGCTCTTGAGAGTAGGTATTATAAATTAAACGGGTATTTGTGATTGAGGTGCATACTGATCAGATTAGGCGAGTGTATAATATACATGTATTTGTTAGATTTTGCATTCAAACGAATACAAAATGTTCAAAATAAACATCAACAAGTAATACATATATAGTATAGCTATACGTTTCAGTGTTATCAATGGATCTTAACGAAGTCGTAGAGCGCTATAAATCTAGCAAAATTTTATGAATTAGCCTATGAATGGTCAATGGCCTTAATAATGAATCGGATTTCGTTTATGCATCTTAACAATGCTTTGTTTTGAGATCGATGATATGTAACCGACACACTCAGAAAAGAAATACCATACATTTAACAGTTTATGATTCCAATTCAATGGTTTATGCTATGTATTGAAATTAACCATTTTTTGGTAAATAGAATATTGCAAAAATTCACCCTATTAGGGTAATTATGACCTGATCATCCTGGTCATGTAACTGATGACGTTGAGACAATATAAAGAATAATTCCTGATGTTGAACCTACTGAATTTCTACTATCGTGAATACTACAATATACCATGAATACTATTCATTTGAAATAGGTACTACACAAAACAAGAAAAAAATTTGGAACCATTCGCAATTCTACTAATTATACTACACCAACAAAACAAGAAATCAATATTTTCCATGGACATCCAATTCATCAATTATATATATGTAATTCGTGGTGGATGATTTTGACAGTATTCTCTATAACGTGATATTTCAAATGACATTTTACTCGAATAGAGCCTTTTTAGACTCATCTTATAATAAAAAATTGCAATACTCACGAAACATCAACTTAAGTAGTGTTATTTTTGAGTTTTTATTCAATATTTTTTTTTAATTCCCGAGACAAAATGTTTTGGCATTTTTCTCGCACAGATAAATAGAATATTATGGGAAATGTATAGCAGGTTGTAAATTTTTGTGGAATTTTTATGGGAGATTCACGTCATATTTGGGGAACGGGCGGAAAACAGACAGCTTTTGATACAAACTCCGTCTTTGTCTGTTTGAAATATGCCGAGGAAATGTTTCTGAACTGCCTCGACCCTGCCAAAAATTTTGTCTGGGGCCGATTGAAAATTAAGTTCAGAATAAAATCATTTCCCCTATCAATACAAATAAGGCAATGATTATGCTGTAAAAGTAACGCCATTTGCTTCATGATTTGGTCTCTTGTTTCGACCATTATTCTAATCTTATTTTATTCTATGTTTATTAAAATTCATCTTAAACTTTATCTACGAGTCTTTTCTTGGGATCTGTCAAACATTTAAAATTTTAATTTTGTGGGATAATTTTTGAGTGCATATAAGTTTACTGTTTTTGGGCCGTTTTCACAATGTCCAGTTAAGTGTTTCAATTCCATGTATTCTATTGGTAACTCTGAGTTTAATTGGCAGTTAGTGCCTAACCAAAGATGGTGAAAACGGCCCTTAAAGTTTTTAAAACGTTTTTATTACAATTTCCTATATTATTTTATTAGTGCCGGTTAAGATTATGAGCCGTATAAGGACATATTTTTAGTGTCCATGGAAAAAAATGTATTTCTCATTTTGCTGAGTAGTGTAACTAGTAAGGTCGTGGTTATTTCAACTTCCAACCGATTTTCAAGTGATTTTCTACAACAACAAAAAACTAGATGTAATTTACGTCCGTTTCCACCATCTTCGGTTAAGCAGTAACTGACACTTTAACTTAAAGTTATTCATAGAATATATGTAATTGAATCACTTAACTGGATATTGTGAAAACGGCCCTTATTAGTGTTTAGTCTCTGTAAAATTTCAAGACATTCCGCCGATTTGATTAGGAATTATATACGTTTTAAAAAGTTGGAAAAGTTTAAACCAAGTTTAAACATGCACTGAAAAACAACGCCTTACTGTATATTTTATAGTTTTTATTTTAGTTTTCATAAATCTTCATTTGTGCATTTTTAAATCATTAAATAATTAAACTTGAAAAAAAATGTATTTCTGCTTAATTTACTTTTCTAAATATATGTTTAAGAATTAGTTAAGAAAGATTTCAAAGTAACATGAAACCATAAATAATTTTCTTTATCGATATTTTTCTTAGAACTATTTTATATTTCCAGAAGCATATTTGCTGACTGCCATATGTGGGTTGTTTTCTGAAAACAACATGCAATTTGTAGAAATTGTTACGGTTTAAATAATTTATTTTCATATAGCTACCTACTCTATAAAAGTTTTCTTTGTAAAAGGCTGCCGACCGCAATGCAATTATTGCAGGAGCACAAATATTGAAAAGGTCACAAGGCCGTCGTATGTGGATCGGTTGACAACATTTATGCATTCTTATAAATCAATAAATCAATAATGCAGATGAATATTTTTAAATAGATAAAAAAGATTTCTTACAACTCTAATAAATTTAAAATAATAGCACTGCAATTTAATACCCGAAAACTATTTCAATTCAATTCGTTAATGTTGTGTGAAAAGAATTATAATAGATTTTTATTGTCAAATATTTGAAATTTTATGGAATTTTAAAGGCAGTTATGTCGTCATACATGGAAACGCACAAAAAAAAACAGAAAACGTTAAAATTGTGGTTCAGGTTCCGATTCCGTTTCCGTTTAAAACCAAAGAATTAAATGCACCCAGAAAAAAATACTATATAAATAATAGTTTTTTACTATTAAAAATAGTCAAAAGGATAAACTATTATTTTAATCGGAAAATACCTTTAAATACTAGAAAATACCATGACTAGAAAATACCATTGAGTTCATATGAAAAGATTTTTTGTATATTATTAAATCAATAATTGTGATTTGAGGGAATTTTTTTTTGGGTGTGGGTTTCGACTCCGGTTCCATACATTTAATAATAACGGTACCGATTCCGCTTCTTTACGTTCTCTGGTAGGTACTATGATATCTATTCTGTTCTGGTTCCGAGATTTTTAAAATAGTGGTTCCGATTCCAACCAGAAAACAATATATGGGTTCCGATTCCTCACATTTTTAATAGCGATTCCGGTTTCAAAAATCTAAATGGTTCCGGTATTATTTTTCACGTATTACATGTTTTTTCATGTTTTTCCATGCTTTAAATCATTCGAAAATATGTTTCTATATTGCCTTTAGACTGTCAAATATTTTATCTTGGGTATAGAAATATTTTTTCGACATATTTCAAAAAGATATAGGCAGAGTGTCTACAAGAGGTCTGTTTTCTGCCCGTTCCCATTCAAATTTCACAAAAGTTCAAAACCTGCAGTACACTTTCCAAAATATTCCATTCAAAAATTTAGTTTCTATTATTATTTTTTATTACTATTCATATTAATTGTTGTATTAATATTCGAAATAAGTATAGTATACCAAAAATAAATATTTTCATGTAAATTCAACGGCAAGGTGGTATTTGCCGATTAAAATAATAATTTATCCTATTGACTATTTTTAATAGTAATAAACTATTATTTATATAGTATTTTTTTCTGAGTGTAATATCTTAATTCGTAAACAATTATATTACGAAATTTAAATTCCTGTAAAAGAATTTCCTAAATTTAGCAAAAAGATTTTTCAAGTGTGTAGAGTGTATCGCAAGTCGTATTGCATCGAACACTACAATTATTTTGTTTTTGAGCGCATCAGACAGTATTTTTACAGACTCTTTGCTGAACTTGAACTAGTTTTTCTCATAAACGTCCTTGATTTTCATGCCGTGATGATTTCAATGTTAACTTTTTACATGAGTCGTCTGTACACAATGGAGCAAATACAAATTTAAAATTACACAATATTTCAAGTGTACAAGTAAAATTTAAATAAATCATAAAAAAACACAAATTTTGCACTTAGAAAAAGTTTTCTTATACTAAGTTGAAAAAGCGTCAAATTTAGTTTAAATATTTTATAGTAAATTATTTATTTTCTGTGAGGAAATTTGTATTTAATAGAGGGGCAGTTTCTTTATAATAAGAAAACTTTTTCATAAACGCTAACGATATTTTACAATCTTTGGTTAAGCACTAACTGCCACTTTAACTTAAGAGTTACCTATAGAATATATGAAATTTAAACACTTAACTGGATATTGTGAAAACGATCTTAGAGAATTATTTTTAATTAACTTTACTTCTTTGATTATTATCTGAAAAGGAACCTTGATACCTAATAAGAATCCTTGAAACATAAACTAATACAATTTACTTCTAAACTCTTTCGGTTGTTTTCATCATCTTTGGTTAAGCAGTAACTGCCACTTTATCTTATAGTTACCGATAGAATATTTGGAATTGAAACACTTAACTGGATATTGTGAAAACGGCATTAGAGAATGATTTTTAATTAACTTTGCTTCTTTGTTTATTATCCTAAAAGAGACCTTGATACCTTAAAAGAGACCTTGAAACATAAACTAATACAATTTATTTCTTCGGTTAAACAGTAACTGCCACTTTAATCTAGAGTTACCCATAGAATATATGGATTTGGAACACAACTGGATATGGTGCAAACTGTTTAATAATAATAAATAATTGATGCTGGTTCAATAATTAATTTGAAATATTAAAATGTTTTTCTCTCAGCTATTTTTAAGCATACAATTTGGCCTCACTGTTAGTGCTAGTTGTTTTGCTCTGATTTTCACGATCAACTGTGAGGGTAATGATCGTATAATGCTTGGTCTATATTTACGAGTTGCCAATATGAGCAACGTATTTTTAAATTCTATTATTTGCAGAGTAGTAAAACGTAATGTATTTTATTATTTTTGTATTATCTACCTCTACAAATGTTTATTGGGCAAAAGCTTTATATTTACTAAATTCAAATGAATTATTAACAAATGTAGTTTTGTTAAGGTTTTTCAAAATCTACACGTTGAAAGACTGATTACCCTACAAACCATTTGACGATAATTTTTAAATTCGATATAATAATGATACATTTTTGATATAAAACTCAAAGTATTTGAACATTCAATTGCGTGTTCTTAATAATTTTTGTCAAAAAATAAAAATGAACAAATAACATTTTTTTATTGAAAATAAATCCAATTAGATATCATCTCGATATCTATAACGACAATCACAAAGATATCGTTTTAGACAGGTTCGTTTTTATCGAAAACCCCATCGTTTTCGTATCATTATAGATTGTCCATAACAACAATTTGAGCCTATAAATGATATCGTTTCAATATCGTAAAGTGATCGTTCGGTTTGCTGGGTAATAATTAAATCATTTCAAGTATTTTTCAAAATAAAATTATTATATTTAAGTATTGACTAGAAAACATATCTATTTAAATCTGGAATCTAGCTTATATATTTTAGCTAACCTAACAAATTTTTACTCTGGATTATAACATGCTCAACTAAATTTCCACTCGGGATGGTCTCATTAGAAATAAATAACAAATATAATGTATTTTAGGACTGCGTGTAAATACTGCAGAAATACGGGTAGGATACCAAATGCGGAAGACAGAAACACATGAGAGTTAATAGCGTTAATTGAGGAATTATTATTTTATCTGTTCATATACATAGATTATGCAAAATAAATATATATGCATTATATACGATACATTAAATACCCTCAGAATAAAAAAAAAATTATTTCATTACAGTAAAAAAAAAAATATTCTAAGAGATAAACTACGTTGAAAATTATTCATGATAAGTCTGATTATCGAGGCTTATCAAAATTGGCGTGCGGTCGGTCGGTCGTTGGCTCCTGCTTTTACCAGCATGTTAATCAAACAATAGCCACAAAATGCGATTAATATAATCGCAATTACAAAAAAAAAGTATGAATAACAAATAATAGAGGGCTCTCGAGTGAGTTATCGATGAATGACTCTTGCGCTAAGGTTTTGTTTTACGAAATCGATGTTGGATGTGTAAACAAAGTTAATTGCAACAATTCAATGGTTGCGGCAACAAGTGACTGTGTTGTTTTTGTCATCTATTCACACATCACATATTTACGAGAAACAATAAAAAAATATATAGAGAATAATAAAATTGCAAAAATAACTCATAGAATGTTTAGAAGAGCGGTGTATGACAACTTATTAAAAAAATATTGTTTATTTAACAACAAAATTCTATAAATAAAGAATATCATTGTTTGTCACGCATAGTTAACGATCATACATTGTGGTGGGTTTAGTATGTTCATAAATAGTACACTCAGAAAATATAATGTTTATGATAGAAGTTTAGTATCTATGATTTTCAATTTATATTAAGCAGCGTTTATGCATTTATGAAATATTACCGAGTTTTTTTTTTGTTTATAATCGGTCTACAAAATTAATAATTTCATCGATTCATAAATATTATATCGTCGTTGTAGAACGAAAAGTCACCAAACACATTTTTATGAAAAACTTAAATTTTGAGTTTATTGAATAATATTATAATAAGAAATTGATGCATTTTTAAAGTTGAAATATCAAATGATAGATTTACAAGTTCTTATCATGTGGTAAAAAAAATTTAGACCATCCCTTAACAATTGACAGATATATAAAGATTTTTGTAAATGAATATTTGAAATTTTGAAAATGTATTTGGTGACCTTTCGTTCTACAACGACGATATTATATAGAAAAACCGTAAACTGGGAACGGATTTAAATCTCCAAATACAAAAGCTCAAAGCCCCAAACACAAGAAGCCCAAACACAAAATTGTGAAATACATATAAATCTCCCGAATCTGAAATTTATACCCCACTTTCTGTATTTCGAAACGAACGACGAAACGGACATTTTACGTCAAAATCTCATCACACAAATTTTGATTTCGTGTTATTTGACTTTTAAAACTTTGAAAATTCTTTAAAATTACGTCACTTCCGTCTAATAGTCTTTCGATCGAAATACAGAAAAAGGCAGTTAATCTATATTTCTTGGTACATTCGTTTATTGCTCGAGGTGAAGTTGAAAGTCACGTGACCAGGAAAGTAACTCTGTATCGCGATTACAGAGTAACTCCCAGTTTTTTAAAACTAATTTACAAAGCTATGCCCGTAGGGACTGGCCACTTTCAGAAGTCAGAATATACCATTATCATATGGTCATATTAGATATATAAAATACCTATTCGATATGTTTAGACGTAACTCTGTCATTAGTAATTTTAGTACATATCCTGTTATTTCCTTGAGAAATTCTATATTTTTAACCGTGCCATCGAGGAAAGCTCGATTGACTCGGATGTTCAGTCCGATTTAAAATAATTATCGTATTCACAGTTCATCGCATTTTTGTATGGTCTTCGTACCATGTAGAATATATGATAGAATAACGCAGAGACGTAAATTTGTTGTTGCATCTCGAATAAAAGTGAAATATTACAAGCGTTGTATTTGAGAGTAGCCCTGAGGCATGTTTTTTGGTGTCGTATTTTGTGAAATGATGAAAATTGTGAAATTAAAGACAAAATGATTGAAATCGTGCTATATTTATGATAATATCAAAAAATCCTAATTTTATAAGAATCAGCTGCATTTATTTGACGAAATATTTTAACAAGCAAGTGGTGCAAGTGACAGTTCAAATGTCGTACTGTCGTATTCGTACAATGTCGGACTGTAAATACGCTAAATGTTTAAAAAATGTCAAAAAGAGAATATAGTTGTAGTATAAAAAATAATTGAATATTATTTTTATTCAGTTATCGTAAATATTTAAAACGTTTCGTAAGTATAATAAAAAACTATCTGTGTATTTTGTGATATGATGCATATTCTTAAAATGTTCTCTTTTAAAATTTATATTATCAATTTCATTTGAAATATTTGACACGTCAAATATTTTACCAAATACACTAATATGCAGAAAATAATAAGTAAGTAAAATAATCCCACTTATTATTCGTCAACATATTGCGTAACTTTACGCAATTTTGTAACATGGAAATGTTTTGTTTGCTTCTTTACACGAATTTGTTTAGTAGGTAAATAAGAATATTTAATAAATTACCACATAAAAATCGGAAATAAACATATATGTGTTGTGCGTAAAATACTAAAGTACATATTTTGTGTAAATATTATTTACGAAGTTTCCAATATTTACGCGATTAACATCAAAGAATATATTTTCTGTGTGTATGTGTGGGTTAAATTATAATATTTTATAGACAAACAATAATGTTATGCAAATTTAAACATAAAGACTAAAAGATATGTAGACTAAGCCATACCACATACTTTAAAAGTTTCGTTTTAATTAAGTTTTTATGAATTATTGATTAATTTTTATAATATTACGCATTAAAATATAACTACCCAGTGTCTAGACTTCGTATGTTTTGTAGTATGCTATATTTGATTAGTGGTTTGCCTTCAATGACTTGTGTTAATGCAAATAAACAAAGTAGCACGTGTAGAAATATACGCAATCAAATATGCAAAATATATTTCCATTAAAGGGATTTATTTTATATCGTATAATTACCAATTTCGTAAAGACAGTTATGAGAAATATTCAGAACATTATCAATGTATTTTAAATTTTTTTTATTAAATTTGATATACAACTTTAAAAATCGCGTATATTTTACGCTATATATATATATATATATATATATATATATATATATATATATATATATATATATATATATATATATATATATATATATATATATATATATATATATATATATATATATATACGCTAATACGCAGAAGACACTATTAGCGTAGACACAGTTAGCGTAGCCCTGAGGCATGTTTTTTGGTGTCCTATTTTGTGAAATGAAGAAAATTGTGAAATTGAAGTGATATAGTGCACATAAAATGTTAATTTATTTGTTTTTTTTTTAAATCGTGGAACATTTAGGATAATTTGAAAAAATCCTAATTTTATAAGAATCAACTGCATTTATTTGACGAAATATTTTGACAAGCAGAAAAGTAGTGCTCACAGTTCAATTGCCATACTGTCGTATTAGTACAATGTCGTACCAATACCATAATACTGTGAATACGCTAAATATTTTAGTTTAGTATTCGTACCATTTGGTAAACATACGACATTTTAACACAGAAACGTCAATTTGTTGTTGCATTCATTAAAAAAGTGAAATACCACAGCTGTTCTATTTTTGTTTCGTAATTTGCGAATTGTAGAAATGGCGGTGAATTGTTAAAAAATGTGTTATTAAATTATGAAGATAAGTAGGTAAATTGCATAAACAGTAAATATGAAATGTGTAACATAATAAACAGATAAATGATGCTCAACGTTTAATTGTCGTATACATACGACATTATATCACTATTTTGAAACTGTAAATACACTTGATATGAAATGAATAGCATTATGTCGTTTTAGGGCCTGTTTTTCAGTGATAGCTAAAACTTAGTTTAATTAAAATTATCTTTAAATTAAAAGACGTTTACATTTCTTATCGATTTTCAGTGAGTGTTTAGAATGAACACAGATCAAGTAAATACATATGGTATCACAGGCAGTGATGCCAAGTGAAGGGGAATTCCACAATTTGTGGGGAATTTTAGTCTTAGTGGGTAATCGGGGAATGGTCCACTTTTGGCGGGGAATTTCATATTAGGAAATGTTGCATTTTCTAAATTTTTAAAAATTGGAATATTGGGGAATATTCCAACATTTGATTAAATTTCATATGAAAATTTTAAAACAAACGTTTTTACTTTTAGATTCCATATAGTACAATAAATAATTTATGAAATGAATTTAAACAGCATGATTTGACTTCAACGCTTTCAATTCGTACGAAAAATAATAAATTCAAAATAGTTTGTTTATAATTTTGCAGGTAAAATCGGATTCGATCTAAAACTGGAACATACATCTATATTCGAATCATGTGGGAGATCATAATTTGACTTCAAATAAACACAATCTATTAAATATGATTTCTAGATCCAGAAGGAATTTTCCTTTAACATTTTTGAACGTATCTGCTGTTATGTTTTTAAATAAAGGATAAATGTTTACTTTTCAAATGTTTACCTGCAATTTTGACATGCCCATTAATATAGTTAGTTTTCAGTATTTTAAAGATTGCGATTATTGTAAATTTAAAATTTCGAAACTAAAATTATAAATGACAAAAATGTAATAAAAAAAATGATCAAAATAAAAAAAAAATCGGATATAATATATATTTACAATTGCACATTTATTTATACAGGTCTTTAAATAGTTATATTTAATTTTTGAAATAGTTTGCTTCTATTCAAAATATTTTTGTTTGCATAAATTGCGCATTTTCAGTACTGTTTAAAACCAAGTTTTATATAATTAATATGTTTAATATAATCCATTTTTTCAGTCACATTATTGTCAATATTTGACATATATTTAAAATTTCATATTAACTGAGTACTAATTGACTATCTATCTGTCTGTAAAGTTTAAAGAAATTCGGACATTTTGATTTGGAACTATAGACTTTTGAAATATTTATTTAAGCTAAGTTTAAACTTTCACTGGAAAACTGGACCTTAATTAATAAATATGGTCATCATAACAAATAATTTTTCTAAATTTATAATGTCTGATAAATGTCATTCGAAAATTAGAGAAATCAAGAAATAAAAAAAAAAGATTAAATGAATAACATATTGCGTAATATTTGTTCTATGGATTATTTTTAACACTATTTATTCTCAGTGTATTTAAATTACATTTGTGCGTGGAATTTTATAGTCAATTGGGGAATTTTGCTAAGAATTTTGGGGAAAAGAAAAATAGGGGTTGGCATCACTGGTCAGAGGTATAAACAACTTTTGAGGTTCACTTTAAACCAAGTTTAAACCACAAACTAAGTTTAACTAGTAATGAAAAACTGGCTTTAAGAAAGCCAGTTTACCCAGTAAAAAACACCCAGTTTTTACGTTTGTAAAAATGTCCCCATACTAACTATTAAAAATATTTAAATACTCAGTATAGCACACAGAATAGAAATAATAAAATTCGCAAATTTCAAAATGGTAGAAACAAAAACATAAAAACTCTATAAAAAAACATGTATAAAATGAAAACATTTTTATGTAAAATCGCGCATGCAGATAGCACCAACTAAATGGCAACAAAAAAAAGGATACTCAAAATCAACATCCTTCGGATTACACAGAACAAACCGACAAAAGGACGACGACGCTATAAAGTGCAAAGTTTAAGCCAAAAGTTAAATGCAACGATTTAAGTGCTTGACAAGGACTCGCTTGTTGGCTGCACTACCAAAAAAAAAACCAAACTAAAAAAATACTCAATTTTTAGTATAACTTGGTAACCTTGCAGGGTTATTTAAAATAACTGTGGGTACTTTATAGGATTTGTGTAAATTGTATACGGTCTGGTTTTAGAATGTGCACGTTGAAGAAAGAGAAGGCGCAACAAAATTGAATTCGACATAGTTTTGCATGCAAGTTACAAACTCAAGGATATTTTCCAAAGGATGTGCTATTTATTGCAAGCAAATTACGACGCCTAATACAACAAAATAAAGAGTAGGTATAAAAAAAATTGCAAATTACACACCTTGCGATTGAAGTCTCTCCGCCGCCGTGTTGGTTGGATTGTTAGGGCGATAATTGGAATCGTTTGTGCGCCTGTCGCTGTTGTCCTTGTAGGGATTATATTAGCGCGACCTGTTTGAATGAGGAAATAATTTTGCAGTTATAGATTTTTTTTATTTTGTTTTGCAATTTTTTATTTTATTATTATTACTATTATTTTTTTTAAATATATTTTCTATTATTTTTTTTTAGTTTCACAAACACAATTTTTAAATTTATTTAGGTCACAAATTTGTTTTGTAGCACTGCCAAAAATATAGGTGTTTTTTTCATAATTGTTGGTACTTTTTTTGTATTTATTTTTTAGTTTAAAATATTTGTATTTTATATTTTTATAGAGATATTTTCATATTTTGTTTAAATTCCATAAATCACTTTTAATGCTAAATTATTGTATACTCTTTTTTAATATATTTCACTATTTTATATTTTATTTTTATTCTTTTCACACACAAAGCTGTTGTCTCTCTAAACGTTAGATCAAATTTATAGGGTCTTCATAATTTTTTGTTCTGACGACTACAGTTTTATTTTTTTTTTTTGTTTTTTCCGTTACACGTCACACTCTCCAGGCCAGACCGCACGTCGTGAATATTGATTCTCAATCAACCAACGTGCTCATGAATATTAAAACATGTTAATGCTTTTCTAAAAAATACTCTTTTTCTGGACAATTTATCAGCCACCGCCGCTAAGAAGTACTTTGCAGTGTGAAAAAATGCTGTCACTCATTTCACGTCAGCCTTCTGAATTAAATAAACACCCAGCAGTGTGACCCAGCCTGAAGAAACGGCATGTACTGGGTAACTTTAAGTGAGAGGCACAAGAGTCCTTGCTATTCGCAACGTACCGTAGTTGTATTGTTTTCGCACGTCACCTTCGCCAGAGGTCGTTTGTGGGCTCCCGTTTATGCGTCTAAAAGTTTCAAACGCAAAATTCAGACTGAATGAATTTTACGCACACGAACGAGAGACAGGTTCGAAAGAGTGGCTGTTCATATGAGCGATGTTGTTGTAATAGTTCTTAGTGTTGTTGTTGTTTTTAATGCTTTTCGCTTTTTCTTCTTACACAGACAAAAATATGTTGGTTATATTTAGCAAAGGAGATTAATTAGTTTAACAAAGTGTTTTGTTATATGTATTAAAATATTTTTTAATACAACAAAAAATGTACACAGAATATTATTTTTTTATTTAAAGAGTTTTGCGGATAGGCTGTATTTCTTTATTTAGTCGGAAATAAGAATTAAATGTTCTTGAATAGTCTGGGGTTTATATTTTTTTTTATTAATTTAATATAAATATTTGTAGCTCAAATTAATCAAAAAACAATAAATAATATATTTACCAAAAATGTAATATACATGTATGTAACTGCAGTTAAAGACCGGTATAGGGCATTCCAAATCAAATCGGCCAGTGGTTGGTCATATTTTAAAAAATAATTTTATAAATTTTTAATATATATATATATATTTTTTTCAATAAATATATTTTTTTCAACAGTAAAATTTGCAATAATTTTTGAATACGTTTTTAATGTTGATTTCGAAAATGGTATCAGTTTGATTGATGCCATTTTAGAAATCATAGTTACAAATATAAAACAAATATAAAACTTTTTTTTTGATACAAAAATAAATTAATATTTAGAAAATTATTTTTTTAAAATATGATGCCATGAAAATGCCATTTTGAAATTTGCCATGAACATTTATATTAAATCAAACATAATTTATAATTTTTTTCAGAATTTTAAAAAGGGTCCGTTTTAGGGACATCAAATTTGAAGTACAAGTAAATATAATGACCATTCGCCACATATTCAAGTTTAGAAGTTACGACTTTAATTTTCAAAAACTAAAAACTACCCTCAACGGGGTGGTCGGAAAAAATAAAAAATAGATTAATGCATCTCGATATTTTTATCTCGATACTCTTTATCAGTTGCTCAAAATTCATTGAAATCGAATAGGTAAAGTCTATAAAATTTGACTTTTTTTTTGTCGATTTGGTGTGGAATGGTTCATAACGAAGATATGTATATTTTTAGGAACTTTCCTTATATCAAAATATTTGTTATATCGCACATCTTATTCAATTTATTAAGTTTTTGTATGATATATTGACAAACTACAAAAAAAATTGTAGGGCAAAGGTCCGTAGGTTGGGCCAGCGCTATTTTTTTTGTTTTTTTTACACTGGCGATCTTAAAGTTTTAATGGTACATCTCAAGTATCATTGCACTCCAACTTTTCTCGAAACTTTGAAGTGAAATGGCCTGTTGCTTATAACTCATCCAGATGAAAACTAAAATGTACTATAAAAAAAGTTTTTTGTTGACTTTTTCAAATGTTGATTAGGTAGGATTTACATTATAAAATCAAAGTTAAATGCATTAAAATATTGTTCATGAATACCTTTTTATAATGTAAACAAGTTTTTTTTTATCAAAATTTTATGCAAAAAAAATATATACTATTTTTCTCAAAATTTGATAAAAACGTAGGCTGGGTCACTCAAGGTACGTAGGTTGGGCCACCAATTTTCTCAATATTAGAAGCACTCACAAAGATTTTCCTAGCATATAATTGCTCAAACGCAAGTTTAAAGCCTGAATCACACGGTTGAATAAACAATCAACTTTTCAATCAATTTTCAAATAATTTTTATATCAATCGTATGATTGCCCAATTTTTATATGGAAAATCTGGCAATCACACGATTGATATTTAAATTAATTTGAAAATTGATTCAAAAATTGATTGTTTAATAACAGTGATTTTTTTTAATATAGAGTGTGAGATCAAAACATTTTTAGTTAATTTTGAATGATTTTTCAATCCAGGGTTTTCGGTTCACATTTACGTATAAAATATCAAAATGAAGAATCATCACTAGTTCATGATTTTGTAAGTTCAATTAAATGAAAAATTATACAGATTGGTTGAAAAACAATAATATAATTAAAATAATTCATTTTCGGTCTTTTTTGAAAGGTTTTTAACGATTTTCGTGGTGGCTCAATCTACGGACCATTTTTTTTTTTTTGCATTTTTTTTGTTCTTCTGTATTTTTTGTAAATTTTTATGTAACCATAAAAGTTTCATATACAAAAGATAGCCCATTAATTGCACTTTAAATTGTTATATATTATTCCACTAACTTATTTGCACACAAAATGTTATAGACAAAATAAAAAACTATGTCCAACCTACGGACCTTTCCCCGACATATTTCTTCTTTTTCTCCATTAATGATTACAGAATTTTTATTTCTTGAAACACTGAGACCTAAATCACTTTTACAAAAACCCAAAATTTGATTTTTTTTTTCTATTACCCCTTTATAACGTAAAACGAAACGAATTCGTCAAAAAATTGAAGTGAGTGTATTATATCGTTTAATTAAATTAAATAGCCAGTAAGGAAGGTTAGATCACATTAGAAATTTTGATAGTTGACGTTAGTAGGAACTTTGTATATATGTGGTAATGTGTGCGGTTACCTTTTGTAATGGTCCAGAAGTCCCCATGATTTACGAATCTTGAAAATAACCCATATGTACGAATAGGTAATTTTACCAAATTTCGATTTTTTTTCGGGCCGAATTTGAATTTTTATATTTGAGCTTAATGTGAATATATCGTCGTTGTAGAACGAAAAGTCACCATATAAATTTGTATGTAAAACTTAATTTTCGGGTTTGTTGATAAATATTATAAAAAGTAATTGACGCATTTCAAAAGTTGAAAAATCAACTAATAGATTTACATTTTCTTATCATGTGGTAAAAAATTGAGATCATCGGTTATAAATTGACAAATTTATAAAGATTTTTATACACGAATATTTAGAATTTTGAAAATGTATTTGGTGACAATGACGGTATATTTGCCCAAAAAAGTTTACTTCGGATGGCATAATAAAATACAGCCGAGAGATGTCAGTGTTATATAAGGTATTTGAACCAAAGTGGTCGGTTCTCAGGTCATAATCGCCCATTTTTAATAACAGACAGTGTATATAAGTAATCTAACTTAGGAGTTTCTAGTTTAGTTTCTTCTAGTTTTTCTGTTATCGTGATTTCAACAAACAGACGGACAACCAGTAAGTCGGACATTGCTATTTTGTTTATTGTTTGCCGCATCAATTTAATAAATATCGAATATAGCGAAATTATTAATTAATTGTAAATAATTTAATTTTATTCCTGCTAATTGTTTCCGGTGTAGCACTGTTATTGTTGTTATTATAATTAATTTCGCTCTTTGGGAGAGTGCGCGCACGTGCTTTTAAACCAGCTTTTGCTTTTGCTAAAACTTTCGCATCATTGTGTGGGTTTTGCGCGTGGTAATTCGTCACTCTCTCGCTCTCGCTATGTTTTCCACTTTCATTTCGTTCCACTGCCCACCTCCTCCGCCCACAATAACACAAAAGTTCTATGTTGTTCTGTGTTATTGCGGTTGGCTTTGACAATGAAACGTCTCAACACTCGGAAATGTTTGACCTGCTCTACGCCTATCAGCAAAATATGTTAATTGTTGTTAAGCAACTTGTTTCCATGCAAATTGTGTGTCTTCTTGATTACAAGAAGTCATAAAAAATACAATACAAAAATAAAACACGATACTTAGATAAGCGAATGAAAATTTGTTAAGGTTTGCATTTCTTCACACTCTCCCCAAATCAGAATACGAAACGATATCCTCACCAAAGACATAATCCTGTTCAGTATCGACTAAAGCAATCTATTAAAAATTTAACCTATTAGAGGAGACATGCTTAATTTCAGATCATCTTCGTCATCTATATTAGAGATGGGCGCGTGCCGTGCTTTTTTCGTGTCACGCCCGAAAATCTAGTTGCTGTGGTGCCCGTGCGTGTCCGTGCCTCCAAAATCAGGCACGCTCCCATTAAAGTGTTTTTTATAGTTTCTACCCTAATTTAAAAAGAAACTTCCTGGTATTTTAACCTTTTCTTAAAAATCTGTTGTTTTACTTTTACTTATGGATTTAAAAGAATAAAAAAGTATGAAACTTAATTTTTGAATTATTTATTAAAGGGACTAAAACCTATTGGAATATCAGTTCCGGTTCCAAGATTTTTAAAATTGTGGTTCCGGTTTCAACCAACAAATTAAATACATTTCGATTCCGGTTCCACATATTGTTAATAACGGTTCCGATTCCGGTTCTTGCGTTCCCTGACAAGGACTTTAATATCTGTTCCGGTTCTGGTTCCGATGTTTTTAAAAAATCGGTACCGATTCCAACCGGAAAAGAAATATTCCGGTTCCGGTTCAACACATTTTTAATAACGATTCTGGTTCCAAAAATCTAAACGGTTCCGGTATTATTTTTCACGTTTCACTTGCTTTTTCATGTTTTTCAGTGCTTTTTTCGTGTTTTGTCGTGTTATCCGTGTTTCTTCGTGTCTTTTAAAATACCGTGTTTTATCGTGCTTCTCGTGCGTGCCTGTAAATTTACTCGTCGGGCTCGTGCGTGTCACATATCGGCGTGCCCGTGCGTGTCCGTGCCATAAAAAACTTGCACGCGCCTATCTCTAATCTATATATATAAAAGAACAAGTCCTGATTGACTGATCGATCAAGGCCAGACCAAACCCTTAGACCTAGGACGGGCTGTTCATCTACCGACGTAGGCGCGCACTAAGGCAGGATTTTTTGAAATTCGCCCCCTAAGGTACAAAAATGGGCGTGGCAAGCCTGAACTTTTAATTGCAAATATCTGTGTACTTAAAATAGCCCCAGTCATGAAATTGAGTCCACTGATGTACACACAATAAACAAATTTCACCAACTACCAGTATTCATCATATTGATGATTTCATTCATTGAACTAAAATCGTATTTTGTGTTTCAGTGTTTTTCGTTTTTAATATATTTTATATCATCAAATTTCAAACAAAAATTGGTCTCCAGTTACACATTTACGTATTTATAATTCTTATAAGATGTATGATATTTAAATGTATATGGTATTATGAACCAAATTCATCAATATGATGAATTTTCACTTTTTCATTAATATGATGAAATGGAGGCTTCGAATAATTAGCAATTAAATATTATAAATCATTTAAGAATTATAAATACATAAATGTGTAAATGGAGACAAATTTGTGTTTGATGTTAAAAAAATATTGAAAATTAAAAACATTTAAAAAATACGATTTTAATTCAATGAATGAATTCATCAATATGATGAATTCAGGCAGTTGGTGAAATTTTTTTGTGTGTATATTGTAGTGGTTAATCGATTTCCAAATGTGGGCGGGATTGGACATCGGGGTTTGGCACCATCCATAAAAACAAAACATTAAAATTGCAATAACTCCTGACCTACTAAGAGTAGAGTTATAAAAATAAATTCAAATGTTCATATTTAAAACTCAAATAGCCACGTAGAATGTGGGCGGGATTGCACCACGAGGCGTGGCACCTCCCATATAAATAAAACATTAAAAATTGCTATAAATCCTGACATACTAAGAGTAGAGTTATAAAAATTGAATCAAAAGTTCATATTTAAAACTCCAATCGTCACGTAGAATTCTAATTTTTAACCTACGTAAGGCAACCTGTAGCCTCGGTAGCTCAGAGGTTCCCATGTTCAAATAATGACTGGGACTAACAACATCTTGTCATTGAAAATATTATTCTATTTTTTACATATTAACCAGATTTTTAACATTTTAAATATATAATTGCACTATCTCATTTGAACTCAAAACTTTTATTTTTAACATTGAAAAAGTTATAAATTAAGGTTGCACAGAAAAAAAATGAATTCCGTTCTTCAAACTATGATTAATTTTATTGAAGAATCATTCATAATATTAATGCCTAACTACATTAATGTAATGAATGCGATCATAAATATGATGTACGCTTAGCAACTGTCGACAAAGTGTTATATAATATGATGAATTGTAAGTGAAGCATACGTTTCATCATATTAATGAAGAACTAAATAAAATACAACATATATGTACATCATATTGAAGCATGCTGTTCATCAAACCAAATTTCAATCAAAATATTTATTTTTCGTTAATTTTTTGACATACTTCTCAGTTAGCAAGCAGTTCATGTATGTTATTTCTTATATAATGTATGTTTTATATTATATTAATGATTACTTGGTATTAATATCAAGGTATTTTATAAAAAATATATTTAAAAAAATTAAAATAAATTTTTAACAAAATTTCGATCAGAGTAGGAAGTTGTCACAACCAAATTAAGAGGTTGCCGCAACAAATCAGTATTCTTTTTTTTTTTGAGTTTTTTTTCAAAAAAAATATTTCTCGGATATTTTTTTTTTTAATAACATTTTTTTCCAACAACATTTTTTTCTAATTATTCGTAATTTTCCATCAATTAATATATTTAAAAAAAGTATTAATTCAACAATATTCATCATATTGAATATTATAGTCATAAATATTATGAACAAATTCATAGACATTATGATTATATTCATCAATATGATGATTCAAATTCATTGCATTGAATATTTCGTTCTTCACTATGATGTTCGATAGTACGAATAAGTTCATATATATAATTCATTCATATATATAATATATGCATTCATCAATATGTCATTTAATGAATGGTGGTATCAATATGATACATCTGGTAGTTGGTAGAAAAATTCATAATATTTTTGAATATATTCATCATTGATTGATGAATTTTTTCCTGTGTGTGTTCAGAAAACTATTTTTTGTGTAAAAGTGCTCGAAATAATTATACAGTATATTTGAATAAATATCAACTCCACTATACTCCACTATATATAGCATAATTGTCATCTCGTTTTAACAATATAAATTTCAAGCTTTGCTCAACTACCATTCAGATTATTTTTTAAAGTTAAAGAACGGTTGTGGTTCGCAAATTCATGGTGAAGGGCGTGCCATACCAGTTTTTGTATATACCCTATTTTGTGGTGTAAATGTGGTGGGTTCACAAAACAAAAAAAATCTTCAATATGATGAATTTATTCATAAATATTATGAATTTTTTTACCAACTACCAGATTAATCATATTGATACCCGCATATTAATGAATGTATTCATTATATATATGAACAAAATAATCAATACAATGAATTTAAAATTTGAAAAAATATGTTGATAGAAATTTGGTAATTTGGCATTCTTCAATATGAAGAACATATATGTTGTATTTTATATTTTGGTTCATTAATATGATAAAACGTATTCTTCACATACAGTTCATCATATTGAAGAACACTTTTTCGACAGTTACCAAGCGTTCTTCATATTTATGATAACATTCATAACATTGATGCCGTTAGTCATTAATATTATGAATGGCTCTTCAATACAATGAATCCTGGTTTGAAGAACGGAATTCATCAATATGATGTACATTTTTTTTCTGTGTTCGTGTTTAATTTTTTTTTCACTTAAAATTTTTGACCTATTCTATGTACATAAAACGTCAAAATATATTTTCTTGTTCAAAAACCACAGAAGCTACCCGAGTGGAAATTTCGTTCAGGATGCGATCATTGTCTGATTAAGCAGCCTGATTTCAAATCAGGCAATGATCAGGGGTTTTCATAAGTGCCTGATTCAAAACATGATACTATTCGAAGTTTCTATCCAGATCAGGTTTTCAGATCTTAACTTATCCTAACCTTATATAATCCAATAATAATAATAATAGTTTGGCGCTACAGTCCTGTATAGAAGTTCGGCCGAGCTCTCTCACCATTTTGAGCTGTGCGTGTTATATTTGTACTCAAAGTGGTGGGACCTACAGTTTATTGCCGAATTCGAATGGCGGGTGAGAGCTTTTTATAGGCAATATTTTACTCTCGTAGGTTTGCATTTACTGCCGAGAGGTAGCGCGGTATAGACAAATGTTTCTATGAAAAGATGTTGTTAGCCCCAGTCCAGGCTTGAACCGGGGTCCTTTGAGCTACCGCGGCTACACTGAGCTACCGCGGCTACACTGAGCTACCGCGGCTACACTGAGCTACCGCGGCTACAGGTAGGTAGAGAGCCGTATCGTATTCTGGTCAGGGACGGATGCGATTTCCAATCCAATTTCCACTCGGGTAGATCAATAAAACTCTGAACTTCAATGACATACCGACGCTGTCTGATATTGAAAATGTGATTAATATGTGCCACCAACCTCATATAACACATAGATCTTCTTTTACCGGAAGTGTATTTCTAAACCCTGGAGACCTTTGGACCACTTTTAACAGATATACCTCGCTCAAATTTTAATTCTTACATATTACAACATATTTCTACTTATATCGACTATAACTTGCAGTGATGTTACTTATTTAAAAATGTCCCATTTGACCTAACCATCCTTACTGTTTTTGAATTCAATACTTCAAAATTTCCCATATGACCTAACCTTCTCTACTTTTTTTAAATGTTATTAAGGACTCTTCTATTTAATATTAGAATGTGTACAATGTCAAATTTTGACTCAAAAAATCTGATCCAATTCCGGTTCTTTCATTCCGTTCTTTCATTTATCATATCAGTTCTGGTTCCAGAAAAATTAAGCCATTCTGTCGTATACCAGTTCGTCTCGAGCCCTAGATTAAAAATAATCACCAAAATCACTCACATTCTGCAATTTGGTTTAACTTTTCGAAATATGCCTTTTCAACATGACTTCCATATTATTTTTTATATTCAATATATAATAATCTCGATAATAATTTCACACAATTATTTTTCGATGACTTCTCATACAGAATAAACAAAAATATTTTAAATTCGTTAAATATCTACCAAGTAAAACCCCACTTTTTAGACGACTATGTTAAATCACAAACGCAATACAATAATTTTAATAAATAAAAGAAATAAAAAAATAAGATTTTTTAAGAGTAAAATTATTTAATCATCACTCTGACGAAGCACCCTTGAAGTCAGCTCAAATTATAATGGGTTTGTATACTTTGGTATATTTTTTTTTTTTCATTATTTGTTTTATACGCTGAGCTTCTTATAAGTTTAGTCAATGACGTAGTTGTTAACAATTCCGATGCAATTGTTTTATAAGACACTTTAAAACTTTCACATATTTTACACTCGAAACTAGCACTAGCAGTTATGGGGTTACATTTTAAATTGTTTCAATTGCTCAAAGTTATTATAATTTTTTTTCGTCAACACTTTCAATTGTGTCCCACGGCAATAGACAGAAATTTAGTTGCAAATTTGATGATGATTAACTTTATTCAATTTTCACTAAATACACATTTTATTTAAGCCTTGCCTCTGGTTCGTCTGTTTCGAATAAATTATTTAATTTTATGTATTGGATTTATTTTTTGTTGTTCTTTTTTTCTGCACTATAAGTAGATAGACATTCGCGCCGCTACTCAACTACGGCAAAACTAAACTAACAAATTGTCTTTGCTATCTTTTGCGTACGGTACGGTGTTACTGACAGCCATCTGTATAATCAATACTACCCAATGTCACAGGTTTGGAATTTGCTCTGGGTTGTTCTTACTCGCTGTGTTGCCTGTTGTTTGACAGTGTAATGGGTCAACGTCGTTTCATTTGCACGAACACAAAGCACAAAATCACGAATATCCAGCGGAATTTCCGCTCTCTCGGAAATATTAAAATATACCACAGAGAGCAGAACTCTCTGGATCTAATGAAATTCTTTAGGGTTACCGTTGGTATTGAAATAATACGGATAAACAATAAGGCAGGTTAGGGCAAATGGGATATATTGAAGTAGGCACATTTTAATAGATGATGTAATAAAGTAAAGTTATGTACATTATAATCCGTCTTAGCTGATTGTAAATACCTTATACTTATGTGATATTGTGAGAAGGAAGAAAATGAAACGTGGTTAACCAGTGGCAAATGTCATCAATGATTCCTCTATGATTCAGCTATGTCAGATCAGAACCATCGATGCTCACTCATATATGTTACCACAACCTTACAAAGTTGGAAGTTGCCACAACCAAATTAAGAGGTTGCCGCAACAAATCAGTATTCTTTGTGTACACACAACTAGAACAAAATACGAAATGTTATCTTTGCGACTATCGTTTTTCAGGTGACTTAAAGGTTATTACAAAAGTTATCTATTAAGCATCGTATAGATATATCAGAAAGGTAACTTTTTAAAGTAACCAAATCGGGATAATGCCCACATAGTGGCACCACTGAACTTCATACTTCAAAGTTGGCATTCGTTTTTTTTTGCTCCGTGTATTTTGTGTGGACAAAAATGTCCGATTGATAGTAAAAATATTAACCGCGACCAGTAAATTGCGTTTATGAATCGCTACAAATCGGGTCTATGAAATTAAAAATGTTCGTGGGCAATAACTTATTGCAGGCGTCATTCTGCCGTGTGAGGAGGTGTCTCAGGACGTGACTATGGCAGTAACAAACAGTGCAGCTAAAATAATTTAAAATAAAAATACATATAAATTGGCTTTTGGTTTTTCATTATTATAGTTTATTTTTATATTTATTTAATATGTATTAGTTTGTCATTTAATTATTTCCATCAATTTTTGGAAAAGTAAATAATCGAATGACAACCTAATACATTGATAATAATTTGTTGTCATATTTTACATGTGCATTGGTAGTTAAAAGGGTTAACTAAAAGCTGTATTTAAGCTATCTTATAGGCTGTCTAGAGGGCAACTCTCTGATGATGCCTTTTAATAGTTGACTTAAACATATCATTCCGAGAGCTAAAAGTCAACAAAGAGGCGGACATACGTAAGTCTTTCCGATACCTCTTCGACCACTTTTACGACAACATTCGGTATCGTTAACTTTTTAAAGTTAGGTTTTGGGCATCGTTTGTCTGGTTGGGCATTAATAATATCTTAATTGACAAGATTTTCATACTATCCTTCATATATCAATAGTGAGATATGATGTATGACTTCTTTAATGCAACGCTCTTCATGAAATATTTGTAGACATATTCATCAATGACAAATTACCCAAGGTCCCCGATTCTTCATTGATGTTCTTGTCGTAAATGGAGTTATTTTCAGCTGGTTAAAGTTTAGAGTAATCGGGAGGTTATTAGGGTTCCCGAATTCTGAAAATAACAGCAAACATGTTATAGTGACACAATTTCCATTCATTTGAGTACTAACATGTACGATGGATAGAGTGGGAAAATTATTTCCAATTATTTATTACATTTTTTTCCTATTTTAAGATACTTTTTCCGGCACATATAACACATTTTTTGTTAATAAACTATTGAAAGAACTTTTTTCATTGCAAGAAAAATGTGATTTTTTTTTTGATTTTATATCTGCTATATTATTTTTCTGATGATGAAGCCTAAGTTTACACTATGTCGTGGTTTTGCTTTTATTTTTGTGTTTGAAAAATGAGATTTTTTTTTGCTTATATATCTTTAAAGTTCAAACTTAAATTTTTACTATTGATTTCGAGTTTTTGCTTTTGCGTTATTCATCAAATTTTTTGTTTTTAATTTTTAAATTTTCTTATGTTTTACTTGTTTTTTATTTTTATTTGTGCTTTTATTTTTGTGTTTTTAATTATATAAATTGATTTTGATTTAATTTTATTTGTGGTTTTCTGTTTTGATTCTGTTTTAATTTGTATTTTTGTTTTGATTTATTTTTTTAATTTGTATTTTTGTTTTTTCGTTTGGTTTTGTTTTTTTTTTGTATCCTTTATTTTTTTGATTTTGTTGTTGTTGTTGTTTAGTTATTCTTTTGATTTTGTGTCTTTGGTTTTATTTGTGCTTTTTGTTTTTGCTTTTTTTTATTATGCATTAATATTTGCTTTTTATTTTTGTGTTAATTTTTATACCCTACACTTAAAGTGAAAGGGTATATTCAGTTTGGTAGGCCCTTTGTATATATATTCTTGATCAGCATGACCTCCTGAGTCGATTTAGCGATGTCCGTCTGTCCGTCTGTCTGTCTATTAGATTAGATTACTTATATATCTAAGCTATCTGAACAAGAAAATTGGCATGATCGGTCTATTGTGACCTGAGAACCGATCACTTATGTTCAAATACCTCGTATAAAATTTATATCTACAGATCAATTTTACTGTATACGTGCTTAGGAAAACTTTTTTTTGGTCAAATATATATTGACTCATGCTCAAATACATGAAAATAATGGTTTCCGGCGAAAGGACTTGTAGTTCCAAAAAAAAAGAGAAATTCGGTACACCTACCCATTTGTAAATATGGGTATCAAATGAATGGAAATTCTTTAGCGATGGAAAGTTTGTAGTTATTTTCAGGATTCGTATACCCTGGTGACCTATATACCACTTTTAATGGTAACCACACATATGTGTAGGGTATTTATAGTCGGCTTAGACCGACTATAATTTTGATAATCCTAACTATCATAAACCCACCTACTTTAAAATTTTCCAACTGGTTTGTTTTTAATTTTTAAATTTTCTTATGTTTTACTTGTTTTTTTTTTTTAATTTGTGCTTTTATTTTTGTGTTTTTAATTATATACATTGATTTTGATTTAATTTTATTTTATTTGTGGTTTTCTGTTTTGATTCTGTTTTAATTTGTATTTTTGTTTTGATTCTGTTTCAATTTGTATTTTTGTTTTTTCGTTTGATTTTTTTTTATTTACTTGTTTTTTTTGTATCCTATATTTTTTTTGTTTTTACTATTTGTTTTGCTGTTGCTTTTGTATTATTGATTTTTTTTGTGTTTGTTTTTTTTTGTTTTGGTTTTGATTTGTGTTTTTGCTTTTGTGTTTATACTTTTGTTTTCTGTTGTTTTTTGCTTGTGTTTATATTTTTTTTGTTTTACCTTTTGTTTTGTTTTTGTGTTTATTCATCCGCTGTGTTTTTTGTTTTTTTTTTATATTCTGCTTTTGTTTTGTATTTTTGCTTTCTTTTATTTTTGTGTTTTAGCTATTGTTTTTTTTACTGTTCTTTTTGGGTTTTTACTTTTGTTTTGTTCTTTTGCTTTTGTAGTTTTGGGTTGTTTTATGTTTTTGGTTTTGCAATTTTTTCTTGCATTTGAGTTGTTGTTTCATCTTCATAGCTGGTATAAATGTTGTTATATCGGTTTAAAGGTTTATGTTGTACGGGAGATGCACTCCAATTGTTGTCCAATTCTGCCCATATAAGGACTCCATTTTATCCTGGTGCACAATTACAAGTAAATCGGTTTAGACGTGGTGCCGGAACAAACAGGCATGCCGACATACGGAACAAGAGTTTTATAAAGGGCTTTTCAATAAGAGCGATACAAAAGTTTTTTTCAAGGGTTTTTCAACGCTACAAAAGTAGAGCGACAGGGACAGCAAACGAGGCCATATTTCATGCCGCTCTTTTGACATTTCTCTTCAGTAAGGTTTGCCATTGGAAAGATATACGAGCCAACCACGAGTCGAAATTATTAAAATTTACTACCGAAATTCAAATTCGTATATCTTTCCATCATGAAATGGCAAACCTTACTGAAGAGAAATGACAACAGAGCGGCAAGAAATATGGCGTCGTTTGCTGTCCCTGTTAGAAAACCCTTTACATATAGATAGATATATAAAAGAACAAGTCCTGATTGATCATCTGACTAATTTACTGGCTGACTGATCAATTAACGCCCAAACAAACCATCAGGCCTATAGGTCGGATTCACTCCGTATAGTGAACCGTTAACGTACAGTCGAAACTAACTCGCAACTGATACGAAATACGTTTCGATGGTCCTTCGTATTCCATATGTACCGTATGCACCGTATGCTTTCGTTTACACCGTTACCGGATGAGTTTGTTGAAACAAAATGCCAGACAAAATTAATACTATAAAATTAAAAAGTTTTATTATTAAAAAAGCATTAACTATTATTTGGATAGATAAGACCAACTAAGTTATCACATGATATTGATGAATGTGAGATCCATTGATCTGTCAGTGCATTGTATTCCTGGACAGCCCCTTTGCTATCAGCCGCTAAAACACGATTTCCTATTGTAGTGCAAGGAACTTTACGTATATTCATGAAACTGTAAGTACGTTTAGCTGCATTGAGAATACCAGGGAAATTTACGTATGACCATTTGTCTGCAATAGGATCATAGCGTTCAGCAATCTGCATATTTTTTACATTACCAACAGCATACAATTGTCCATCAATCACAATGGCCTAAATGTAGATTTTTTCATTAAAATTACTTACTATATATGAACTTTCTACAATCTTTATCAACATTATAGTTATTATAGGATCATTACAAATAAAAATAACTCACACAAAGTTCAATGCTTTTCTGATTCATTGAAGCTTTTTGCGACCATGCATCTGCCTGGGGATCATAGCACTCTACAGAATCGGTACAACCTCCCATCGCATATAAACAACCATCAAGTACTGCAAGTACAAAATCACCACGACTGCATAGCATTGGGGAAAAATAGCTCCAAGTACCTGTCGCCAGATCACATCTAAAATGGTTTGTACTTAAAATAAATAATAACAATAAATAAATTCACCTCTCCGCTGATGCTGTAGTCAAACCTTTGTCTACATATCCGCCGACTGCATATAGAAAGCCGTTTAGCACTGCCACACCGAACGCAGATCGAGGCGCGTTCAGTTCATTCAATGGTGTAGCATTTAGTGTAGTGATATCTAAACTAT
This sequence comes from Dryomyza anilis, assembly GCA_951804985.1. Lineage (NCBI taxonomy): Eukaryota > Metazoa > Arthropoda > Insecta > Diptera > Dryomyzidae > Dryomyza > Dryomyza anilis. The sequence goes on from OX638133.1 coordinate 25,620,441, forward strand.
AGACACATTTTACCGGAGTCATATCACGCTGCTGACCACCTAATATAATTAAGTTATTGTTTAATCTAACAATACCAAAAAATCTTCGATCAGCGAAGTAATATATTTTCTTTTTAGTCCATGTATTTGAATTTGGACAATAGCTTTGAAGATGGCATAAATATCCCTGAAAATATTAATAAACTTTAAAATATATAGAATATGTGTTAACGTCAACATAATCCCTTATTTTGGTAATTAGGGAATATGAACGCGGATTTGTTTGGCATTATGTCCCCACATTTCATCAGTTTTCTCAAGTTTTGATCATTAATCCGGTGTTTAGCAAAACATTTTATCGAATGAATATTTTGGAAACAACTTAAAATCACTTGCGAAATTTTAACGAAATCAAAATATTCGACAAAAATGAATTAGACGTACCGTAGAGGTAACTGCCAGCAGTTTGACGGTGCTGTTACGAGGTTTATTGCATTTGTTTTCCATCTGGAATCTTACAGTGGGATCCAATTGCAATTTCAATGCATTCAACAACATTTTGTTCGATTCAAAAGACTTGCAAACTGGTTGAACGTGTTGAAATATAAAAGATGGCTCCAGCTGGCTCAATCGCACTGTTTCCAATAAGCCTGGAATATATTGTTCACGTTTTTCTGCATCATGATTTATCCAGGATTTTAAACTATTGAAAACCATTTCTTCGGCGTCCACATGAAGATAATCGTTGGACAAAATTTGACGCAGTTTTTCGTAATTTAGTTTAAAGAACTCTTCGTATTTTATTAACTGTTAATTAAAAAATATATTTCATATGAAAGTGTAGAACTTATACGGCAGGATTACATGCCTAATTAGTAAAATACTTTAAAGGCTTCTTTTGCGAAACTTATATATTAGACTTAGCAAATTATCGAATGGCATGATCGATTTGAAAATAGAGCAAATAAATTCGTTTTTAACTAAAATTTCATGTCGGTTCTAACCTCGGTAAAATGTTGACAAATATACGTATTGGATTTCTCCAACAGCGTTTGAAGATTATTATCGTCTGCGTAAGATGCAATTCCCAGACAGTTCGAGGGTTTTATATGTGACACAATATACTCGGAACAAGCATCCAGCACGGTGTTCAACTGCATCATACCAGCTGTGTAAATTAAATTCTCCAAATTGTCCTCGCGCAGTTCTATGTTACCTGTGTAACAAAACTCGACAATGGCCTTCAAAACATCGCCGTCAACTTCCAGCAAAGTTATTTCCTTCGCCTTCGATTCAAGCATCGATCCCGTGAACATGGCGTCAAAATATACGCTCGATGCTGATAAAACCAGACGATGTGCGTTGACTCTGCCATACAAACGAAATATTTGTATTGAGAATTACAATGAAATGCGAGTGAAACAAACCTTTTTCCATCGTTGCCTGCAATAAGCAGCACATCACACAACTGGTGGGACTCGAGAAGCGAGAACATTCGATGGAGCACCTTCCCATTATGTTCGGCACAATTAAACATCATCCTATTCACGCCGGAAGTTGAGCTATTCCATAACAAATCGTGAATTGCATTTGATTTTTTTGGGCTCATTTTTATGTCATTTAGTTGCAGTCTTTGATTACAGTCATGGACCAGTTGCATTGTTTATAGAAATATGTTTACCAGTATCAGTGATGCCAACCCTTATCTTCTTTCTCCCAATATTCTTTCCCATTTTAACTATAAAATTCCTCGCAACAAATGTAATAGATTATCCCAGTTTTTGGCTAGTTGTACGGCGAGGATCTACTCTTCAAATCCCTACCAGTAATCGAAAAAGGTTCGACAAGTTTTCACTGCCGAGTATATACTATTCAAATTCCTACGAGTAACTTGCACTGCATCCGACTAACATGAAAACAAATTTGAGGGTATATGGCGTAGAATGAGACTTCTTGTTTCTTTTTATACATTTATTTCTTGAATAAAATGGACATTGCACGTATTTTTTTTTGATAATAACACAGATTAAATAAAATAAGCTTGGAATGCAGCGTAATGGCCAAAGCATCTAAATCTCTAAATCTACTGCGTCGACATTATGTTGCGCATCTGACGAATGGCTGTGACCAGACGCGGTTCGCAACCGCTACTCATGGTCAGGTAGTTCTCTGGCGCAGCCTGCAGCAGTGTAAGTATCTGCGACAGATGCAAATTAATGCAGAGGCCCAACTCCTCCAGCACATTCGACAGATATTCAATATCGACAGCCAGCTGCTTGGCAGCCGCTGGATTCAGCGTCTTCAGATGCAGTATTTCCGACTGATATAAAACGCAACACTGCTCCACGACCAGCGACAGCAAAATGTCCGCACAGGGCATCTGCTGTGTATATTTGATGTTGCAAAGCTCGAGCGCCTGACGCAATAGTGGAGAGGGCGCCAACAACAGCGGCTCCAGATGCTGCGGCAACGTCAGCAGATATTGACCAATCTGTGTGATGCACTCTTGTGGCGCATAGCTAAATGAGGGCAAATCAACGGGAACGCTGCCATCACTGCCGGCATCAGTGCGCGGCTGTATGTTCGCGAGCTGTGCCTCGATGGGCTGCAACAAAATGCTCAACGCTATGTCGTGTGTATCTATGACACTATGTCGCAGTGTCTCATAGATCGATGTGAATATGCCCAGCGATGGCAGCTGCGTTTGCGCCGCATCCGTACGTTTTTGCTGCCAATCCTCGATGCAGCTAAGAATACGTTTTATTTCCGCACGATCATAGACCGCGTACAACGAGATGTTGGCATCTTTGCGCGTTGCATTAGTACCAAGGCTCAGTTGTTCGCACAATGTCGTCATGCGCACGTGCAGCGACTGCTCAAACTGCAGTAGTTTTGTTTGAAATGCAGCGCAGCACTGCAACAATGACATACAATGCTGCAGTAGTGACCAATTTTCGGCGCCTGCGCCAACGCTTAAACTTAGTTGACGTTGTGTCTTGGCAAAGTGATCCAGCAGCCGTTTAAAGCTGCCGCCCAGCAGCTGCACCAACTGACAAAGTGCCAATTCGTTGGTGATGCTTGCGCAACGTTCACAACAGTCGCCCAGCCAGTCGAACAGCTTGCGTGTGCTTTCCTCTAGATGACGCACGGCCTCCAGCGTTGAGTTTTGATTGATCAGCAGTCGATCGACTTGCGTCGTCAGCTGCGTCTCCTCCAGCCGCGCATATTGTTGTATAAACTTGTAGAAATACTCAAAAATCGCTTCGCCCAGCTGCTGTTGCACATCATGTGGCAGTGTAATGGACGCCTGCACCATGAACGCATTCAGCTGCACAACGAAGCTGTGATTTGCCTGCGCAAAATCCTCCAGCAGCGTCAGACGCTCGTTGGAGGACTTTAGCAGTTGCAGTATGTGTTGGTCACGCGTCGGCTGCAATGCTGGCAACAATTCGGTGATAACCAGAAAAGGCTGCAGCTGTGCAGCGGCATGCGCGCCAAACACCTGCGTACACCATTTCACCTGTTGCTGACAATTCGCCAATAGTTGCTCGTAGAGGAGACGCAGAAATTGCGTTGCATTGTCGTTCAGCTCAAGCGACTGCTTCCACTGCTGTTGCAGCGTATTTTTTTGCACCGCTCTATAGTATTGCTGTAGTTGTGGCATGCGTTCGATACGCTCAAATATGTCGACTAGCTGTAGTGCCTGCTCTGTATTATTGGCGGCGAAGACCTGCACCACACGCGGGCTGGCCAATGCCTCTAGGCGATTCTTAAAGTCCTCTACTTGCGTCTGGCGGTCTGCATGACCCGGCAGCTGTTGCTGTGCCTGCAAAGACTTTTGCAAAGCAACGAGCTTTTCGCAGACAACCTATCGAGTATTTACGATTGAAAACAAGTTTGTTTAAAATACTTTTGCTACTCACCTGCAAATCATTGCGCTCGAAGCCATCCTCCAGCTCGGTCAGCAGATTGCCCCAACCGTCGGACTCCTGCAGACTCTCCTTAGCCGCCTGCAACTTTGTCTGTAGATTGTTTAGTCTCTCCAGTGTCGCCATGCACTCGCCCGTCTCTTCCTGCACGGCGGACACCTCTTGACGCATCGCCGCCATACGCTGCTGCAAAGTTTGTACGTCTGTGTGTAGCGTCTTTGCCTCCTTGATGATGCGCGGCATGTTGGCCACCAACTGCTGACTGCTGTCTTCCACCGCAAAGTTTACCTGCTGCACGTAAAGTTGCAACTTGGAAACGTAGTTGTTGATAAAGGCTATCTTCAGTTCGGCGTCATCATCATCGCCGTTGGTGTCACCACCGGCAGCTGCATTTTCCTCTAGAAATTTTTTGTAATTATTGTTAATCCAATCGGCCGCATTGAAGTGCTCATCAGATAGCGCCGATATATCCATGATTCTTTTATTTTTGCATAAAGTAGATTTAACAATTAATTAAATAAATTAAAGCCTTACACAAAATTATTTGTTTTTCGACAAAGCAGCTGTTCGAGACGTCAGCAACTGCAGTGCTGCCACACTGACCGAAGCCAGTCATACAACGTCATACAACGTTCACACTGAAATGTAATAGAATGCAATTTATGAATGAATGTAATGAATATTATGAATTATTATTCTATACATATTGTATTAGAATTTTATAACAATTGTATACAAAAAAATAATTAGTATAGAAATCTGAATCAAATCATTTATTTACAGATGTTTCATCCTCTTAAATTATATGCTGAACCAGAGAGTATGTATTAAACAGAGAGTTGTCTTTTAAGTTTGCTGTCGTCATTGCCCAAGAAACATTTAACTTAGCTCCGTAAACAAACGGAATCCGTTTACAGGGGTACGTTTACGGTATGTACAAGACGGATCCGTGGATACCTGAATAAAACGAGAAAAATTACGACATGCCAAAATATATTACTCTGTGTTTATGCCGTCTATTGTCCGTACTTCGAATATACATTTTTATTTCCGTAGTGACGTATAAGGTATAAGTTATAATTCGTTTACTACGGGGTGCATCGTTTTTATGTCGTTTGTACTCCGTAAATACGGGCATTATATGCCGTTTCCACTCCGATTTTCGGTCGTTGTCAATAAATGTTTAGTGCATTTATTAACAAGTTCTGTCACAGATAGTGCAGTGCATGCGAACCAAATCAAATGATGAAAGTGTCCGCATACAATTAAATAAATATTTATTGGTTATGAAATGAATTTAGATAACACTGCACAACAGCCATTCTGCGCAGCATTCAAGACGATTTTTTTTGTTTCATTGGGTAGTTTTACAAAATATCGGTCAATAACTTTTGAACCGAGCTTTAAAAAAGGGGGTACATACATTTGTAAATATCTCACGTTCCAAATAACTCACATGATCAATGGTATATCAAATGAAAGGTATTTAAACAACCAATAAACATTTCTCAAAACATTTTTAAATTCATTTACTAGTTAAAAAATCCATTTCAAAATAAGTCTACACTCTTTCGAAGATATTGGGCTATCAATGACAGAAATTTATGTGTAACATTTACGAATAAAATAAATTAAGTAAAAGCATTATAATTGATTGCTATATAACATAAATATAAAAAATGTGGGCCAATCACGTCAATTTTTTGAGCACGTATTGATAGATGATTGTTTGTAACGTCAATTTTAAGTTTTATAACTTTATCTGAAATACTTTACGAGATATGGGATCCTAAAAAGTAAACCCATATCGTGTATGGGATATAGTTGAGAAGGTTGACTAATTTGATTCATTTTCGAACTGCAAATTACTTTTCTACTAGAATATATTGAAGGTAAATTTCATCGCATTCGGAATGGTGATTATACAGTTATCCTGTATAGGCGAACATACAGACGACCATGTCTAAATCAACTCAAATAATGATGCTGATTAAGAAAATATATACTTTTTATACGCCTTCTAAGATGCGCTAAAATATCCTCATATACATAGTATAACCTGTAACCGATGGGTTAGGGTATAAAAACACAAAATGGGAAATTTTAATTTATACCCAATATTTATGCCAATTTCCACATAACCAATGTTTGAATTCGTTTGGCAAAAGTGGCAGAAAAACCACTTGTATAGGACAAAAAATTACTTGAATACAAAATCCGAAAACGAGACCGTAACTTAAAATCATTTAAAATTTTGAAAAGGAGATCATAATCGAAACAAGAAAGGAAACTGAAATAATAATTTGTTTAGATTTCAAACAATAAATACTCATTGATAAAATACTATAAACTTAATGGTATTTTAATTATGCATTATAAAACATTCAGAGCCGTTTTCACAATATCTAGTTATATATTAACTTCCACTTTAACCGACAATTTGCGCAAAATTCGTTTTCACAATCATTTGTTATATCTGTTTGTCATTTAAATTTTCTTTAACCTGCAGATACTCTAACCGATAGAACAAGTTTCCGTTATCTTTATAACCGAAGATTTTGACAATCCATTGAAAAAATTATGCTGCAATTTGTACATAAAGTTGTTTCCGAAATACCAAAATGCAATGTCGCAAAATATCATAAGGTAAATGGCAATAGAAATATTAGCAAAACGGTCTATTGCGATTGCAAATCTGTCTGCAATATCCAAATACGACGACAAACAAATTCACAATTTCATGAAATTTTAAACTTGAAAATTTAAATTTGAATTAATTTATTTATGTCAATTAGTTGCCAGATATGACAGAAAATCTATTACAATATACCGGAAGTTAAATAATTTGTGTTCGTGAAAACGAAAATATTTAACGGAAACTTTATTCTGAAAGTTTGGCTATCTGCCAGTTAACAAACGTACAGACAAATTTTAACGAAACCGAACATCTTGAAAACGGCCCTCAATAGTATACAAATAATTCAATTAATAGTAGTGAATATATAATTGAAAAAGTGATAAAAATGTACCATGAAATCAAAAGGTTGTACCATTAATAACTTTATAAGAAAATGTCTTTCGAGTGTTACCTATGAATTGAAAAAAATACAAAACAATTATAATTTGTTTCAATAATGTATTTTATTAAATAATAATTTATTTTTATCTCAATTAAAATTTAATTTTTAATTTATAATTAATATTATTATATTTTTAGAATTATGTATGCAAGTTGTATGTGTGTTTTTTGCCTTGCAATAATAATAATAATATTGATTTATAATTTTGCTTAAGAGCTAATGATTTTCTTTAAACTTTTTATTGTTACTGAATTAAAACATAAGAGTTCAATCTGCATAGTTATGCAAATATATTTATAATATATGTTTTATATTAATTTATTATTATTTTTAATAATTTATATATGAGCTATATTATCTTTTGAATGAATATAGAGACGACGACGACGATGTATGTATTGTTGTTTTGCATATTTTCTAATTTACTTGAGACATAAAAGTGTATATTGCAATTTATATTTTGTTAAAAATGTTTTAAATTTAAAATTTATAAACATTCATGTTTTGAATAAAATATGCAAAATGTTTGCTGTTAGTTTAGCTATTTCTTTGTTTGGTTTGTGTAAAGTTTAGATTTTGTTTTTTTCATTTTTTTATTATATTTTAACAACAGCTTAAGAAAAATATTTTTTTAATTTATTTTTTCACTGTGTTTTGTTACTACTATCGGGTTAAGCAACATAAGCATAATTCATTAAAAATATATATTTAAATTAAACATACAAATTATTAACATAAAAGGAAACAATTATTGTAGGAAAAAATATTAAAAACATAATTATAATAATAAACAATTAAATTATATAGTTTATTTATAATTTTATAATTGCCAACAACAGCTCTAAGTTTTGCGTAAGTTTACAGTTTTCCGAGAAGATTTTAAACATAAAGCTGTTTATGCGGATTAGGTTAACTTTAGAGTTAAATAAAGTTTTTGTTTTTTAACGATACAAATAAAAACTGTTAATTCAATTTTTTCTTAATTTTTTTATTACAAAATAAATTCAAAATTATTAAAATACAAATTAAAGCGCAATCATAATTATGGTTTATTTTTATCTTCGAGTGTTGTAAGCTTAATAAGAAATAATAGAAATTAAACGATTTTGGTCAGTCCGTTAACACTCTCCTCTTTTAGTTGTATGTTCTTTATAAAGAGTTTGATTGTTATACAGTTATTAATTAAATATAATAAATAAATCGCAACGAAAATTCAAAGGCATCGGAAAGATAACGCTTGAGAGAGATAGTTTGCAAAAAAACAGATAATTTACAGTCAATAATTCAGCGTTAAACTGAAAAATATTTAAATTGTAGAATATATATATTTTTAAATTCATTTTTATTATATGGACCAAAACACAGACTTTGACTTTTTATATATGCATCTAAAATTATGCTTCTGTAGTATCATTTATCGTCGTTGGTTGTAGAACGAAAAGTCACCAAATACATTTTCAAAATGCCAAATATACATTTAGAAAAACCTTTATATATCTTTCAATTTTTAATCGATGATCTCAATTTTTTTACCACATGATAATGAACATGAAAATGTAAATCTATTAGTTGATTTTTCAATTTTAAAAATGCATCAATTACTTTTTATAATATTAATCAACAAACTCGAAATTTAAGTTTTTCATAAAAATGTATTTGGTGACTTTTCGTTCTACAACGACAATATATACAATTTTTTGTATGCCTTGTTGTTTAGGAGTTATACAAGTTTTCCCAATGAACTGTTACGTTACAGTATTTGGAAATAGTTTTTAAGTTGCTTTTTTAAGTCTGGTAATCTGTTAACTATTTTCAGCGTACAGTGCGTAATTACTAAGCTTTAGAATGAAAGTTCAAAATTGAATTTAAATGTAATATTTTTTTATTAGTTCTATAGAAGCAAAAATGTTCAGACTGTTATGTTACAAAAAAGACTCTTACGTTATCCGGAAGATAAATCGTTTAGACAAGAAGAAAAAAAAATTAAAATGCGTCAATGGTTAAATTTTACAATAGAAAACATAAATTAGCTATTTTTACGATTCGACTTTCAAGAATTTCTAAATCCCCTACAGCACGAATATTGCTGAAATACTGCTGTAATGTTGCAGAAATATTGCTGCAAGATTGTAGCAATATTCGTGCTGTATGGGATAATTCACATTTAATTCGAAGGAAACAACAATATTCTAATTCTTCATTGAACTTAAGGGTATTTTTTTGCGTTTTGGTTCATATTTTAAAATAGTTTAATTGCCTTAACCGTAGAACAAATTCATCAAAAAGCGTCATCATTCCAGTGACAGAATTATTTTAATTGATCATTACGTCGTCTTTGTTTTACTTAATTCAAAAATGTTGTCACTGGAATTTCTATCATCTTTAGACGAATTCGTTCCTCGTTATAAGACGGCTAAAGACATCTCCAAAATGTATGAAGATTTAGAAAAAAATGACTATTAACTGTAAGAATTATACATTTATTCATCATTTCGTAAAAATCATTTTCAAAAGAATAAAATTAAATTTTTTTATTGCTCAACAGAAAATGTTGTATTTTTTATATTTAAAAACATTCATTTTTTTTACAATTTCGTCGCTGTAGCACGAAGAGTCACCAAATACATTTTCAAAATGCCAAATATTCATTTACAAAAATCTTTATATATCTCGTGACAATTTTTAATCGATGATCTCAATTTTTTTTACCACATGATAAGAAAATATAAATCTATTTATTGGCATTTCAACTATTAAAATGCGTCAATTACTTTTTATAATATTAATCAACAAACACAAAATTTAAGTTTTTCATAAAAATGCATTTGGTGTCTTTTCGTTCTACAAGGACTATATGAAATTAATAAATATCAAAACGCATAAATAACACTGTGGAAGTAAAAAAAAAAAGACTATGTTGTTTCGGGTCTTAGCAATCGAACTACAGTGTGTGACAAAACAAAACCAACTTTCCTTCTTACTCTTTGTGCTCCATTCAGCGTTTTGTAATAAGAATTTTTGAGCAGGGGAAGATTTGCTATTTAAAAATTACCCAAATTAAGTTGTATTTTATATTTTTAAGTTGTATTTTATATTGTCACACACTGTAAATCATTAGTTTTTCGAGATACCACAATGGATTTTTAATTTTTTCACCAAATTTGTCTTTTTACGAGCTTTACTAATTTTTTTTGACAGTCTCTATCTTGTAAGTTGTTTGTAAATATATTTTTTATGGTAATCTGCAAAATTCGTCATTTACGTCATCACCTGAGAATTTGTGTGGCTCATACGCCATTGAGTAGATTTTGAGAAAAACGATAAAAAATGATTTGAAGCAAAGTCGAAGCTGAATATCTCATATTTGATACGAGATATCGAAAAACGGATAACGGCATTAGAAAGAGACTATAAAAGTCATATATATCCAATTAACTTTATTCACCCAAAACTGGCGTTTGAGCCAAACCAATTCTCAGGTGACGATTTGTCGATGACTCGAACTTCAACAAATTACATAAATTTTCATGTTGTATGATACGAACATAATAATATAATAGTTTAGCACTACAGTTCTATAAGAACTTAGGCCGAGCTCTCTCACCATTTTGAGCTGTGCGTGTTATATTTGTACTCAAAGTGGTTTATTGCCGAATCCGAACGGCGGGTGAGAGCTTTTCATAGGCAATAGTTTTACTCTCGTAGGTTTTCCATTTACTGCCGAGAGGTAGCGCGGTATAGAAAAATGTTTCTATGAAAAGATGTTGTTAGCCCCAGTCCAGGCTTGAACCGGGCACCTTTCGGCTCTCAGTCCAACGCACTAACCACTGAGCTACCGCGGCTACATACGAACTTAATACTTGACAAAAAAATTCTACATTATTTTTTAAATTGAAAATATGAAATGTTCGAATGCGTAAAGCGCCAATTTTAAAATATTAAAGTGCCAAAATTTATCAATTTTGAAAAAACATAAAATTAGTAAATAGTAAATTCACGAATTTTTTACTGGATTTGAAATCCGAATTTGTCAGACATAAAAATATACACATTTTTAAAACAATGTGATATTGGGTCAATTCTAAATAAAAAAAAATCGAATGTAAATTCAACACAAGATTTCTCTCAAAAAAAAAATGTGGTAATATTTATTTAGAAAAAACCTGATTAACTAAAAGAAAATCAGTAAATCTATGCAACAAACACTTTTTATCGAGGAATATTTCGTTGTTGTAGAACTAAAAATCACTAAATACATTTTTATGAAAATCTTAAATGGTAATCTTTGTTGGTAAGTATTACAAAAAGTAATTGATACATTTTTAAAGTTGAAATACCAATTGATAGATTCACATTTTCTTATCATTTGGTACAAATATTGAGCACATCGAACAAAAATTGAAAGATACATAAAGATTTTTGTAAATGAACAATTGGCATTTTGTAATGTAGATGTAGTAGGTGACTTTTAGTTCTACAACGACGATTTCTAAATAACATATTCGAAAATATATACCATTCTTGAAGTAGTAAAACTCAACATAATTTCAATAATTGCATTTTGAAAATCGATGCGACAGTCAACACCTTGCAAATGGAAAAAAATAACATTCTATCTCAGCAAACCAAATACATTTTTAAGAAAAACTTAAATTTCGAGTTTGTTGATTAATATTATAAAAAATTAATTGATGCATTTTTAAAGTTGAAATATCAATTGTTAGATTTACATTTTGTTATCATGTAGTAAAAAAATTGAGATCATCGATTATATAATTGACAGATATATAAAGATTTTTGTAAATGAATATTTGACATTTTGCAAATGTATTTGGTGACTTTTCGTTCTACAACGACGATATATAATTTTTATATATGTTTTTGACTTTATAATTAGATTTTTTATTTCTTTTCTATCACGTAACGTTTTTTTTAGTAAATTGCAATCGAAATTTCAGTCATTTCACATTCACTTTGTAGTAAGAAAATTATAGAACTAGAAAAAAGTAGTTGGCCAAAAAAGTTGAAATGCAATTTTTCTTTAAATTACTTAAGCCAATTTTAATATATTTTATATTTTAAGTATTACTAATTCTGCAATTGGTTCTCAAGACATCAGTTTCTAAATTTTGATTTTCGAAAGACTAAACTTTGTAGTAAAAAAATTATAGAACTTTAAAAAAGTAGTCGACCAAAAAAAGTTGAAATGCAATTTTTCTTTAAATTCCTCAAGCCAATTTTAATATATTTTATATTTTAAGTATTACTAATTTTGCAATTGGTTCTCAAGGCAATAGCTTCTCAATTTTGATTTTCCAAAGACTAAACTATTCTACAAATGGAAAAAATGTGCTATGTACGATATCGTGTTTCTAGAAGGTGCTGATTTGATTTTGACTGCATAATTAGTTTTTTAACGTAACGATTTTAAGAAAATTGCAATCGTTATTTCGGCCTTATTTAGTCACAAATGGGAAAAATGTGCTATGTACGATATCGTGTTTCTAGAAGGTGCTGATTTGATTTTGACTGCATAATTAGTTTTTTAACGTAACGATTTTAAGAAAATTGCAATCGTTATTTCGGCCATTTTTTAGTCACCTTTTGTAGTAAGAAAATTATAAAACTATAAAAAAAGAGGCTTGCCAAAAAAATGGCAAACGCTATTTTTCTTTAAATTGCCAAAGCTAATTTTAATATTAAAAATAATACAAATTTTCCTATTGGTTTTCAAGACATTAGCATATAAATGTTAATATTTTTGTAATTTTCGAAAGACTACAAATGAGAATAAAATATATATATATATATATATTCCATATATCATTTCTATATAATTTGAAAGTATTAAATTGTTTACTGCATACTTAGTTTTTTTTCATGTATTTTTTTTTTTCAAGAAATATGCATTCCTTATTACAGGCCTCTTTTCATTGTCACTTTATGTAAAAAGAAAAATATACCACTTTAAATAAGTAGTTTTTTTAAACGAATTTTTTCTTTAAATTTTCAAAGCCAATTTTAATATTAAAAGTAATACAAAATTTCTAATTAGTTTAAAAAAAAATTAAAACTAAAGACGGACTTTTTTTTATTTTCTTTAGACATCTATTGTATTATTTTTTTGGCAATTAAGTTCTTAAGAGGAAACAGTAAATGGTTCACTATTAGCTAGTATATAGTTCATGCTAGCGATCAAAATTGCCAACATTTTGATACCTGTTCGACTTTTAGAAATATGTGATCTCCAAGGCAGCCCAGTTTTATAGATGCCGAAAGGTAAAAATCATGTTGTGTCACGTGAGGCTATAGACGGAAATTATGGATATTTTTATTAAATTAAGAAATATGTCGCCGTTGTAGCACTAAAAGTCACCAACTACATTTTTATGAAAATCTGAAATTTCAACTTTGTTGGTAATTATTACAAAAAGTAATTGATTGATTTTTTAAGTGAAAATATTAATTGATAGATTCACGTTTTCATAACATTTGGTTAAAATATAGAGCACAGCTATCAGTAATTGAAAGATATATGAAGAATTTACTTTTCATGTCGACTTTAAATTGTCTCTGATTATGCGCCATAGACGTTATTCGTTTGTTTTTCTTTCATAGGGCCCTATTATGACTGGCGAAGCGAATGTAGTTGGCGAAGCGAACGTAAAAAAAGCTATCACAGCATCCATTCGCCAGACTTCATTCGCCAGAAAAAAGGAAACTAAAGCGAACGTAAAAATCAGGCGAACATAGAAATCATTCGTCTGAACTTCATTCGTCTGGCGAGTGGAAGCTGTGAAGCTTTATTCGTTCGTTCGCTTCGCCATGTTCATTCGCTTCGTCAGTCATAATAGGCCCCATAATTGTCGTTCAATCGATATAGAACAAATGCCTAATTAGGAAAATCTTTAAATAACTCACAATATCTAAACAATGAATAGAGCGTTTTGTATCAAAGCATCAGTATATAATAATCTAACGAATGGCATTCAACTTTAAAAATGTATCCAGTTTTTTTTTTATTTGAGACGTATTTTAAGTTCACTTATTATCGAAAAAGTTAATTAATGGCATTTTCTATAAGATTTATTAGTAAATATCATTAACTAATTTTTTCCAAAAGCGTACTTGAAAATAACTACCCAAAAAAGTAACCAAAAAGTACAATAAAAATATATTTAAAATATTTGCTTCTACAAAGATAATTTTAACAATTTACAGAAATAATTTGCATATTTCACTGCTGCATAAACAATTTTAAATATCTGCTCAATACACAGAAAAAAAATAATTGACGTAAATATAGCCACCGATATTAATAGCAACATTTGCTATTCTTCGTTAAATCAGCAATTCCTTTTGCTAATATGATTATTTGTATGTCAATGCAGTAAATTATTAGAAAGAAGAATAGTAAATGTTTTCATTAAATTGCTGAGTTTCATTGCAGAATTGATTAATGAATGCAATTAATATCGGTTGCTATATTTACGTCGATTATTTTTTTCTGGGTACAATTCTTTGCTGCTCTCACGTCTGTCTTTACTGAGTGCCTGCTGTACTCGCGTTGATGCTTTTTACAAATGTTTGAAAAAACATTTCAAATTTCGTTCTACGGGTTTTCTAGTTTGTTTTGTTTTTTTTGTATGTATTTTATTTATTTTTTTATTTCTATACATTTTCTTAATGTGTAATTAATGCTTTTTTGTTTTTTGCTTACATTAATTGCTAACTAAATTATAATAATAATTAGTGAATATGTATGTTGTATGTTTTAAAATCAGTTTTCAATTTGATTTCATTTTTAATGTTGTTGCTATTGTAGAGTTTTTTTCTTTTTTGTATTTATTACAATTATTTTTAATATTATTATTAATTACAATATATGTTTTTGTTTTTTTTTCTTGTATGCAACAACATATGATTTTATGTTGTCTGTGTTGTGTGTGTGTTGTGTGATTGCTCAAATATAATATTTAATAAAATTAGTTAAATAATTAATTAGTTGTTGTATGTTAATATTTAAATGATTTTTTTGCTTTTTGCTGTTGTTGTTGTTTTCAATATATAATAAAAAATACTTGAACAAATTATATATGTTAAAAGAAATAATAAAGAAAATGTAAAATTTGATTGTTTTCAAAACAATTAATTCAAAAATATGCACATTTGATTAAAGCGAGTAGTTGTTGGTGAGGTACAAAATTTAACCTTTTTTTCTCCTTTTGTAATTTAGAACAAAAAAATTATAATAAATTTTATTTTATTTATAATTTTATTGTTGCTCATGCGCGGCGTTTCGCCTACAACGCAGAGTTCAATGTTTCCAAACTCTTGCATGTTTCAATACCAAGCGTTCTATTGTTAACCAACAGTTAATGTTTTATTTAGTCGTTTTGATAATATCCAGTGCTTCAATTCCATATATTCTATGGGTAACTCTAAGTTAAAGTGACAGCTAGTACTTCCGAAGGGTATAAAATGCCACATGAGCCGTTTTTATTACCATCTGCAATTAAGCACTAACTGTCATTTTAACTGACACTTAAGACTTACAATTCTAATGGTCGTCTACACAATATCCAGTTAAGTGTTTCATTTCCATTCATTCTACGATTAACTATCAGTTAAAATAAGCTTAAAGCATTTAAGCATTAACTGCCACTTTAACTCATAGTTACCAATAGAATATATGGAATTGAAACACTTAACTGGACATTGTGAAAACGGCCGTAAGATGCTGAAAATGGCATTTTTACTATGATCAACAACTGAGTGTAACTGTGTATTCATTGAATTGAAACTCTGAACTGTATACTGTAAAAATTGAGTTACAATTATGCAGTTAAACCTCAGATTAACCTTGTTAACTATAAGGTTGAACTGAGTCTGGACGTGACAACTTTGAAATATTCTCTTGGAATCTTTTTTTTTTTAGAAATCGCAGTGTTAATGCTTAACTGAAGTTTGTGCAACAGCTGAGGCATTTGCCCTCTTTGGCCTTTTCGACACAATAAATAAATAATAAATTTTGGCAAATAATATTATGAACAATAATAGCTAATGGAAGATTCTAGTTTAGTTTTTTTGCTGTTGATTTTTTTTTTATTATATGTTTTATTTATATCATTTTCACAAACTTCAGTTAAGCACAAACTACAATATTAACTGCTGGTTAAGCATAGAATGTAATGAATTGAAACATTTATGGCCGTTTTCACTATCTTTGATTAAGCACTAACTGGCACTCTAACTAAGAGTTACCCATAGAATATATGGAATTAAAACACTTAACTGGATATTGTGAAAACGGCCCTTAGTGTTAATATTACTTGCTTTATGTCTTTCGTCTTTTGTACGTAGTTTCTAATAGTGAATTCTTGCTGTTGTAGTTTTTAATCAAGTCATTTACATTTTCACAAACTACAGTTAAGCAACAATAATGAGTTAACTGCTGATTACGGATAGAATGAAATAAATTGAAAAAAAAACTTTGTTACTGTTTCGAACTTATGTTTTTTGCATTATCTTTTGTAATTGTTGGTACAATCTTGTGAAATATTCTTGCTCTCACTTTATTTATTCGATTTATGTAATTTATACAAACTTCAGTAATGCTCAAACTACAACACTAACTCCTGGTTAAGCATAGCATCTAATAAATTGAAACACTGGACTGTTACTGTTTCGAACTTATGTTTTTGCGTCATCTTTTGTATTCTAGTTCGAGTTTTTTTGCTGTTGCATTCTTTTATGACATTTTCACAAACTTCAGTTAGATAATAACTAAAAGATTAACTGCTGGTTAAGTGTAGAACGCAATGAATTGAAACACTTGACTGTTACGGTGTCAAACTTAAGTTTTTGCGTCATATTTTGTATTATAGTTCGAGTTTTCTTGCTGTTGCAGTCTTTTTATAACATTTTAAGAAATTTCACATATACAATAACTATAAGATTAACCGCTGATCATGCGTAGAACGCATTAAATTGATAAATATAACTGTTAATGTTACAAACTCTTGTTTTTTGTGACGTCTTTTGTATTCTCGTTGGTAGATTCTAGTTCAATTTACATGCTGTTGCATTTTCACATCATCAGTTAGGCACTAACTGCAGTTTAACTGCTGATTACGCATTGAATGTAATGAATTAACAACATTTGACTTTTACCATATCAACCTTTCTGTATTTTGTAGGACAATACTATTAATTTTCTTGATGTTCTTTTCTTTTGTCAATTTGAAAAACTTCAGTTAACCACTAACTTTAGATTATCAAGAGGTTATGCAAAGAATGTCATAAATTGAAACACTTGACTATTACTTTTTCGAGATCAAGCTTTTTGTTTCGTCTTGTGTATTTGTAGAAAGATGCTAGAGCAGTTTTCATATTGTTTATTTTGTTTTGTGTAAGCACAAACTACGAAATTAACTGCTGATTAGGCATAGAGTGTAATGAATTGAAACACTAGACTATTGATTTTTCATGCTTTTTATCTTTCGTCTTTTGTTGCAAGTTTCTAGTGTAATTTTCTGTTATTTTCGCCAACTACAGTTAAGTGCTAACTGCAGATTAACTGCTGGTAACGCATAAAATGTAATAAAAGAAACTTTAGACTGTTACTATGTCAAGCTTACGCTTTTGTTACGTTTTTTGTTCTTGGCAGCGGATTTTATGAGTGTTCCTTATTTTAAGATTCTTTTAATGAAATTTTCATATACTACAGTTAAGCACTAACTGTGAGATTAACTGCTGATGTGCAAGCAATATATTGAATCACTTCACTGTAACTGTTTCGAATTCGTACTTGTACTGCATGGTATTTTATTGCATTTATAGTGCTTTTCTCGAATAGTTCTATCTTCCAACAGTTATATCTTCCAAGGTTTATCTTATAGCACAGTCTTTTAAGTATTATTTATTCATCTAATAGTTTCTTCTTTTAACAGTCATTTTTCAAGCAGTTCTTTCTACTACAATTATTATTCAAACCAGCCTTTTTTAAAACAGTTTTTATTCTTGACAGTTCTTTCTTTTAAGAGTTTTTTCATTGAATAGGCATTTTCCTAACTATCAATTCTTGTTTTAACAAATTCTTTTGTTGAAAAAAGCTCTTCTAGCTGATCTTTCTTCGTACTGGTATTTCTTCTATTAATCATTATTTTAACAGTTTCTTCCTTGAACGGCTTCCTTCTAGTAGTTATTGCTACTAACAGCTCTATCTACTAAAAGTTCTTATTTTATTAATAAATTCCGCAACCGTCTCGTGTTATTTTTTTTCTTTCGTTTCTCTTCCGTGCCTCAACTACAACTCGCGCATATTTTAGGCATTTAATTAGTGTGTGATTTTCATCGAAATTAATTGAAATAAATAAACATTTTCATAATATAATTAGCATAGAATATAGTATCTATATATACGTTAACTGCTATATATTTAATATGTATTTATGAATTAAAACTGGTAACTACAATTATGTATTATTTCATTAGTATTATTATCGTTATCATTATTATCATTAAAAGTATTTTAGCAATTTTTTTAAAACAATAAAATTTTAAAAAAATTCAATAATAGCAGCACTATAAACAGTTGCTGCGTGGAAAATGAAATAAAAGTAAAATGAAACTAAAATTATAAATAATTCGGTGAAAATTTATTTAACAAGTTCAAAAAACTTTAAGTGTAAAAAGTGCACTTCAAACATAATCGAAAAATGCGCTTAAAATAACCATTTACAAGCAGAATTAAATAAAAAAAAAGAAAAAATAAAGTAATTTAATAAAAATTAACAATTATTAGTTCAGCTCTCTTTTTTTTAACTGCGGCGCATTGTGCTGTTTAATATTATAAGATGTTACATTTTTTTTTGTTTTTGTTTTGCATGTTTAACATTTTAACTCCTTTTTTTAATATTCTTTTAAATTTTTATTATTATTTTTATATAATATATTTTATAGTTTAGCGCTAAGTTTATTAAAGAAATTAAAACTATATTTTTTTCTGTCTAAAGCTAACATTTTACATTGTGGTTTATTTTTTTTTTTCATTTTCTCTTATTTTTTCTGTTATCTCTTCAATACGCTCTTTAGTTTTTTTTTTGTTTGATTTTTAGTTTTTTTTTTGTTAGTGCAATAAGAAGTTTACATTGATTTTTAACATTTTTTGTTTTTTTGTGTGGGTTTTTATCAAAAATACATTTTTTTCATACTCTTCTTATTTAAACTGCTCAGTTGTTTAGTTTCGAAACATAAAATAAATTTAATTTTACGCCATTTCATATTTTTCGCCCAGCTCATTTAAAGCAAAATTTACATTTGATGTAAATTTACTTTTGCTTTTATTTTTGTTGTATGTAAAATTACATACATGAAGCATGTTGAGGGATGGAGGGAGGGAGAAGACTTTTGCAACATGTGCGACGCTGCGCGTTTCTGCAACAAATACTATTTTTCTAATTGATTACAAATTAAATTTAACATTTTAAATTATGATGCTGTCGGCAATTTTAAATTCATTGCTGCAGCAACTAGAGGCCGCAGCCATCCCCTTTTTTAACAGTAACTTTTTAAACCCCGCAAATGTTGCCCGTTCTTTGTTATTTTTATGTTTAATTTTAGTTTTCATTTTGACGTCTACACAGATTCACATTTCAACGCCCAACGACAATTGCGCGCGCGCACTTTGCTTGATTTTTTTCATCTTCTTCGTCTATCTGTCTGTCTGTCTGTCTGTCCACTCATCACACACACATCATCGTTTAACGTTTACTTTTAGCAGCCTTTTTCCTTTTGTTGCCACTCGGAGGAGCATTGGTTGATTCTCAACTCCTCTCGGGCGTGCTGTGATGAT
Organism: Dryomyza anilis; assembly: GCA_951804985.1. NCBI lineage: Eukaryota > Metazoa > Arthropoda > Insecta > Diptera > Dryomyzidae > Dryomyza > Dryomyza anilis. Next base: position 25,640,285 of record OX638133.1, read on the forward strand.
GATAGATCTGCTGAATCTGTTGACCACTGGCTGTCGCATGCTGTACTTGGCTGCTGGATGTTACCACATCCTGTTGCTGGATATGTTGCGCATGTTGTTGCTGCTGTTGCTGTTGGTGATGCTGCTGCTGTGTGGGCGTATGTTGTTGCTGTTGAATATGCACTACATGCTGTATGTGTTGTGGTGTTTGTGGCTGATGTTGCTGCTGCTGCTGTTGTTGCTGCTGTTGTTGCTGCTGCTGCTGATGCGGCGATGGACTGTATTGAAACTGCTGCTGAAACATTTGCAACTTGATAAATTAATTGTTGACGCATCGTCGCGTTTGCTACAAATACTTCATAGTTGCACGCACGCACGTGACGTGACACGCTCTACTTACCGAATTCTCTTGGCTGTGTTCGATGATTTCAATGCTGCCCGATGTGTTGCCCGATGTATTGTTTATTGAAGTGACGCTCGTATTGGATACATCGTATTTGCCGCGCTTGAAGCGTCCATACAGTGAACTGTACGGCAGATTGTAGTGTATGGCCGCCTGATTGATGGACATTTGGCCAACGCTGTGTTTTGGAATTTTGAAATGAGCAACAATTTTCGTGGTGTGTATGCGAAAACTTACCGCACTGAATTTAATGCCTCGTTCATGGCATCTTCGGACCAGGGCGTCGGATTGGAGCGCGATAATTCGATGCCTTCACGTTTGCAACGGCCGTAGAGTGTTCCTTTAAGTGCACAGAAATGACAATAAATTTCATGCAAAATATGTGTGAGAGTTTTTGCAAATACATATGATATACATTGTTATTAAATATGCAATATATTTTATTTAAAACTATTTGATTATAACGTTGGAATTGAAACCGTCGCTCATTGTTCTCAAGTGTAAATCAAATATTTCTCAAGTGACACTCTGTTATCTCAAGCAAATCTCAGTGTATATCAAGATAACCACTAGTATATCTTAAGTGTATCTGAAGTTATCACAAGTGTATGTCAAGCATATTTCATTTTCCTAAAGTATATTTCAAATGTAACAAGAGTATTTCAAGTGTAGGTACACTGTATCTTATCTCAAGTGTACCCCAATATAATCTCTAATTTATATCAAGGGAATTTTAAGTGTATATAAAATGTATCTCAAGTTTACCCAAGATTATATCAAATGCATGTCAACTGAATTTCAAATGATATGACCAGTGTAACTGAAATGTATGTCAAGTGCACCGCAAGTATATTTCATATGTCTTAAGTTTTAAGTTTAACCTATGTTTATATCAACTATAATTCAAAGTTAATGCCAAGTGCATCTCAAATGTATGGATAAATTATCTGGAATGTATGTGAAGAGTATGTCCTATGTACCCTAAGTGTATCACAAGTATATATCAAATCTATCTCTAGTTTAACCCAAGTTTACATGAATGTCACATGAATGTAAAATGTATTTTAAATGTGTGTCAACTGTGCAAGAAGTGAATTTAATCATAGTATAAACTTTCTTTTAAGTCTTTTAAGTCGTTCTCAAGTCATTCTTAAGTCAGCGCCCAATAAAGTGTTCAAATTACATTATTCTAAATACTAAACGTACCTGTTGGTATGCCAAATTCAGCGCTAGCCTTTTGGACGGACGTATGACCGGCACGTATGGCCTCCAGTGCACGTTCCAAATCCTCCGGGGTCCATGTGGTGGGCGCCGCATTGAATGGTGCCGCCAAACGGATACCCTCGCGACGCGCAATCTTATACAACGTTGAGGACGGTATACCATATGCCTTGGAGGCTTTATTCGCGGATATCTGACCGGTGCGCAGTGCTTCTAAGGCACTATTTAAGGAATCTTCATTCCATGATTTTGTGCCGCCTTCCTTCTTTGGCGTTTCAATGCCCATGCGATGAGCGCGTTGCCACAGTGTGGTCGATGGGATGCCATATGTGACGGACGCTTTCGTCAAACTCATATTTTGATTCTTCAGTGCATCTAAAGCTGAATTCATATCATCTTGTGTCCAAGTTTTGGGACCATTAAACTGACCTTTGTTATCGCCATGCTGTTGGTCCAGATTCGTGTAGTGCGGCTCGGTATTATCGTTGGGCGAGCCGTTGGCAATCATCATTGAATCCTCGCTGGTATCAGAATTGTACATGTCTAAAAGATTGGCGTGTGCGCGCGCGGAGGGTATTTTTGATATTTGGTTGGGGGGGATAGGGCATAAATGAGAGAGAGAGAGTGAAAGGAAGAAAAAATAAAGAAAAGAGAGAGCAAATTGCCCAATTAGTAAGAGACAATTTTGTTACTTTGCTTAAATTATATTTCTTTAAAATTGGCATTTTTCAATTAAAACTCATCAATCAGAAAATTCTCCAAATTTCAAACCGAAAAAAGAATCTCTAAATTAGAGAGATTTGAAGATAACTCTCCGCAATCATTACAAATTGAAGATTTTCACTCATTTTTCAATAGTCTTCAGTTAATTTTCGCTGCACAGTATTCATTTTCTTATTTTTTTTTTTTTTATGAAAATTGTTTTTAATTATATTTTAATCGTCTTGAAAAAATTGTTCTCTATTCAAAATTATTTATATGAATTCTACAGAAGTGAAGTTTCATTTTTTGTTATAAAACTGGCAGAAATCACTATGCGCATCAAAGTATTCAATTTTCCAGCTATAATCAAACTCTTCAAAATTGGAGAATGCAATTTTAAAACTGTTTCAACTACAAATTTGCGGAAATTGATTCAATTCTTAAACAGAAATCAAAGAAATTCAATTCTTAAACAGAAATCAAAGTTCTTCAATATCGAAGAAATCCATTTTAAGCTATTTTCTCATTGTAAACTGGCAGAAACCACTCTCCAAAACTGAAGAAGTTCAATTTTTTTCAACGAATTTATCTCACAACTACTCACCCATATGTCCTGTGGTCATCATATTCACAATCTCTGGCGTTATTATCATGCCGGGTTCGTGTTTTATTTGACTCGGATCGATTTCCATCACAGTCGCACCAGTGATTTCCTGGTGCGTCTGTTGTTGGTGTTGTTGATGTTGCTGCTGCTGTTGATGTTGCTGCTGATGATGTTGTTGCGGCTGTTGTTGTTGCTGTTGGTGCTGCGATTGTCCCTGTACAAGTGTTTGTTGTGTATGCAACTGATGCTGTTGCGCCTGATGATGTTGTTGCTGCTGTTGTTGTTGTTGCTGTTGTTGTTGTTTGACTTCGATCACCTCGCTCTTGATGTGTTGCACCAAATTCGAATTGCTTTCATCGCCAGTTTGATGATGAATCGAATGCATGGGCGAATGATCGAGCCGTTGTATCATGTGCTGTGCCAGATGATTGTCGATATCGAGCGGTTCGGTGGGATCTGCAGAGATGAGGAGACAAACAAAATATAATTTAATGATTTTGAATAAAAGAAATAGTTTTTAAAATAATTTTCGAGCAAGTACCGAATTTTATATATTGGGTACCCATAAAACAAACATCACTAATATAAATAAATTAATAATAAAGACATTTCCTAAATAATTAAACGAATGTTATATGAAAATAAATCCTAATAATTGATGAAAAATTAACAAATTAAAAAATTGTTAAAATGAATATGAATTATTAATGAAATTAATAGGCAAAGAATTAAAAGCTTTAATAAAAAAGGATATAACCTAGATATTTTATGAAAGAAAATTTTCTAATGATTTTCAAATCGCTCAATGAGAAAATATTAAATTTAAAATATATAAAACTCTGAGTTAATATTATAAATATGCATAATTCAATGAATAATATATTATATTAATTAGAAAACTGTTGAAAAAACACCAAAATAAGACTACATCAATATTAGAGCAAATAAATATTTATAAAAATCAATGCACTGCGCGAAAATAGAGCTGCGTTTTAATGTGCGCCGATAGAGTACCAACAACTCACTTGATAAATCTCTGGTGTCGGTGCTGGGATTGCATGAGAGGTCGACGTGTTCCGTGACGGTGACAGGCGTTGCCGATGGAGCTGGTGGTTCGGGTGCAAAATCTAAAAAGCCCATTGGCACGCCAAGAAGGCCGCCGTTCTATGAAAAAGTAAAAAAACGTAATTAGAAATGAAAGAAACAATGGAAAAATCAAAAGAAATACATACCATGCCCATGCCTAAGCTGGTCATATTTTTATCTTTGCCGTCGCGTGCAACTACAATCTGTGTGACAATTGCTGTACCGGGTGCTGATGTTGCTGCTGCTACTGCTGCTGCAGAGACGCTGCCACCATTATTCGAGGACGCAACCGAAGAAGAAGGCGATGCGGCAGACGTTTCAGTTTTGCAGATCTTTTGCAGGGAGGGCTTATCGCTGTCGGAGTCTTCCAACTGCTGCTGTTGTTGCTGCTGTTCCTGCAGGTGTTGTTGGCTGCTGGCAGTTATTGGAATATAGCTGCCGGAAGCGGTCTGTTGTAGGCTGACAATGGAAGCCTGATTTTGATTTTGTATTAGTATCGCCTGTGGATGCTGCTGCTGCAAATGTTGTTGCTGCTGTTGCTGCAGATCAGGTGATTTTGAGCGCTTGCGTACGCGTGATTTACGTGCAAGCTGCTGTTGTTGCTGCTGCTGTTGTGTAGTAGCAACTGTTGTTGTTGCAACAATATTGCCAATGCTGCCACCTGCGGCTGCTAATGATTGTTGCGCGGCGTTGCTCGCATTGATGTTGGCGATGTTGGCATGTGTCAGCACAGCGGCATTTGCTTGTTGCTGATGTTGCTGCTGCTGCTGTTGTTGCTGCTGTTGATGTTGTGAGTTGGGCGATTGCTGCCCTGGCGAGACTGTTGCACTGACAATGTTGCCAACAACCGTCTGTTGTATGTTTTCGGAGACGGTGATGGTGGCGGTAGCGGCGTCTGCAATGTCGTCAGTATTCTCAGCGGTTTCGCAGAGACCCTTGATTTTTAGTTGCTCGGCGGTGCGTAGCAGACCCTGCAATAGAAGCAAATAAAATGGTTAAAAATATAATTAACGATTTTTTCGCGCATTTTATATAAGACGAAGAAAAATAATTAAAAAAAAAAAAAGGAAACAAATTAACGCGCGCCGCACCCAAAACTGCTGGTGGTGGTGCTGCTGTTGTTGTTGTCACAATCATGTAGTTTGTTGCCAACAACTGAGACAACAACAGCATTAAAATAACTCATTTACCATATAAAAACACGAACAGCGCGGCAGCATAAATAAAAAAAAAATTAAAAAAAAAAAAATTGAAAAAAATTATATCCGAAAAAAATGCCCGGTTAAACAGCCGATGCCACCCGCAAAAAACCCACCCAATGCCGCTTGCAATTGGACGCGCAAATATTTGCTTCGTCCTTTTTTCCGCTTTTTTTTGTTCTTCCTCTTCTTCTTCTTTTTCTCCTTCAACTGTCTTTGGCTGTGCCGCTGCTTTTAATTTAAAAATTTTATAACGAAGCAGCTCAAGCCTCAAGAACAACAGCCAGCCAGCCACATCATGAATGTTCTTCGGCCGTCTGTCTGTCTGCCCAAGAAGCAAAATTCCGTTTCTAGTGTGTTGTTTTAAATGCATGCAACAACAACAACAACAACAACAAAATTAAGAACAATTTTTCAGTTTTCTTTATGAAAAACAACAAAAAAAAAATGGAAATTTCTTCAAAGTTAAATTACAAATGGGTTAAAAAAAGGGGGGGGAGGGCATCAACAAAGTGAGGTCTTCAGCGCTGCCATTGGGCGTTAAATGTTTACACAGTGTTGGTTGAATTTTTTTGGACAACGACGTTTTTTTTTTTTTTGGATTATTTGTGCTTTTTTGAATGTTAATATTTACTAAGATGTACAGAGCACAGCGACGAACAGTGTGACAAATCACAATATTAAATTCACACAAAAAACAAGTAAGAACGAGTTGGGAAAGTTAGGTCACATGGGTAAGTTCGGTCACATGGGGCGGATTTTTATAGTCGGTCGGGCCCGACTATGGAATACCCTACACCTTTGGTGGAGATATTAATGAGGAATATTTAATTGTATACCTTAATTTTAAATTTTTAATTATGCTGAACCTCCCCACCCTCAGAATATTATTCACATATCAGAAATTTACGTCTTATATCCCCATAAATTAAAAAATGTATATAAAGTATAAAAAAATTGAAAAATATAATTGAGCGGACCACGCCTATATTTAAAATTTTGAAAGGCTAATATTTCATAGATTTGATTTTAATAATTTACGGATCAAATTTTTACTATGAAAACCCGGGATATAATGAAAAAAAAAAGTGGGCGGATCACGCCCATTTTTAGACCACATATTTTTAGGTAAATTCTAACAATACCTTTTAAATTTTATAACTATACCTTCAATACTTTTCGAAATATTAGTTTCGAAAGAGTTATATAAAAGTGACTTGTATGGGAGGTGGGCGTGTCCGTTGACCGATTTTGCTCATTTTCAAACTCAGTTCCTACTTTTGGCTAAAATATATTGAGTCGAAATTTCATCGCATTCTGATCAGTATTTCTCAAGTTATTCTGTATTCGGACAGCAAGACAGCAAGACAGCAAGACGGACAGACAGACGGACATGGCTAAACGGACTCGGGTAGTGATGCTGATCAAGAATATATATACTTTTCCATACCGGACACGCCTCCTAAGGGGCGTTACAATATATGCACAAAGTTAATATACCCTGTACCTCATAGGTGTAGGGTATAATGATCAGTTAATTAAATATAATAATTTTAAATAATTTCAAATCGAAAAGAATTTGAAAATCACACGAAACTAAAAAAAGGCTAAATATACGTTTTCGATAATCTTTAACTATTCTTACTATATTCGGACTAGAACGACAATGCTCTATTTGAAGTTGTATTTTACAAATAGATATCGAAAAGGTGTTATTAGTTTTGTATTAGTTTATAAAATTTGTTCTTTTTTTGTATTGGCGCATTACTATAGACCTGTTCCCGGAGAACTTAATTTTGGTACTCTTTTATTTTCAACAAAAATACCAATGCCCCTAATCTGATAATATCATTACTTCATATTTAAAGTATGCTTATTCTTATTGCATACTCAGTTTTTGCCTACTACATAGCGTTCTTGAAAAAAACTCGGGTAAAAATGGCTATTTTTTAGTAATTTGTATGTATTGTAGACATCTACACAAATGTTTTTGAAGTTTGCTCTACTGCACTCTACAGTTTTTAATGCATTTTGCATATGACAGTCGACAGTATTATGGTGAAGTCTCTCGTCCGACTTCACTTCACTGCAGTGTTGTTTCATTTGTGTCAAGTGCTGTCAAAACATCAAGCCATTCAATGTTTTGAAAAACAAAACCAAACGACGACAATACTGTCGCTGAACATGCAACGAATACAGTGAGTGAGAAGACGAACATTAAAAACAACAACAAATCTGACGCTCAGCGTTCGAAGGCAGTAATTTTGTTCTCGGTACAAAACTATATTTTTTTCAAAAAACAAATTGTTAAAAAAAATTGTGTACGAAAAAACAACGCTTTGGTTGAAAAGCAATATATCAAACTTTTTTTTTTAAACTAAATAATGAAAAAATGTTGTTTGATAAATAAAAAAACTTAATATAAAATATTAGGTATATGATTTTCTTATACCTTTTGATTTTTTTTTATATTTCAATATTAATGAAAATTCCTTAGAGTAAGAATGATAAAAAATGTAAAATGCACTAAGTACTCGGTGTCATAAGCAGTTCATTTCAGTATTTGAATTTTTATTGCACATCATCATAGACCTCTTCACTGCAGTATTGTTTGTGTTTTGTTTTGACAGTACTTGGTTCTTTGTTGTTGTGAGCAAGACATTCATTTGATTTCAAGCATAGAGTTGACAATAAATGTTTTGAAACAAAGTAAATGTCTTGAATTGGGTTTCAAATGCACTTGTGCTGTATGTCTAATGTATAATAAACAAGCTTTTTTCAAAATGCGAAGCGATACAAAAAGGTTAGTAATTTTCATCGTTAGTTTGAACTATGTTTTGCATGATCATAAATCATTTTAGCATTTATCATTAGATTCACAATTAGATTCACTAAAATAATCGTTCAAAGATATTCTAAAAAAATAAATATTTTTCGAGTTTAGATTCAAATATCTTAAAAATATATCGGAATAACAATATTTATCGGTATATTGTAATTATTCTTGACAATTGAAAGAACAATTGCATTTAAAGTTTTTTGGAAACCTAATTATGTAAGGTACTGTATCTTTTTAATTCTAACGAGTTGGGAAAGTTAGGTCACATGGGTAAGTTCGGTCACATGGGGCGGATTTTTATAGTCGGTCGGGCCCGACTATGGAATACCCTACACCTTTGGTGGAGATATTAATGAGGAATATTTAATTGTATACCTTAATTTTAAATTTTTAATTATGCTGAACCTCCCCACCCTCAGAATATTATTCACATATCAGAAATTTACGTCTTATATCCCCATAAATTAAAAAATGTATATAAAGTATAAAAAAATTGAAAAATATAATTGAGCGGACCACGCCTATATTTAAAATTTTGAAAGGCTAATATTTCATAGATTTGATTTTAATAATTTACGGATCAAATTTTTACTATGAAAACCCGGGATATAATGAAAAAAAAAAGTGGGCGGATCACGCCCATTTTTAGACCACATATTTTTAGGTAGATTCTAACAATACCTTTTAAATTTTATAACTATACCTTCAATACTTTTCGAAATATTAGTTTCGAAAGAGTTATATAAAAGTGACTTGTATGGGAGGTGGGCGTGTCCGTTGACCGATTTTGCTCATTTTCAAACTCAGTTCCTACTTTTGGCTAAAATATATTGAGTCGAAATTTCATCGCATTCTGATCAGTATTTCTCAAGTTATTCTGTATTCGGACAGCAAGACAGCAAGACAGCAAGACGGACAGACAGACAGACAGACAGACAGACGGACATGGCTAAACGGACTCGGGTAGTGATGCTGATCAAGAATATATATACTTTTCCATACCGGACACGCCTCCTAAGGGGCGTTACAATATATGCACAAAGTTAATATACCCTGTACCTCATAGGTGTAGGGTATAAAAACAAATTTGTTGCAACAACCACCAACCTACTTCGATTAAATGCGTTCCTTATAATCAAAAATTCATAAGTTTGATGTGTGTCTTTGATAAGATTTGCTCTGACAACCAATTCATAGCAATGGATATACAATCGTATATGACAGTCTCATTAACAACATTTTTGGTAAATGTTAAATACGTGTCTTTTGACCAAAAACTAATAGGTTCTAGTATCCACTATAAGAAATGTAGCACAATTGGGTGTGTGTATTTGATAATATTTGCTGTGGCAACCGAATATGTCAGTAGTATTAACATTGTTACAAATATCCATATAAATTAGGTTATTACAAATAACTTTATAACTTTTCATACATACAACATCAAAATAAGATAATGGATTTCGTGTGTATGTATTTTTTTTTTGAAATATAAATTTTGTAATACTGCTCTATAATTCCTTGTTAAGCGATGATTTAATATAAACTAAAAATTTGTTTTGACAGCCAACTTCTTTGGTAAATGTTAAACACGTTTCTTAGAACCAAGGTTCTAGTATCCACTATAAGAAATGTAGAACAATTTGGTAGGTGTATTTGATAATATTTGTTGTGGCAACCGAATATGCCAGTATCATTAACATTGTTACAAATGTCCGTATAAATTTGGTTATTACATAGAACTTTTCATACATAGAACATCAAAATAAGATAACGAATTTCGTATATGATTTTTTTATATGTATTTTGTAATACTGCTCTATAATTTCTTGTTAAACGATGGTTTAATATAAACTAAAAATTTGTTGTGACAGCCAACTACTTTGTTAAATGTTAAACACGTTTCTTAGCACCAAAAACTAATAGGTTCTAGTATCCACTATAAGAAATGTAGCACAATTTCGTTTGTGTATTTGCTAATATTTGCTGTGGCAACCGTATATTTAACAATTTGTTACAATATACGGATAATAAATGTGGTTCACAATAACGTTTCTATCATTCAATCCCATGACAAATCAGGATTTTATGTGTATGTATTATTTGTATATTTTAAAATACTATTCTACACTTCTTTGTTAAAAAATAATTTAATATAAATGTGTAATGATTTAATCTAAATGTAAAAATTCGTTTAAATTAGAAAATTAGATGCTTAAAGCACTCCCACTCCCACTTTTAGCTTTTACGATATGTAAAAATACGTTTCTTATAATTAAAACGAATAGGTTTTAGTACTGACTATACGAAAATATAGAAGAATTTGGTGTGCTTCTATGTTATTATTGACGGTGACAACCGAATTTAGCGGCAGTGCCATCGTTGATTTTACAAATAGTTTGTTTCAAGAAGAAACATATTAAATTAATATTATTAATATTACAAATTTATGTTTACAAAATTACAGAGAGCACTTACACAATACATGAGAATTTTTTTTAATCGCCTTTAAGGCGAGTTGACACGATAGAAAAATAGCTAGAGATAGAGCAAAAAATCTCATAGAGTTGTGTAAACACTACATAGAGCTTCTCGGTAGGGAGTTGTACGGTAGATTTTTTCTCTATCTCTAGCTAATTTCTCGCCTTTACGCTGAGAAAATCCGATGGACTTTAATATTCTAATCAAAATCTGGTATTCAGTCCTTTTGTAATTATCTTAAAATGTTCCGAGTTATTACACAATACTATAAAGGAGACTTTATGATTTTTCGTATAGATATAATCAAAGTTCAAAATCAATTTCTACTATTAAAATTATCAGAAATGTGTGTAACATGAAAAAACGATTAATTATGGAACAAGGTAGATAAAAATGATCCTAAATTTGTTTTAGTTATTAGTTATTATAGAAATGAGTATTTTTAAAAAATATACGAAAATATTGTACAAAGTTCTGATGCAAATATTATTCATAATTTTTACAAATTTTCAGCTACATTTTGTTACCCTTTTATTGATATTTTGCAAATGCATTTGCTGAGTAACGACGCTATAGACTTTATCATCGAATTGCTCGAAAATTCATCAATTACATTTAAAACCAGTAGAGAAGGTTAGGTCACATGGGAAATTTTGAAGTAGGCATATTGTGATAGTTGGTGTGATGAAGTTAGTAAGAATTATGTAAGTTATAGTCGGTGATAATGTTTTACATGGTTTATAAATCCTGAAAATACCTACAAACTTGAAATCGCTGAAGGATTTCCTTTCATTTGATACCCATATGTGCAAATGGCTAGGTATATCGAATTTCGATTTTTTTTTTTAAGAACCACACGTCAATTCCCGAGAAAACATTATTTTCATATATTTTAGCATATATATTTGGCAAAAAAAAGTTCACTTAAGCTCGTATAAGGTCAAATTTATTCGTAGATGTAAATTTTATGAGGTATTTGAACATAAGTGGTCAATTCGCAGGTCACAATAGTCCGATCATGCCTATCATTTATTGTTGGTACAGCGTAGATATATTAGTAATCTAAATTAGAAGATTCGTTGATTTAGATCTTCGAATTTTTCTGTAATCGTGATTTCAACAGACAGACAGACAAACAGATATCGCTAAATCGAATCCGGAGGTCATGCTGATCAAGATTATATACTTTTCCATACCAGAGTTGCTTCCTTCTGGGTGTTACAAACGGCCTACCAAACTGAATATACCCTTTCAATTCACTCTGAAGAGTTTTAATCTATGAATTAAAAATTAGTATTTATAGTCGATAACATATGACTACTTCGTATGTTTAGGTTTTTAAATTATGAGAACATGTTAATCTTTTGCATTGTATTAAATTTTATATAAATTCAAATTATATTACATCATCAGATAAAATTTGTCAATTGCAAAACGTTTCTGCACCACAGTGCGCCGAACGGAAGAATGCACGACGCCAACGTCAAGCAGAATACGAACAAAATAAATTTACGCATTGCTCGGAGGAGGAAGTGCAAAAAAGCAGTGGATGAAAGAAATACAAAAAAATTAAGAATTTTTTCTTGAAAATTAAAAATGCAAAATATAAGTAGGTAGTACATAGCTGGACGCTGGGTGGGTTAATGGGGTTGGGATGTACGGGTTAACGCTGTTGTAGGTGGCGCGGGTTAAAATTGAACGTGCGCGGGTTGATTTGTGTATCGACTTTGGTGGTGGTAGTGGTTCGTCTTTTAATATATACCTCCTATATCTTTTTATAATTACATATATATTTTTTTAAAATACATTTTTTGCGTTTTTTCATCTGCGTTTTTCAGCTAATTAAATGTGTTAATGGACATGGTGCGCAAAGACATCGCACATTTTAATTTGGTAAGGGTTCACAAAAGATCGGGGTCGGAGTGATGTCGCATATTGGAACTGGAAACAAATTGGAACTGAAAATAATTCAGATTTTACAAATTTCTTTATAGAAGAAAACTTTTTCTACCTACAATGTGCCATATACTAATAATTTCAATTTATGTATCAAAAAAGGTATTAAATAAAGAATGGTCATAGGTTTTGTAAACTTAAACATGGAAATTATTACATGGTTTAACTATAAAACGAAGCATTGATACAAATTAATATTTTGAATAGTATTAAACTTGAAATTTTATGAAATTTTCGTTATGAATTTAAATATTAAACGAAATTCTTTATTGGAATTCTATTCAAGGTTGTAGCAAGTTTTAAGCTAGCTAACAAAAAGCGACTCTAATTGCACCACTGAAACTAAAATAAAAAGGAGATGGTGGCAATAGTTTTTTAGTGTCCTATTACCTCCTAGCCAGTTTTAAGGTTCTGGTTTTGCTCGAGTGGTAACTGCATTTCTTGGGTTTCATTGTCGATGGTGCAGCAGAACAAAAACGCCTCATGTCCACTTTGCCACCTAGGGATCCGAAGGCGGGGCCGGCATAAAACCGTGATTTGTTGTTGGGTTTTGGTTTTGTTGCTGGTTAAAACAATTTTTCTGTTTCTGTACATAATGAAATAACAAACGCCCAATGAATGCGACTAACTGTCTCTTGGTTGCAGACAACATTAGCAAACACAACAACAAAAATACAACAAAAAAAAAAATAATCCAATGTTAAAAAAATTTAAAAAATAATTGAAAAAACAAAATTATACAAAAAAAAAATATTAAGGATTTTTAGTTTATTTCAGTGCTGTTGTGTGGGTTTTTTGGTTTTTTAATTCACAATAAAAAAAAATGATTCTCTTTATTGCAAATGGAACCAAAACGAAGAACTTAAGCAATGAGTCCTATTATCTCTGCTATGGGTAAAGACTGTGATAAACCTGCGACTCAAAAGAAAATCTCCATATACAATTATTTAAAATATTTTCTTCTAAAGGAAAAAAACTTTGAGAAATACGACTTTATATTTATTACACAAAATTTAGAGTTTGTCATACCCATTGTCGGTGGGTTAAACTACGTTTAAACTCTTAGTCAGTAACTACGTAAATGCCGCAAGAGTTAAGCCCAAGCTAACGCTAAGCCAGAGTTAAAAATGCGGCATATTCACATCCGACTAACTTAACACGATTCAGTTGCGAAACGAATCGTGTTAAAATAATCTGAGAGCAGTTGAAATTTCAGCCTGGCAACGCCTTGCTAACCTGGGCTAAACTCATACGACATAAACAAAGTCAGTGTTTCAGTGGTAGTTTAATCCTAGTTTAAACTTCGTTTACTTAGGGCCGGTTTTACAGTGGTAGTTTAACTAGATTTGTGGGTTAAACGTAGTTTAATCTCAAAATTCAATTTTACTTTAAATCGTCGTTTAAAATAAGTTTAAACGTCTTACGTTGGCCGTTTCAACTACGTTTAAAATCATCATGTTTTTGACAGATACTATCTACATGAATGAGAGTTGCACTCTTTTTGAACTGTCCGTCCACGCTATCTGTTTCTTGCTCGCACATTGTCTGTCGGCGTGTTTGTGTTCTGTTTGTTTTCTTGTATTTCGGCATTGTATTAATCAAACTTATATCCTCACATGTACTAAAGTTGCTCGATCTTTTGTATATTTTATTTATTTTATCAATCTTAAATATATTTTCAATGTCTTGGTTTACGAAATGTTTGCACATAAAATTATCAGCTGTTCCAAATGAAGGATATAATCGATAATTTGTTGACATTTGCCAGTGATGCCATATTTATCCGACTTGACTCAGTTCATTTTAAACATTCACTGTAAAACAGCTATCAAAGTTAAACGTCGTTTAAATTTATGAGACGTTTAATTAAACAAAGGTTAAACTAGGTTTAAACTAGCACTGAAAAACTGGTCCTTAAACGTAGTTCTAACCAAAGTTTTAACTATTCTAGCAGTTTTTCAGTGGTAGTTTAAGTTTTATTCAGTGCAGTGTTAAGTATTTTAATATGGCAATACCGGCTAAAGTTTCTGAATTGGAACAGCTGATTATTTAATTTGCGAGAATAACAAAATGTACAAGAAATTCCAAATCGAATTTAGAGAATGAAAGATAATAAATATCAGTCAGAAAATTGACACACTTCCAAGAATCTAGAAGCATAACGCCATTCCACGTCAAACCGGACACTTATGAGATTTACTATTTTTGATTTCGTGGAAAATTTGCAGTCTTTTTCTATGTCGTAAGATATTTTACACGTGTTTCATAAAATATATTTTTTTAGTGTTGGTGCATTATTGATGCAGTTTTGTGATGGTGCAAAAAAATATAAAAAAATTATGTGCTGACCACCAAAATCGGTTTTAAAACTTTTAGATCATAATTTTTTCTCATATTTGTATTAGACGTTTTAAAAACAAGTAAACCATTAGAAAGAGCAATTCATTACCTTTCAAATGAGACTTGTTCAATATTGAGCTTATGGTACACGTTCTACAGTAGTTTAAATAAATTAAAAATTTGAATATCGACGAAATTTGTTAATTTATTAAGGGGTAGAACCACCAACAATTTTTTTTTATAAAACAAGAAACACGTGTAAAATATTTTTCGACATAGAACATGAGTGCAAACTTTCAACGAAATCAAAAAAAGTAAATCTCAAAAGTGCCCGGGTATGACGTGAAGTGGCCGATATGTGTAATATATTTGTAATATTAAAAAAATATTTTTTAATACCAAAAATATAAATGAATTACAAATCGTTTATTTTGAAACTTCCTGAATTTCAAACAGCTCACATTGATATTTAAATTATTTGAATATTACGGAAAACATTTATAGTATATTCGAATTTAAAATAGTTTTATTGGCAAGTTGTATACAAATTGTTTGAAATTCTAAAAGTGCCCGATTTGTTTTTGATTTTCCAGGTTTCCTACAAACCATTAGACGATAATTTTTAAATTCGATATTTTTATATTCGATTAATTTAGATAAAAAAAAATTAAAGTATTTGAAAATTTAATGAAATAAAATGTTCTGAACAAAATGAAATTTGTTTATCGAAAATAAATCCATTTATGATATAATTTCGACACGTTGTTGGCTCGTATATCTTTCCATCATGAAATGGCAAACCTTACTGAAGAAAAATGTCAAAAGAGCGGCAAGAAATATGGCGTCGTTTGCTGTCCCTGTCGATCTACTTTTGTAGCGTCCCTGTTGAAAAACCCTTGAAAAAAACTATTGTAGCGCTCTTATTGAAAAACCCTTTATAACGACAAAAACAACGATATAATTTTAGATAGGTTCGTTTTTATCGAAAACCCTATCGTTTTTGTATCTTATAGATTATCGAAAACGACAATTTGAGGCTATAAACGATATCGTAAAATTATCGTTTGGTTTGCTGGGTTTTCATAATGGTTCAAAAAACGATTTAGAGTGAAAATTGTATATAACAGATTTGGATATCGGATTCTTCCAGATTTTTTTTATGACGTCCTCGATTAAGATTTCAAATCGTGGTTTAAATACTTGTAACATGTTTGTAAAAATTTATCTTAGATTATTCCTACAAACCATTTGACGATACATTTTAAATGGGGTATAATACACATTCTGTTTTTCGAGTCGTAATTAGGGCTTAAAATGATATTGTTAAATTTTGGTTTGGTTTGTTTGGAAAGCTATTTTTGCTTTTTGTTGTTTTTTTTTCATTTAAGTATAGAGTTATTTTGAACTGAGGAATGTTTGAAATCAGTAGGTAACCAAAAAAAAAAAAAAAAAAATACGGTCAGAAAAACTTTTAATGAGTTTTGCATTGTATTAAATCGGTTTTTGTTCATAATTATCATTAGACAGTTTATTCAATTTATAAAAGTAAAGAAGACGGTTAGCAAAAACAAATGTATTGGCATTTTAAACAAGTGGTAGAACTTAGATAATAAAAATTGTATTATGAACGATGAGCTACGAAACAAAAAGCAAAGGTTAAATGATGGGTTCAACAATTTTGAACACATGCAGAAAATGTCTACTCAAAAAATTACTTTAGATTTAATTAAAGTTCTTTGTTACAAAGGCTGCCTAGAGATCAAACATATAAAAAACAATGAGGAAAAGCGGAAATGAATTGAAGAATAGAATTTACTTCCGTTGCTACAACAGGATAAATTAGTAGAAAATGTAAATTGAAACAAAAAAAAAAAAATTTAGCAAAAGAAACAATACGGATATGTAACTTTTTTTTTATCAGACTTCAATTGATTTAAGATAGAGGGTGCTGATAAGGTAGAAAATGTAGAAGAACAAAAAAAACTAAAACGCAACTTAAATTGCAACACGCATAGAAAAGATTTGTTTGAATATAGTTATAACGTAATTCGAAATCACCATATAAATATTAGGAGTAAAATCTAATTACATTATAATTGAATTGTATAATTATTTTGTTCAGATTGAAATATTATTATACGATATTTAAACATAAATTGCTTTAATCGCGGATTTACATGAATTTAATATATTATTTTTCTGTAGAAATATATATATGTTTCATCAGATATTAATATATGTATGTTTGGTATTGCCGCTATTTAACACACCCAACGTCAATAAAAGGTTCTTTGAATTATGTATTTGGTTATTCGTGATTGCTACTGTATATGTTTACAATGTAAATAAAATGTTTTTCACATTCAAACATATATATATGTTTGCAAGAACTCCGAAAACTATTCATTTGGAACATAAATATGTTTGAATGAAAACAAAAATATGTTTGGCAGTTATTATAATAATCTTTGGCAATGAAATATACTTTTGTTTGCATAAAGCACCAAAGATATATGTAATGCCTGCAAAATTATGTTTGGGAGAGCTCTTTTTTTGCAGCGTGAACATATCATAAGCTCTACATCAAATTAATTGCAGGAAAATATTTAAATTTGTATTACTAGATATCGCTTGAAAAAAGAAAGATTACAAAAATTAAATAACGATTTCTATTTTTTTGTGTTTTCGTTTTAATTACGGTATTATCTACTATATATTTGTGAATGTATGTATGTTCCGAATAGGCGTCAAAACTGCTGAACCGAATCAAATAAAATTTTGACACAATATGTATGAAGGATCTGGGCAGAGTATAGGCTATATCTTGGTGGACTGGGCGTGGCATCCCCCATATAACCCAAAAATTAAAAACACATTATAACAGAATTGGGATAGCAAATTTAATGAAATGTTGGTCAGTATTATATTTAGCTATTGTAAACAGTCTCGCCAAAAGTGGGCGGTATTGTACCGACGGGCGTGGGACCCCCCATAGAAGGTACATTTTTAAGATGTGTTTGTCGACAGTTATTACAGTGATATCAGGATATTTCACACTAGGGTATACCACCAACCACACCAAATTCTTTAAACTCACCACAACGAATTTCACCACACCGAAACTCACCACACTAAACTCACCACACTAAAACTCACCACACCGAAACTCACCACACTAAAACTCACCACACCGAAACTCACCACACCAAAACTCACCACACTAAAATTCAACACAACGACATTTTAAAGCATAAATAACAAATTAAAATTGGTAGAAGATAATTAAAAAAAATGGGCAAAATCAATATAAAAATATAATTGTGTGGAAATTTTATAAATAGCGATATATATGTATTAAACAAAATACACAAAAAAATAAAAGAAAGAATAGACAACTAAAGGTTGGTATCCATAGAAAAACTGTGGTTTATATGCTTTGTACCAGGGCCATTCAAACAACTGACAGCTTAATTTTTTTTTGTTTTATATATTTTACAAAACACGGTACTGTTTTTTTTTTTTTCGAATTAAAAAATGTATTTAAAACATAGCTGTCATTTGTAACCCGATTTACTGTGAAGAACAGTGCAGCACAGTCAGTGGTCGCCGGGTATTTGTGCTGGAGCATGAGGAGGGCTGTCCGAGGGACTTGAGGGTAGTTGAGCGCCCGAACATTACAAGAACAAAATATTGCTAAAGAAAAATAAAAACCCTTTGCAAAAATATTGTAGAAACTAACGACGTAAAATCAATAATTACCAAAGCCAAAGCTGCTGAACCCGACCCACGACAAAGACAGACCGACCAACAACATCAGTCGAAGTAAAGGAGGAAGCAGTGAAAAAAAAAACACACACAGAACTTGGGCTAAAATGTAAAATTAAAAAATGGAAATGAGTGCTGTTACAAAAACAACAGATATAAAAAAAAAAATCAAGTATCCGGTAAGACAAAAAAAAATATAGAAATCCCAATACCAGAGGCTATGCGACTGGCCAGCCGGGCAGTGGACAGCGTCGCGCGCAGGGCGGTTTGAAAGGTTGGCAGCGTTGCCATGTAATCAAATGAAACGGAATATGACAAAAAAAAAAAAAAAAAAAACAGAAACACCACCCAAGGGTGTGAAATTTTAGAATTTTTCAGTCTCAACTTTCTTGGGTTCGGTTGGCATTTTTATTTTTGTTGTTGATTTTTTTTTTTTTTCAGTTTTGTTTAATTCTGTGCAGTTGGCATTTTTTTTCTGTTAAATATCCGCCGTCGCATTTCACCCCACAATCAACTCATCAAAGACAGGCACAGGCAGGCAGGAAGGCCGCCGCCGATGCCACCATCAAAGGCTCATCAGAGACACGGACGAGACCCACAAACTAAGTACCAAGAGTGGCGGCGGCACTGTTGCTGAGAAGCTCAATGATTTTTTCGAAACACCATTTGCCGAGTTATCAGGCGCGCCCAGCAGCAATATATATTGCTGTCGGAGGAGATGGGGGGAATGGACTTAATGTAGATGGGGGTTTTATTTCCGAGGATATTTCCAGCAGATATTTTTAAAATTGTTGAAAAAAAAAAAAAAATGTGCAACTCATGCAAAAAGCACCACTGGAGACGAAAAACTCCCCCTTCTCTGTACTGCGGACGGCTTCAGCTACATTTTTTTTAGATTTAAAATAAAAAAAAAAATTGTTAATTTTTCCACATTATTTATTATATAGCATCATTTATATATCTATTAGAGGAAACTATTGTGTAGAGATTTTTTTGCCGTTAGTAAAAAAAAAATGGAAGTAATTATCACGCCACCAGGGTGGGTTGAACACTGGTCGGTCGCATGGTGTGCATTTTTAGTTTTGTGATTTTTTTCCCCGGATTCAACGCGTGCTTCTTTGGTGCTCATTAAAATTGCTTTGAGCAGGGATTTGTTTCGACATTTTTCAGTGTGCGTTCTACTGAAATTAACGCACACATTTACATATTAAAAATTTTCAATTAATCCCAAAAATAATTTTATCACAATCCTGGGGAAAATTCTGCGCCTGCAAATCATTTTTGAATTCAATAAAATATGTATAGATTTTCGAAATGAAATTCTATATATTACAAAACAAAATTTAAAGTCAAACAACTTAAATTTCTGAAGAAACTAAATTTGTTTATCGAAATAAAAACTTTCTCGATAGCTGTAATGACAAAATTAACGAATAGTTCGTGATAGATTCGTTTTTCTCAAAAACCATATCATTTTCGTAACATTGCAGATTATCGAAAACGATAATTTAGGC
The DNA here is from genome assembly GCA_951804985.1 of Dryomyza anilis. Lineage (NCBI taxonomy): Eukaryota > Metazoa > Arthropoda > Insecta > Diptera > Dryomyzidae > Dryomyza > Dryomyza anilis. Next base: position 25,660,374 of record OX638133.1, read on the forward strand.
TGGAAATACATAAAATGACTAAAATAATAAATACACAACTTTAATATGGTTGCGATAACCATACAAAAATTATTTCGGTACTCACAAATGATTAATAAATTATTAATTGACACAATAATTGTTATAGGAACATCAAAACTAAGTTACGGTAGTCACAACCAAACATTTCCTTTTTCAAATTACTTATCGAATATACGAACATAAAATAAGAAAATTAATAATGCCAATACTAAAGAGTTTTTTAACAGGGACGCTACAAAAGTAGAGCGACAGGGACAGCAAACGACGCCATATTTCTTGCCGCTCTTTTGAGATTTCTCTTCAGTAAGGTTTGCCATTTCATGATGGAAAGATATACGAATTCGAATTTCGGTAGTAAATTTTAATAATTTCGACTCGTTGTTGGCTCGTATATCTGAAATGGCAAACTTTACTGAAGAGAAATGTCAAAAGAGCGGCAAGAAATATGGCGTCGTTTGCTGTCCCTGTCGCTCTACTTTTGTAGCGTAAACCCTTGAAAAAAAAAACTTTTGTAGCGCTCTTATTGAAAAACTCTTTAATTAAGTTGCGACAACCAAATAAAATTGAGTTGGTACTGTTAAATGAAAAATAACTTCTAAATTAAAATAAGAATGTCAATAGGAACATCAAATCGACACGTTTTAAGTCATTACCAAGGAGCGGTATTATATGCAAATGCATATTTTAACGAAGCCTCAAATTTAAGTCGGATGATATGGACTTGGAGGACATGTGGTTCCAACAGGACGGCGCCACAAGCCACACAGCGAATACCACAATCAATTTATTAGAAACCAAGTTTGGAGAACGTGATATCTCACGAAATGGTCCAGTCGATTGGCCGCCTCGGTCGTGTGATTTGACGCCGTTAGACTATTTCCTGTGGGGCTACGTCAAGTCTATGGTCTATGCCAACGATTGATGAACTTCGTACGAATATCGAACGTGAAATTGCAGCAGTATCGGCCGATTTATGCTTGAAAACCGTCGAAAATTGGGTTCAGCGTCTGGACTTCTGCAAGCGTGCCCGTGGTGGCTATGCAAAAGAAATCGAGTTCCATACATAATGGCATCGAACGTGCTTTTACAGGAATAAAGAATTTCATTGATATCCAAAACCGTTTATAGCGCTCTTATTGAAAAATCCTTTACCTACATTTTTATTATAAGAATATAAGAAACAAAATTAAAAATATTTAAGCCTCCAGATGATTCTCAAAGTGGCTTCAATCCTCATAATTCCGATGATTTCTCTGGAAATTCTCCATCAAATTCTATGAAAATTGTTTGATACAAGTCTAATGTACATTTATTTTATTTAAGTTTATTAATATTGATTCTAACTTTTAAAGAATTTCAATATGGAACGAATACACATTTAAAACAGGCTATATCGGAGTGAGAACTGAGAATATCAGTGTAAGAACTGGCATAAATTAAATATCGAATACATCCATTATTTCGTGCCTATAATAATGTCTTGTGATGGTGACCGATCGGTTTTTGCACATAAATTCATATTGTCATAGAAGACAATGGTTTACAGTCGAAAATATATAAAATACATTGATAAGGACTGTAAAAATAAAAAAAATAAATATTTTTTAGGGATAATGTTATTTTTCATTCATAATATGTGTTGAACTATAAAGAAAAACGTGTTTTATTTTTAAATTATGAGGATCATATATTTTTTCCATATTTTTACTCCTTTTTTAATATAAAAACTTGCATATTTTTTGCATATAATATGCATATAATTTGCATATTTTCGAAATATTATTTTATCTATCTTTGTATTAATTCATATTTTAGTTACGCAATTAACATTATCCTTAATAATTTTGAACAATTTTTAAAGTTTTATTTTGTCCAGGATACAGTTTTAAGAATTTTTTGGGTTTCACAAGAACAACTTTTTGTAGTAGATACTATATTCAATGAAATCAACACAAAATATATCAAATATTTTAAAACTTTGTTCCAATTAATCTCTCTAATACAAATACAAGCTTTAAATTTAGTAACTTCATCAAAATATTTCGATTTTGTAACATATGTGATAGCAATAATAATAAAAATACTTTGTTGTTCTAAAACCACAAGGCGATCAAACAGGCGATAACATAATTTATAGGTGGCCACTACTAATTTTATGCACACAGGTGTATTTCTATTGTAAAGCTAATGAAAAATACTTTCTAAAGCAGTCATAGATCTTAATAATTGAGCCACTCTGATACAAAATATTTTTTATTCAATACAAGTAAAAAATGTAGTTCATTCCAATACAAATGTAGTAGAATTTTGTACAGAAATACAGTAAATAGGTAACTGAAGTTGTTTTACATACAAAAACAAATACATCAATGTAGTAAAAAGATATAGATACACTCAGAAAAAATACAAGCGGTCAAATTTTCCATATTTGGACCGCAATATCTCGACAACCCGGGTACAAATTTTCCACCCATTTATTAAATTTAAATAAATATAGAATGTAGTAAATATAACTACCAATGAAATGTAGTTAGTTTTCAACATATTTCAAGATATTTAAATTAATACAAAATGTAGTTCAATCCAATACAAATGTAGTAGAATTTTGTACAGAAATACAGTAAATATGTAACTGAAGTTGTTTTCCATACAAAAACAAGAAAAATATATACACTCAGAAAAAATACAAGCGGTTAAATTTTCCATATTTGGACCGCAATATCTCGACAACCCATCACACAAAATTTGTTCCACTTGTATTAAATTTAAATAAATATAGAATGTAGTAAATATAACTACCAATGTTATGTAGTTAGTTTTCAATATATTTCAGAATATTTAAATTAATAAAAAATGTAGTTCATTCCAATACAAATGTAGTAGAATTTTGTACAGAAATACAGTAAATATGTAACTGAAGTTGTTTTTCATACAAATCAAATACATCAATGTAGTAAAAGGAAATAGATACACTCAGAAAAAATACAAGCGGTTGAATTTTCCATATTTGGACCGCAATATCTCGACAACCTATCACACAAAATTTTTGAAGCAGGTACAAATTTTACACCCATGTATTAAATTTAAATAAATATAGAATGTAGTAAATATAACTACCAATGTAATGTAGTTATTTTTCAACATATTTCAGGATATTTAAATTAATACAAAATGTAGTTCATTCCAATACAAATGTAGTAGAATTTTGTACAGAAATACAGTAAATATGAATTTAATGAAGTTATTTTACATACAAAAACAAATAACATCAATGTAGTAAAAAGAAATAGATACACTCAGAAAAAAGTACTATTCAAATTGGTCAATAGGACAGCTATTGATTCATTAGTACACAAAAAATAAATATTTTCATATAAAACCAAAAATAATTTAAAGTATTTAATAGTATTTTGTAGCATATAATGGTATATACCCATTCAAATAATAATTTATACTATAGACTAATTTTAATAGAAAAACTATGAAGACATTTTTCTTTTTTGCACAAATTTATTCGGTGTGTATTTAAAAAATAAAATTGGTAACCGATAAGATATAAAATTAATATCAATTTATGGGCATCTATTAAATTTGCGAATGATATTTAAATTTTTCAAATTCATGAACTATTTATTATAACATAAATAATACATAATTTTGTTAAATTTTAAGTATTTATAAATTATATTTTAATGTGACGAACGGAGTATTTAATATTTATATAACTTTTAAAATAGACGATTTTTAAAGGCACAAATTTAGAATATTTCCTCAATAATAATTTTCGGTTCGTTAGATATAATATATATATTTCCATAGTTATTTCAAAGAAATCTTGCACAAAACTTTCGCCCTGCATAGCAACGGTATTTGCAAAACTTTTTTGATTAACTTGCGCAGATAAACTTACGTCAACACCGATCGACAGACAGACGGACAACTTTTTGCAATGCAAAACTTTTCCGTTTACATATTTTTTTTTGTTTAATTTTTTTTCTTAATGTCAAAGTGTCAAACAACCATAGATAGACCTTAGCCTGAAGATATTTACCTGAAAATAAAGAAAAATAAAGGCAAATTAGTTAAGCTGCTAAAGCATTATATAACAATATATATATTTATATAAATTACAAAAAAAAAAACAAAACCTAAAATGAGATCATTAAAATATTTGTAGCATCACGCAAGAAAATTAATTTTATTTATTGTGCGATGTCCAAATAAGATTAAGTGACTTTTCAAAAAACAGTTTACAGGGTGCTGGCTTGGCTGACTGACTGAATGCTTTGCGAAGCATTTATTTTTAAGCCAATTATAAACACGTTTGAAGCGGGTCAACGTCAGCCATATATTCAGCCAGCCAGCCAACAAAACAGCAACCATCAACCACAGAAAACTTTTTAAATGATTTCACCATGGAAATATTTGTACAAAAAAAAAAAACAAAAAAAAATCACAAGAAACCAACAACATTCTGTTGTAATGGCCAAAATTTAATGACGAATCAATTTTTCGCTATTATGGCAAATCATTTCTCTACGATAGGGCAGGCAGAGGCAGACAACCAAGGAAATGATTATTCGTTTTCAATAAAAAGATACATTTTAGAAATTATATAATTCGAGAAATTGATTTCAATACCAGTTTCCAGATACCAGATTCCGGTTTGATCCATACACCCAGAAAAATTTCCCTCAAATCCCTTTAAAATTGGTCAATGGGGTAATTATTGATTTAATAGTATACAAAAAATATATCTTTTCATATGAGCTCAATGCCACAAAAGACAAAACAAAAAGAACGAATTTGAAAATCTTGTCTTGCCAAAAGGGCGAATCCTTTCGTGTTTTCGCCATAACTTTTTATTAGCGCAAAATAAAATAGTGATGTAAAGGCAATTATTGTTTGTTTTCAAAGCACCTATCGATCTGCATTATTAATTACAAATATTTTGCCAAAAAAAAAATTCCTGCAAATAACAAATGGCAAATTAATGTTTGGCAAAATATTTTTAATTAATGATGTAGGTCGATAGGTGCTTTGAAAACAAACAATAAATGCCTTTACACCACTATTTTATCTTATACTAATAAAAAGTTATGGCGAAAAAACGAAAAGATTCGCCCTTTTGGCATGACAAGATTTTCAAATTCGTTCTATATGTTCTGTCTTTTGTGGCTAGAAATATCCAACAAAATGACACGCGATTTTGGCACAGCTTACTTGAGGATAAACTACATTCAAAAATGTAATAAAAAACGCAAATGTCAAAAATTGCACATTCACCCCTTTGGCTTGATAGTGACGATATGTACTTTCGATACAGATATCCCAATCGACAATTTTGTGAGTAAGAAGTCACAAAATGTTGATGATGAAGGTGATAGTGTAGTGTATTATGACCAAATCTGTTGATTTTTCATTGATGAAATGGTTTCCAGGTGTGCAATTGGACATTTTTTTTATGAAACTGTTCCACTGAGCATAGATACACTTGCAGGTGCGATTTGGCCAAAACCTACATGCGTCATTGGACATTTTTATTGGAAATTATTTCAATTGGGATTTGACCAGAATCTATTTGTCATTGGACTTTTTTTTTTGGAAAAATTTGTTTCTTTGGGATTTAGCAGAGCCCACTTGCGTCATTGGACATTTTTTTTTTTGGATAAAATTGTTTCTTTTGGATTTGGCCAGAATCTTATTGCGTAATTGGACTTTTTTTTGAATAAATTTTTTCCTTTGGGATTTAGCCAATCAATGGTCAATGAATGAATAATGAGACAAGCGTGTTCTGGCCAAATCCCAAAGGAACAAAGACATCAAAAAAAAAAATGTCCAAAGACGCAAGCGAGTTATGGCTAATTCCCAAAGGACCAAATCTCGAAGGAACACATTTTTCCAAGTATGTTTGCTCATGTGCACAAAGCAGTCCACTGGAATAACTTTCTTGATGAAATATATATGCTTTTATTCTTGGTGAAATGATAGATGTGCTTTTTTTCGTAGCTAAATGTAAAAGTGTTTCTTTTCGTGGCGAAAATAAAGTTATGCTTCGTTTCGTGGCTAAAAAAACATATGCTTCGTTTCGTGGCTAAAAAAACATATGCTTCTTTTCTTGGGTATTATAAAGATGTGATTGTTTTCGTGGTTAAATTGAACTTATGCTTCTTTTCGTAGTTACGAAAAACGTGCTGTTTTTCGTAAGAAAATTGAAACGTGTTGGGCTTCGTTAGAGACGTTGAATTTCAAAAGTTATTTTCTTAATTTTATTTGCAAATGCTGTAGAGTTATTCACCTGTTCAGTGATAACCCAATATGCCATTCGTTTCTATATTGTTACGGGATCATTGCGATTAGATGGCGAAATCACACGATAACGGACACATTCTCGTAGCGATATCCGAGCTTCATATTGGACCTACATGGTACTTAGATATTGATGCGTTCTGTCGGAGTATTTTTTGAAATGGGAACGATATCAATGAAAAAAAAATAATTAATGTTTGAGATTGTTTCGAAAAATATTGCGATGTCGATATGATAAATATTTAAATAAAGTATCTTGTCAAAGTATTTGAATGTATCGAAAATAATTAAAAATTCGAATCGATAAAGCAATAAGATAGAACTTTCCGTATCGAAGTTATTCGAGAAAGCTTCAAGGCATCGATTTCTAATTGTTTCTCATGAGAATTATATCGAATAAAACAAAGACGAACGAAAAACTAAAAAGTGAAAATTCTCACATGAGCTCGAGAAATTCTTACAGCCAGATATTGTATCTCGATGTGACTGAGTCCTCTCACATGTGAGTACTCTCACATCGTCTGAAAAGTTGTATTTCATATCTTCACACATTCCGCCCGTTGGCTCTTACGTTGACTTTGTTCCCTCTTACGTTCTATGAAACCGCTGTAAACATCCAAACATTTAGCGTTACCAACAATCAAACTTGATCCAAAATAAATAAAAATTTAGCCGAAATTACCAAATTTTTGAATCTGGCATTACTAAAATCTATATTATTTTAGCAAATACGCAAACCATTCATATTTTTGCTATGATTTGGGTTTGGAAAATAGAAAAACATAGCTTTTCAGTAAACAAAAAACAGCTGTACTGAGAAAAATGTCAAATATTTGTTTGTGTGATTTTCTTCATTTTTGCATTTTTTTCTAATTTGCTTTGTAAACTTATTTTTTGGATGAAAAGAAATGTGTAGTGTATTCAAAAATTATTTGAAATTGTTCTGTATCCTTTTTAGGTGCAATTAGTGTTTTTTTTTGTGAAAATTTTAGAAAACGGAGCCAAAAAAGCTGCCGTCTCATTTGACACAATATTCGTGCGGTTGAGTTTTATGAAATACAAATTATTTCTTTACGTCGGCGCTTACCGTGTGACGTCAGACGTTTTGGGCTATACAAAATACAAAAAGTCAGTCACACGGGCGTGCGTGACTACTTTCGTCAATTATCGAGATACAATATCTGGCTGTTAAATCAAAGTTTAGAGTTAAAAATTAAAACAATATTTTATAAATTAAATAAAACTGTAAAATAAAATAAATAAACAATGTGAAAAACCAAACAAATAAAACTTTTTTGTGGTGAATTATTTGACAATGATACAAGATTCCGACGCATTCTTAAGTTGAATACCAGAAAGTGTGGTGTCATGTTCCCCACCACAAACACCAGACTCAAACGAAGAAAAAGACGAAGATGACGACGAACTATGACAAGAGCCGGCTGGGCTGACTTTTCGGTCGGTCGTTCATTCGTTACTTTGCACTTCGTATGTGAGAAAAGAGTTTATTGAACTTTTCTTTATACTTTTTTTTTTTTTTTTTTGCTATAATATACGATATATATATTTTTTAAAACTCGTAGCGGTGTATTAGCAACAACAATAATAATGCCAACAACAGCAGCATACTAATGAATGTAGATTTGCGTAATAAATTAGCGAATGAACGATTTTTACAAACATTTTATATATGTATGTTACAAAAAACAAAAAAAAAACCCAAACAAATACAACAACGAAAATTCGCAAAAATTAAAGCCAAAGATATATAACATATATAAACTTGTATGTAGTATATAGAGTTGTTAAAGCCATGAAAGCGAGCACAAGTTTAATGAATACATAATACAAGCTGGTAAATGGGTATACAAAGGCAACAACAACCACAGTAAAAACAACAACAACAATAGCAGCAACAACAATAAGCGACAACAACAAAAACAACCAACTCCATCCAACCAACCAGCCAAGCCGATCGATGACTCGTAAAGTGCAAAGAAGAAATGTGCTGGAATTTCTTTTGAGTTGAGAAACTGCACGAATTTACAGAGTTGTAATAATTACCTACTAATTATGCACTGCCTGTGTCATACGATAACTCTGTCTCGCACACTCATACACAAAAAATATTCGTTCGCAGACAAAAATATCAATAATGAATATGATGTACGACTACACATTTTTTTTTAAATCTTCATACTAATGAATATATTGTATCAGCGATCCACAACCATCCCGCCTCCAACAAAAATTCTTGTTGTACAACACGCAGGAATTTGGTTTGTTGTATTTCCGCAAAAAAACTTGATCGCGAGCTTCGTTGCTGTGTTGTTCTATTCGCATGTGTTTGTTGTTACACTTGCACAAGGCATGAATTGAACTTATGCAGTACACTGCGTGTTTGTTGTTGTGTTCCGTGTTAGTGCTACACAAAGTGAACGAAGGAAGCATTAACCAAATACATGCAAAGTTCTGATTTATTCTGGTCTGTATTATTGTTTAACAAAAAAGCAACTTCTAATTGTTTTTGTGCACGTGTATTAGTGGTTAGTGCGTTGGACTGCTAATCGCATGGTGTCTGGAATGAATCCAACGACTGTGAATATTCAAATATCGAATTGCAGTTTCCAATGTAGGAAATGCAGGGCTTGACGACGGGCTAAAGTCTCATCAATCACTGGTAGACCATTCTCTAAGATTCAGGCAGAACTGACAAGGCGTGAATTGAATTTGAGCAGTATCCTGCGTGTTTGTTGTTGTGTTCTGCGTTAATGCTACACAATGTTATCCAAGAAATCAATAACACAAAATAAAATGCACGTTTCTTGTCTGTCTGTTCGGTACAAATATTGTAATTGATTTTAAACTAACTTCCCTATGAGATAATGTCTTGAAATTTTAAACATTGCCAAGAACTGGATGACAATGCAGTTGCCATGGTTCTATATTAAAAACACTTTGAAAACTTTATGATTTTAATTAAAATTATCGGTCATGTTCCGACATTCGATCGAATTCCAATCGAATTTCATATAAAATTTTGTAAACAAACAGTTTTGAATTCGATTTCTCAGTACAAAAATTTGTTTTTTCAATCAATTCAATCCATTTGTTTTGACTTCAACGATTTGAATTAGTTTGAAAAACACATTTTTGTACTGTGATATCGAATTCAAAAGCGTTTGTTTACAAATTTAATATGAAATTAGATCGAAAGCTGGAACATGGCCGTATATTCGAATTCTGTTAGACGAAATTTTAACTAACAAACGCGGGGTATTTTTTTACAAATTAACCAACGCTCAGTGGATGAAATGAAATACACAGTGTGTTGATCGAAGAAAGGATTATAGGTTAAAGCAGAGAGGGAAAATGGAGTAGTGTCGTGTCGGTGATTTTTTGTTTTGAATTTGCCAATATCAAAAATGTCGGGACAAACAGACGCAGTGAGATTGTTCCACAAACGTATCGTGCGATTGAAGAACGAATTTTCTCTGTAATGCGTGGTTATATTGAGAGCCATGTGGACTACGAAGAGTTGGACTAGGAAAATGGTGTAGTGTCGTGTCGGTGGATTTTTGTTTTGAATTTGCCAATATCAGCCAATGTCGGAAAAAACAGACGCAGGGAGATGGTTCCACAAACGTAACGTGCTACTGAAGAACGAATTCTCTATGTAACGTGTGATACTGTTGAGTGCCGTTTGGACTTCGAAGTGATGGGCTAGGTTCGACTTCCGAGTAGAACGAGAGAAGAAACACGATCAGGCCATGCATTTATGTATTTCCATCGAACACTTAACATTGTAATACCTAGAAAACGATATGAAAAACCAGCACAAAAAATAAGCCCTAGATGTATGTAGTATTTTTCTATTGTCCGATAAACCTCCTATTTTCCATAAAGGGAACCGCATCAAAATTCCAATTACAAGACATGAATAAGCGGATACAGTTATGCGGATCTTTAATACATACATTATTTTCTATACGGCGTTATCTGTCGTCAGATAATGGCCTTCGAGAGTAAACTTTGTATTTTTTATTTATTCGGGATGGTTCAAAATTAACGTAATTACTGCTGATACAAAATGTGTTGTATTATTTCAATCAGGGAGTAAATCCTTTGGAATATTGGTTCAGGTTACAATTTACAAGATGTTTAAAATAACGGTTCCAACCAAAAAATTTGTATGGGTTCCGCCGATTTCGGTTCCAAAAATCGAAACGGTTCTGATTTCGGTATTTGCGGTCCCGGACCCTCTGGAATAACGGTTCAGATTCTGGTTACAAGATTTTTAAAATACTGTTTCTATTCCGGTTCCAACCAAAAAATAATTGTGTTCCGATTACGGCTCAGGTTAGACACAATAATTTCCCAAAAATTGAATCGGTTCCGATATTTTGCGGCTCCTGACTTCAAATTCTATATTTTAGACTCACAAACGAGACATTTAAAGAAAAAGTGGAGACAATTCTCGAATATGTTTTAAAACAGAAATTGTTACGAAAAAAATCAAAATTGTTTCTAGGTGAAAAATGTGTGTTGAAAAATAGGCACTCAGGTAAAACTAACTTTTGAAAATATGTCACGGGTAGAATTATTACCGATTAATACAATATGAACTAGATTCAGTTATAGACTTCACTGTAGATTTAATATTGAAATATTTTAGATCTGAACCGAAAATAGGTTATTTCAAAATGTTGTCTCTATTTTAAAAATGTTCGCGAAACTTTTAAAATGCACACAAAATGCAGGTTCATTGAGCTTACGTCGTAGAACGAACGCATCACCCATTCAACGTCGTTGCACTCGCACTCGCCATTACCAACGTCAATGCAAAATGTGAAAAACAAATAATTTTTAAAGAATTTCAACGAAAATCATGATGAAAACAAAATACAAAAAAAATTAAACAAAAAATCCACAGCTAAATCGCAAGCAATGCATATCAAAAAATACAAAAATAAATAAAAAGTAATAAAAAAAAAGTAGAAGAAAGAAAAACTGTTAAAAAGGACAATAAACGACCTTCACTCTAGTGCAGAAGCTGCGCGGCGATATAAAAATAACGCACAACGCGATGACAGACAGACGGACGGGCAAAGAAACAGATGAATAAACGTATGAACGGGCGGAGGAGAGACAGATAGACAGCGGCATAGACAGCCAGACCAGATAGACATACAGCAAGTATTGAGGTGCAGAGAGGAAAACAAAAAACAAAAAAAAAACGAAAAACAGCGACGTCGACAGCGGAAAAACAACGTATGTGGGGAAAATTATTATTATGTGTTACGTTATCGTTACGACTTACGTACGTTAAGGAAAGACGGAGACTATGACGACGACGACAACAACAACAAAAACACTGACTAAAAGAGACGCGACTTTGCGAAAAAAAAAACGAAACAAAAAAAATAATAAAAAATGTATTAAAAAAAAAAGAAAAATAAAACTGTGCCAATGTAAAAATAAAATCCAAAGTAATAAGAAAAATGTGCACAGAGACGAAGAAGAGGGCAACAAAAACAGTCTAGAAACGGAAAATAGCGCAGCAAACATATAAAACCGGCAGGGCGCGGCGAGGGCGAACGAAGAGCAAGAAGTGTGAGACAGACAAACACACTTGAGAAACACACGAGCAAAACAAAGACAAGAAAATAAAGAGATTCCTCCTCCAGACACATTTTAAAAGAAAATAAAAAAGATATAATAAGGTATAAAAAAAACTTCGATAATAAAAATAGCAACGAAACATGTTTAAAAAAAAAACATATGAAAATTATAAAGAAAATGCAGAGCAAAACAAACTCAAGGAAACTCAAATAATAATAAAAAATAGACTGGCGAACGATGTACGTACGAAAGCGCGAAAAACGAAAAACAAATAAAATAATAATAATAATAATAAAAAAAAGTAAAAGTCAACTCATATCAAAGTACCTAACGTAGATGTTGAGGAATAAAAAAAAAATATGTGTGTGGGGTAAAAGTGAACGTGGTTGATAACGAAAATAGAGGGGAGAAATACTACATAATCACAAAAAAGAGCTATAAAATAGCACGAGGTAAAAGTCAATTTAAACCAATACTTAGGAATATAGAATGATATGTTAAAGGATTCGTCGTCTGGTAGTGTGAATGATGTTATTATAAATATAAAAATATTTTAAGAAAGGTTTCATTTCTTGTATTAGTCAAACAAATGAACAAACCCTGTAGGAAAGGCGACTAGATCTGAACTATTTCATAAAAACGGGGACTATGAGAGGAACCAATTAGTCAGCAGTATTTTAAACAAGTTCTACATCAGTACTTTAATCAAGTAATATAAGTTTTGTTATAGTAAAATTTAGAATAGTTCTGGATAGTTGTTGGACTAGTTTTCCTTTTCCTTCGGGTGATATAAAAGACTAATTTTTTGAATACATTTTATTTATATTTGACAACATTACAATGAATTCGTTTTACTAAACGAAATTCGATTGAATTACTTTCATTTTATATCGAAAAATTTAATTTGGGACTAGTAAGAAACAAATTCTATCGAATTGAAAATTTATTTCACAAAACTGAACTCGATTGAAATGGTTTTCTTTTATATTTAAAAATCGAAGTTTGAACAAATTCTATACACCCAGATACAAATTTCATCAAATACCATTAAAATTGGTCAATAGGACAATTATTGATTTAATAGTATACAAAAAATAAATCTTCTCATATAAACTCAATAGCAATGTCATGGTATTTTCTAATATTTAATGGTATTTTCCGATTAAAAGAATAATTTATCCTATTGACTATTTTTAATAGTAAAAAACTTTTATTTAGTATTTTTTTCTGGGTGTAGAATTGAAATGCGATTTCGATGGAAATTAGAACATGATACCCTCTAGAAGAGACCGGGAAAACTGTTTCTAACTGTGCTAAGTATCAGGTCATAACTATATTCTAGAACACAAAAGAGCAGACGAACTTGCGAAACTAGAGACAGAAACACTTATCGAAGAAATCGATAACATCGGTACACAACCACCGATGGCTGAACTTACCATGCAAACAGAAAAAAAATACTAAAAGACAATATGTCACAAAGATAGCATGAATACAACTCGTGCCAAACGACACAAAACTGTGGAACGACTTAAGAAAGGCATATAGCAAGACTATAAGGAGTAATAATAATAATAGTTTGGCACTACAGTCCTATAAGAACTTAGGCCGAGCTCTCTCACCATTTTGAGTTGTGCGTGTTATATTTGTACTCAAAGTGGTGGAACGTACAGTTTATTGCCGAATCTGAACGGCGGGTGAGCGCTTTTTCATAGGCAATGTTTTACTCTCGTAGGTTTGCCATTTACTGCCGAGAGGTAGCGCGGTATAGAAAAATGTTTCTATGAAAAGATTTTGTTAGCCCCAGTCCAGACTTGAACCGGGGACCTTTCGGCTCGCAGTCCAACGCACTAACCACTGAGCTACCGCGGCTACAGACTATAAGGAGTGCGCACGAAAAATTTGTAACATAGAAAAATCAAATAAGCTGTGAATCCAAATTTTTTGATTTTTTTTTATTATACCTAACTTTATGTATATTTTTTTTACCAAAAACTTATAATCTATGTTTAGAAGGAAGCTATGAGCTCTTTTAGATATACCCTCCATTAAGGAATTTATGGTGTTTTCATGAATTGGAATGTCTTGGAAGCTAAAATCCTCTTATTCTTAAACCGATTAACCTTTCGTCTCCTTCAATTTCCTCTTAATTAGAGCCCAATAACGTTCCACTGGCCTCATTTCTGTTCAGTTTGGTGGATTAGACACGTTAGGTAAAATTCTGATATTATTGCTGGTGAACCTCTTCGCTTTTTTTCCATAGTGGCATGCTGCCAGATCAGGACGAAGGAAGTAGGTCTATTACAAATGGTGTTAACCACTTTTGCAAGCTTTTAGCAATATACATATCCATGTTGATTGACTCGAGAAGATACATATGGCTGGCTTTTTTTACTTCAACTGCATATTGGCCTGTCACACGAGAAATTTCTTGGAGACTTGGATTTTTTTGGATTCTGTACTTTTCTGGCATATATCCCCGCTGATGCACCTTGTAAAAGATGCTGCTGGAAGCTACGAAAAGTACGCCAATACATTTGTTTCGTCATCCATAATGCAACAAAGAAATTTTGTTACAAATTATGCCTGTAATTTTAATACTATTTCTTGCGTCAATGATTTTTGTAGCATTCCGAAATAAGACTTTCTAAACTTTGTACGATTTAAGGCCAACTTCTTTTTTACTTTGCGGACAAAAGATTCGAAGCAACTGCATTTTTTCAGCTACTTTTCTGCCCGAAGCATTTGGAATATTTATTAAAAATTGTCCTTGACACTTTTATCTCTGTGTAGGTCCCCGATCCACATTATCTGCCATGTATTACTTTTCGATCAATGTTTAGATTGTAATTAATGTTTTTTCAAAACCTTTCGTATTTTGTTGAAAAAATATCCAAGTTTTTTGAAATATTCGACCAAAAATTTGATTCAATGAAGAATAGCAAAATACTCCATTTCGTATTTTGTTGAAAAAATATCCAACTTTTTTGAAATATTCGACCAAAAATTTGATTTAATGAAGAATAGCAAATGTTTTCAATAAATTAGTAAATTTCATTGAATTTCTTCTTTGTCAAAACCTGAACATTTACATATATAGTGAACATAATATGGACATGAGTTAAAATTTTGTAGTCGAAATCAAATTAAATCTAAATATTGCAAAAGTATTACAATATTAGATTGTTAAGATAAAAAAAAACCCTAAAATGTTGATATTGCAAAATTGATGAATTTCAATTTGCAGACGTTGAAGACTTCGAATGAATTTCAGATGATGTCATGGCTTAAACGTCACGTGGGGTAGACTGATCGTGCCTGGGTTGACATGTTTGCCTTGCAGGTTTTCAAATTAGCAAGATTATGTTAAAATAAGCAATATTTCTATATAGCTGAAATTTGCATTTATACATAATACTGGGAATATCTTCGGTAAACTTAAAGGATGCGAGTAATATGGAAATCATTGAAACGAGAGGTTTAAAAACACACAAAATTTAGACGCACAGTGAAACAGATGATTTTGTATTAAAGAGAAACATGTTTTTGTGATTGTGGTAAACGTAGAAAATAATGGAAACAATACTGACGAGATTTTATCTTTGTTTATTTTTGATTATTAACATGATTGGCGCAAATTAATAATGTACATTGACATAGTGAATTAAATGATTGCTGAAATCATGGATTGTTATGAATCATATTATTTTTCTCTTAATCATATTATTGTTCTCCTCCATTAATAAACAACAACAACAAACAACAATAAACTATTCTAAACAGAAAATGCAACTAAAATGGAAGTTTAGAATTGTTTCAATGTCACAAACATTTGGAAAAATATATGATGCTTCTCACAAGCAACGATAATCGCAGCAATGACAATATGATTTGAGAACTGAGCATT
Organism: Dryomyza anilis; assembly: GCA_951804985.1. NCBI lineage: Eukaryota > Metazoa > Arthropoda > Insecta > Diptera > Dryomyzidae > Dryomyza > Dryomyza anilis. The sequence goes on from OX638133.1 coordinate 25,676,233, forward strand.
TTTTTGTTTTCCACAATTATATTTTATCTCTGTTGCATAAACACGCAGAAAGAAAACAGGATTTTAAGTAATATATTAATGTCAATTATGAACATTGTAAATTATATAATTACTGCAACCATGGGAAATTATTAGAAAACATAATATTATTCTGTCAGTCATTAATAAAAATTATGAACTATTATAAACATAAAATTCTATTATATATATGATAATAATTATCATTTTTTTGTTTGTCCCAATCATATTTATGTTCTCTGCATTGAAAGACAGGGCATGTAGGGTATTTTTGATTGGAATATTGGCATATTATGTTCTACACATTAAAAACCAGAAATAATTATCATTTATTTTATTTGCCCCAATCATATTTATGTTCTCTTCGTTGAAAGGCTGGACATGTAAAGGTGTTTTTGATTGGAATATTGGCATATTATGTTCTACACATTAAAAACCAGAAATAATTATCATTTATTTTGTTTGCCCCCAATCATATTTATGTTCTCTGCGTTGAAAGGAAACAGAAAAGGTACAGAACAGAACAGGACCAGGAAACAGAATATTAAGTATTATATTAATGTGAATTGTGTACATTGTAAATTAAATAATTACTGCAACCATGACATATTATTAATAAACATAATATTATTCTGTCAGTCATTAATAAAAATTATGAACTATTATAAACATAAAATTCTATTATATGATTTTAGTATACATTTTTTGTTTAATAGATAAAATAAATTATATATGATAATAATTATTATTTATTTTGTTTGCCCCAATCATATTTATGTTCTCTGCATTGAAAGGCAGGGCATGTAAAGGTATTTTTGATTGGAATAATGGCATATTATGTTATACACATTAAAAACCACAAAATGCCCTCGAATTGTCGATACCATAACCAGCGCCGAGTACCACCGCCGAGGGTTGCCTGCTTGCCGAGAACTGATGGCGGCGATGATGTTGATGATACGAAGCCATCGGCGTAGGACGTCATCGTTGACGACAGACGATGGTGGTGATGGTACAAACATATATATGTATATATCAAGCAAATGCATTGAAAACATATAAATAATATATATGGGAAAATATAAAACTAAATCGTGTAGCTTAATATGCATGAGTAAATTGCTGATTGAGTCGATGATGACGACCACGAAGACGATGGCAAAAAAAAATAAAAATAAAACCGTGCCACATGCAACACAACGACGACGTACGGTTGAAGCGACAGTTGCAGAGACAGGCGACAGCAACGGCGAACATATCTGCAGGCCAAGGGCCCTTGTTTAATTTGCCATTTTTATGGTTTCACGAGACACACACACACACCACATTCCGCCTATATATAGATAATAAGGTCTACTACATAAACTTTAACAAAATTATATACGAAGCATATATAAAGCACCGTAGGGTCCTATACTATAGCAGCAAGCAGCACCGAAAACTGACAACAACTACTATACAAAGTAATAATCGAAATATTTTTGAATTAAAAATAAAATGATTTCTTCAGCTGCGCAGAAATTTCTTGTTGTCGAATATGCATAAATTTGCATTTTATTTGAAGTTTTTTTTTTTAGAATTGCAAATTTACCAAAAACTTTCCCAAAAAAATAAGCACAAAAAAAAAGAAAAATAAAAATGTTTAAAATAGTTTTTTTTTTTTTTTGGTTTCAGTTAAAAAAAAGCAGCAGCAGCCTCTTCATTAAATTTTAAATTATGTAAATTTCATCCAATTTTATATGCGATGCTTTTTTTTCGCTTTTTTTAAAGTTTGCTGTTGTTTTCGCGTTCAATTGAAATTCATTTCGTGTCGCCAAATTGTGAGCAAAATTTTTGAACAGCAGACACCAAATTAAATAAGCAGCAACCAACCAACCAGCCAACCACTCTACGACGAGTAGGACCCAAAAATACAAAAATAATACAAACATTTTATTTATATACTCACGAGTGACGAGTGAGTGACTTCGACTGAATGAATGGATTAAATAATCATTGACTTGTAGTCAAGTCATTCAATTCAAAGTTTTATGGAGACTTTTATTATATAGTACATTTCCGTTCAGGCATATATAGTATTGTGAAATAACATCTATATTATTCGAAAAAGTTCTACAGACAACTTAGGTAATGCACAAAGTAATGGCTATACATAAAAGTTCAATGCAGACAGCTGGGGTAATGTACAAAGTAATGGCTATATCGAAACATTCAAAAATCTAAGGACTATATATTTTAAAGGTTCTGCAAATAGCTGGGGGTAATGTTCAAAGTAATGATTATACTGAAATGTTAAAAGATGGAGAGAGGTTTTATTGTAAAAGGAGAGACGTTGTATTGCAATAGTTCTACAGGTAACTGGGGTAATGTACAAAGTAATGGCTATACAGAAAAGTAAAGACTGTGTATTGCAAAGGTTCTGCAGATAGCTGGGGTAATGTACAGAGTAATGGCTATACAAAAATATTTAAAAATGTAAGGACTGTGTATTGCAAAGGTTCTACAGATAGTTGGGGTAACGTACAAAGTAATGGCTATATCGAAGCGTTTAAAAATGTAGGGACTATGTATTGTAAAGGTTCTGCAAATAGCTGGGAGTAATATACAAAGTAATGGCTATACTGAAATGTTTAAAAATGAAGAGAGGTTTTATTGCAAAATGAGGGACGTTGTATTGCAATAGTCTTGCAGATAGCTGGGGTAATGTACAAAGTAGTGGCTATACAGTAAAGTTTAAAAATATAGAGAGTGTGTATTGCAAAGGATATGCAGATAGCTAAGGTAATGTATAAAGTAATGGCTATACAGACAAGTTTATAAATGGATGGAGGTTGTATTACAAAGGCTCTACAGATAGCTGGGGTAATGTACAAAGTAATGGCTATATAGAAAAGTTTAAAAATATAAGGGCTGTATATTGCAAAGGTACTACAGATAGTTGACGTAACGTACAAAGTAATGGCAGTATCGAAACGTTTAAAAATGTATGGACTGTGTATTTATTGTAAAGGTTCCGCAAATAGCTGGGGGTAATGTACAAAGTAATAGCTATGCTGAAATGTTTAAAAATGGAGAGAGGTTTTATTGCAAAAGGAGGAACGTTGTATTGTAATAGTTCAACAGATAGCTGGGGTAATGTACAAAGTAATGCCTTTACAGTAAAGTTTAAAAATATAGGGACTGTGTATTTCAAATGTTCTACAGATAGCTGGTACAATGTACAAAGTAATGGCTATACAGAAATGTTTTAAAAACGTAGGAAGTGTGTATTAAAAAATGTTCTACAGACAACTGAGATAATGTACAAAGTAATGACTTGACAGAAAAGTTTAAAAAATTTAGGCAGTGAGTATTGCACGGTAACTACAGATAGCTGTGGTAATGTATAAAGAAAAAGCTATACAGAGAGGTTAAAAGAGTAGGATATGAGTACTGAAAAGATATCTGTAGATAGCTTGACTAATATATAAATTAAAGGCTTTACAGAAAAGCTTAAAATGTATGAAGTGAGTTAAAAAAAAATCATATTTTGAATCGTTTAATTTTTACTTGCTATAAAAAAATAAAAGTTCCAATAAATTAAAAATGTAGGATATTAGACTGGTATTGGGTTTGAAAAAAAAAAAACAAAGATAAATATTGAAATTGTTAAATTGGAAATAAAACGAGCTCTCTATAAAAAAAAGAGTAAGCTAAACATGTCAAAACGAGTTCTTTTAACGCACAGTTTTCTGTCACATTTTCAAGTTAAACGTGGTTTAAACTAGATGTTATTTCGTTTAAAATAAACAGAACTCACATTTTTATAATAGTCATAGTTTCTGTAACCCAGTTATATAATTTAATAGGAAATAAAATTGATCTCAAATTGTAGCATTTGGTTACTTGAACAGAGAAGTCTTGCGTGAGTATAATAAATCGATTTTTACGGTAATCCGTATTTCAGAAACTGAAATCGGTATACAGAAATCATTTCATTATAAAACTTAATACCGAAACAATGGAGAATCCTTGAAATAAGCCATGTGAAATAATAAACAAATTAAAAATACTGCTCTAAAGAAAGAAAAATACATAAAAATGAGTTCAAGTACTATAAGTTGTACGTACAACATGACTGAGTGATAGAATTGGAGCTTAAAATTGACAATTTCAATCACAAAAAAAATGTGACCAAGCTAAAGAATTGAATGGAGGATAGAATAGAGAGAGACACGAAGAAGAGACGACCAGCTTAAGTACACAGACAAACATTTAATGCAAAATGAAGACACAGTCGATAAAAAAAATGGGGAGAGTAGACAATCAGACGACTAGTAAGAAGACAGATTATTTTTTCTGCTATTCTTATAGCAAATGTTTTCATTATATTAGTGAATTTCATTGCTGGACTGATTAATGAATGCAATTAATATCGGTTGCTTTATTTACGTCCATTATTTTTTTACGTGAATCAATACAGTTTTTACGGTAGGAGAGCATATCATAAATTAAAGACAGTTTAGTTCGAAAGTTAAAAGATTTTAATAAATATATTTTTTAAGTAAATTCTAGAAAATAGAAAGTCACAATAGAGTCCATTTCCGATTGGGTTACAAAAAACAAATACACATATAATACACACTTCATATATGTGAAATTACGAGCATAGCCCCAAAAGCCATGTGTGTATATTTAGAGAATATCAGAGAGAGGAGAGAAAAACGTGCTGCTGCTACAATTAGAGACTCTTTGAAGCGAGAGTTAGTGGCGAAGCGCCCGGAAGAAACACCATTAAACCACGAACGCGAAGAAGTAGTCGAACGACGGACGACGACGACGAAGAAAACTCGTTTCGTTTCTTCGCAAGCGCGCTTGAAATAAAAATACATAACTACGACGACGACGATGACGAGTTGATTTTTTTTTTATAGCGTTCCCAGCTGTTTGTTGACCTCAAAGCAAGTCATGGTTATGGCCACCACAAACAGCAAATTGGCAAAGTAAAGAGAGTGTTGTGGTAGAGGAAGTGGAAAACCGAAGGGGGAATGAAATAAAAATGAAGTGAGAAACGCAGCAAATAGCTCTACCACCAACTTACAATATATGAGAAATCAAAGTTCTTTAATTGTCGCTGTGTCTCGACAGACGCAGGGGTCCAAAAAGAAGTGGAAGAGTGTAAGCAGGATGTATGTACAAATTGAAGACTGGGTCTGTGGGGAGGAGGTTCAGAATTTCGTTAAACGCTACCGCAACGCAAATTGAAGTCGTAGAAGTAACATGACGACGAAATCGTAAAAGAAAAGAAGTCGAAGACGAAAAGTTCTAGAGTGTTGTGTTGAGTTAAAGTTCGATTATATGACCGACGACGACGATGGTGATGAATGATGATGATGGACAATAGATGGCAATTCGATATATGCACTAAGAAAAATTCAAATATGTAGAAAAAATATCATTATTGAATTTAAACAGTATCGGAAAATGATTTACAGAGCAAAAACAATTAGAATTCCAGTTCATTCTTCCAACAGTTCATTCTTCCAACAAAACCTTTTTATTGTACAACAACACTCACAAATTTAGTTTGTTTTATTTCTGCGAATAAATCAATCGCAAGTTTCGATGCTGTGTTGTTGAATTCGCATATGTTTGCTGTTGCACTACTTTTGAAGTAATATCGATTACTTCAGAACTAGTTCTCGGTAGCTCAAGGTTAGTGCGTTGGACTGCGAGCCGAAAGGTCCCAGGTTCAAACCTAACAGCATCTTTCATAGAAACATTTTTCTATACCACGCTACCTCCTCTCGGCAGTAAATGGCAAAACTACAAGAGTAAAACATTGCCTATGAAAAGCTCTCACTGTAGGTCCCTAAACTGTAGGTCCCACCACCACTTTGAGGACAAATATAACACGCACAGCTTAAAATGGTGAGAGAGACTGTTGCACCAAACTATTATACTTGTTATAGTTCTGTGATACTTGCGTCCCCTTGGAAATTAGTTTAGTTCTTCACTTTTTCATACAACCAACCTAGGTGGTAATTTAGAACTAGTTATGGCCTAGTTCTAAATTAAATAGACAGTTCCAATTTAGGCAATATAGATATGATCCAGATCTAGATCTATTTTAGGTAGGGTAAAGCTAGAACTGATTGAAAGAAGTGAATACAGCAGAATACGTGTTTGTTGTTGTGTTCGACTTACGGTTACACAAGTGATCGATGCAATAAGTGACGTGCAAGACAAAAAAAATTATGCCATCATGTTCTGAATTTTATTTTCGAATGAAATTCAAATAATTCACAAACAAATTGAATTGCATTCGTTTCACAGTATTTTAGCGACTGAATTATATTGAACACTTACATTTTTATTGAAAAATTAAAATTCTAGAATAGCAAAAAGTGGTTATGCGCACGGCACGAGAATCTCGATTGATCAAAACTTTATAATCGAGGATAGTTTCGATATTAGCTTGTTTTACATTAAAAATTCAAAACAAATTCGAGAAAAGATTCGCGACATTGATCATTTTGGAGATCGAAGCTCAAAAATCAAACTCGTGTGTATAACCTATTCAAAATTTCGAGTACATATTCGATTTCTTTCCGAGTTCAAATTCAGTTTCAGTAAAGGGATAACTTACAAGGTACATTTTATGTTGTGAATACGAAAAAATTAACAAACATATCGTCGCTGTAGAACTAAAAGTCACCAAATACATTTTTATGAAAATCTTAAATTCCGAGTTTGTTGGTCATTATTCCAAAAAGTAATTATTAGATTTTTAAAGTTGAAATACCAATTGATAGATTCATATTTTCTTATCATTTGGTAGAAATATTGAGCGCAACGATCCGAAATTGACAGATCTATAAAGATTTTTGTAAATGCATAATTAGCATTTTGAAAATATAGTTGGTGACTTTTAGTTCTACAACGACGATATTATTTCGTTAGTATATTATGATTTTTTAAATATTTAAGTTCTTTTAACTCTCAATAATTCAAATAAAACTTTTTTTATAGTGTTCTTCATTTGTGAAATGGCAAAATCAATTGAAACGAATTCTATATGGTGGGGTTGAGTAGAATTGATTGAAATACTTCAGACAAATGTCGGAAAGTTTGCTAAGTTGATTATGTTGGGTTACGCTTCATAGCGTATTCATTTTCAAGAAATAAAAAAAAAAAAAAGATTTATTCCAAGTTTTCCATGTGATTTTTTAAAGCATATTCTGTAAATCGTCTATTTTGTCAAGTTTATTACTTACTATTATAATAATCAGTTGATAAATTTCAAAAATTGTTATGACTTTCGAGAGATAAACATATTCTCATGAATTGATGCCAATTTAAGTCTTATCGAACAGAAATTGTCAGTTTTATCATGAAACCTATAATTGAAATTCAGATTTGTTTCACTTTTATAATGGCGATATATAGAATATACATTAAAATTATTAATTTTAATAAAAACAAAATTCATTCTGCTATATAATTCACTCAGATTATTTAGCAGAGCCTGCTAAACACATAGAACACAAAATTACTATATGGTAATGACCGACTAGATGTCCGATTGTCCGTGTCGGAATTGTAGTCTTCAAAACGTGGTCAACAGCTGCTTGTCATTCTTGTAAATGTGACTGCTTATATTCGTCGTCTCTTTTATTTGGCATTAAAATAGCAGCTAAGTAAATTTCATGCGACAAAGAAAAAAATAAAAAAAACTTCCGAGACTTTTGTGTGGTTCCCATGATTTCGAACAAAATGTCAAGAGCTCAATTTAATTAGTGGAAACATTAGAACATTAATGTTGTTTGTTTCACATCATTAGGGAGAAACCTTTAATATAATTTGTATCAAAAATGGGAATGTTGCAAAACAAAATAGCTACATCAAATAAAAGTAGCTACACTATATCGTCATTGTCATTCCAAACCCTAGTAGAAAATTTGGTAGGGCCATGGTCATGAAGTGATCATGTCATTATTTGAGATGATCGGGATATGACGAGGCCTTGTCCTTGTAACGCAGTGTCCTGATCATGTACTGACCTCAGGACATGATCATGTACTGATCAGGCAATTCCCCATTTTATTATTTACCCGACAATTGCCTTGTCAGAGCCCGAGCATAATAGGGTTTCTCTCATTAAATCTCGATCATTGCCTGATGCTAATTTCGTTATGAGGAACAAATAATGTAGCTATGATCGAGAACATTTACTATTTAGATAATGTAAACCCTGGTATGGTAAGCATGATAAGGGCATGCAAAGGTAATGATCATATTTTCTCTAATAGGGCTTACCCAACGAAAACCCGATCATTTCCAGATGGCGCATCGGACAAATTTCTTCTAGGGAAGGGGGCGAATGTGCATTTTTAAAAATGTTGAGTGAGTTTGAAGTGCTTTAAAAACTAGTAAAATTTAGTTTTTTTTTTTAATTTTTTTCTCTTATTTTGGTTTATTCATCAATTATTCCAATGTATATAAAATATCATTGGATTTGGACAACTTACTAAATTATAAATACGGATTTTGTGAGGCTATATCCTGACCAAAACACAAATATTTTTTTTTTATGCTATAACTTTTTACTAGCGCATTAATTGTTTGTTTTTAAAGCACCTATCGGTTAGCATCATTATATTTTGCAAAACATTAATTTGCCATTTGAACATATTTGCTGGAAAAATAGTTGGCAAAATATTTTTAAATAATGCCAATCGATAGGTGCTTTAAAAACAAACAATAAATACCTTTATATCAGTATTTTATCTTGCACCAATGAAGAGTTATAGAAAAAAAACGAAGAAATTGGAGAAATTAAAAAACTTGTCATGCCAAAAGGGCGAATCTTTTCGTTTTTTTGTTATAACTCTTTATTGGTGCAAGATAAAATAGTTATGCAAAAGCATTACTTGTTTAATTTTAAAGCACCTATCGATCTGTATCATTATTTAAAAATATTTTGCAAAATTTTTTACTTGCAAATAATAAAAATTTGAAAAAATATTTTAAAATAATGATGATAATCGATAGGTGCTTTAAAATCAAACAATTAATGCCTCTAAACCACTATTTTAGCTTATACCAATAAAAAGTTATGGCATATAAAAGAAAAGATTCGCCCTTTTGGCATGACCAAATTTTAAATTTTTCCAATTCGCCCTTTTGGTTTTGTCTTTTGTGGCTTGAAGTATCCAATAAAACCACACACGATTTTGGCACAGTATACTTGAGGAAAAACTACATTAAAAAAAGGTAAAAAATGCAAATGTCAAAAATTACACATTCGCCCCTTTGACATGATAGTGACGATATGAAATTTAGGCGATTTTCTTATACGGAGTAAACATATGAAAATTTAAAAGTATTCATTATTTTTTTTTATTTCAGTCTTAGCAGACATTTAAACTATTAGGCCTCGACATATGGGACATGTTACTGATGTGATTTCGAAAAGGTAAAACTAGAATGATCGTTGATTTCCATGCATAAAATCACTACCCAATATTATACCACAATATTATACCACATGCCCTCAAATTCCATTAAAATTGGTCAATAGGACAATTATTGATTTAATAGTATACAAAAAATAAATATTTTCATATAAACCCAATGGCAATGTCATGTTATTTTCTAGTATTTAATGGTATTATCGGATTAAAATAATAATTTATCCTATTGACTATTTTTAATAGTATAAAACTATTATTTATATAGTATTTTTTTCTGGGTGTATAAAGAAAAATTAACGATCGATATTACAAAAAATCCTCCAGTAAAGGAAAGTAAAAGCTGCTTCGATTCAAAGTATGAATTGCAATTTAAAATAAAACTCTCAACAATTGTAGTAAAAATCACTAAAATATCAAATACTTGAGAAACTTTTCAAGGACGTTTATGAGAGAGAGACAGAACCATAATGAAATACCAGGCAAACGCAACAGGGAAAAACAGGAAACACAGACGTCGTCTGTGGAACACCAAAAAAAAAAAGCAAACTAAACAGGTTTTAAATTTTTGTAATAAAAGCAAAATCACACAGACAATACTCAAGTGCAGTAGGCTTTTATATATTTTATGTGAAAATAAAAAAAAATAATAGATAAAATAAAATAATAAAGAGACTATAAAACGCATGTTGGGTTGAGGACAGTCGGTCGGTCGACAGCAATACGAAGACGAAACGAAGACGCTACGAAGACAGAGACTACTATGACGTTTTTAGCCTACTTAAACTAAAACTAGATTTAGTGATGTGCGAAAAAAACCAGGTCGTCTCAATGTCATGGAAATATATATAGGTGGCCGGTTGGTCGGTCGGTCGATTGGTACGGCCTATGCGCATAATAGATCCAGTCGGACCGGAGCTGACAACTTAGCAGACTGGATATGCGTAGAGCATAATCATGAGAAGATCATGAGTAGCGACGAAGCCTGAAATACCTGTTTATTTAGTGGTTTTGCAGAGATTACAAAAAAAAATCCATAGCCAGAGGTTTATTTTTTTTTATTTTTTTTTTTGTATGATATGTAACTATGTGAAAAAAGGCGATTATGAAGGTTAACTTTATAACGTAGCCTGTTTTATTAGTTTTTGTTGTATTAAGGCACACACACGGGAAGGTGTTTTTTGTAACAGGAAATTGTGTAATGACGACGCTACAGACAGGAGTGGTGGACGAACGGACAGACATCGAGATAGACAAATAGCCAGTGTATTATGTGGGACGATGGCTGGCGCACAGCTATGCGTTATAACAAAAATAAATAAATACAAAAAAAAAGGCACATTAAACCAGGCCAGACAGACTAGGTTCATTAAAAGTGTCTGCAAGAAAACGAAATTCAAACAGGTTCTTCTGTTTTTCAGGTGTATTTCATATTATTTTTTTGTTGTCTCATATTATGGCTGCCACTTTTATATGAATTATATATCTTTTCTTTATTTTTTTGGTAAGATCCTTTGCTTTGTGCACGAACAAGAACCTCTTTGGTTTTTTGTAGCTACCTGCGTTCGTACAAGATGTCTGTGCGACGCATAATTTAAGAAACCCCGAAAAATTGAAAGTCATTTTCAATAGAAACAGGTTTCGTTTTCGAACATATAGCTGGTGATGATGATGAGGACGACAAAAAGGTATATAGCATATAATTCAGGTGTCGTTTTGTATTTATGATTGGGCTTAAATTACGATTAAGGACTTATTTTTGTGTTTTCATATATGTAGAGAAGGGATTTAATTTTAAAATGTGTGTGTGAGAGTGAGGAATTTTTTGAATTTTTTAAATAGAAAAACAACAAACCATAAAGTTAGGGTCTTAAAATGGCCTTATAAATATTGCAAGGGTATACCGAAAATATATATTTTTCATATACTCAAAAATAATTCAAAATAATAACTCAAAAATAATTTCAATAGTATGTTGTACCTAGTATTTAATGGTATTAACAGATTAAAACAAAATTTTATCCTATTGAATTTTGAATTTATTTAAATATGAAAACAGAAAACCATAAAGTTAGCGTCTTTAAATGGCCCTATAAATATTGCAAAGGTGTACCGAAAATATATATTTTTCATATAAACTCAAAATTAATTTCAATAGTATGTTGTACATAGTATTTAATGGTATTGACTGTTTAAAACAATAATTTATTCTATTGATTTGATGAATAGCAAAAATGATTTAGGCCCAGTTTTTCAGTAAATTTTTCAAATTAAACGTAGTTTAAACTAGTTGTTATTTCGTCCATCGTCAACATATTACAAATATTAAAAATGTCATATTAACTGATTATTCATTGTCTTTCTGCTTGTAAAATTTAACGACATTTGGCCGATTTGATTAGAAACTATAGACGCTTTAAAATGTGGAAAAATTTAAAGTAAGTTTAAACTATCACTAAAAACTGGACCTTAGAGTCAAATATGAAATCACTTTATATCCATATCGATGTTTTATAAACACTCGATATATTGATTCGATACACCCTAGTAGAAATTTTGATAGGGCCATGGTCATGAAGTGATCATGTCATTATTTGAGGTGATCGGGATATGACGAGGCCCATAATGTCCTTGTAACGCAGTGTCCTGATCATGTATTGACCTCAGGCCATGATCATGTACTGATCGGGCAATTCCCCATTTTAATATTTACCCGACAATTGCCTTGTCTGAGCCCGAACATAAAAGGATTTCTCTCATTAATCTCGATCATTGCATGATACTAATTTCGTTATGAGGAACAAATAATGTAGCTATGATCGGGAACATTGACTGTTTAGATAATGTAAACCCTGCTATGGTAAGCATGATAAGGGCATGCAAAGGTAATGATCATATTTTCTCTAATAGGGCTTACCCAACGAAAACCCGATCATTTCCAGATGACGCATCGGGCAAATTTCTTCTAGGGCATCGATGTTTTCGAATGCAATATAGGCCTCAGAATCTATTCGATACATCGATGTATTTTTTCGATATATTGAATCACAGTTATATTCATATTTGTTAATCGAAACTAGCTAAATTTAATTATTTATTTGAAATTATTCTATTTGTAATTAAACAATTTAAATAACCATTTGCTTCATACATGTTTTTCGGGTTTTTCTCATTTTTGATTCCCAACGCTCTAATTATTTTTTGTATAATAAGAAAATGTTTCAAGTCAAACACATATTTATTTTAAACTATTTATTTTGGTTATTTGACATATAAAATCTTCATCAAAATTTAAATTATTTACCTAATAATTTTTCATTCCATGTTTTTGTTCGATACATCGCCTCGTTACATCGATGTAACGAGTCGATGTATTATATCGATCAAAACATCGATATTTTTTCCAGATGGACATCCCTAATCCAGACACATTAAACTCAATATAATATCAAAAAAATATAGGGCTAAATATGAAGTTTTTTTCACATAAAACCAATGTCCTTTTACTGCCCACAGGTAGTTATTTTGTTGTACGTGTAGTTATTAAACGTTGGGTCGCGTATATAATTTGTAAAACGTAATTATAGATGTCGGCTTAAAAGACCTGACTTTAAGGCCGTCGGATCGGGTCGTTCGTTTCGTATTCGATCGGTATGGTGTGTGAGCGAGTGAGTGAGAGAGTGAGTGAGTGGCGCGTGATTAAGATGCGTATGTGATTACGCATAAAATACAATTCGGGAAATGACTGGCCATAACTTCAGGGTCTAATGAGTTTAAACACCAAGTAGATAAAATTACAAAAAAAACGAACTTAAGGTTATTTTTTATATAAAGTTTTGAGACTATCACACAAATTAGGCATCCGCAACATAATTTATAAAAAAATATATATACTTAAAATTATGAAAAAAAAGCCTAATAATTATAAAATTGTAATTTAGCCTGTTTAAAGAGAAAAAAAAATAAACAACAATAATCGTATCACACAAATCACCTAAAAATAGGACAGACAGACTTCGCTGAACAATCATCAACGCGTCTCGTACGCACAACGCGCAACACACAAGTTCAAGGCTAGAAATTGTAGAGGGTCTTTTTTTTATTTAATATATCACATTGTTGCTGTTGTCTTGGAGGTCCCCCCCCCGCCGACGAAAATAAAAAGCCGGTGTTGCTGCTGTTAGTTTTACCATACCAGCAAGTCTTACAAAATTTGACTGAATGATTAACAAAAAAAAAAAAAGTAAAGTGTGTGAAAAATTAGGAAATAGTTACAATATCTTGTGGTTTTCAGTTATATTATGATTAATTAGTGTTGCCACATATGATGGCAACACTGTATTTTTGTGTGCACACAATTATATTATATAAATTTTTTCAAACATTTGTCAAGAGTCTTAATTGAGATTCGAATTTTATATAATAATTGTTAATGAAGGCTCAAAAGAGTTTTAAACAATCTGTGATTTTTTGTATTGTTGTAGTATATATTGATTTGACATAGTCTTGTACTTTCGAAACGTCAAAAATTTCTCTTTTTTACAGAGTATTCGGTAATTTGTATGACATATACATTGAGCATACTCCTACAAAAAGTGATTTTTTTTTTATTAGAAACTGGTTTCTGTTTTTAATTTATTATATTTTTAATTAATCAATAAAATATTGTATTAAAAATCTTGAATATCAAACGAAAATATATTATTGTACCATTTAAAATAACCTCGAGACAAAATTTTTGGCAATTTTCTGGAAGATTTTGGGAATATTTGCGGGAAGTGCATAGCAGGTGGTAAATTTTTGTGGCAGATTCACGTCATATTTGGGAAACGGGCAGAAAACAGACAGCTTTTGATACAAACTCCGCCTTTGACTGTTTGAAATATATCGAAAAAATGTTTCAAAACTATCTCGAACCTGCAAAAAATTTCGTCTGGGGACACTAATATTTATCTATTCAATTACATAATATAAAATTTTTATTTTAAGATTTTGTTTTTTTTTTAAGATTTGTTGGTTTTTATCATTTTTGGTAATCTCGAAATTTTGAAAATTTCAAAAGCTTATCGTGACAAAATATAAAAAAAAAATCATCCATATTATTTTTCATTACAGTTTCAATATCTAAATTGTTCTGGATCTCGATTTAAAGATGTAATTGTGTTAAGAATTCTTCTCGATCTCGATTTATAAAAAGATTTATAAGAATTATTTTCAATCTCGATTTATAAATGTAATTTTGATAAGAATTATTCATGATTTCGTTTTAAAAAATGAAATTTTGTTAAGAATTACACTCCAGATCTCGATTAATAGGCGTAATTTTGATTAGAATTATTCTCGATCTCCATTTATAAATGTAATTTTGATAAACATTATTTTCGATTACAATTAATAGATGTAATTTTCATAAGAATTATGCTCGATCTTGAATTCAAAACGTAATTTACTTAAGAATTATTTTTGATCTCGATTTATAAATGTAATTTTTATAAAAATTATTTACAATCTCCATTTATAAATGTAATTTTGTTCAGATATATTCTCGATCTCGAGTTATAGATGTAAATTTGATAAGTATTATTCGCGATCTCGTTTTATAAAATGTAATTTTGTTAAGTATTACTCTCGATCTCTAATTATAGACGTAATTTTGATTGGAATTATTTTGGATCTCGATTTATAAATGTAATTTTGATAAGAATTATTCGCAATCTCGATTTATAAATGTAATTTTGATAAGAATTTTTTACGATCTCGTTTTATAAAATGTAATTTTGTTAAGAATTACTCTCGATCTTTATTTATAGACATGATTTTGATTAGAATTCTACTCGATCTCGATTGATAAATGTAATTTTTATAAGAATTATTTTCAGTCTGGATTTATAAATGTAATTTTGGTTAGAATTATTCTCGATCTCCATTTTTAAATGTAATTTTAATAAACATTATTTTCGATTGCAATTAATAAACGTAATTTTCATAAGTATTATGCTCGATCTCGAATTAAAAACGTAATTTTGTTAAGAATTAATTTCGATCTCGATTTATAAATGTAAATTTTATAAGAATTATTTTTGATCTCGATTTATAAATTTAATTTTCGAAGCTATCGATTAATATTTTAACACATTTTTTTTAGACGCAAACTGTGCTCATGGGGCATATTTTTATAAAAAATTTGATAGTTATTTTGGGTTATGCTCTGGTTAATCATAAATCTTTTTCTGGTTTATCCATTAAATGTTCAATGCAAAAAATAATACAAAAATAAATTGAAAAAAAAAAACAAAAATGTCCCGAGTATAGATCCAAATAACTTAATAACGTATAGGACTATAGGAATTCATTAGTATATTAAAATTGGAATTGACAATTTAAAAAAAAAATATGTTTAAAGTTCATTGGAAAACTACCTCTGTAAGGTACTGTATTTTATTTATTCTATAAAGTGCCTGAATAGGGCCTAAAATATTGATTGTAATTTTCATAAAAACGTTACGCAGTAAAAAAAAAAACCTAGTATGCAGACTAAATCAGCATTTTGTAGAAATTTAATTTAGGTTGTAGACGTTTTTTGTGGCTTTAATCACTGGGTATTCCTCATTCATTGAGAGAGCTATTTTTTGGTACGTTTTTCTTAAATATTTTGATTTTTTTCACAATTTCAAAAACAATTTAGCTTTCGAAATTCGTATTTAAAATTCTGATTAATATTTTTCACTTTTTTTTAATTTTTTAAATGCTGATTTATCGAAAAATTCACTATTGAACTATTTCCGTTTATTTGCATAGGAAAGCTGAAAACTGACAATAATAATTTTTTTAATTATTTTATTTGAATTTTGTCATAATTTTTCAATTGAATTTAATAAAGTCTGTGTGAAGTAAAAAGAAGCTGCTGTCAAAGAACTGGAACGCGGTTAATAAGGCCAAAATGCAACAACAACAATTGCAACACATGTACAACAACAACAAAGTGTTAATTGCAATTTGTATGTTTCAATTGTTTTTAGCAGTTTATTGTTATTTTTTTTTATAATCTAAGAAATCCAATAAATAGCAAAAGAAGCGAGCAGAAGAAATTATGCAGAATGCTAAAATTTTCAATCATCGTGATTCATGCAACCCAGGAGAGTACACGGCGGCAGCAGCACGACACCATTTCAGACGGTCAACCAAGCAGTCGGCTCAGTCAGTTGCATGGCAAATTTAAATGGTGGCAACGCCAAACACGTGTATGCTATGTTGCCTGCATGGTGCTTTGACGTGCGTGCGAGTGAGACAAAGCGTTTCGTTGTTGGAGAAATTGCAGCAGCAACTGAAGTAGCACAGCGGGCAACAAGTTGGAGGCTTCAATTGCGGCGGCTCGAATAAACCATGTGTAACCGTTGTACGTTATTTCGTTACGGCTGCTACATTTCCGGCTCGTTCGATGCAATTGGTGAGATAGATGTTGCTGCTGCTGTTGATGACGACGGCGGTGACGACGACTATCAACCGCAGTAGCAACCACTGCCAAAGAAGCCAAATTTAATTATTGACCAAGAATGGTCAAAGCGAATTAATGAAAAAATTAATTGAAATTATTATTATTTGCTAAATTATTAATGTTTTTCTATATTTTATGTTTGTTTTTAATTCATTTTTAATATTTTATAATATTTTTTTTTAAATTTAATTATTTTTTTTTTATTATTTTTAATTTATTTATTTTAATTGAATTTTTTAAAAATCGTAGAAAATGAAAAATAATTTGCATAACTAAACACGAGCGCATCGCATCCAGAGGTCAATTAATGGCGGATGAACCAACCACTCAAACGTTGTGTCGATCAATCGACGTTCGAATCAGAAGGGGGGCCGAACGACTCCGGGTTCGTGTCATGGAATGAATGCTGAATAATGTAGACAGACAGACAATAAGCCAATTTCAAACATAAATGCAAGATGAACAATGCGGCAATTGATACAACATTCAAACGAACGAACCAACGATCTACAAGTGATCAACATGAATCGAATGATTGCGATCGGCTGGCAGGCTGGCTGGATACAGCATGAACTGTGCGGTCATCAAACGGATTAAAAATTCGTTTGCATGGTGTAGAGGGCAAATTATACGAGTAACAAAAAAAAAAATTATAGATATCGAACCGGTTCGACGAACGTTGTGCGTGCGCGATCGTATGGGTCAGATATACGCAGCACAACGATCGATCGACGCGTCTGAAATAATTAATCAAAAATAATTATAATTGGAGGGGCCCCAACAACAGTCGTCGTTCGAACTTAAGCATTAAAATACAAACCGCAAGAAATATGGCAACGCCGGCTACAAAATGGTGGCCCGATGCATGTGGCTGTTGCGCACATCCGGTACAAAAGAACAAGAAAACATCAGAGCAATATAAAATATATAAAAAATAATAATAATAAAAAGAAAAAAAAGTGAAGGGTTCTCGTCAACAGCAACCTAATTGAAATGAGGAAGTCAATTTGCATTTACCAGATACCTAACTCAAAATAGTAGATGCAACATGTGGCTCGGCTCTTTGCACAAAATTACAGAAAAAGAAGTAAAAATTAACTAAAAAAAGACGTATGGTAAAATATAGAGTGGAAAAATTATACATACTATAAATACAAAACAAACTTATAGATAATAATAAAAAAAAGCACATAAAAGCGAAAATGCTGATAATGTTTAAAAACGAGAGAATAAAATCAACACAAAAAGTCATAAAACAAAATTCCATAAAATACAAAAAAAAAACAAAAAAAAAAACTAAAGCTAATAAATGTCTCGGAGAGTTTTTGTTTAGAATATTGTGTGAAGAGAAAATGTGAAAAATCATGTGGAAAATGCGAAAAACGCACAAAAACAAAAATCAAGTTAGGGCAGAAACAAACAAAAAAAAATAATAATAAAAAGCAAATGGAAACAATAATAAAAAAAAAGTAAAAGCAAATGGAAAAAATAGTAATAAAAATTACAAACAAGTATTATGTATTATCTATAAGGATAAAGGGATAAAAACAAAATTGAAAGTTAGCAAAAAGGAGATGATAGAGCTAAACGAAATAACAAAAAAAAACTGCTATAAGCGGCGTATAAGAAAAATTCGTTGAGAAATTTCACAATGCATTTCTTTATACAAACTCTGGTTTTTTTTTCTACGACGTTTCGTTTTTTAGTAAATTGTGTACAAAATTTCAGGTGATTTTACTGACACTTTTAATAATGAAAAAAATTATATAACTTTAACAAAATAATTTTCAGAAATAGTTTCTATGTATTTATATTTTAAATGATCAAGACTTATTTTAATATAAAAAATTATTTAAATATTCCAATTAGTTTTGAAGTTATTTAGATGTAAAATTGAAAGCTGCTTTTTTATGTGATGATTTTTGTAATATTTAAGATTGAAGATTAAAAAAAATAATTTACCAGAAATACATTTAATATAATTATACTTTAAATACTCAAGACTTATTTTAATATAAAAACTTATTTCGATATTTCCTATTAGTTTTCAAGATATTTATATGCGAAATTTAAAGCTGTTTTTTTATGTTGATTTTTGTAATATTTAAGATCGAAGGTTAAAAATACAATACATCATTGAATATGATGTATTTGAAATGAATATGACTTTTCTAAGAACATTTTGTTAAACAATTCAGACATCTTTTTAGCCACTTTAAAAGATGCCGAAATATCAAATACATTTTTTAACCGCCTCTTTCATAAAAAAATATTATAAAACTTAACACAAATGGTTTTTGAAAATACTTTTAACATAATTTTATTTTAAATAATTAAGTCTAATTTTAATATAAAAACTATTTTCTATATACTGATTAGTTTTTGAGATATTTGGCATTGAATACGAAAATATATATTTCTTAGACTTTTTTTTTATTTTTGTATTATTTAAAAACGAATGATAAAAAGAAAGTGGTTTATAGTAGTAGAGAATTTTATAAAAACTATTGACATAATTGATTCTGCTCTTGTTCTTATTCGTTTTTATACCCACTTTCTGTATTTCGAAACGAACGACGAAACGAAAATTTGACGTCAAAATTTCGTCACATAAATTTGGAAAAATTCCCACAAATCCCATTAAAATTGGTCAATAGGACAATTATTGATTTAATAGTATACAAGAAATAAATATTTTGATATAAACTCAATGGCAATGTCATAGTATTTACTACACCTAGAAAAAAATAATAGTTTTTTACTATTAAAAAGAGTCAATAGGATAACTTATAACTTTAATCGTAAAATACCATTAAATACTAGAAAATACCATGACATTGCCATTGAGTTTAGATGAAAAGATTTATATTTTGTATACTATTAAATCAATAATTGTCCTATTGACCAATTTTAATGGGATTTGAGGGAATTTTTTTCTGGGTGTAGTATTTAATGGTATTTACCGATTAAAATAATAATATATCCTATTGATTATTTTTAATAGTAAGAAACTATTATTTATATAGTATTTTTTCTGGGTGTGTTAATTGACTTCTAATACTTTGAAATTTATTTAAAATTACGTCACTTTCGTATAATAGTCTATTGTTTCCAAATACAGTTGGCAGTTTGAAAATGTATTCGAAATTTCGGCATCTTTTAAAGTGACTTTAGAATGAAACAAATTAAAAAAAAAAAAACTTTACAAAAATCGTTTTTCAAATATTATTTACGCCATACTTCTTTCAATGATCAAGACCAATTTTAATATAAAAATAAATGCCCATATTCGAAATAGTTTTCGAGATATATATAGGAAAGTCAAATCGAAAATTTGTTTTTCTTAGATTGTTTTTTGTAATAAGATCAGGACTAATTTTAATATAAAAATGAATGCCTATATTCGAAATAGTTTTCTAGAAATATGAAATTCAAATCGAAATTTTAATTTTCTTAGATTTATTTTTGTTTTTTATTATTTTTAATAAGATCGTATTACAAAAATAAGATGGTTCATGAAATTAACAACTAAAATCTTGGTATATTTTGTAATATTATTATTTTTATTATTATTTTTTCTTTAAATCTTTTATCATTTGAATTGTGTTTTCAATTAATATAAATCACTTTACAAGTATCTGCGTACATTTTAGAACGAACTGCAGTATGATATAGTTTCGATTATCGTAACCGAGATCGAATGAATTCCCACAGTCAGTCTCGAAACATAAACAGTCCCGAAGCGATATCGAATCGAATGGCAAACTGGGACCTATCTAGTAGAACAATATTTTAGTACTTGTAGTTTCTTTATAGTTACGAGATTAATGCGACACTTTACAAAATCGAATCGATAATGCAAAAAATAATAATCAAAGTTCGAGACTACTTCGAAAAATATTATATGGTCACTATTATGTCAAGGGGGCTGACGAATTTGAAAAATTGAAAATTTTGTCATGCCAAAAGGGCGAATCTTTCGTTTTTTTTGACATAATTTTTTATTGGTATAAGATAAAATAGTGGTGTAAAAACATGAATTGTTTGTTTGTAAGGAAGCTATCGATCATCATCATTATTTAAAAATATTTTATTTTTTTATTTTTATCATTTGCAAGAAAAATGTTTGAAAATTGATAATGCAAAAAAGAATAATAATCAAAGTTCGAGACTACTTCGAAAAATATTATATCTTCACTATCATGTCAAAGTTTCGAATTCGAAAAATTTAAAATTTTGTCATGCCAAAAGGGCGAATCTTGTCGTTTTTTTGCAATAATTTTTTATTGGTATAAGATAAAATAGTGGTGTAAAAAAATTAATTGTTTGTTTTTAAAGCACCTATCGATCCTCATTATTATTTTAAAATTTTTTTTTGAATTTTTATCATTTGCAAGAAAAAGGTTTGGCAAAATATTTTTAAATAATGATGCCAATCGATAGGTGCTTTAAAATCAAACAATTAATACCTTTAGACCAATATTTTATCTTGTTCCAATAAAGAGTTATAGCAAAACAAAGAAATGATTCGCTCTTTTGGCAAGACAAGATTTTCAATTTCTCAAATTTCTTCGTTTTTTTTTCGCTAACTCTTTATTGTTGCAAGATAAAATTGTGGTGTAAAGGTATTAATTGTTTATTTTTAAATCACCTATCGTTTGGCATCATTATTTAAAAATATTTTGCCAAACCTTTTTCCAGCAAATAACAAATGGCAAAATATTGTTTGGCAAAATATTTTTAAATAATTATGCCAATCGATAGGTGCTTTAAAAAGAAACAATTTATACATTTACATCACTATTTTGTCTTGGGCACATAAGGAGTTATAACCTAAAAAACAAAAATATTTGCGTTTTGGTCAGCATATAGCCCCACAAAATCCTTATTTATAATTCAGTAAGTTGTCCAAATCCAAAGATTTTTTATATACGTTATAATAATTGATGAATAAACCAAAATAACAGAATAAATTGAAAAAAATATAAATTTTGCATATTTTTAAAGCATGCACATTCGACCCTTTGGCATGACAGTGACGATATGTTGTATCTGGTCACAAAATTTGAATGTACGAAAATTTTTAATCCCAGTAGAAATTGTAATAAGGTTATGATAGGGAACTGATCATTGAATTTTTTGACAAATTGAGTTAAATGTCTATTAGGAAATCTACGAAATCGAACTTATTTTATCAAAATTATACGAGAAAGCTTCGAGGCATCAAATGTCTCTGTGACATGGGTATTTATTGAATACTAAAAATGTTTTTGTCACTAAATAACTTAAATTGATATAGAACAAAAAATAATTTAAAGAATATGTTAAATTTGTGAGTTTCATATTGAAAAATTATAATTGTTATATCGAATTTAAAAATTATAATCATACTTTTAATGAAATTAACTAAAATCCAACTGGTGTCAAGAGGAAAAAAATATACAAAATATAATTTTAAAACAATCGGTCACATCGGGATCTTTAGGTTAAACACACTCTGGTCAAAAATTTAATTTTAATAAAAAAAAAAATCAATAGACCTCTAAAAAACTCAACTATTTATTGTAGTTTGAACTAAGTAATCTTCAATAATCTTCAATCTAAATGAATTAATAAAGAAAACCCGTTTCATTTCATAAAATTATTGATGTTCAGTAGTTTCAAAATATGTATGTAGTTCGGGTTCATTGATACTTTGTATTACAAAGTGGAATTCATTCTCATTTTCTTTTTTATAGATCATAAAATCGTTCGAAATCTAAAGTGTGATTGATGGCCCCAGTCCTATAAAGTTTCAAAACTTTATACGAAATTTAATTACCTTTTATAAGAAATTCCAATTTTTGCAGGAAAAAAACAATTTCACACTTTTTATTTCTTTGGAGAAGCAATTTTAAATCTTGAATTGCTATTTATTTTAATATAGGTAACACTTTTACACGGTTCCTATTAATACTTTAAAACTTTAAATAACGCAAAAAGGAGTTTTCAACCAAAATGTAACAAAAAAAAACTTGTACCGGCGAATTTTACACGTTTTTATTTTCAAGATTGTCTTCTATTTTGTGTGCAAAAAAAAAACACAAACTGCATAAAAGAAGCAACAGATTGACTGACACACGGTGACGACGACGATGATGATGACGACGCGACGTTAGCGGCGGTGACAACGACGTTATATTAATGTAGGACGACGACGGAGAACACAGCGAAACGACAGAGACGACGACTGATGGAAATGGTACTGAGGAAAGCAAAAGAAAGACAAGAAACAAAAACCGACAAAAATCGTGTAGTAACCAAGCGGCACACCGTAATTTTCAAGAAGACTTTAAGACAGTCTCCCGAACGACCGAGCGAACTTACGGCGGCTCACGATGACGCTCAACGTACGACATGAGTGCGAAAGAGTAAGTATGCGGCCGCGGTCCCTCTTCGCATGCTGGTATAGGTGTCATGCAACAACAACAAACACATGCAGGTACAACATCGCGATGTTTGCATCAATGTGTGTGTGTGTGGTACGCTGTCTGTCTGTATAGAATTGAAGCCGTGTTAGTGTAAGCCGAGGTCGTCGCAACGGCCGCCGCCGATGTTGCTGCCGAACGAACGCACGGTCGAACCACCGACAGGTAGTTCGTTCGGACGTGTATTCATCATCGAGCACAGTCATCGCAAGCAGTCGTTTCTTCGGGACGAGCGTTGCACAGTGGGCAAAAATAAATATTTTTGAAGTTTTTTTTTTTTTTTAATTTTATTCCCAGTAGAATATTTTATGTATTAGGATCTACATTACTTAAGAAAAAAAATGAGGTCCAGTATTAAAAAATCTATGCAATTTCATTACATTTGAAACGAATACTATCAATCAGGATTCTTTCGGGTTTAGCAAAAGAAATCCCGGGATTAATCCCGAATATTCAAACTTTATTACATCCCCTTTATTACATCCAACGATAATTTTTCAATTCGATAAAATAAAGATTAATTTACGATATGAAACTCAAAATATTTTGAAATTGAATTGTATGTTTTTTGAAATTATTGTCAAAAAAAGAAAAAATTCTGAACAAATAAATTTTGTTTATCGAATATGAACACTTTTCTCATCAGTAAGGTTGGCCTTTTCATGATGGAAAGATATACGAATTCGAATTTCGGTAGTAAATTTTAATAATTTCGACTCGTTGTTGGCTCGTATATCTTTCCATCATGAAATGGCAAACCCTTGGTTGAAAAACCCTTGAAAAAAAAAACTTTTGTAGCGCTCTTATTGAAAAACCCTGTATTAGCCAACAATGAAAATATGCAAACGACTGCAAATTTTGAATTTAGTAATTTTCATTTTATCTGCACGTTATATTGATTGAAAACATCGGGGTTTCATTTTCGTATTTTCGGTATTATTTTTTTGAAAGCCCTACTAAAGACCACTTGGCTCCAATAGACATTAACATGCACGGCCGTCCGTTCTTAAAATTTTTCTATTTGCTTAGCTATACCCAGGTAGAATATGTAGAGCTGGACAAAGTTGCTACTTTTCAATCACTGTTACTAACTGTTATTGCTACTTTTGAAAAACAGTTAAAAATACCTGTTATTCAAATAACAGTTCTTTTTTATCATAGTTGATTTTCAATTTTAGCTACAATTTAAAATATTGAACCTATTACAATTTACGGTAAATAAAAAGCATCTTTTTATTTAAATATTTAAACATTTTGACCCGTTTGATGTCCTAGAACCTAACCCTCTAGCTCAATCACAAAATTCAAAAAGTTGATAAATCATAATTAAAATCATAATCATGATTCACAGCTACTGGAGTCTATATTCTATAACAGGCTGTCCCTTTTCATTCGAATAATTACTACAGTGATTGGTATTTGCCTGTTATTGCGAATATTCACAGCAAAGATATCAAAGTAGCATTCACTGCTACTGGAGTATTTTAGTAACCGAACAAAATATAGGCACATGCCTAAGAATATGTATTAGAGCCATGATCGGTAACTGATCATTGTAGTTTTATATTGTCCTTATCTCACCAGTTGCATGTCATCCCTAACAGATTCAATTCCTACTAGGGTAGTAGAGTTTTCATCGTTGTAACTTGGTTCAAATCTCTTTAGAACAAGTACCCTTTGGTTATAACTCGAAACGAAGACATGCAAATATTTATTGCAATAATTAAAAAAAATAATTTCCTAAATACTTCTTTTCTCAAGCCAAACCTCTACAAATTGGGCTCATTAATGGAATAGCAGTTTTCGAAAAATATTTACTTAAAAATACGGTTTTATAAATAAATATCCATTCGTCTGTTCTCATTTTTGTTCCATTTTTTTAGGAACGCCTTTGATTTTTCATGTACTTTGCAGCAACCCTAGTAGAAATTTACCCTATTAGGGTATACATAATAATGATCAGATCATGATCGTCATGTAACTGATCGGGTTATCACAAGGAAAAAATGCAATGATCAGTTCTCTGTAAAGACCCTATTACAATTTAGGGAATGGTGTAAGACATTTTGGGTTTAGTTGGATGGGAACAAAAAAAGACTTAAAGCCTTAAAACGTTTCGTATTAGAATCTTATTTTTGCAATTGAGCTTGCATACAAGAACTACTACGGATTATTTTGGAAATATATTATATATTATATCTAGATTTCTGAACATCAAGATGATATTCTTGATGTTATTCTAATTCATTCTTCTAGGAATTCTTATGGAAACGACTGTAAAGTATTGGATACCCAATTCCTAGTTCGGAGGAGAATAGTTTGAAGCGGAAATTGTCACGAGAAGAATTTTCACAGAGGAGTATCGGAAATTTTCTCATTCGTTTTTTTTATATTGTTAAAGGGAATAATGCTAAAACTAAAAGAATTCATTCGTTATGAACATGGTTTTCACAACTGAAAAGATTTACCAAAACAGAATCAGCAGATAAGGAATCACAATTGAATAAAACTCCTCAATTCAAAATTCCAGAAATAGAAAAGCAAATAGAGTGCGATGTAGTATAATTGCATCGTTCTAATTGAATATATCGTCGTTGTAGAACGAAAAGTTACCAAATACATTTTCAAAATCCCAAATATTCATTTAAAAAAATCTTTATATGTCTGTAAATTTTTAATCGATGATCTCAATTTTTTTTTATCACATGATAAGAAAATGTAAATCTATCAATTGATACTTCAACTTTAAAAATTCAACAATTACTTTTAATAATATTAATAAACAAACTCGAAATTAAGTTTTTCATAAAAATATATTTGCTGATTTTTAGTTCTACAACGACCATATACAAAAATTCAAATATATTATTTAATTTTAATAATAAATATTTAAATTTTAACCACTGTGCCTGGTTCCACTAACACGCCGCACACAGGTAAACAGAAAATAAAACTACAATACATCATTAAGGTTTCCATTGAAATTATTATTGTTGTATTTGTAAAAAGTTGCGCTTTTACTTTGTTATTGTATTGGTTGTAATGCTCGGTCGCGTTGCTTGATTTATGATATAATACAGTTCGATCGAACCAACATTCGAATGACTGACTGACCGACCGATTTTTTTTTTGACCATCGCAAGAGATCGTATCGAACTATAGAAAGAAAACCTTTTCAAGAACCTATAAATTGACCAGTGTTCTCACAATTAAATTTAAAATTAATGATTAAGTAATACGTAAATATCTTTACTACATTTTATATTTAAAATCTGTTATGAGGAGCTAATTTCCGGTCATTGGAGAGTTACAACAGGAAGTCTCTAATTGATGATTATTATATGAGTTGGTATTAGAGAAAATGATTCACAATGAACTAAAATTAGTTAAAATAAAATTTTCAACATTTTATATATTTAGTTTTATTGTTTCACTGAAATACGCTGATTTGAGTGATTTTAAATAGTTCGAAAAACAAATCTTCGTACTGAGAAATCGAATTCAAAAATGAATATTATGGAATATCTATGCAGAATCGAACGAAATTCAATCGAACATATTTTGTATGGCAATTGAATATATAATATACATATTTTTGAATTGTATAGAAAAAAGGTTTGCCATTTCATGATGGAAAGATATACGAGCCAACAACGACGAGTCGAAATTATTAAAATTTACTACCGAAATTCGAATTCGTATATCTTTCCATCATGAAATGGCAAACCTTACTGAAGAGAAATGTCAAAAGAGCGGCAAGAAATATGGCGTCGTTCGCTGTCCCTGTCGCTCTACTTTTGTAGCGTCCCTGTTGAAAAACCCTTTATTTACACCAGGAAGGGTATGAACATAGGTCATTCTCTATTGATTCTTTTGAGTGTTCGAGATAAATACATGGCCTGAGTCCACAAGGTCGTGTCTCTCTTTCTACTTGGACATTGAACCAAGCCCACCCATCCGTAGTTCACTCGGTTCTCAACAGAATCACGCAGAAAATTCGCACGGTACACCCAGAAAAAAATACTATATAAATAATAGTTTTTTACTATTAAAAATAGTTAATAGGATAAATTATTATTTTAATCGGAGAGTACTATTAAATTAAATACTAGAAAATACCATGACATTTCCATTGAGTTTATATAAAATGATTTATTTTTTGTATACTATTAAATCAATAATTGTCCTATTGACCAATTTTAATGGGATTTGAACGAATTTTTTTCTGGGTGTACGTTTGTGGAACAATCACCCTGCGGCGTCTGTTTTTCCTGTTTTTTTTTTTTTTGATATTCGCAAATTTAAAACAAACATTCACAATACTCTATCTTTCCCCCACCCTACACTCAGAAAAAAATCCTATTAAAATTGGTCAATAGGACAGTTATTGATTCAATAGTATACAAAAAATAAATATTTCATATAAACACAAAAACAATTTAATAGTATGTAATAGTATTTTGTAGTATTTAATGGGATTTACCTATTAAAATTATAGTTTATCCTATTGACTAATTTTAATAGCAAAAAAAACTATTGATTTTATAGTATTTTTTTCCGAGTGTATAATCTGTAATATGCCTGAAGATTCTAAGCTGATTCTGACTGATTCTAATCAAGTGAAATTCACAAATTTGATTCAAAAATGTACCTTTTTTTTGGTTTGATATGAACATTAACAGGAAAATATTTTATTTGATTTTAAAAATATCAAAATCTAGTAGGTGTTTTTTATTTGACTTTATTGTATGATACAGAGGCAAACCCATTGAAAGTTATATATTTACGCAAAGTTGACTTTTACTAGCTTAAGGTTTTGTTGAAAATTCTATGAATAATTAATGGACAAAAAAATTATATCGATTAAAAGGAGCATCATATAAGAAAATTTAAATAAAAAATCGAATACGAGAATTTGTATTTAATCGGAATATTTAAAGAGTGATATGTAAAAACAAAGTAAGAGGATTCATACCATTATGGATCTAGTTTCACATATAATAGAGACATTTATTGAATAAGGAAATCTGTATGTGTTATGCTATAAATAATAGGTACAACTTAAAATTAATATTTTATGTGTTTGGCTGTTAATAACTTTGGTCAGGTCAATCCGAATTTTATGTGGTTTATTTCAAAATATTAGCTGAAGTATTCTCAATCGAATACAAAAGGCAAATCTCTAAAAACACAAATCTCTAAAAAGTTAAAGACCAAAATATGTAGAAAAATACGAGAATTGCATATATTTGTATTACATAATAGCACAAAAACTTGAGGCAATCTGAAAAAACTGAGTATGAGGTCGTGTTTAATATTTTGAAGTCCATCAGAAAAGGCCTCAATTTGTTGTCTAGTGTTATCTACAGCCAAGTAGTACTTCGCCGCATAAGTACCCGGAATATTTGAGAATTGTTTCTTTTTATATACAAATCATATAAATTTTGTGATTTATTGGTTAGCTACTTAATCGAGGTTTACTGCAGTTAAATCTCTTATATAAATTACATTAATTTATAAACATTTTTAAATCAATTAACAATCAAAACTGCGCCCCTTTGCCTCATAAAGCGTTACAAATTCAAATAATTCATTCAAAGCTCATAATAAAATATTTTCCGAGTTCAAGACGAGTCAGTCGCACCCACCCAACACAGTCCACCAACCACTTCGATACGACGACCACTTAAAAGTCAATAAAATTACGCGTTAAAATTGAGATATGTTGGCAACACTATACAGAAAATGTAAAAAAAATATACATACTATCGTATGGCTGGATATATATTTGCCTTAACTCAATTAGCAAGACAACATACACACACACACATATAAATCGTATGACAGACAGACGGACACAAATCAACAAACACACATTTGCAGACAGAAACACCTTCTATTAAACGAATACGACGAAGGTATTTATTACAACAACATTAAGCCAATACATGAAGAACAAGTAAAAGACAAATTGTATCGACAAGATATGCGATATATGTGCTGGTGGTTTAGAGATTTAATTTACGCGCCCTTCACATCCCTTCGGAGACAGAGAGAGGTCGTCGTCGAGTCAAAAAGTCATAAAAGGACGGTGTCCAGTATTGAGTCACAATACAGGTAAAATGTATAACTTTGCTGAAATGTTGAAGTCTGTCGTATAGATACATTTGTGTATCTAGATATGGGTGTGTGTGTATATATGCTTGAGAATACCGCTTTATAATTGTGGTGAGGATTTTGAAGTTTATGATATTCGAGCTAGCAATATTTATTATAAATTTTAATAATTTTGAACAGCAAAATGGAAAATCTGATTAAAATTAAATACAGGGTTTTTCAATAAGAGTGCTACAAAAGTTTTTTTCCAAGGGTTTTTCAACGGGGACGCTACAAAAGTAAAGCCGACAGGGACAACAAACGACGCCATATCTCTTTTGACATTTCTCTTCAGTAAGGTTTGCCATTTCATGATGGAAAGATATACGAGCCAACAACGAGTCGAAATTATTTAAATTTACTACCGAAATTCGAATTCGTATATCTACTCGATATCTATATCGCAAAAATAACGATGTCGTTATAGAAAGGTTCGTTTTTATCGAAAACCCTATCATCGATCGATTAACGAAAATGATTATTTATGCCTATAGACGATATCGTTTCGATATTGTTAAAATATCGTTTGGTTTGCTGAGTTATTCTTCAAAAAAAAAAATAACATAAAAAAAAAAAACATATATGGGCATTTCCAGAAAAACGTCAACCACGACCGAGAAATTCAAAATGCTCAATCTTTGAAATAACTGTGGATTTGGAATCTTAAATGTCTGAATCTAAATATCTGAAAAGAAATTTCTATTCCGTTATGCTATTCATTACTATGCAATATGGAAAATTTTTGATTTTTGTATAAGGCTTTTCGATGTCCCGTCCGGAACCAAAAAGATACATTTATTACCATAGTAATCTATGGTAATAAAAGTTGAATCCACTGTTTTCAAAGCAGAATTTCCTCGGCATTTCCAAAAATAGAATATTTTTGACAGCTAATTGAAATCTGTCCCATCCGGAACTTTGAGTATCAAAATTGTAAAACTACAGTATAAAAATTATCAAAAAAAAAATTTTTTTTTTTCAAAAAAAGTAAAAAAAAAAAATTAAAAACTTAAAAAACATCTAGAAATTTATATAGTACATCACTTTTCATTTCGTAATAATGAGTCATATACAAAATTATTTTTAGCAAAAAAATCGTAGTGCAAATTTCCATACGGAACGTCCGGAATTATTCTGGGATTTATTATGAAATAACTGTAAGCTTTAGGAACAAAGTGCATATATACAAATATAAAGTAAATTGTCTCAGCTAAGTTCAGAGATAATTTAAAAAAATATATTGTATGTAAAAAGTATTTTTAGAATAAAAATCGTACTAATAATTTCAATACGGAATATTTTGTCCCGTCCGGAATGTCCCATCCGGAATTTTTCTGTGATTTATTATGAAAAAACTATAAACTTTAGGAACAAAGTGTAAATATGCAATGAAAGCACGTTATTCCAACTATTTTTTCGAAATTTGTACGCAAAATTCGCTAAATTTTTGAAATATCCATATGAACTTCGATATTTACTTCCGTTTTTGTCCCGTCCGGAACGCCCATTATGTTATTTATATCTTTTGATCTACCGTACAGAATTACATAATTTCTGCATAGGTGGTTTAGTCCTATTTAAATACTACATGCACAAAAACAAGTAAATTCATTAATTTTCCTTCGAGATATTCAAGTTTTAAGCGTATGAATGTGCCGTCCGGAACGCCAGGAAATGCCCATAAGTCAAATTATTTTCAATATTCAAAAATGATTTTTGGTGACAAAACAAAAAACTCTTTTTGCAAATGGTTCCATCGAATTATATAATACTACAAAGATTTTTACTGTATAGCATATTATATTTAAAACAGTCCATATCACAAATGTGAATTCGATAATATGTCAGTAATTATGATTTTGATCCAATTTAGAAGAGCCTTATCTCAGTATGCCACTCGTTTCGATATCGTTACGAGATCAATGCGAGTAGATGGAGAATTCAAAGCGTCAATTTGGACCCACATGGTAGATATAGATGCTTTCTGTCGAAGTTTTCTCGATTTGAGCATATTTTCGAAATCGGAACGATATAGAGGGAAAAATTGTTAAAGTTCGAGATTGCTGCAAAAAAAATATTGCGATATCGATGTGATAAATATTTAAATATCGTATCATGCCAAAGAATTTGAAAGTACGAGAAATTTTAAAAATTAGAATTGATGAAGCAACGAAATCGAACTTTTCTTTATCGAAGTTATTCGAGAAAGCTTCATAATAATAATAGTTTGGCGCTACAGTCCTATATAGAACTTCGGCCGAGCTCTCTCACCACTTTGAGCTGTACGTGTTATATTTATACTCAAAGTGGTGGGACCTACAGTTTATTGCCGAATTCGAACGGCGGGTGAGAGCTTTTCATAGGCAATGTTTTACTCTCGTAGGTTTGCCATTTACTGCCTGCCGAGAGGTAGCGCGGTATAGAAAAATGTTTCTATGAAAAGATGTTGTTAGCCCCAATCCAGGCTTGAACCGGGAACCTTTCGGCTCGCAGTCCAACGCACTAACCACTGAGCTACCGCGGCTTCATTTCATTTATTTAATTCATCTACTGGGCTCAGACCCGTACAGAATAAATTTAATTTTTAATTAATAATAAATCGTCGGTGATACTGCAAAACCGTCTATCTACATTTACCAATACCTCTTACAAAATGAATTTTACAGAAGAAATAAAACCATATTGAGTCTCAATTCTGAACTTACTTCATACAAATTGGGTATTTTAGCAATATTAATCTTGATACGTTACTCGGTTCCATTACTAGATAATCTATTTATTTGTAATTATACGTGATACTTTACTCGGATAGATTACGAAGTAATGTATTTATAAAGTTTACACTGGAGGTACATTACTGGGTAATGCATTTATGCAAAATTTCGATGATATATTCCTTTTTCCATTTGCATAGTAGGCAATATTTACTTAGGTTACAATATCATCGAAGAATTCATAGATTACAAAAGTAATGCATTGCCCATTTCCCTGCTGGGTAAGTGTCTAATATATAGCGCTCTTTCACCGCTCGTAGAGAGCTTAAAACAAAAGTCTGGAGACAGAAAAAGTCTGGTCAGAGTCTAATATATTGCGCTCTTTCATCGCTCGTAGAGAGCTAAAAACAAAAGTCTGGAGAGAGAAAAAGTCTGGTCAGAGTCTACGTTGTTCTGAGACAAAAATTCCAAAGCCTCAAAGAATTCAACAGAGTGTCCGAGAACCGAACTCAATTAGTGTAAGCAAAATAGAAAAAAAGATGTAACAGGTAAATTATTACATATTTTCCAAGTATAATTTAAAAAAAAAATCAAAAGTCACAAAAACAAAACATCAATTGTTTTAGAGCAAAATTAACGCAGCAAATTGATTTTTGCATTTTTATGATTTTTAGCCAATTGACGTCTGTCGTTTACAGGCGGCGCCAGTCAGGCCATCACTTAATTTTAAAATTTCTATTTTTCCGTCTTTTTTTTGTTCGTCCCGTCCGTTCTTTGTTTGCGTGTCTCGAATGTAGAACAAAACGTTAAAAATAATAACAAAAATATAGGTTTTACAACGACGATGCACAGGTAGGTAGCAGATTTCTGTTGCAGTTATATTGTGATGAGTTTTATAGCAACAAGTGCATGTTGATTATCATAGTCGATGAGCATAATCAAAAATAAATAAAATTCACTTACGGGAATTAGCAAACGATTTGTTGTGAGTAGATGAGACGTTTTCTTACCTGCAATAATAAAGAGAGAAAATCGTTTTAATAATGTTGGTTATTATAAAATATTTATTATTATAAAATAGTGATAAATATTCGTATTCTATTTGACTATCTCGAGATTATAAAAGGAAATACGAATTCGAATTTCGGTAGTAAATTTTAATAATTTCGACTCGTTGTTGGCTCAATTATCTTTCCATCATGAAATGGCAAACCTTACTGAAGAGAAATGTCAAAAGAGCGGCAAGAAATATGGCGTCGTTTGCCGTCTCTGTCGCTCTACTTTTGTAGCGTCCCCGTTGAAAAACCCTTTACTTTATGAACTGATTCCTTGGATTTTAGAAAGAAGATTGTAAAATACATATATATTATTTTTTTAATTTTATGGGGAAAATCCCTATGTTCCCCATATAAAAAGTAAATTTTTAAAAAAATATGAATATGAAAATATTTTTTCAAAAACTCCAATTTTACAAAAGCTACGCTAAAAAGGTACGAAATGGGACAAATCACGTTTATTCACAATTAATATATCATTGTTCCCCAGAATTTGAAAATAAAATATCGCGTGTTAATCCGTGTTAATCGTATTCTAA
The DNA here is from genome assembly GCA_951804985.1 of Dryomyza anilis. Taxonomy (NCBI): domain Eukaryota; kingdom Metazoa; phylum Arthropoda; class Insecta; order Diptera; family Dryomyzidae; genus Dryomyza; species Dryomyza anilis. Next base: position 25,710,129 of record OX638133.1, read on the forward strand.
AGTGAAAAATAATTTATCTAAATCGAAATACCTAACTTCGACATGGCCGTATCCATCAGATCCAAATTTAATACGAAGTATTAATGAATGTATCTGTTCTTATCTTCAATATCAACGATATGGAATATGTTACAATTTTGTCAATATAAATATATGTGAAATAGTTGATATATTTGAGGTGGGACACAAAAATTAAATTTTTCATGTTTCTTTGGTTAAATAGGAATTATAAGAAAAGTACAAACCAAATACAAAAAAAAAATTAATGCATAACTGCTATGATTCATTACCTATCATTAGACGGTAATTTTATGTCGATGTCATATAGTTGGTTTTTGGCCATAAATTTGGAATTTTTTCCCAAAGTACAAAGGGGTGAATGTGCAATTTTTGATATTCGCGTTTTTTTACATTTTTGAATGTAGTTTATCCTCAAGTATGCTGTGCCAAAATCGCGGGTCATTTTGTTGGATATTTCTAGCCACAAAAGACAAAACCAAAAGGGCGAATTTGAAAATCTTGTCATGCCAAAAGGGCGAATCTTTTCGTTCTTTCGCCATAACTTTTTATTGGTATAAGATAAAATAGTGGTGTAAAAGCATTTATTGTTTGTTTTCAAAGCCCCTATCGATCTGCATCATTAATTTGCCATTTGTTATTTGCAGGAACACTTTTTTGGCAAATTATTTTTAGTTAATGATGCAGTCGATAGGTGCTTTGAAAACAAACAATAAATGCTTTTACATCACTATTTTATCTTGTACCATTATAGAGTTATAGCAAAAAAACGAAAAGATTCACCCTTTTGGCATGACAAGATTTTCCATTTTTCCAATTTCTTCGTTTTTTGGCTATAATTTTTTATTGGTGCAAGATAAAATAGTTGTGTAAAAGCATTTATTGTTTGTATTTAAAGCACCTATCGATTGGCATCATTATTTAAAAATAAATTGCTTACCATTTTTTCCTGCGAATAAAAAATGTTAAATTAATGTTTGACAAAATATTCTTTAGTAATAATGCCAATCGATAGTTGCTTTAGAAACAAACAATAAATGCCTTTACACCACTATTTTATCTTGCTTAAATAAAGAGTTATAGCATAAAAATCTAAAATATTTGCGTTTTGTCCAGGATATAGCCTCACAAAATCCGTATATATAATTCAGTAAGTTGTCCAAATTCAAAGATATTTTATATACGCTATAATAACTGATGAATAAACCAAAATAACAGAATAAATTGAAAAAAATATAAATTTTGCTTATTTTTAAAGCACTTCAAACTTTAAAATTTGATTTCCCAACATTTTTAAAAATGCACATTCGCCCCTTTGGCATGACAGTGACGATATATAGTCGGTTATACATCAAAACCGCCTATCTATATTTTGCGAATACCTCTACAATATGAATTTTACAGGAGAAACGAAATTATTTTGAGTCTCAATTCTAAACTTACTTCATACAAAATTAAGTATGTTATAACATATAAAGGCATTTGTCTAATTTATCCGATAAACATATCCTTAAAAACCCGATTAAAACACAAAATTAGACGTAATTTTCACATGCAGTTGGTCGGTTTTACAGTATCGTCGACGATATGTAGTATTTTATGTTTTTATATTCATTAATATAATGAAACGTATTCTTCACATACAGTTCATAATATTGAAGAACACTTTTTCGACAATTCCAAGCGTACATCATATATATGATAGCATTCATAACATTGATGGCGTTAGTCATTAATATTATGAATGGTTCGTCAATACAATGAATCATGATTTGATGAACGGAATTCATCAATATGATGTACATTTTTTTCGATCTTGTTCTTGCAGTGTCAATTTTGTTCTTGCTGCAATAGTCTGGCATTTCTAACAATTTTTAGAAACCAAATTTTGTTATATTCTGCAAAATCTGTTAAGAGATAAAATTAAAGCCACATAAATACAAACTTGAATTCAGTCTTGTTCTTGCAGTGTCGTTCATGTTCTTGCATCGGACAGACGATCTGTTCTTGCCAAAACTGCATTAGAAGACTCTTGGATTTTTTTGATCGTTACAAGTCACCAACTTCTGTGCCTTGCCAAATATTAAAAACATTTTCTATACAATTTAAAATATTGTAATATTAAAAATGTTTTTAAACATTTTTTATATTTACAATGGATTTTCCAAATACATATTTTTGAAAGAGAAAAATAATATATTTTGGAAAAATGCCTTTATTAATTAAAAGAACAATTTACATAAAATACTATTGGAAAGAATTAAAAAATGTAAAGTGATAAAAAGAAAAATTTGAAATTTTTGTAATATGTACGAAGAGGTTTTTAGGATTTCATATCTACAACATATACGGTGTTTTATCGATTTAAAACATGCTTAATGCAATTTTTTGAAAACTTTCCCAGAAAAAATATTAGTTGGTGAACGAAATGCTATTTGCACTAAACTGTTTCATTTGCTAAACTAATTTTATATGGAATTTGCAATAGTTTGATAAATTAAAAAGTCCAACGTACAGAAATCATAGTCTCTGAGACTTATTCGATTACAAAGTACCGACCGAGTGAGTTTATTCCGAGAATTCGATTAGCAACCAGCAAGTGTAATTAAATAAAACGTGGAGGAGCTAGCTAGCTGTGGCGATTGCTGTTCTATGGAAAAATGTAGGGTGTAAGAAAAAAGAGGATGAAAAAAATGGGCTGCACAAAATTAAAAATTGTAGAACGGAACATAGAGGCGGTGGCAGCTTAAATGCGCCAGTAGCTGTTAGTTACTAAGCCAGTGAAATACAATGCTGCTGCCTGGACTGGACAGTGGCGGACCAACCCATATAGCAGCCATTAGATAAACCCTTTCAGGACTTAGAGGTGGGTTATATAAAAACAGATACATGTGATTGTTATATATGCTACAATGTGGGGAGGAGAGAGAATATTGTGTTATTTAACAATTTGTAGCTGCTTTGGGTGAAATGAAAAATGTGAAAAAATGGAAAATACGCGAAAAAAAAAATGCCACCTAGAAAAAAGTGGCGTCTTCATTGTGAGGTTGAGAAGGTCGGTCTTTGTCATACTAGTGTCTACGACTGTGAGAAAAAAAAAACGATGGAGAAGGAGGGGTAACAACCCATTCATTAGTAGTTGGCGCACCCAAGAGTATTTTGAGTATATAATGAATGATCTATCAGTTGTGCATAGATGGAACGATATACCAAACAACATAGTTTAGGAAGATGCGACTCAAACTACAAACCTTCTCAATACTTCATACCATAGCGTCGTCTGTCTTTGCTCCTGAAAGCGGAAGTAAATGAACAATGAGTTTTGTGCGATTTTTTTGTTTTTGGCATTTGAAACCAAGTCCAATAGTAGTACCAACAGAAAAATGAAGAACGTTGTGTGTTGCTGCTGGACGTGGCTGTGGGAAAAAATCGAAACTGGGCGAAAAAATTGCGCCAACAAAAGAAGTAGCGGATGTTGGGGCATAAGTAGAACGAGCAGCTTACGAAAAAAAAAGAGAATAATGTGGCGTCGTTTGCAGGACGAAGAAAGAAAGACAGAAACGCGAGCCAACGAACGAACAACTAAATAACGTTGAACAAACGAACGAATACAAAAGAAATTAATGCCATTTTTTTAACATGTGGCCCCCATTTTTGTAGAGCGCTGATTGCGGCAATGAACGGAGCAGACAAGAGGAGAACACGGAGGAGAGTGAAGAGGCGCAGAGCATTGCTGGTGCATATAGCAATGCAGAGACGAAAAGGTAGTCATCATCGTCATCGTCATCGTCGGGATGCTGTCAGCGAAGTGAGTAACGCAACGAAGACATCCATCCGTGTGCTAAGGAGGCCACTCGAAGGGATAACAAAAAGCAGGGCGACCGGCAGTTAAAGGCAGCAGTGCCAAAATGAGCGAGAGCAAGATAGCAAAGAGGTATGAGAGCGAAAAAAAAAATAACACAGCAAGGCGGCGAGTAAATGAAGCTGAGTGTGCTTGCAGACCAAATATAAAAAATAAAAAAATAAAAATCAGTAGGAAAGAAATAAAGAAATCGTTACAAAATGGGGCGCTTGTCTGCGAAAAAACGGAAAAAATTGTGGTACAAGTACTGGAAATGAGACGTCACGGGAAGATCAAGCCAAGTGTAGAATGTCGAAGAAGAAGGAGATAGTGAAAAAAGTAAGGAGTAGGCGCCAGAGAACAAATGACAGAAAGAGAGAGCGTACATTGCACATAGTGCAGACTCGGCAGGAAGTGAGGTTAAATACGACACACACACAAAGTATGAAAAGTGGGTGAAAGTAGAGTAGATAGGGAAGTTAAAGGAAAGTCGTTGCAATTGCTAGACGTGGCATTAGTAGTTGCGTGAAAAAAAAATGTTGCAGGAAGAAAACGATTTTTTCAAAGCGTATTTTTTTCACAGTTTTTTTGCAACTTCCGGTTTGGCTGCAATTCTTAGTTGCTTTTTTATTATTGCTGCTGCTACTGCGTTTCCCTTCCGTCATCGTTGTCGTCGGCAAGTCTTCGTTCGTACGGTCTGTTTGTACGTCGTCGTGCTAACAATGCGAGGTACTAAATACACCAGCAATTTCATTTGTTGTATTCTTCTGCTGCTCAGTGTGTATTTGCGTTGCATGTTGCTGCTACTGCTACTGCTGTATTGCAGTTGTTTGTGTTGTTGTCATACGATTCTGTATTTGTTTCTTGCCGTTAATGTTGTTGCTGTTGCTACTGCTACTGCCAGCCAGCAATATGTTTGCGTTGCTACTGCTACTGACGTGGTGCACAAAATTAAAAACTGTATTTCTTTGGCAACTGCAGTGAAGAAGCGCTCACATACGTGATACTCACGCACGCACGCATTCACTCACTCCATCACGCCCCACAAACGCACGAACACACTTGAAAGATACTTTGTAGGGATTCCTTTGGTATGGAAAATGGCGTTGTATGACTACTGGCTACTACTGTCAGTGGTGACGGTGACGACGTCGAAGGAAATTCGAGCATATTTGGCATTCGAAAAAAACGTAGCTGTTTTAATTAAAGACAGAGCGCCATCTGTCGATGATGGAATGATGCAGAAAACAAACAAAAAAAAATAACTCAAAACAAAAAGCACAACACACAAACACAAAATGCCAATAAGATGCGAATTCTGAAAGCGCAGATATGTTCGTTTCAAGTCCGAAAGAAATGACGGAGTGATTTGGAGTTTTTTGTACCTAGAGCATAACTTTTTAAATTCTGAGAAATACTATAGAAAATATTTTAAAAATTAGCATTGCAAACATTAGCGGTGGATCAGTTGGTTTGTGCGCTGGACTACCGTGAATATATAAAAATGGAAAAAAAATTGAAATCGGAACGATATCGAAAAAAAAAATAATGAAAGTTCGAGATTGTTTCAAAAAATATTGCGATATCGTTGCAATAAAAGTTTTAATATCTCAAAGAATTTAAATGTACGAGAAATTTCAAAAATTAGAATCGATAAAGCAACGAGATCGAACTTTTATATCGTAGTTATTCGAAAATGTTTCGATACATCGGAGGTCTCCGAGACTGGGAAGTATGTATCATATCGAAAGTAAAATTATGTCAATATTATCATCACCATAACACCAAAAAAAAATGTACATCATATTGATGAATTCCGTTCTTCAAACCATGATTCATTGTATTGAAGAACCATTTATAATATTAATGACTAACGCCATTAATGTTATGAATGCTATCATATATATGATGAATTCTTGGTAATAGTCGAAAAAGTTTTCTTCAATATGATGAATACGTTTCAGCAGATTAATGAATAAAAACATAAAATACAACATATTTTACTTCATATTGAAGAATGCCGTTCATTAAACCAAATTTCTATTCATTTTTCATTTTTTGCCGTACTTCTCAGTTCTCAAGTAGTTCCTGTATGTTATTTCTTATATAATGCTTGCTCGACATGCTTAAATTAGTAAAATGTTGTATAATATATTTCTATATAATTATAACTTTTTATTAATAAAAAATAATATTTATAACAAGAAAAATATATTTTCAAATATATAATATATTTTCGGAATTTTTTGTTTGTATGATTTTTTTTTTTGAAATTTTTTGTTTTCGAAAACAAATTTTGTTTTCGATAAATTTTTTTTTCGAATTTTTTTTTTTAGTCCGAATTTTTTTTCGGAACAAAATTTTTTTTGTCCGAAATTTTCTTTTTTGATATTTTACTGTTATTTTTTAAATAAAATTTTACAACACTTTTTTCGAATTATTTTATAATTTTTTTTTTTTTTGAAAATATATGAACAAATTCATCAATATGACAATTCAAATTCATTGTATTGAATATTTTGTTCATATACATAATGAATATATATAATGAATATATATAATTAATACATATAATTAATATATCATTTAAGGAACAGTGGTATCAATATGATGAATCTGGTAGTTGGTGAAAAACTTCATAATATTTATGAATAAATTCATCATATTGAAGATTTTATTGTTTCTGTGCATCAATACCGTACAAAAATAAGACGCACAAAGCTCGAAATGGTAAAAGATAGCTCGCCTTGGCACTTTAAGAGCTGTGGTGTTAAACAATTATTATGACCAGTGTAGATATTTATGTTTTTATAATAATTAGTACTGAATGAATAAAACAATAGTACCAAATTGGAATAAAATGTACTGATTTTTTGTATTTCAATATTTTCACATGTTTTAATGTGACTTTATGGAATTTGTTTCTGATTGTGTCTTGATCTTCCGACGACTTACATTTTCAAAATATCATTAATATCAGTTTTTCAATGAATTTTCATTAGTTTTGTAGTTATGATAGAAAATATAATAAATTGAATATTTGTACACGTAGACCTTTTACTAAACTGGTCTTCAATTGGAGAATTTTAAACTGAATCACATTCTTCTATTGAAGGCATGTTCAGTGATAGGTCTATAGGTCTGCATGACGTTGAAATTTAGTTCAGTGATATGTCTAAAGGATAAAGTTGCCGATTGGTTTCAAATAAAGGGACAGAACTAGAACCGATTCATAATATTTTCCCATAGGTTTACGACTGCAGTTTTCATAATCTCTATCAAAAAAAAATAATAATAGTTTAACGAAAAATAAATATTTTGATTGACATTTGGTTTAATGAATAGCATTCTTCAATATGAAGTAAAATATGTTGTATTTTATGTTCCTGTTCATTAATATGATGTAACGTATTCTTCTCATACAATTCATATTGAAGAACACTTTTGTTGACTGTTACCAAGCGTTCATCATATTTATGATCGCATTCATAACATTGATGTCGTTAGTCATTAATATTATGAATGGTTCTTCAATACAATGAATCATGGCTTAAAGAACGGAATTCATCAATATGATGTACATTTTTTCTGTGCATTGCAATATTTATAGAACAAGCTAATACATCCTACGATTCTTCAGTGCTCAAGAGAACCAAATAAGGATAAACCAATTGCAAACCCTATTAAATATATCACTCTTTGTGTTCGACCCAGGTACACCAAACAAAATTTGAAGCTCATGACCACATTTTCGAATTGTATTGCAATTTGCAACTTAAGAAACTATAGGTGATGTAGACAGTGTGTAAGTCAGTCAGCAGGAGTGAAGTATATCAAGCACCGTTTCAGAAAATCAAGAATTGGGCGCTTCATTCAAGAACAGCTGACTCGCAATATCCGCAGCGCCCATATTGAGTGGTAGAAGGAATTTGGGTCTAGCATGTTTTAAAATAGTCTTCAATAGCAAGACCCTACTCGGAGATTTTTTGAGGTCATTATTGAGTTCATAATGCGTCTTTTACTCTGTGCGTCTTACGTTTATTGAACGTATCGCAATGGATCAGTAATTGACAAAGTTCGTAAACTCGTCCTTTTTCTGAACTGGTTTGAATTTGCCAACCTTTTAACAAGATGGAAAAATCTCCTGTCGTGTAGGAGATGTTAAAAATGTTAAGCAACAAACAAGAGACGGCGTTGACGAGCATGTTTTTGACACATGTGTCGATATTCAATGTGGCCCGGGGCTTTCTTAATATTGAGGTTTGCCTAAACATTTTAATTGTCCCAGTTCGAAAATTTATCTCAGGCATAGAAGAAGAAATAAGGGACTATCTTGTAGCCTTGAAGTATTTGCAAATTCTGCCAATAGATTAGGTTTTATAAACCGAGTCAGTGAATGTCTGGCCATTAAAAAGCCTATACATCAAGTATTGATATCGCAGTAAAAAGTATATTTTGGGAGTCCAACGCACAAGGTTAGTGCGTTGGACTGTGAGTCGAAAGGTCCCATGTTCAAATCTGGGCTGGTGCTAACAACATCTTTTCATAGAAAAGATATTTCCTTATGTGCTATTTCTCACAACAGGTGTTGGCAATCCCTCGAGACTAAACTCATGAAATGCTTTCACCGTCGTCGTATAAAATTGATATTGAAAAAGTTTTCACTACAAAAAATTATTTAATAGAATTTAAAAAGGATTTTCAAATGGTTTACAGGGTTTAACTGAGAAAGACAACATTGAGCATTTTCCAATATCGTTCGAAATCAAACTGAAATATTCGGTTGATTTTTTTTTTTTTTTAGTTTCAAAATTATATTTTCAAATAAAAAAATAAACGTCTTTAAATCAAATTTAATTCTTTCCCGAAGCATTTGTTCCCCGAGATAATTCTTCCCCGATAATAGTCTTCTCTGAAACAATTCGTTTCTAGACAATAATTTCCCCGGCAATTCATCACTGACTATTTATCTCCCAGACAATTCATCTCCGAGATAATCTTCTCCCAGACAATTCATCTCCGAGATAATCTTCTCCGATTCCATTTTACCCCGAGATAATACTTCCCGCGCCCGCGGTAGATCTGTGGTTAGTGCGTTGGACTGCGAGCCGAAAGGTCCCCGGTTCAAGCCTGGACTGGAGCTAACAACATCTTTTCATAGAAATATTTTTCTATACCGCGCTACCTCTCGGCAGTAAATGGCAAACCTACGAGAGTAAAACATTGCCTATGAAAAGCTCTCACCCGCCGTTCGGATTCGGCAATAAACTGTAGGTCCCACCACTTTAAGTACAAATATAACACGCACACCTCAAAATGGTGAGAGAGCTCGGCCTAAGTTCTTATAGGACTGTAGTGCCAAACTATTATTATTTTTAATACTTCCCAGAGACAATTCTACTCCAGACAATTGTGTCCGGGTATTGAGGAGTAACAACTAAATGTGAGAGCTAGGGGAAGAATTATAATTGGAAAAAATTTGACTCAAGGAAGAATGGTTCCGTAGGAGTATTGTGTAATAAATTCAATTCGATTTAGGTTATCAGATATTTGAATTTCGATGGAATTGAATATCATAACATGTCCAAAATATTACGACCTCGTCAAGTCAAAATCAAAAATGTTGTGTTTAGCATCAAAGGACAAGTTCAACTTTTCTTTTCATGTTAAAAATCCGATAATTTCTACACCTTGTTATTAGCTATTACAATAATAATAATCAATGTAAAAAGAGCTAACAGAAGAGCTAACCTACGTTTTATGTTCTTGTACCTTCCCGTTTTTACAACATGGCAGCCAGACCCATTACTGGGCACTTCGGACGACGGAACGACGGCAATGGCGGAGTCAAAAAGCGAGTAAACATAATTTTTCAAGTGATTCACAAAAAGCCGGTAACTGTTGCGAATGTTTATAGAAATTATTACCTCTGCCAGCGCCGATGGCGGCAGGGGAGAGATGGGATTGATGCTGAGGAAAAGCACGAAATGAAAGACAGCGATGAGGAGATGATGACGACGACTATAAAACCAGCGACATGTGTGTCAGGAAACAACGCAAAGTAAGTAACATGCTGCAATTTAGACTGCAGACCTGTAGAAGATGTGGAGAGAGCGAGCAATAGTAGTGCGGGTGGCTGTATAGTGGCAGGCAGCGGCTGCTGTAATAATAACGACGACGACGAAGCAACGGAGCAACCAACGAACCGGCATTTTTCGCAGCTATTCATTCGGTCTCTCGGTCAACAGTTTTGTTTTCTTCTATTTATCTACGACGACGACGACTTTTGCTGCTGCTGTTTTTATTTTATTTTGTTTATTTTATTTTGGTCTCGCGTATAATAGCAGCGCAGCAAAAGTAACAAAGTTGTTGAAACTCGTGAATTTGCTGTTAACTGCGTGAAGAGGAGATGCAAGAATAGAAGGAAGTACAAAAGGGTGCATGAGGGAGGACGCAGAAGGATGTTTGTTTACTTTTTCAAGTTTGGCCATTTTATAGGTTTTCTTTGCTTTGCAGCATATTTTAAGAATTTTTGTAGGTTGCGAATCTTAACTCAATTTACTGCAACATATGATCGAATTAAATGTATGCGTCGGGTTAGTGTTCTTTAAACTTGGTAATTGTTTGAATTTAAATTTTAGGAATATTAAATCTAATTTCCGTTTAATTTGACAATTCTTTCCCGAAGTATTTGTTCCCCGAGATAATTCTTCTCTGAAACAATTCGATTCCAGACTATTATTTCCCCGACAATTCATATCAAAGACTATTTACCTCCCAGACAATTTATCTCCGAGTCAATTTTACCCCGAGATAATACGTCCCAAAGATAATTCTACTCCAGACAGTTGTGTCCGGATATTGCGGGTAACAACCTAATGTGAGAGAGCTAGGAGAAGAATTATCATTGCGAAAAATTCGACTCAAGGAAGAATGGTTCCCGTTGGAGTGCTGTGTAATAAATTCAAGATTCGAGATAATCTTCTCCGAGTCAATGTTACCCCGAGATAATACTTCCCAGAGACAATTGTGTCCGGATATTGAGGAGTAACAACCAAATGTGAGAGCTAGGGGAAGAATTAACATTTGGAAAAATTTGCCTCAAGGAAGAATGGTTTAGAGGTGAAAATATGCAGGGGCATACTCCTAGGGCCTGAAATATGTAGAAAGAAAGAACTGTCTCGGATAATATAAATCTCAGGGAGAATAGTTTTAGAGAAGAATTGTCTCTAAGAAAGAATTCCCGAGGAATAATTATTGAACGAATAAATTGTCTAAAGGTAGAATAATATAGGGAGTACTGGTCTTGGTAAATAAATTTCTCGAATTAGAATCGTTCTTGGGAAGGATTGTTTTGAGGAAAAGTCCTTGGAAAAACTGTACTCGAGAAAAAATTGTCTATGTGAATGAATCATTGTATTGAAGAACCATTCATAATATTAATGATTAACGACATCAATGTTATGAATGCGATCATAAATATGATGAACGCTTGGTAACTGTTGATGATGAACTATATTTTTACTAATTTTTTTTTCTACATTTTTTTTGGAAATTTTTTTTTTCGAAAAAAAAATTTTTTTTTCAGATAATTTTTTTTCTGTTATTTATTAAATAAAATGTTTGAAACAACATTTTGTTTCGTATTATTTTCTAAAAAAAAATTTTTTTTTTTTGAAAAAGTTGAAAAAATTTAATTCATAAATATTATGAACAAATTCCAATATGACGATTCAAATTCATTGTATTGAATATTCGTTCTTCACTATAATCTTCGATAGTACGAATAGTTTCATATATATATATAATGAATGTATGCATTAATATTTCATTTAATGAACGGTGGTATCAATATGATGAATCTGGAAGTTGCTGAAAAAATTCATAATATTTATGAATAAATTCATCATATTGATAATTTTTTTCCGTGTAGAATTATGTAGAAAGGACAGTCTCGGGAAATAATTATCTGACGATTCTTGTTCTTGAGAAGTATTATCCCTGAGAAAAAAGAAGAAATGTCATGCGAAGAATAGTCTAGAGGTGAAATTATGTAGGGACGACTGTCTCGGGGACATAATTAAGTCAGAAAATAATCGTACTTGAAAAAAATTGACTCGTGTATTGTAGTGTGAAGAATTGTCTAGAGAAAAAAATGGTTTTTGAAAAGAAACTGTTTCGTGTAAGAATTATAGTTTAAAGAACGGGGAAAGATATATCGGGGGGAAAAGTTGTCTAAGTGGTAGAATTGTGTAGGGAAGAAGAATTTGCTCGTAGATGTAAGTGTTTATCGTCTATTTGAAAAACTGTCTCGTGAAAGAATTATCGAAGACTAGTATTTTGTACCAGGGTTGAGCAATGGTTTTTTTGTGATTTTTATACCCTACACTAAGAGTGAAAGGGTATATTCAGTTTGGTACGCCGTTTGTAACACCCAGAAGGGAGCATCTCCGGTATGGAAAAGTATATATTCTTGATCAGCATGACCTCCTGAGTCGATTTAGCGGTGCCCGTCTGTCTGTGGAAATCACGATTATAGAAAAACTAGAAGAGCTAAATAAATGAAACTCCTTATATATCTACGCTGTCTGTCAGTAAAAATGGGCATGATCAGTCCATTATGACCTGTGAACCGACCACTTATGTTTAAATTTATCATATAAAACACATCTACTGGTGAATTTTACTGTATACGTGTTCAGGTAAACTTTTTTTTGGTCAAATATATATTGACTTCATGCTCAAATACATCAAAAAAATCGAAATTCGGTGCACCTACCCATATGTATATATGGTTATCAAATGTATGGGAATTCTTCAGCGATTGAAAGTTTGTAGTTATTTTCAGGATTCGTATACCCTGGTGACCTATATACAACTTTAAATGGTAACCAAACATATGTGTAGGGTATTTATAGTCGGCTTAGACCGACTATAATTTTGATAATCCTAACTATCATAATAACACCTGGTTTTATTGTATTTTTGCTTCTTTTTTGTGTTTTCGCTTTCGATTTTGTTTTTTTTTTGTTTTGCTTTTGTTCTTGTATTTTTGCATTTGCGTTTGTTTTTGCTTTTGTTTTTTTGTGTTTTTTATTTCGTTTTTTTGTGTTTTAATTTTGCTTTTGTGTGTTTTTAATTTTGCTTTTGCGTGTTTTCATTTTGCTTTTGTGTTTTTTTTTTCTTTTGTGTGTATCGGTTTTGCTCCTGCGTTTTTGTTTTTTTTGTGTTTTTAATTTTGTTTTTTTTTTACTGTTTTTAATTTTGTGTTTTTAATATTGTGTTTTTAATTTTACCTTTGTGTGTTTTTAATTTTGCTTTTGTGTGTTTTAAATTTTTTTTTTTGTGTGTTTTTGATTTTGCTTTTGTTTTTTTTTCTTCTGTGTGTATTGGTTTTGTTCCTGTGTTTTTGCGTTTTTTGCTTGTTTTTTTGTTTTTGCTTTTGTTTTTTTTATTCTGTTATTTTTTTTTGTGTTTTTTTTCTTTTGTGTGTATCGGTTTTGTTCCTGTGTTTTTGCTATTGTTTTTTTTATTCTGTTCTTGTATTCTGTCTGTGTTTCATATTTTGATTTTGTTTTCGCTTTTGTTTTTGTTGTTACACCTTTTTTAGTAAAGCGAATTTTGATCTCTCAAGACGTATTCTTCTTAAAGAACAGACTTTTACTTCTTGTATACGAAAGAAATATTAAAAACAATACGAGTGAGTAAAAATTTACTACCAAATATTTTATAGAAAATTAGTATTAGTGAAGAATAGAAAAAAAAAACACACAAAAAATTCGTTTGAGCATTTTGTTTAACAAAGAAATATATATAATGAAATCTTTAGTTTTGTTTTTTAAAGAACGAAAAATATAAAAAATGTATTACCCCATCACCTTGCAACCTGAGCAGACCATGACAGACCCACCCAATATAACACCGGGGGCTGCAGATATATATATCATTTCCTACATAAAGAAAAAATGGCTGCCGAGTAGAAAAAGAAGGCAAAAAGAGGTTTATGAATGCGATAGCAAACCGCTGGGTAGAAACGTCATCGTGCAGTTGTTAGTAGTGTTGTTGTTTTACTTATTGTTATTGTAAAAGCGGTAGTGGTACCACTAAATCGAGAAAAATCATGCCTTCCTTTAACTTTATGTAATTATAGCCAAGTTAGTTGGAGCCGGAGCTTGGTGGGTGAATGGAGGAAACGGGAAGGGAGTTGTAGGGAATTGGTGGTTGTAGTGGGGTTTAGTTGGTAGTATTTGTGGGGGAAGGGTACATTTGGGTGGATAAAGTGCTCATCAGTAATACAGACAAAAAAAAAACCCGAGTACACAGACTCACAAGTCGATTGTTCATTCAGCGATGATAAATGCAGACAACCGAACAAAGACAACGGCAACAACGACAACAATGTGGGTGCCAATGGGGGGCTAAAGTAGATTTTTTCTGTTTTTGAACATTTTGTACCCCTACCTATGTCACGATTTCCCATTATGGACTGGGTTGTGTGCGCGGGTTGCTGTAATTTAAAAAGCGGCCAACACCAGTGAATAGCGGGGTTTGTGGATGGAGCGTACGTCTGCTGTGGGTGAAGTGTCATGGTAGGGGTAGGGTAAAGAGAGATGGTATCCCATGCACATAATCCTAAAGCTTTAAGCTCTCTAAAACTAGCAACTAATACATTTAAACTTTAAGCCTTCGTTAGTATTCTTTTTGTTATTCTTATTGTTTTTTTTTGCATTGTTGTTTTTGTCTGTCGCACTGTGATTTTTTCAGTTATTTCCTCTTTTTTTTTAAATTTTTATATTTGTTAGTTTTTCTATTTTTCTACATTTTACTGTTGCTGGTGTTGTTGTTGAATTTTTATGCAATGGCACGCAGCGGTTTAAGCTCCTATGGTTATGCTACGGTTTCTTTGGTTGTTCCCATGGCTTGGCTTGGACACGACTGAAGGAAGAGACCCGGAAAAAAATGACAAAAAAACAAAATGGCCTGTGTGCAGAATAATACAAATGCAGGATTCATTATCCTTTTTTTCTGTTATTTTTTTCATCTACAAACGCGCCGCGGTTACTGCTCAGAAATGTTAATTTCCATTCCTTTGGTTTGCTTTTAGTTGTGTGCGGAAAAAAATATATATATTATTTTTTGTGGCTGTTCATCTCAAAGTACAAAAAAAATAAATTAAATTTTAATGCATATTCATGTGGTCGTACATAGCAGAATATGCAATTAACGAAATGCAATTAGCCAAATATGTATTTATCAATTAAATTACAAACTCTTTGACGGGGGGTTCTAATTACCGAAACTTGAATGTTCTTGTTTAAATTTTACAAACTGTATGATTTCGATAACACACGGAGTTGAAAATCAGCAAGTAATGTTAGGTCACAAGGTAAATTTTGAAATAGAGACATTTTAATACTACACAGGAAACATGATCATCATATTGATGAATTTTATTCTTAAAACAATGATTCATTGTATTTAAGAACGATTCATAATATTGATAACTACAAAACATCAATGTTATGAATTCATTATCAATTAGATGAATGTGTTCTTCAAAATGATAAAGTGTATGTGAGGAGTATATTTATCCATTATTAACGGTATCGCCGAATGTGTACGGGATTGGACCACTGGACGTGACACTTCTCATAGAAGCTACATTTTCAAGATGGTGTGTATCGACAATTATTATAGTGATATCATGATATTTCACACCTGGGTATACCAACCATCCCAAAATCTTTAAACTCACCACACCAAAATTCACAATACCGAAACTCACCATACTAAAACTCACCACACTAAACTCAACAAGCTTAAACTCACCACACTAAAACTCACTTAACTAAAACTCACCACACTAAAACTCACCACACCAAAATTCACAATACCGAAACTCACCATACTAAAACTCACCACACTAAACTCATCAAGCTTAAACTCATCACACTAAAACTCACGTAACTAAAACTCACCACACCAAAACTCACCACACCAAAACTCACCACAGGAAAACTCACCACATCAAAACTCACCACACCAAAACTCACCACACCAAAACTCACCACACCAAAAACTCACCACACCAAAACTCACCACACCAAAACACACCGCACCAAAACTCACCACACTAAAACTTCTACTGAGAACACTCTATGTCGAGGAATTCATTCGTTCTAGATTACAATTCGTATCTATATTACTAAAATTAATTATAAGATGTACGCAGATATCGCAATGAGATAATGAAGTTTATTTGAAACGAGGATAAAACTATTCTGAATCGATAACTTTTTTATCGTAGTTAGTTTAAGAAAACTTCGATCTTCGAGAGATTGTAGACTGGAAATGTCGGAATAATGCATCGGCAGCTCGCAACATATTCGTTACGATATCGATACGATTAACGAATACCCTGGTGTATGAATTCATATAATTTTAATGATGAATTTGTTATTAGAAAGTCAAGATTTTCAAAGCAAACAATAAAATAAACTAAATTTATGGATAAGATAAAAAAAATAGAATTCAACTATATTAGTTGAAAAAAAATATTTTTTTTTTAAACATCAACGAATAAACACAAAAAATGTTTTCTTCAGAGAGTACAACTATTAAAAACTGCATATTATTAAAAACTTTTTCTTTTTTTTTTTTTTTGTATTATTTTATATATTTTTAAATCAACATCCTGTGTCATTATCATACATCGTCGCAATCATCATGCTTATTCATTCGTACAATGGATGGATGCAATGCAATACTAAGGGCACAAAACGAATGAGACCAAGAAATGCAAAATAACCCTACAAGTCAAGAAAAGCAGAAAAAAAAGAGCCTCCTACACTACACAAATCGATTTAAGAAACCTCTAGAATACTTTTTCCATTTGGCCTGAAATTTGCGCTTTTCTTTGCATTTGTTTCATGGGTTGGTTATTCAAGTTTTTCTTAAGCACCCTCTGGTGTTTTCATTTTTTTTCTTTTAAATACTCTGAACGAATCAGTAGAAATAGCAGCATAGTGGTAAACAAAAAAATGAATAAAATTTAAATTGGAAAAAAAAACTGAACTCGGAAGTGCGCTGATTACGCTGGTGGCGTGGCGACAACTATAGCTCAGAGACCCTTCTTTCCTACGCCGGACACCACTCACAGAAACGTTTTCGTTAAGCCGACTGATAACCCGCTATTGTATAGAAGAATAATAATCGTCGAAGTCATCGTCAGTTTCAATGCAAAATAATTTGAGAGTGAAGGACGGAGTGAGGAGTGGATTAAATCAATTTGACTCTTTACTATTTTTTTTAAGAGAAAGGCAATTTTCAGATTCGGTTTCAAACCGCTATTCTAACTTTTTAAAACTATTCTAAATTCCAATACAACTTTTGTACCGAGTATTTATAACGAGTATTGAACCCCAAACGATTATTTCGGTTTTGTTATTTTACTTCGTTTTCGGTTACGCCCCAAAGAAAATTTTTTGGAGGGGTCAAGCAGTTTAGAAACATTTTTTTCGACATTGTTCAAATAGGCAAGAAATTAATAACTGAGAAATTAATAACTGAATTCAAGAATAATTCTACTTAGTTACATATTTGATACCTAAGAAATTAATAACTGAATTCAAGAATAATTCTACTTAGTTACATTTTTGATACCTAAAAAAATTAATAACTGAATTCAAGAATAATTCTACTTAGTTACATTTTTTGATACCTTTGAAATTAATAACTGAATTCAAGAATAATTCTACTTAGTTACATTTTTGATACCTAAAAAAATTAATAACTGAATTCAAGAATAATTCTATTTAGTTACATTTTTGATACCTAAAAAATTAATAACTGAATTCAAGAATAATTCTACTTAGTTACATTTTTTGACAACTAAGTAAATCATTTTCTTGAAATTAAGGATTTTTCGGTTCGATTTTTCTGTTTAGCTGTATATCACTCCGTATATTTCTTGATTCCTTCTAGATTTTAGAACTTGTTTCCCTCCGTGTTGGACAAAACAATATAAACTTTCAAATGGAATTTTTCAAATGGAATTTAAAAAGCAAAACTATGTCTATAAGTAAAACAAACCAAAAATCTACCAAGACAATTTATTCCCTTTGACACGACTATAGAACTTTAAGTCAGTATTTTCGAAACTAAAACCACCTCAACCCCACTTGAAAATATTATTCAATTAAAGCAGCAACGATTCGATTCTATGCTATTCAATGTGTTTGCCAAACAGCACGAAAACAAATAAACATGGCCAAAAGCAGTGGCGCAAACGGCAGTAGAAAGAAAAACTGGGTTGGTCAAGTCCCGTCCCGTACGTATCGTGCCAACAAAAGTTTTAGCCATTCTGGTTGGGTCTTTCGCATTAATTTAAGTGGTCTGTCGAATGGCCGGCCGTCCGTCGTCCGCATGCTACCATTTCTTGCAATGGAGGCGCGGCGGTACGGACACATCTCATCCATAACTTGTGCGTTATGTTTGATTTTATGCTATTGATTAGTTTTAACTTTACTGCCAGTTGGCAGGCAGGCAGGCGGGCAGACAGGCTGGTCGGACGGCAGGCAGGCAACACAACCCTAGGGAGTGCCGGGCGCGTCGCGGTTTAAAAATGGCGCCCCAAGCAAATGTGATTCCTAATTTCAACACATGTATTTAACGTTAATTATTATATTCCGAAATAATACATTTATTTAGGTCATATTAGAAGAAATATGGGTTTAAATATTAATATCTTTTTTTTTATTTTATTTAGTGATTTTCAACTTAGATTTGAACTCAGAATAACAAAATATAAAAACAATGTATAGAAACAATGATTTTTAAGAAAATAAAGCTTAATTTCTAACAGAAAACCCTTTTAAAATGAAATAGAAAAATAATATCGTCACTATCATGCCAAAGCGAATATGCATTTTTAAAAATGTTGGGAAATCAAATTTTAATGTTTGAAGTGCATTAAAAATTAGTAAAATTTCATTTTTATTCAATTTTTTCTGTTATTTTGGTTTATTCATCAATTATTATAACGTATATAAAATATCTTTGGATTTGGACAACTTCCGGAATTATAAATACGGATTTTGTGAGGCTCTATCCTGACCAAAACGAAAATATTTTTGTTTTTTATGCCATAACTTTTTATTAGCGCAAGAAGAAATTGAAAATGTTGTCATGTCAAAAGGGTCGAAGAATCTTTTCGTTTTTTAGCTATAACATTTTATTGGTACAAGATAAAATAATGAGGCATTAATTGTTTGATTTTAAAGCACCTATCGATTGGCATCGTAAAAATGATGCAAATGATAAAAATTCAGAAAAATATTTTTAAATAATGATGATGATCGATAGGTGCTTTAAAAACAAACAATTAATGCTTTTACACCACTATTTTATTTTATACCAATAAAAAGTTATGGCAAAAAAAACGAAATGATTCGCCCTTTTGGCATAACATTTTTCAATTTTTCGAATTCGCTCTTTTGGTTTTGTCTTTTGTGGCCAAAAATATCCAACAAAACCACACACGATTTTGGCACAGTATACTTGAGGAAAAAGTACATTCAAAATTAAAAAAAAAGCAAATGTCAAAAATTACACATTCGCCCCTTTGGCATTACCGTCATATTAGGCAACATATTTGGCGACACGACTCAGTTTAAAAAAATAACAAAAATTCGTTTCCAAATTATTCCGGAAATCTGCTTTTAAAATTTAACCAAATTTGATAACCTGCCTGTCGAAGACAAAATTTATGTCATTTCTCATTATTATTTCCGGCAAACACACACAGTTAAATGAATGTTATTAGAAAGCGTATGGCAGAGTAATACAATTTATGACATTTGAATGGCAAATTCCCGGCATATTTTTGGTACGTACAGAAAACATAGAGCTTTCGATAAAAACTCCATCTTTGCCTGTTTCAAAACTTCCGATAAAATGTTTCTATTTCTAAACTGCATTCTACACCTTTTCATTTATTTCAGTATTTACTAGGAATAAACCCGAAAAATTCCTAAAAAATATAAGAAATTTTAGGGAACATCGTTTTGATCTTAAATGGGAAGAAGAATTGCCTGAGGAAAAATTGTATCGGCCAGAAATTTTCATGGGAAAAGTGTCTTGGAGTAAATACCTAATCGGATAGTTCTTTCCCGGACTGTCGATATACTTAAAAGCGTATACATTATATTCTTCGATACAGCTTTTACATGCATTGAAAAGGCCATCTCGTAAATATAATTTAACAAACTTTAAGAGAAACTTGACAAGTTGGCAGAAGTGTATTGTATTGAAGTGGGATTACTTAAAAAAATAAATAAGGTATTTTTTATTTTAAAACCAAACTCCCTCTTAAATTTAAACATAATAGTTATATAATAAGTTTAATTGTGGCAATCGTGCAATATGATTGAAGCAAGTATATCGATAAAAGCATGTTTGACGATCTCAATCATATTGAACTCTCAAATCTCACTCTCGAATCGCACATGGAAATTGCTCATACACACAGGAGAAAATTATGTTTTGCAGCAAACATATTATGTTACTCGTTACAAACATGAATTTTCAGGATTTTAAAATGAATATGTTAACCGAAACCGTGTAACCGTAAGTCTTAAAATGAATACCAAAGTAATTTAAAAAAATTGGTATTAAAAGTAAAATCGAGTTAAATACATCAAATTTACGATTGCAAATATATTATGTTTTCTGCAAACAAATTTTTTCGCTGCGTGCACTCATTAACTATTCAAATTCTAATTATAAATGTATGAGAAATAATTTTTTAAAGTCCTAATCTTTTTTCTTTTAACTATGAACATTTATAACAATCATATCATGTCTTTATAATAGTTTTCTTCGTAAGTATTATTTCTTTTAATTAAACAATATATGATAAATGCATTGATTGATTGCCAAACAAAAGACACTGAAGATGGGTGGGTACCATGATTTTTCAGCATGCAAATTGCCAAAATTTAATTTACACTTTATAATAACTTAAATTGACATTCGCCTTTTTTTTGTTTAAATAACAAATATTATTAACACATACCTTGTTTTAGTTTTTTTTTTTTTTAAATGTGCTTAATTAAATTATCCACAAAATTGTAGTTTTATTAGTTGAGTAGTTGACGAATCACAAAAAACAACAATTTGCAGTAGACGGATGATTACAATGACGAATAACACTTGTTTGTGACGACGATTATTTTCATTTATTTTTGTATTCTATGCGCTTTTACATAAATATTAAATTACATTATAATGAAGTAGAAGAATTCAATTTTTATTAGATTACAATATGGTTTTGGAATGAATATAGCTGCGTTGGTGTGAGAAAAAAATGTGAAAAAAAAGAAAGAAAGAGATATTGTGACAAAGAGACAAAAATAGAATTCAAAAGAAAGACAAATATTATGAAATTGAAGAAAAATATGGCAACGCTGTTTGATGTAGCTGCAATGATATTAATTACAAGATATGTTTTAAACATATTGAAAAAATAGAACAATTTTATATAAAAGCTGCATATCAGAGAGAGAGAGAGGGAGAGAAAATATATAACTAAATGAGTATTAAACATTTATTTATTGTATAAATTTAAAAGTTTTCTTTATTTCACAGTTATTAGCATTTTGCAAAATTAATAGTTTTTAAAGTTAGATTATTTTTTATTTTAATCATATTTTATGCAGTTTGTTGAGTTGTAGCATTTGTGCTGAGTAATAAAAACGTTTGAGACAACAACAGAAAAAACACATTTTTGATTTTACAAATGACACACGACGCAAAATTATAAAAAAAAACACATACGAGTGGCCGTCGAAAGCAAGACGACGACGAAGAGTATACGATGGCGGCGGCAATGTTGCTGATGGCAGGCAGGACAACACCATACGGCGTATGTGCGAAATACAACGAGTTGCGTGAGGTGGCAACGTAGCGGAATGTAACGTGCGTGTAACGTAACGCAACGCGAAATGCGCGAGGCAATGTTGTGGCAACGACGAGACGTAACGTGTGCGGCGCACGAACAGCGTAACGACAATGTCGAGGCGACAATGACGATGAAGAAAACTGACGTTTGCTGAATTGACAGACGAACTTGAAATGGAAAGAAATAATTCAGAAGAAAAAAAAATGCAGAAAATGCGAGAAATAACATAAATTATAAATAAATGAGCGAAAAATACGTAAAATGAATATTTAGAAATCAAAATAAATAAATAAATATAAATTTAAAAAATTTATAAATAAATAAAAAAATATAAATAAAAATAAATAAAAAAAAATAAATAAATAAAAAAAATAAATAAATAAAAAAATATATATACAAAAATTATATAAATAAAAATCAATAAATAAAATGAAAAAGTACAAAAAAAATAAATTAAAAAGTATAAAAAAAATAAAAAGACAAAAAGTATAAAAAAAAATAAAAAAAAGATATAAAAAATATTAAAAAAAATTTAAAAATATATAAAAAATATTAAAAAAAATAAAAAAAGATAAAAAGTTTAAAACAAATAAAAAAAAAGATAAAAAGTATAAAAATTAAAAGATAAAAAATATAAAAATTAAAATAAAAAAAGATAAAAGGTATAAAAATTAATATACAAAAAATTAAAATACAAAAAATTAAAATAAAAAAAATTAAAATAAAAAAAATATATAAATAAAAAAATATATAAATAAAAATAAATAAATAAAAAAATATATAAATAAATTCAAAAAAAAAATATATATAAAAAATATATATAAATAAAAATAAATAAAATGAAAAAGTATACAAAAAATAAAATTAAAAAGTATAAAAAAAAATAAAAAAAAAGATAAAAAGTTTAAAACAAATAAAAACAAAGTATAAAAATTAAAATAAAAAAATATAAAAAGTATAAAAAAAAATTAAAATCAAAAAACAGTGAACAAAATAAAAAAAATAAGAGCAATAAAAAGAAAAAATAAATTAAAAAAAACAGAAGTATACAAAAATAAAAAAATTAAAAAAAAGTATAAAAAATAAAAAAAAGTATACAAAAATAAAAAAAGTATAAAAAATAAAAAAAGTATACAAAAATGAAAAAGTGTAACAAAAATGAAAAATATTTTCTAAAAATTGAGAAATGAAAAAAAAATTAGGCAATAAAAATAAAAAATAAAAAAAAGAATACTAAATAAATTTTAAAAATATGAAAGAAATTAAAGTAATAAATATATTAAAGATATAAATAAAATAAAGAATTTGCAAATTAAAGTATTAAAATAAAGAATATAAATAAAAAAAAAAATGAAATAAAAAAAGAAAACAACGAAAAATGCGATAACTAGAATTAAAAATAAAATAAATTAAATT
Organism: Dryomyza anilis; assembly: GCA_951804985.1. Taxonomy (NCBI): domain Eukaryota; kingdom Metazoa; phylum Arthropoda; class Insecta; order Diptera; family Dryomyzidae; genus Dryomyza; species Dryomyza anilis. The sequence goes on from OX638133.1 coordinate 25,733,363, forward strand.
AAAAAATTATTAATTTAAAGATGCTTAAATTATAAATTAAAAATAAAATAAAAAAGTAACGAAACAAAAAAATTATAAAAAATTTAATGAAATAAGCATAATATAAAATACAATAATAGAAAATAACAAAAAAACAAAATAAAAAAACTAAAACAAAGTAAGTAAAAGAAATTAAAAATCGCAAATATTAAAAAATACATAATAAAATATAATAAAATAAAAAATATATATGTCGTCGTTGTAGAACGAAAAGTCACCAAATACATTTTTATGAAAAACTTAAATTTTGAGTTTGTTGATTAATATTATAAAAAATAATTGATGCATTTTTAAAGTTGAAATATGATTTGATAGATTTACATTTTCTTATCATGTGGTAACATCGATTGAGATCATCGATTAAAAATTGACAGATACATAAAGATTTTTGTAAATGTATATTTGATATTTTGAAAATATATTTGGTGACTTGATTCAACAACGACCATATATATAAAATACAAAAAAATATAAAAAATATATAAAAAAAATATTTAAAATAATATAAAAAAAAAAAATTAAAAAAATAAAATTGAAACAAATAAAATATAAAAAAAATATAAAATATAAAAAAAAACTATTAAAAAGGTTTAAAAATATAAAGAAAGAACGAAATGAAGAAAATAACTATAAAAATATCAAAAAATAATAAAAAATAAAAATAAAAAAAAGAAATAAAACAAATAAAAAAAAACAAATAAAAATAAAAAAAAATAAATAAAAATTAAAAAAATATTAAAAAAAATAAAAATACAACAAATAAAAATATTAAAAAAAATAAAAATATTAAAAAAAAAAGAAATAACAATATTTAAAAAAAATTGACTATAAAAAATGTCTAAATATATATAAAAAATACATTTTAAATTAAACTTAAATATAAAAAAAAAAATAAAAAATAAAACTATAATAAATTAAAATGAAATATAGAAATTAAATACAAATAAAATAAAAAAGAAATTTTAATAAAAGAAAAGAATAAAAAGAGAAACGCAACAATAAGAACATCATAGAAAGTCAAGAAAATAAACGTCACACATGCTGCTAAAAAAAAAAACAAACAAAAAAAAACAAAAAAAAAAAATCAAGAGCGAATGTAATGGAAAAATCAGCGAAAGCGAATTTTCCAAGAAGCCACAAAAAAAAAACAGAACTTTAACCGCAAAAAATAAAATATTGCGGCTGTTTTTTGATTATATTATATATTTTTTCTTTATCATTCTTTATATTTTATTATTGTTTTTTTTTTTTTTTGAAAACGAACAATGCCGGTACCTTTGCAATTAATAAATGCAAAATATTAACGACGATATTTAACGCATTTTCATGCTTACAACAAAATAACAAATTATTTTTTATTAGGACGCGTAAAAATTTCGAAACAATTTTTTTTTTGTATTTTTCAAGCACGAGACATTCAAAAATCGCAGGACGCAGCAAAACAACGAGAGACGCTCCACGTACGTTGAAATAAAACTAAAATCGAAATGGGAAAAAATCGCACGAACAAATGCGCTGCTGCTAGCTGTCGTTGGCGACGACGACGTCGTCGACGTCTGGAGCGGCGGCCAGCAGTTGGAACGACTGCAGTAGTGGCGGCTGCGGCGACAACGACAACGGCAACAACAATCATGATGATGTTAATAATGATGATGATGATGATTACGACGACGACGACAAAAACAACAACTACAATAAATAAAACAACAACCTTAACGTCGTAGCCGCCCGAGACGATGATGAACACAGAATTACAAATAAAAGATGATGCCAAAGAAGACGATTAGCAAAAGTAGGGGAAGAAGAAAAAGAATGGAAAAAAAATTCAAAAAAAAAATCCAAAAGGGGTGGCGAAGAGTGGTGAGGGAGTGGTTATGTTGGAGGTGGACGACAACGACGACGTCGTCGTCGTCGACGAGTGGAAAAAAAAGTGGAGACGCGATTGGAAAAAAATGCAGAGCAAATGAAAGAAAAAATGCAGGAAAAAAATCAGCAGGCGAAAAAAATGCAAAGGCAATACAGTGGGCAACGTAGCACAAAGTGGTAGTCAAAACATTTTTTTTTTTTTAATTTTTTAAAATGTGCAGAAAAATATAGTTCTTATAAAACCTTTAAATTTATTTTGTAGATAAAGTGACAGTTTTAATGACAGTATTTTACTGCAGATTTAGAAGGTAATCTTAGAAAAATTGATCACAAATTCAGCGCAATTTAGAAAAATATATTTAAAACAATTTTAAATAGACAAAGACTGATTTTATATTAATAGCTGCCTATTTTCTGTTTATCCCCAGAAATTTGGCTTTAAAATTCCACAAAATTTCATATTCTGCTATACATTTTTCAAAAAATTTCTATTTATCTGTGTTTGGAAAATATGCCCGAAGTATTCATGAAAATTCTAGAAATTAAGTCTCGGGAACCCCAGACAAAATGTATGGCAAGTTTAGGAAGTTTAGACACATTTAATCAGAAGATTTTTAGCAGACAAATGAGGAGTTTGTATCAAAAACCGTATATTTTATGTTCATCCACAAAATAAATATGACTCAAATTTTATAACCTTAAAAAATTTGATTTTCAGAAATATTTTCGTAAAATACACAGATAAATAAAGAACTCAGGGAAGCGGGCAATCAATGTTATGGAATTTTGAAGGCATATTTCGGGACTAATATAAAATAGGTACCCGCGAGTGGAAATTGATGGAGGTTGGCCTTATTTCAAATGTGTCTCTGCTCAGAATACGATAAGCCATCCCTACCAAAGGCCACCTAAAATGATTCGTTTTGAATCAGGCGCTGATGTGCAAACCTGATCATTACCCTATTTGACATAACGCAATCTTGATCGCATCCTGAACTAAATTTCCACTCGAGATGACCGATCCTTTGCGAAGAATACTGAATTTTAAAGACAGATTCCTAGCAATAATAGTTTGGCGCTACAGTGCTGAAGAACTTACGCCGAGCTCTCTCACCATTTTGAGCTGTGCGTGTTATATTTGTACTCAAAGCGGTGGAACCTACAGTTTAATGCCGAATCCGAACGACGGGTGAGAGCTGTTTCATAGGCAATGTTGTATAGAAAAATGTTTTCTATGAAAATATGTTGTTAGCCACAGTCCAGACTTGAACATGGGACCTTTCGACTCGCAGTCCAACACACTAATCTCTGAACTATCGACGCTACCAAAAAATAGGCAACTTTACATTCAAACTTCGGTTTTATATCAAAATTTGTCTAGAATGATTCCTATAAACTAAGCCCGAAATATGACAGGAAATTTTATTATTTTTTTATTCTACACTCATAAAAAATTCTTCTAATATTAAAGATAATTTACTTCAAATAGCGACAAGTTACATTTTACATGTATAAGAAAAATGCTTCCTTAAAATAAGGGTTTTCTGACTGTAGAGATAGAGTTATATGCCTGGTTTTCACTACGTCATTTTGTGCCATATTTCTTTTTTACGAAGCAGAAATTGTCTAAAATTACTATTTTCATTAACCATGGAACAATTTGACCAACATGTTGTGAATTTCTTAATTTTTAAATTTTGTCACATCGTGAAAATGAAGCATTAAGATAGAAAAAAAGTTTACCTCTGTAAATAATAAAATAAAGGTTTTTTTTTGTGATTTCTTTAAAAATTTATATATATTTAAAATAAATTGGTTTAAAATGTTTCTCATATATTTTAAAATTTTTGAATTTTCGACTTATTACAATGTCTTATAGCAGTATATCGAGAATTTTGATGCGGAGAGTTCTTGCTGTGGTCAGTCTTGAATAAAGGAGGTGAGAATTTAACCAAAAAAAAATATATATATATGAAAAATAAAAATTTACAAAGTGTACATAACACCAGCTGCGCGGCAAACGCCTCCTCTATACGTTGGACCCCTACCACCGAACGCACTGCAATGTATGTCCAGGTCCAAGAAATGTCCGCAGAGCAAAATAAAAGAAACGAAACGAGTAAAAAAAACCTGGAAGAAACAGTCCAAGCCCAAGTTTATGGAAAAGAAACGCAAGTTTGTTGGAAGAAATCGCAGAAAATAAAAATGGAAAAAAATCATTTAAAAAAAGAAACACTGCAAAGTTATATAGCGTCCAGTCCAGTGCGCTTGCTGGACGCAATACTGTGCTCTGAGGTAAATGGCGAGCGGAGAATAAAAAAAAAGAATATTTTCAAAAAAATAATGCCAAACAGAGGAAGGAAATAAATATTAAAGGAGAGCAGCAGCAGCGCACAAAACGCAGAAAAAAATATCGCATACGTAGAAGAGCAGCAGCAGCAACTATAATATGTAGCAAGAAAAATGCCTGGAAACAAAAGCACAATTGACACAAGTTTCGCTGAATGAGTGTGGAGCATTGGGGGGCACAGTGTGCAGTATCGTGCAAGGTACAGTGGCACAAAACTATCATGGACATAATAGACATTTAGAAGAAACTGTGGGAGAAGATATAAGCAGCTGATTTTGAGAAATTCTTTTTAGTTAAGCTTTTTTTACATTTATAGTTTTTATTTAAAGAAACGAAATTAATTATTTTCAAAATTCCGTATTTAGATAACTTTTGGAAATCCAATTCAAATAAATATTTTTGCACAATTAGTAAATTTGAAATATTACAGAATATTTAAAAGAATTAAAATAGGAAATTTGAAAGAAATGTACTGAAAAAAAACGCTATTCTATCATTGCAATTCTTATAAATCGAATAAAATGAAACAGTGCAACAAATTCAAGAGAATTACAATTTTAATACGATTTCGATCGGAAGTTAGAACATGACGGATCATTTCATTTTCAAATGTTCATCCCTGAAAATATTTTTTTTTTATATTTTCAAATTGTCCCACTGTGCAACGTCTGCAATGTTTTAAATATATGGATGGATGCAAGCTTGCCTCGTTGCTCGGATGGATGGGTCTGGTCTGGGTCTGCTGTATGTTTTAAGTACGTCTGTGTGTGATTGTGTATGTTTGTGTCTCACTCAAACATTAAAAGCATTTTTTCTTTGCGCTCTCATTTTCTCTGTTTGTTGTTGTTGTCGTCGTTGGATTTCATTTTTTCTGCTGTTTTTGTAAAGCCTTTTGAGATGCTGCCATCTCGCTCTAACGCAACCACGAAAAAACTGGAAAAAATTCTGCACAGAAAATAAAAATCGTGCGCGCGAGGAGAAGACGACGACAACGACAACAGCAAAGAAAAAAATCCGCCAAAGAAGAGGGTGAGTAGGTCGATGAGCAGCAGACCGGTCGACCAGACCAACAACAACACTTGCAAGTCAGCACATGGACATGAACTCAGAAATACAGTGACAAGCATTGCAATGACGACACCAACACACGACCAGCGGTGGGGCTCACAAGTGTGTGTGTGTGTTTGTGTCCAGCGAAACTTGGTGCCTGGCTTATGAAGTACAGCAGTGTTTTTTCTACTTGGTAGTGTTGCCAAGTAGAAAAATTTAGAAAAAAAAAATAATTAATTTTTTTTTAATTTTTTGAAAATACTTTATTTTTATTTGAATATTTCATTTTTTTTCTTAAAAAAAAACATTTCTTTATAAATTTCCATATTTCTTAAAAAAAAACATGAATATTAAAAAATGAGTATTTTTTTATTTTTCATATTTGATGCCAGTTTATCAGTGCTGATTGTATTTAGTTTGTTGTTTAAACTTAGTTTAAAGTCATAATATATTTTTTTTACCAAAAATTCATATACACTTAGTTGTAATCACCGATGTTGAAGGTTTAAATTTTGTTTAAATTCTTTATATTTTTCACTTTACATCCCAGCAGGAAATGTCCCCAAGGATTCCTCAACGATTCGCCTATGTCAGGTCAGAAACATCGATGACTGATAGCATTTTCGCCCTGCAAAGCATTGATGACATTTTCATACAAATGTTCACTGATTCCTGCGTGATATGTCATTCACGTCATTCATCAATGAAGTCACAAATGATTGTCACACATATGTTTTTTTTTGTAATTTTTTTTTTTATTATTTTATTTATTTTTTAATTTATATTTTTTAATTTATATTTTTTAATTTATATTATTTATTTTGTATTTTTTTTTTATTTTATTTTACTTTTTTATTTCAATTTTATTATTTTCTTCTATTCTCGGTTGGAATGGTATGTGTACTTGCTAATGTCAATAACATACTTGACTAACGCCCATCATCTATCATAATTACTACTGCTTTTATCTTGCTTTTATACAAATTGGTCCCTCAATTTGTGCTTATGAAGGGTGACACCGCAGGGTGACACCGAACGCAAATTTTCAGTTTTACGCGTAAATGCTGCCCCTAGACGTATGTTGTATACATTTCACAACGTAAAGGCTGCATACCTTTGGAGGCATGTGACGTGAATGATAATTTTCATCAATAACGTCATCAATAACATTTCATCAATGACAGATTTCCACAATGTCATTGATATATGTATATATGACATATGGTGTATGACGTGTTTAATGCAATGTCATTTATGAAATCGTTATAGACATAGTCATCAATGACAAATTTTCGAATGTCCTCGATTCATCATTGATGACCTTGTCGTCAATGAGGCCATTTCCTGCTGGGATTCGTTTACTATTTTTTTTTCATTATCGTGTGACTACGATTCGTTCCAGTCACTTTCGTCTAAAATTGGTATAACGTATTTCCAACGTTTCGTTCGTTTTGCTCTTTGAATCGAACGTGTTTGTTCAATATTTTTGTTTTGTCAACTATTTTTTATAATGATACATTACAGACAAAAGATAGTAACTAACAAAAAGCAAAATTTACAGGAGGCGAAAAAAAGTATCAAAATCGAGTAGTTCAACATTTTAAATTTTTTTTTCGTAATGTATCCTTTAAATGAGCTGACAATAATAATAGCGTTGCCCAATTTCCAAAATATTTGGAAAAAGGATTTTACGATGTACTATTGCCTGTCCCAATTTATTTTGAATAGACAAAAAGGGGCATTCCACGCCAATTCGCCGAGGTTTGACCCTGACCCCCTTCGATTTTATTTATATCTTAATATGTTTTTATTATTGGTCAATGAAGTTTAAATTTAATATTTCAGTTTTCTATAGCAGCCCCTTTACCCCCTTAGCAAACTCTAAAAACACGATTTTCGTTGTTTTGCACCACAGCATCCAAAACTGCCTTTTTAAAATTCTGAAAAAATTTACATAAATTCTTGACATTGAACAAAGATTACTTTGATTTGGAGTGGTAAGAATTGTTCTTCTATTTTTTCTTAACTTTGAAAATCCTGTTTTTTAGTAGGTATATAAATCGCCATAATTTTGGATTGGTTTGAGATACATCAATAAAACTGGTATATACTCATGTCTTAAGTACAAACCGTGTTACAAAAAATGGACGGTTATTGTCAACTGCCACGCCTTGCTGTCATATAACATTTATAGTAAACACGCTATAATTCTGAAGTATAAGTTGTATATTTTTGAAATTTTGTCCAACATTTAAATTTAATAATAATTTTTTGAATAACTTTTGGAAACGATTTGTCGCGTAGAATCAAATGGTGTTATTGTTGCAATATTAAAGATAGTAACAATGACAAAATTATGATAAAATTAAAAATGGCCAAATCAAATACGAAAGCCAATTGAGCCACATTGTATCACAAATGTATCAAAAATTACTGCAACTTATCAAAATTAATATTTTGTTGGGCAGCGTAATAATGGAACATATGGTAAAATTTCTACTCGATCGGATCTTGTTAACAGTAGAAAAATTCACCCTGGAATCGAATAAGGGTTAAGACTTTTTTACACAGCTGTGTTCAGCTTAGTACAAATAATTTTATATTTAAGGACAGTATTTTAAATACTTTCAAAAATATTGCTTTAATTTATGGAATTTTGTATGTTATACTATTTTGAAATCTCCGGATTGTAAAAACATTCCGGAATCAACATCCCTAGTACTCATAAAAAGGTTTCCAAAAATGCAATAAAAAAAATTCTCAAAATATTGGTTACGATGTACTGTCTGCTGGAAGGTATCGTAGGTATCGATATACAAACCAGAGAGTATACATTTGATATAGAGTTTCCATACAGGTGGTTTCGCTTCCGCTTTTGTGAAATAAATTCAAACATAGGTTATGTGGAAATTGAAACGAAAATGTTGTCAACAGACACATTTTCAAATCAATATTCTGATGTTTTCTGCCACATTTTTGGCCAGAAAAATAATAAAAATTTATATAGCGTTGGATTGCAAAATATCTTATTAAGTTTGGTTGCAAATTATCCGAGGACAGATCCGTTTTGTGCACTGTTTTCCTCTGTTAACTTCAATCTGTAAAATTCCACTTCCACATAACCAATGTTTTCGACAGCGACGCCAGCAAACTCGGAAGGAATCTCTATATCAAATATATACTCTCTGATACAAACATTTAAATTTTTTTTTTACTTTGTCGTATGATTTATATGCTGACGTGCTCAACGTTTCGATTGATACATGAATCAAAAATTGTAGTCACACGATTTACAACCGATATTTCAACGAATTGTAGCCGATATCGTTGTCACCGGGAAATACATGATCGAGGCGTTAGTTTCATTATATTAATCTGAAACTTTTTTTTTTTCATTTCTTTTGAATAACATCCAAAATTGAGAAAAATTATGGGTTCAATATTTATATGATATAATATTTGGCTTGAACTGTGTTCATTTCTAAACTCTCACTGAAAAACGGCAAATAAAGGTTTTTTTTTTATTTTTTTATATATATTTAATTTTGTTTTCTAGATTAACGTCATTTGTATATGATTTCTTATTTTTACTTTTTTTGCATTAATGTTTTAATTTATTTTTAACTATTTTTTTTAACACAAACAAAAAATAGTAATGAGATTTTCCTCGTCGCGATATTGTAAATGTGATTTTCTATGATTTTTTTTTTATTTAATTTTTTCAAAATCAATGAAGAAATAGGTAAATTGCATTCTGAAGGAAGTATTTTAATTTATATTTTAATTTTTATTATTTTAATTTATATATTTTTTTTATTATATTTTTTAAAAATATATTTTAATTTATTTTTCTTTTTAATTTTTTAGAATCTGTATTCTTACGGCCTTAAATAAGTTAAAAAAATATCAAAAATTAATTTAAATTATTTCTCACGCCTTGGCAACCCTGCTACTGTCTTCCCCCTATACTGTGTCCACAAAACACCCACACAATCGCATAACCCAAATTGCTCAGCGACACTTAACTTCTCGGCAATGTGTTTCGGACGTGGGTATGAGGTCCGACAACATCGTCATCGACACTTGGTGGCCGGCCGGCCGACAGATCTACACACATCCACACACACACACATTAGCAATTACAACAAATCTTTGCAAATACATATTGAATGTTCGAGGGACAGCTGCTGCAGCTGCTCAGGGCACCTGCTTGCATCTTCACCACTTCCCCCCTTTCCACACCACTGTCTCCATAACCCACAAAAAGTGCAGCTTAAGAGCCCTTGTTGTGTGGTTGTCGCTGTCGGCTGGTTGTCGTTGATGTCCGAGTGCTGCAGTTCGCAATCGTTGTCGCGAGCACATCGAAAAAAAATTGTCAAAAGCACAACAGAAAAAAGCACCAAGTAGTGTCTCCTCGGACTGTGTGTTGTTATCTTTGGACGAGCCAAAGCTTATGTGTCAAGGCACCACCAATACATGCAAAAAATATATGTGGACTTTTATATATGTGCTTCATATATATTTATATTGTGTATGTGTGCATGCTGCACAAGTGGGCGATAGGCGTGCCATCCAACAATTGGTTTTCAATATAAATTATATTCCAAAATAGTTTAATAAAGGCTTTTTCAATAAGAGCGCTACAAAAGTTTTTTTCAAGGGTTTTTCAACAGGGACGCTACAAAAGTAGAGAGACAGGGACAGCAAACAACGCCAACAATGAGTCGAAATTATTAAAATTTACTACCGAAATTCGAATTCGTATATCTTTACATCATGAAATGGCAAACCTTACTGAAGAGAAATGTCAAAAGAGCGGTAAGAAATATGGCGTCGTTTGCTGTCCCTGTCGCTCTACTTTTGTAGCGTCCCTGTTGAAAAACCCTTTACTATTCCTATGAACCATAATTTATCAATTACTAATTAAATATATTAATTAAGTTTTAATTGATAAATAATGGATTTAAACATCAAGCACGCCTTCTTTATATTTATCCGAAAAAGATAAGAGGAATGTAGTTAAAATTTTTAGTACGAGTACCTCCAAAGAAAACTACAGCAAAACCAACGCCACAGTCAACATTTTTATATAAATTAAAAGAAAAAGTAGTTACACTCTAACAAGATTGATATTTTATTAGGTTAATACCCTTTTATTAATACTTTTATTTAAATTTATTTTTAGTTTTTTTATTGAAATAATAATTAAAATTTTTAGGTAAGTGATATTTAGTTATTGTGTTAGTAAAATAATATGTAATGTTTTTTGTTCGAAACATTGAAAATATGCACAAACAAAATCTTAATACAAAAAACGATAACCTGACTGAAACCGGTACACCGAGCTGAAAGCGTTTCGTTATAAAACTTAAAACCGAAACGTGAAAGAAATCCGAAATCGTGTCAAATCTTGGTTTAAACTATTAGTCAAGTATCTACATCCAGAAAAAATATCCCTCAAATTCCATTAAAATTGGTCAATAGGACAATTAATGATTTAATAGTATACAAAAAATAAATTTTTTCATATAAACTCAATGACAATGTCATGGTATTTTATAGTATTGAATGGTATTTTCCGATTAAAATAATAATTTATCCTATTGACTATTTTTAAAAGTAAAAAACAGTTATTTATATAGTATTTTTTCTAGGTGTACGGTTTCATATAGTTTAAATTTGAAAAATCATCGAATTTCAACTTTTCGAAGTCATATTTTCAAAGACCACTCACTCAATTACTTTTTTCGAATCATGGTAAGGTAAAACACCATAATTCCGCCCCAGTGCCCAATTCCGCACTTTTTGGTTTAAACTTTATAGCTTAAAATCAATAACATATATGCAAAAAATATATATTTGAATTAGAGATGACCGCGTTCTTGTTTTTGTTGGCAGGGGCACGCTGATATTGGACACGCACAAGCACGAGCCCGACGACTAAATTTACAGACACGCTCGAGAAGCACAATAAAGCATGGTATTTAAAAAGACACGAATAAAAACACGAAAAAAAGACGAAAAAAACACGAAAAAAGATGAAAAAGCAGGCGAAACGTAAATAATAATACCGGAACCGTTTAGATTTTTTTAACCGGAATCATTATAAAAAATGTTTGGAATAGAAACTGGAATCTGATTGGAATCGGAACCGCTATTTTAAAAATCTCGGAACCAGAAGCGGAACAGTGTCCCTGTCAGGGAACGCAAAGAACCGGAATCGTAACTTTTATTAAAAATGTATGGAACTGGAATCGAAACCCACTTAATTTTTTTGTTAGAACCGAAATCGGAACCACAATTTTAAAAATCTTAGAACCGGAACCGATATTTCAAAGTGTTTTAGTACCTGTAATAAATTATTCAAAAATTATGTTTGATACTGTTTTATTCTCTTAAATGCATAAGAAAAACTAAAACAACTGATTTCTAAAAAAAGGTTAAAATACCACGATTTTTTTTTAAAATTGGGGTAGAACCTATACAATAAATCTTTAATGGGCGCGTGCCTGGTTTTAGAGGCACGGACACGCACGGGCACGACAACGTGATACGAAAAACGCAGATTATCGAAAACGACAATTTGAAGCTATAAGCGATATCGTTTCGATATCGTAAAATAATCGTTTGGTTTGCATGGTTATTGTTTTCTGACTTTACTAGAAATAGAAAACAAATGAAAAATCCTTGAAAAACTGTTTTCTTTGATATTTTAAGTGGACCACTACAAAAATGCCAGTTTTTTTTATGTCAAATTTTGACCCATATCTCGCCCTATTTATTTGCACCATCACGAAAACGGCTACAACTACATTAGTAATGTAATCGTTTTCGTAATGTGGCAAAAAATGTCTGTACTAATGTTTAAAAAATCCATGGTTTAATGTGTAATTTTATCCGAATGGAGTCAAATTTAATTTATTTATATTTTTTAGTTTTTTTTTCAAATTCACATGCATTTCGGATTTTCGTTTTCGGAACTCCTAACATGTTTAATTGTTTTTTTTAATATTTGTGACAAAAAAAAAAATATTTTGTTACACTGTTTAATTACTTTAAAAAAATGGAATACATGCCAAGTAAAAATGTCTGCACAGAATAATAAAATGATGGAAAGATATACGAATTCGAATTTCGGTAGTAATTTCAATAATTTCGACTTGTTGTTGGATCGTATATCTTTCCATCATGAAATGGCAAACTTTACTGAAGAGAAATGTCAAAAGAGCGGCAAGAAATATGGCGTCGTTGTCTGTCCCTGTCGCTCTACTTTTGTAGCGTCCCTGTTGAAAAAAACTTTTGTAGCGCTCTTATATTATAATTGCCGAGAAAGTTAAAAAAGAAACAAACAACTTCACCTAAACTCACAGTATATTTTGTATCCAGATTAAGTTTATAAAAATATAACTGACATTAAAATTAATATATTATTTGTAAAATAATAAAAGAAAACGGTTCATGTATTTTATTTCTTAACTACGCAAAGCGGTTTGTGTTTTAGCTAAATTTCTTAATTTCACCACACAACGAGTTTCAGTAAACTTAACGAATGTCCTGTCCTTCTTAGTCTGGACACAAACATTACGTACGTTTTTTTTTTAGTTTTTTAATTCACACAACGTGAAAATTTATTAGGACAATTAAAGGATATTTTGCATTTCGTTATAAAAAGACTGTAATTTACAAAATTTTAGAAATTAAAAAAAAAAAGAAAAACTCTTCAGTAGTAAAAAATAAAACTATAACAAGCCTTTAATACTAAAAATAGGTTGTCTAATATATTACAAGAAGAGATTGAATTTTTTTTAAATTCTAATTAAATTATTATAATTTCTTATTTAATATATACATATCGTTTTTTTTTCTTTGAAGAACTAATACATTTTTATGAAAATCTTAAATTTCAAATTTGTTGGTAATTATTACAAAAAATAATTGATACATTTTAGAAGTTGAAATACCAATTGATAGATTCACATTTTGTTATCATTTCCTATAAATATTGAGCTCATCGATCAGAAATTCAGAGATATATAAAGATTTTTGTATATAAATAATTGGCATTTTGAAAATGCAGTTGGTGACTTTTTCTTCTACAACGACGATAAATTGATATATTTTATTATGTGATTTGTTAAGGAATCGATCACCTAAGATACAAGCTTTATGAAATTTATATTTTTCATTGTGAATTTACTTTTTTGACAGTTTTTGAAATTTTAAAATGTTTACTTTATACACTGTAGTTGTTTTAACTGTCAGAATTTATTCTAAACTAGCGGGACCGCTCAAAAAGTGCATATATAAAAAGATGAGATTGTATTGGAGGTACCTCGCCCATTTATTCAATTACGCCCATATTATATGTGGCGATTACACAAAGAAAAGATTCAAAACATTTACGTATTATGCATTTATTTGATGTATTTTGTTGAGTTCCACAACCAACCAATAATTTCATTGTATTAATGTATTAAATTGTTACATTTTATGAACATATTTTCATACATTGTATGACTTTTTTTTCAGATAGTTACCGTTTATGCAAAATTGAATTCCAATATGTACGTGAAAATGAATTATATTGTTGTAACAAACTAGAGAAATATAATTAATTTTAGAATTCAGACTTTAAATTATGTTAAAATGTTTAAAATGTCTATTGAAAGGTTAGTTTGTCCTCGTTCTAATTAGATATATGACAATATAAACAGTATTTGTTTAATAAGTAAAAAAATATATATTTAGACGCACCTATCCATTCGGATAGTTAAATCAAATTTGGATGCGTGTACAAGAAATAATTGATGGAAAGTTTTATCAGTAACGCATGCTATAACCAAAATGTAGTTCTCGTTTAAAGTATAATCAATTTATTTCCTACGTACTCATGATATCTATAATAATAATAATAGTTTGACACTACAGTCCTATAAGAACTTAGGCCGAGCGCTCTCACCATTTTGAGCTGTGCGTGTTATATTTGTACTCAAAGTGGTGGGACCTACAGGTTATTGCCGAATCCGAACGGCGGGTGAGAGCTTTTCATGGGCAGTGTTTACTCTCGGAGGTTTGCCATTTACTGCCGAGAGGTAGCGCGGTATAGAAAAATGTTTCTATGAAAAGATGTTGTTAGCCCCAGTCCAGGCTTGAACCGGGGACTTTTCGGTTCGCAGTCCAACGCACTAAACACTGAGCTACCGCGGCTACGATACAGTTATTTAATAATTTAAATTAAACGTAGTTTAAACTCATTGCCATTTCGTCTATATTTTAAATGTTATATGAAATGAAAATTATTTCTCCTTCTGTCTGTAAAATTTAACGACATTCGACCTTTATGTTTAGGATTTATAGACGTTTTATAAAGGGTTTCCATTTTATTTTCAGTAGCGCTCAAATTGTCGAATTCTTTGAAATTATTCAATTAAAAATAAAAATTACGTTACATTGACTTCACATCTATTAAATAACCTTATCCATACTTAAAGGGTTTTTCAACAGGGACGCTACAAAATTAGAGCGACACGGACAGCAAACGACGCCATATTTCTTGCCGCTCTTTTGACATTTCTCTTCAGTAAGGTTTGCCATTTCATGATGGAAAGATATAAAAGCCAACAACGAGTCGGTATTATTAAAATTTACTACCGAAATTCGAATTCGTATATTTTTCCATCATGAAATGGCAAACGTTACTGAAGAGAAATTTCAAAAGAGCAGCAAGAAATATGGCGTCGTTTGCTGTCCCTGTCGCTCTACTTTTGTAGCGTCCCTGTTGAAAAACCATTTAACTAGGGATAAGGTTATTTAAAAGATGTGAATTCAATGTAACGTAATTTTTATTTTTAATTGAATAATTTCAAAGAATTCGACAATTTGAGCGCTACTGAAAATAAAATGGAATATGCAAATAAATATTACTAATATTCTGGATTTTTTTTTTTTTTTTGAAATGTGCTCTTAGGTCCAGTTTTTCAGTGATAGTTGAACTCCATTTGTAGTTTAAAATAGAATCGTGTTTTTCAGTGAACTTTAAACGTAGTTTGACACAATCAATGTCGGTGGATTAAACTACGTTACAATCACAGTATTTTTGATAGAAAAATGTGAGATGTGCTCTTTACGCTCTGCGATCCATGCTCATGTTTTTGGTGCACTGATTTGTATGTCCATCGGTTTCCATTAAATTGGTTATCTTCCATTATTCATTGCATAAATTAACACAGAACGATCACATACACAAATTCTCACTGATATTTATTATTTCGTGCTTTATACTTTTCTAAATTATCCTTGTAATTTCGTCATTTTCGCAAATTAAATATCAGCTGTTTTAAATGAGAAAAATAACGTTCTTCTTCTCCTTAAATGCTATTCACAATCGATAATTCGTTGACATTAACCGGTGCTGCCATATGTTAAGCACTGATCTAAATATTTACGACTAAAAAACTGGCCCTTAAACTACCACTGAAAAACTGCTCGAATAGTTAAACTACGTGAGACGTTTAAGTAAACGTAGTTTAAACAAAGTTTAAACTACCTATAGAAAGTGAGGATAGAAACAAAGTTTAAACTACCACTGAAAAACTTGCACTTAGGGACGGTTTTAAAGTGCTAGTCTAAACCTAGTTTAACATTTGTTTAATAAATTTAAACGACGTTTAACTTTGTTAGCTGTTTTACAGTGAAAGTTTAAAATGAACTGAGTCAGTCGAATAAATATGGCATCACTGGCAAATGTCAACAAATTATCGATTATTTCAATCATTTGGAACAGCTGATAATTTTATGCAAACATTTTGTAAATCAAGACATTGAAAATAGATTTAAGATTAATGAAATAAATGAAATATACAAAAAATAGAGCAACTTCAGTACATGTGAGGATAGAAGTTTGATTTATACAATGCTGAAATACAAGAAAACAAGCAGAACACAAACACGCCGACAGACAATGTGCGAGCAAGAAACAGATAGCGTGGACGGACAGTTTAAAATGAGTGCAACTCTCATTCTTGTGGTTAATATCTGTCAAACACATTAAACTACATTAAACGTAGTTTAAACGTCCAACGTAAGACGTTTAAACTGATTTTAAACGACGATTTATAGTCACTGTAAAACTGAATTCTGAGATTAAGAGCCCTATTATGACTGGCGAAGCGAATGTAGTTGGCGAAGCGAACGTAAAATAGCTATCACAGCATCCTTTCGCCAGACTTCATTCGCCAGAAAAAAGGAAACTAAAGCGAACGTAAAAATCAGGAGAAATCATTCGCCTGAAGTTCATTCGTCTGGCGAATGGATGCTGTGAAGCTTTATTCGTTCGTTCGCTTCGCCAAGTTCATTCGCTTCGCCAGTCATAATAGGCCCCTAAACTACGTTTAACCCATAAATCTAGTTAAACTACCACTGTAAAACCGGCCCTTAGGGAGTGCGCGAGTTTGCCTAAATTTAAAGAGTAAACTAAATCAGTGGGTTTTGATTCGACCGCTACACGATACCAGGAATTCGATCAAACCGGTAACAAACAGATAATTATGTGTGATTATGTGTTTGCTGTCATACAATTAAGTTCAATTTAGTTTGCTCGCAAATTTGATAAATTACAAAGTAAACTGCATTACCTACTAATTTGATTTGCGGTCGGTTGCATTAAAATAATAAAAAGCAGTAAAATTATATTTGATAGATAAATTTATTTTTTTTGGATTGTTTTTATTTCAATATTGCAATAGTCAACCGATTTCCATGGATTGATTAGCCTTAACTCATAGTTAAAAGTTTTATGCAACCGGGTCTTAGTCTTCAAATTTCGCCAAACTCGTTGTCAAGTGTAAAATTAATGTTAAAGCCCATTTATAACAGGGGGAAAATGCATAAAATTGAACTTTATATATTTTGTAATGACTGCATAGTGTAGCCGCACTTGGCACTTGGAAATGTGTACTAAAATTCACAACAGAGACATACATCAGACATCCTTTGTACTGAGAATGTTTAACCTACGCTTCCGTGATTAATATTACAACGAACGCCGAAAATTAGGCAAGTAATCGGCATCATTTGTACCGCTAAGACGTGCTTTTTATTTCATCTACTGAGATATTTCACTGCGAGTCGTTCGCTCTTCGTGTCCTCACACACTCAGCTAACACTCACCTGTAATTCAGATTCGGTGACATCGATTTCGCCACGATACACAAAGTCAATAATTGTTTTGAGGTCTGTGAAGATGATGTCGCCAGGCAAAATAATCGTCGGATGCTTGCATGGATTCTCCAGCAACAATTTCTGGAAATATGACGAGCAGGCAGAGAGCACAACCTGGTTAAGGATAGAAAAAGGTAGAATTTGTTAAAATAAGAAATCATTTTACAAAATATATAAAGGAACGATTAGTGTCTTAAGAGACGACAAAGCGATTTTTTTTTCAAGGCTTACTTTGTGTGCCTTGAGCGAACCATGCTCGCAGGACAGCGTCACATCGACAAAGGATAGATCCTCGCGCAATTGTTGGAACACCGAAGTCATGGTGTTTTGATAGTTGTTCCAACGCAGGCTGAAGTATTGATGACTACGCGCGGCCATGTTGTTGCACGTGAACAATGTGTAGAGCAATTGTTGTTGGTCGTTTAAAGTAGGTGGTTTTTCAAAATTTTGATTATAATTTGATTTAATTCAAATGCGCTGGTATTGTTTTTGATTTGTGGCTGCGTTGTACATGTGACTGCTGCTGCTGTGAGAGCTGTAAGAAAAATAAAAATTTGGTTAATTTTAATAAAAACTTTAAGCAATGTTTTAAATTTTATACATTTTATGCAATAAGTTTTGAAGCCAACAGTGGCACATAACGTATTGTTGTATTTTTTGCATTATCTATAATTTACAAAACTTTTTAAATACAATTTTAACTTGTGCTGCACACTCGAGGGCACAGCAACAACAAATATGGCTGCGAGGTGACTAAAAGTGCAGCGCATTTCAGCAACAATAATGCGAAGCCCTTAAATGCAACAACAAAAATCACTTGCAGCAAGTGAACTCTATGCGAGGCAAGTTTCAGTTTCATTTTCAGCAAGAGCAACATCAACAGAAACAGCAGCGGCAGCAACAACTTTAGCGAGACCTGCAGGAATTTTCAACTTTTTTTTTTGTATGCCGTTGCTGTTTTAGTCCCTCTTCTGCTGTTGTTGTGAAAAATGAAAAACCAGTTTCTGCTGCAACTACATGAAGAATTCCTTTAAATGCCCCGACAGCAGCAGCAACAGCAGGATGATGTTGCCGATTCCTGCAGCACCAAAACACCATCACCACCACCCACCGCTGCTGACTGCCTGCCTGGTTATTTTTTTTAAATTGTTCTTTTTATTTTTTAAAATTAATAGCAACATGCAGCGAGTCTACAACATATGCAGCACCGAAAAACCGTCAATGCGTTTGGACCGAAATAAGCGCTATGCTGCGCAGCACATCAAGTCATGGCAAAAAGTTCGTTAAACTAAATTGACTACAAAACACAAGGCAAGGAAGCCTATTAAATAGGTTTGTAGCAAGTTAGAGCAGCGGGCAAAAGTAAGGAAAAGGAGGCAACCAGAACGAAGAACAGACACTGGAAAAGCAGACGGAACGAACAAATAGTTAAATAGCTTTACTGGCTGGTTGCGTACATGAGCAAAAATACACTAGGAAAAACTAAAAAATTTTTGCCAATTCGATATTATGTTTTATTAGAGCTTAAACTATGGGCGTATTTTTTCAATAACCTAATTTTTATGTCTATTTTACAATGTTATAAAAATAGTTAATATATTTTATAAATTGTATTGTCATTCGACAGATTAACATGTTATCTATCATCAGTTGATACAAATAATAGGCTTATTGATCTGCTCTCTTAAGCAATTATTGAAATTATAAAATGTTAGTTGATGAGTTAAACTGCTACAATTACGTCAATTATACAATCACAAATATATATCGCTTTTTAAAACACTGGATTACCATCAAATCAAACAATGCCAATTAAACATTTTTTAATATTTTTTTATATAATAGGGTTATAGCAATTTAATAGCGGCGCTTGATAGGAGGTCCTTTTGTGCAATAACATGCGACAGTTTAAACTTTGCGATGAATTCATCAAACCTACGCAGTATTCTGATAATAATGTATTTTACCATACATTAATAAATAAAGTCCGTAAAATTTCGTTCAAGTATTTGTAGCCGCGGTAGCTCAGTGGTTAGTGCGTTGGACTGCGAGCCGAAAGGTCCCCGGTTCAAGCCTGGACTGGGGCTAACAACATCTTTTCATAGAAACATTTTTCTATACCGCGCTACCTCTCGTCAGTAAATGGCAAACCTACGAGAGTAAAACCATTGCCTATGAAAAAGCTCTCACCCGCCGTTCGGATTCGGCAATAAACTGTAGGTCCCACCACTTTGAGTACAAATATAACACGCACAGCTCAAAATGGTGAGAGAGCTCGGCCGAAGTTCTATACAGAACTGTAGCGCCAAACTATTATTATTATTATTTGTTTAATAAACACTGATTTATAGTATGTGTTGTGAACAGTGTTCTCATTCTACTCCGATCGGAGTAGATCCACTTCATTTCATTTAAATTTTTAAAATCTGGTAGTAGCATTTTCTACTCCTTTTTCATAATTTTTCTACTCTTTTTTTTACTGAAATCTACTCCCTTTGCTAAAAAAGCTTCCTTTTTTTTTAAATTATGAGAAAAATTTCATAGCGCCCCATATAAAATGTCAATATTATAATTTTCTTAAAAAACTATGATATCGATGACTATGTAATCTTTTTTTCCTGGTCGCCAAATTGTAGATATTTAAATTATATATAAATTTGTATCAAGTTAATATAAATTTTGAAAACAACTTGTATTTTATTGAGCGTTCCAGATGATACACCCCATCCCAAGAACGAACCACTCTGTAAACATCAGCATTCTAGAAATTCCATAAAATCAGTAATTAATAAAAATGTTATATATCTATTAATTTTTATAAAATCTAATGTTATAATGCAAATTTCTACTTTCTTTTCATCAATTTTACATCAATTTTGCCATATATTCAATTCTACTCCTTTTTACTCATTTCTATTCCCCAAATTTTCCAAATCTACTCCATTTGCATTGGCGAAAAATGTGAACACTGGGAGGTTACTAAAGGGTTTTCAACAGGAACGCTACAAAAGTAGAGCGACAGGAACAGCAAACGACGCCATATTTCTTGACGCTCTTTTGACATTTCTTTTCAGTAAGGTTTGCCATTTCATGATGGAAAGATATACGAATTCGAATTTCGGTAGTAAATTTTAATAATTTCGACTCGTTGTTGGCTCGTATATCTTTCCATCATGAAATGGCAAACCTTACTGAAGAGAAATGTCAGAGAACTGTCGCTCTACTTTTGTAGCGTCCCTGTAAAAAACCCCTTGAAAAAAATTTTGTAGCGCTCTTATTGAAAACCCCTTTATATTATATTAGCCAACATAGCCTTTATGTAGATCCAAATAATATAATGATATAAATATATTTTTAAAGCGGTAGACATTGATTGCCTTTATTAGGCTCTGAAGGGTTGTCTTGTTATAAAGAAGACATTCAAAATAGATTTGATTAGGCTGTTTCATTTTTTCGTCCATATGACTTATTCAGTATATGGAAGAAAACGGCTTCCAGATCCAAGATGGTGAATTTTTTTCATAAAGTATTTTTTAACCAAAGGTTATACAGCAGTTCTCGGCAGCGAAAGAGTGAGAAGGAATAAATTTAAAATCCGATAAATCCTATTAAAATTATCTTATTTATATAATATATACAAAAAAAATTCAATAAAAACAAAAAAAAAATCTAATAAAAATAAAAAAAAGGTGGAGTGGATTAAAAAAAAACGATTTTTTCCAGCCCTGTAAATAATAGAAATAAATTTAGAATTCATGACAAACCGCAGCTCACACGTTCAAAAGAAGGCGACTTATGGTATTATATCCTCCGGCTCTGTCCAAAATTTCGTTTGGAATTTGGACTCCGAACGTCTCCGAACGGGGCCAAGGTGATTAACGTGACAAAAAGTGAACTTTTATTTCAAAGTATCTATGTTCTGCTCGTCATTAAATTTGGCCCATTGATGTTTATTGTGGATCTTTATCTTTTTGCATATTGTGGCTGAGATTGTACAAAGGGCAAATGCTATAACTCTGTCCTACACTGCGCATATCAATTTCAATAAAATAATAATGGGTGTATTTCTTTATTTGTTCTGAACGTTCAGAATATTGTTTTAAAAATTTCTATTACTTTATTTATCACGAACGTTCTGTCTAATCCGAATTTTGTTACTTTATTCAAAACAGAACGTTCGAAACGCGTTATGTTTAATCTGAATTCAATTTAGAAAAATAATAATAATAGTTTGGCTCCTTTACTGAACTTTCGCCGAGATTTGTCACCATTTTCAGCTGTGCGTGTTATATTTATACTCAAAGTGGTGAGACATACAGTTTAATGCCGAATCCGAACGACGGGTGAGAGCTTTTCATAGACAATGTTTTTTTTACTCTCGTAGGTTTGCCATTTACTGCCGAGACTACCTCGCGGTATAGAAAATTGTTTCTATAAAAAGATGTTGTTAGCCCCAGTCCAGGCTTGAATCTGGGACCTTTTCGGCTCGCAGTCCAACGCACTAACCATGAGCTACCGCCGATACTCAGAATAAAACAGTCAACTTGGAAATTATTTTATAAATTAAATTTATTATTTTCATGAAATAGCTTGGTTGTCAGTTTTAATAATATTTAACAACTGCATATAGAAAAGATTGTGACGTTGCGATACTTGGAACTTGCATATTGATAGTGCAGATTATAATCAGCATGTATCTGATTATAGAACGTATCTTGGATCAAAAAAATGTTGTTTACATGTTTTATTCTGGTTATTCTGAAACTGCTACTGCTTATTCACAGCACTCTGGGTATTCCAGATAAAATAACAAACTATTCTGTTCGTTCTATTCTTAGTCCAGATTATTAAAAGAAGAAGTCTTCATTAATTAAAAAAACATAACTTTTGAATGAAAAATTTGTACATTTCGTTTGTTTTCAAGTTAAAGACAAAATACAAAAATCATATTTTTCTATTAATATTCAAATTTAGTGACAATTTTTCAGTGATAGTTTAAACTTATTTTAAACTACGTTTACTTAAACGTCTCACGTAGTTTAAATATTCGAGCAGTTTTTCAGTGGTAGTTTAAGTTTCATTCAGATCAGTGCTTAAAATATGACAGCATCAGCAATTGTCAGCTAATTATCGATTGTGAATAGCATTTAAGAAGAGGATTATTTTTCTCATTTGGAACAGCTGATATTTCAGTTGCGAAAATGACGAAATTTAAAAGAAATCACAAAGATACTTTAGAATAGTATAAGCCACGAAATCATAATAATGTAATCATTCAGTGTTAGTTTATCCGACAAATAATAAAAGAAAACTAATAAAATGTAAACCAATTGACAGTCAAATGAGAGGATGAATATGCACTGCACAGCGTAAACAGAGAGCATCTCACATTTTTCTGTCATAAACATCGAGAGTTTCAACGTAGTTTAACTCATCGACATCGGTGGATTAAACTAAATTTAACTACGTTTAAAGTTCACTGAAAAACACAATTCTACCAAGTTTAAACTACAAACGGAGTTCAACTACCACTGAAAAACTGGCTCTTAAAGATATATCAGATCAAATTTTCAGCATATCATGGAATTTTGTTCGTTTCAAAAACAGCGGTCCTGATATCAAAAATGTTGACTAAGCATTAGGGCTCCCAATTCGGAAATCCCGCAAAAATCAGTACCGAAAATTAAATTCAAGTATTACCAATAAAAATAACTTGCAGACAAAATGATATTCAGGACTAATTCCGGGATTTCTTTTTCTAAAGGCCGAAAGTCCCGGGAAATTGTCATTTTTTGTTCGAATTTTAAAATTATCGTCAAATAATTTGTAGGGATGCTTCATACTATCGATGTGTTCCAAAATAAAATGAAAAATTTCATTGACATAATGCAGGGCATTTAATTTGTATCATGCTACCACCATCCACAGCAATGACGACTTGCATTAACACCCTATAGAATATGTGGCTTAAATCTTGTTGGTGCTGACCACGAATTTATCATCACCCCACCACCAGCAACAATCATCGCATTGTTTTGCAGTTTTTGTTTACGAATAACATGTTGCATTTTCTTCCCCACCCTTATTACATCAAAACAGCGTCAAGAAGAAAAA
The DNA here is from genome assembly GCA_951804985.1 of Dryomyza anilis. NCBI lineage: Eukaryota > Metazoa > Arthropoda > Insecta > Diptera > Dryomyzidae > Dryomyza > Dryomyza anilis. Next base: position 25,757,001 of record OX638133.1, read on the forward strand.
CATAAAAATAAAAAATAAAAAAAAAATGAAACCAAAAAGTTATCAATAGAGTTGCCAACGGAGAGAACGACACAGCAAAGTAATAACAATAAGTTTCCCGCCCTGCGTCACTTGCGCACTTTATTCCACCATCTTCATCAACACCATCATTACCAACACCACCAATACCTGTAACTACTCTCAGTCGACGTCAACGTCGTCGTCGCGCTGTCAGTAGTTTTTCTTGCATTCTGCGCTTTTCATTCGTTTGTGTCTTTTGTTTATGTGATTTTCTTTCAAGTTCCAAACAAAGTTTTGCCTTTACTTTACCACACGCAGTGTTGCCACACTTTGTGCAAGAACGAACTGAGCGTGGTGGAGGTGGAGTTGGGGTGAAAGGTAGAGTGATTTCTTTGCGCAGCTTTGTTTTGATTACTTTCTTCCGTCGTCGCATCCTGTGTCGTTGCATGTGTTCTTTGATCGGGTGAATGGTTACTTTGGGAGATAAGGTCCAGTGATGTATTGTAGGCAGGACGAAACAGTGTTGCCAACATTCAATTTTTTAGTATAAGAAATTCAATATGCTTAAATAGAACGTTTTAGATTGATTTTAAGTGATGTGCTGTAGAATTTTAATTTACCAATGATTATTGGTAATTTTAATAGTTGAAAAAAAAATAATTAAAGATATATTCCTCAAAAAAATTCAAGCACACTGAAAAATCGGAAAAAAACAATCTGCCTATAAAGAAATACTTTTAAATGTAATTTTTTAATTGCAGTTTAAAGTAATTGCCTGATGACTGGTTAGTGCGTTGGACTACGAGCGGAAACTCGCTGTTGTGTGGGATTATGATCCGAAATGTGCCGAGTTCGATCCCAGTAACCGTCAACATAAAAAAAAAGAAATTATTTTTCTCAACGACATAGCCTCGGCAATCAAATGGAAACATACGAGAGTAAAACATTGCCTATGAGAAGTTATAACCTTGTCGTTCGTTTTCGGCATTAAACTATAGGTGCTACCACTTCGAGTACAAATATAACACGCACAGCTCTAATTTGCAGTTTCAATAGAAAATCTGTCAACATTTAATACGAACTTGAATTAAATTTCGAACAAAATTCCGGGGATAATACAGTACCTGATAGATAGCAATACCAAACATTTTAACCCGGAACATTGCATTGATAGGTTATAGAGCATTTTTCTGATGGTCACGTAAAGACCAAATTGTTTAGTTTATTTTTTTTTCGGTTTTTCTGATCCAGAAATATTTCTGATATAAAATCATTATGAAAAACATGAAAAACCGCATTTTTTACATCAACGGTTTATATTCGAAACAAAAAAAACATAAAATTTATAGGCAGTTTTCGTTTATTAGTTCTGAACTAAGCTTGAACTGTCAAAAAGAAATCTGCATTATTTTTTAACTCTGAACATTCAGAGTTAGTAATTTGCTTTTGTTTATTCCTTCAGATTATCGCAGTCGGTTTTTCAGAGCACACTCGACTTGCTCGATATCAATTTATCGAGCTGGCTGAACAGTACTGATTTTGACGTTAATTATAGTTGAAAAACACAAGTTTTCATACGAATTTGACAACTATTGCTCCAGTTGTTTGTAATTTAAATCAGAGTATTCAGGTTGAGTTCAGATTGCGTACGACTCTGACAATATTCGGAATATTCAGATCATGTTCAGACCTCTGCTTTGAAATGATTTACGAAAACGCCCTAAACAACAAAATTATCAGTTGTTCCAAATGGGAGAATAATCGATAATATATTGACATTTGCCAGTGATGTCATATTAAACAGACCTAAAATTTTAAACGTAAAACTGTTTTCCAAGTTAAATGTCGTTAATATATAATAGACGTTTAATTAAACTAAGATTAAACTGGAGCTGTTAAACCGTCCCTTAAACAAACATTATTAAACCTAATAAGAACAGTATCTAATTGGAGCGATGATGTGCACAAATGTATTTATTCAGAATTTGTGCAAGGTTAATACCATGTATCACAGCTTTTTGGAAGTTTATTCTTGTATGGTAAACTTGCATGGTAAAAAATTAAATCAAAAACATTGTACCTCTCAGTTTGAATTTTTGATACTATGTTAATATTAAGGGTGTGTGCGAATTCGACTAAATTGCTGACTAAACTAAATTTTGTCTAAATTGAACTAATTTGACTAAATTGAACTAAATTGGATGACAGCAAACAGACAATTGATAATCGATCGATTATGGACTTTAACAATTACCGGTTACCGAATGGCAATCGAATGGAAATCCCTTCAATTTAGTTTAGTCAGCAATTTAGTCGAATTCGCACACACCCTAAGTATAACACCTCTGAAAATCTTTGGGTCTTGCAACTATATGTGAAATTTTATTTAGGGTATGTGCTAGTTCAACTGAATTGCTGACTAAACTAATTTATATATTTTTCATTCGTAACAAATCCATTATCATATATCTTTTTTCTGTTATCCAATTTAGTTCAATTTAGTTTGCTCCAAAATTTTCTACATTAAATTTGTAAAAACTGCATAACCGACAAAATTTAGTTTAGTCAGCCATTTAGTATGAACACGCACACACCCCTGGCATTAAATGCTGAGACCTACTGTTTATTGTCGAATATGAACGGCATGGAAAGGCTTTTTCAAAGCAATGTTACTCCCGGAATTCCACACTGGGAACTTTTGGTTCCAAATTTAGTGCCTAAACTCTGTGGTAGTTCAACTTCATTTGTGGTTTAAACTAGGGTTGTGCGCGTGCCGTGCTTTTTTCACGTCACGCCCGGTAATATGAGTTTGTGCGTGCTAGTTGTCGGGGTGCCCTTGCGAGCTCGTGCATCCAAAATAAAGCAATATAAGTAGTTTTGTGTGTTCACTCCTATTAAACTTTTACTTCCAGCAATTGGAAATTAAAATTTCGTGGTATGTTAACATTGTCTTAAATATATTTTGTTTTGGTTTAACTAGGACTTCAAATTAATAAAATCGTTCCAAACTTAATATTTGCCATTGTTTTTTTCTTGTAATTTTATATTTAAGGATTTATCGTGAACTTCGTACGTGCCTGTAAATTTAGTCGTCGTACTCGTGAGTGTCCGTGTCATCAAAATTATGCACGACCATCTGTAGTTTATATATTGTTTAAACTCAAATCAGATTTGTGATCTTTAAACGTAGTTTAAATATTCTTTAACAAACCGATGTCGGTGGGATAAACTTCGTTTAAACTAAACGGAAAACTAGCACTTAAAGTACTAAAATAATTTTTCAATTAATGATAATAAATTCGGCCGAACTTTACTTAATAGGGCCGGTCGAAATTCACAAAAAAAATGTGTCGACCTTTTAAATGAGGGGAGAGCGACGAAAAAAATTTTTTTTTGCTGCTCGGTTCTATGAAACCGACTAAAATTCGAAAACCGACCGATTTCATAAGTGGTTTTTGAATTATAACGAAGTGGGCGGGGAAAAAATAATTAAATGAATTGATACACGATGCAGAAACCAGACCTTAAAAATAAAAAAAGTGACCTCAAGGACACGTGGTAACCCTGTTCCCCTTTTTCTGGAATTTGAGTTTTAAACAAACAAAAAACAGTTTATTTTTATTTTTAATGGGTATTACGTGACCTTGAGGTCACTTTTTTTTATTTTTAAAGTCTATGACTATTTCTTGTTTTGTTTGTCCCGATCACTTCGTAATTATTCAAAAACCATTCCTCGGTCGGTTTCGATTATCGTTTTTCGACACTCTCCGCCCCTTTAAGGGGCCGTGACAATTTATTTATTTTTTTTTTTTACTCCCATAAAATCATATTATTTGTAGTCTTTTTATAAAAAAAATCGATTCTATTCGGGAATTTTAGTTCATTTGGTTTTTGTTCATTTGTTGGACGTAATTAAGAAAAGGGGCTACAAACTCATAATCTTAATTTAAAAAATGTCTACAAATATTTTTCTATATTTTGTTTATAGATCTGACTATGATCGATAACTCAAATATTGATATCAAATGATCAGACATTCTTAATCTAATGAATGGCATTCCAAATATTGAATTTACTCAACTAATTTTCGGGAATTCTGTAGTATAATGACATGGACTAATATTAAATCGAATTTTTGGTAATTTCAATTGGGACGTTTTTGTTTTATGCATAATTTAATTTATCAAATTTCTGTCAATTCGTATATTTGAATTTCGATTGAAAATTAATTACAGGTCCAATATTCAAACTCTTTTTTGGGCATTAATATTGCAAAGAATTTTTAAATACATGGCAACACCTAACATCAAGAGGTAGCACAGGAAAAATTTCCACAATATGGCAGCAATCGATATTGAAACTGATCGAATTTATTAAAAATTCTTATTTCATTTTAACCCACCCAAAGAGAACAAAACAAAAAATAAAAAACATTATTTAAAACAAACAAGAACCAAGAGCAAAGTTAAAAACTCAACATCAATTCGCTGCTGCGGCAGAACTTTCGTTACCTCTTTCGCAAGTTTATCGCGCTAATTTCTGGCAGCTTTTTTATTTTCCACTTTCTCAATGTTTTTCTTGTATTATTTTTTGTTCATGTCTTTCACTATTTGGCAAATCTCTGTATTTTGTTTTTAATTATAATTGGAATTGAATTCCGAGTTATTTGTTGCACGGGTCACTTTTTGATGGGCCGCCCGTTTATGGTTGATGTATTTGTAGACTTTGCACTGCTGCGGCTCGCGTCGCTGCTGACGTAGAAGATCGCTTCAATTTCGCATAATTTGCTGTTGCTGCGACGCCAAGTAGGACGTCGGACGTCGCGTAGGTAGAGATTCACGTAGAATTAGAATCAAAATATGCGTCGTCGTCGTCGCTGTGGTGTTTGTGTGATTTGTTGGTTGGTTTGTATGTGGAGAAACGACGGGCGAACACGATAAAGAAGAGGAAGAGCGGCGCACTTCACAAGAATTCACAAAATTTAATTCGTCTTTTTTTTATGTGTGATCGGGTTCTTCTTCTTCGTCTTTTTCAAAAAAAAAAAATGTCGCACAGCGAACAATTTTTGCAGTTTTATTATTAGTTTTGTTATCTATCGTTCTTCTTAATTTATACGTAATTCGTATCGCGTATTTTGACACTTTGTGTTGCACATTAAAAGTAAATTCACTGTTTATTATTTTAATTGAGGTTTTGCATTTCGATTATCAATTTTAATTGAAATTTTCTATTCAATTTTTCTTCACGAGCTGCACGAGATAGACACGAAGGAATTTCGCTGGCAAAGAGGAATCTGGAATAATTAGAAAATGGATTTTTCACTTCGTTCTTGCCGTTGTGTCGTCGTCGTCGTGTTCGCCATTTTCGTTATGTTCGTCGGCTTCGTTGTACTTCTTCGTTCAGTTTGTGCGCCGCTTGCTGCCCGGTTTCGACAACCCACCACAGTACGGTTGTCTCGTTTTGATGCACTGCTTGGTGCGTTGAACGCGCATTTATCGATTATTTCTTTTTGTGTTGTTCGGTTTGTTCATTCTCGCGCATTCATCGTCTCATTTACTTTGTCGTCATCATCAACATTTTGTTTCGTTTTAGTTTTTTTTTTTTATCAATTTCAACGTCGTCAAAAGAAGTCCGTCTGCTTTTCACTATTTTTGGTCTTGTTCAATTCGTTCGGCGCTTTTGTTTTTGTTGTTTTATGTTTTGTGCCCCATCTGTTATTCTTATATGTTATGCCCCTGCTGGCTGTGTCTTCTTTCGCATGCATTGTCCAAGGCCCGCCGAAAAAGCTTCTAGTGCTTCCAGAATTATTTCTTCGAAAAAACAGGCGAGAGGAATTTGTTGCATTTAGCGTTCGACGTTGTGTGCGTCTCGTGCACAGTGGGCGACAAAATTGATTGCAATTGGAATTAAATTTTTGGCGTATAAGGTTAAAAAATATAAAAATTTGTAATGATTTGAATTTTTAATAATCCATTTGCATTGAGTTAAAATATTAAACTAATTCTATTTAAACGTTTTCTTGTCAGTCTGTCTGTTCGGTACTAATTTTGTAATTGATTTTAAACTATCTTCGTGATGAGCTACAGACTTGAGATTTTAAATATTTCCGCGAACTGGATGACAATGCAATATTTTTGTTTTCTTGCCTTCCGGTTCATCATAGTTCTATCACCATGGTTTCACATTAAAACATGAATATTTTTCAGAAAAAAAAATAAAAATATGAAAAAAAAATTCATTTTTTAATATAAAACGTTTTTAAGGTGTTTAAAGTATGATTTGTAATGAAACGTGGGGGTTATTCGATCACATTAAAAACATTTTATATTAAACATTTTTTTTAATTCAGTATCCAAATTAAAATAGAAAAATACATCATAATTTGAGAAATAAATAAAATAATAAACTGAAACTTTCATAGCCCAAAAATACCTACATATTAAATTTTCTGTCCTGAATTTTATTTATTTAATAGGGCCGTTCGAAATGTTAAGAAATTGCCATGACTTTTTAAACAATGTTCGAGTCACGAAAAACAATTTATTTTTTGGGCGATCGCCCCCCTTATAATCAATCAAAAATCGAAATCCGACTAAAAATTATAAAATGTGGGCAGAGAAAAAAACAAATCGCTGAAATTTACTTTAAAGGGCCGGGGAAAGAACGACGACATTTTTTTTACCCGCTCGTCCCCCTGAAACCGACCAAAAATCTAAAACTGACCGAGCTCACAAAATCACGGTCACGCCACTTTCTCTCTAAAGAATTATGAATTTTTTATTTCGCCACTTCCTTTGTTCTGAAATATGAGTTTAAGAAAAACATGTTTTTAATTTTTAGGGAATACCACGTGAACGTCTGGATATTGCATCGTGTGACATTTTTTTTTTTTCGACACTACCCCTTTTATGGGGCATGACAATTTTTTTTGCCTGGCCCTATAAAGTAATGTTTTCCCGAAGAAATCGTCACTCCATTACCCAAAAAAATATTAAAAAGCTAAAAAAGAGACCTCAAGATAATGCGGTATCATCTAAAAATAAAATAAATCTGAAAAAGGGGAGTGACAAAACTAAAATGGAAAAATATTTAAAATCTTTTACAATTGCGCATTTCTTCTCATTTTTTTCATAATTATTCTCACTACTTTTTTCACAATTTTTTTCATTTTAAAATATAAAGAATTCGCGATGTTCTTTTTTTTAAACATTATTTTATTAATCAATGATAGGTAATTTTATTTTTGAATAGGAAATGATAATTAAATAAATGAATTGATAAATTCTATAAATAAATAAATAAATAAATAAATAAAAAAAAAAAAAATTAACAGGTTAACAAATTCTCAAAATGTTTGTATAAATATTAGTCTTATCGATCAGAAATTGACAGATATTATAGGTTTTTGTAAACCAATTGTTTTAAATGCCGAATTTTGTTTATAAAACTATTCATTTGCACTAGTGTTACAATATGACCCTCTAATAAAAATGACAAATGAATAGAAATTACAAAAAATGTTGCTGGGAGCAGCGGGGGTGGTAATAAAAACACAAATCCAAACAATATTTTGCCTTCACTTCAATTGAACTAAACGAACGACGAGTAGAGAAATATGCCATATATGTTAATCTAATTGACAGACAATTTTCAGAGTGCAAACAACGACGAATTACAATTCTTGTGGGGCAGATGGATGACACAAGAATAGTACAAGGTAGGGTAAAACATTGTGGGGTTACGAAAGAGAGAGAAAAAGTTCATTTGTTGGTTTGCAATGTAATAGAAAAAAATTTAATTATAGCACTTGCTACAATTGATTTTTTTTTAATTTCAAATTTTAAAAAATACTTTTGTTCCACTGTGCCTAATTAAATATTTTACTTCATAACTTGACTTCGTTACAGCAACAGTGTAGAAAATAATTTTAAAAAATACTATATTGGGGGGAAGATTTTTTTTACAGTTTTCTGCTTGATTTTTGCCAAAACGAATTCGATTTTTTTGCTACTTCGTCCATTCAACACGACAAACAATTAGACCCAAAACACGAAGAACCAACCAACAGACGACGACAATAATGGGTAAGGAGACGACGACGACGATTACGACGGTACATACGAAGGAATAAAGTTGTGTGTGTGGCAATGGCGGCGATGAATTAATATATAAAAACAAAAGAAATTACGTGTTTTTATGCTCCTGCTGTCGCTGTTGCTGCAGCTTTCTCTCCAAAAACAATTGCAACTCAAGAATTTGCCAATTCGTTTATTTGCATTTGTTTGTCTTGATTTTCTTTTGTCACAAAGCACATTTATTATTATTATTATTTTTGGTTCACACTGTCTTTTGCTGCGAAACTTCGTGTGTAATTAATTTTTATCGATACAGACAAATACCGAATACAAAGTATTGAAATTCTTACGAAAACGCTCATTTAAAACCGTTTTATTATTTTATTTATTTTATTCTTCGTTTATTACGGCGACGATGTATAAAAAAGAAGAAGAAAAGTAGCGCAGCACGAAACGTCAAATGTCCAACTGGTATCGATATCGATACCAGGTGGACTTTTGACGATTGCAATCGATAGCAGATGGACTTTTGACGTTTGAAATCGATACCAGTAGGGTGATTTTGAAACTTATTAACGACAAAAATCGATATCGTTAACTATTTTTAACGACAAATATCGTTAAAATTTACATTTTTTCATGACGATCGCTTCTGCATGCCACAATTGTTGTTAGTTAACGATATCGATATTTGTCGTTAATAAGTTACAGAATCGCGCGCCTCAGATGGACTTTTCCCAGTGTGAACCAAAGACTATAAGACGTGCGACTTCGCAAAAAACATATTCAACATAGCAAAATCCTGTTTTTTATGATATTTTTTGGTACACGGATTGTGTACATGAGCTCTGCCGCATCTCTGCTTGCATTGTTGTTGTTTCACCGTGTAAAATTTTCGACAACACAAAACAGCTGTTTGTTAATTCAGATGCTGAAAATTTTGTGAAATTTGCCAAAATTTACACATTTTTTGCAACCGAACTACTCAAATGCAGAAGTTTTGAGTTACACGTAATGAGTCTAAAAATTAGCACTATTTTTTTAAAACTATGCCTAAAATTCATAGTCTAAGGGAAAAGTGAAAAAATAATTAACATTTTCTGAAAAAATTGTAAAATTTACGAGAAAAAAATAGCAATTTGGTGAATAAAACCAGTGTGTCCCCCTCTTCATTAGTTTAGGGAAAAAGGGACAAAACTATTGCAAATATTACAATATTAAAATAACTTTATTATATATTATATTTATCTTAATATTTATATTATAAATCGTTTTTATAATGAAATTATGTGTATGTTTATATCGCTGTAAATACCAAATATGGAACAATATTGCGCTTAAATATAATGAGGACGTTAAATAAAATAAACTAAAATTGTGAATTTACTTACGGCCGGTTGAATACACACAGAAAAAAATATTGTACGTATATATAACAATTGATATTAATAGCAAACAAAATCGTATTCCAATTAAAAATATGAATGTATTTACTAATTAATTAATTGTATTTTCACATTTTTTTAATTAAAATATTAATAGGAATTAATTTAATATAATTTCAATACAACTAAATCTTTAATAGTATTAACTACTTTTATTTGTTACTTTTGACAAATAAAAGCAACATTGTTTTTTTCTTCTAGATTTCATTTTGTTTTTTGTTTGTGCGTCTCGTGCGTCGGCGGCGTCGTTCTGTTTCTTCTAACATTATTTTCTTCTACGTTGCGATTTTAAAACAGGATATTACATTATTTAGTGTATGTTATGTTATTAAAGCATTAAAGGGCTCAATTTATGTTTGAGGTCAAGAATTTGAACAAACAGCTTATGATGCTCATTTTGTTGCATATTGAATCATTAAAAAGCGAATATCAAATTTTATGTTTGACTCAATTAATTGGCCCACCTGTAGAAGTTGTGAAAACTGACATCGGTAAAACATTCGTTAGGTTGAAAGAATTTTACTTAGCATATCTAACAGTATAAATACTTATTTAATATTTATTTTATGTTATCTATTCGACAAATATTTTATTTAATTTAACAAAATATTTAATTGATCCAATTTCTATCGAATGAAATTTTTAATTGATGTTACTAATTAATTAATTAATGATTTAAAAATACCCAATAAAAAATATAATCAATATGACAAAAAAATTAATTAATGTTTCTCCAATTAACATATTCTCATTATTACGAATATGGGATTCAATGCTACTAAAAGTTACATCGGCTGAGTTTCAATTAAAAATTAATTGGATTGATTAACATTTTAGTTATATTTACACACTTTTTTTTCTGTGTGCAGTTATCAGTTAAAAACATTCTGACAAATAAATTTAATTTTTTGTTTTAATATCAATATTGAAATTGTCAGATTAACTTATCGATTTTCATCGCTAACTCATGGTTAAAAGTTGTATGCATCCGGGCATTAAGCAATTAACAGTCCGATAATCCCTTTCCGTACAGATATTTTAAAATTTTGTCCCATTTGACAATTTCGTACGCTTGTTCAGCCAAATATAGCTCTTCATCATGCCTGACAACGATATCATCCATAATTCGTATCAAAATCGGTTGAAAATTGTACTCACACGATCAATTTTTGAATAAAACTAAATATATATAAACTAAAACGTTGTTTACGTTTGTTTTGAATATTTTTATGTTTTCAGAAAATTAATTTGTTATTAAATTTCTGTTTGGCGCAAACATCAAAAGCAGTGGTGAATATGTTGAATATAAAGGGGGAAAAATGTCTAAAATGAGAAAATCTGTGGCATTATTGTCCAAGTTGAATAAAAGTTGTCTAAGTTGAATAAAAAGTTGTCCAAATTGCGACTGCGACGCACACTAACAAAACGATTTTTACATCTACATTGACGGAGTTTCATGTCTTGTGGTCTATGGTGTGAACTCAGGACAGCCCTGACTATTCCGTATCTAATTTTTCTGTCATTTAATCCATTTCTTCCTATTCTCCTTTTCTCAGAGGCTGCCTGTTTTGATTTCTTTTATTATGCTTTTCGTAAATTTAAATTGTTGCTATGTCAACTGTCAAGACTCGTCAAAAAAGAAATAATTTTTAGATGACACAATTTTTTCAACAATTGAAGATATTGCCCGATTTACATTGTAGCTTCTGTGAGTCTCACTGTATCTCCTAGGGGTGCATTTTTTTAAAAAATACAACCCTAGGAGATACAGTGAGACTCACAGAAGATCCAATGGCTGTATTCAACAGCTGCGAGACTGCTCACTAACTAATCGCTCACTTTTATAGAACGCACCGCTACCACAGCTGACAATTTACAAAATAATTTATTATTAATATTTTATTAAAGTTACATACAACTATTTAATTGATTGATAACATATTTTCCAATCTAAATTATATTTTATATATAAATATTTGAGTTAAAATGTCATCGAATGTCATCGATAACAAAGGCAGCGCAAATGTAGCTTAAACATTTCTTGCTGGAAAAAATGGCGACCGCTCACTAAACATGTTGAGGGTATCGTGCCATTCAAGCGCAAATTGCTCAACAGCTGCACAACTGCTGAGGTCGCTGAATGCATTCAATGTAAATCGGGCATATCATTCTGCAGCAATGTAAGTAATACAATTTTAATGCATTTAATGATTATTAATAAAAAATAATGTTTCTTATTCCATATAGAACTACAACATTACGAATTCGTTGCAGTAGTGCATCAAGTTTGATATTTTTAATTTTTATCTGCAAAAATTTGGGTAAGTCGTGTTGTTTGAATATGGCACATTTATAAATGAATTAATTAAATTAAATATTTGCAGTTTTATAACATTGTTATTACCAATTTTTTAGCCTAAAAAATGCGAATGGTTGACAAGAAATAACAGACGGTCTTACCGCCATCGTCGAGCTCCGCCGTTATCAACAAATATCTTCAAGTCCAGCCGCTGAACCAGGCGTTGAATTTTATGTATTGTATTTTATAAAAAACGTATTTGTTAGTGCGCATTATTGAAATTTTACAGCTAAATATTTTCATATAATTAAGGAAAATTATAAACCACTTAAAATTAAAATTATAAATAAAAGAATCATTTATTTTGAATAAAATGTCATCAATTTTCTTTTGTGGTCGCGTTCAGGTCAGCATGCTGTCATTCTATCCTGAACTGATTTCCTTTTCATACTGTTCTATTTTCTGTCATTTCATTCGTTATTTTGTTTTGAATTTTGTTCGTAAAACTGGCACAATTCTCTTGAAAATTGAGTCGGGAAATTGTTACATTAAGCCCGATTCAAATTCTATTCACGTACGAAAACTGATTCGATACGAATAGGGTTGTTCGAAAATTCGTAGTAGGAGATCTTAAAGAGCTCGGAAATAAGTCGTAACGAAACACTGGGTTGAAATAATTTTCAAATGTTACCAGTGACTCGTTCTGATGGAATCAACTCCTCTTTCCGTTAAAAAAGTAGGAGCATTCGTAGTCCTTTGTCAGAACCCTGCTCAGAAATCGGAGCGAAATATGTTCGGCTGACGAGTTAACGGAACATAGAAATCCAATGGAATTTTACGTTCTCTTTCTGACCGAGTTTCTCACAAAATTCTCTCCTAAGAAATATTTTTAACGAAACTTTTGTTTCTTCTCTCTCTTCTCTCTTTCATATTCTGACATTAATTTTATCAGAATAGAATGTCAAATTCGCGCGACAACTCTGAGTTAAAGCTGAAATTTAAAGGCAACAAAATGACGTATAATTCAAATGTTTGTTATTTTACAATACAAGTAAATTTTTATTAAGTTGTTTAAATATTACATTGAATTATACATACAATAGAGGTGTATAACATAATTATTGACATGATTTTAATTATAATAAAAATTGCTTTAAAGTCAATTTAATCATTTTAATCAAGAATAATAGTAACAAAGATTGCGCAGAACGTTGTTCAAAACTTGAATCTTCTGCGCATGTACGTAGAAGTTTTTTGACTGTAATTTTTCCATTGTGTCAGAATGTTGTTGCACTGTCCATGTGCAGAAATGTCTTGATCAGCACGGAAGCCAATGTTTTTTGCCAAAAATGTCTTCAAAAACAAAAATTGCAGTGAAACAAATATTTGTAATTTTTGAAATGTCTTAATTTAAATTTCCTTTACTTGACATTCCATAGTTTTTGACGTCAGCAATACAGGGAGTACATGCGCAATGCGTAATCTTATTATTCTATTTATTATTCATGGTTATTATTCTATTATTCTTGCATTTTAATCACACCCTTAATATCAAGGTTTATTGATCACCCTTTAATAAAGTAAATTAAATAGAAATAAATTATTTTCGGTTCACCCTGTCCTTTACTATGTTAGCCAATTTATAATTTATAATTTAAAAATTACGCTTTAAATTAACAAATTTTCATGTTTTTAAACATAAATTGAAATAAAATAAATATATATAAATACAATTATAATAAAATAAAGTTGTGAGATTACATTAAAAAGATCAAATGAGGTAACTTTCTATTATACAATGTTTTATTTAATTTTTGAGCGCTTGTTAGTATCTCGGACACAAAAAAAATCAAGTTTTGACATACTAGCTTATGTCCCATTTGGAACACATGTATTATTCGATACGGCAATAGGAACGCATTTACTAATAACACTTTAACCGGCAAGACTTGGACAAGACCGTCTACAGACGGTATTCACTCTAACCTCGTAATTTTTAAATTAAAGTTTTTCACGCACAAAGTGCCAAAAACTTTTTTCGTATTACACTTATGGGTAAAACTGCAGTTTGCCGGCCATCTGCCAAAGATAAAACTAAGAAAAAATATAAGCTCAATCAATTTTAGTCGCTCTCCCATCTGTGACCTACCAACACGTTTCGTAATTGTATTTTAAAGTTCAAAAAATTACAAAAAATTGCCACATTAAACAGGAATAAGAGCTTCATATGCCACCAAAAAATCACTCAACAACAAACACCCCCCACCACATTCAAAATAAAACTCATTTATAAGTAAACACTATTTTCCAAAAAAAAGGGTATATACAGAAAATTGAAAAGGTGCCTGCCATGTCCTTTTACATGAATAAGCGGATGCAGTCGTGCAAAAAAAAAGATCTTCAGTACTCCCATGACCAAACAAAAATCAAACAAAAATCTAGGTGGAAGTCTGGCAACATCTTCTGCGTTAAAGTAGGGATGGGGGTCCGGCCTACGACCGGTTCGCAGGGGTTGCATCAATTATAGATCCGAAAGGTGGGCTGACATCTTGCAACACATTTCTTTTTGAGGTCATCGGGATAATGATGATCACAGTAACGCAATAACAGTTTATATTTAGTTCATTATAATTATATATTTAAGAATACGTTTTAAAATCATATAGCGTTCATGTTCGTTCTTCAACTGACTGTCTAACATGTACCTGAAATATTTTCTAGTACAATTAAAATGGACAACGTTAATGAAATTGAAAATGCACAAAATCCCGAGGGAACAAATAACATATTGCGCCAACATATAGTTGGACCAATTAAATGTTTGGCATTGTATATCGACAGCAACCACGTAGCAAAACAGGATTCGGCATTACGACATATTGCACTGAAGACAGTATATGAAACGCTTGGAGATGCTTTTGTGGATTTAAAAAGTCCTACAGAAGAAAGATTTTCAAACGACTCTTTTGTAAACCTTATGATTCACGAAATTAGTCGTATTGAGAATGACAAAAGGAAACTACTTCTCATTGGAGAACTGTTTAAAAAAATATTTGGTAAATAAAATATGAAAAAATTAAGAAAATAAATAAAAGAAAAAAAAAAACAAAAAAAAAAATATATATATAAAAATTAAAAAAAACAAAAAAATATATATAATATATATATATAGAGAAAAATTATTTATATAAAAAATATATAAAAAAATAATTAAAAAATATATAAAAAAATAATTACAAAATATATATAAAAAATTATTAAAAAATATATATATGAAAAAATGAAAGATTTAAGTTCTGTTATTTGTTTGTGTTTAATTACTTTTGTTTAATAACTACTAATTTAAAAAAAAAATGAATGAAAAGAAAAATGAATTTAAAGAATTAAATGTGATTAATTATGTTTGTTTAATACTTGGTTTAGTAGTTAAGAAAGTAGTAAACTTTAATAAGTTTAATAACGTGAGCCGAACCTGACGCTGAATGCGTTTACATGACTCAAAGAATAGTGCTTAATGACACTGCAAACGTAAAGTGTAAGCGTTCTTTATCACGTCAATCGTTGGGGCAGTATTTCCATGAATATATTTGAGCTGACCAAAAACAATATGCTGGACATCTGGAGGCAGTTGGCGACGCGCAATGCCGTGCTGCTGAGAGAGGTAAATACAAAAACTTGTTAGTGTGTTTGTTTATACATTTCAACATTTTATTAAAATTATAGAAAATGAAGGCAATACCTAGAAAATCTTCATAATTTTTCTATTTTTCCATTGCTTCGCCGTTATGGAAGTGTTTTGTGCTGACCGTTATTTAAATCACTGAAGACATTCGTAACCATGAAAAGTATCGCAAATATTAGTATACAAGTACAGAATATTGGTGAGTGTTTGAACTATATTCAATTTTTTTTTTAAATTAAAATTTTTATTAAACTGAACATTTCTGGAGCGATTTCATCCATACGGTCGACATGTCTAAGCCAGAGTAGGCGCTGGATCTAAATTATGTCAATTATGGATCTAAATTATGTCAATTTCGGCGTTGAGGTCATACAGCTCGTCGTTCCATCTGATTCTGTACTCATTTTCAACGCATATCGAACCATAGATTTTCCGAAGAATCTTTCTCTCTAACGCTCTTAGTGTAGATTATAAAACTGTTTTAAAATATATAAGTATTACTCATTCGACGCATAGTTCGTTCCTATTACATTGTAATTAGGGATGTGCGGTTAATCAATTAATCAGAAATCCTGATTAATCTGATTAAACAGCATTTTGATTAATTGAAAATGAAACAATTTTATTCAATAATATTTGAAAATTTGGTCAAATTTATTTATAAAATAATTAAAAAATAGCGTCGTTGCGTCGGTAGCTCAAGGTTACTGTGTTGGACTGCGAGCCAAAAGGTCCCAGGTTCAAGTCTGGACTGGGACTAACAACATCTTATCATAGAAACAGTTTTCTATACCGCGATACCTCTCGGCAGTAAATGGCAAAACTACGACAGTAAATATTGCCTATGAAATGCTCTCACCCGCCGTTGGGATACGGTATTAAACTGTAGGTCCCACCACTTTGAGTACAAATATAACACGCACAGCTCAAAATGGTGAGAGAGCTCGGCCTAAGTTCTTAAAGGACTGTAGCGTCAAACTATTATTATTATTAATTAAAAAATATAAGGAAATGTTCAAGAAATATATAATAAAAGTATTTTTAAATATTTCGCGACGCAAATGATGTTTAATTAATCGGAAAACCGGTTTAATCAATTAATTATAATTTTGATTAATCAGCATCCTGATTAATCAATTTTTTGATTAATTCATTAATCAACTTTTTGATCATAAATTGATTAATCAAATTATTTGTTTAATCGATGAATCGCACATCCCTAAGTCTAATGCATTTCTATTCATGCAATTAACACTCATACGTCACGATGTACTCACACATCAGAATTCTGATTAATCAACTTTTGCGTCGCTAAATATTTAAAAATACTTCATTATATGGTACTTGAATTAATCAGGGTTTTGATTAATGGGTTTTCTGATTCATTAATTAATTAATATGGATTCTGATTAATCAAGATTTTGATTAATCGAACAGCCCTAATATAAACCTCTTGGTCTGTCTGTTTGTCCCAGTATCTCGACTAAACCGCTGAACCGATTTGACTGAAATTTTACACGAGAATACTATGGAGTCCAGAGGGTGACACAGGCTATATATGGGCGGGATTGGACAACATCCTGTGGCACCTACTATACAACCTAAACTTTTAAACCGATATACATAACTCCGACTATAGACCAGCTACGACCATGAAACAAAAAACTTAAATACAACCAAAAAAAAAAAAAATCAAAAACAAAAGCAAATCTAAAACAAAAGCAAAAATACACAAAACAAATTAAAAATACTATAACAAAAGCAAAATCACAAAAGTAAAAACACAAAAGCAAAAACACAAAAGCAAAAATACAAAAACCAAAGTAAAAACGGCACATAAACATACGCAAAAATACAAAGCAAAAGAAAATGACAAAACCCAAAAGGAAAAATACAAAAGTAAAAACCAAATGTGCAAAAACACAAATAAAATCACAAACACAAATGGAATTTGTGTCTTTGCTTTTGTGTTTTTGAGAAAACACAAAAAGTTAAATGCAAAACACAAAGTTAAACAAAATCAAAAATGAAACAAACAAAAACGCAAAAAGGAAAATAAAACAAAATCAAAAGAATGTTAAAACGACACTTTAAAATTTAAAGTTTTCCCTTTTTTTCAGTGTACTTAATGGTTTATTCAAAAGGTATATTCAAAAAATCCTTAATAAAAAACCATGTGAAATATATATTTTTTCAAAATTTTTGGGATATATATATACAAAATTATTCGAAATTTTTAAAAATATGTTTTACCATAATTTTAAATAAATTTGTATTATTTTTCTGTAGTGCGTAATATGAAATGAGTATTTTTAGCAAATGCACACATCAAATTTCAAAAGTCAATTAGTTAATACACAAACCGCGTAAAGATTTTAAGTACAACATTTTTCTACTAGATGGTGCTACACTCTTGGGTTTTTGTCTTGAATAAAACATTTGAAACAAAAAAAGTTGTTTCGTGAAAACATAGTACCTATGATTTAGAGTTGGCACGTAAGCAGATTTTAGAGTGATTCACGTAAATCACACTTTTTTTGAGTAGAACACAAAAGAAAAACTTCGTGAGTGAATGTGAGTGAGTACCATTTTTGGGTGAGTGAGTGTGCGTTATCCGAATATTTCGCAGAATTTTAAAACGTGATTTTCGCGTGATTCACGCGAATTACGCGTGATCAAGCTTAATAGTAATCGAATCTAAATTTACTCACGTGATTGTCAGTGAGTCTGAGTAGAACACAGAAAGTCCTTGAGTGATTAGAAAATTTCATTCATTCACATGCCCATCTCTAGTATGATTGCATATTGAATATTTTATAAGAAGTTGACTGTCACTAGCGTAACTCCATTTAATATTTTTCATTGAAATTAATTAATTTTTCTTCCTGTCCCGGTCACTTTTACTCCTACACGCCCATTACAAAATAAGTTATGTCATATAATAGTTATTAATTACAATTTACAAATATTTGCAAGTAATTTATTTGACATGGTAACTCGAACTAATTATTTTCATAAAATGCAAACATGAATTGGGCAACAATTTTACACATAGCGAACTGCACTCGAACCGGTATTCGTTTCGAGTTGGCCCATTCATTCTAGCTGCCAAATTATGCCACCTGTAATTGTATTACCAAATATTGTTCAATGGACCGCCTGTTGGGGCGTCCGTCCAAGTAACAACTTTGAGTGATTCGCGATAATTAATACGTTGTTGAGGGTTGAGACGTCAATGCGTGCGGTTGAGGCGTCAATGCGTGCGGTTGAGGCGTCAATGCGTGCGGTTGTGGCGCATGCATTTTGCGATGGCTGTTTGACTTTCAGGCGTTAATTGACTCGATTGCAGACGTCAATTGATCTTCTAAATTAACTGTATTTTGATTTTTTTTCATTTAATTTTTTTTCATTTAAAATTTCGAAAACAATTGAAGCACGCATCACAAAACAAATCCTTACTATAAAATTTTAAAATTCTTAGTAAAATCTTTCTCCGAAAATTCTTTTCAAAGTGTTAAATTAAGTGTTCTTCAAAATTCGTCCCAAGAAAATTCTTTTCACGAGATAAACAGACCGCAGACAATTCGACCCAACTAAAAATTCTTTCCATATTTTTATTACCAGAAAATTCCTCATCAGTATAACACTCAAGGCTTTGTCTGGAGATCCGAAAATCAAATCTGGCCTTTTCTTCCTTATATATACAAAATTTCCGGAAAACACACAGATAAATGGAACTTTGATCTATTATATGAAGACGAACAGAAAAAAGTCAGCTTTTTACAACAGCTACAACCTCTGCATTTTTCTGCTTAAATTCATGCAAAAACTATCTTTAAATTGACATCGACATGCCATTCATTTTTTCCAGCGTAGTTACCGGAACAATATCTGTCATTTCTTCATTTTTTCTGACTTATTTCTTCAAAATTTCCGACAAACACATAGCTAAATGGAAGTTTGTTGGTCGCGTAAAACAATTTATCAAATGTTATGAAAATTTAAAGCTTGACTCATTTTCCATCTATTATGGAAATAGAAAATGGACAGCTTTTGATACGCATTTCTTTCGAGTCAGCTAAAAACCTTTTAACTAATTTTTCTAAACTGCTTTCAGCATACCAAAAATGTTGTCTAGGGTACTACACAGAAAAAATTCGTAAATATAGCCAAAAAGTTACATCAACACAATCAAATGTTTGCTAAAACTGCGCCGACTAAATTATTAATTGTATTAGCGTACACATTCTTCATATTAGCAATCGCATTTGCTGGCAACAACTATGTGTATTCGCATACCACGTTGATGTTATAGCAGTACGTGGTCGCTATAGCAGTGAGTGGTAGCTGTAGCAGTGCGTGGTCGCTATAACAGTGCGTGGTGTGTGTTCGTGTACTCGCTTACAGAATTGCTGAATTTGTGAAATTGCTGGAATTCGCTTTTAATTAGAATTTTTAGTTGACGCGCATATAAGTTCACATTTGGTTCATGTCAAAAGAAACACTTATAGAGTTTGTACATACTCTATTGGTGTCGTTGTACTTTCACAAGAATTTATAATATTATATAATATAAAATACTTTTAAAACTCCGACCATACCAATTAAATAATTTGCTACTTAAGCAACATCGTTTATTGTGGTATATTTTTGGACGCAAATAACATTTTTTTTTCCCAGGCAATTCTTGTCGGAGTCAATTTTTTCCCGCAGTTAATTCTTATTCCCAGAGTCATTTCTTCCTGAAATATATTCATTCCAAGAAAAGTATACGAATTATACAAATAAATGTGTTTCGTGCCCGATGATTATTTATTCCAATACAATTTTCCTCAGGTAATTCTTCATCGAGTCAATCATTCGAAGACAATAATTCTTCAGAAAAATAATTCACGAGTTACTTCACACATTACCATTTCATTTCAATAAAATTCTTTCCAAAGACATTTCTTCCAAAGTCACTGAAATTCTACGTGCAGTTAAACATAAACATTATCACATCAAACATTTTAAGAGTATAATTATGCTTGCAGCAATAGTATGTATAATTAAAACAATTATGTTAAAAGAAACATGATTGGCTCAATTAGTTATTTGTCAGAGATTTCTTCTTTTTTGTGTACACTCTGTATTTTATTCATTTAAAACGTTTTCTTTGTGTATTCTTCTTCGCATATTTAACTTAGATTTACAAAATTTCATTTGATTATAATTAAAATAATTATAAATTATAAGAACATACTCAGTAAATCTTATTTTTACCCTAAACTCAGTTTATAAGCTAATCCATAAATTATTAAAATGTGACATTTATGAACTCTATTAACTAGTGTCAGGCGTCACTATGATAAAATTTATATATTAATAATTTCAATAAATAAATGAGGTTAACGTTTAATTTACATTTTAAATATTAAAAGTATTAATTAAAAAAACAAAAAATACAACTATTCTGAATATGGTCGCGTGCTCGCTCGAATTTAAATGCTTTCATTAATTTGCAAAATAAGTAATACGAAATTGACGACCTTGTTGTGCCCATGTCATGTTGTACCCGAACGATGTGTTTAGTATTTTATGTGCCATAAACTAGTTCTTAAGAGTGCAAAATTATGCTGCTGCAACATGCAATAATAATTGAATATAATTTAATAACATCTTAAATCAAAGACAAACAGTGGTATTTTAAATTTTAACAGCAACAACTGAAGTACACTCAGATTAAATTGGTTTCTTAAGTAGCTAATGGTATAACTATTGATTTTATGTTACTTGTATTAATAGTTTTTTCATATTAATTATAAAGTTTTCATTAAAGTTTAATTGTATTTAAAGTATATACTATTAATACTATTAATTAAATGATTTGTGTATCATATAATCTCAGAAGCAAATGTCCCATTAAGAAAAGAATGGCAAACTATTGTTTTTATGGTATATTTAATTATATATTTTTTTCAAATTAATTCAAAAGTTTTATATTCTTTATTATTAGTATTTGAAAAACATATTAATATTTATTTAGTGATTTGAATATTATTGTATATTTTGTAAGGCATACTATTAAAGTTTTAAACAATACTCTAAGTAAATGGCATACTACCAATTATTTTTTTAATTTAGTCTTATTATATTTGAAGTATTAAATCACTTTCAATATATTTAGTAGCTTATAGTATTATTACCATTAATTTTATTTGTTTTCTCCTTTAAATTATCATTCTGACAAACAAAAACTTTTGTAATAAGTTTTCCATCTCGTTTTAAATTATAAATAACTCAAAATGATTGTAATATTAATTTTTATTTAAATAATAATTAGAAAAAAACTGAAAATAATAATACTTAAAAAAAAATTTAATACGACTGTAACATTAAATACTTATATGACTTATTATTATTTTAAAAGGATTAATTTTAATGGACCAAATAATATATTGAATTATTTTATAATTTAGTCTCATTGATATAATATTTCCAACGCAATAAATAACTAATAGTTTTAAAACTATTGATATTATGTGTTTACTCTTTTAAAAATAAAATTCAGACTATGTGGCACACGAAAAATTTTGTAATGAGGTTTCAAACACGTTTTATATTAGAAAAACCTTATAATATTTATATTATTCTTTTAAATTTAATAAATGATTGGAAACATATTTAAAATTTATAATATTTAAGAGGAAACTTAATACGACTGTACCATTAAATACTTATATGACTTACTATTATTTAAAAAGGTATAATTGTCTATTAACTTTAATGAACCAAATAATATATTGAATTATTTTATAATTTAGTCTCATTGATTTAATGTTTCCAACATAATAAATAACTTATAGTATTAAAACTATTGATCTTATGTGCTGTCTCCTTTAAAAATAAAATTCTTACTATGTGTCAAACGAAAACTTTAGTAATAAGGTTTTAATCTCGTTTTAAATTACAAATAACTCATAATATTTGTATTATTCTTTTAAATTTAATTAATGTTTGGAAAAATACTAAAAATTATAATATATAAAAGGAAATTTAGTACGACTGTACCATTAAATACTTATATGTTTTTTATGAGTATTAATTTTAAAACGTATTATGGTCCATTAATTTTAATGAGCCAAATAATACATTGAATTATTTTATAATTTAGTCTCATTGATTTAATGTTTCCAACGTAATTAAGAATTAATAGTATTAAAACTATTGATATTATGTGTTTTCTCCTTTAAAAATAAAATTCTGACTACGTGGCACACGAAAACTTTTGTAATGAGGTTTCAAACTCGTTTAAAATTAGAAATAACTCATAATAATTATATTATTCTTTTAAATTTCATTAATGATTGGAAAAATATTAAAAAAATATAATATTTAAAAAGAGATTGAATACGACTGTACCATTAAATACTTATGTGACCTACTAAGGTATTACTTTAAAATTAATTTAACAAATTAAATTTTTTATTAATAGCTGTAATAATAGTATGTATCCTATGCTAATACTAAAAATTATAGTATCTCTAAAAAGAATTCTATTAATTTTGGAGAATTTTTATCTGTGTCTAGTAGCAAAACAATTTTAAAAGGAGCAACTGTTGCTCATTGGAACAACAAATGCAATGCAATTGATTGCAAATCATTGGCAGCAAATATGAATGGCCAGCAATTTGGCTGATACGAGATACGAAGACAGTTGGACAGACAGACAACTATAGAGATGCATGGACGGACTTCTGAATAGACGGACATATTGTCAGTTGGTCGCATGACAAAATTCTATGTGGCCGCGTGATATTTGATTATAGTATTTTAACTTTTTTTTTTGTTATATTTTATTATTTTTTTCTATTTTTTCTTAATTTTTTTTAGTTATTTTTTTTTAATTTTTTTAGTTCATATTTTTCAGTTTTTTTTTTTTTGCTTTGAATATTTTTCAAAGTTTTTATTTTTTTTTTGTATTTGTTTTCTTAGATTGTCGTTTGTTGTCCATTAATTGCGCTTGTTTAAGTTTAAGCCAGCAAATTTAGATAATCTTGGTCGGCATTATTTAGTCGAAGGTTCCTGCCTGACAGCTCGAATGTTGTCTGCATTTATCTTTGAGCAACAAATGCGCGTTAATTGCTGCAGCAATAGTAGTAGCAGCTGCTGCTGCTGTTGGGAATTCGCTGGCTCTTTGGGGGTTGACGTAGTGGCTTTTGTCAAATGATTTGTATTAGTTTTTGACAACTTTGTTTGCCAGAAGTTGGCAAATTTTACACAAGTCATAAATAACAACAACAATGTATTGCAGTTTTTGCTGCTGTCAATGTTGCTCGTTTCTGTGCGTCCAGCAAATGCATAAATTTAATTTGCGCCGTGATTTTCAACTTGGCATTGATTTGCGTTTCCTAGATAGACCTATCTGTTGATGTTGCTACGATTATTATGTTTTATACTTTTTTTTTCGCTACTTTTTTTGTAGCTGCTAAATATTAAATGTTGCTAAACCCCTTACTCTTGGCTTCTATCATTTGGGTTTTTTTTGTTCTTAATATTTGTTGTTATTTTTTTAAATATTTTTTTTCTTGCTCCACTTTTTTTGTTACTATTTTTTGTGCAACACTTTTTTTGTTGATGCCTTTTTACATTTTTCCACTAAGTTTTTAGCTCAAACTTTTTTGTTCATTTTTTGTTACAACTTTTTGTTTTGTCGCTACTAATTTGTTTTGTCGCTACTAATTTGTTTTGTCGCTACTAATTTATTTGTCGCTACTAATTTGTTTTGTTCCTATTACATTTTGTAACGCTATTATTTTGTAGCTAATATTTTTGTTTAGTTTTTGATACAAATTGTTTTTTTTCTATTGTTATATTAAAGCTATTATTTTGCTGCTACTTTTGGTTTTTGCTAATATTTTTTCTTGCTACTTTTACTTTTTGATTCTATTCTATGTTGCTACTTGATTGTTAAAATCTGCTACTACTATTATTACTACTATGCAATATTTTCGGTTTTAACTTTATTTTGTTGCTACTAGTTTTAGCTACAATTTTTGTTGCTGTCTTATTACATTATTGCTATATTTTTTGACAGAACTTTTTTGGTATTTTTTTCTATTGTTAAACATTTTATTTTTGTTGCTACTAATTTGCTTTCTGGCTACAAATTTCTTTTGTTACTAATAATTTGTTTTGTTGCTACTAATTTGTATTGTGCCTATTAATTTTATATTCTTTTTTGTAACTACTATTTTGGTTGATACTTGTTACGGCTGATATTCTTTTGTTGCTGATGCTATTATTTTTGTTGATGCAATATTTTTGATGCTACTTTTGTTTCCTGCTACTTCGTTTTTGTTGCTACTATTTTCAGCTATAAAGTTTATTGTTACCTTATTACATTATTTGCTCGTATTATTGTTTGCTACTATTTATTTTATAACATTTATTGTTGCTACTAACTTATGTTGCTTATTTGTTTTGCTGCTACTTTTTGAGAATTCCTTTTTTTATTTTAAATCAAATATTTTGTAGCAACAATTCTTTTGTTAGACAATTTTATGTGTTGTTCTCTTTTTCGCTTCTATTTGCTGTATTTTATTGCTACTATATTTACACCCAGAAAAAAATACTATATAAATAATAGTTTTTTACTATTAAAAATAGTTAATAGGATAAATTATTATTTTAATCGGAAAATACTATTAAATACTAGAAAATACCATGACATTGCCATTGAGTTTATATAAAAAGATTTATTTTTTGTATACTATTAAATCAATAATTGTCCTATTGACCAATTTTAATGGGATTTGAGGCATTTTTTTTCTGGGCTAGTTGCTACTATTTTCGGTTGATACTTTTTTCGCTACCATTTTTGTTATTGCATTAATTATTCAGCCCAATTCCAAATAAATACTCCCACAAATATTTGGAAGGAATTGTTTGGGATAAAATAGCATTGTATGTAAATTAAATACAAAGCTCTTTTCTCCCAACAATTTCTCCCAAATATTTATGGGAGTATTTATTTAGAATTGGGCTGATTATGTTTAGGTTCTACTATTTTTTTTGATATGTTTTTTAGCTTCAACTTTTTATATTTCTACACACAGAAGAATACAATTTTGTTGCGTCAACCAACTTCTTACCCAACCAACATATTCAGTTCTCTCAACCGCTTTATCCGTTGTTATTGTCAAAACTAAATGAATTGTAGTTTGGACGACAACCAATTTCGAACAGTTTTGAGAACAATTTAGTAAAGTTGTAGAACAATTGAGAATGCGTATATGCTAATATTTAAAGCGCCAATTCGTTTAACCGAATGAAATTGGTAGTTACAACTAATTTTTTCGTTCTTCCAACCTCATGCCGAAAGAGGATTTTTTTGTGTGTACTACAGTGTTTTGCCGGCCTCAGCAGTCCAGAGTTAGCGCGCTGGACTTGCATTCTGAAGGTCTCGGGTTCGAATCCCGGCTTCGGCATGGGCGCTCGTGGTGATATTAACCAAAAAATTGTAGGGAATAAATTTCACAGTACACATTTCGCTAATTCGGTTCTTTTAACTGATAGTTTTTGGTTAAAATATTTTTTAGAACAGACCTTGTGGTGTGTGTATATGATATAATTTCAAGTGTTAACTGAATATAGTAGTTCCATCAACCTATTTATAGAATTTGAGTTTCAAAATTTGATCAAAGCAAAATTAGTTGTTTCATCAACCTATTTATAGAATTAGAGTTTCAGCTAACTAAATTTAGTTGTTCCATCAACCTATTTATAGAATTTGAGTTTCAGCTGACTAAATTTAGTTGTTAAAACATATTTTTTGTACAATATTAAACCATCTGCGTCCAATCAGAATAGGAATTTAATGTGCCAACCAAAATGGTTCAGTTCGCTTAAATGACAAGTCGTTCCTTATAGCTAAATCAAAATATATCCTTTTAAATTTAGCCATAAGATTTGAATTACATCCAGTTTAGTATAGTTTTAGAAAATGTATTGTATTATGTTAGATTCTAACATTTCGTCAACCAATTTATTTTCGTTTTATCCATTCGAATTTGGTTATTACAACTAACAATTTTACAACGATTTTTCTTTTCGCACTACTATTTGTATTTTTGTTACTTAAATACTATAATTTTTGTTTAAAATTAATTTTTGGTTTTTGTTTACTGATTTTTTTCCGCATCCATCAATTTGTCAAAACGCCCCAAATACTACGTTAACTGAAAGTTAATTTTTACTTTTGTTTTCGTTTTGAATTCAAATTCGAATCACAAAAAACTACAATAAATAAAAAATGGCACGTTTGTGGGTGGCGCACAAGTGCCAGCAACAGCAATAATAATAATGATTTGTTGTCGTCTTTTTTTGTTATAGTGATTGCTGCCAAGTTCGTTGAAAAATGCATTTTTTTGTATGCTTTTCAATGCAATTTCATGGCTTTTCAATACAAATTAAGCACTTGTCCAGCTGCCATTTCAGTGGCTTTTGTTGCTGCTGCTAATGACGAACAGTAGTTGGAAATCATTAATAATTTATTCAAATATTTTTGATGAACTTTATGGCGAAAGCAAGTATTTATTGCAAAGACATCAATCACACAGCATAGAGATTTATTGCACCAACCAACTTATTCGGTTTGTCAACTGCTAAATTGGTTCTTATAACCAAAACTAAAAGGGTTCTTGTTTGGACTACAATAAGTTTATAACAATTTTCGAAAAATATGGTGTGTGTATGTGCTATTATTTGCAGTGACAATCGATAGTAGTTCCATCGACCAATTTGTAGAACTTTCGATTTAATAAAACAAATTTGGTTGTTATAACTAATATTTTCTTTTATTATGGCGAAATCAAGTTTTTATTGCAGTGATATCAACCACATAGAATAGAGATTTATTGCGACAACCAACTTATTCAGTTAGTCAACTGCTAAATCGGTTCTTATAGCCAAAACTAAAAGGGTTCTTGTTTGGACTACAATAATTTTAAAACAATTTTCGATAAATATGGTGTGTATATATGTTATTATTTGCAGTGCCAAACTATAGTAGTTCCATCAACCAATTTGTAGAAATTTCGTTTTAACCAAATGAATTTGGTTGTTATAACTAATATTTTCGTTTTTTCCTTCATCCTGCAACATGAGTATTTTTCTTTATGTTGATTTTTATGTAATCTGCTAGAAAAACACAAACATATTTAAATTGTTTACCACTGTGCAACGTAATAAACCGCAGACAATAATAAAAATACAAAAATTTCATTTATCAAAGGGAAATTTCTGCAAATATTTTCCTCATTCAACACTAATGATTGCTGTCATTGCGTTCAACAACAATAACAACACCAATAATAATTGTTGCCGTCATCGTCATAAGACAAAATTCGCGTAATCCTTGCAACCACATGCAGCAAGTGCGACGACATATATGCGGCAACCGCAAAAGAAATGCAGCAACAATATACGGCAACAGCAGCAATAGTAACAACATCAACAGTAAGAGCAACATTTGAATGCGCGCCAATGATTCGTGCGGCAATCGTGCCATTTTAAGCACTTTTACATCATAATTGCACCTGATCGTGCCACATCGATTACACTTGAGTTCGCTTGACTTTGTTGACGTTAGACAAAATTTTACTGAACAAATGCGACTATAAAGCGACTGCAAAGCAACACCAATATAACACCAAAGCGACTCCTAACTCCTATGCCGACTCTTAGCAACTCTTAGCGACTTTTAGGCGACTTTCAGGCGACTTTTATGCTACATTTCTGCGACCTCTATCAACTTTGCATTTGCTTCTCTGTTGATTAACATGTCTTGCGTCTTATTATTGTTTTTTTGTGAGATGCTGTTGGTGCTTTGAAATGATTACTGCAAGTTTTCTACCTGCAGCCAACATGCGGAAGGATTTTGATTTATTTTACTACGACCCGACCACCAATTGAAATAGTTTAAATTCATGCATAATTTTCGTGTTTCGATTACAAATTGTTGCAATAAAATGAGTGATGAATTGCGCGTGGCCAATCAATGCAGCTGACTGCATGAAAACCCAATAAAATGTTGTAGAGCAATTGACAAAATGCTGCTGCAAGTTTGGTTGATGTGCGTGAAATAGGGAAATAGTCAAAATTAAAGCATTATCTATTAAAAAAGTGAAAGATAATAGTTTAATTTTGGGATAGATAAATATGAAAGAAGTATTGTTTTAGAGATATTTTAGGTTTCTAATTTCTATTTTTATTTATGAGCACACGAAATTTACTTTTTTTCCATTTTTATGAAAATGCTCGTACACAAAATCCTCTTTTAGCATGAAGTTGTAAGAACGTAAGTAGTTGTACTAACTAACTTCATTCGGTTCAATCGAATTTTCAACAAATTTGTTAGCGAAACTGCTATTTTCGGTTGGTGCTTGAAATATTAGTCCATACACACTCCCAATGGTTCTAAATCTGTACTAAATTGTTCTAAAACTGTTCGAAATTGGTTGTAGTCTAAACTAAACTGTTTTAGTTTTGACAATAAGAACCGACTAAAGAGTTGGTTGGCGCAACAAATCTTTATTCTGTGTGTAAGCGTCTGTTTTAAATAGCTGTCACATTAAAACCTTTGATAGATCTGTATGAAAATTCAGGTTCGTTCCGTCGACAGATACTGCTTGACAAGCAACATGTTTGATTGACCCACCCTCTATTATACAGTTCTTGTATTATTTTTTTTACATACAGAAAAAACTTCTTTTGGCTTAAGGAAGGAAGAATGAAAAAGTTAGTTTTACCACCAACTAAATTCTTTCGGTTAAATCGAATGGTTTACAAATTTGCTGACGGAACTGCCATATTAGCCTATACACATGAAATATTAGTATATACACACTCCTAATGGTTCTAAATCTATACTGAATTGTTCTAAAACAGTTCGAATTGGTTACAGCACAAACTACAATTGGTTTTACTTTCACAATAATAACCGACTAAGCGGTTAAGTGAACCGAATAAGTTGGTTGGGCAAAGAGTTGGTTGGCGCAACAAATCTCTATTCTGTGTGAGTAATTTTGTTATATACACTCGTCAAATTGTTTAAAAACTGTTATAAATTGGTTGTAGTACATACTACATCATTGTAGTTTTTGCTATAAGAATCGACTTAACAGTTCAGAGAACTAAATTAGTTTGTTGAGCAATTGGTTGGCTCAACAAATTTTTTTTTCGTGTGCATCTTTTTGAAACCGTTGTAAAGCCGTTTTAAAGCCAAATTATTATTATTCCGTTCTAGTTATTTTTAAAACGGTTATGATTTTTGTTATCCCTAATTTCAACACCTACAAAAAGCAATAAAACTATCGAATTGTCCTGGGGTGACACATGTTTGACAAGATTAATGTAGCACCAAACTATGACTTGAGAAACTGCAAAGCTGGTCAAAAGTTAAACGACAAAAAGACAGACAGACCAAAGAGATAGACATACCAAAATACAGTCAGACAGACGATGGAAACACACGCAGGCAACACGCACGCGATTCATTGACTGCGATGTCAAATGGTGTAAACAGTAGTCAAAATCAATTGCTGGCAACAGCAACAACAATCATCACAAGTGTGTAACAACAACAACAAGAAGAACAACAGCAACAACTTAGCAGCCATGTCAATCTGCGCATGTGTAACATGCCTGCCAGCAACACACCTACTACGTTCGTGAGCAACAGCCAACAGCAACAGTTGTTCGTTTAAGCAACAACATAAACCAAACAATTGTGTTGTTGTTGCTGCTCCAACCCTGCAGCAATACAACCGCTACGGCTTGGTAGCAGTTACAAGAAAAACCAACAAAAACTAATTTACGACACTTTTGACATGCTGCTGCTCGTTTGGTCTCTTCGTCGTTGTCATCGTCTCTTTTGCTGAAAACTAAAACGAAAAAAAAAACAAAGTCACAAAAATGTCCGCCACAAAATCGTGTCTCGCAGTGCTGCCAAATTTTATTGGAAGTATTTTTTTTTATTGTTATTTGCATTTATTAAGGAAGCAACTAACATCAATGGGTGTTATTGTTGGTGGTACTTCGACTGTGTCTCGTCGCTGACAAGCGTTAGTTTTTCTCTAATGCCTTCGTTCAACCCATTCATTAATTTTCCACATGGCGTCCACCGTCTCAACTGTTTGGCAGCACTTGTAAAAATGTGCCAAAATTTGTCTGATGCCATCAACGTCGATGACGACGACAACAACAGCTGTTGCAGCGGCGGCGGCGGCGGCGGCAGCAGCAACATCGCGTGGGTTTTGCGGTAGTCATTTTGGCAACGAGCGCATTTTATGCACCTGTTATCAAACGGCTACAGTCATGGAGAAAACTTTGTAAATTACGAGATAAAATATGATTTGAAACATTGTAATTTTACTACACACAGAATAGAGATTTGTTGTGCCAACCAACTTCTTGTTCAACCAACTTTTTCGGTTCTCTTAACCGCTTACTCGGTTCTTATAGTCCAAAGTAAAATAGATGTAGTTTGGACTACAACCAATTTAAGATCAATTTCGAACTTATTTAGAACAATTTGGTGTGTGTATAGGTAACATTTCAAGCGCCAACCGAATATGGCGTAGAAATTTTGTTTTAGTCGAATGAAATTGCTTGTTATAATTAACTTTTTCGTTCTTCCAACCTAATGCCCAAATAGGATTTTTCTGTGTGCATGATAACGTGGTATACGGATGGACCAAGGAACGGGTGAACGGAGACATGTAGACTCCAATTCTTCGTATACACACATAGAAAAATCCTCTTTTGGCATGAGGTTGGAAAAATGAAAAAGTTAGTTGTACCAACTAACTTCATACGGTTAAATCGAATGGTTTACAAATTTGCTGGCGGAACTGCCATAGCCTATACACATGAAATATTAGTCCATACACACACATCTAATGGTTCTGAATTTGTACTAAATCTAAAACAGTTCGAAATTGGTTGCAGATCAAACAACAACTCTTTTAATTTTGACAATAACAACCGACTAAGCGGTTGAGATAACCGAATAAGTAGGTTGGGCAAAGAGTTGGTTGGCGCAACAAATCTCTATACTGTGTGCATGGGAAACACTACCAGCATCTTTCAAGCGGAAATATATGCTTCAAATAGATGCGTCCAGTTCAATCTGACCTATTGGGCAGCCATAATGACACTAGAATAGTATGAGATGAACTCAGAAGTAGTACACACATAAAAATGAGTTTGGAAGAACATAAAAGTTAGTTGTACCAACTAAATACTTTCGTTTAACTCGAATTCTGTACAAATTTGTTGGCGGAACTGCCATATTAGTCTATACACTTGAAATATTAGTCTATACACACTCCCAATGGTTCTAAATCTGTAATAAATTTTTCAAATACAGTTCGGAGTTGGTTGCAGTACAAACTACAACTCTTTTAGGTCAGGAATCTTTCTGTGGAATCATCGACAGTGTTGTCAAAAGGCTATTAAAGAACAACAGTCTAATATCAGAGAGGACCTATGGTTGGCACAGAAAAAATGCGTCAATCAAAGAAATTTAATGGAACTTATACATAAAATAAATTTAAATAACTCATCAAGCTACACTGTTGACTTGGTAAATAACCGAACAGAATGGGTATACAATCGGACAGTACATGTAGATTCTGTCTAGAAGACTTGGAGCCACACAACCAAGTCATGTCATGTCTCGGAAACCTCTGATGTCTGCATTTTTTTTATATAACTTCTATCTTTATTTTATCCATTCTAATTTTTAAAATTTATTGTACATTCAAATTCTTTGACAAGAAACGATATATAATCATTAATCGTATCGATATCATATTATTTTTCGAAGCAATATAGAACTTTGGTCGGTTTTTTTGTTGATATCTTTCCAATTTCAAAAAAACTCCGACAGAACGCATCGATATCTATCTACCATGTAGATCAAATTTGACGCTCGATATTCACAGAAAAAAAAATTCATCAATATGATGAATTTATTCATAAATATTATGAATATTTTAACCAACTACCAGATTCATCATATTGATACCACCGTTCATTAAATGACATATTGATGAATTATACATATATATGAAATTTTTCGTACTATCGAACGTCATAGTCAAGAACGAAATATTCAATACATTGAATTTGTATTGTCATATTGATGCATTTGTTCATAGTATTTATGAATATATATTTTACGAATTTTTCAAAAAAAAAAAATTGAAAAATAATTCGAAGAAAAGGTGTTGTTGTAAAAGTTTTATTTAAAAATTAAAAAAAAAATCAAAAAAAAAAAAAAATTGGAAAAAAAAATTTACGGAAAAAAAAATTCCGAAAAAAAAATTTATTCAAAAACAAAAATTTACGAAAAAAAAATATTTTTCAAAGAACATTTTTACAGTATTTTTTTATGTGGTTCAATACCTAAATGAAAAATCAAATTTTAGTAAAATACATTATATTTAATTTATTATTAAAATAATAACTAAAATGTTGTAGGTAATTATTTTATAGTTTCTTTTCGAATATTTTTTCTTTGTGTGTTTTTAAAAATGAAGTCTTAAAAATGCCAGCAGGATTCATGAATATAAAACGACTGATTATTGAGTAACAGGACCAATTTATGTGCTGGGAGTAAAACCTACGCTGCTTTAATATGTGGATACTTGAAAATTCTGCGTGTCCGTGTCTTAGTCTCAATGTAAAACTTAATCGAAACTATCGTCAAGCGAGACATGTTCATAATATTATTTAATTTTATTACGAAAAGCCTCACATTGAGTCAATTTTATAGACAAACAGTAGCACCATGAATATTCACCATGAATGCGAATGCGATGCCATGAAGTGGGAAATTAAAGAAATTTTATGGGCGGACATGTTACAGGCACTACATTGGAATTTCAAATATTGCACGCGCAGTATAAACCCCAATCGTTGTGTTGCCAACATTTTAAATGTGAAATTTGGTGTAGTATGTAACTCTTTGACCTGTGATCATACGGTATGTTTTTTTGGGTTTTTGGCTTATAACACAGCAGGTTGTTAAAAGCACTTCAAACATAATTGAAGCTGGCCACCTGATCGCGCCACCATAACCACTATAGACACAAGGCAGTCCATATCCACGGCGGCTCCTGGGATCATGGGAAATGTGAAAGTCAAGTTAATAACGTGTGGGGGCAGCACTGGGCTGACACATTAACAGCTTAATTGTAAAATCTATGCTGACTGCCTGTGGCGTAAAAAAACTAAACGCGCGGTTTCATGCATGACTGACTGGGTGACAGTCTGGTCCAACTCCATTTACTACCGACTCTTTGTGTTGTACAAGTGGGTGGATGCCTCATAGTTTGGTTTTTCATTTTATATTTTTCTCTGCAGTACGTAAACAATCCATACATACTTATATAAAAATGGTCTGGACAACAATGAACCCTATTTATTGTAGTTGGTTTTATTTGCAGGAAGTCTTTTAAAAATTTTATTGCTCAGCATTTGCATAATCAAATCACATATGCCGTTTTTTTACAGCTGGAGGACAATATCATCCATTGTGTGTTTGTACGAACTATATACGTTAGATATCTGCAAAATGTATAAAATATGCACTACTGCACTCTACAGTATTGAGTGCATTTTTCAATGACAGTCTACAGTATTATAGTGAAGTCTCTCCAGTGACATCACTACACTGCAGTATTTGTTTCATTGCTGTCAAGTAGTGTCAAGACTTTATTTTTTCAAAACATTCATTGTTTTGAAAAACAAAAGCAAATGACAGTACTGTCGCTGAAAATTCAACAAGTACCGAGTGAGAAGAGTAACGAGTGAGAAGACGAACATTGAAAACAACAAAAATTCTGCGGCTCGGTGTTCGAGGGCAGTAATGCTTTTCTCGATATTTATGTCTTTATTAAAAATACAACAAAACAAATTGTAAAAAAAAAAACGTTGTACGACAAAAACAAAGCATTGGCTAGCCAAAAGCAATATATTCAACAAAGATTTTTTTTTTGTTGAAAAAATAAATATGTTGAAAAAAAATATTAATAAAAATCGACTTTGCTCAAAAATTGAATCTTCAATGTCTATGCTGAAACCATTTGTTTCTGTTCGAAAATATAAAATTTGAAGTTGGTAGGTATTAATAAAAACATTGGGCTAACCAATTACTTTGAAAATTTTGAAATAAAATAAAATAAAAAATGTTCTCAGAAACTGAAGGCTTGCTCGAAAGTAAGTCTCATAAGCAGTTCATTTTAGTATTTGAATTTTTATTGCACATAATCATAGACCTCTTCACTACAACTACGTCTTGTTTTTTGTTTTGTTTTGACACTACTTTGCCTTTGTTGTTGTGAGCAAGACATTCATTTGATTTTCAAGCATATAGTCGGCGACAGTAAATGTTTTGAAATAAAATGAATGTCTTGAAGTGGGTTTCAAATGCATTTGTGCAGATGTCTAATATATATAATGCACCGGAGGAAGAAATGTGTATAGTACTTTTTTGAGTTAATTTTTTTGTAATAAAATATGCCAGAAGGAATTTTTGATAAATAGATTTTTTTCAATTTTATATTGGGTGCTATTTGGTTTTATTTTTTTTTTTTTACAAATTAACCAACGCTCAGGGGATGCCCTATTCATGCAATGCATAGTGTTGATCGTAGGAAAGGATTATAGGTTAGAGGGAGGAGAGATACAGTGAATGTTTGTTTTGAATTTGCCAATATCAAAAATGTCGGGAAAAACAGACGCAGGGAGATTGTTCCACAAACATATCGTGGGACTGAAGAACGAATTCTCTCTGTAATGCGTGGTTTGGTTGAAAGCCGAGTGGACTACGAAGAGATGGGCTTGGTTCGTTGCCCGAGTAGAACGAGAGAACACACGGACTGGTGGAATCAGGCCATGTATTTCCCCCGAACACTTACCATTGTAATACATATAACTTTTCATTATCATAAGATGAGGTTTTTTTACTCCACTGAGTATTATTTTATAAATATTATTTTATAAGAAATTTATTACAGTGGTTATTATTTTATTGGATGTTATATGAGGCGTTATTCGTTTGCTAAATATTAAATAATGTAAATTATTATGGAATTTCGAAAATTACAAATAAAAACCATGATTCTTTTTTCCAGATAATTTAATCTGACCATAATAAACTCATTCAAGGATTTTTGTATATTTAATAAATGGTTTATTAAATATACAAAAGATTAACTAAGATTATACATCATCTGTATAATCTGCTGTCAAAACATAGAAAAAAAGTCTTTTTAAGACTAACAATTTGATCACATGTGTACCTTTCTAAACCACTCTTATCTATATATGACTGTAAATTTCCCCAGAAGTGTTTTGTTTTATTGGTATAACATAAGAATTCTTAATTGATTTTTTTTTTCAAATAATACAGACTACGATTCCAAAACATTTGAATATTTTTAATAAATTCGCGGTTTTCGACGTAGTATTTAAATTTTAAAATACTAAATATAGTTTTGGATTAGTTATCCGAGTAAACAGAAAAAAAATCATCAAAATGATGAATTTATTCATAAATATTATGAATTTTTTCACAAACTACCAGATTCATCATATTGATACCACCGTGCATTAAGTGACATATTGATGAATACATTCATTATATATATGAAATTATTCGTACTATCGAACATCATAGTTAAAAACGAAATATTCAATACAATGAATTTGATTCGTCATATTGATGAATTTGTTCATAATATTTATGAATTTAATATTTTTTTTACAAATTAAAAAAAAAAAATGTTTTCGAAAAAAAAAATTTTGTTGTAAAAATTTTATTTAAAAATTAATAAAAAAATAATTCGAAAAAAAAATTAAAAAAAAAAATTTATTTTCGAAATAAAAAAATGTCGAAAAAAATGTTTTGGAAAACAATTTTTTTTTTCAAACAAAATTTTGTTCTAACATTTTTTTTTAAATATTTTTTTTTATATATATATAACTTTTTATTAATAAAAAGTTGTAATTATAAATAAGTATATTTAAAACATTTTACTAATTTATGCATGTTGAGCAAGCATTAAAAAGGGTTTTTCAACAGAGACGCTACAAAAGTAGAGCGACAGGGACAGCAAACGACGCCATATTTCTTGCCGCTCTTTTGACATTTCTCTTCAGTAAGGTTTGCCATTTCATGATGGAAAGATATACGAATTCTAATTTCGGTAGTAAATTTTAATAATTTCGGCTCGTTGTTGACTCGTATATCTTTCCATCACTTTTGTAGCATCCCTGTTGAAAAACCCTTGAACAAAACTTTTTTAGCGCTCTTATTGAAAACCCCTTTATATGGAATAAAATACAAGAACTTCTTGAGAACTGAGTACAGTTACCAAGCGTTCATCATATTTATGATCGCATTCATAACATTGATGTCGTGTCATTAATATTGTGAATGGTTCTTCACTATAATGAATCATGGTTTGAAGAACGGAATTCATCAATATGATGTACATTATTTTTTCTGTGTATGTAGTCAAATATAACATAATCAAAGTTTGTTCAACATTTTTAAATATTAGAAATTAAACAATGTCGTAGAGTAAATGGTAATAGTTTTACGAAACGGTGTTTGATTTAAGTAAGAAATGGCGATATTCACGATATAAATAATAAATTCCGAAGAGATAGCATCTCTAATTTCAAAGAGTGTCTTTAAATCATTTTATCTGGAAATTTCAGTTTTCTTGAAACCGTCTTGCCTTGTTATCGGAAAGTTGTAGGGATATCAAAGTTGGCATAATGCCATATTTAGTTTACCCTGTAAATCAATTTTAATCGTACAATGGACTCTGGATATATATATATATATATATATATATATATATATATATATATATATATATATATATATATATATATATATATATATTTTAAATGGAGCGTTTAAAATATAACTATATAACTATTTAAAATATAACTATTTAAAAACACATTATATACTTTAAAAGGTATTTTTGTATTCACAGCAAAATACTTTATTAATGCAAATTAAACTCAAAGTATCTCTATCAACAAAATGCCCCATTCAAATAACCTAACCATTCAGTTAAATCCTTCGACTGCCGATCGGTTGCATACACTGCACGATCATTATCTAATAAAGTAAATTTGTAACGCATTTCTGTACTTTGACTTAACTGGACCGGCAGCCGCATTGTCAGAGCCAACTACAACATCCAGTGCGGCTTACATAAGCCCAGGTAATTGTCTGGTCCTCAGCAACAACATATGGGGTGCACTGAGAAAAAGTCAAATAAGCCAAGTGGGGCAATCAAGCACACATACGAACACTTGGTGGTCGATCACTGGGTCGACGCTTGGTCGAATGGTCGTTTTAAGGAATTATTAAAATAAAGAAAAAAAAAATTAAATAAAAACATTTTATCAGAAAAACAAACAACGATCGTAGGTTTTTTTTTTGTTAGCGCGATCGCCAAATTTGCAGGTGACGTTCGTTTGTGAATTTTTGACAGTTTAAAACAGCACGATCGCCGCAGAGCAGAGCATAGTAGACTTGTTGCAGATCATAGCTAAAAAAATAAAATAAAAAATTTTTCACTGCGAGTAACGCAAAAGATATCGATTGGAATTCTGCAGCTAGTTGAAGGCAGACGGCGCGCGTTCACAGTGCGATCACAGCGGTATTAAGCGATTATGCAGTCAATTTTTGAATTCTTCACGTTATACAGACTTTATACAGGGTACAACACATGCCATAACGTAAGCTAAGCAAGCATAACATGAGTTACCAAAGTTGAAAGTGTGAAATTGAAGATCAATCGTTCGAGTCAGTGCTAAAAGTATTTTTTTTTCCAATAAACTATATTTGGCGACTGTTGGTTGGTTGCTCTTGCCAATTTTATTAGACCGTTGATAACACTTAACCTCTTAAATCTTTTATACAAAAATTAAAATGCGAAACCTGGACAGAGGTCAGTAATTGCGATTTTTGCAAACTGTTCATTTGACGATTGTTGTCTTATGATTGTTTTTTTGATCTTTTATGATTTTTGAGCATTTTTATGGCACGAGTGAATGCGTAACAAATGCATTGATCAGTGGGCGTTCGTGTTTATTATATAATGAAAATTATTAATTGGCAACGTTCATTGTGATTGTATTTTGACAAATCATATATATATAGTCATTGTTAAAGTAAGACTAAATAAATACATTTTTTTTAACTACATAATACAAATTGTAGATACTCTTCTATAGATCAACATGTTTTCATCATTTTATACAAATATCGACGCCATCGATCAATTATACGCGAACTTAGTGTAATATTTCGATGGACTTCAAGATTCTAATTAAGTTTTTGGAAATTTCCAACAGTTTTCAAGTCGTTACGAAAACAAAGTAAAGTTAAATTAATATTTTTCTATAAATTCCCTAATTTCGAATTTCATATTTGTTTTATATACATCAAACTGTTTTCGTAATATTGACGAACAAGTTAATCAATATAACGTACAAGCATACATGTTTTGATGTAGTCGTTTGTCAATAGTACGTATTGGAATCTTCAAACTCATGCTCTTATGTATCACTAACACATACAGGAATAGTGTAATGGCGGAAAACAAGTTAGACGCCGTGTTGTGAACATGTAAAAGTTGGTCTTCTGTTTCTTTTCTGCCCAAAAATAATAAAATAGAATACGTAAATTTTATTGGAAAATCGGAATAAAAACTGGATGCTTCAAGACAATAATTTGATGAGAATGATATCGAAATAACATTAAAGTTTCAATAGTTATTACGAAATTCGCAGTCAAATAGATTCCATGAATTGATTTCACTGTAAATTTCTTTGAATATTTTTGTTTTATTTAATTACTATTTAATTAAAATCATTTTAAATATTATGAACGTGTTTATTAAATAGCATTCGTAATATTAACGTACACCGTACTTCGAAATCTTTCAATGTGCTAGTAAATCTCGATTGATTAACATTATACGTAATATTGACGAACGCGATCATCGGTTAACATTTGATTAATTTGTTTGTCGTATTGATGTACAAGTTCGTTGTATTTACGTAACTTTTTGGTTCTGTCTAGTTAATAATTCAAAACTTTAGGCAATATTAGGTTTTAGGTTATATGGTAATTATTGGAATATTCTACTAATGCAAATATTTTGACAAATCATTGGTTTTACTCCATTCATCACAGCGAAATACTAAAAAGCTTTTTATATATTTTTTTTCTTGTTAAAACTTATTTTATTTGCTTACACGATCACTTGACAGACAATTGACCTAACAATAAAATTCGTTTTTATTTTTGTACTATTCTCAAGATAAGCTGCGAGCTAGAGCAATATTGTTGACCCAGAATTTGATTTTTACTTAAATGACTTCAAATGTATTTGACATAGGGTTCGTAAATAATACATGATTTCACATTCCTGAATATTTTAACCAATGAACATACTTGATTTACAGAAAATATAATTTTCTTCACAATGATTTAGATAATCTTGTCAATCTTTATATATTGAGAACTCTAAATATTGAGTACTTTAGATAATGATTATTTTATATATTGAGTACTCTAAAAATTGAGTACTTTTGATAATGAATATTTTAGATAATGACTACATTAGATAATTATGTGCTTTGATAAATTTAGGCAATGATGTCTTAAGTTAATTAGTTTTTAAAATAAATCAATACAAGAAATATTCGACTCTAAATTTGGTAACGAATTTAGAATCATTCGGGTTCGCATATCTGTAATCTGAAGTTCGTGTTGATCCATATCGTTCCATCGCAATTTGAAGTCACAATTAGATAAGGTTTTTCATAAAAAATCAAATCCATAGTCGAATTGATAATCTTGAAGATACGTTACTTTTTATGTTATTACTTGCCCCATAGTGCAAGCAATCAACAAGATTAAATGAGACGCCAGACAATTCAGTGTACGAAGCAATGAGTTAGAAAGAGACGGAAGATCATTCAGCGCACTGAGGCAATATGCGAGAAAAAGATGGAAGATCAGCGCATTAAAACACATGAGTGCGAATGAGATGGAAATAGCATACAGCATTCACGAACAGTTTAGAAGATTCTCGAAATATGTTTAAACTTGTCGATCTGATGTATGCAATATATAAGGTCGCCGCATCTGAGGCGCAGCACTTCAGTAGTGATTGGAAAGTGGTCGAGTGCATCTGTCGTCTCTGTTAAACGAAATCAAAATGCCATATTAGCATTTTTTTTTGTAACTTTGCAATATCAAAAAACAACAGAAAATGACATATGTAGATAAAACGAAGCATTACGCACTATGAGAGACTCAGAAAGGATTCAAATAATTCGCAATATATTTCGATATTTGTTTAGAATTTCTGACGTCTGAGAATTTCCTAGATATAATTTTTTCAGAATACTTAAGCTTTGAACTCCGTTTTATCTTCCATAACCAACCCGGCTTTGGGAGCCAACTGGGAGTCAAGAAAGTATCACCATATATTCGGAGAAAATATTTGTCTTAAGATCTTCGGTAACATTTTAAGAAAAGATCGTCACTATCATGCCAACGGGGCGAAAGTGCAATTTTTAACCGTTTTGTTGGATATTTCTAGGCACAAAAGACAAAACCAAGGGGGTGAATTTGAAAAATTGAACATTTTTTCATGCCAAAAGGGCGAATCTTTTCGTTTTTTAGCAATAACTTTTTATTGATACGTCCTAAAATGGTGGTTTGAAGGCATTTATTGTTTGTTTTTAAAGTACCTATCGATCTGCATCATTAATTCTAAATATGTTCTTGCAAATAACTAAAAATTCGAAAATTTGAAAATCTTGTCATGCCAAAAGGGCGAATCTTTTCGTTTTTTCGCCATAACTTTTTATTGATACTAGATAAAATAGTTGTGTAAAGACATTTATTGTTTGTTTTTAAAGTACCTATCGATCTACATCACATGATAAAATAATGTTTGACAAAATATTTTATCTTGCTTAAATAAAGAGTTATAGCATAAAAATCTAAAATATTTGCGTTTGGCCAGGATATAGCCTCACAAAATCCGTATTTATAATTCAGTAAGTTGTCCAAATCGAAAGATATTTTATTTACTTTATAATAATTGATGAGTAAACTAAAATAACAGAAAAAAATTGACAAAAAAAAACTAAATTTTGCTAATTTTTAAAGTACTTCAAACTTTAAAATTTGATTTCTCAACATTTTTTAAAATGCACATTCGCCCCTTTGGCATGACAGTGACGAGACGATTTACATAAAAGTGACCCTATACTAGGTAACTTTTTTGGCAGGCAGTTTGGAAAAAAAACAGATAAATACTTTCTGTCCGTTCTCAAAATATGCCGGGAATCTGCTTAATAATGACATCAAATTTGATTAACGGTATATTTGCCGGAAATATGCCTGAATTTCCATAAATTATTTATTGAGCCGACAATATTTATGGCATTTTTCAGAAAGTCTTTAATCATATTGTAAAAAAGAGAAAAAGTAGAAAAAGGCTTCCTATTTATATACCCCCAAAATGTGCCAGAAATATGTATTTTAAATTCCACAATATACCGAGATAAAATTTCAGGTTATTTTGGAGTATAACATTTTATGAAATTTTAAAGGCAGCATGAAAACTTTCGTTAACATGTTTCTAAACTTCAATTATCATGAGCTGCTATAAGTCTCATAAAGTTCCATTTATCTGAATGATTGTCGAAAAAATGACCTCTCGAAAAATGCCCAAAGGATTTAAATATAAGCGGTATATGTATATTCCGAACCCTGTTGCTGCACCAACACTTTTCGTCCACACGATCGACTTTGGCCATTTGGCGCCCCCGAATAAAATGTACATGAAGTGAATTCGAAAACGGACTCGTGTCCGTTTTTCCTGCTCATGTTTGAATGTGATCACGATTCTAGAGCAACAGCGCCGAGAACAGCACATTTCAATTTCAATTGATCGCAGTCATAAGATATGCGCTGGCCAAGTCTATTGGCTAAGGTCTCTCGGATATTGTTGGCAACTAAACTGAAAGAACAATGAAAATGTCTGTGTTTTTTTTTTTGTTGTGTAAATAATTAGCGAAAAATATGGTGCTGCATGGTGTGGACAAATGCATAAAATGCAGTTTATTGCAATAGTCCGATCATTAATGGCGTTTGAATCTTTTACAATTTACGATCGTTGTACGATTGTCGGGTGCTGATCATGCTAAAGGTATGTGTATGGGGGTCTGATCGTGAAGGAGTTGTTCCGGATACTTGCAGACAACCACGACGACAGCGACAGTAATAGCAACAAAAAATGCAAACACGACGAAAACAACATGTTGCTGCTGATCGCGAGATGCGTTGGCCGATCATGCGGTGGCCCATTGTTGCCAGGTGTTTCGCCGGACTCGCGTCTAAAATGCAAATTAAACAAATTAAGCATGCACTTTTTTTACACAATAAAAAAAGGCTA
Source organism: Dryomyza anilis (assembly GCA_951804985.1). NCBI lineage: Eukaryota > Metazoa > Arthropoda > Insecta > Diptera > Dryomyzidae > Dryomyza > Dryomyza anilis. The sequence goes on from OX638133.1 coordinate 25,800,062, forward strand.
CTCGAGGGTGCTGTTTTTGTTTATGAAATCAATACAAATGATCTTGTGATACTATATTGTAGTAGAGCATGGTAGTACCTATACTAAGAAATCGTTTTCAGCAAAAAGAACCCTAAGTGCTGGTTTTATTGCACAAGAATTTCGCATTTAGTCACAAGTTATAGATTGTCTTTAATATGTTTTTTGTACTATAGTTCTTCTGGGTTTTTTGTGAAAGTCAAACAAGCAATTATTGCACGAATTTAGTGCATGTTGCACGACATTTAGTTCATTTCGTTCCGTGTCGTTCTGATCGAGTTACGAATTTAAGGAAAATCTTAATGCGAGATCACGTTGTATGGTTATTTTTTAAGTTTTTATTTAATTTTTTCATTTTCCACTAAACAGGAAACATGCTGTGGTTTAACCTATACGATCGGCGATCATTACATGACCATTGTTCGGTCGCACTGTTGCTTGACATGCTAATTGCCACCCACAACGTTCTGAGGCTAGGCCGCGGCCTCCGCAAAGCAATTCAATTAGAAATGCATTGAATTTTTATTTCAGTTATTTACAATAATAATTGTCAGTGCATTTTAAGATCGAATTATTGATTATGTCACTGGGCAATTAATTGGTTATTTTTCTTTCTTTTAGCCGTCATCATTAAAATGATTAAAATCAGTTATACTAATTTAATTGATTTTAATATTAATATTATTTTAACCAGCATATTATTATAATTTTAGTAATAAAAAAAATAAAAAAAATTTAAATACTTGCTCACAAATAGAAATATGTTGCACTAACCAACTTATTCGATACTCCCAACTGCTAAGTCGGTTTGGACTACAACCAATTTGTAATATTTTCAGCACAATTTGGTATTTGTATATGATAAAATTTGAAGTTCTGACCAACAGTTAGATAGTTCCCTTAAAGAATTTGTTGAAACTTTGTTTTAACCGATAAAGTTCATTGTTTATACTAACTAAGTCTCTGGATTTCAGGAGTAATTGCTCTTACTTTCAACATATTGTTACAAACATTCAGTCTACGGATGTTCTACAAGTTCGTATCTCTGGAAATAAAAACACTCTTATGTTTGGTTTAAATTACAACAATTAACTTTATGTATTTAATTAACAACTTAATTATGGACTGTTGCATGTTTAACTTGACAATGATCACACACGAGATGTACTCGACCACTTCCCAACTATTGCTGAAGTGCTGCGCCTCAAATGCGGCGCCCTTATATACTGCATAAATCAGTTCGACAAGTTTCTACACCCTTCGACATGTTTCGAGATCCTTCTACAGTTCTCGTGAATGCTAAATACTATTTGCATCGCATTCGCACTCATGTGTATTACTGCGCTGATCATCTATCTTTTTCTTGCACATTGCCTCAATGGGCTGAATGATCTTCCGTCTCTTTCTAACACAATGCTTAGTGCGCTGAATTGTCTTCCGTCTCATTTACTCTTGCACAGTGGAGAACATTACCTCTTTTCGTAACAATATTGACAGACAGACACATGAAACATGGCGATGACAGACGGATAATGCAAAACAAAGCACAATAACGAATATTACAGACATACGAAAAAACTACAGTTGTGCGAACACGTGTTCTTTAAATTGTGGGAAGAAAGCAGCAACAACATTATCTTCACCATTTTCAAGAATAATTACTCTTAGTTACTTTTTTTGATAACTAAGTGGATCTGTTTCTTATAGCACAGAATGTTTCCGTTTAGCTGTATATCATTCCGTATTTTTCTTCAATCCTTCTGGATTTTTCCCTTTGTGTATATAGAATCTGATATAATCGTTGTTTAAACTTAATTTAAGCCAACAATGTTAAACAAGAACTTAAATTATTTTTCATTTTATACAGAAAAAAACATTAGTTTATATTGATTTCTAGTATGTATCGCGATTCGAATCGAAGAACAAAGCGTTACGGAGGCAAATTCATACAATCTAACGGAATTGAAAAGTTAGCCCTGTTGTCACTTTGTGAATTTTAATACGAAAGTTCCAAATTTAAATGCGAAAGTTAAATACGAAAGTACCATTTATTAGAATGTGAGTAATATTACTTTCGAATCGCATTACAGAGTAACCCCCCTGCATATAAAACTTTTCAACATAATCGTAGACAATATTTTGTGTATATCATTGTAGTAAAAATAACTTTAAATTCCAAAGAAGTGGGCGTGAACAGCTGTTTCTTCTCTAGGACTCTCTACTTTATCTTGTTTCATAATATTCCAGAATATGGATGTATTATGTAGGGGTAACCAAAACATATTTTCATTCAAACATATTTTCAGAACTAATCAAAAATGAAATAGAAAAATAATCGAATTCTGAAATTGATTCAGAACTAGAAGGCAGTCAATTGACTCTCCGCAATGACAATCCCATGTTAAAATAATCGGTTCCTCAAATAACTAGTCTGCAATTTCAAGAATCAGTTATGTTACTAGTTCCGATCTAGTAATATCTCCAACAGGATGTTTTTCCGGACTGAGATTCTGAAAATTGAAATATGTATTATGTTTTCTTCAAATGACTGATACCCCAAACTAGGACTTATCATAATAAATTTCTTATTTGTAAAAGTGAGCTTTTTCTATTTGATATACTCATGACTAAATTATTTTGATCACACAAGTCAGAACCTTCTTCAATAATTATGTGCCTAATCAGTATACATTTTACGATTTAGTCCGATGATTTGGAAAAATTCAAGGACCTCTGTTGCTGGAGACTGTTTTGTTCTACCACATCTGGGTTATTAGCAGTATGCTGTTAAAAATTTTTCATTTTGGATGTTTAAAAAATTTGATCATAAATGTGATTTTGACCCCTTTTTGAGCATGGACCACTTCTAATGATACCCCGTATCCATTTTCGAAATATACATTTTTGGGTCATGAATACGGTTTGATCCCCTTCTGGGGGTCATGGACCACTCCAAATGGTACCATTCGATATCCAACGATGTCTGCTATGAATTTCTGCAATATTTTTTTCACTTTCCGCCTACTTTTGCTCACCCACATTTCGGAAAATGTCCATTCAGGGAAATGTCCATTCGGGGAAGTGTCCATTCGGGAAAGTTGTCGTTCGGGGAATGTCCATTCAGGGAAATGTCCATTCGGGGATGTGTCCATTCGGGATAGTTGTCGTTCGGGGAATGTCCATTCGGAAAAGTGGTCGTACGGGCAATGTCCATTGAGGAAATGCCCATATCAGGGAAATGTTCATTGGGGAAAGTGGTCGTTCGGGCAATGTCGTTCGGAGAAATGTCTTTCGGGGAAAAGCTTATTCGGGGAAGTGTCCATTTCGGGGAAGTGTCCCTTTCCGGGAAATGCCCATTCGGGAAAGTAGTCGTTCGGGCAATGTACATTGAGGAAATATTCATGTCAGGGAAATGTTTATTCGGGAAGGTGGTCGTTCGGGCAATGTCCATTCGAGGAAATGTCTTTCGGGGAAATGTTCATTCGGGGAAATGTCTTTCGGGATAATGGCTTTCAGGGAAGTATACATGAACCGATAGCTATAGATAAGAAATATTCTATTTACTTTTTAAATTCCGTATTAAGAACATAAATAGCAACCCCTAAACCAGTACCAAATTGGAAGATGTATAATAAATCGAATTTTTGTGATATAGCGAAAGAGCGACAAGCCCTGAGAAATATAAGTAAAATTTTCCATTCGAGGAAATGTCTTTCGGGGAAATGTTCATTCGGGGAAATGTCTTTCGGGATAATGGCTTTCAGGGAAATATACATGAACCGATAGCTATAGATGGGAAATATTCTATTTACTTTTTGAATTCCGTATTAAGAACGAAAATAGCAACCCCTAAATCAGTACCAAATCGGAAGATGTATAATAAATCGAATTTTTGTGATATAGCGAAAGAGCGACAAGCTAGCCTAAATATAAGTAAAATATTAATGTAAATAAAATAGTTGAACGGTTATTATATGGAATGAACATTCAAAATACCATTATATAATTCATAACAACAACGTAATTGAAAATTTCTAAAATGACAGGTATTACATGATTATGTTATTGATTGCAGAAAATTTCACAAGTTCTAATAAAGTGAAATCGTCATCTGGTAATCTCGTTTTCATGCACATTCTTTTTCCATAATTTGTTAAAATAGAAATCTAACACCTCATATAAATGCGGAAGTATGCGTATAGTTCATGCATAAAATTATTGTGAATTTATTTATTAACATTGACTGCAGGTGCACATATCGGATAAAACATAATACACAACATCACCGCATAGTTACTGATAATTTTCAGTATAATTAATGAGTTCAACTGCGTGCATTGACAGTCATTGGCGGCGATAAATACTGCAACGATTAGCTTTATCCAAGTAAATCGTATGTTTTTGTAAATGTAAGAAACCATTGACATCACTCCGACTCAATTATTTTGATATTGTTTTGGGATCAAAACATATCAATTGTTATATGTAGTACGGCTCAACGGTTTGTATGGGGGGAGGGGACGGACCACTTTGGACTCACTTCTGATTCAATTGCTCAGAATTAAGTTGCCAACATGTTTTATTGCCCAACCAATTTTTGTGGTTATCGAGTCTGAATCGAGTCGTTCGAGATTGTTGACATGTTTTGGTGTTTGGTAGGTACTATATGCCAAGCACCGAATACTAAATTGGACCGGTTGGTGGTTTGATTGGTTGATTTAGTTTAGTATGATTCGATGTGAAAATGGTCTCTAAGTGACAGCTGAAATTTTTGCTAAATTGAAATCGTGCTTTGAGTAAATAAGAATTTTAATTTTTAGAATACATATTAGCAGTTGCAGCATAATGAGTTTTTTTGTTGTTTGCTATGTTGTTGTTGATACACTGGAAAAAAATGTGTATAATTTTAAGAATTTCTTTTTTTTTAAATTTAATTTCATTGTATTGCTACAAAATATCAAAATTATGAACACATTTATTTATTTATGTTTTCAAAAGTTTGCTTCAACACTTCGTCATTCATCATTTTAATGAAAAAAAAACATTAATAATTACAAGACATAAATGAAAATGTTCATTTTATTTCATTAAATATTGAATAATTTTGTTTTTTGTATCATTAATTCATTAGTATCATGATTCATAACATTAATGTCAAGAAAACATCAAAGTTATAGGGGCATTCATCAGTTTGATGAATAACCAAAACTGGCGCGCATTTCTAACGCATTTGTCATATAAATGAATAAAAAATAAATTTAATAAAGATGTTGTTGTTTATAACTAAATATGATTATTTGTATTGAAATACGATTCATAACATTAATGATAATAAAACATCAAAGTTATTTACGATTTCATACGTTTGATGAACAACAGAAAATGATGCATTCATCAGCGCATTTATAATTCATTTATCAGATTTATGAATAAAAAATAAATTTTATAACTATTATTTATTGTATTGAAATACGATTCAAACACCAAAGTTATGAACGCATTCATATGTTTGATGAATAACACAAAATGAGTCATTCATCATTTTAATGAAAAAAAAACATTAATAATTACAAGACATAAATGAAAATGTTAATTTTATTAAAAATATTGAATATTTTTGTTTTTTGAACCATTAATTCATTATTATCATGATAAATAATTCATAACATTAATGTCAAGAAAACAACAAAGTTATGAAGGCATTCATCAGTTTGATGAATAACCAAAACTGGCGCGCATTTATAACGCATTTGTCATATTAATGAATAAAAAATAAATATGAAGATGTTGTTGTTTATAACTAAATATGATTATTTGTATTGAAATAAGATTCATAACATTAATTACAATAAATCATCAAAGTTATGTATGAATTCATACGTTTGATGAACAACAGAAAATGATGCATTCATCAGCGCATTTATAATTCATTTATCAGATTTATGAATAAAAAATAAATTTTATAACTATTATTTATTGTATTGAAATACGATTCAAACACCAAAGTTATGAACTCATTCATATGTTTGACGAATAACAGAAAATGAGGCATTGATCAGCGCATTTATAACCCATTTATCAGATTAATGAATACAAAATAAATTTAATAAATATTTTGTTGTTTATAATATAACTATGATTCATTGTATTGAAATATGATTCATAACATTAATGACATCAAAACATCAAAGATATGAACGTATTCATCAATTTGATGAATTAAAATGTGTCTGCGAAGACTACGAATCATCACTTTACTGAACACTTACATTAATAATTACAAGACAGATCAGAAAATTATTTATTTTTCAGATTTACGTATTATCTTCGAATCATCTTCATTAGTTTTAATTAAAATATTAGTTTTGCTACATTATCTTTTATATTTCTAGAGTTTTCTTTGCTAAATCAAGCAACAAGATTTTGATCATAAAGCTTTCGAGAATTATAAGGAAATAAATAGATAAATCAAGAAATATTTTTGTTTGATTTGAAATTTAAAACTCAATAATGCTAATATTATTTTATAAATGAAATTGTTCATATGATAAAATTGATAATTGATGACAAAAAATCATTAGATTCATGTTCAAATTCATAATATTAAAAATATATATTTTTTCTGTGTATAATTGTGATCTTTTTGCGGGGTCTTGACTTGTTTTTCTAGTACGTAGTCTGTCGTTGTGTCTCAAATGATGGATGCTTGTAATTCCGGCTGATTGTTATGTTGATTTTAGCAGTTATGGCTAGCTATTATTTTACTAAATAACGTTATCAATCACTGCACCGAAAAAGTTTAATAGTACTGGGTTTTTTTTTTAATACAAATATTTAGCATATTTTAAAATAAGTGGTTCTCATTAAAATTGTCTGTCATGGAAATTATTTAAATGTAGAGCAAATAACAATAAATTTGATACGGTGATAAATTTAAACAATCAATATTATTTCGTAGAGTACATTAAATGGCACAATTTTAGATAACAATCACAGAAAAAAGTATTCATCAATATGATGAATTTATTCATAAATATTATGAATTTTTCTACCAACTACTAGATTCATCATATTGATACCCAACGTTCATTAAATGACATATTGATGAATTCATTCATCATATATATGAATTTATTCATAAAGGGTTTTTCAATAAGAGCGCTACAAAAGTTTTTTCAAGGGTTTTTCAACAGGGACGCTACAAAAGTAGAGCGACAGGGACAGCAAAGGACGCCATATTTCTTGCCACTCTTTTGACATTTCTCTTCAGTAAGGTTTGCCATTTCGTGATGGAAAGATATACGAGCCAATAACGAGTCGAAATTATTAAAATTTACTACCGAAATTCGAATTCTTATAGCGGCAAGAAATGTGGCGTCGTTTTCTGTCCCTGTCGCTCTACTTTTGTAGCGCCCATGTTGAAAATCGAACATCATACTGAACGAAATATTCAATACAATGAATATGAATCGTCATTTGATGAATTTGTTCATAATATTTATGAATATAATATTCAATATGATGAATATTGTTGAACTAATATTTTTTGAATTTTTTAGAAAATAATTCGAAAAACTGTCTGTTGTTGTAAAGATTTTATTTAAAAAATGACAGAAAAAATATTTTGAGAACAAAATATTTTTGGAAAAAAAAAAATTTCGATAAACTTTTTTCGAAAAAATTTAAAAAATAAAATTTGTTTAAAAAAAAAAATTCAAGAATTTTTTTTTTTAATATTTTTTTTATAAATATAACTTTTATTAAGGACTTCGTCGAATAAAATTGTCCGTTACATATCTTCCCATAATGTGCTATTGCAAGATTCAAATTAAAAAAATTTGATCAAAAAAAAAAATTGATTTGAATTAAATGGCAGAAAATAATTTGTGTCAGTTTAGTCAATACAAAATTTCTTTAACGCGAAAATGGCAAACGAAGTGGAAGTGCGAGAAAATAAAAATAAAATTTTTCAAAAACAACCTAGTTGGTCTTTTAAAAAAATTGCCAAGGAGGTAGGGGCTAACCCTAAGACCATTTCTCGCGTTATAAACCGCTTTAAGGTAGACCTGAGTATTGCTCGGAAGAAAGGCTCTGGTAAAAAAAAGGGCTCACATGATCGTGAAGAGTCGAAGAAGGTTGTGAATATTTTAAAGAAAGATCCAAGCATATCCGGAAGGAAATTGGCGAGAAAGGCGGATTGCTCAGAATCTTTCGTGCGCAGGACTAAGAAAGAAGTTGGGCTGAAGACGTACAAGGTCCAAAAAGTTCCGGATAGAAATGCCGTCAAGAATGAAACCGCAAAACAACGAGCTAAAAAGCTGAACCAAGATTTTTTAAAAAAATTCGATTGCTGCATAATGGACGACGAAACTTATGTTTTAGCGGACTTTCCTCAGCTACCTGGGCAGGAATTTTCTACAGCCGATTCTCGAGAAAATGTCGCTGAAAAATTCAAATAAAAAAAATGACAAAATTCCCAAAGAAATTCCTTGTTTGACAGGCAATTTGCAGTTGTGGAAAAAGGAGCAGCTCATTCGTGACATCGGGTACAATTAATAGCGAAATATATGTGAAGGAATGCTTGCAAAAGAGATTGCTTCCATTTTTACGCCAACATGAAGTGTCCACATTTTTTTGGCCTGACCTCGCTTCATGTCACTACAGCAAAACGGCCTTAGAGTGGATCCAACAAAATGCAGTGATTTTGGTGCCTAGAGAAGCCAATACACCAAACTGTCCAGACCTCAGGCCGATTGAGAGATACTGGGCTTTAGTAAAAAGGGAGATGAAGACAACAAAAAAAGTGGCCAAAGACCTTCCAGACTTTAAAAGAAAGTGGTCTTCAGCAGCTGTGAGGTTGTTGGACACTACCATTACAACATTAATGGAAGGGGTTTCGGAAAAATTAAAACTTTTTATTAAAAAATATTAATTTCTGGTTTTTTATATTTTTTTAAAATCTAAAAATAATTTGCAAAATAAAATATTTTATTCTATAAAAATTCGATTACTAGATTTCTAGATTTTTTCATTTCTGTAGCGGACAATTTGATTCGAAGCAGTCCTTAATAAAAAGTTTTAATTATAAATAAATATCCTCCTCCTCTGGTATAATTTAAATATACAATTTTGTTTAATCATGATTTCTAAATCGAATACTCTTGATTCGAAAACACGAAATGTAATAAATTTTGATCAACGAAATAGTGCTATATGTTTTAAAATACACAAAGTAACTTTCACAGAATACATTAAATCCTACAACATATTTGATTCACAAATTAATACTATGGGGTTAACTGGGAACTAATCCGTTTTTTTTTTTGGTACTACACAATAGCTTAACCTTAATCCAACAAACAGCTAAATATTCAAATCAATTTACGGCATCAATCATATTGTAAGTGTTTCTATTATTTTTTTTGGTTTGTACCAACTACGAATTCAATTTAAAACATTCCACAAATGCGTCGTTTTGCATTTCTTGTGGGTTACATAGACCGCAAATCAAATGCATGAACCACATTTTGACAGGTGTGTCAGGTAAAAGTGCGCTAGCGAAATTTCCAACTAATTATTGTTCGGTCGTTCGTTCGTTCGGTCACTGGTAGAAAGAAGTGAAAGGGCAAATGTTTTGAACGCATTTATTTAAATGTTTTTCGCTATCAATCTCTAAATTGAATTGATTTTGGCAACTAAAAATAAATAAAATACAAAAAAAGAAAAGAAAAAAAAAAACAGATATAACTTTATATAAACTGTGAGAAATTTCGGAAGTTTTTTTTTTTGAATCTATCAAATAAATGGTAGACCACAAAAAACATACAATATTTTGTAAATGACATTGATTTCTGGTTAATTGAATTTGAACACTATGGAGCATATATTATGAGGCGTGTTTTTGAATGGATCGATGTGGTCTGACGTACGAGTCAATCCAATCTAAGGCATTTCAAGCTGTTAATTGTTTTTCTTTCACAAAAATTGCTGTAGATTTTGTACTTTTTCTTTTTTTTGTATTCACGTTTTATTGGTGAGTCATTTAAGTAATGATTTCATAAGAAATGTTTGTCATAATTTCTATGGACACATTTAAAATAAGAGCACTTGAAATTGCATCATTTGTGGGAATGAAAATTCCTAGATTCAATTTTTGGCAGACTCGAGGCAGTTAAGAAACATTTGTTTGAAGAATTTTAAGTAGACAAATTCATAGTTTGTAACCTATGCTGCAAAATATGTCGATAATCTGCCTTTAAACTTCCACAAATTTTAATAACACTACTCAACAAAACGAGAACAAATTTTTGCCATGGACTTCCAATACATCAATTCTACATAATTCGCGGTTGCTAATTTTGAAATTTAAGAAAATTCGATATCGATATTTTGGCCCTTTTCAGCCTCTTTTTTATTATTAAAACCAGTTGGGAAGGTTAGATCACATGGGAAATTTTAAAGTAGGTGTTATTATGATAGTTAGGATTATCAAAATTATAGTCGGTCTAAGCCGACTATAAATACCCTACACATATATGTGGTTACCATTAAAAGTGGTATATAGGTCACCAGGATATACAAATCCCGAAAATAACTACAAACTTTCAATCGCTGAAGTATTTCCATTCATTTGATACCCATATTTACAAATGGGTAGGTGTACCGAATTTTGATTTTTTTTTTGAACCACAAGTCGTTTCGCCGGAAACCATTATTTTCATGTATTTGAGCATGAGTCAATATATATTTTACCAAAAAAAGTTTACCTAAGCACGTATACAGTAAAATTGATCTGTAGATATACATTTTATATGAGGTATTTGAACATAAGTGGTCGGTTCTCAGGTCACAATAGACCGATCATGTCAATTTTCTTGTTCAGACAGCTTAGATATATAAGTAATCTAAATTTTCATTGCTCTAGCTCTTCTAGTTTTTCTGTAATCGTGATTTCAACAGACAGACGGACATCGCTAAATCGACTCAGGAGATCATGCTGATCAAGAATATATATACTTTTTTATACCGGAGATGCTTCCTTCTGGGTGTTACAAACGGCGTACCAAACTGAATAAACTTTCACTCTTTCACTTTCACTCTTAATGTAGGGTATAAAAATACAGTTCCTTACACAAATAAATTTCCAAAAATATGTTAACGAAATTTTTCTTTTAACTGTCAAGACTAATAACAATATACCGACAAATACTATTATTCCGATAGGTTTTTAAGATTTTTTAATCTAAACTCGAAAAATATTGATTTATTTTATTCTATTTATGGACCATTTTTTTAGCATATTGCATCTAATGCTAAATAAGAAAATCATGTATGATTATGTAGTATATAGTTTAAGCTAACGTTAAACATTTCTAACTTTTTTGTATCGGTTTTTATTTTTAAAATATGCTCTATCATCAACACAGTTTCCGTCAAAAACTGTTTAATTATTTTTACATACACACAGAAAAATTTTCTTTTTGCATTAAGTTGGAAGAATGAAAAAGTTAGCATTACCAACTAACTTCATTCGGTTCAATAGAATGGTTTACAAATTTGCTATCGGAATTGCCTTATTAGGCTATACGGTTCTAAATCTGTACTAAATTGTTTTAAAACAATTCGAAATTGGTTTGCAGTACAAACTACAACTCTTTGCATTTTAACAATAACAACCGAATAAGCGGTTGAGAGAACCGAATACGTTGGTACGCCAAAGAGGTTGACGCAACAAAACTGTATTCTGTGTGTACAAATTACTGAAAAATATCCGTTTTTACCCGAATTTTTCTCAAAAACGCTACGTAATAGGAACAAATTGAGTTTGCAATAAGAATAAGCATACTTTAAATATTATGTAATGATATTTTCAGATTACGGGCATTAGTATTTTTTTTTGTTGTGTAAATTGATTATATTAATGAGTTTTAAAATTAAGTTCTCAGGGCATATTTTAAAAGGTGGATCAATTAGAAAAAAAAAAGTAATTCTTAAATGATAAAAATTCTAAAAATTATAAATTTTCCGAACTTATATTCAATTATCTTAAAAACGTATTAAAACTAATTAGTATATTAAAATTAGTCTAGAGAATTGAAAGAAAAATTGCGTTTACATTTTTTGGTTTTGGTAACAGTTTTCCACAGAATTCTTTTTTTATTCTAAGTAGTGGGTAAGATTTATAATCTACCAATTATCTGTGTGTTTTCCAGAATAACAGGTTCAAGACTGTTTAGAAATACATTTTCGAAAGATTTTAAGCAGACAAAGATGGAGTTTGTATCAATTATAGTCTGTTTTCTGCACGTTCCCAAAATATTCCGGGAATTTACCTTTCATATTCCATAAAATTTGATAATCTGCTATACTTTTCCATTCGATTTATTCATTTATCTGTGTGTTGTGTGTCTTTCCATTAATCTGTGTGTTTGTGGGAAATATTCTTGAAAAATACCAGACATATTTTTTCCGATAAATAATACTTTTGAGCGCTCAGGCCAGTTTAGACACATTTCTTCGAAGGATTTAAAACAGACAAATACGGAGTTTATATTAAATGCAGCCTATTGTCTGGCTCTCCCCAAAATATGTCAATATACTGCTTTTAATACATATACCACAAAATTTAATAATCTGCCATACGCTTCTCACAAACTTACATTTTTCTGTGTGTTTCTTTTTTTTTTTTTTACAAATTAACCAACGCTCAGGGGATGCCCTCTATTCGTGCAATGCACAGTGTTGATTGAAAGAAAGGATTATAGGTTAAAGGGAGGAGGAAAGATGGAGTAGTCTCGGTGGATGTTTGCTTTAAATTTCCCAATATTAAAAATGTCGGGGAAAACAGAGGCAGGGAGATTGTTCCACAAACGTATCGTGCGACTGAATAACGAATTATCTCTGTAATGCGTGGTTCTGTTGAGAACCGAGTGAACTGCGAAGGGGTGGGCTTGGTTCGAAGTCCGAGTAGAACGAGAGAATACACGACCTGGTGGAATCAGGCCATGTATTTCCCTCGAACACTTACCATTGTAATACCTATAAAACAGGCTTACACACCCTACGGTCCTTCGGTGCACAAGAGAACCAATAGAGGATGAAATATTTTCATCCCCTATTAAATATATTGTTGGATTCGATTCAGGAACTCCAAAGAAGATTTTGAAGCCCCTGCCCATATGTGCGAATTGTATTCCATCTTAGGCCGAATATAGGTGGTGTAGACAATGCGCAAGTCAGCGGGAGTGAAGTATGTCTTACACCGTTTCAAAAAACCGAGGCACTTGGCCACTTCTTTCGACACATCAAATATGTGATCATTCCAACGGAGGTCACATTGAATTGATATACCCAGAACGTCAAGACCAGCTGACTGCGCAATATCCACAATATCCATTCTTTTGTGAGATACCAGACAAAATTGGGTCTTGCTAGGTCTTGATGGAATGTTGTTCTGAGAAAACACCATCCATCGCAACTCGTATTGAACGACCCTGGAGAAAACTCGATATCCATCGAGTAAAAGAATTACCGACACCATATGCAATAAGTTTTGATACCAGGGCACATTTTTGTGGCAAATGTGTACCATTTATGTTACCTCTAACACCAGTGTTGCAAAGTAGTTTTTTTTATAGTTCTAAAGCGGTGGCTAAGAACATGTATGGAACATGTGCTGTGATATATAAGTCATACATTCTGATAATGCCACATATATTTAGTTCCAAAGCGGTTGCTAAGAACATGTTTGGGACAATGCAATAATATGTCTCAATGCTGTGATATATAAGTCATAGATTCCGAAAGACTTAAACTATTAAGCCATAGCATATTTTTTACATTATGTGCAGTTTTATTACATGACAAACATTCACGTTAATGACACTGCGTAGGAACTTTATTTATTTATGTTTTTAATCCACACAAGTTCCACATTTAAAATTACAGTTCAAGTTCCAAACAGGTGAACCGACACTTTAATGGCAATTTGGTGGCAAATAAGTATTTTTCTCATGATTTGGAACAAATACTTTGTAATTGTGTGGCAATTGTGGTTACTTGCGATTTTGTCTCGGGCCGATAACATTTTTGGAGAATTCGAAGCAGTTTGAAAGCACTTTAAGGATTATAAGCAGACAAATATGGAGTTAGGAAATATGATCCCATATATTATAAAAAAAACAGACAATTGTCTCAGATTACAATGACTAGTTACCGTCCATGGTCCTTAAATAATTTATTTTTGGATAGTCATTATCATCTATTTTCACAATATTTAGTTAGGCTTCAGCCTTCATATTAACTGATAGTTTGGTTATAGAGAATCGATTAAATTTTTAGTTCTAATCAAACTCCTAAAAGTATTAAACAGATAAATTAAAAAACGATATTAGTTCCATTAAAATAATTTGATATATGTCTCTATGGGGCATATTCCAACTTTCGATCGAATTCCGTTGGAATGTCATACAAAAATTGTAAACAAACGGTTTTGAATTCGATGTCACAATACAAAGAATTGTCTTCCAAACAAATTCAAATCGTTCAAATGCAATCAAAGGGATTAAAAATGCATTTAGTTCGTATTTATATCCGTTTGCATGTTCTGTCAAAACCATTTAGTCTGATTATGCAAAAAATGTCTGAATAATAAAAATAAATATGTATTATGCCAGCCGCCAATTAAAGGAGAAGAAAAAATATGCTAACCACAAATGTAATTTTCTTGAAATTGTTATTTAATTGTTTGCCAATACATGTTGGCATTTTGCATGAGAAAATTTATTTCTTTAACATACGTACTTCATGAGAATCGAACTGAAAGTACCAATAAGTGGTCTACAAATAAAGCATTTTCCTCAGCAATAAATCTACAATTGCAACAGCAGCAGCAGTACTGGCAACATATGAAATATTTTATTCAATTTTGCATAAATAAATCAATGTATTTATTTGTTTTATTGGTCGAGAGTCAATGAATTAATTATGCAGTCAGAGATACCACCGCTGCGCTTTATGGTGCATGTTTGCCGCCATCATAAAATAATTCGAGGACAGATTTAATATATTTATAAATGATTTTTATAACTACTATTAATGTCGGTAATTTTTAAAATATGCAAAGAGACATATTTAATTGCCTAATATTTACATATTTGCATTAAATAATAATGATAACATAAAGGAGACATTTTTGTAAACATCTTTATGCAGAGAACGATGGTACTGTTTGTTAGAAACATATTAAAAAGAAATATGTTTTTATAATTGTGACAAATTATAATTGAGACAGGAGTGATAAAAAATATTTGGTAGTATAAATGGATAATCATAAATACGTCCATCTCTCAAATTTAAGTCTTTCTGTAATTTTTGATTATTAATATGATTGATACAAGCGCGCAAATGGTAATTACATGATTATTGGAGTTATTTTTATGCTACTCTAAATTTAATTTTAAGAATATTTGAATTTTACAATTTAAAATTAATTATAAAACTTGAAATTCAATTTTGAATTCTACTAAAATTATAATTTTTAATTTAAATTCAATAATTAAATTAAAATAAAATTTGGAACTTTAAATTCAATTTAAAATGCAATTTTAAATAGAAAAATTAAATTTTAAATTTAAATCAAAAATTAAATTCAATTCTGAAGAAAAAAATTCAATACTACTCAATTTGGAATCAAAAAATAAATTTTGAACTAAAATTTTAATTATACAATATAATTAAAATGTTTAACTAAAACTAAAAAAAATAAATTTTATTTGTTTACTACAATTTTATTTTTGAATTAAATTTCAATTTTGTTAAAAAAAAATCATTTTGATAATTTAATTATGAACTAAGCCCAGACAAAATTTTAAGCAGGAAAATGGTTCGAAACACGCAGGTAGGCAAACATTCTACCTATACGTATTGAAATCACATTTTATATGTAGCTTTGAGGTAGGCATAGGTGGGAATGTAGACAAAAGCATCTAGTTCCCTGCTATAACATGAAAATAAAATTGGTAGGGAAATGGCAGGCATAGATAGGGTTGGTAGCCAAACAAGTGTAAGTAAAATGGTAGGCTCAGGCAAGGTATGGTGGGCAATAATATGGAAGCAAAATGGTAGGGCAAGATAGGGAAAGGTAGGGATCATAAACATATGATTTAGATCATGGGTGACCATCCATCCCGCCCTCAACCAAAACTTCTTGTTGTACAACAATACCGACAAATTTAGTTTGTTGTATTTTCGCAAAAATCAATCCCTTCGATGATGTGTTGTTGGTTACGCACATTGTTATTGTGTCGCCTTGTTATTGTTATCGAAGTAAGCAATAACAAAACACGTTTTGTACAACAAAAAGATTATGTTGTGGGCGAAAATGGCAAAAAGAGCCAGTAGCCGGTCACCTCCTGACGTATATCAGCATAAATCGCATTGTTCACAATTGGCTTAACAAACCGACGGAATGAACACCGATTAAATATTAAAAAAAAACGCATAAAAGACGCGGCGTGCAATATTAATTTGTAGCGTAACAAATAATTGCCAAAAAATTTTAATACTGAAAATTATTGAAGGCAAATTTGATATTGTAAACATCATTTTCCATTGACAACTTGTTGATCAAGCTTTTAAAATTTCAAAACTGAAAAATGTAAACAAAATTTTCTGTCGACAACTTGTTGATCAAACTTTTAAAATTTCATATAGAAATTCCTGCTACTCGCAGGCTACCTTTCCTTTCAGTTTCCTACCACGATGAAGCTTTTTAAAATTTCAAAACAGAAATTCCTATACAATGTATTTACCTGCTACTCGCAGGCTACCTTTCCCTCTTCCATGTTCTAGCTATAAAGATACCTTTCAAAACTTCAAAACAAAAACTTACAGAAAGATGCGTTTGCCTGCAAGGTGTAGGCTTGAACATACCAGTTTCCTGCGTAAAAGCTGATATAGAAAGCCTGCCTGTTTTCATAAATTCAAAATGCCTGCTATGAAATGTGTATTTCCTACCATATTCCTGTGAGTTTTCCACAAAACTTCTACTATAATACAAGTTTCCTTGCATATTTTTGTCTGGGGAAAAATTCAATATTGAATTCAAAATTCAATTTTGAACTGAAAATTCAATTTTGAATCGAAAATTCGTTTTTGAATTCTAAATTAAATTTTGAATCAAAAATTCAAATTTGATCCGAAAATTTAATTTTGAATCAAAAATTCCATTCTGAAGTAAAAATTTATTCTAAATTAAATATTGAATAAAAATTTAATTTTGAGATAAAAAATTCAATTTTGAATTAAAAATTTATGTTTTGTACAGAAAATTCATTTTTGAACCAAAAATTCAATTTTGAAAACTAAATTAAATTTTGAATTAAAAATTCAATTTTGAATTTAAAATTCAATTTTCAATTAAAAATTCAATTTTGAATTAAAAATTCAATTTTGAACCGAAAATTCAATTTTGAACCACAAATTCAATTTTGAACTAAAGATTCAATTAAAAACTAAATTTTGAAATTAAAATTCAATTTTGAACTAAAAATTCAATTTTGAATTAAAAATTTTATTTTGTACAGAAAATTCAATTTTGAAATCTAAATTAAATTTTGATTTAAAAAAAAAAATTTGAACTAAAAATTTAATTTTTATGCAAAAATTGAATTTTAAAGCAGAAATTTAATTTTTAACTAAAAATTCCATTTTGAAACAAAAATTTTATTTTGAATCAAAAAATCAATTTTGGTCTAAAAATTTAATTTTGAATGAAAAAGTCAATTGTGAGCCAAAAATTAAATTTTGAACTCATAATTTCATTTTTAAATAAAAATTCAGTTTTGGTATAAAAATTCAATTTTAATGGAAAAATTCCATTTTGAAGCAGGAATTCAATTTTGAACTAGAAATTCCATTTTGAACTAACTTCCATTTTGATATAAAAATTCTACTTTGAACCGAAAATTCAATTAAGATCCAAACAAAATCAATTTAGAACCAAAATTTAAATTTAGAACACAAAATTCAATTATGAACTCAACTTTCAATTATTCACTAAAAGTATAGAAATCATTAAAATCATTTGGTATGTTTATAAAAAGTCCTTGATCGTTGACATGATTAATTAATAATACGTGTAAAATATGAACGTCAATATAACCTGAAGCAATGATATTGTAATTGCATAGATTACGCTTATTTTAATATTGTTATAATTATGATCAAGTCTTTTATGGACACAATTAACGCTATTTAAAAGTTCTGCTTGCACAAAAATCGACCAATGCACAGTTATCAGCATGTTTAACCCAGAATTAGCATCGATTAGACAGACATTGGTGGTTGGTTGCACCATGTACATATTGTGGGTATCGGAACCAATTAACCACTACGCCCAGTTTATTCAAACATCTGCAGAGTTGAACTGTGAGTGAGTGAGCGTGGCCTAAAAATATGGTTAATAGTTTTGCGCAAGTTGCTAAAATGTTGTTGTCGTCATTAAATAAAAAAAAATATATAATTTTTTTATTCAATATTTTAATTCACTTTGCTACTTTTTCTACTAATTGCTTAATTATAAAATGTTGTTAACTGCATGGCTTTGGACCCTATTTCCGCCATGTTCACATTAAAATCATGGCAAGTTGTTGTTTTTTTTTTTCGTTGTTATTCAATCGTGGCAGGAATTTTTTTAATGACCACTATTATTGCAATATTTTTGTTTTCAATTAGTAGTGTATTAAAATTATGCAAATGCTTATAGAAATTAATAAAAGTCGACGAGAAATGTTGCTCACTCGGAAGTTTTTCCTTGGGCCACCACTGAACGTTGAAGTTTTGGCTTTCATTTGCGATTCCATGAAACCAGTGCGCGCTGCTGTAGTTGGTGCCATTTTTCACAACCCGTTTACAGAAGCACGACTGACTGTATGCGCTGCCATTGCCAGGCCTTCCTTTGGAATGAGGTACATACATCGTTTTGTGCCTCGGGACGCATGTTGAGCTCACATTGATTGCCGTTCATAAATTTGCATTAATTTCATGCGAAAGCTTTGCAAAAGACTAAGGACGTACCCACTCTGGTGCTAGATCGAAGCATTACAAGTATTTCAAAGAAAATACGAAACAAAACTCATTTGAATTGTACAGTTTGGGCGACAGGTGAAAAATATGGAGTAATCAGCGAGAAATCATTTGTTAAAGGTTTCATGATTTCTATGAGATTGAAAGCGCAACCGAAACCGATAGGAATAACAGTTAAAAACCATTAAATATATAAAATACAAACAGTAATCAAAACCACAGTACGCATAGAGCTTATATTCATTAGAGTTTATTCCCAAATTTATGTTTTTTTTATCACAAAAAATAATCGACGTAAATATAGCAACCTATATTAATTGCATTCATTCATTCATTCATCATAAATCCAGCAATGAAATTCATTAATTTAATGTAAACATTTCATATTATTCGTTAATTCAGCAATTCTGTTTGCTAATATGAATATTTGTACGTCGATGCAGCAAATAATTTAGTCAGCGCAGTTTCAGAAATTATATTTGCTGAATTGACGTACAAATATTCATATTAGCAAACAGAATTGTTGTTTTAACGAAGAATAGTAAATATTTTCATTAAATTAGTGAATTTCATTGCGGAATTGATATCATTTTCATCTGGCAATATCAATATATTGCATTCATTTCAATGTCATCTGGGTTATTTCTTCTCCGAAAAATTCCGAAACCAATATCTGTTTAAATCGTTAAAAATATAAAAATCAAACCCGAAGCTTAGTTTCAGATTTGGAATATCTACTTTATACTACTTTCTATCACTTCCTAGCAAACCTGAATGATATTTCCAACATCGACATAAAACACATACATGGCTTTGTAAAAATCGCAAATTGGTTCAGAAACGAGTAATAGGATATAGATCCCTGGTATCAAAATGGACCTCTTTTGGTCTAAGTGTGCTTTTTAGCAGCCATTACAACCTAACCTAACCTAATACTTCTGGAATATCTATAGTTCAAAGAAATTATAGAGATTATATCCATTGGAATCCTTTGCTACATTTTTATGGTTCTCGCGATAAACCACAGCACGGTGAACAAAATACATAAATCATAAATATATTAAAACTAATATTTTGGAGAACACTGGTTTTAACGGAAAATATTAGATTTAGTCAATCCGGAATTGTTCGAAAGCCGGCCCACTGTTCTCCTGTCTATTTTCTCAGTTGGCGGACAATTCTTTACCGGACAAGTCCTCCCCGAATAGTTCTCTCCAGGACAATACATTCCTGAATATACTTTCCTGAGACAATTATGCTCAGGACCATTCTCTGATAAAATTGTTCCCCGCTCCTTTAAATATTAAAATTTGAAATAATTAATTGTTTTTGTTTTACGACCTCTTTTGATTATTTTAAGATATTGTCTTAACGTGCTCAAGGTCCAGTCGGTACAAATTGGGTGTTTTGTACCAACAAATAAAACAACAAACAATTGGAAAATGCATTGAGTGGCAGATCGTACAGCTGTTTCAGAGGCAACCAAGCCCAGTGCACATAATTCTTATTGTGTTTATTGGAGAAGGGAAACTTAGGCGACTTGAAATGTAGAATCTGCAGAGAAAGATCGCTGATGAAGGGGCTTGGCTGCCTCTGAAACAGCTGTACGATCTGCCACTCAATGAATTTTGCCAATTTTTTGTTGTTTTATTTGTTGGTACAAAACACCCAATTTGTACCGACTGGACCTTGAGCACGTTAAGACAATAACTTAAAATTTGAAATAATAATAATAGTTTGGCGCTACAGTCCTGAAGAACTTAGACCGAGCATTCTCACCATTTGAGCTATGCGTGTTATATATATTTGTACTTGAGATGGGCGCGAGCCTGTCTTTGATGGCACGGACAGTCATGGGCACGCAGATAGGTGACACGCACAAGCTCGATCCCGACGACTAAATATACAGGCACGCACGAGAAGCATGATAAAGCACGGGATATAAAAAGACACGAAGAAACACGAAAAAATACGAGAAAACATGAAAAAGCACGGAAGAACATGAAAAAGCAGGCGAACCGTGAAGAATAATCCCGGAACCGTTTAGATTTTTGGTTCCGGAATCGTTAATAAAAGTATGTGGAACCGAACTGAAATCGGAACCCATATATTTTTTCCTGGTTGGAATCGGAACCGCTATTTTAAAAGTTTCTAATTTTGGAGGCGCAGACACGACAACAACTAGCACGCACGGAGATTTGCACGCACGAACTCAAATTTTCGGACGTGACACGAAAAAAGCACGGCACACGCCCATCTCTAATTTGCACTCAAAGAGGTGGGTGGGACCTACAGTTTAAGACCAAATTCGAATGGCAGGGTGAGAGGTTTTCATGGGCAGTGTTTACTCTCGGAGGTTTGCCATTGTCTAACGAGTGATAGCGCGGCATTCAAACATATTTTCTATGAAAAGATGATGTCGGCCCCAGTCCTGACTTGAAGATGCACCGTTCAGCTTTCAGTCCAATGAACTAACCTTAGCAAGAAGCATGATTAGGCCCCGGTCTGCTCATTGCCATGTTTTCCCTAGAATTGCCTTGTTAGAATCCGAACAGAAGAGTATTGTTTTAATAAAACTCGATTAATAACCTACCAAATAAAAACAGAATTCAAAAATACCTTAAGGGTATTTCTAATTAGATTCCTATTTTTTCATTTAAAAATACTAATTCCTACTCTAGTATTTGCTCATTATCATGTCTACCTTATTATGGTAAATTTGATGAACATTAAGATTAAATAATGTTCATATTCCAATTTGATTTTGAAGATAACCTGAAAATGTCCCGATCGAGAAATACAAAAAAACGAGTTGGGAAAGTTAGGTCACATGGGTAAGTTCGGTCACATGGGGCGGATTTTTATAGTCGGTCGGGCCCGACTATGGAATACCCTACACCTTTGGTGGAGATATTAATGAGGAATATTTAATTGTATACCTTAATTTTAAATTGTTAATTATGCTGAACCTCAGAATATTATTCATATATCAGAAATTTACGTCTTATATCCCCATAAATTAAAAAATTTATATAAAGCATAAAAAACTAAAAATGGGCGGATCACGCCCATTTTTGGACCACATATTTTTAGGTAAATTCTAACAATACGTTTTAAATTTTATAACTATACCTTGAATACTTTTCGAAATATTAGTTTCGAAAGAGTTATATAAAAGTGACTTGTATGGGAGGTGGGCGTGTCCGTTGACCGATTTTGCTCATTTTCAAACTCAGTTCCTACTTTTGCCTAAAATATATTGAGACGAAATTTCATCGCATTCTGATCAGTATTTCTCAAGTTATTCTGTATTCGGACAGCAAGACAGCAAGACGGACAGACAGACAGACAGACAGACAGACAGACAGACAGACAGACAGACAGACGGACATGGCTAAACGGACTCGGGTAGTGATGCTGATCAAGAATATATATACTTTTCCATACCGGACACGTCTCCTAAGGGGCGTTACAATATATGCACAAAGTTAATATACCCTGTATCTCATAGGTGTAGGGTATAAAAAGTTGCCGTTTATCCATTTATTGAATTTTCTATTGCAACAATCATTAACTGCACTAATCGTTAAATTCAATCATAATCTGATTTAAGGTATCGTTTTATAAATGACACAATCTTTTTTAAAATCAATCTTTCTGTCATGCCATTATCATAATATTTTACTCTACGTGATGTGTGTTTGATTTGAAGAATAATTTGCTATAAATCCGAAAAAACTAGGCAATGATACAAACTAAATATATTATATACTTTATGGACAAACTTTTGAAAAGAAAATTTGTTATAAATTCATTTTTGAGTACACTCAAAATAATCTCCACAGTATAATTCTACCTAAATATTATCATAATTGTTTGTATATGAAAAACAACAACCTTGATATTGAAATAAAAATTGCTAGATAAATATAAACAAGTTAAATTGGAAGGATTTTCGTAAATTTAACAATTTATACTTAGCGTATTCACAGTTCATCGTATTTTAGTATGGTGTAGTATTTATACGATACAATAACACAGAAACGTCTATTTGTTGTTGCATCCCTTATAAAAGTGAAATACCACATGTGTTGTATTTGAGAGTAGCCCTGAGGCATGTTTTTGGTGTCGTATTTTGTGAAATGAAGGATAATTGAGAAATTGAAGTTAAATAGTGCACAAAAAATGTTAATTTATTTGTTTTTCTTTTAAATCGAGGAATATTAATGATAATTTTTAAAAATCCAAATTTTATAAGAATCAGCTGCATTTATATGACAAAATATTTTAACAATCAGAAAAGTGGTGCTCACAGTTCAATTGCCGTACTGTCGTATTCGTAAAAATGTCGTATTCGTACAATGTCGTACCAATACCATGAAACTGTGAATACACTAACTATATTTATGAATAATTTCATAATTTATGTACGAAAATGCGTTCGTAAAACATATAAATTGAAATCAAAATTCACCACATCAAAACTAAATATGAATTATCTGCACGGGTTTCGTTTAGATTTGGAATATATATCCTACAGACCGAGGAGAAGGTCACTATATAGTTTTCGTTGACCATGTCCACTTTTACGCCCATTCTCAGTTTTAATGTTATCGATTTCAACAAAACTTTAAAAATTGTATGTTACTCATCTTACTTAATCTCACCACACCAAACTCACCAAATTAAAATATGTCTTTATGTTCCGAATCGACGTCAAAACGGCTGAACTGAATTGAATAAAATTTTGACACAATATTGATGTTGGGTCTGAGCAGAGAATATACTCCCATATATCACCACAACGAAACTCACCACACCTAAACTCACCACTTTAAAACTCACCACACTAAATCCATCACACTAAAACTCACCACTTCTACTGGAACAAATTCAAGGAGGTAGAATTCTACCGGGAATAATTCTACGCGAAAGCGTACTACGGGAAATTATTTTTGTTTCGGTTACTACTACGTTTATAATATAAATAAAAAAAATTATATTAATAAACTCCATATCCGTGCATTCATAAATCTTTGCACGAGTCGTGCACGGGTCCAGCTAGTTTTCATGTAAATAAGAATCATTTTTCAATATTAAAGATTTTTTTGCGTGTAGATTTGCGCTACTGTACTTCGACATAATTAGAGACAAGATACTTTACAGAAATGCGACAATATTTTGCATTTTATGCGATTTTATCAAATCTGACATGCGTGAGGTTTGCGCGCGACTTATTGGAAAAAGCGCATAATGCATAAGTTGCGCAATAAGTCCATCAGATCAAACTGTGGCGGCAGACTGGTTCGGTTCCATATTATTGGCATATAGTATAATTTAGGACTTTATGTGCTGTAAAATATGCGATACCATTGACGACGTTTTGCAGCCGCAAGGCAAATCAAAACTTTAATGAAAAATAGCGCCAATTAATAGCAAAAGTCAACAGCGCGAATAAATCGAAATTTAAAAAATGAACAATAAATAACTCCCATCAAAATAAATATTAAAATTAATGCTAATCTTTGTAATCGATGGCGTTGTGACGTGGTCGCCAGTTGGCTAACAAACTACAGAAGCTGTCAGACGTTTTGTCGGCAATAACGATGAGTTTTTCTCCACGGAGGCGCTCAATTATGGGGAGACCTTTTGAACCCCCCACTCAGACTGACTGACTATTGTGCTGTCGGGCAATTTGTGTTGCACAGAAGTTACACCTTAAAGCCGCCTTCCCCCTTTGTAACTAATACACGGCTTATTTGCTTTGATAGGTTTTTATATAAAATGAAAAAAAAAAACAGAAAAATAAAATTAAATTAAAAAATAAAAAATAAATAAAAACTGTACAAAAATAATTTTCAAGTGCTACCAACGATGCGACCAGACATGGCTGCCGGACTTTGGTGCCGTGACGTGGTCATGTTTCATGTCGGTGCCACCGAACAGCATTGAAATTGTCTTTAACCGCGCGCTGGATGCCGCTGATCGAGGGTCAGTCAGATGCTGCTGTCGGTTCATAGTCTGTGAATTAAATTTGTATTTGGCAAAATTGATGGTGCGACTAAAAATAGTTTCAGCGGGTGTCATTATCAGACTCCATTTAAATGATGGGGAGTGGTACAACATTTGCGGCGAAAATTGGAAAATTGTAGGTGGAGATTTTAGTAAATTGTTTTGCGCCTGTATTGCACAAATGAGTGATTGATCGAATGAGTGAAAAT
This sequence comes from Dryomyza anilis, assembly GCA_951804985.1. NCBI lineage: Eukaryota > Metazoa > Arthropoda > Insecta > Diptera > Dryomyzidae > Dryomyza > Dryomyza anilis. Next base: position 25,825,387 of record OX638133.1, read on the forward strand.
TTAATAATTAAATATTAAAAATTCAAAAAATAGTCTTTCTTTAGAAACATTTTTTCAAAAAAGCAAAATGTTGTAATGAAAAATGCATATTTTCCTAGTAAAAATAAGGCTGAGTAAAGTTTGAACATCAGGAAATTATCGGGGATTTATACGGCAAACCATATTATAGTAATTTCATTTTTAATGAAAAGTTAACACCTGTCTGTGGTCCTGAAATTTTGAGAGTCTTCTGAAAAGATAATTGTGCATCAACGCCTCTCAGCTTCTCAAAAATTACTAATGAGATAAATTTTGTTAACCTTTATATCTCTCGCCGTTCAACCGCTACCGGAATTTTACATAAATAAAGGTTTATCACAGACCGAAATCAAATATTTTCAAAAATAAGGTCAGTCCAAAGCCTTTTATTTTGTTTTCTTTAATGTTTTGTTTTTCACTGATTTATTTATTAACTGTTATTTAGTGAGATTTATTCAGGAACCTCCGAAAAGGTTAACCGTGATCTCTGACCTCTGCTTTACAGATTACCTATTTCCGTTAGGGATCGATTGAAAAGTATTTAGTTTAGTCTTTAAAATTTACACAAATTGGCACACACCCTTATTACTCAGTATGCCATTCGTTTCGAAAACTTTACGAGATCAATTCGAGAAGAAGGACAATTTACACGAGCGTCAAATTGGACCTACATGGTAGGTGGCTATCAATGCGTTCTATCGGATTTTTCTCTTGAAATCGGTACAATATCGAAGAAAAAAACAATCAATATTTGAGATTGCTTCGAAAAATATTGTGATATCGATATGATACATGTTTATATATCGTATCTTGGCAAAGAATTTAAATGTGTGGGAAATTATGAAAATTTAGTTTCAACGAGATCGAACTTATTTTTCGAATTTTCCGAAACATGGCAGACTGGGTATTATCTCAAATAATATTTACATACATGGAACATACTAAAAGGCTGTTTTCGGTTATTGGCTAATTCTTGTATGAAGTTTAAGAGTTTTGGTTAAGAAAACACTTTTTTCCTCACTCAGAAAAAAATCCTATTAAAATTGGTTAATAGGACAGTTATTAATTCAATAGTATACAAAAAATATAACTTTTCATGTAAAAACAAAAACAATTTAATAGTATTTAATTGAATTTTGTAGTATTTAATGGTATTTACCTATTAAAATAATAGTTTATCCTATTGACTAATTTTAATAGCAAAATACTATTGATTTATAGTATTTTTTTCTGAGTGCTCTTGTCCTAATAAAGCAATGCAGAGGTAAATAAGGCAAAGAAAAACTACTCGACCGGAACGTAATTATGGTTTTTCAAAAATTCCCCGATAAGTTTACTGCGTAACAATGAGATTGTCGATACCTGATTATCCGAAATGACGACATGATGGGTTATGAGTACATGAGCACGGTCCTATCGAAATTTCTACTAGGATTCCTGGACGTCGAGAAGATCTGTCTGCAATCTTGATAAAACTGATATCGAAATTTAAAGGAATATGTAAAACTTTCGCGTTCAGTTTCGCGTTCGGTTAATAATAATAATAGTTTGGCGCTACAGTCCTGTATAGAACTTAGGCGGAGCTCTCTCACCATTTGAGCTGTGCGTGTTATATTTGTACTCAAAGTGGTAGGACATACAGTTTAATGCCGAATCCGAAAAGGGGTGATAACTTTTCATAGGCAATGTTTACTCTCTCGGCCATTGACTGCCGAGAGGTAGCGTCGCAATGAAAAATGTTTCTATGCAAAGATGTTGTTAGCCCCAGTCCAGTCTTGAACCGTGGACCTTTCGGCTCGTAGTCCAATGCACTAACCAGACGAACTACCGACGCGTACGGTTTTAAGTTTATTTACGAAACGATTTCGGTACACCGATTCCAAATTACGGTTTCCATTTCGGTTTTTGTATTAAGGTTACTTTTTTGCAATAATTTCAATGTCTTAAAAATAACGAGTTGGGAAAGTTAGGTCACATGGGTAAGTTCGGTCATATGGGATGGACTGTTATAGTCGATCGGGCCCGACTATGGAATACGCTACACCTTAATGTGAGATATTTAATTGTATACCTCATAATATTATTCACATATCAGAAATTTACGTCTTATATAATTTAAAAAATTGATATAAAGGTATAAAATGTCTAATAAAATAATTTTAAAATAAAAGTGGGCGGACCACGCCTATATTTAAAATTTTGTAAGGCAAATATTTCACAGATTTGATTTAAATAATTTACGGATCAAATTTCCACTATGAAAACCCGGGAAATAATGAAAAAAAAAGTGGGCGGATCACGCCCATTTTTGGACCACATATTTTTAGGTGAATTATAACAATATGTTTTAAATTTTATAACTATATTTTGAATACTTTTCGAGTTATTAATTCCTAAAGAGTTATATAAAAATAACTTGTATGGGAGGTGGTCGTGTCCGTTGACCGATTTAGCTAATTTTCAAACTTAGTTCCTACTTTTGGCTAAAATATATTCAGACGATTTCATCGTATTCATCAGTATTTCTCAAGATTTTCTGTATTCGGACAGCAAGACAGCAAGACGGACAGACAGACAGACAGACAGACAGACAGACAGACAGACAGACAGACGGACATGGCTAAACGGACTCGGGTAGTGATGCTGATCAAGTATATATATACTTTTCCATACCGGACACGCCTCCTAAGGGGCGTTACAATATATGCACAAAGTTAATATACCCTGTACCTCATAGGTGTAGGGTATAAAAATTGAATATTGATATTGTATCGACTACGGTTTCAATTTTTGACGGACTCAAGTCCTTTTAGGAACATTTGATAGATAAATTTTAAGTAGACAAATGTGGAGTTTTGAGTTTGCTATATCTTTTTTTTTTCTCTTAATCGTAATTTCACATAACTAAATCATCACCTCAATATGCCTCCATTTACTTTAAGTGCATGGTATAAAAATACATTCGTCTTCTACGATCAATGTTTTGGAATTTCAAAAATCTAGTTCATGATCAGTACTCCATCGTGAGTAAGCAAATACTATAAAAAGAATTATGTCATAATCAAATCATGTCAAAATCAGTATGTCTATGTCTCAATTCAACAAGCCATACAAACACATATAAAACATATAGAGCTCGTTGATCGCTGACCACGGTGCAAATCATTAGAACCTTTTAGTCCATTTTGACCACAATACAAATAGGTTTGACTGACATACGGTCGCGGTACAACTCAAAATGTAATCGAGATACTGGAACAAGTAACAACTACAACAACAACAACAACAACAACAGAGAGAAAAAATCACACTCAATCAATCAAATAAGCCGAGCGTAGCGGCGAAAATGCAACCCATTGAAAAGTGGGCGGATACCGAAAGGCGTTGAAGTGCACCCAGGTATGTTGCAACTGAGTGTTGCCAACATAACAAACCAACAAAATTAAATAATATTTTGATTGCATTCGCGCTGTTGTCTACTGCAAATTGTTAACAATTTGTGGTAATACAATTGATCAATAATAAACCGCCCAACATACCACATTCGCAGAATACTTTATTCCTTATGGTTACGGAGAATTGTTTGTTTTTTTAGTGTTTTATTCTGTGGTCTGTGACCATTAAGATGTTGTTATCATTGCCTCACAAGAAGTGTCTGTCATGCGTGCCAATGTTGTAAATCATACTGCTGCAACTTGTCAAACATGGTTACACATTTGACAGATTTTTGGATTTGAGAACTATTGGGCAGTACCTATCATAAACAAAAAGCGTCGAAGCACCGAATAAATGTTCGTTCTCGCAACATTATCGGTTCAAATTTTTAAATGTTTCGTACATTTAAATTGAAGGACACTTATTATAACATCGATATCGTATTATTTTTCGAAGTTTTGATTATTTTTTTGATCGATATTGATTCGAGTTCACGTACCGAGTAAATTTCAACAAAACATAAAATATAGGTAAAATTTGACAATCGATATCGTTACGAGAAAGGGTCCGATATCGTGTGAATTCTCTTACATCTCGTAATGATCTCGTAACTATATCGAAACCAATGAAAGAATACAATAAAACAAACGAACAGATGATCCCAATATGCACGAGCACATTTAATATGAAAATGTCATCTATACTTTGTAGGTTAAAAATGCTATCGGTCTTCGATGTTCTTGAACTGACATAGGGGAACCTTGGGAGAATAATAGGTACACTTAAAATTTGTAGCCGCGGTAGCTCAGTGGTTAGTGCGTTGGATTGCGAGCCGAAAGGTCCCCGGTTCAAGCCTGGACTGGGGCTAACAACATCTTTTCATAGAAACATTTTTCTATACCGCGCTACCTCTCGGCAGTAAATGGCAAACCTCCGAGAGTAAAAACATTGCCTATGAAATGCTCTCACTCGCCGTTCGGATTCGGCAATAAACTGTAGGTCCCACCACTTTGAGTACAAATATAATACGCACAGTTCAAAATGGTGAGAGAGCTCGGCCTAAGTTCTTATAGAACTGTAGTGTCAAACTACTGGTAATAACTTTGGTAGAATCAACTCGGATTACATGTGGTTTATTACAAAATATTACTTAAAGTATATTCAATTGAATACAAAAGAAATCAGATCTAAAACTTAAATCTATAAAAAGTTATATAGAAAAACACAAGAAATGCCATATAATTGTTTTACATAATTATATTAAACAACCTGAGTATGATTTCATGATAAGAATCTTTAAGTCCATTGGAAAATCATACTAAGATCGTGGTCAAATAAAAAATGACTTCTTTTGTTGTCGAGTGTTATTGAAGATAATGCCTATCTTGGACTTTGACGAACAAAAAACAACGTACGTCATTTGTTGAGTATTCTAGACATTTTTTTTGACCAGATCTAGGCAGTTATGAAACGGTTTTAAGATAATTTAAAGCAAACAAAGACAGAGTTGGTATCACATGCTGCCTTTTTCTGCCCATCCCCTCCATTTGTGTGGGAAATATGCTCGAAATAAAAGTCATTCATTTTGTCCGGGGTACTTGTTAAATATGTGTCATTTAATTTGGGTTCCAGGTTGATTTTCAGATTTCCGATCATGGATTTGAGAAGAAATTGAATACCCAGTGAATGTGGAAAACAGAAATGTCTGGATCAGGCATTTTCATATTTGTCCTTCATCTAACAAAATATACAGAAATTATTAAAGTAATATGATTATAAAAAGATGATGCTTATCCCATATAGGTCAAAATTTGATGAGTATATTTAATGTTGTCTTTACATAATTCTATTTTCGGTTGCTCTAATCAGGAGTAATGGTACAATCAGAAAACAAAAAAAACAATAGTACGACTATAGATTCCAAACAAAACAATAGGTTTTCCTATTAATTCAATAGTTTTTATAGTTTTTTGTACTATTGTTTTGCTTATAAAATACAATCAGAAAAAAACATGGCAAATTAATAGTATTTCAATAGAAAAACAATAATTTATACCATTAAAATTAGTCAATAGGATGCGTCCTATTAGTTCAGTAATATTGAAACTGTTAATACAACATGTTGGTGGTACCAGTAATTTCATAATGCTGTCTTTTAATTACAATAAACAAAACCTATAAAAATTTAATGATACGTATTATTAATTTTATGGTACAGTCGTATTACATTTTCCTAGTATTTTATTAAAACGAAAATAGATTTTAGTTATTTTATTATATAATTTATTTTATATAAATATCGAAATTGATTATAACACATTTGATGTTGGTTTCAGTTTCCAATAATTGATTATTACTTGAATCTGCATTTTTTTTAAGTACACAGAAAAAAAATTCTTCAATATGATGAATTTATTCATAAATATTATGAATTTTTTCACCAACTACCAGATTCATCATATTGATACCACAGTTCATTAAATGACATATTAATGAATGTATTCATTATATATATAAACAAAATATTCAATACAATGAATTTGAATTGTCATATTGATGAATTTGTTCATAATATTTTTTCAAAATAAATATTTTTATTTTATTTTAAAAATGCAGTAACAAAATTAAAAAAAAAATATCCGAAAAAAAATTGTTCCGAAATAAAAATTTGTCAAAAAAAAAAAAATGTGTTCGAAAAAAAAATTTAAAAAAAACGAGTTGGGAAAGTTAGGTCACATGGGTAAGTTCGGTCACATGGGGCGGATTTTTATAGTCGGTCGGGCCCGACTATGGAATACCCTACACCTTTGGTGGAGATATTAATGAGGAATATTTAATTGTATACCTTAATTTTAAATTTTTAATTATGCTGAACCTCAGAATATCATTCATATATCAGAAATTTACGTCTTATATCCCCATAAATTAAAAAAAATTATATAAAGTATAAAAAACTAAAAAAAAAAAAAAATGAAAAAATAATAGGGCGGACCACGCCTATATTTAAAATTTTGAAAGGCTAATATTTTATAGATTTGATTTTAATAATTTACGGATCAAATTTTTACTATGAAAACCCGGGATATAATGAAAAAAAAAAGTGGGCGTATCACGCCCATTTTTGGACCACATATTTTTAGGTAAATTCTAACAATACGTTTTAAATTTTATAACTATACCTTGAATACTTTTCGAAATATTAGTTTCGAAAGAGTTATATAAAAGTGACTTGTATGGGAGGTGGGCGTGTCCGTTGACCGATTTTGCTCATTTTCAAACTTAGTTCCTACTTTTGGCTAAAATATATTGAGACGAAATTTCATCGCATTCTGATCAGTATTTCTCAAGTTATTCTGTATTCGGACAGCAAGACAGCAAGACGGACAGACAGACAGACAGACGGACATGGCTTAACGGACTCAGGTAGTGATGCTGATCAAGAATATATATACTTTTCCATACCGGACACGCCTCCTAAGGGGCGTTACAATATATGCACAAAGTTAATATACCCTGTACCTCATAGGTGTAGGGTATAAAAATGTTCGAAAAAAAAAATTTGAAAAAAAAAATTAATTTCAAAAATATATTTTTTATAAATATTACTTTTTATTAATAAAAAGTTGTAATTATAATAAATATATTATAAAACATTTTACTACTTTATGCATGTCGAGCAAGCATCCCAGTATGCCTGCCATTCGTATCAATATAGTTACGAGATCAATGCGAGTAGATGGAGAAATCACACGATATCGGACCTAGATGGTAGGTAGATATCGAAACGTTCTGTCGGAGTTTTCTCGATAAGAGAAATTTTTCAAAATCGGAACGATATCGAAGATAAAAATGATCAAAGTTCGAGATTGCCGCGAAAAAGTTTAAATATCGTATCTTGTCAAAGAATTTGAATGTAGGAAAATTTTAAAAAATTAGAATCGAGAATGCAACGAGATCGAACTTTTTTATCGAAGTTATTCAAGAAAACTTCGAGGCATCGAATGTCTCCGAGACATGGCAGACTGGGGTTATATAAGAAATAACACAAAAGAACTACTTGAGAACTGAGAAGTACGGCAAAAAATTAACGAAAAAAAAATTTTGGTTTAATGAACAGCGTTCTTCAATATAAAGAATATATAGATATGTTGTATTTAATATTTTGGTTCATTAATATGATGAAACGTATTCTTCTCATACAATTCATCATAGTGAAGAACACTTTTTCGAAAGTTACCAAACATTCATCATATTTATGATCGCATTCATAACATTGATGTCGTTAGTCAGTAATATTATAAGTGATTCTTCAATAAAATGAAACATGGTTTGAAGAACGGAATTCATCAATATGATGTACATTTTTTTTTCTGTGATATTGGTCAAAAAGAGTATATTCAATTTACATATTTCTTTTTTCGGCTGCTCTAAACAGGGGTAATGCTACACTCAGAACTCAAAAAACCAATAGTACAACTAATATTATAAACGAAACAATAATTTTTCTTATTAATTTAATAGTTTTTATAATATTTTGTACTATTGTTTTGCTTATAAAGTGGTCAATATTAATTCAATAGGACATGTTATTAATAAAATATTTATTTTACTATTTTAATAGTTTATGTTGTAGTTTATTGTTTATTAATAGTTTTAGTCATATTAATTAAACAATAATAGTAATGTAATAAAACCATTAAAAATGAAAAAAGTACATTTTCAATGTTGCTTTGAAAAAATTATAAAAAATTACATTTAGACATACTTTTTCAATGTTGCTTTGAAAAAATAATAAAAAATTACATTTAGAGATTTTTTTTTAAATATTAAAATATTTGGTTATTATTTATTAAATGAAGTGTTATATTAAACATTATAGTTAAACAAAAGAAATAAATGGTTTTAAAGCAAGTTCCTATTGCTTCTATAGGATGAAATTATTAAATACGAATTTCATAAGCTCGAATCACACGATTAAATAAACAATCCACTTTTGTATCAATTTTCAAAACAATTTAAATATCAATCGTGTGATTGCATTATTTTCCATACAAAAATTGGGCAATCACACGATTGATATTAAAATTATTTGAAAATTGATTCAAAAGATGACTGTTTATTCAATCGTGTGATTCGAGCTATAAGATGAAAAGTGTTATTGTTATAGTTTGTCATTTTGTTTTTATTGCATAAATATAGGAGCAATCTGTTTATATAGTACACTATTGTTTTTGTATGAATTTCCTATTGTTTCTATATGATCGAAATATTAAAAATGAATTTAATAGGATGAAAAGTTTTGATTTAATAGTTTTGTCATTTTATTTTAATAGGATATAATATATTACTAAAAGAAAATATTGCATTTGTATGTATTTCGTAATGTTTCTAAATGTTAGAAATATTAAATACGAACTTCGTAGGATAAAATTATTGTTGTTATAGTTGACATTGTGTTTTAATACGATAAATTATATCATCAATATGTTATATGAAGTATACTATTGATTTAGTATTTATTTCTTATTGCATCAAGAGAATAAGTAGGAGTTTCGATTTTAATTCTTGAACATAACTTTTTTGATTACTAAGTAATATTTTTCATTTTATTAATATTTCGGATTCATTTCGTTGTATTTGAAATTCCTCAAAAATTTTCTGGGTAATTTTTTCTTGTATAAAGAAAGAACACAATTTCCATATTAAATAAATAGAGTAAATAAAATAAATTGAGTTTCACTTGTTTTTTAAAATAAAAGCATCATAATTACGACATTTCTGCCATTAGTTGTAATTTTTAAAATTTTTCAAATTTAAATTTAGTACAAATATAACTATGAATGATATTATATGGAAATCTAAAAATTTGGTTTCCTGACTACTTTTAATGCAGGCATAATGAAGCATTTGAAATTATCATTTTAAAAGCCTACCTTAAAAATAAAACAAATTGCAACATACTCCAGTCTCACTGGCTATGACGAATCCATAGATTGAAGATCAATCTATCGTTCATTCGATCACTCCGTTCGTCAGTTAAAAAATTCAGCAACATTTTATTTGAATTACAAATTGTACGCAAAATACAAGAATTTTAATTGGCTCCATTTATGGCAGACAAAAATAAATTTACAATGTGCTGCATTTTTTTTTTTTGGTGGGGCTGCTGAATTTGTCAATTATGTCCAAGCAAATTTACGGTTATGTTGATTAATTAACTAGGTATAAACTCCCTCCCGCAAGCGAGTGTTTTAATTTAAAGTACTCTGGTGGCTTATTTGGAACAACAAATAAAAATCCAAACAAATCATATTAAATGACTTCATTAGCTCAAAAATATATTTAATGCGTTTTGCACAGTGACAGAAATGGTTCAAAACTGTGCGCCAAATGATTTGTAATAACTTGCGACGCAATTTCATTAAATTCTTGATCAATTCACACATATCTGTTGACCTTCATGGCCAACGATGTGGTCAACTGTGAAATGCGTTGACGTGCAGACCAGACTTTTTGACACAGATTTCAAAATGTAAATAAATTACGCAATTGTGCAGGGACAGACAGAAATACAGATAGACATACAGATAGACATACATTTAGACGGACATAGAAAACACACGCCAAATGGATGCAGCATTAAACTAATAAACGACAGTTGGTCAAAACAAGAATTTTAAAGCGTTCATGCTAAATTCGTTTACGTCCATAATTGAAAATAATCATTAAAAATATTTAAATTAAACCAATAAATATTTAAAAGTAATACTAAGATACACAACGTGTTAATAAAAAATTCAGTTAAACCAATAAATAAACGAGTTGGGAAAGTTAGGTCACATGGGGCGGATTTTTATAGTCGGTCGGACCCGACTATGGAATACCCTACACCTATGGTGGGGATATTAATGTGGGATATTTAATTGCATACCTTAATTTTAAAGTTTTTAATTATGCTGAACCTCCCCACCCTCAGAATATTATTCATATATCAGAAATTTATGTCTTATATCCCCATAAATTAAAAAATTTATATAAAAGTATAAAAAAACTAAAAAAAAATTTTTTTAAATATAATTGGGCTGACCACGCCTATATTTAAAATTTTGAAAGGCTAATATTTCATAGATTTGATTTTAGTAATTTGCGGATCAAATTTCCACTATGAAAACTCGGGAAATAATGAAAAAAAAGGGGGCGTATCACGCCCATTTTTGAACCACATATTCTTAGGTGAATTCTAATAATACGTTTTAAATTTTATAACTATACCTTGAATACTTTTCGAGTTATTAGTTCCGAAAGAGTTATATAAAAGTGACTTGTATGGGAGGTGGGCGTGTCCGTTGACCGATTTGGCTCATTTTCAAACTCAGTTCCTACTTTTGGCTAAAATATATTGAGACGAAATTTCATCGCATTCTGATCAGTATTTCTCAAGTTATTCTGTATTCGGACAGCAAGACAGCAAGACAGCAAGACGGACAGACAGACGGACATGGCTAAACGGACTCGGGTAGTGATGCTGATCAAGAATATATATACTTTTCCATACCGGACACGCCTCCTAAGGGGCGTTACAATATATGCACAAAGTTAATATACCCTGTACCTCATAGGTGTAGGGTATAAATACTCAACACGATTTTCAGATTTTTAATGTTGCTATTCCTATATAATTTGCGGGTGCTGATTTTGACATCATACTAAGTTTTTTCGTATTACGTTAAGTATTCCAAAAAAGTTGCAGAAGTTTTCAGCCAAAAACCATTTAAATCGCTCCAGTCGTTCAAGAGAAATCAGTCGTCGAAGTAAGTTTTTCTTAAATCTTTCAACATCATTCATAAGTTCTAAATGAAGCGTCCTAGAGCGTGCATTTTTAGTGATTTCAAATTCAATTTTTTATTCCAAAAATCATTTTATTCGCTCCTGTGGTTCCATAGAATTAGTCCTCGAAGTAACATCTAAACGGAGCGTCCCAGAGGGCTCAAAGTAGGTTCATTTTACACAGAAAAAAATATACATCATATTGATGAATTCAGTTCTTCAAACCATGATTCATTGTATTGAAGAACCGTTCATAATATTAATGACTAACGACATCAATGTTATGAATGCTATCATAAATATGATGAACGCTTGGTAACTGTCGAGAAAATGTTCTTCAATGTGTGTATGATGATGAGAAAAATACGTTTCATCATATTAATGAACAAAAACACAAAATACAACATATATACATATATGTTGTATAGAATGCTGTTCGAAAAAATAAATTTCAATCTAAATATTTAATTTTCGTTCATTTTTTGCCAGTTCTCAAGTAGTTCTTGTTTGAATCAATTTTTTCGAAAACATATTTTTTTTCGAAAAACAAATTTTTGGAATTTTTTTTTAATAAAATTGTTTTCCAATAACATTTTTAGGACATTATTGACCAATTGTTTTCTAAAAAAATATTTATTTGGAAAAATTCGTAAAAAAATTAAAATTTTTTAATTATTCATATATATTATGATTATATTCATCAATATGACGATTCAAATTCTTTATATTGAATATTTCATTCTTCACTATGAAGTTTGATAATATGAATAAGTTCATATTATAATGAATTCATTCAACAATATGTCAATTAATGAACAGTAGTATCAATATGATGAATCTGTTAGTTCGTAGAAAAATTCATAATATATATGAATAAATTCATCATCTTGATGAATTTTTTTTTCTTTGATTTCAAATTAAAATTTTTTATTTCACAAATCACTTAATTTGCTCCAGTGGTTTCATAGAAATCAGTCCTCGATGTAACATCTAAACAGAGCGTTCTAGATGGGTCAAAGTAGGCGCATTTTGCACAGAAAAAAATGTACATCATATTGATGAATTCCATTCTTCAAACCATGATTCATTGTATTGAAGAACCGTTCATAATATTAATGACTAACGATATCAATGTTATGTTATGCTATCATAAATATGATGAATGCTTGGTCACTGTCGAGAAAGTGTTCTTCAATATGATGTATTGTATGAGAAAAATATTGATCAATTTTTCTTCTTTGATATGAGAAGAATTTTTTTCTTATATCCGTTTGTTTAGTTCAGGAGACCTCTTAATATTCGTGATTTAACGAATATTTTGTCGTTTATTTAATTCTTTATTAAAATTCATTATAGTTAATTTATAAAGTTAGTCAATTTATAAAAATTTATAAAATTCAAGCATTTTTTAAAGGCATTGACAACATAAATCTTAATGAAAAATAAATAAAATAGTTCTACTTTATAATTAAAACATCAAAACGGAATCGATCAATCTTAAAAAAGTAACTGTATATAATGTTTTTAATATATTACAGACAAATACCTTTATTTTTAATTAAAATTCATTTATTACTTATTAGAATTTAAGAGCATTTTAGTCAATTAGTGTCAAAAATTGATGAAGCGAATTTTTAACAGATCGCCGCAATTGTCACATACATAAATGGTGTCAATAAAAAAAAAATGTAGACTTTATCAATAAAAAATTCAATTTATTATGTCTATACATTAACCCATTAACGGTTATTTGATAAAATAATCAAAAATGGGGAAATCTTTTAAGAAATCATGTTTGAGAGAGGTAAGAAAATTTATAAATTGGTTTCCATGAACTTGTAGAGAGGATTAAACAATCAAAGTTCATGTTTTGGTCATAAAGTATCATGTATAATGATAAAGTTAAATGATCAAAAGAAAATATATTTACAAAGTCCGAAAAATGGCTCAGGTAAATTTTAGAAATGAAATATTAGAGTTCCTTCTTGGTCCATAATAAAACTATCTTCAAAGAATATTTTTGGCGTTCTCAAGGCAGTATTCAAATAATTTTTCGAAAGTTTTTAAGCAGACAAAGCCCGAAATATGCTTTAAAAATATTAAAAACATTTGATTTATGACAAATGCAAAGTTTTCTGGCAGATTTTACGCACAACACAGGTTGTAGTTTGTCGAGTCAAAGTTCTGGTCTAATTCTGGAATATTTCCGGCATGGTTTTCCGCAAACACACAGATAAATGGAAAATTTTTTGCTGTTTATTTTTATGTAATTTAAAAGGAAGATTTCCGCCAGAAAATAGACAGCTTTTGGGTTGTACCTCTAATACAATTTATGACAGGTTCAAAGCAGTTAAGAATATGTTTTTCGTCATATTTCTTTAAGACAAAGAAGGTGGAATTTGTATAAATAGCTGTCTGCTCTTTGAATTTTTCCAAAATATGCCGTGAGTCTATCTTTATTATTTCAAAAAACTGTTAATCTGCAATACACTTTCCACAAACTTCCATTTATCTGTGTGTTAGCCGAAAATATGCCGGAAATATACCTGGAAAATTCCAGATATTTAGTCTCGGATATATAATCAAATATGACAGCCTTTTTACACCAGGTTTTCAACAGATAATCGTCATGTTTAAAATTATGTATATGTTACGGCATATTTATAGAATATTTGTGTAATTCTTTCTGATAAAGTCCAGTTTTTCGGCGGAATAGAATTTTTTTTACATTTTTAAAATAGCTGCCTTAGGCAGATTTTAGGAATAAGCGGCCAGTCTGCGGTTAAGAAACATATATCGTCGACAGACAAACATTTATTTTCTAAATTATTTGAAATGTCTGACAGTGTTTCGGAATACGACGGGCACATTCAGAAAAAATAACTCATAAAATCCCATTAAAATTTGTCAATAGGACAGTTATTGATTTAATAGTATACACATAATAAATATTTTCATACAAACTCAGATAAATTTTATAGTATTTTGTTGTATTTAATAGGATTCACCGATTGAGTTAATAGTTTATCGGACAAATATCCTATTGACTAATTTTAATAGTAAATACTATTAATTTTATGTTATGTTTTTTCTGAGTGCAGATAACAGACAGCTGTTTGGTTGTACCCCAAACAAAATTATTGGCAGGGTCAAGCAGTTTTTCTTAATCATATTACAATAAGATAAAAGCACAGTTTGTATTAAAAGCTTCCTGTTTTCTGCCCGTATCCAAAATATGTCGGAAATCTGCCTTAAAAATATCATAAAATTTGATAATCTGCAATTGATTTCCCATAAACTTTTGTTTATCTGTGTGTAAATATGCCACAAATATTCCTAAAAAAATACACAAATTTTTCTTGGATATTTAAAAAAAATTGACTACCTTCCGTGACAGACAAAAATTCCTTTTCCCACTTTCCTTTAACCTCCCATTAAAATACCGTCTGCTTCTTTCTTTAAGGAAAAAAACAGGTAGGGTTTGATTCAAACTCCGCCCTTGTCTTCCGAAAATTTGCCGAAAATCTGTTGAAGAAGCTGACGTCTGCTGTTTTGTACTCTGTCAGTTAACAGGCAGGTTTTGATAGTCCGCGGTTGAAACCTGTCGAAAATCTGTTGAATTTTTGAAAATTGCTTTGTTTGTCTGGTGTACCGAGACCAAATTTCTTGCATTTTACTCGAATATATCGGTCATGTTTCATAAAAATAGATCACAGAAAAAAATTTACATCATATTGATAAATTCCGTTCTTCAAACCATGATTCATTGTATTGAAGAATTGTTCATAATATTAATGACTAATGCCATCAATGTTATGAATGCTATCATAAATATGGTGAACGCTCGGTAACTGTCGAAAAAGTGTTCTTCACTATGATGAATTGTATGAGAAGAATACGTTTCATCATATTAATGAATCAAAATATAAAATACAACATATATTTACATCATATTCAAGAATGCTGTTCATTAAACCAAATTACAATCAAAATATTGTTCATTTTTGGCGTACTTTTCAGTTCTCAAGCTGGCTCGACATGCATAAATTAGTAAAATGTTTCGTAATATATTTATTTATAATTACATTTTTTTTTTTAATAAAAAGTTATACTTATTTATAAAAAATATATATTTTTTTGCAATTTTTTTTTTCGAAAACTTATTTTTCGAAACATTTTTATTTCGAAAAAAAAAAAAATTGTATAATTTTTTTTCTGTTTTTAATAAAATAATTTTTTTGAAAATTTTTTTTTCAAAATTTTTTTTTCCGACATTTAAAAAAAAAAAAAAATGTCCGACATTTTTTTTTTAATTTTTTTTCCGATTTTTTTTAAATTGTATTTTTCTAATTTTTTTTTCCGATTTTTTTTAAATTGTTTTTTTTTTTTTTTTTTTTTTTTTTTTTTGAAATCAATATTAGTTCAACAATATTCATCATATTGAATATTATATTCATAAATATTATGAACAAATTCATGATTATGTCGATTCAAATTCATTGTTTTGAATATTTTGTTCTTCACTATGATGTTCAATAGTACGAATAATTTCATATATATAATGAATGTATTCATCAATATGTTATTTAATGATCGGAGGTATAATATGATGAATCTGGTAGTTGGTGAACAAACTCATAATATTTATGAATAAATTCATCATATTGAAGTTTTTTTTCTGTGTACAAACTCCGCATTAAACTGTTTTAAATTTAAAAAAAAATGTTTCTAAACTGAAAAATTGTCTCGGGATCACAATCCAATTCCTCTTAATTTTGTCTATGGGAGATACATCAACATCGGATGATTAGTCAGGAGAACAGCAGCCTTTAATGGGTTAATGAAATGTGCCCATTTAATGAATTGTGTAAAAATTATAATTTAAAATCGTTCATGCTCAATTTCCAATGCGTCTGTGGTCAATTAGTGCCGGACAGAAAAGGACACGCGTGTTGCATTATTAATAATTGTTGTCATTGAAAGTGACAATAAAAACTCTATGTCTTTTCATTAAAAACAATAATATAATAAAAAAATCAATTAATTCATTCATTGATTTGTTGCATCTGCGACACACCTACAGAAAAATTGGCGCACGTTTCTGTTGGTTCTCAGACGCGCATGAGTCATAATTTGCTGCGGCTACGGTACATTTTGGACAAAAGGAAATTGGCAACACTTCATAAAGTGCCGCACACTTGACGCACTGCACTGTAGCGCAATCAAGCAGCAATCCGAACAAATGGCCAGCAGCAATTTGCAGTCACCAAGTCTCGTAGGCAAAAAAAAATTGCCAAAGAATTTCGGCGCGGTATTCAGCTGCTAATCACTTCTGGCCAAAATTTAAATGACCATAAATCTGCGCAAATTTGATTCACGCCATTCGTTTGAATGCGTTTGACCTTCTTTGTCACAAATCACAAACACACCTGCTGCTGCTGCTTGTGGCTGCTACTCATTCATTCACGGTGACTGATAGTTGCCGCTCGATACCTTTGTATCTCACGGATACCTTTTGTATCTGTTGGCTGGCTGACTGTTTTTTTGTATGCATTTATTGTATCCGTCAGTTTGTAAAATATGTTCAAAGCAGTCGGCCGCAATTATGCTTCGATTTGTGCCATAATTGTGTCATTATTAGCCAACTTGTTGCGCTCGACTTTTAATTTGACTTCGCCAAACGCAAATTAATTGTATCTCAAGAATTTTTTGGTTTTTTTTCAGCCGGATGCGATAGCTGTTCGTCAACTGCGCTGCCGGATATCAACCAAAATCAATGCGATTCAGAATCCGGAAAATATTTGTAAACCTTAGATACTTTTGTACCATTGTGTGCTATGTGTTTTTATGCGTCAATCAAAATTGTGGCTTAATTTAAACAATATCTATCACAAATTAAGAAAAAACCCGCATTGCATGATCTAATAACTGAGCCAATAAATATAAGACCCTCAATACTCATATGACGCACCCACGTCTGTCTGAATGTATCTTGTATTTGAGTGCAGCTACAATGGTTTCGAAATACCTTAGTTTCATTTCAAAGTTATGACCAGTCTAAATTTCATGATTAGCATAAAACAAATACTAAACACAATATGTATTTATTTTTTCTTTAATAGTTGCAAATATGCAGCATATTTTAATTTAGTCGAAAACAAGTTATTTAATTCGATTTATGGCTGGTGTTTCTCAGACATGGTAGAACATAAAACTGTCTGAAATAAGTTATGTATTTTAATATTTGTTTTAACTGGTTTTATGTTTTTCAGTAAATATCTTTCACTTATTTGTGAGATTCATAAATATAAAATACAAACAGACAGACACTAAAGAAATGGAATTCAAGAAACCTCACCACAGATACATTTAGACTACACATTAAAACAATTTGCTTACTATGGTCTTAATGCATTATTCTCAGAAATGTAATATGTTTACTTTAAGAAATATACAGAGTGTATGGTTCATCGATGTCAATTATTGAAGGGGTCATTATATGACTGAAAAAAATAAGAAAATATAAATAAATAAATGTTAAATTTTGCACCCAGTTTAAAATACACGGAGTTTGAGAAATGCATATTACTGACAAAGCCTAGTATAGAAAATTTATTATAAATTATTATCTGTTGATAAACGAATATTAATTTTTCACTCATTTTTTAAACAATTAAATTACCTTTCTAATGGTACACAGAAAAAAATTCATCAATATGATGAATTTATTCATAAATATGATGAATTTATTCATAAATATGATGAATTTATTCATAAATATTATGAATTTTTCTACCAACTACCAGATTCATCATATTGATAACGCCGTTCATTAATTGACATATTGATGAAGAATGCATTCATTACATGTATGAACTTAGTCATACTTTCGAACATCATAGTAAAGAACGAAATATTCAATACAATGAATTTGAATCTTCATATTAATGAATATAATCATAATATATATGTATGAATAATTTTAAATTTTATTTTTTTCGAATTTTTCAAAATAAATATTTTTTTTTAGAAAATAATTGGAAAAAATATCCTTAAAAAATGTTATTGGAAAAAAAATTATAAAAAAAAATTCGATAAAAAAATTCAAAAAAAAGTCCGAAAAAATTTATTCAAACAATTTTTTTTTCAAAAACAAAATTTATAAAAAAAAAGTATGAAAAAAATTTGTCAAAACAAAATTTACAAAAAAAAAAAAATTCTAAACATTTTTTTAAAATATGTTTTTTATAATTTTAACTTTTTATTAATATAAAGTTGTAATTATAAATAAAGTTATTGAGACTATAAATATTGTTTTCAAGGTATCAAATTAACAAAAGATTACTTAGAACTATTATAAGTATTATTCTAATTACAATTTTAAGTAAAATACGCTTCTTGCTGAAGATAATAAGAGATTATTATTATTTTTATTATATATATTTAGAACAGTGCTTGCTCCCGGCACTTTGGCGATGGTTTGAGAGTAAATCTCTTTTCATAACTTAAAAATCATTAACTAATATACTTAAAACTAGACCTTAATACTAAATAAAAAAAAAAAAACAATTTTATGAAATATTTTAACCACGATGAGTACCGGGAGATGACAAAAGAAAAAATTCTGGCAAAAGTGAGGAATTTACATCTATGTTTAAATAATATTTTCATTAACAAAACCAATAGGAGAAAGGTAATACGTAGATGACCAATTAAGGGTCTTTTGATAGTTGTATATATCTAAAAGTGAGTATATGTATAAAAATGTTATAAAGATGTGGAGCGAGAATAGAACCTTGGGGTACGCCACTTTTTACTATGCCAATAGAAGATAATTTATTATTTATCTGAACACAAACATTTCGATTACTGAAAAAAAGTTTTACAATAAATGGATCAAACCCTAAATTGATTAATTTATACAAAATTCCATCGTGATATGCACTGTCAAATGCTTTTTCAATATCAAGAGAAACAGCTACAGTGCACTTCTAGTGTCTTAAGTTACATACAACATCATTATGAAATTTAAGTAACGCATGTGTAGTTGAATGGCTTTTTTTAAATACAAATTGGTGATTAGGAATATATTCTATACCTAAATTTAAATCCATTTTAAGTCTTATAATACGTCCAAGAAGCTTACCTAAATTTGAAAGCATTGATATTGGTCTGAAATTGTTAACGTCTATGTTTCCTGTTTTTTTTTTTGAAGTGGAATTATTTTAGCAATTTTCCAAGCGTATGGAAAATATCCATTAATTAAGCAATTGTAAAATATTATAGTAAGAAATTTGAAAGCTATTGATAAGATAATTTGAAATTTTGTCTAGACCAAAAGATTTTTTTTGTTGTTCAATGATTTAGAAATTAATAGTAATTCATTTGAATTTGTAAAATGGGTAGAAACTAAATTGGAGAAAGAAGAAACCGAATTATCAAAATTTAAAAATGGCATTTGATAATTGTGCAATGTTGAATTTATTCTATTTATACCCTACACCTATGAGGTACAGGGTATATTAACTTTGTGCATATATTGTAACGCCCTTTAGGAGGCGTGTCCGGTATGGAAAAGTGTATATATTCTTGATCAGCATCACTACCCGAGTCCGTTTAGCTATGTCCGTCTGTATGTCTGTCTGTCTGTCTGTCTGTCTGTCTGTCTGTCTGTCTGTCTGTCCGTCTTGCTGTCCGAATACAGAATAACTTGAGAAATACTGATCAGAATGCGATAAAATTTCGTATTACTATATTTTAGCCAAAAGTAGGAACTGAGTTTGAAAATGAGCCAAATCGGTCAACGGATACGCCCACCTCCGATACAAGTCACTTTTATATAACTCTTTCGGAACTAATAACTCAAAAAGTAGTCAAGGTTATAAAATTTAAAAGGTATTGTTAAAATTCACCTAAAAATATGTGGTCCAAAAATGGGCGTGATCCGCCCACTTTTTTTTTCATTATTTCCCGGGTTTTCATAGTGGAAATTTGATCTGTAAATTATTAAAATCAAATCTATGAAATATTAGCTTTTCAAAATTTTAAATATAGGCGTGGTCCGCCCAATTATATTTTTCAATTTTTTTTTTAGTTTTTTTATACTTTATATAAATTTTTTAATTTATTTTTATACTTTATATAAATTTTTTAATTTATTACGTCTTAAATGTCTGATATATGAATAATATTCTGAGGGTTAATATCCCCACCAAAGGTGTAGGGTATTCCATAGTCGGGCCCGACCGACTATAAAAATCCGCCCCATGTGACCGAACTTACCCATGACCTAACTTTCCCAACTCGTTTTAATTTCAGAAATGTCATCTCTTTGTGACACAGTTTCCTGATAAATTTCTGCGAAGTGCTGTCGAAAAATATCAGCTTTTCCACTATCGTCAGAAACAATAACATTGTTTCTTGAAACTTCACTATAATTTATTCCTTTTTTACTTCCTAATATACTATACATTTGTTTAAAAGCGGTTGGACCAGGCTTAATATTTTGAAGTTTGTCATTGAAAAGTTTTGCCTGTTCTAAGTCTATTTGCTCTTTTATAATAATTTTCAATAATTTTATCTGTTTAGAAAGTAAAATATATTCGGAATTTTTTCTATTATGATTTCTATGAAAAATGAGTTTAAGTTTTCTTTGCCATTCATGTTTCTTCTTGAATAAACTATTTATTTTATCTGATACAAAGCATTTTTTGTTTTTAAGTTGAACTTCTTTTGAGTGTGCTTCAGATGTTAAGATAACAGATGATGTATTTTTTTCAATAAAATGATCAATTATATAAATAAATAGATTATAACATTGTACTAATTTATTCATTTCGCATTATATAAGAAATTAGCTGGACCGTTCACAGCGTTGCCCGTGCTAAGTTTTTGTAAATGCAAAATTATATCTTTTTAAATTACGGTCCTTTTGCCCTTTTTAGTACATGCATATATGGCCATTTTGATTTTTATAACTTTTCTCTTAGTATGTCAGGAGTTATAGCAAGTTTATTGTTTTGGTTATATGGGAGGTACCACGCTCCGTTGTCCAATCCCGCCCACATTTGGAAAAATGATAAACAACCACAATATACATCATGACTGTGGCTATCTTAAGTACACAAATATTTGCAATAAAAAGTTCAAGCTTACCACGCCCATTTTGGTACCTTAGGGGGCGAATTTCAAAAAATCCCGTCTTAGTGCGCGCCTACGTCGGGAGATGAACACTAGGGTGATGCAAACAAAAAACAAAGTTGACTGGACCGCTCACCATATTATCACAATTGGTGAAAAAAGCACACAGCCAATTTTTTTTTGAAATTCGCGGATGTTTAGAGGTTGCGCAATTCGATTTTATGTTTTCGCCTATACAAAATTCTGAAGTAGGAGTTTTCTAAAAGGTCAATAACTCATACATTTATGCGAAAAAACATGTACATTTTTGTGAAATGGTTCAATTTTGTGTGTTTAAAAGTTGGTTAAATAAAAATTATTTGTAACACAATTGGTTTTGTATACTTGTTAAATTTGTACTGTTTATAAAATAAAACTTAGGAACTATAGTTGGAGAGAATTATGTTATGTTACTGCTAAATTACTCTCTGCTAAATTACTCTCTGAAGCTATTTTGTGTCGATAAATTGTGTAAATAAATTTATCAGGTGGGAATTTCATCTTGAATTCAATTTGACCGCTACAAATGACCCATGCGCGCAATTAAATTATGTCTATTATGTACACTGGACATTTCGATATTGAATTCATAACAGTTTTATTTTAAAATCGTTAGCGCTTTTAGTCCTTTAACTAATTAAAATATTCAACTTTAAAAGTGCATTAAAAATTTTGGAATTCGCGACAAATAAAATTAATCATATTTTTAAAAATTTGAATGCATTCCGAACCATTTCACAAAAATTGACATGTTTTTTCGCATTAATGTATGAGATATTGACCTTTTAGAAAACTCCTACTTCAGAATTTTTATATAGGCGAAAACATAAAATCGAATTGTGCAACCTCTAAACATTCGCGAATTTCAAAAAAAATTTGGCTGTGTGCTTTTTCACCAATTGTGATAATACGGTGAGCGGTCCCATTAAAGAAAGTAAATTCGATAAAATTTTGCATCATCCTAATGAACACCCTGTCCAAATTTCATGTTCCTAGGTCTAAGGGTTTGGTGTGGGCGTTGATCGATCAGTCCGTCAGTCAATCAGGACTTGTTCTTTTGTATATATAGAAAAACATACAACAACTACTTGAGAACTGAGAAATACGGCAAAAAATGAACGAACAAAATATTTTGATTGAAATTTGGTTTAATGAACAGCATTCTTCAATATGAAGTACATATATGTTGTATATTATGTACTTGTTCATTAATATGATGAAACGTATTCTTCTCATTCAATTCATCATATTGAAGAACACTTTTTCGACAGTTACCAAGGGTTCATCATATTTATGATAGCATTTATAACATTGATGTCGGTAATCATTAATATTATGAACGGTTCTTCAATACAATGAATCATGGTTTGAAGAATAGAATTCATCAATATGATGTACATTTTTTAAAGTTGAAATTTACAAAAATAACCAGTTGGGAAGGTTAGATCACATGGGAAATTTTAAAGTAGGTGTTATTATGATAGTTAGGATTATCAAAATTATAGTCGGTCTAAGCCGACTATAAATACCCTACACATATGTGTGGTTACCATTAAAAGTGGTATATAGGTCACCAGCATAAACGAATCCTGAAAATAACTACAAACTTTCAATCGCTGAAGTATTTCCATTCATTTGATACCCATATTTACAAATGGGTAGGTGTACCGAATTTCGATTTTTTTTTTTGTTGAACCACAAGTCGTTTCGTGGGAAAACATTATTATCATGTATTTGAGCATTATATCAATATATATTTGACCAAAAAAAGTTTACCTAAGCACGTATACATAAAAATTGATCTTTATATGTACATTTTATATGAGGTATTTGAACATAAGTGATCGGATCATAGGTCACAATGGACCGATCTCGCCAATTTTTTCGCACATACAGCGTAGGTATATTAGTAATCTAAGTTATTTTCTAGCTCTTCAATTTTAAAAGTAGTAGGGATTTCAACAGACAGACAGACAGACAGACGGACAGACAGACGGACAGACAGACGGACAGACAGACGGACAGACGGACATCGCTAAATCGACTCAGGAGGTCATGCTGATCAAGAATATATATACTTTTCCATACCGGAGATGCTTCCTTCTGGGTGTTACAAACGGCGTACCAAACTGAATATACCCTTTCACTTTTAGTGTAGGGTATAAAAATACAAATTTCGTCTTTGTCATTGATTTTCTCAAAATATCCTTACGGATCATCCCATTTTTGTAAAAATTATAGTGATAGACCAGTTAATTCCCAGTACTTTTTAATCAATTACATTGATTCTATTGATTTGAAATAATTCATTGATTGAAATAAAAAAAAAAAAATAATTGAGAAATGATTTTGAACATCCCCTGAATTATTGACTTCGATGAACCAAACACTTTTTGAACTAATAATTACCGTAACTTGTAGAGATCTATTGGTGTCCGATCATAGGGACGAGGATAGGATGGAACTCTGCAGAACTCTAGAATAGTTCTGAAAGAACACCATCCTTCGCAATTCTTATTGAACAACCCTAAAGAAAACTCGAGAGCTTCATGTCAGACTCAATTAAAAGCCTTGGAAATATCCAGAGACTTACTAAGTATTATTACGCTTTCCATAACCTTGGAGTACACAGAGAATATTGCAATGGGTCGGTAGTTGGCAGAGTTCGGAGCCTCGCACTTTTTCGGAACTGGCTACTTCAGAACCTAAATTTTTAAGACACAAATCAAGTAATATTATCTAAAACCAATGGATATGCTCATAGCATAGGAGAAGGAACTTGTTCCAAACTAGTGCTGAAATCCGTTTTAAAGAATCAGTCATTCTTTTTCAGTACGAGAAACTGTTAAATTTTACAAGGTTTTGTCATTGCGAATTATAAATTGACGCCCTTCTCTACTACTTTACTCAAGTTTTAAATTGTTTGAGGTCAAGGTTGGGTTTAGTTCTGGAAGAAGATGTTTGTAGACTAAATCTCATTTTGTACTAGATCTCTATTCTAATACAACATAGTGTTATTGGTGATATTTCAAATGAAAAGAATTCTCATCGATTCGTTTAATATGCTTTCGAATTGACAATTCTCTCACTTATGTGACATTGACAATCTCCACAAACAACAGACGACCGAAATGGACAAATACCAAAGTCAGCACAACAACTGCGCCTTTGCAACTGTCAAAGTGACAGCAACATCCAACAACAATTTCCATTGAACAACCAACTTTGTGTCGAACTGAACGGTATATTACCATAAACACATTCAAAACGAATGACAAAATGACAAACAAAGTCGAATACAATGACAGTTCGAGTTCCGAAATGCGCGACCACTCGAAACTAACGCATTTAATACGATTGTATTGAATTTAATTCAAGTCAATCGATTGAAATTGAAAGCCTATTTGAATAGAATGAACATGACTTGAGGCCTAAAGTGGCAATGCATGCATTTTTGACATTTTGCCATGTGACAAAGCATTAAAGGCTGTAGTTTGTTTTTAGCTCTTTTACGTTTAACTTGATTTAATTTCTATGCCTCTTGAAAACAACGAGCCTCTTGTGTAAATCGCTGCCAATTTTTAGTAGTAGGCCTCAATAGTGAAGTAGTCAATAGGCTTTGGTCAATCAAAGCCGCCAATCAGTCATCAATGGTGCTGCGTGTCTGAATGTGACAAGTGTGGCGAATTAATTTACAACGCCGTTTAGGCGATATTTTTGATTTTGGCCAGCTAGGCGATTTTGTTGGCCAAGTTCCTTTGGCATTTCCGGTACAAACCTAACTATTAGCATTTGTAAAAGTTGACAAAATTCGCAATTTGATTTAGATCTCATTGGGTGTGGTGTTTGGAAAGGAGGAAGACAGTAGTCGTTTGTTTTTGGCTAATTGTTACAAATACCGGAATTATTTGTGTAAAGGCCTGAGTGAATTGAATGCAAATGGAACTCATTAGAATTTCAAAAGGCAAAAATAAAGATAGAAAGTCAAATGTAAGGTAAGGAAGAGTAAGTAGGGTAAAGAGTAAGAAGAATGTGGATGGTAAGGACAAAGACTTTACTTAGAGTCTTTGGGTAAGGAGGGAAACAGTAAGGATTGAAAGAGTAAGGTGGCTAAGAGTAAGGAATATAACGAGTATGATGGGAAACAGCAAGGAGGGTCAGAAGGGATGGTGGGTAAGTGGTAAATAGGCTAAGGGGCTAAGAAGGGGGCTAAGAAGGGCAAAGGTAAGGAGGGTACGGAAGGTAAGGATGGTAAAGAAGATAAGGGTAAAGAATAAGGAGGCTACGGAGGGTTAGAAGGAAAACAGTAAGAAGTAAAAGGGAATGGTAGGGAACGACCAAGGAGGACGAGTAAAGAGAGACACAGTAAAGAGGGTATACACATTTAAGGTAAAGAGTACGAGGGTAAAGAGTCAATAACGAATATGATGGGAAACAGTAAGGTGGGTCAGAAGGGATGGTGGGTAAGTGGTAAATAGGGTAAAGAGGGTAAAGGAAAGGAGGGTACGGAAGGTATGAATGGTAAAGAAGATAAGGGAAAGAAACGGGAAATGTAGTAAACGGGAAATATAGGTAACGACCAAGGAGGATAACGCGTAAGGAGGTACATAGTAAGGAGGGACGTAGTGTAAAGGGGGTAAGAACGGTAAAGATAAGAAGGGTACGGAGAATAAGGGTGGTAAGAAAGATAAAGGTAAAGTATAAGGAGGGTACGGAGGGGAAGAATGGAAAGTGTAAGGTAGGTAAAAAGTACGGAGGGCAACGAGTAAGGAGGGAAACAGTTAGGTTTGTTTAGGGTACGTACTGTAAAGATTGGTAAGGATGGTAAAGACGATAACGGTGAAGAGTAACGAGAGTCCCTAAGGAATAAGGGGGGGAGGGTGTAAAGAGGTTAAGTAGGGTAAAGTAAGGAGGGTAAGAGCAAACAGGGAACTGAGTTAGGAGGGTAAGGAAGATAAGGAATATAGGAAGAGTAAGAGACTAGATAGAGTCCGAGATTAAGTAGGGTAAAACGAGAAAGAAGGTTTAGAATATCAAGGAGGGCTATTACCCTCCTTGATATTCTAAACCTTGATATTCTAAAGGGTAAAGGTAAGGAGGGTACGGAAGGTATGGATGGTAAAGAAGATAAGGGTAAAGAATAAGCAGGCTACGGAGGGTTAAAAGGGAAACAGTAAGGAGTAAAAGGGAAAGGTAGGTAACGACCAAGGAGGATAACGAGTAAGGAGAGACACAGTAAGGAATGTATACTCGAGTATGATGGGAAACAAAAGAGGGTCAGAAGGGATGGTGGGTAAGAGGTAAATAGGGTAAGGGTGCTAAGAAGGTAAGGAGGGTACGGAAGGTAAGGATGGTAAAGAAGATAAGAGGGTATGAAGGGTTAGAATGGAAACAGTAAGGAGTAAAAGGGGAAATGTAGGCAACGACCAAGGAGGATAAGGCGTTAGGAGGTACATAGTAAGGAGGGACGTAGTGTAAAGGGGGTATTAACTAGGCTACAGAAAGATAAGCTCCTATAATAAAAACTTATGCGCTCACACCTGGCGTGTAACATATAACTAACAAATTATCAATTCATTAAATATTCTTTGGGTACCACCACAGTTGAATTCAATACTATCCTTTGTATTTTGTTTAGCTCTGTGAAATGAATTAATTAAAATTAAAGCAAAGCCAACTATTATCGCTATTAGCGTAACTTGCAATTCATTCTGGCCGTTAGTGGCTTTGATTAAACATCTGGCAAGCATTTGCACATAATTAAAAATAATACCGTGACTTCAGGCCAAGCTACGCGAATAAAAATACAAATAATGGTGACCACAAAGCGCTGATCACGATTTTTGGTTGGCCCAGAGAATGGTAAATAATTTAACAAACACCACATGGAAGCAAAATTAAAACTGTATAAAAAAAATTTAACAAAAAAAAACCTAAACAAAGACTTGGTTTTTAGTATTACGAATACAGTTCAATTTCCATTGTGTTATTCAAATAATAAATTAAAATTTAATAACTGCAAAAATAATTAAAAATATTAGATCGCAATTTTTTACATAAAATCCTAATTTGTTTTTTTTTTTGTTTTTTGTTTGATGCTTCGAATGCAGAGCACGCATTTTCTATTGCGGAACAACCGCTAAGAGCGCAAGGTTCAAGTTCACCGATCGGGTGTGGCACGTGGTGGTGGCAGCTCAATTAAGAAATAGTATTTCGAATTCAGATACACCTTTTGTTTGGGTACTGATATGCAATTTGACAAACAGCAACAATAGTAATAATAATGTAACATTGTTGTTTGAGATCATGAGTACCATAATTTTGTATAACCTTGACTTTAATAAACAAATATACAATAAAATCACAATTTTAATAAAAGCTAATTTAAAACTAAAGAACTTATTTGTGGTCAATTAATTAGATAATTGCGGAACAGTAGAAAAATGATAATTTAATTAAATTATTTGAAATTTTAGTTAAGTCTGTCTAGTTTAGTTTAGTCTGTCTTACCATTACCATTCTGTCTTACCATTATCATTCTGTCTTACCATTACCATTTGTCTTACCTTCCTTACCTTCCTTACCTTCCTTACCTTCCTTACCTTCCTTACCTTCCTTACCTTCCTTACCTTCCTTACCTTCCTTACCTTCCTTACCTTCCTTACCTTCCTTACCTTCCTTACCTTCCTTACCTTCCTTACCTTCCTTACCTTCCTTACCTTCCTTACCTTCCTTACCTTCCTTACCTTCCTTACCTTCCTTACCTTCCTTACCTTCCTTACCTTCCTTACCTTCCTTACCTTCCTTACCTTCCTTACCTTACTTACCTTCCTTACCTTCCTTACCTTCCTTACCTTCCTTACCTTCCTTACCTTCCTTACCTTCCTTACCTTCCTTACCTTCCTTACCTTCCTTACCTTCCTTACCTTCCTTACCTTCCTTACCTTCCTTACCTTCCTTACCTTCCTTACCTTCCTTACCTTCCTTACCTTCCTTACCTTCCTTACCTTCCTTACCTTCCTTACCTTCCTTACCTTCCTTACCTTCCTTACCTTCCTTACCTTCCTTACCTTCCTTACCTTCCTTACCTTCCTTACCTTCCTTACCTTCCTTACCTTCCTTACCTTCCTTACCTTCCTTACCTTCCTTACCTTCCTTACCTTCCTTACCTTCCTTACCTTCCTTACCTTCCTTACCTTCCTTACCTTCCTTACCTTCCTTACCTTCCTTACCTTCCTTACCTTCCTTACCTTCCTTACCTTCCTTACCTTCCTTACCTTCCTTACCTTCCTTACCTTCCTTACCTTCCTTACCTTCTTTACCTTCCTCAACAGCTCCTTAATATCTCCTTAACATCTCCTTAATATCTCCTTAACATCTCCTTAACATATTCTTAACATCTCCTTAACATCTCCTTAACATCTCCTTAACATCTCCATAACACCTCCTTAACATCTCCTTTAATCTCCTTAATATCTCCCTAACATCTCCTTTAATATCCTTAACTTCTCCCTAACATCTACGTAACATTTTCTCAACATATCTTTAACATCCCTTAACATTCTCTTAACATCTCCTTAACATCTTCTTTACATCTCTTTAACATCTCCCTAACATCTCCTTAACATCTCCCGTTCATAAATTCGGCTACAGGTTCAATTACGACTTTGTCATTTATTCCCATATAACCGTGCAACATTTAAACATTCCTATGTTATATTTTACCATCTATAAATTACCCAATTTTCAACCATTTCACCAATCGATAGACACGCTAATTATTCGTATCAGATTACCGGGTAATTAAATAATAGGCTGCTAATTAAAATCACATTGAATGTATTTATTGTCCAAATTCATTGAATGCAACAGCAATAAAATTTTCGCATTCATTTGAAAATCAACTGAATGGGTCGGTGAAAATCAAACCGAATAACGTGAAATAAACACATGTTATAGACTACAAAAATATACGCATTCGTTGGTAACTCTTTCGCAAGTGGCGGCAACACTGGACGGCGTCAGCCAACAACAACAACCACAACAACCAACCAGCAGAAAACCGCGACTATTGACAATTTGAATAAATTATAATCAACGCAGTTTTGACCGGCGGCAAATAAAAATAAACACTGTGCTGTAGATAAAAAAAATGGCAAATGAACCAAAAAATTGTTTCTAAACCAGAAAAATGTTGAGAAATTATAACCTGCAACAGTTTATTGCGAAAACATATCATGTAAATATGTTGACAAACATGTTGATGGTTGATGATATGTTGTATGATGAGAGTATAGGTACATGTTGCGGCAGGTAATGTGTAGCAACATGCTGCACTTAGCGCAGGCAGGTGATTTGTAGCTACTGGGCGTTGGAATTTCTGACGTTGAACTAGTTTTGTCAAGAAATATAAGTAAGAAGTATTTTTTATAAAGTATGTTTTTAAACATTTTATGTGTGGGCTAGTTATTAGCACATTTTTTTTATAATAAGATAAACTAGGGAAATACAGTCTGCCATTCAATTCGATACCGCATCGAAACTGATTCGAAATTTCGAGGAATTCATTCGATTTCGATTACGATTTCGGATCTATATTATACAATTCGTTCTAACACGTTGGAAGAAATCGTAATCAGATAAAAAAAAAGTTTATTCAAAACGGGATAAAAAAAAACGATTCTGGATCTGGATCTTACCCTATTAAGAAAAACATGATTATGGTCCGTTCATGATGGTCATGTAACTGGTGTGGGTGGGAAAAGATAAAAACACAATGATCAGTTCCCGATCTTGACCGTAGTACAATTTTCAGTTGGGTTTTAAATGCGCTGTACATCCAAAAAAACACTACCGATTTCAAGAAAATCTGCGAAGGTTTTGGCTCCATAGAATATATTTTTTTAAATCTTCTTGTAATCAAGTATGTGAAGTTAAATACGTATTTTTTTTTTAGCAAAGACACAAACCAATATTTTTTACAGAGCATTAACAGAGCGTTAACAGCAGCTATGTAGCGGATAAAATCTTCCGATTGGTACACATAAATTACTCCGAATCCGTCCAGGATCTTCATGCTGGAATTTAGTACATTTGTAGGCTAATGAATAGGGCTTTCCAAATATGTAACCTACATATATGGATCGATCCATTAGACATTTTATATATATTTTTAAACTTAGTCATATATTGAGAAAAAGTGTTGATGATGAAGTGGTCACTACTCCGTCCATGGTCCCCGTGCTGGAAATTCTTATAGTAGGTTTGTGTTATATTTTAGACATCTGCAATGTATTTGATTGTATATGAAATTCCCTCTGCAAAATATGTACTATTGCACTCTACAGTATTTAGTGCATTTTGCAATGACAGTCGACAGTATTACAGTGAAGTCTCTGCAGCGACTATACTTCACTGCAGTTTTTGCTTCGTTGGCGAACATTGAAAACAACAACAAATCTGCCGCTCGGCGTTCGACGCCAGTAATGTTGTCCATATTTAAGTGTTTTAAAAAAAATAACAAACCTAATTATTTAAAAAAAAAAAAAAAAAAAAATTGTTGTGCAACAAAATCAACGCATTGGTCAAAAAGCAAAAACAAAGCGAAAAACAATTTTTTTTAAAGATTAAATAATGAAAAAAATGTTGTTAGATAAAAAAAAAATATTAAACATTCTTTATTTCTATTAATTTCTTTATTTCAATATTAATTAAAATTTCTTAGAGTAAAAATGATAAAAAAAATGTAAAATGCACTGATACCGTCATAAGCAGTTCATTTCAGTATTTGAATTTTTTTTGCACATCATTATAGATCACTTCACTACAACTACGTCTTGTTTATGTTTTGTTTTGACAGTACTTGGTGCTTTGTTGTTGTGAGCAACAAATTCATTTGATTTTCAAGCAAAGAGTCGGCGATAGTACATGTCGTGAAATAAAATGAAGATATGAAGTAGGTTTCAAATGCATTTGTGTAGATGTCTATTAAAGGGTTTTTCAACAGGGACGCTACAAAAGTAGAGCGACAGGGACAGCAAACGACGCCATATTTCTTTCCGCTTCTTTTGAAATTTCTCTTCAGTAAGGTTTGCCATTTCATGATGGAAAGAATTACGAATTCGAATTTCGGTAGTAAATTTTAATAATTTCGACTCGTTGTTGGCTCGTATATCTTTCCATCATCAAATGGCAAACCTTACTGAAGAGAAATTTCAAAAGAAGCGGCAAGAAATATGGAGCCGTTTGCTGTCCCTGTCGCTCTACTTTTGTAGCGTCCCTGTTGAAAAATCCTTGAAAAAAACTTTTGTAGTGCTCTTATTGAAAAACCCTTTATATTCTATGGAGAATTTTACTTCAATTATTTAAATAGATATTTGTTCAGTGTAGGGTTATGAAAAATCATTCCAGAAATAACCGGGACAATCCCTTTCAAAAAAAAAAAAATCCAGGCATAATACCTAACCGAGATTATTCTTCCTCGATACCATTCAATCTCGAACAATCCATCCCGAAAAATGGGTAAGGAAGGTAAGTTGGTTAAGGAGGCTAGAAAAGGTGCAGTAGTTAAGGAGGGTCACGAGGGTAAGGAGTGTAAGGATGGTAAGAAGAGTAAGGAAAGATCATTAATGGAGATTAATTGTCTCTGAGAAGAATTGTTTGGAAGATTGTGCGGAGTAAAATTATCTCGATAAAGAATTGTCTCTGAGAAGCATTATCGCAGACATTTTTTAGGAAAGATTTAGGAGGTACAATTTACCGGGAAAATTTGTCGAGCTCCTATATTTTTTTTTAATTTTATGACTTTAAATTAATCCGTAATATTCCAATTTCGTATCCAAATCATATTTAAAGTTCAATTAGTTGCAGATATTGAATATCCAATATAAAATTTACGTATATCAATAAAATTGAATTCGTTTAAAGTTCTGTGAAACAAATTCTATAGATTTTTTTATTCAAATATATAAATATTAATAGAAAGTCAAATTTTCGTGAAATGCAGAATATTATACCCGATAATTGGAAAATAGACTACACAGAAAAAAATAATCGACGTAAATATAGCAACTGATATTAATTGCATTCATTAATCAATTCATCAATGAAATTCACTAATTTAATGAAAACATTTGCTGTTCTTCGTTAAATCAGCAATTCCGTAATATGAATAATTGTACGTTAATGCAGCAAATTAATTAGTCGGAACAGTATCAGCAATAATATTTGCTAAAACTGTTTTCATTAAATTAGTGAATTTCATTGCTGGATTGATTAATTAATGCAATTAATATCCGTTGCTATATTTACGTCAATTATTATTTACTGTGTACAATGTTCCATGGAATTAGTCGGCACAGTATCAGCAATTATATTTGCTAAAACTGTTTTCATTAAATTAGTGAATTTCATTGCTGGATTGATTAATTAATGCAATTAATATCGGTTGCTATATTTACGTCAATTATTATTTATTGTGTACAATGTTCCATGGACTTCATAGTTGATTTTAAATTTCATAAAATATTTGTTGGCTTATCTGTTATGTTAAATATTAAAATGAATTATAACATAATATAATGAATTAAATAAATTGAAATACAATAGCTTTTAAATCATCTAAAATATAATAACTATATGTTATCAGACAGTAAAACTAATTTCAGTAATTCACATAAAATTATTATTCCCATTATTAACAGACAACATTTAATTAAATTTTGCTTACTTCAGTAATTGCCATCATTCCCACCTCACTAACCAATAATACATTATCAAACATGAAAACTCAATTAAGTATTATTTTTGGTATTTATTAAAACGTTCAGTTCAATTTAAGTGGCTATGATTAAATTGCTTGTGTAATATGACTTAAACTACATTTACCAACCGTCATCAGCCGACACCCATATTGTTCCCCATTTATGAAATCAATATTTTTCCAAGTACCTACCTATAACTCTGATATTGCCAAAGGAAATTATTAATTCATAAAAAATAAAATAAATTAAAAGGAAAAAAAAATTGTCGCAAAAATAAATTATGTCACGTCGACAAGTTTAATTAGATCGGCGGCGCACTGCGCACCGCGCACCGATTCTGTATGACGACTCCGCATTTGGCGCGATCAACTTGTGGCGCTTTTAATGATGTCTTTTTCAATTAAAAGGCGCAAAAACAATTTTCAACCGCACGCACTGCATTGCACAAGTAAAAATGTGCGTTATCTGTTATAAATCAGAATCCCAAAGTAATTTATATACGAAATTATTTAATGTACCTATTCGTGGTGCTTTCACCGTCTCATTCTGGTGTTTTTTTTTTGGAGAATTTTTATTTTAATTCGGATTTAATGCAATTATCGGCATGATAAATGGTGTGTGGAAATTGTGTATTGGAATAAAATGTACTGATTAATTTGTTTAACTTGTTTTTCCAGTGTCGGCATTTTGGATTTTCTTTTAAGTGTCTTGTGATAAGAAAAAGGAGCTACGCAAAAATTGTAAAACTCAAAATAGAAGTAGGGGATTGTACATAGATTAATAGAAATATTGAAAAAACCTCTAAATATACCCAATAAATATGCCATTCGTTTCGATATCGTTAGGAGATCAATTTGACGGTACGAGTAATTTATTGAACGATATCGAAAAAAGAAGAATTAAAGTTTGAGATTGCTTCAAAAAATATTGCAATATCGAAGCGATAAATGTTTACATATCGTATATTGTAAAAGAATTTGAATGTACGAAAAATGTCTTTAAATTAGATTCGGTAAAGCAACGAGATCGGTTTTTTTGTATTGAGGTCTCCGTGACATGTTAGACTGGATATATTGAAAGTAATGGATATATTGAAAATAATAATTTATTTCCATTTGATTTTTCACTGAGAAAAATTATTTTTCCAACAACTAAATATAAAGGTTTTTTCGTTGTGTGATATTTTTTATTTTAAAAATTAAAGGTCTTTGGTTGAGAGATAATTTTTATTTC
Organism: Dryomyza anilis; assembly: GCA_951804985.1. Lineage (NCBI taxonomy): Eukaryota > Metazoa > Arthropoda > Insecta > Diptera > Dryomyzidae > Dryomyza > Dryomyza anilis. The sequence goes on from OX638133.1 coordinate 25,859,841, forward strand.
AAAAAAGAAAGAACTTTGGTTGAGAGTTATATGAAAACCTTTATATTAAAGATCTTTGGTTATTGGTTGTTAGTAGACAGATTGCTATAGGAAATTTTTGTTGTTGTTGCAGAAATTGATTGGATATGTTGAATGTAAAATACTTTAAGGGCGAGTTTACACGATAGAAAAAATAGCTTGAGATAGAGCAAAATAGAACAAAAAATCTCTACATAGAGCTCCTCGGTAGGGAGCTCTACGGTAGATTTTTTTTCTATCACTAGCTAATTTCTCTATCGTGTATTCGAGCCTTTACAAGTTCTACTGTATAAACATTTTTTGTATTAAATCAAATGTTTTTTTTTTAAATATCAAACGTGAAAATAATTTTCTTCACTTCGTAATAAATATTCTTCAAACTAAGTCGTCTGCGTCCACTATTAATTGTATTTACAAGAAAAGAAAAATAAAAATTTGTTGTTGAAAATTGTTGCGTTGTTATATGGCGTCCAAATTTGTGTTCGAAAACTTACGAACATTTTGTTATTTTTCGAATATATATTTTTTTTCTATGAAAAAGGTGTTTTCGACCATTGAAAAATGGTGATTTGAACATCGCATTGTATTTTTCGCCCTAATATTTTTTTTTCGAAAATTTTCGAATATTGTTATTCTTGTCGAATTTTTTTTTTTTAGAAAATACTGATTTCGAACATTGCTTTGTTTTGTCATCCAATTTATTTTTTTTTTTTAGTGGAAATAGTCGTACAATTTTTTTTTTTGAAAAATTTCAAACATTGTTGTTTTTGTTAAATTATTTTTTTGTGGAAAATGGTGATTTTGAACATTGCGTTGTTTATGTCGCCCTAATATTTTTTTGAAAATTTTCGAACATTGTTAATCTTGTCGATTTTTTATTTTTTGCTAGAAAATAGTGATTTTGAACACTATTTTTTTATAGAAATTTTTCGAACATTGTTGTTTTTTTTAGAAAATACTAATTTCGAACATTGCGTTGTTTTGTATTCCAATTTTTTTTAGAAAATTTTCGAACTTAGTTGTTTTTTTTTTTTTTAGAAAATAGTGATTTCGAACATTGCGTTGATATTGTCATCCGAAATTTTGCAAATATTGTTATTAATTTTTTTTTTTTGGGAAAATGGTGATTACGTTGTTTAAAAATTTTTGTTAACAATATTTTTTTTTTCGAAATTTTTCGAACATTGTTTTTTGAACATTGCGTTGTTTATGTCGCCCTAATATTTTTTCAAAAACTTTCGAACATTGTCGTTTTTATTTATTTTTTTTAGAAAATACTGATTTCGAACATTGCGTTGTTTTGTCATTCAATTTCTTTTTAGAAAATTTTCGAACTTTGTTTTTTTTTAGAAAATAGTGATTTCGAACATTGCGTTGTTATTGTCATCCGAAATTCGAAATTTTGCAAATATTGTTATTAATTTTTTTGTTGGGAAAATGGTGATTTTGAACATTCGTTGTTTAAAAATTTTTGTTAACAATTTTTTTTTCGAGCATTGTTTGAACATTGCGTTGTTTATAACGCCCTAATATTTTTTTTCGAAAATTTTCGAACATTGTTTTTTTTTTAGAAAAATGCTGATTTCGAACATTGCGTTTTTTCATCCAAATTTTTTTTTTTAGAAAATTTTCGAACTTTGTTGTTTTTTTTAGAAAATAGTGATTTTGAACATTGCATTGATTTAGACATCCAATTTTTTTTTAGAAAATTTTCAAACATTGTTTTTTTTTTTTAGAAAAATGCTGATTTCGAACATTGCGTTTTTTTTTCATCAACATTTTTTTTTTAGAAAATTTTCGAACTTTGTTGTTTTTTTTTAGAAAATAGTGATTTCGAAGATTGCGTTGTTATTGTCATCCGAAATTTTGCAAATATTGTTATTCCTTTTTTTTTTTGGAAAAATTGTGATTTTGATCATTGTGTTGTTTAAAAATTTTTGTTAACAATTTTTTTTTCGAAATTTTTCGAACCTTGTTTTCCTTGTCGATTTTTGTTTGTTGTGAAAATAGTGATTTCGAAAATTGCGTTGCTATTGTCATCTAAATTTTTTATAGAAAATTTTCGAATATTGTTGTTTTTATCGAATATTTTTTTTTGGAAAATGGTGATTTCAAACAATGCGATGTTATTGTCGTCAAAAAAAAAATTCGAAAATTTTCGAACATTGTTGGTTTTGTCGAATAAAATTTTGTGTATAATATGATTTTTTTTAAACAGTGCGTAAAACTTTTTTGGCGATAAAATTATCGCCAAAAAAGTTTTTTTAGCATGTTTTTTTTTTTCAAATGTATTGGAACATTATTTTTTTGTTTCAAATAACATTTTTTTTGTACATTTTTTAACCAATTATTTTTTTCGAAATTTAATGAACTTTGCTTTTTTACAACGCTTCTCAGCTTCTTAAAAATTACTAAGGAAAGATATATTTTGTTAACCTTTATATCTCCCATTGTTCAATCACAACCGAAATTTTCAAAATTAAAGGTTCCTCTCACTAAACTTTTTTCTTGTTTTCTTTAATTTTTGGATTTTCACTGATTTATTCAATAAATATTATTTAGTGAGAGTTATTCATGAACATCCAAAAACCTTTATCTCTGAACTTTTATCTATGATCACTGATTGAAGGACAGAAAAATAAAGAATACCTACAAATAGAAAGATAAAATTAAAGAATGTTAAAAAGATAAAGATATTGATAGTGTGAAAACAGATAAAAAACAGAAACAGAATTTAAATAATAGATACAATAGATAATCAATAATCGACGTAAATGTAGCAACAGATATTAATTGCATGTCATTAATCAGTCCAGCAATGAAATTCAGTAATTCAGTGAACACATTTGCTATTCGTAGGTAGTTACTAAAAAATGCGGTTAGTTAAGCGAATACACACACCAAATTAAGCGAATATACACACCATCAGCGCGTCGCGAAAACAGCTGTTGCCAGCAAATGCGATTGCTAATATGAATGATGTGTACGCTAATACAGTTAATAATTTAGTCGGCGCAGTTTCAGCAAAAATGTAATTGTATTGATGTATATTTTTGGTTATATTTACGAATTGTTTTTTTAGGTGTATAAAAGAAATGATAAAAAGAGCGAAAACAGGACTTATTAAATATTACCCTAAAATGTTCATTTAAAAAATCCATGAGAATTACCCATTAATTGATACATTGGAATTTCAATACGTTTTCCGTGGGAATTCAATTTTTCATACAAAAAAATGATTAAATTTCCTGTACCGCCAAATGAATAGGCACGATTCGATACACTTCAGTATCCGATCTCTGATCGATTCGACTGACTCCACTGCCGAATAATTACTTAACTATGTGTTAAACTCTGCGCTAATTCAGAGTGAAAGTAATCTGCCTGCCTATTGAATGCGTATAAATTTAATGTCTGTGCGAACACCCAAAAATCAAACAAAATCAATTAAATTGTTTAACTCGCGTTTAGCTAAAAAAAGTTAAATCTAATCTATTGCACTGATTACTTAATTGTGCGAGTCGATTTCCCACAAATTAAAAAAAAAAACTAAAAAAAAAATGATTTGAATTTAGTTTCATTAGTAAACGAATTATTAGAAAGTAAAATTCGGGCGCTGTCAGACAAGAGTTTAATTAATTAATTATTAGGTTTTTGCGATCCAACTAAAAATACACTTTTTTCGGGTTTAAAAATAGGTGTTCAAAAGCCTTAGGTCTATAGGTGTGATATTTGTTTATTTTGTAGTAAAGTTGCTTTTAATGTACTTGGTGTGTTTAACTTTTGGACATAACCCCTAAGTGCTTAATGATTAATAATTATTTGGGTTTTTTTTTTATATTTTTTTTGTCTTAATTATTTTTTTTTATATATAACGCATAACATTTTAATTATCGTGAGAAATTTATTATGCATTTTTTTATAAGTATTTTGCTCATAGTTTCTAACAAGGTCATAAAATTGCTTCCTTTACAAGGTTGAACGTCATGTTAATTGGGTTAAATAAATGATTTGTACCTTGACCTATCAAAAGACAGTCTGGCTGACAGACTGAAAGAGATCTTCATTGAATTCGAGTCATTAGTAACTTATATTAGCGAAATCTTTTGAGTTCATAGGCATTATTAAAATAAATAATAAAAGAAATTTCATCAACATATCAAATTTTTTTAAAGAACATAAATATGTTCTGATGCAAACATAACTAGTGATTTGTAATATGTTTTAATAGTGGTATTAAGTTATCCTTCATATAAAGGGTTTTTCAATAAGAGCGCTACAAAAGTTTTTTTTTAAATAAAACAAAAACGGTTTTGGATATCAATGAAAATCTTTATTCCTGTAAAAGTACTTTCGATGCTATTATGTATGGAACTCGATTTCTTTTGCATGGCCACCACGGGCACGCTTGCAGAAGTCCAGACGCTGAACCCAATTTTCGACGGTTTTCAAGCATAAATCGGCCGATACTGCTGCAATTTCACGTTCGATATTCGTACGAAGTTCATCAATCGTTGGCATAGACCATAGACTTGACGTTGCCCCACAGGAAATAGTCTAACGGCGTCAAATCGCACGACCGAGGCGGCCAATCGACTGGACCATTTCGTGATATAACACGTTCTACAAACTTGGTTTCCAATAAATTGATTGTGGCATTCGCTGTGTGGCTTGTGGCGCCGTCCTGTTGGAACCACATGTCCTCCAAGTCCATATCATCCAATTGGGGCCAAAAATATTCGGTTATCATTGAACGGTAGCGATTCCCATTCACAGTAACGTGCCGGTCTTGATCATCACGGAAGAAGTACGGCCCAATGACGCCGCCGGCCCATAAACCGCACCAAATCGTAATTTTTTCGGGATGCAATGATGACTCATAGAGTACGTGTGGAATGCCATTCAGCCAGAAATGAGCCTCATCGCTGAAGATGATTTTTCGATGAAAATCCGAATCATTTTCAAGTTGTTGCTCAGCCCAATTCACGAACATACGACGCTTCTGGTGGTCAAGCGGCGTCAGTTTTTGCGTCAATTTGATTTTGTAAGGATGTAGGCCAAGACCTTTTCGCAAAATTCGCCACAAGGACGTCACAGAGATGCCCAACGTTTGAGTACGACGTGTGAGAGACATATTTGGGCTTTCTTCAACTGAAGCCTCAGCGGTAGCAATATTCTCGACACTACGAGCACTTCTTTGTCTCACTGGCACGGGAACATTTTGTACTGTGTCTGTGGATTCAAATTTTTGTACTAGACGCTCAATTTTTGATCTGCTAGGACGATTATGACGATCATAAATTGGACGTAGCGCTCTTAACGTTGAGGCCACTGACACCGAATTTCGGTAGTAAATTTTTATAATTTCGACTCGTTGTTGGCTCGTATATCTTTCCATCATGAAATGCTAAACCTTACTAAAGAGAAATGTTAAAAGAGCGGCAAGAAATATGGCGTCGTTTGCTGTCCCTGTCGCTCTACTTTTGTAGCGTCCCATTTGAAAAACCCTGTATATACATTAGAATTATAGTACCCTCAGAAGAAAATGTCCCGTTAGAGTATATTATAAAATTTATGGTACAACAACATATTGTATTAACAATTTGAATATTTTTGAACTAATGGTACGCATCCTATTGACAAATTTTAATAGTATAAATAATTGTTTTTCTATTGAAATACTATTAATTTACCATGTTTTTTTAATATTTTCATAACATATAAGGACTGCGTCGAATAAAATTGTCCGCTACATATCTTCCCATAATGTGCTATTGCAAGATTCAAATTAAAAAAATTTGATCATAGTAGCTCTGAATTAAATGGCAGAAAATAATTTGTGTCAGTTTAGTCAATACAAAATTTATTTAACGCGAAAATGGCAAACGAAGTGGAAGTGCGAGAAAATAAAAATAAAATTTTTCAAAAACAACCTAGTTGGTCTTTTAAAAAAATTGCCTAAGACCATTTCTCGCGTTATCAACCGCTTTAAGGAAGACCTGAGTATTGATCAGAAGAAAGGTTCTGGTAAAAAAAAGGCCCACATGATCGTGAAAAGTCGAAGAATATTTTGTGAATATTTTAAAGAGCATAAATAAAGCAGATCCGGAAGGAAATTGGCGAGAAAGGCGGATTGCTCAGAATCTTTCGTGCGCATGACTAAGAAAGAAGCTGGGCAGAAGACGTACAAGGTCCAAAAAGTTCCGGATAGAAATGCCGTCAAGAATGAAACCGCAAAACAACGAGCTAAAAAGCTGAACCAAGATTTTTTTTTTAAGAAATTCGATTGCTGCATAATGGACGACGAAACTTATGTTTTAGCGGACTTTTCTCAGCTACCTGGGCAGGAATTTTATACAGCCGATTCTCGAGAAAATGTCGCTGAAAAATTCAAATCAAAAAAAATGACAAAATTCCCAAAGAAATTCCTTGTTTGGCAGGCAATTTGCAGTTGTGGAAAAAGGAGCAGCTCATTCGTGACATCGGGTACAATTAATAGAGATTGCTTCCATTTTTACGCCAACATGAAGTGTCCACATTTTTTTGGCCTGACCTCGCTTCATGGCACTACAGCAAAACGACCTTAGAGTGGATCCAACAAAATGCAGTGATTTTGGTGCCTAGAGAAGCCAATTCACCAAACTGTCCAGAACTCAGGCCGATTGAGAGATACTGGGCTTTAGTAAAAAGGGAGATGAAGACAACAAAAATAGTGGTCAAAGACCTTCAAGACTTTAAAAGAAAGTGGTCTTCAGCAGCTGTGAGGGTGTCGGACACTACCATTACAACATTAATGGAAGGGTTCCGGAAAAATTAAAACTTTTTATTAAAAAATATTAATTTCTGGTTTTTTATATATTTTTTAAATCTAAAAATAATTTGCAAAATAAAATATTTTATTCTATAAAAATTCGATTACTAGATTTCTAGATTTTTTCATTTTTGTAGCGGACAATTTTATTCGACGCAGTCCTTATAACAATATTTAATTTGTTGTAAAATAATATTATCAAAAATATTTTAAAAATATTCAATAAATATTTTATTGATAGTCTTGTATTCCTATGCCTTCCTATGTTACAAATATTAAACTCTTCGTTCATAATTTGAAATTTTGTATTTGTTTTTAGTAAACCACTTGCAAAACATATTTTTTTTTTAATTACTCAATGAAGAAATATACATTTGTAATTACATCGTTATAATTGAAAATGAAATTTTTGGGGTAAACGAATATAACGAAAATAAACATAACAATTGAAATTTAATGTTAAAATCCGATGAAATGTTAGATATTGCAATAGCAATATTTGATATTACAAATAAAGATTTGATAAAGTGATATTACAAATGAAGGTTTGATAAAGTCATCAATAAAAAGCACATTTAAAGTTTAAACCTTTATTTTTTGAAAGTATGATGTAGTAAAATGGTACTTTGTAGAGTATGTATGTAGAGTAAAATTGTAGAAGGTCAGGGAAATTAGTTACACGGATAGAAAAGATTTGTTTGAATATGTTTGAATGAAATACAAAAATAATACGAAATCACCATACATGTATTACGAATGAAGTGCAATTATATTATTGTTCAGATGGTAATAACATATTACTATGTGTTAACATTTTATATATTCCCTATCAGAATCTGTCAAACTTATCATAAATATGTTACAATACAAACATAAAATTTTAATTGCATTTGAATATACTATATCTTGGCAGTTTACTTGGTTATAACTATGTTTCAAAACGATCAGAAAATGCTATTCAAATCTAATTATAACGTATGTTCGCAACGCTCGTCTTTATTCGATTAGTTATCGACAGACGAAGTTGGTAACGTTGCGCAGCATTTTCTACCTACGCCATCTTTTGCCATCGTTTGAACATATTGATGTTTAAAAACAAACAATAAAAAAATTGGATTTAAATAGGTGTATTCTTGCAACATTCTTCTTGTATACGAAGCTGGCACTCGTTGAGGAGAATTTTCTATCTACGTCTATTTGTAATATCATTTAATAGTGCAGTATATAATTTTATTGTTCCTGAATGTTTTTCTAAAAATAATGTAAAAAGCCGACACGGTGATTTCATCAAAAAAAAACCACAACTAAAAAATCAGTGCTTCTATTTTTAAACAGAATTCGGCATGGTTATTTACAACAGGCTCCGCGAATTCCTTGCCAACGCTATGTGCTGCACTGAGACTTGAATTTGCAGTTTTAATTCAATTATTTATTTATGCATTTAAAAATTTGTGTATGAATTCAAATATTATTAATTCCCACGGTGCATTTTTAATGATTTTTAATAAAAATTATTAAAAAAAAAACAATATTTTATTTTTATTCCTTTCCAAAAATATTTAAATATATTTTTATGCAAACATGCTACTTTTTGAACTGAAACAACTGATATGTTTCTCTGGAAACATATTTATATTCAGGTCGTTCCAAATCATGTTATATTTTAAACATATTTATGTTTCGGTGCAAATATTTATTTTGTTTGGATGTAGTAATTATTATGTTTTTATGAGAACATACACCATTTTAAGGGGCAACATCAAAATGTTTCCGTGATATCATAATGTAAATCAGAGCTCATTACAACACTGTTGAAGTCTCAAGACAACCCTGTTTACAAATGATTTATCAGACAATTATATATTATGTTTACATAAAATTCCAAACATACATGTTAATGCCTGCAAAATTATGTTTGGGAGAGCCATTTTTTTTCAGCATGTACTTACAAAAAGTAGTAAAATGCCGATATATAAATTGTTAAAAGTTTTTTGAATTATCATAGGAACTTCTTAACTTTCAAGATTTGGTTGGGAAAAATTAAAGAAAAATAACTTCTCGTGCTGATTTCTCTGGAATGACTGGAGCGAATAAAGTGATTTTTACAATAAATAATTGACTTCGAATTTACTATAAAATGCGCCGACTTTGGACCTTTTACGGCTTATGAAGGATTTAATAAAAACTAACTTCTCGTGCTGATTTCTCTGAAACGACTTAAGCGAATTAAGTGATTTTTACAATAAATATTTGACCTTGAATTCACTATAAAATGCATCCACTTTGAACCCTCTAGGACGCTGCATTTAAAAGATATGAAAGGTTTAAGTAAAACTAACTTCTCGGGCGGATTTCTCTGAAACGACTTTAGCAAATTAAGTGATTTTTACAATAAATATTTGACCTTGAATTCACTATAAAATGCACCCTCTAGGACGCTTCATTTAAAAGATATGAAGGGTTTAAGTAAAACTAACTTCTCGGGCGGATTTCTCTGAAACGACTTTAGCAAATTAAGTGATTTTTACAATAACTAATTGACTTTGAATTCACTATAAAATGCGCCTACTTTGGACAATCTAACACGTTCTGTTTCGACAATATTAAGGTTTTAAGAAAAACTAACTTCTCGTGCTGATTTCTCTGAAACGACTTGAGCGAATTAAGTGATTTTTAAAATAAATAATTGATTTGAATTCACTATAAAATGTTTGAGCTTGAATTTATTAGAAAATGCACCTACCTAAGACCCTCTAGGATGCTCCGTTTAGAATATATGAAGTATTTAAGAAAAACTAACTTCTCGCACGGATTTCTCTGGAACGACTTGAGCGAATTAAGTGATTTTTACAATAAATAATAGAATTTGAATTAACTATAAAATGCTCCTAATTTGGACCCTCTAGGACGCTCCGTTTAGAATAAGAAATATAGATTGAAACTTATATATAAAAATATTTATTTCTTCTATACTATTAAATCAATAATTGTCCCATTGACCAACTTTAATGGGATTTGAGGGAATTTTTTTCTGAGTATAATATGCCAAAATGTGCCGAAAACAATTTCCAAAAAAAATAACAGTTTTAAACATGTACAAAATAATATAAATAATGTTAAATAAAAATATAATAATAATTAAAATAATAATAGCGAAAAAAAATAACAAAAAGACAGACATAATGAAAAAAGAATAAACCACGAAATTAAAATTTAAAAAAATACGATGAAAATCACTCAAGTCTAGACGTTAAACGGACTTTTAAAAGTTTATTTTTAATTACAAAAAATATATATTTTATACATATTTTTTTTTATTTTTCTTATTATGTACTTTAGCTGTGTTGTTCAGCACGCCAGCAATTATTCAAGCGTTAAGTGCTGCACGTTGGCACCTGATAAACTGAAAACCAGCTGTCCGAAAAATTATTAAGTCAAATATCAGCCTAATAAAGACCCTAATTTCTGTGGTAGTTGAAGTTCGTCGTTATTGTTGTTAGACAGATGCGTGTTACGCCCTAATCTAGAGTTTGGCCACAATGAATTGGCCTGCTTCTTAACGGCTTTTGTGGTAGGTATTTTAACGGTTGCTGCTGCCTCTGTTGCCACTCAAGGGCACTCGAGGGGCCATTCAAGTGGTGCCGCCTGATTAGGCCGTCTAATGGCTGCATGAAATTCCATAGTTTAGATTTTGTTTTTTCGATTATAACGGTGAATTTGTGTAGCAAATTTAGAGCAATCCAATCAAAAAAAAAAAGGAAAAAAAAAGAAAAAATGTTTTATCCATTTTGTTGAACTTGAGCTGCATAGTAGTGAAGTGTAGTGAATTTGAGTCTGAATGGTTTTTACTTTCGTTGGAATTTTAAGGTCGTTTTAACGGTAAGTAGAGCAAAATACTGCTTTGTTGTAGTCAAATGGTAGCTCTAAAGGGTTCCATTAGTTATATAGCTTATTTTACTGTTTTTTTTTAATTTTATTTTTATTATTTGTTATTTTGTGGGCTTGTCTTGGTCTTTAAAACGTTGGTTTTTAATTATTTTTACACCCAATTCTGAGTGTGAGTCCGACACTCCTCCCATCAAGACATTATCTAAAGAAAACCCTTCATTTGTGGCGCGCAATACTTTTTTTTTTTTTTTTTTTTTTTTTGCTATGAGTGGCGCCATGTTCCGTGACCCATTATTTGGACGCCTCGTGGCCTACTCACGCCGCAATAGATCACGCTTCAAACTGTTGAATAATAAAGTTGGCATCGACATTAAAAGATCTAAAAATGCTATAAAATAAAAAGTACCAAAAATTAAAGTAGTTGTTACATTTATAGCTGCATTTTCCGCTTTAATTTTAATTTTTTTTTATTTTTTAAATTTTAAGTTATAAAACCTCTACTTGCAGCAGGGCGTTGCGGGGCGCGGTCCAGGGTCAGCCTCAGGTTTTGATTCAGTTTTAGTCCCAGTTTTAGTTTTATTTTTAGCTCCAGTCTATGCCACAGACTCATTGTTTTGTCTGCGCTGGTTGGTGTCTGTTTCTAGTTTTGTGCAAATCATTTGCACTTTTTTTTTAGTATTTTTGATACATTTATCTATTTCTTTTTTCCCTTTTAAATTTTATTTATTGCTGTTTTTCCCATAAACGACTTAAATTTGTACGAACGGCACGAATTTTTCAGTCTGTTTGTTGGTAGATTATATCATGTTAATTTTTAGCTGGCAAAAATTAGTCATTTTTGTAAAGTTTTTTTCTCTGTATTTGAGAATTTATTTGCACTTTTCGGAAATGTCTCTAAAATTTTAAATTTAAATAATTTTGGAGTACTTCTTGACATTTTCACTCTACAAAAAAAAACTCCTAATTGTAGGGTTATAAAATTGAAAACAAAGGATCATTTTTATACTTATAATCGGCACGTATAATATGGGCGGATTGGATGAAAGATCGTGGCATCCCCTATATAACGAAAACTTTGAAAATGCCTAAATTTTTGAACTGCCTAAGATTAGAGTTATAAAAATGGAAAAAATGCTACTTTGGAAAAAATGGAAAAAATGCTACTAAATTTTAATTAAATTTGCCACATAGAACATGAGCGTGGCATATGCTATGTATATAACAAAAACTTTAAATATATTTTAAAAATTAAAATCGATAGGAAAAAATTAGTATTTTTGATCGTTAGTTTGGAATATACTCTATATGACAGTAAATAATTTTTTTTATTTACCATTAGATGCGAAATGTTAAAAACATTTAAAAATGATATAAAAAAAACCAAAATTTTATATTATAATATTTTAAAAACGTAACCAAATATTATAATTTATTGATATATTATAATTAATATTGACAATAAAAAGAAAAATTAGGGGACTTTATTTTTTTTTACTCTGAAAAGTGGCTGAAAAGGGCCAAATATTTCGAAGCAATTTTTTTTTTAAATTACGTAATATAAAAAATAAAATTGAGGATGCATTAAAAATTAGTATCCACGAATTAGTATATACGAATTCGAATTTCGGTAGTAAATTTTAATAATTTCGACTCGTTGTTGGCTCGTATGTCTTTCCATCATGAAATGGCAAACCTTACTGAAGAGAAATGTCAAAAGAGCGGCCAGAAATATGGCGTCGTTTGCTGTCCCTGTCGCTCTACTTTTGTAGCATCCCTGTTGAAAAACCCTTAATAAAACTTTTGTAGCGCTCTTATTGAAAAACCCTTTAGAATTGGTGTATGGGATGTCGATATGAAAAAAAATAATCGTAACTGAACAGAATGCGAAAATTTGCCATGATATGTTTTTTTTTTATTGAAAAATAATATTAGTAATAAATTTTTGGTATTATTAAATATTTTAAATCGATAATATGTGTACAATAGACTGACAATGGAAAATCATGATTTCGAATCGAGAGTAGGTCACCCCCTCGAAATGCTCTATTGGATGAGAAAATCGATGTGAAGAATTTTCAGCGAAATTCGAATATGGGAAATGGACCCACCGGTACCTCACAGTAAGCGTTTTCGTACCTAAATCGACAATTTTAAAATTGTATTGAAATTATGTCTCTCAAACACATTAAACTAAAAAAAGTGTAAAAGTCATCAGTTGGTAAAATTTATTAGCTTTTCAACAAACTCAAAAATCGGATAAAAAAATACAGAAACAGTGATTATTTAAACAGGCATCCTTCATTTTTTATTTTCATCAGTCACGTCTAGCCTGAAACTCTTTAAACTCAAAAGTTTGATTCCCATCTCAAATTTATTTTGAATATGTTTTTAACATCCCTTGCGTTTATTTTAGGATGAACAAAAAAAATTGTAGACTTTTTAAAACTAGTGCATTTTTGATGAAGTTTTTACTAATTTTTTTTTAGTAATTAATAAATAATTTCAATTATTTAATTTCATTTTAAAATAATCGCAAGGCATGTTAAAAACATATTCTAAAAAGATGGGCATCTACTTTTGAGATTAACTTGTTTCTGGCCTGGCGTAACTGATGAAAATAAAAAACGAAGTCATTGTCAGTCTAGTGTACAACGGGTAACTAGACAACATTTTTTGGGTTTAGAAATATTTTTTAGAAAATTTTAAGCAGACATATGCAATGTTTGTATCAAATGCTGTATGTCCACACCTAAAATTGACCGGAAAGAACCTTTAAATGTGGCACAAATTTCAGAAAAATGCAATTTATTTTGTCTCTTAGGTTAGGCAGATTTTTTTATATAACCTCTCTATTTTTGATACAGCTTATCGTCGGTGATACTGCAAAACCGACTAACTGCATGTGAAAATTACGCATAATTTTGCGTTAGAATCGAGTTTTTAATGATATGTTAATCGGATAAATGGGATAAATAAAGGGTTTTTCAATAAGAGCGCTACAAAAGTTTTTTTCAAGGGTTTTTCAACAGGGACGCTACAAAAGTAGAGCGTCAGGGACAGCAAACGACGCCATATTTCTTGACGCTCTTTTTCCATTTCTCTTCAGTAAGGTTTGCCATTTCATGATGGAAAGATATACGAGCCAACAACGAGTCGAAATTATTAAAATTTACTACCGAAATTCGAATTCGTATATCTTAACTGTTAAAAAACCCTTCACCATTATAAGTTTTGACATACTTAATTTTGTATTAAGTAAGTGCAAAATTGAGACTAAAAATAGTTTTGTTTCATCTGTAAAATTCATTTTGTAAAAGATATTCGAAAATGTAATTAGGCGGTTTTGCAGTATCACCTCAGTTCCTTCGATCCCTACACGCTGCAAAAAAAAGGGCTCTCCCAAACATAATTTTTCAGGCATTAACATGTATCTTTGGAATTTTTTGTAAACATAATATATAATTGACTGATAAATCATTTGTAATCAGGGTTGTATTGAGACTTGAACAGTGTTGTAATGAGCCCTGACTTACATTATAATATCCCGGAAACATCTTAAAATGGAGTATGTTCAAATGGAAACATAATAATTACCAAATAAAATAAATGTTTGAACCGAAACATAAATATGTTCAAAATAAAACATGATTTTAAACTACCTGAATATAAATATGTTTCCAGTGAAACATATCAGTTGTTTCAGTACAAAAAGTAGTATGTTTGCAAAGAAACATATTTAAATATTTTTTGGAAAAAAAAAATCCTGGAAATAAAATAAAAATAAAATGTTGGTTTTTATTAATTTGCATAAATAAATAATTGAATTAAAACTGCAAGTATAAGTGACAGCATCAATGAATGCACAATTGCACCAGCAGACGCTAAACCACACGATCCAGGCTCGCTTTATATTTGGTACAGTTACAGTTGATCTCAGTACAGCACATATCGTAGGCAAGGAATTCACGAAGGCTTTTGTAAAAAAGATGCGAAATTCTGTTTGAAAATAGAAACACAGATTTTTATTTGTGGTTTTTTCACTTTAATTACCGAAATTATATACTGCAGTTTATACTCTGTTACTATTTGTACTTTTTGTAACACAATATAAATATTTATTTAATTTACAAATAACAAAATTTTACCGACGCGAACACGTCTTCTAAACGAACAACAAAAGACACGTACGCAGAAAATGCCGATCACCGAGTGCTCAACGAGTGCCAACTTCGTATACAAGAAGAATGTTGCAAGAATACAGCTATTTAAATCCAATTTTTTTATTGTTTGTTTTTAAACATCAATATGTTCAAACGATGGCAAAAGATGGCGTACATAGAAAAAGTCGAAAAATTATCGAATTAAGACGAGCGTTGCGAACATACGTTGTATTTAGATTTGATTAGCATTTTCTGTGTTTCGAAACATAGTTTTAAACAAGTAAATTGCCAAGAAATAGTTTATTCAAATGCAATTAAAATTTTATGTTGGGTTTGTAACATATTTATAGTAAATTTGACTGATTCTGCTGGACAATATAATAATGTTTACACGTGAACAAAAATAAATTCAATTTCGATTATAATTTAATTACACTTCATTCCTAATACATGTATGGTAATTTCATATTACTTTTTAATTACATTCAAACATATTCAAACAAATATTTTCTATCCGTGTAGCGGGACATAGGGCATCAACGTTATAACACTAGACAACAAATGGACGCATTTTTTTCTTTAGCCATAATCTAAGTGTGATTTTCCGATTAAATTCCAGATTCTAATCACGACCTCATACTCAGTTTGTAAATGGTAAATTTTCATACTTTTAAGATAAAACAATTTCCCTCGTATGTTCATATGAAAAAAAAATCTAATTTCGTAATCAAATTTATGAATTTGACATTAATGTCAGTACTTAATGTAAATAATAGGTACACCTTCAAATTTATATTTTTTGCGTTTGACTGATCATAACTTTGTTCAGATTCATCTGTTTATTTTCAAATATTGTTTATTTCAAAATATTGGTTCTCAATTGGAACACAAAAGATATCAGATCGAAAACTCAAATCTGTAAAATGTTAAAGTTCAAAATATCTTGAAAAAAACACTAGAAATGGCATTTACTTGTTTTACGTAATAACTTGTGGCAATCTGAAAAAACTTAGTATGAGGTCTTGATTAGACTCCAGTCCATGGGAAAATCTTACTAAGAGCGTGGATAATTTTGTTGTTGCACCGTGTAATCACTTTTCCACTGTTGCAAAATACATTTTGCATAACTTTTCAAAAACAATTTTTTGTAGCCGGTATTTCCTTGCAATGTTTACCAAATAAAACCAAACTCAAAATATAAAAAATAATAAATTTCTATCCAAACAGCATCGACAATATATGACGGCAATTGTACGCCAGCTGTCGGATTTTTTTTTTTTTTAAGACTTGAATTCAAGTGTTTTTTTTATTTGATGCGGTTTTGCTACTCCTCCCTAAATAGCTGTTAATAATACGTGACGCTTAAAAGACGTCCTGTCTAGATGATGTTGTTGTTACTGTTTTAGTCATGATTGGAGCAACCAATACGTACAGCGCTAATTTTCTGCTCCATATATGAGGCTCGACCGTGTTGCCTCAAACTTAATCGATTACATCAATCGAGCGGTGCAACATTTTAACATTTTGTTGATGATTATTTTAGTTGTTTTGGTTATTTTTTATACGCAACATAATTGAACAGTAAACAGTTTTAAGCAATTACAGACTGGATGTTTGTTATTTTATATATACATTTTTTAACACCAAAGAGAAATATTTATTGAAATAACATTACAACAATAATTTTTATTGGTTTTATCTATGTTGTACTCAAATAGTGGGACCTATAGTGGGACCTATAGTGGGACCTATAGTGGAACCTATAGTGGGACCTATAGTGGGACCTATAGTGGGACCTATAGTGGGACCTATAGTGGGACCTATAGTGGGAACTACTCTGTGAAAGACTTCTGAAGACAATGTTTACTTTAGGAGGTTTGCCATAGTCTACCGAGGGGAAGCAATTTATAGACAAATATTTTGCGTAGGTGGTTTTTATAACATTTGTTTTCTAATTCATTGTTTTTGTTATACGACCATTTTGATTATTTTAAGATATTGTCTTAACGTACTCAAGGTTCAGTCGGTACAAATTGGGTGTTTTGTACCAACAATTAAACAACAAACAATTGGCAAAATGCATTGAGTGACAGATCGTACAGCTGTTTCAGAGGCAGCCCCTTCATCAGCGATCTTTCTCTGCTGATTCTACATTTCAAGTCGCTAAAGTTTTCCTTTTTCAATGAACACAATCAGCCTTATGGTGAATTCCTCAGGGAATTTTTACCCTTGGTGGAAAATAGGTGTCGTGAACAATATTCTAAAAGCGAAAAAATGTTTCCCTAAAAAAACTACGTAGCATGAACAACATTTTGGAGGAAAAATTACATCTATGGATATTTATGGATAGCACCAAAATTATTTAAATAAAAGTGATTTACATAAGGACTGCGTCGAATAAAATTGTCCGCTGCAAAAATGAAAAAATCTAGAAATCTAGTAATCGAATTTTTATAGAATAAAATATTTTATTTTGCAAATTATTTTTAGATTTTAAAAAAAATATAAAAAACCAGAAATTAATATTTTTTAATAAAAAGTTTTAATTTTTCCGGAACCCCTTCCATTAATGTTGTAATGGTAGTGTCCGACACCCTCACAGCTGCTGAAGACCACTTTCTTTTAAAGTCTTGAGGGTCTTTGGCCACTTTTTTTGTTGTATTCATCTCCCTTTTTACTAAAGCCCAGTATCTCTCAATCGGCCTGAGTTCTGGACAGTTTGGTGGATTGGCTTCTCTAGGCACCAAAACCACTGCATTTTGTTGGATCCACTCTAAGGCCGTTTTGCTGTAGTGACATGAAGCGAGGTCAGGCCAAAAAAATGTGGACACTTCATGTTGGCTTAAAAATGGAAGCAATCTCTTTTGCAAGCATTCCTTCACATATATTTCGCTATTAATTGTACCCGATGTCACGAATGAGCTGCTCCTTTTTCCACAACTGCAAATTGCCTGCCAAACAAGGAATTTCTTTGGGAATTTTGTAATTTTTTTTTATTTGAATTTTTCAGCGACATTTCCTCGAGAATCGGCTGTATAAAATTCCTGTCCAGGTAGCTGAGAAAAGTCCGCTAAAACATAAGTTTCGTCGTCCATCGAATTTCTTAAAAAAAAATCTTGGTTCAGCTTTTTAGCTCGTTGTTTTGCGGTTTCATTCTTGACGGCATTTCTATCCGGAACTTTTTGGACCATGTACGTCTTCAGCCCAGCTTCTTTCTTAGTCCTGCGCACGAAAGATTCTGAGCAATCCGCCTTTCTCGCCAATTTCCTTCCGGATATGCTTGGATCTTTCTTTAAAATATTCGACTTTTCACGATCATGTGAGCCCTTTTTTTTACCAGAGCCTTTCTTCCGAGCAATACTCAGGTCTACCTTAAAGCGGTTGATAGCGCGAGAAATGGTCTTAGGGTTAGCCCCTACCTCCTTAGCAATTTTTTTAAAAGACCAACTAGGTTGTTTTGGAAAAATTTTAATTATATTTTCTCGCACTTCCACTTCGTTTGCAATTTTCGCGTTAAATAAATTTTGTATAGACTATAACTGAAATTATTTCCTGCCATTTAATTCAGAGCTACTATGAGCAAATTTTTTTAATTTGAATCTTGCAATAGCACATTATGGGAAGATATGTAACGGACAATTTTATTCGACGCAGTCCTTATTTCAGCACGAATAAATAACAGATATATTCAACCACTGCAAAAACTTCACCGGCTGGGGAATATCTTAATTTTTTTTAACTCTTGAAAAATGAACGCAATCTAATCACAACATTTTCTTAAATGAAAAACTACAATTAAGAGTCATTTTATATACTTTTAATTGCAGTTTAACATAATTTTAACTTCAATATTTATTTTCACAACACAACGCAATTTTATCCAACAACACGGTTTGACATTTGGCAAAACAGCTGATTTAGCGTTGCCTGATGTTCAGTTCTAATTGCAAATTAAACTTTTATTAAGTTAAAAAATGTGAAATTTGTGCATAAAAGTATAGTTAACTGCAAATAATAAAGATCTGTATACATATTTTATATCTGAACTATTATTTTACAACATTATTATCTGAAATGATAAAGATAACCAAAAAAACGCATCAAAAAAAAATCTGGCCATATTGTAAAACTGCATTCGAATTTCGAACAAAATTCGAAGGAATTGCTGTTCCTGGGAGATTGACGATACCAAAAAAAGTTACCTGGGAACAAATAATTCGAAGGGAATAGAATACTTATTCCCCAAGTCTTCACGATAAGGCTGAATAAGAGTTATGTGCATTATGTGTAATTTTAGACATTTATCTGGAAAAATATTTGAGTTACCCTAGTAGAAATTATAATATGGTCTTGATCGAAAACTTTTTGTAGAATATTTAAACACTATCTTGTGGGTAATTTTGCTCTTTAATTATATAATGGAATAATAATGTTTATTATTTGACCCTTTTACGAAAAGTATAGAAAGAGATGATATTATATCTCTTTCTATACTTTTCGTAAAAGGGTCAAATAATAAACATTATTATTCCATTATATAATTAAAGAGCACACTGAAATTGGAGTCCTAAAAGAGATCCATTTTTGAGAATTTCATGAGCTCTTAAAAAAAGGCACATTAAAGAATTACAGTCATTCTCAGCCAAGCAACCACGGCTCGACAATTGCCACAAACTATTGTGGCATATGTGTACCTTTTAAGTTCCCTCTGACACCAGTGTTGCAAACTAATAATATGTAGTCCTAAAAAGATGACTAATAACATGTATGGAACATACGTAATAATATGTCGGAATGCTGTGATATATAAGTCATACATTCTGATAATGGAACATAAATTTAGTTCCAAAGGGGTGGCTAAGAACATGTGTGGGACAATGCAATAATACGTCACAATGCTGTGATAAATAAGTCATTCATTCTGATAATGGAACATATACGATAATGGGCGGAGCTAACTTTGTTGTTATGAAGTGGTAAAATAGTGGCAAATTAAAAAATGTATTAGGTTCCATATATGTGGCAAGTATAGAATAAAGAACCTAATAGGAATTTTGTTTGCTTCTTCTGGTGGTTGATTGATATTGAATAGATAAGATATTGAAGCAGTGGTTCCAGTTGAAACTATATGTTGGTTGTACGGCAAGGTTGTTCGGCAAGGATGTGGCAAGATCGCCAGTTATAGTTTTTACAATTTAATATAAGAGTTTTTATTCGATGTCTATATCTTGTGAATACAATTTTTGGAATGAGAAAATATTTGAAACAACTGAACATAAAAATGTGTGTATACAATTTTTGTTGAAATTAAATATACAAACATAAACAAGTAAAAGTATATCACCACATATATATAAGAATATAAGCTTTAACCCGAAAACTTGAACCGTTTGTTAAATTTGAGTTGTAGTTTGTCGAAAACTTTGTTCGTAAAGACTTCTATTATTATGCCATGTATATTTTTTATTTTTTTTGTACAGGACAAACCTTCACGTTAATGTCACTGCGTAGGATCTTTATTATTTTTATTTTGAATCTACACATAAATTACAGTTCAAGT
Organism: Dryomyza anilis; assembly: GCA_951804985.1. Taxonomy (NCBI): domain Eukaryota; kingdom Metazoa; phylum Arthropoda; class Insecta; order Diptera; family Dryomyzidae; genus Dryomyza; species Dryomyza anilis. The sequence goes on from OX638133.1 coordinate 25,880,278, forward strand.
TAAAATTACAGTTCAAGTACCAAATAGGTGTACCGAAACTTAAATGGATCAAAATTTGTGGCAACTAAGCCTCGCTTCGGGGCTTTTTGACTGGCAATTGGGTGGCAAATAAGTATATTTCGCATGATTTAGAAAAAACACTTTAATGGCAAATGTGTGGCTACCACTTAAGTTGCCACAAAGTGGTTACTTGGGTATGACTCATAAAATAGGAAAATGTTAAATAAAAAGAATGTATAATATGACGACAGCCAGTTTAAGTTCCGATTGACATCGAATCAAACATCCTTTATATGAATTTATAATAATTTTAGTTGTATTGTACCACACCCACTGGTACAACCCCCACTTTTAAAAATCCAGAATTAAATGTTGAATTCAATGTTGATTATTAAAATATCATACAATATTAGTCAATCCTCATACTTATTTATCTAAAAATAATACTATTTGAGGTTTTGGCCAGCTTTTGGTACTTCCAGTCCCAATATGCGATGCCAATATCAATTCCTGTATTTGTCAGTATGCGTTATACAAACGCGAAGAGCAAGGCACACTTATTGTAAATACACCGAGAGGTCCTAAATTATTATACGATTGTGGTAATATTAAAAAGTCGAAGAAGTTCGTTTCGGAGTGGGCTTAACGATACAGAGAACCAAAAAACCTTTATGACCTTCAAGGAATAGGGAAAAAAGGAGAGAAAATTAAAATAGCATTACAACGAAGGACCAGCGTTCCTAATATAAATCTCACCGAAAATGTATGTGGAATTATGAAAAGTTAACTCGTGGCAAACTCTGTCGGCAATATAAAACAGTTGTCACTGATTGTTTGCAGGGTACACAGAAAAAAAATGTATATCATATTGATGAATTACATTCTTCAAACCATGATTCATTGTATTGAAGAACCATTCATAATATTAATGACTAACGACATCAATGTTATGAATGCTATCATAAATATGAAGAACGCATGGTAACTGTCGTAAAAGTGTTCTTCAATATGATGAACTGTATGTGAGGAATACGTTTCATCATATTAATGAACAAGAACATTACAACATATTTTTTTCTTCATATTGAAGAATACTGTTCATTAAAACAAATTTCTATCAAAATATTTATTTTTCTTTCAATTTTTTGCCGTACTTCTCAGTTCTCAGGTAGTTCTTGTAACTTCGTCTTGTATGTTAGAATGCTTGCTCGACATAAAAAAAAAATTTTAAATTTTGTTTGAAAATTTTTTTTTTTTTTAATTTCTTTTTGAAAAAAAAAAAAAATTTTTTTTGAAAAAAAAAATTATAATTACCTTAATGATACAACATGAAAACTATAAGTTTATAATTTTTTTTTTGACTTCGATAAAAGTTTTTAACAGTATCCGGACCACACTTAAAACTACTTGTTGACCTCTGGTATAGGTCATTATATACTAAAATTCAAGTCCTTTTCTTTTTTTTTTTTTGTTCCATTCTGTCTAGTTTTTTTATAGAAATATTGCTTTTATTTCAAATCATGCTTTTATTACAATAATCAATTAAACATATTACTATGCATATATTATCAACATTTTTAACATAACTCAAATGATTACATTGTAAATGTAAATTGAGCATATTAAAACAGTGTTAATTAAATTTAACACTATTTAAATGCTGAGCACACGAGCGAGCACCTAAAAAAAATAAAAATTCGCAGCCTCAACCTTGTTTTTTTGCACATTAGATAAGTTAAGTTAAATAAATAAAAAAAAAATATAAATGACAAAAAAATAAAACACAAAAAAAAATAGCAATAACATATAAAAATATAAAAACATTTTTGCAAACTGAAAAACAACCTTGACAACAAAGTGAGTCCATGGAAAAATGCAAAAAATTTCAAAAATGAAGTTGGCCAAAAATGTCGTTGACCAAAGTAACATTTGTACGAAAACAACAAATATGTTTTTTGCAAAAATATGCCCATATTGTTGTTATTGTTGTTGATGTTATTTGTTGCCACAACCAACTGCTTGACACTGAAATAGTTAAGCGACACAGTTACAGATACTAATACAGATGCTTGAGATACTTAGTAAAGCGCGACGAAATTCAAGTCTTAATCAAAGATGCCGAATTTGCATATTTAGTGTAGCAGCTGCTGTTGTCGTTGTTATTACACTCCAAATTGTCGATTGACGATGAATTTGCAATACTTTAGAAAAACTGCACAAATCATGCAAAAACATGTATCTTATAGATACGCTTTAATACGACGAGAGACGAAGGTTTGACTAAATGAATTGAGGAGATTGTTTAGGCGGTGGTGCTGGTGTCGCCTGCAGCTGCATTTAAGGCCTAAATGCACAGAATTCAACACCCAAACAACTGCAGATACTACAAGGTATCTTCAAAATACTTTTAGGCTACTTTGTAGATACTACTTGGCTGTATCTTTTGGGAACTGTGCACTGCAATCGCGTGCAGCGGGGGATTAATAAATATTTACGTAGCATGCAAAAGCCGAAGTGTTAACAATGTTATTAGCCATGTTCGCAGTGTGGCTTAGCTTTAAGCTAAGTTAACAAAAATGTACTTTCCGTTTTTTTTTACAATTTTTTTCTAAAGTTTTTTTATTTTTTTATTTAGTATAACAAATGACAGCAGAAAATAACGTCAACTCCGCTTTATACATGCGCCGCATTTTGGCATTTTTTCTACCGGGTGTCAATACTCACTTAACGATATCTAATCTAATGCGGTATCGTTTTTCTTTTCAGCAATTTTATGTTGTAGTTTTTGCTGCAGCTATAACTCTTTCAGTCAGTCAGTCAATTCAGTGTTTTGGACTTCAAGGCTTCATGGAATTTGGCGATCTATTGACAGGAGTTGGCTACAACATATCGCCGCTTCAAATTATATTTTGTTGTTTGCAACTTTTTGTTATAATTTGAAAGGCGTTTTTTTGGTGTTGCTATTGCTGCTGCTGATTGTTTCGTAGTTAATCTGTGTCTAAATTCGATTTTTTGTCTAGTTAACACTTGGCGCAGTTTTGGTTGAACTGTGTGTTTTTTAAATTAATTTTTTTTTGCAATTAAAATACGCTTTATAACGTAGCAAAACAACATTTTTAATGTTTTATTGCTATATCGTTGTTGTAGTGTTATAACTAATCGAATTTATAGCTGAATCTTTAAAAAGTTTATGCTAAATTTTTAAAGACAATACGTCATTGGAATGCTTATAAAATTACCTCTCAATTATGACTAAAATCATTTATAGTTCAATTTGAAATATTTAATATATCACGTTTTACATAAGGAACTTTTTGGAATTTGGTACACCGAAAAAATTACAGTAGTAAATTATACTACATTTATGTCTTCGTTTTGAAAAAATGCAGTTCTACTATATTTTGATCATTTTTGAATATATTTGTATTAATTTGTCTGGATTTTACTACACAATGTATTAGAAATTCGTCTTCTATATATATTGCAGAATATGTAGTATGTATTTGTTTTCTGTAGTTTTTATTTTTGAAATACGTGTACTACATAAAACATAAAATGTATTATGCAATTATTTTGTGTATTATAGTTTAATATTAAATAATAAATTATTTACATATTATTATAAATTCTTCTATAAATTTACTATAAATTTTCCTGTATACAAAAATATGTATCAAAGTCTAATACGTCATTGGAAAGATTATAAAAATACCTTTCAACTAATACTAAAATTTATAGTTCGTTTAGAAATAGTTCAATATATTACGTTTTACATAAGGCACTTTTTGACATTTGGTATATGTATTTGGGGTGTTTTACTTCTGCAACGAAATTTTACATTTATATTTCTTAATCTAATACGTCATTTGAAAGCCTATAAAATTACTTTTCAATTGATACTAAAATCAGTAATATAAATTTTAAATATTTCCATTTATTATGTTTTTCGCAAGGCTCTCAATGATTTTTTTAATGTATTTGCTTAATTTTACTACTACACCGATATTTTATATATAAATTTCTAAATCTAGTAAGGTATTTAAAAACGTATAAAATTATCTTTCAATTAACACTAAAATAATATATGTTTTTTTCATTTTTAAATATTTCAATATATCATGTTTTCTACAAGATACTTTTTAAAAATTTTAAATGTTTTAATTACACAATATCATTTTATATTTTAAAACCTAATATGTCATTTGGAAGCTTATTAAAACATCTTTCAATATATCACGTTTTGCATAAGACACTATTTTGAATTATTCATTAATTCATTATATGGTGTTTTTTACTTCTAAAACGACATTTTATATTTATATTTCAAAATCTAATACGTCATTTAAAAGGGTTACATAATTACTTTTCAATTGACACTAAAATGTATTTAATATCTTTTAAAAATTTCAATATATTTTATTTTTTACAAGATAGAAATTGAAATTTTGAAATGTATTTGTAATATATTTCAGTGGCAGATTAATTTTGCTTCGGAGGCAGATTTATTTTGATTCAGAGACAGTTGCTTTTTGATTCAGAGGCAGATTTATTTTGATTCAAATACAGATTCATTTTGATTCAGATGCAGATTTATTTAGATTCAGAGACAAATTTAATTTGATTCGGAGACAGATTCATTCTGATTTAGAGGCAGATTAATTTTGATTCGGAGGCAGATTCATTTTGATTCAGTGCCAGGTTTATTTTGATTCAGAGGCAGATTCATTTTGATTAAGTGGCAGATTTATTTTATTTCAGAGGCAGGTTCATTTTGATTCAGAGGCGGATTTATTTTGATTCAGAGGCAGATTCATTTTGATTCGGAGACAGATTCATTCTGATTTAGAGGCAGATTAATTTTGATTCGGAGGCAGATTCATTTTGATTCAGGGGCAGATTTATTTTGATTCAGAGGCAGATTTATTTTGATTCAGAGGCAGATTCATTTTGGTTCAGGGGTAGATTTATTTTGATTCAGAGGCAGATTTATTTTGAATTAGAGGAAGATTTATTTTGATTCAGATGCAAATTCATTTTAATTCAGAGACAGATTCTTTTTGTTTCGGAATTAGATTCATTTTGATTCAGAGGCAGATTCATTTTCTTCGGAGGCAGATTTATTTTGATTCAGAGGTAGATTCATTTTGATTCGGAGGCAGATTTATTTTGATTCAGAGGCAGATTTATTTAGATTCAGAGACAAATTTAATTTGATTCGGAGTCAGATTCATTTTAATTCAGAGGCAGATTTATTTTGATTCAGAGGTAGATTTATTTCGATTCGAAGGCAGATTTATTTTGATTCAGAGGCAGATTTATTTAGATTCAGAGACAAATTTAATTTGATTCGGAGACAGATTCATTCTGATTTAGAGGCAGATTAATTTTGATTCGGAGGCAGATTCAGAGGCAGGTTTATTTTGATTCAGAGGCGGATTTATTTTGATTCAGAGGCAGATTCATTTTGATTCGGAGGCAGATTCATTTTGATTCGAAAGCAGATTCATTTTGATTCGGAGGCAGATTCATATTGATTCAGAGACAGATTCATTTCGATTCAGTTCAGATTTATTTTGATTCAGAGGCAGATTCATTTTGATTCAGAGGTAGATTGATTTTGATTCGGAGGCAGATTCATTTTGGTTCATAGGAAGATTTATTTTGATTCAGAGGCAGATTCATTTTGATTCGGAGGCAGATTCATTTTGATTCGAAAGCAGATTCATTTTGATTCGGAGGCAGATTCATATTGATTCAGAGACAGATTCATTTCGATTCAGTTCAGATTTATTTTGATTCAGAGGCAGATTCATTTTGATTCAGAGGCAGATTGATTTTGATTCGGAGGCAGATTCATTTTGGTTCATAGGAAGATTTATTTTGATTCAGAGGTAGATTGATTTTGATTCGGAGGCAGATTCGTTTTGATTCGAAAGCAGATTAATTTTGATTCGGAGGCAGATTCATATTGATTCAGAGACAGATTTATTTTGATTCGGAGGCAGATTCATTTTGATTCGGAGGCAGATTTTTTTTTTGATTCAGGGGCAGATTCATTGGCAGATTCATTTTTATTCAGAGACAGATTCATTTAGATTCAGAGGCAGATTCATTTTGATTCAGAGGCAGATTCATTTTTATTCGGTGGCGCAGATTCATTCGGAAGGATATTTATTTTTATTCAGAGGCAGACTTATTTTGATGCTGAGGCAGATTCATTTTGATTTAGAGGCAGATTCATTTTGATTCAGAGGCAGATTGATTTTGATTCGGAGGCAGATTCATTTTGATTCGAAAGCAGGTTCATTTTGATTCGGAGGCAGATTCATATTGATTCAGAGACAGATTCATTTCGATTCAGTTCAGATTTATTTTGATTCAGAGGCAGATTCATTTTGATTCGGATGCAGATTTATTTTGATTCAGAGGCAGATTCATTTTGATTCAGGGGCAGATTTATTTTGATTCAGAGGCAGATTTATTTTGATTCAGAGACAAATTTAATTTGATTCGGAGGCAGATTCTTTCTGATTTAGAGGCAGATTAATTTTGATTCGGAGGCAGATTCATTTTGATTCAGAGGCAGGTTTATTTTGATTCAGAGGCAGATTCATTTTGATTCGGAGGCAGATTCATTTTTATTAAGAGGCAGATTTATTTTTATTCAGAGGCAGGTTCATTTTGATTCAGAGGCAGATTCATTTTGATTCAGAAGCAGATTCATATTTATTCGGAGGCGCAGATTCATTCGGAAGGAGATTTATTTTTATTCAGAGGCAGACTTATTTTGATGCAGAGGCAGATTCATTTTGATTTAGAGGCAGATTCATTTTGATTCGGAGGCAGATTTTTTTTTTTTGATTCAGGGGCAGATAAATTGGCAGATTCATTTTTATTCAGAGACAGATTCATTTAGATTCAGAGGCAGATTCATTTTGATTCAGAGGTCGATTCATTTTGACTCGGAGGCAGAGTCATTGGTAGATACTAAAATTATTTATATCATTTTGAAATTTTTCTTTTTATCTTATTTTTCACAGAGTCTCTTTTACTGAATTTTACTTCTTCAACTACGTTTTATATTTATTTTTTGTTTAGTTCATTTATTATGAACGTATTTAATATATAATTAGTTTTGAACAAATTTTGTTTTAATCACTTAATCTGATAGCTTAAACCAGTAGCGAACAACATTAATTGAACGGCTTCTGAAAAATGTACGCTTTAAAGAATTATATTTGGCTAAGTGTTAAGTTATGTTAAAATGTGGTTTTCTATATAGTTGATTACCTGCAATTTCCATACCACAGATAAAAATTGTTAAGCGTTTTTTTTTCATTAATTCTTTTTCTTTTTATTTTATTTTTTATTATTTAATATTTTTCTTAATTATTTCTGCATTTTTATAGGCGTTACTTCACGTGTCTTAATTGCGTTATAATAACACGAAAGTCTTAAGTGTTTTAGCAGTTATGGTGCTATAACTTATGAACTATTAGGCACCTTATAAAAGTGGTTTATGTGGAGCAAGTGAAATGTCTGCGGTATTTATATAATTGTTTTTATTTTTATTTTTTTTATATCTTTTTTTAAACATTTTAGTATGTATATGATTAGAAATGATCTAATACACTCTAACACAAATTTATGAGATTTTTCCAAAGACTATAAATTATGATTGGAATTTACAAAACTATTAAAACATGTTGTATAGGACAACATATTAAATTAAAGTATTGATTATTACAATTTTAAGCACTACAAATTTTACGAATTCCATTTTATCAGTCGTCATTGAAAAGAATAAAAAATGAGTGAGACAGCTTATCACTGGTGTTTTTAGAAAGTGAAATGTTTGAAGAAATAGACTTTGAAAAAGTTATTTTTAATTTGCATATATCAAAAGGCAAAAAAATGAGTTCTTGTAATTTTTAAAATCACCCGCTTTTTAATTAAAACCAGTAACGTAGGTTAGGTCGCATTGGGAATTTTTGAAGTAGGGACATTTTGATTGCTGCTGAACAGAAGTTAGTAAGTTATAGTCGGTCAAAGTGAGTAAAATTTCATTTAAATAGTGTACCGATACATACGTGATCAAATTTTGAATTATGTTTTTGTTTCCTTTTACCATAAAGTAATGGGATTTTTTCAACTTCACTATTTCAATTCTGTCGGTAAAAATTTTCCCATAGATTGAGTGTTATATATTTTAATGAATTTCTATCTTCAAACCATTATTCATTGTATTGAAGAACGATTCATAATTAATTCAAATTGATAACTACAAAACATCAATGTTATGAATTCATTATCAATATGATGAATAACCGAAAAAGTGTTCTTGAATGCGTTTCATCATATTACTGAACCCATATATAACATACAACATATATAAACATAATGTTAATGAAAAAGTGTTCTATGATGAATGTGAAGAATGTGTTTCATCATATTAATGAACAAATACATAAAATACAACATATATGTACATTGTATGGAAGAATGTTGTTAATCAAACCAAATTTCAATCAAAATATTTATTTTTGTTCAATTTTTGCCATTCTTTTCAGTTATCAAGTAGTTCTTGTATAATGCTGGACAAGCATATCATATCTTATCAAATTATTTTTTTTTTTTTTGATAATTTTTTAGTAATGAAATGATTTTTGTCCGAATTTTGTTTTTAGAATTTTATTTTTAGATTTTTTTTTTGAAGTTTTGTAAAAATGCCGTTCAAAGTTTTTTTTCAATATAATATTTTATAAATCAATTAAGCAGTTTTTAACAATTATATAACATAAACTTAAATTTTTTGCGTAATTCTGTTGTTTAATAACATCATATTGAACATTAAAAACATTAAATTGCAATTCAATGAATGAAATCGTGCATATGATTAATCTGGTATTTGGTGAAAAAAGTGTACCAAAATGAGTGTGAGTTTCATTGATTTATTTCTAATCGTTTCTCTAGACTCAAAATAATTTTTAGTACAATTTAAGAAATATTTTGTTTAAATTACGCAACTTTCTTCATATTATTTTTTATTACAATTTTTTTTTTTAGTAATAAAATACAAACAATTTTAAAATATGTTCTGTGAAAGTTCTTTTTGTGTCAAAAGTCCAAAAGTAAAGGGTTTTTCAACAGAGACGCTACAAAAGTAGAGCGACAGGGACAGCAAACGACGCCATATTTCTTGTCGCTCTTTTGACATTTCTCTTCAGTAAGGTTTGCCATTTCATGGTGGAAAGATATACGAATTCGAATTTCGGTAGTGAATTTTAATAATTTCGACTCGTTGTTGGCTCGTATATCTTTCCATCATAAAATGGCAAACCTTACTGAAGAGAAATGTCAAAAGAGTGGCCAGAAATATGGCGTCGTTTGCTGTCCCTGTCGCTCTACTTATGTAGCGTCCCTGTTGAAAAACCCTTGCAAAAACTTTTGTAGTGCTCTTATTGAAAAACCCTTTATAAATCAATTTATTATATATCATATTTTTATGAATGAATCATCATTTTCATCGTCTTTTCTTTTAAACACAGCATTCGTGTATTTACGAATGTTTCGTAAAATGCACGAATGATATGCTACAAAGTACGAAAACTTTCGTAAATTATAGGAATATATTTGTAAAAAGGTACACACATATTCATTAAATTACGAACAAAATTTACTACCTATCGTATTATGTACGAATGACTTTCTTAGAAAAATCTACGAATATTTTACGTATTGTTTTTGTACTTTAACTAAAGACGGCCCTGCTGAAAAGGCTTGGTGGTTATAGAATATCCATAAAAATTGGTGGTAACAAATTAAAATATAAACATAAAGTTTTAAGATTTGATCTGGGAAAATCCCAAAGGTATCAATTTGTCAAAAAAATCCAATTTGGGGAAATTCAAAAAAAAAAACAGTTGGGAAGGTTAGATCACATGGGAAATTTTAAAGTAGGTGTAATTATGATAGTTAGGATTATCAAAATTATAGTCGGTCTAAGCCGACTATAAATACCCTACACATATGTGTGGTTACCATTCAAATTGATATATAGGTCACCAGGGTATACGAATCCTGAAAATAACTACAAACATTCAATCGCTGAAGAATTTCCATTCATTTGATACCCATATTTAGAAATGGGTAGGTGTATCGAATTTCGATTTTTTTTTTTTGTGAACCACAACTCTTTTCGCCGGAAAACATTATTATCATGTATTTGAGCATGATATCAATATATATTTGACCAAAAAAGTTTACCTAAGCACGTGTACATAAAAATTGATCTTTATATGTACATTTTATATGAGGTATTTGAACATAAGTGGTCGGATCATAGGTCACAATGGACCGATCTCGCCAATTTTCGCACATACAGCGTAGGTATATTAGTAATCTAAGTTATAAGTTTCATTTATCTAGCTCTTCAATTTTAAAAGTAGTAGGGATTTCAACAGACGGACAGACAGACAGACAGACAGACAGACGGACGGACAGACGGACATCGACTCAGGAGGTCATGCTGATCAAGAATATATATACTTTTCCATACCGGAGATGCTTCCTTCTGGGTGTTACAAACGGCGTACCAAACTGAATATACCCTTTCACTCTTAGTGTAGGGTATAAAAAAAATTGAATGACATTCGATGCATATCCGAAATGATCACAATTTTCAGAAATCCTAAACCCTTAGATCTGGCTAAGGTGTTATTTTTTCAATGTTTAAGTCTGACGCATATATCAAATAGTGGCAGAATGTTCGAAATACGTACTTCAAAACGGTTATATCAATTTGTTATTATTAAAACGTATTATCTTGCAAAAATAGTTATCTCTTGAATTGATCTATTTTAAAATCTTTAATACATAAATAAATTAATTTTTCCCAGAGTTTGGTACTGTAACATATCATGTGTCGGTATAAAATTCAACGGGTTGTCCAAGGGCTTAAAAAAAATAAATATGCTGCCGTTTTAGATTTTTAATTAAAGTTTCCTTAATTAAATCTTATTACGCTGTAACAAAATTTTATATTTTATAATAGTTCATATAATACACATATAAACGCAAACTTCTGGATTTTAAGAAACAGATCTACTTAGTTATTAAAAAATTAATATACATATAAACGCAAACTTCTGGATTTTAAGAAACTGATCTACTTAGTTATTAAAAAAGTTACTAAGAACAATGATTCTTGATAATGCAAAATATGCTGCCGTTTTAGATTTTTAATTAAAGTTTCCTTAATTAGTTCTTATAACGCTGTAACAAAATTTTATATTTTATAATAGTTCATATAATACACATATAAACGCAAACTTCTGGATTTTAAGAAACAGATCTACTTAGTTATTAAAAAAGTTACTAAGAACAATGATTCTTGATAATGCAAACGTTTTCGTCTTAGATATTAAATATATTAAAGAACACGTGTTCGTATAACAGCTGTTTTTTCGATATCGTTTGTCTGTAATAATCGCTTACAGAATTTTCAAAGTTATTGTGTCTTGACTTTTGACCCCTTGGGTTTTCGTACATTTAAAAACATCATTTAGAATACTGTAAAAATGTGCAATATCGGATTTTATTGCGCAAATCAAATTGTCAAGTTTGACAATCGTTTAGAATTTTCAAAGTTATTGTGTCTTGACCTTTGACCCCTTGGGATCCCGTTATATCGGGTTATTGAAAAAAAGGGGAAAAACACAATTGTGTATATATATAATTTTAAATTCGTTCAGAATTCTCTCCCATATATTTTTCTAATTTTGTGCAGAATTCTCCCCATACATTTTTCAAATTTTTTGCAGAATTTGCGTTGTCATCGCAAAATTCTCACCCGTCGTTCGGATTCGGCAATAAACTGTAGGTCTCACCACTTTGAGTAGAAATATAACACGCACAGCTCAAAATGGTGAGAGAGCTCGGCCGAAATTCTATACAGGACTGTAGCGCCAAACTATTATTATTATTGTCATCGTCATCTGTTTGTTATTGTGTCTGTAAGTTGTTATGTTGAAAGTAATAAAGAGCAATAATTCTTGATATGTAGATACTATGTTCTTATAAATCAAAAAAATAACTAAGCGCAATTATTCTTGATATGCAAAAAAAAGAAAATATGCAACAAATGTTCATATGATTGATTAAGTAGTTAAGCCATTTCATAATTTTTGATCTCTATGCAAAATGTGAGCTCTTTATAAGTTGTATTTTGCGAAATGTAGAAATAGCTAAAAGCAAATAAATTTATTATGAAAGAGCGACGTTTTTCGTGAATTAACTAAGACATAATATCTTCAACTCTCGCTCACTGCAACGATCAATCTTCTCGAATTATATTACAAAACACTAATAATACAGCGTTTATTTAATTTCTTTATTTATATTTGTTCATTGTCAAGATAACAACTAAGCCGTAGACAGTTTTAGTATATTATAAAGTTGTAATAATAATTGATACAACAGCTACATAAAAAAAACTGTCAAATCCATTCACAACGTTGTCCAAATTCGTCTGGATTGTGAGACTAAAACAAAAAATAAAATGAAAATTCCTGATAGTAATCAACTGCTAATTATTTGCCAACAATTTAAATTGGGTGTGGTTGGTTTGTGTCTGGAATATGTTGATGACAGTGGGTTACCCATATGGAGCAGGTTTTCCGACACTTTTTTTGGTTTTTCGTTTATGATTGACTACGCAGTACCTACCATAAATGTCCATTTTCGAATGGCTTACTATTTTAAAGTGTATTAATTGCATTTTTCGTGCTTATTTAACATACTGCCAGACAGAGGCACAAAAAACCATTCTCCATGCGAAATCCATGAAATATACGCATTACATAATCAGGTCTACTATTTTTTTTTTTTGTTTGGAACTCACATCGCAAGCACTCAACGTGCCAATTTATTAAAGAGCTAAGCGTTTATCGCAGATCGATCTGATTTACTCGTAAATCTAATTAATTTCTTGATCAGTGATCAGTTCACAAAAAAAAAATTACAAATGTTTGCACTTTGTTACCTTATTTTTTCACTGGCATCTCTAATCCATTTTAATTTATTTAAACAACATGATTTTATAATTTCGTTAACTTGATTTAAGTATACAAATTATTTATAAATTTTTGTAGTTATTTAATAAAATTTTATATGCGTTACATAGAAATTATATGACTCGTACACACAAATAAAATTCGACGTAAATATAGCAATCGATATTAATTGCTTTCATTAATCAATCCAGCAATGAAATTCACTAATTTAATGAAAACATTTGCTATTCTTTGTTAAATCAGCAATTATTACAAAATTACGAATATTTCGTTTAAATTACGAATCTTTCGTTTAAATTACGAATATTTCGTTTAAATTATGAAACATTCCTTATAGAATTTTCTCTTACAATTTTCTTTTACAAAAGAATAACATATTTTCGTATGAGCTTTACATTTTACGAATAAGTTACTAAACTTTCGTAAATTTTGAGGCTATATGTAGAATTTTACGAAACATTAATGATTTTTGCGTATAATAAGTAGAAACAGAAATCCGATGCGTCAAATAGCAACTTGGAGCTACATTTTATTTTAATTGGTATCGCAGTGGTCTCAAGCAGATAGTTATAAAATACGAACAGTTTTAAAATGTGTTGTGTTTCTGTGAAAAGTGGAAAAGTATCAAATCAGTGCATAAAATTTCATATTTTTATTAATCAATCGTCATTATCATCGTCAGTTTTTTTTAAAACAAGGTATTCGTGTATTTTACGAAAGATTCGTAAAATGTTTCATTTCATAAATCTACAATGCTACCGTCAAAAGTACGAATACATTCGTAAAGTGTACGAATATATTCGTAAAAAGATACACAAATATTCAATAAATTACGAATCTTTTGTATTATGTACGAATCTACGAATAGTTTCGTAAAATAAACAATTAATATTCCAAATTTTATCATACATTTACGAAAGTTCTTTGGTGTATTTTACGAAATATTTCGTAGATAAATTTCATGAATTTTTTCATAAATTACATGAACGATTTCGTGTATTTTAAGCAGATTTTATTTTGAGTGTGGATACGAAATCGAAATCGAGATCGAATAAATTTCTCGATATCTCGAAACAATCTCGAAGCGATATCGAATCGAATGACAGACTGCGAGGGTATTAAAATAGTTCATTCTCTATTTATTCTCTTGAGTGTTCGAGAGAAATACATGGTGTGGTCCATAAGGTCTATATTGTTCTATGTGGTTATATGATTAACTTATCTTACAGTTGATAGAACCGTATATCGAATTGGTTGGTTGGCGTAACTATTTTGTGTACATTTTGTAGTTGATTTTTAAACGTGTTTTTTTTTCTATATATATATATATATATATATATATATATATATATATATATATATATATATATATATATATATATATTTGTAAATTTGCGGAAGTGATTTTTTTTAAATAATTCAAACATGGCCCCCAGCTATTGTGCAGATCGAACGAGATGCGAATTTAATTGAGCGACGGGACCGTATGCTATTTTTTGCTGGTGTCATGGTTGACCATGGCACCCTGAATAAAGTCCTGACAGCCATAAATCAGACAGGCAGACAGGCAGGCATGCATCATCAGAGTTGCGTCACATGCGCAGGCGTCTGAGTCGCGTCGTTCGCGTAACGTCACGTCACGTTATCAACGCACACCGATCAAATAATTGAGCGAATTTAGCAACGTTCGCGTCGAACAGAATCCAATTAATGCTCGGACACGTTCCACGATTTGGTTCGCAAATCAAATCAAATTGAAGCGCAGCGCAGCGGCGGCAGCAAAGTGAGTGTTGTTGCTGTTGCTGCTCTGGTTGCTGACAAGTGAAATGAATTAATTGCGCGCAAAAATTTCACATGCTTTGTATATAAAAAAAATATATAAATAAATTAAATATATTTAGAAAAAAAAAAAAAATAAAAAAAAAAAATAAATTAAAAAAAAAATAAAAATTAAAAAAAAAAAAATAATAAAAAATAAAATTAAAAAAAAAAAAGAAAAAAGTAGTTAAACTATTTAAAATAAAATAAATGTAGAAAAAAACAAATAAATAAATAAAAATTATATAAATAAACATTGAGGAAAAAAAAGTTTTAAAAAAAAGTTAAAAAAAATCGCAGAAAAAACTTTGCTCCAGTTTGTGCGACGCGCATCGCATTTCAACGCGCGTTACAGCGCATGCGCGCCTGCGCAGTGTACAACACACAAGGAACGCGTCGATATCCTAGCAACGCGACGACAATTTTTGCAAAAGTTGCGAAATTTCGATTAAGTTTTTAACATTTTTTCATTTTTTTTTTACTTTTTATTTACTTTTTTTATATTTATTTCTTTTTTTTTTCAGACTGTTTGATTTTGCTTTTATTTCTTCTTCTAGTGGACCAGTTTTAATGGCCAGCTCGCGTTTGATTTAGCCATTCGTTTTAATTTCGTTGTTGTTGTTGTTTTTGTAAATTTTTGCATATATTTTAGTCGCTTGATTTTTGCGCAAGCGCGTGGGTCTTTTTTTGCCAACGACAAAAACAATATCGCCGATTTTTTGGTCTTCATTTTGCTGCATAAATTTTGAAATGTTTTTTTTTTCTATTAGAAATCCTCAAAATACACAGTTGACTCCATTCACACTGCAATACAAAGTTAGAGACATTTGCATGGTTGACCAACATGTTTAACACCACGTTTAGTGGCTCATTTGGTCAACAGATGGTGTTGCGAATACTTGTTTCATCAGTCGTCGACTGGAACTGTATTGCGAGATTGTTTTTTTTTAAGGATCGAGCAACTCGAAATCAGTTGAATTTTCTTGTTTAATGCCCGTAACTTCAACGAATAGATATCTACAGGTGCTTAGTTATCTATCGTGTAATCAAAAATTCGTAACTTCAACGCATAGTTAAGGAGTAAAAACACCGGATAGGTAAGAGATATCTGTTAGGTACGAACACTAATAGATATCTATTCGTTGAAGTTACGGGCATTAATTGTAGATAAAATACTGATAAAACATTTGTTGGATTTGCTTTATAAATTATGTTGCAAATCAATGTTTTTAGTTTTCAATGATCGTGTTTTGCTGTTCAAATTTAATGTAATTAAGCTGTGGCACTCAAATGATTTTTTAACGTGTTTAATATAATTTTAAAAACACTTAATTTTGAATTTGTTCAAAATCATTTAAAGAGGTACAGCTGTCTCGAATCTGTAATCGTAAGAAAAGTTGCTTTCTTCTGAGTACTGAATACTTACGAATGATTAGGTATACCTAGTTTGGTTTACGTCCGAAAAGGCGTCGAACATATTTCAAAGGTTGAGGATATAGCCCATATTCGATATCAGACATCGCACACCGAAAAAAATACTGTATTAAAAATAAATAAAAATGTCTTTAAAATAAATTCTTACATATCGCTCATTTACTACAAGAGTGTCATAACTCAAAGAACCGCGATTTTTGATTTAATAATACATAATCCGTTATATCATGTTTCATCTTGTGTAAAATATTCGTATTCATATTTTGTGTATTCGCCCCTCGAGAAGAGAATATGCTGTTACCTAATATCATATGTCCCATACATTTCATATCCAAGTTGAGAGTCGATTGAAGACTTTAAAAACGTTTTCTGCAAAATCGCATTTTCGTATTATGACACTCTTGTAGTAAATGTGCGATATGTATTTGATTAACGTCCAAAAGCCAATATATTTGTTTTTAATACGTTGATGTGGTTCTTTTTGTTTGACTGCATTTCTATACGAAATTTGAATACATTTGTATTAAAATAACTACATTTTGTCTTTATTTGTACGTCCTGAAATATGTAGACAAATTACTACATATGCTTTTAATTTTTTTTGTTGAGCGTATATAAAGAGCCAACAACGAGTCGAAATAATTAAAATTTACTACCGAAATTCGAATTCGTATGTCTTTCCATCATGAAATGGCAAACCTTACTGAAGGGAATTGTCAAAAGAGCGGCATGAAATATGGCGTCGTTTGCTGTTCCTGTCGCTCTACTTTTGTAGCGTCCCATTTGAAAAATCCTTTATAATAATTAATTTATTAACTTCATTCTTGTGCTTAGAAATTATGCACAGCACGTTAAAAATAATTCTGCAGAATTACAGATATTTTCGACAACGTGATGCAATTTATAATATACTTCTAATGTAATGTAACAGTTCATTCGTTTATAATTTTTAAACAACATACAACAAATGTTTAATATGTAGAAAATTATACTACAGGCTTATTAAAGGGTTTTTCAACAGGGTCGCTACAAAAGTAGAGCGACAGGGACAGCATATACGTTGTTGGCTCGTATATCTTTCCATCATGAAATGGCAAACCTTACTGAAGAGAAATGTCAACAGAGCGGCAAGAAATATGGCGTTGTTTGCTATCCCTGTCGCTCTACTTTTGTAGCGTCCCTGTTGAAAAACCCTTGAAAAAAACTTTTGTTGCGCTCTTATTGAAAAACCCTTTATTAATTGATGGTATAATCGAATAACATTTTCCTAATAGTTTATTAAAACAAAAATGGATTTTAGTTACTTTATTGTACACAAAAAAAATGATACCATAAAATTAATAGTTTTTCAAATTAGACAATAGGATAAACTATTAATTCAATCGGTAAATCCCATTAAATAGTACAAAATACAATACAACTTTTTTTGTTTGTATTAATATATATATTTTTTATACTATTAAATCAATTTTAATGCGGTTTTATGAGTTTTTTCTGGGTGTATAATTTATTTTTGAACATCCCTCTATTCGTGTTTAAGTTTATATATGCTACATATTGAACATATATTTTAGGAAAAAACATTAAATCAATAGTATTTACACCGTTATATTCAATCATATTGAAATTATTAAGTTAATGCTACTTTTCAAATATTACCAAATTCATTAGAAATCTTTTGAATCAATTTGAAATCTTTTGAATCAATGGAAAAAAGGATTAACATGAACCTTAAAATCAATGGTCTTACCATTATGTACATTAAGAAAACAAAAATGTTTTACCAGAAATATCAAACATCCGACAAATACCATAAATATTACCAGCAAACCATCTTTCCAATTTACGATTACGTAAAGCAAACATCAATTAAACATTTTGTAAATATGAAGATAGTTGAGGAATACTTGGAAAAGATACTCCATATGAAATCACGAAGTAATTTTTATTGAATTGAAAGGAATAAAATGGATTTTCAATTATTTTAGAAATAATGCAGTATTCTTGTATGCAGTAAAAATGTAGTATGACTTGATACTTCTTCGCAGATTACAAAGTGTGGCTGTGTTGCTGTTATTAAGGTGTATTTTGAAAAGAAATACTTTTCCGTTACGTGTTGAAAATTTAGATCTCATTCATTTTTATTTTCACTTATACTATTTTTACTTATATATACTGTAATAGTTTAGGTGAATAATTTTTTGAGGATAATTTAGCGCATAGACAAAGAACAACCTTTTAGGCATATGTCAAATATTAGACAAATGCCAAAAGAAGCCAATAGTTTTGCTGCAAATGTCCTGCAACTCAGAATGTTTGATGTGAGTCAACTGTAAATATAACAATTTTCATTGGTGTTGTGGCAAACATATCATAGCTAGCTGCATATACATATGTGAAACTTAAAAATACTAAGAGTTTTCCTGTAAATTTATTTAAACTTATGAGATGTTTAAATTATTTGCTTCAAGACTTTCATAAACAGCGTGTATTCTTAGTGTACAGTTTCTTCTGAGTGTATGAATCCTCCTTTGAGAAAGAAAATATAATTTGTTCCACTGACTTATTTGCAAATCAATAAGTATTGTAATAATAAAAAAAAACTATTAAATTATAAAAGAAAACCCTGAAAGTGGAAGCATATAATTTAGTCATATTATTTTATTTTTTTAATGTGTAGTTTATTGTCTTAAATATTGTGCCAAAACTGTGAGTATTTCAGCACAGAAAAAATATATGTGTAAATATAGATAAAAATTTGATCATACAATTAATTTTTAATTGCTTCATTGCCGATACGACCTTTAATTGAATTGATGAAATATTTAATCATATTAATTAATAAATTAATAGGAAAAAACGAAAACTTAAATTAATATAATTAAATTAATTGCTGAAACGACTATGGAATTAAGTAATTGCATTAAGAATCGCCGTTGCTGCGCACAAGTATAGCCGAGGCACGTCGGCACGATGCGAGCTTGCAGCGAATGCACGCCGACAAACAAGCAAACGATGAAATTTGTGCTTGCGCGTTTGATTGTGTGCATATTATTCTCATTTGGTATATGCCAAGATTTATACTTATAGAGCTTGATCATACTCTAAGTGTGTCGTCCAAAATGGTGATGGCAATGGTTGCATATTTAGTTATGCTTCGAACTTCATCATCAGAAAAGTATATGTTATGTATTTTCACAAGAATTTATAACATGCTTTTTTAATGAACTAAATGAGAATTATAAAGACTGTGAAGGTAATAAAAATACTTTTAAAATGTCGACCATACCAATTAAATAGTTTGCTACTTATGCAAAGTCCTTAATTGGCATATTTTTAGAAGCAAATACCATTTTTAGCGAATGTGTTTGCTAAACACAATTATTTATGGTTGCTATATTTATTTGATGGATATTTCTTATTTCAAAAATTAATTGGGTAAATGTACTCTACATTCTTTACATTTTCCCTCAAATGTTTATTCTAGAAACAAATAATGCTAATGTGTAGATAAAAAAATTAATTGCACTATCTGTCTATTTCATGCCATGTATAAACTTATATTTATCGACTTAAACAATTCTTTCAATTTATCATTACAGCAACTTCAAAATGTCCATTGAATCTTCCTTACATTGTTTTCTTATTTTTTTTTTATTGTGTAGACAAAAGATTTATGAAAAATGTCCCCATATTAAGGCAATTTAGGTAAGTTTCTCAAGTGCAATTGAAGATCACTTATGAAGATCAATAATCAACAATAAATGATAATAAAAGATAACTTTAAGATTGCCTTAAGTTAAAATTTTGAAATTATCCAAAGATCTTGTAGAAATCACTTAAAGATCACTTACAGATCACCTATAGATTACTTTTTTATCAGCTAATGATCACTTGATACTGAACTGAGGTCATGAAGATCACTTTATAAAATAATAAATAAATTAATTAATTTGTTGAAAGCGGCGCACATAAGCAGCACCTGTTTATTTTTTTGTGTTTTATTATTCAATTTTTCCAACATGTTGCAGACAGTGACCGACGTCAACCTGAAGATCATTGAAGATCACAGATGGAACAACGTGAAGCAGTGCGCGCACTTCAACGCCATTCAACTCGCGAGTGGAAATTGAAATCGAAGATGCGGCAAACGTTGAATTAATTCAACAGCAGCAGCAGCACTGAACAACAGTAGCAACAGCAATATAAGTAGTTGTTGTAACAAGTAGTTGTTAAAGAGGTGCTGTTTTTGTTGTTATTGTTCTTATTGTTGTTGTTGTTATAGTGGTTGTTACACTCATAATAAAAGTTCGTTCAACTGAATTTTAAATAAAAATATGAATGAAGATGTTGCTGCAGCTGTTGTTGCTGGTATGAAATACCAAATTCCAATTGCTGCTGTTATTCGTACTATTGTTGTTGTTGCTGCTTTGAAATATAAATAGCATTTGTTGTTGCTGTTGCCACAAACTGAAGATGTTGCTGCTACTTACTACCACTAATAAAAAAAATACATATGTTGTTGTTGCTATCGTTGACTAAAGTTGTTGTTGCTGCTAGTGCTGCTGTGCAGTTTTTCATGTTGTTGTTGTGCAGTCAGCTGGAAAGATTTAGTGTGTTGCTGTCTTCGTCGCAATTGAAGATGTTGTTGTTGGTTTTACATGTTGTTGTTGCATTGTAAATTGTTGTCTTTGGCCAGACTGTTGGCCTAGTTGCAGTTGGCTGCTGTTGCTGCCTTATGACGCGAGGCGACGCATGTTGCTCTTAAAGTGGTAGATGTTGCTGCGAATTTTTTCCGACATCTTCTGCTTTTTTTTACTACTTCAAGTTCATTGTCAAGGTTTTTAATCATTTTTTGATTTTATGTTGCTGCGCGCATTTTTTATTGATGTTGCTGCTGCTGTTGTTGCAGCCGTTGTTGTTGCTGTGTCGCACTATCAAAAACAAGTCGTTGCACTTGGCGTGTGAATGCCTGTCTTAATTGCTGACGACACTAAACTTCACAGTGCATTAATTAGGCAGCTGTCAGTTAATTGAATTGAAACGTTGCCAAATTTCACCAACATCGCGGCAGAACAGCGTGTTGCCAAGTTTCGCGCTTCATTAATCTTCGTTTATTAAGTGATTGAATTAGAAGAGTATTTGAAATGAAATTATTATTTATGTGTTGTTGTTTTATTGTACAATGACATAATAAATATAAATAATTTAAAAAAATAATAATAATAGAAAAAATAAAAATGTTAAGAAATAAAAAAGAAATACATAAAAAAATAATAAAATAAATCAAAACATGATAAATAACCCAAAAAATTTAAAATTATATAATAAATCAATAAAAAAATAAAGCAACCACTAAATAATAAATGAAATAAAATTAATATTTCCAAAAAAAATTGTACGACAAAAAAAAACGCAATGTTTTACATCACCATTTTCAAAAAAAAATAATTTATTCGACAAAAACAACGAATGGCGAAAAAAAAATGTATGTAAAATTTTATTTTGACGCGAAAAACAAGGCAATTTGCGAAATCTCTATTTTCAAAAAAAAAAAAAAAATGTATTCGACAAAAACAACAATGTTCGAAAATTTTCGAAAAAAAAAATAATTTTAGTTAAAATGTTTTTCTTGCGATAAAATCAACGCAATGTTCGAAATCTCCATTTTTCAAAAAAAAAAAAAAATGTTCGAAAAATTTAGAAAAATAATTTGGAAGACAAAAACGCAAATGTTCGATGTTTGAAATCACCATTTTCAAAAAAAAAAAAAATATTCGACAAAAACAACAATGTTCGAAAAATAAAATTAGTTAAATAAATTTTAGACGACAAAAACAAAATTAACATTTTCCAAAACAAAAAATACTCGATGAAAGGACTACGTTCGAAAAATTATGAAAAATGTAGCTAAAACATAATTTGGACGAATAAAACAACGACGAATAAAATAACGCCATTTGAGTTAATTTTTTTTTGATAAAATCAACGCAATGTTCGAAATCTCCATTTTCCAAAAAAACAAATAAAAAACAACAATGTTCGAAAAATTTTGAAAAGGAATTTGGACGACAAAATCAACGCAATGTTCGAAATCAGCTTTTTCACAAAAAAAAAATATTCTACCAAAACAACAATGCTCGAAAAACAAAATTTGTTAAATAAATTTTGAACGACAAAAGCAAAATCACCACTTTCAAAAAAAAAAAAATACTCGATGAAACACAATGTTCGAAAAATTACGAAAAATTTTGCTAAAAAATAATTTGGCCGTAAAGAGTTTTTCAATAAGAGCGCTACAAAAGTTGTTTTCAAGGGTTTATAAAGAGTTTTTCAACAGGGACGCTACAAAAGTAGAGCGCCAGTGACAGCAAACGACGCCATATTTCCTGCCGCTCTTTTGACATTTCTCTTCAGTAAGGTTTGCCATTTCATAATGGAAAGATATACGAGCCAACAACGAGTAGAAATTATTAAAATTTACTATCGAAATTCGAATTCGTATATCTTTCCATCATGAAATGGCAAACCTTACTGAAGAGAAATGGCGTCGTGTGCTGTTCCTGTCGCTCTACTTTTGTAGCGTCCCTGTTGAAAAACTCTTTATAAACCCTTGAATAAACTTTTGTAGCGTCCCTGTTGAAAAACCCTTTATATACCAACACCATGTTCGAAATTGACATTTTCCAAAAACACATTTTTATGTTTGTCCAATCAAATTCTGTAACAACATAAAATTCCCTTAAATGACCCCAATTGAATTTTCTGTCTACTAACAACCATTAACCAGGTTTTCATATAACTCAACCAAAGACCTTTGTATTTTTTTCCATTTAGAATTTAGTGTGCTCATGGGAGTCCAAAGGTCATTTCGGTGTGTTTCATTCTTTAAAGAACAAGACCGAAGATTACAGTAGCAACTTAATTAGTATTAAAGTTTATTGGAAAAGAGACCTCGACTGAATTTGAAGCATTTTTTGGTCAAGAAAAATTTCTTACTCGGAAGGAAAAAACAACTAAAATCCAGAAGAAAACTAAATATATACGGTGAAATATAAAGCTAAACGTTGCCGTTTTTGATACCAAATAAGAAAAACCTCTGCATATCTAGAATAATTGCACTTAGTTAATTTTTTACACCTTAGAACATATCGTCTGCGTATCAAGAAAATTGCTCTTAGTTACTTTCACCAAAAAGACAGGCGCACACTAACAAACAGATGGCGACGTCGCAAATATTAAAAAGTCAAATATTGCAAGTCGAAAACAACAACAGATACATGAACACGTGTTCTTTTTTCGAAGAATACAGCAACAATTTTGCGTGTTCTTTTTGGTTTTTAATAGTCCATAAAATTAACTTCTCAAAATCCAGGAGAATAAATCTTGTTTAATTTTTGGGTAACTAAGTAATTTGTTTTCTGCATATTCAGATGATAAATTCTAGAATTTATGTGATATTAATTAAATTCTGCTATTTTTTACTCGAACCGAACTCCGCTTCAGTATTAGAAGTTTATTTTAAGAAATTTATTTTTAGAAGTTTATTTTTCATTTCTTTTTTACAGATTTTCATATTTAGTTCTTTTGAATATTTAAAGATTCTTCGGCATCTCGCAGTATTTTCGTTGCTATATCAAAATGACTGGCTTAATGGATATGAGTAAATTTTGGTTATTTTTGTATGTAACTTTGGACTTTTGTTTCTCTGAAGATAGAAGTTCGAAAAACATTAGCTCAAAAAAATAATGTGGCCAATCTTAATATTAACAAACATTAGTCGATTTGGTGTGGAATGCCACATAATAAATACACTTTTTAACATTATTTCTTAGAAAAATTGTTTTTGTTTTTTCTTTATTATTTTTTAATATTTTGTAACATTAATGTTTGTAATGCCTAATGTGTTAGCTTATTTTGTGAAATAATTATTTTTAATTGTGGCATCGCATTGCGTCGCAGGCGACGTTGTAACGCATTGTAACGCATTCACGCTACACACAGCACTTAAGTGTTGCACTCAAGCGTTTAGTCCTCTTTTCTTTTTCTCAAAACACAAAAAGTGCAGCCGTTTATTAGCTGTGCTTGCAATGTGTAAATTATACAATTTTAAGCAAAACAAAAAAAGCACTTTTATTAATTGCTTTTCTGATTTAAAAAAAAAAAACAGAAATGATCGAGAACCAGTAAGGAAGGTTAGGTCACGTGGAAAATACTGAAGTTAGAAATTATTAATAGTAGGTTAGACTGACAATGGAAAATCATGATTTCGAATCAAGAGGAGGTCACCCCCTAGAAATGCTCTATTGAATGAGAAAATCGATGTGGAGAATTTTCAGCTAAATCCGAATATGGGAAATGGACCCGCCGGGACCTCAAAGTAGGCGTTTTCGTTCCTAAATTAACAATTTCAAAATTGAATTGAAATGATGAACGCAATAAACTAAAAATGTGGGTATGTCATCTGGAAAATTTTATTAGCTTTTCAATAAACTATAAATGAAAAAAATCGGATAAAAAATACAGAAGCAGTGTTTATTTAAACAGGCATCCTTTGCTTTATATTTTCATCATTCACGTCTAGCATGAAACACTTTAAACTCAAAAGTTCGATTCCCATATAAAATTTATTTAGAATATGTTTTTGCATTTGAGAGACATCATTTCAATTCAATTTTAAAATTTAGGAACGAAAACGCATACTTTGAGGTCCCGACGGGTCCATTTCCCATATTCGGATTTCGCTGAAAATTCTCCACATCGATTTTCTCATCCCATATAGCATTTCTAGGGGGTGACCTTCAAAATCAAACTCGAAGAGTTTTTTTTCATACAAAGTCATTGTCAGTCTAATAGATGTGTAATGATAACATCTATAGAATTGTGAAAGTTAAAGTAGATCAAAGCCGAGACAATTCTTCGACAAAACAAATTATGTCCCCGTCAATTCTTCGACATATAATTTTGCCCCGAGACTATTCTTTATCAAGACAATTTTTTTACGAGACAATTATTCCCCAACTCAATTAATTCACCGTCAATTCTTCACCATATGATTCATCCCCGAGACATTTCTTTCCCGCGACAATTCATAGCCATAATAATTAATTTCCAGTCAATTCTTCACTGAATAATAATTCACCGTGACAGCTATTTTCTCAAGATTTCGTTCTCGTAACATTTTTCATTATTCTTCCATACAATTCTTTATTAAAAAAATAATACCGGAACCGTTCTGATTTTTGGAACCAGAATCGTTATTAAAAATGTGTTGAACGGGAACTGGAATCGAAACATATATATTTATTACTGGTTTGAATCGGTACCGCCATTTTAAAAATATCGGAACCAGAACCGGAAGAGATACTATAGTCCCTGTCAGGGAACGCAAAGAACCGGAATCGGAACCGTTATAAAAAATAGATGGAACCGGAATCGAAATTCATTTTATGTGTTGGTTGAAAGCGGAATCGAAACCACAATTTAAAAAATTTTCGAACCCGAACCGGAACCGATATTCCAATAAGTTTTAGTCCCTGTAATAAATAATTCAAAAATTAAGTTTGATACTGTTTTATTCTCTTAAATCCATAAGTAAAACTAAAACAACAGATTTTTAAGAAAAGGCTAAAATATCACAAAATTTTTATTTTCTGTAGCTGGAAGGGTTTTTTTTTAATTGGGGTAGAAACTATAAAAAAATCTTTAATGGGCGCGTGTCTGATTTTGGAGGCACGGACACGCACGGGCACGACAGCAACTAGTACGCACGAACTCAGATTTTCGGGCGTGACACGAAAAAAGCACGGCACGCGCCCATCTCTAGTTGATACCCCAGACAAAATATACGGCAGGTAACAGGCGCACAACAGGCAGACAACACAACAGCTTTGAAGCTGGTAATCAATAGCCTATCGCCACGTTTCTGGCAGACATAGGCGGAATTTGTAGCAAAACCAGCCTGTGGCAGCTCTAGAACAAAACGGCAAACGGTAGTCTATAGTAAGGTTATAGAACGTATTCATATTCGATTCGTATTCATTGTAGCCTGCTTTACAATGCTCGAAACCTGCCTGTTGTCTAGCCCTAGAACAATACGGCAGACGGCAGCCTATAGACAGGTCATAGGCGGAGATTGTAGCTGAACCAGTCTGCTCTAAAACAATACGGCAGCCTATAGGCAGGTTTTTGGCACACATAGGCGGAGTTTGTAGCAAAACCAGCATGTTGTCTGCCCTAGAACTATTACGGCAGCCTATAGGCAGGTTATAGAATGGTGAAGGCGTGAAGAAGTTGCCGTGAGGCATTCAATTCAAATATTTTTCATATAAAATGTGTGTCTCCCTCGCGTGTGTGAAGCAGGCTGCCGTGCTATTCCTAAAGGCTGTCGTGTGGCAGCTATTCTGAAAAATATAAATATATATGTATTTGTCTGCCGACAACTGCCCGCCGATATTCTATCGAAAATCTGCTACAAACCAGCCTATTTGAAATATAAATTCCGAAAACATTTCATAAATCTGCCGTGCCTATTCTCTGCGTGAAACCTGTTGTAGGAAGGCTGGCATTTTTGATCAAATACAAACTACATGCTATGCCCTGTATAAAATCTGCCAGGAAACTGCGCTTTTTCCAGAAATATGTCGATATTCTGCTTGTAACCTGCCGAATATTTTGTCTCGGGTAAGTTTTACTTTTGAATATTTAAAATTTAAAGCTGCTTATTATTAATGTTTCTTTTTACTTCACTGCCTCATCGTTCCACCCGCTCTCACTTTGTTTTACATAACAAATGGAAAGGTTCATGAAATCGAAACATTTAACAATTGCTTTAAATAAATTTAATAGTTTTGGTTTTAATTGTTGCTGTTGTTCTGGCGAGTAGTACATGTTGTTGTCTGGTATGTTGCTGTATTTTAATTTGTTGCCAATTTCACACTTGTTGCAGCCAGCCAGCCAGATTGCGATCAACGCATGCACTCAATTACAAATTTAAATTAGCCAAAATGATAAGAAAGCCATTGATATAGTCGACGTTGTTGTCGTCGTCGTTGTCTTTGTTGCTGTTGCTGCAACAATGAAATAAACTAAAACCATTTCGTATTAATAAAATCGCTTTAATTTGCATAAAATTAGCAAATTATTTGCAAATTTTATTTGAATTTTTTTGAGTTTATTTTTTATCGCAAAATTCGTAACGTTTTCTGAAACGCAGCGCATCAGCATCCAACTTTCGCCTGGCTAATTCATTCTCGCGCGCCGCACATAACGGGCCAATAATTAATTTTTGCAAAATACGAACATTTATTTGCAAGTCAATAATATAGCATTTTTGATTTGGTTATTGGTAACAACATTAAATTTAATGTTGATGTTAAAAAAAAAAAAAAACAAAAAACTAAAAAAATAAAGTTTCTAACATAAAATATTATTTTTTATTTTATTTTTTGGCAAGATTACGACTTCGATTTCGATTTGAGGGAGCGTTCGGAACAATGCAAATATTGGCATTTTTTTTTGTATTTTTTTTTTCTATTTGTGGTTGATCTGATTTTTGGGCAAATGTCATTCATTAGCTGAAACACGTTTAAATGTTGGCGATTTTTGTTGATTGTTAGTGGTTTGCTGAATTTATGTAAATTTTTGATATTTTTTTTAGTTTTACATTTTTTTTTATTATTAATTTTTAGCATTATTAAAAAAATCGCACCAAATCAAATAATTCCAGAAGTGAAAAATGAAATAATCCCCAACAATTTATATTACTTTTATCGTTTTGTCTACTTTTTTTATATGTTCTTTCTTTATAAAGTAAGCTACAATGTAGTAAAACAAATTTTTATGACTCATTTTATTTCGATTTTATTTGATGATTTTATTTTATGAAAAATGTAATCAGCCCAAAAAATTAATTTATTTGTTTTTTTCAAAAAAAAAAAACGAAAAAGATTCAGATTATTAAAAAATATATGTAAAAACAGAGCTGTAAAAGTAATGACTACTTTTGTAATGACGATTCTTTGGTAGTCGTAATCAAAAATTTTGATTACGATTAGATATAATCATTAAGTAATTTGATTCTAATACATTTTTTGATTATTTTCACGACTACTTTAAAAGAATCAAATAGTAGTAATCGTACTACTTTTTTTTATTTTTATAAACATTTAGATTATTTTCAGATTATTTGAAAATACTCAAAAAGAAATCAATACTCCGACTACTCCCAGCAGGAAATGTCACCAATGATTTCTCAATGATTCCCCTATGTCAGGTCAGATATATCGATGCCCGATAGCATTTTCGTCCTGAAAAGCATTGATGACATGTTCATACAAATGTCCACTGATTCATGCATGATGTAGCATTAACGATGTCATGCACGTCATTCATCAATGAAGTCACAAATGATTGTCATACATACTTTTTTTTCTGTACACGGAGGGAAAAAAGTTCTAAAATCCAGAAGTAATCAAGAAGAATACGGAGTGATATACAGATAAACCGAAAAAGTCTTAATTTTAAGAAATGGATTTTCTTAGTTATTCTTAGATTCAGTTATTAATTTCTTGGGTATCAAAAAAGTAACTAAGTAGAATTATTCTTGGCTTGAGTTATTAATTTCTTAGGTATCAAAAAAAGTAACTAAGTAGAATAAGTCTTGAATTCAGTTATTAATTTCTTAGGTATCAAAAATGTGCTTTAGTGCTTTGTTGTTCTATTCGTGAAAACACACACATGCAAACATTGTATATCATGCCGTTTTTTGATACCTAAGAACTTAATGTCTGAATATGTAGAAAAATTTGACTTAGTTACTTTCAACATACAGACAGGCAGACTAACAAACAGATGGTGACCTCGCAAAACAAAGCATACAGACAGAGCAATATTGATGAAAACAACAACAATGCATGAACACGTGTTCTTTTAGCGATGAATACAGAAACAATTTTGCGTGTTCTTTTTGGTTTTTAATAATCAATAAATTACCTTCTGTAAATCCAGTTGAATAAAGTTTGTTTACTTTTTTGACAACTAAGTAATTTGCTTTCTTGATATCCAGATGACAAATTCTTGAATTTTAGTAGTATTTTATTGATATTAGTCAAATTCTACTATTTTTCTTTCTAACCGAATTCTTCTCGAGTTTTAGAATTTTGTTTCCCTCCGTGTACATTTTTTTTTTATTATTTTATTTATTTATATTTTTTTTTTTTATTTATCTTATTTTATTTATTATTTCAATTTTATTATTTTCTTCTGTTCTTGGTTGGAATGGTATGTGTACTTGATAATGTCAATAACGTACTTCACTAACGGTCATCATCTATCATCATTACTGCTTATTATCTCACTTTTATAAAAATTGGTCCCTGAATTTGTGCCTATGAATTATATGGCAGGGTGACATCGAACGCAAATTTTCAGTTTTACGCGTAAATGCTGTCTCTAGACGTATGTTGTATGCATTTCAAATTGCATTTCACTACGTAAATGCTGCATAGCTTTAGGGGCATGTGACGTGTATGTTAATTTTCATCAATGACGTCATCAAAAACATTTCATCAATGACAGATTTTCACAATGTCATTGATATATGTATATATGACATATGGTGTATGATGTCTTCAATGCAATGGCATTTATGAAATTGTTGTAGACATTTTCATCAATGACAAATTTTGCAATGTCCTCGATTCTTCATTGATGACCTTGTCGTCAATGAGGCCATTTCCTGCTGGGTGTTTGTGCAGGTCTTTATAACAAATATATTTAATTTAAAGCTTTTAATCCTATTTGAAATACTTCTGTGAGATATTTTAAAAATCAATTCAAATTTATTAAATACAAATAAAAACTAACGAATTGGTATCGGACACCCATTTTCATATATTTTCATATTCTTACACTCAGGTAAAAAGTAATAAAATTAAATAAAAAAGTAATAAATTTAAATACTTTTCGGCACGATTTTCACTCGTAGTCTTTTGCATTTAAATTAAATACTTTTTATTTAAACTGGATGTAAATACTTTTTATTACTTTTTATCAAGGATTGAAACCTAAACGAATAACGGTACCGATTTCGGTTTCGGTTACGGTTTCGGTTTTAAGTTTTTATAATGAAACGGTTTCGGTATACCGGTTTCATGTTACGGTTTCGGTTTTGATTTCGGTTTTTGTATAAATTTTCTTTTTTTCCATATTTTTCAAATAATTTAACATTGTTTATATGGTGCTAAGTTATGTTCAAATTATGATATTGGGGTAAAGTGGGAAACGTAATTTAAACAATGTTTGTTGTTATATATGTTAAAATATTGTGTTATATTAATTATTTAATTGATTACTTCAAGAAAAAATTTAAATTTCGTGACCACAAACAACATTTTGACATAACCTGAGATATGATCTGAATTGCAAAGAAGAAGAATTTTGTACAATTTCCATCCATAAAAGCCAAAGAAATTTCAACAATTCAGTGAACTGCAATATATGCATACTAGTGATGATCATTTGCAAGAGCAAGGCAAGAAATGATAATCTTGTTCTTGGTCTTGTTCTTACACATTGAGTCTTGCTCTTGCATAGGTACATATGATCTTGTTTTTGCAATACCTTTATTGCAAACATAATATGTTCAATGTATATTATACATTCATAATAAATATAAGGAATATTTTGTATAGGCATATTTCTGTTTTCGTCAGAGATTAAAAAAAATCCGTATGCTACACGTACCGTATGTAAAGAGAACACAAATAATATCTTGCAGGGTAACGTTTTTCTTTGCGAACACAAACTCAAACGCAAACGCTACAAAGCGAACACTTACAAAAAGAAGAGAATACAACAATAACGAATTACGATTCGTATATACACACTTTCACAACGACAACTCTTCGTTGCTATCCGGTATCATCGCATGGCAACAAACAGACGCATGACAACGGACAAACGCATCACAGCAGACAGTCGCATGACACCACTCTGCATGTATGTATCTAGTACAGCTATCTAGTTGGCAACAACAACGAGTTTTCTTTGTGGTACAAAGAATTTCCCGCCAAAAATTGTATCAAAAGCTTGGATGCTGCTTTATTTGCATTTCTGTTGTTGTTGTACTTTCAAACGAATCAGCGGATTTGTGAAAAAAAGAAAAACACAAAAAGCAATATATAAGCTAAATTACAAAAGTATTTAAATCAAATTTAAATAAATTTTATTTAATTTTATTACGTCACTTTTTTCTTAGTGTACATTCAACTTTTTTCAAATGTTTGCAAATAAAAACTGGGAAAAGCGTATATATTATTTTCGAGCGAATTTTAAGAATATATAAAACTTTGTCATGTCTACAGACAAAAGATGAATTTTAAAGTAATATGTAAGGGCCTAAACTAAGTAGATAAAATCAATAAATGAAATGAAAGATTATTTTGGTCTTTGAAATACACTTAAATACATAATAAATGATTTTTTTTTATTAATAAATCAAATTTTCGCTTAAACTAATTGAACCTCTGGACGGACCACACGTGCCTTTTGTAGTTGCTGCCGCCGCCCTGTCAATCTGCCCATTTGGTACGCTTTTCAAAAAGCCTCCAACAAACATATGTAATTGTTTCTTTCACTGTTTGAATTATATGTTGTTGTTGTTTTTGTTTTATTCTTCTTACGTTTTCGACCCATATAATTTTCGCTGAAATGAAAGCAAATTCATTTGTTTTTCAAGTAAAAGTTTTCGAATTCCAGTTAATTTTTTATTGTTTTTTTTTTAATTTTTATTTTTTTTTAATTTTATTTTTTTTTTATTTTATATTTTTTTCATAGACTGTTGTACACGTTAACTTTTCTATTTTGAGGCTATTCCAGTAATTCACTCGGCAGACAGACAGCCTGTCAAGCCATTTGTCTGTCTTAATGTGAAAAGTGGTCTTGAAAAATCTCACAACTAGAAAATAACAAAAAAAAAAAAAAAACACTTTATAATTTCCTTTGTATGCTGTGTATTATGTTGGTTTTTGTATTTTATTAGTTTCCTCCGCATGGAAGGCTTACCATGGAAAACGAATGAAAAATTTAAATGAAATTTTTCCACACTTATTGTGACGCCCATCAAACAATTTTCTATTAATTTGAATATCAACGGCATTTAAAAACCAGGTTCCACACATGGCTCAAGTGAGAGAATTAGCTGCAAGTGGAGATTTTTTTTTGTATGGGAAATTTTATGATATACTATACGACGACAATCACGTTGAACTCAATAAAAGAAATGTTTTTTATGAACTTTTAATGAAAATGACTTTTTCAGATAATTTATTTTTAATAAGCGCTTGACAGCAGAGTTCTTTGAACTCAGACATGAGAAGAGCTGGGGGTTTATGTGATCAGATTTGTGCTGCGAAAAGTAATTTTGAATCTCTCTAGTGAGTGAATCTTTATAAGTGTGGAGATTTGTATTAAAATTATGATTGATTTGTATTAAAATTATGATTGATTTGTATTAAAATTATGATTGATTTGTATTAAAATTATGATTGATTAAAATTTTGTTGAAAAACACGAAAAGATGAACTTGTTGTGATTAAAAGAAGAAAAACTTTTAATTTGTATAATTATTTTTATTTTAAAACATTTTTATTAATAAAAATTTGTTGCTAGATTTCATTATCCTACACAGAAAAAAATAATCGACATAAATATAGCAAACGATATTAATTGCATTCATTAATCAATCCAGCAATGAAATTCACTAATTTAATGAAAACATTTGCTATTCTTCGTTAAATCAGCAATTCCGTTTGCTAATATGAATATTTGTACGTCAATGCAGCAAATTAATTAGTCGATGTTTTAGTTTTATTTCAAAATAATATTTGTCTAATAATACCACACAAAACATACAGAAAGATCAACAAATCAATTCATTCGGTACTCCCCACTGCATAGTAGTTTCTTATAAACGTAATTAAAATTTTGTTTGTTGAATACTTTCAATTAAGATTAATTTTTGAACAATTTGTTGTGTACATATCGTCGCTATAGAACGAAAAGTCACCAAACTACATTTTAAAAATGCTTCAATTATTTTTTATAATATTAATCAACAAACTCGAAATTTAAATTTTTCATAAAAATGTATTTGGTGACTTTTCGCTCTACAACGACCATATAATAAATTTTATATTACTAATAGAATATGGCAGTTCCGCCAATAAATTTGTAAACATTTTAATTAAAGCTCATAAGTTTGGTTGTAACAACTAAATTTTCTTTCTTCAAATTAATCATTATCCTATGATATTTCTATTTTAAATATATTTAAATTTAATATTTGCCTAATTATTCCACATATAACACGCAGAAAGATCAATAAACCATCATATTCGGTACTCCCCACTGCAAAGTAGTTTCTTATAACCAGAACTAAAAGATTGTTGGTTGAAATATTTTTAATTTAGAATCATTTTTGAATAATTTGTTGTGTATATATAATAATTTTTGTATTGCCAAACGAATATCGCAGTTACATCAACAAATTCGTATAAATTTCGATTTAAGCGTATGAGTTTGGTTGTTACAACTAAATTTTTCTTTCTTAAAATTAATTCTATGATATTTCTATTTAAAAATTATTCCAATTTAATATTTGCCTAATAATTCCACACATAACACATAGAAAGATCAACAAACTAACATATTCGGTACTCCCCACAGCTAAATCATTTCTTATAACCACTACTAAAAGTTTGTTGATTGAACTATTTTCAATTTAGAATCATTTTTGAATAATTTGTTGTGTATGTAAAATTATTTTTGTATTGCCAACCGAATATCGCAGTTACATCAACAAATTTGTATACATTTCGATTTAAGAACATAAGTTTGGTGGTTACAACTAAATTTTTCTTTCTTAAAATTCATTTTATGATATTTCTATTTCAAAATTATTTCAATTTAATATTTTCCTAATAATTCCACACATAACACACAGAAAGATCAACAAATCAATTTATTCAGTACTCCCCACAGCTAAGTCGTTTCTTATAACCACTACTAAAAGTTTGTTGTTTGAACTACTTTCAATTTAGAATCATTTTTGAATAATTTGTTGTGTATGTATTATAATTTGTTTATTGCCAACCGAATATGGCAGTTCCATCAATAAAAATGTAAATATTTGGAATAAAGCGCATGAATTTAGTTGTTACAACTAACTTTTCCTTTATTCGAAAGTCAATGTGTTGGAGAACATCAACTAAAGTCTGGTTTATTATGTTATTGTCTTGTTTTGTTTATTATATTGTTTGTCAACTATTTTTTGTTTTTATTGGTATTCTTATTAAATATGAGGTTGGAAGAAATAAAAAGTGTGTTATAACAACCAACTTTATTCGCTTAAAACAAAATTTGTACAAATTAGCGGTTTGAACTGCGATATTCGGTTGGCACTTGAAATATTGTCGAAAACATACTTGAAATTGACTTAAAACTATTATAAATTGATTGTAGTCCATAGAAGTACAACCATTTCTATGTTGGTTATCAGAACCAATAAGTTGGTTGGTACAACTAATTCCTATTATAAGTGAAGAAACGTAAAATAAAAGAATCTATAATGAAATATAGAGCGCAAACTTGTCTAAAACATAGAATAATCCAAACAGTCTACAGAAAAATAAAATATAAATTACGATGTATGAAAAATTAGAAGAATTCATATCGTTTTTTTATTAGACATTTCATGTATTAAGAAATAAAGTTATGAAATAAAGTAGTCTAATATAATAAAAAATAACATTAGACTGAGAGCATATCATGCTTTGTCACGTTTCAAATCTTCATTGAATGCAGAAAAATAATAAAAACGACATAATTAAAATTTATGAACTATAAAAACTTCAGAACTTAAACAAGAAAAAAAAAATAGGTTATAGACGTTTCTAAATCAAACGGTTTAAACAACATCAACCAGTTTATTTGATTTAGATGAGTATTTTATGTGCATAAAACGAATACTGATTTTTCATCTTGATGAGATGCGAATGTCTTAGAGCACATAACCTGCTGAATTCTACTATAATAATACAAGGTCATGCTGAGACTATATAAATGATGAAAAATTGAAGACGGAAAATTAAACTCGTCCAACCGCAAAAACCAGTCTCGAGTACTCAATATGTAGACGTGCGCCGCCAAACCAAAGTGGGTCAAAAGAAATGCGGACTCAATTCATTGAGACCAGCAGCAATCTAAGAATATCGAACAAAGGGGGTGGATGGGGAAGTAGAGAAGAGTAGAAAAGAAAAGCAGCACAAAGAAAAATGCCTATCAAGAAATACTTTCGTTTTCACGATACGAATGGCACGAAGCGAAAGAACAGATGTTGTTTGTAGAACATACGACGAGTTGCTAGAACAAAGGCGTTTGTAGAACAAGGCGTTTGTAGAACAAGGGTTTGTAGAGCGAGAGTTTGTGGAAAACAAGAAGTTCAAGTATAAAATGAGTTGAGTATGAGAAACGAGATTCTGAAAAAGAAGAGGTGCTAGTATAAGAAGAGGTATAAGATGAGAAAGATACAAAATAGGTATTAGATTATTTGAATAAAGTAGTCGTCGGTCTCAGGAGCCAAACTTGTTTGTTGACACACTTGTTAAGATGCTCTTCATTAATCATTCTTTACTCTTTATTATTTATATTTCTGTTATTTTTAAAACACTTTGTTCTACCTTTTTTCTTTTATTACTTCCTAGCTTTCTTTCTTTTAACTTTTTATTTTATCATTTTCCTTTAGTATTTATGTTTTTACGATGTTGTAATAATCATTGCCGACTGCGTCAACTTTAAGAATGAATGAATGAATTGAATTCATTGAGCTCACGCGTAGCCTAAAAAGCTTTAGCTCTCAGTTCTGCTATTTGAATCTCCGTCAGTCTACATGTTTTCTCTTTCTTTGTACTTCAATCCGTTAGCTTTAGTTAGCTGCTACTCTTAAGAAACGGTACTTTGCGTTAAAGTTCGGCTTAAGTTGGATCTCTTGAAATTGCATTACCTCTTTTTTTCATCAATCTAAAGAGCTTTTGACCAGATGTAGTTAAAAGATGTTTAATAAATATGCAGTTTGCTTTGAATATTTTTTTGTTTTTTTATAGTTAATACTAATATTCTAAAAATAATTCATCAGACATTAATAGTGATTCAATAATTTAGCATTATTTGCTTTGGTACGTCAAAATGCTGATTTACGTGTTATAACCCACATTTCAGGATTTGCTACTAATGATACTTGTTATTGAATTTTAAATATTAATTCCTATAAAATTAGTTAGTTTTTTTTTTTTTTTGCAATATTTATGCACTTTTAAATTTTCCTTCTTTTAGAAGGACAGTCCTTCTTTCTTTTCTTACTTTTGTTCATCTCTTGTTTAAAATGTCCTCCGTCTGTATTCCACGAGCCACAAAAATTCATTTCAATTAAAATCAACTTTAGCGTACAAAATTTGAAAGGTTTTTGCTGGAGAAGGATCAAATTCAAAAATGTTGACTTAATTCAGCTATAATGTCCCTAGTGGACAGGGTTGGAATGTTCTTGCAGTAAGTGTGGGTATGGGGTGAAAGGGTATTCATTCTACTATAACTTAAAGTACATTTTGGCTTAACTGCTTTTAACTTTTAACGAATTCCAATTTCGGTAGTAAATTTTAATAATTTCGACTCGTTTTTGGGCTCGTATATCTTTCCAACATGAAATGGCAAACCTTACTAAAGAGAAATGTCAAAAGAGCGGCAAGAAATATGGCGTCGTTTGCTGTCCCTGTTGAACTACTTTGGTAGCGTCCCTGTTGAAAAACCCTTGAAAAAATACTTTTGTAGCGCCCTTATTGAAAAACCCTTTATCTGGGTGAAAATTTACATTCAATACTCGTAATCCCATTTTCGTTTATACATAATTTTTTTTTTTTGAGAAAAATACGAGCTTTCAGTTAATAATTTCAAAAAGCACAAAAACGTTTTTACAATTTAAAAATGTTGTTTAAAAAAAATAATTTTACCAAAATAAATATTTTTATTGTAAAGTTCATGAAAAATACTTGCTAAAGCTGTTATAGTCTTTTACAATTGAGCCACTCTAAAAGCAGTTACAAATAATTCAATACAAGTCTACGCGGTCAAATTTGCCATATTTGGACCCCAATATCTCGAGCACCCAGCATAGTAGCCCATCCTCTTTAACAGGTTTTAATGAGGTTCACCTATATTACTAGTTCCCAAAATTTCATTCAAATCGGAATTAACATTTTTTTGAAGTGGCTACGGTTGACAAATTTTCACCCATATACTAAAATTAGAAAGCGGAATCTAATCAGTCGATTTTTTTTTAATATTTTAACAAACATATCTCATCAATTTCCAATCAAATAAAAAAGTAGAAACGCATTCAGAAATATTCACTACATCACTAGAAACAGAGTTTTGTCCGTTGAAAAACCGTTTTTGAACCTCTGTGCAACGTCTAAAAACTTTTTAAATAGTTTCGGGTTTTAAAAGATATGAAAAAAAAATATATTATGTTTACTTTTCTTAATACCATTTTATTTATTTTTTTGTTTGAGTAAAAAAATT
Organism: Dryomyza anilis; assembly: GCA_951804985.1. Classification (NCBI taxonomy): domain Eukaryota; kingdom Metazoa; phylum Arthropoda; class Insecta; order Diptera; family Dryomyzidae; genus Dryomyza; species Dryomyza anilis. The sequence continues at coordinate 25,918,236 of OX638133.1, forward strand.
AATTAGTATTTTTGAGCGATATTTTACTATTTCCTTTTCTGTTTTTTCATTGTCTATATCTCGTAGACTAAATTTTTTACTTCAAGGTTATTGCAAGCATAGAATAATAGATCTAGTCCGATATATACTATATCACATGAAAATCATAGATGTTATTCAATAATAATAGGTATACCTTAATATTTATATTTTTTGTGTTTGACTGGTCATAACTTTGGTCATATCCATCTGATTTTATTGGGTTTATTTCAAAACAGATACCGTAAAGACCCGGAATCGGATTCTGAACCTGTACCAGAATCGTTTCGATTTTGGAACGGGAATCGTTATTTAAAAATGTGTGGAACCGAAATCGGAACCCATATAATATTATTGGTTGGAACTGGAATCGCTATTTTAAAAGTCTTGGAAACAGAACCGAAACCGATGTTCCAAATGATCTTAGTCCATGTCATGGACCGCAAAGAACCGGAACTGTTTAGATTTTTGGAACCGGAGTCGGAATCTTTAGTAACAAAATGTGTGAAACCGAAAATGGAACCGGAATCGGAACAATAAACGCTATTTAGAAAGGTTCTGGTAAAAAAAGGCCCAGATGATCGTGAAAAGTCGAAGAAGGTTGTGAATATTTTAAAGAAAGATCGAAGCATATCCGGAAGGAAATTGGCGAGAAAGGCGGATTGCTCAGAATCTTTCGTGCGCAAGACTAAGAAAGAAGCTGGGCCGAAGACGTACAAGGTCCAAAAAGTTCCGGATAGAAATGCCGTCAAGAATGAAACCGCAAAACAACGAGCTAAAAAGCTGAACCAAGATTTTTTAAAAAATTCGATTACTGCATAATGGACGACGAAACTTATGTTTTAGCGGACTTTTCTCAGCTACCTGGGCAGGAATTTTATACAGCCGATGAAATGTCACTGAAAAATTCAAATCAAAAAAAATGACAAAATTCCCAAAGAAATTCCTTGTTTGGCAGGCAATTTGCAGTTGTTGAAAAAGGAGCAGCTCATTCGTGACATCGGGTACAATTAATAGCGAAATATATGTGAAGGAATGCTTGCAAAAGAGATTGCTTCCATTTTTACGCCAACATGAAGTGTCCACATTTTTTTGGCCTGACCTCGCTTCATGTCACTACAGCACAACGGCCTTAGAGTGCATCCAACAAAATGCAGTGATTTTGGTGCGTAGAGAAGCCAATCCACCAAACTGTCCAGAACTCAGGCCGATTGAGAGATACTGGGCTTTAGTAAAAAGGGAGATGAAGACAACAAAAAAAGTGGCCAAAGACCTTCAATACTTTAAAAGAAAGTGGTCTTCAGCAGTTGTGAGGGTGTCGGACACTACCATTACAACATTAATGGAAGGGGTTCCGGAAAAATTAAAACTTTTTATTAAAAAATATTAATTTCTGGTTTTTTATATTTTTTTTTTAAATCTAAAAATAATTTGCAAAATAAAATATTTGATTCTATAAAAATTCGATTACTAGATTTCTAGATTTTTTCATTTTTGTAGCGGACAATTTTATTCGACCAGTCCTTAGTAGGGTATAAACACGTGAATTGACGTACATAGATTTGTTTTACGTAATAATTAAAAAAACGTTTAGGAAATACCACAAAACTGAGTATGCGATTTTGATTAGAATTTTGAAGTCCATCGGAAAATCATATTACGATCATGGATAAATACAAAAAAACTACTTCATTTGATGTCTAGGTTAATGGAAAATTGAAAAAAATCTAAAAATGATATCCAATTTGAGGAAAGTGAGGCCAATTTCGAAATGTAATCATGAATTGCTGCAATTGGTCGAGTGTGTGATATTGAGTGTGTTCGATTTTTAATTTAGAAGTGATATCCCAAAATTCGATATCATGAACTTTAAAACATAATTCGATTTAACTTGAATTTAAAATTAACTATAGCAATTTTCCGCAAAATTTACTCTCGCTAAGTGTTAAATTTAAAGAGTTTTTCACAAACAACCAACACAACTAATAACTCAATCGAGTTCATCGACGTCGCGCAGCTGCAACACGACTCGCGATTCGCTCTACTTCAAGCTGCAAGAAAAGCTTCAGCCAGAGCAGCGTTGTTGGCTCTCTTCAAGCGGAGCAATTGCTGCTGGCGCAGACGCCATTTAGACTTTCATTCATGCCGCACATTTTGCTTTACTGGCCAACACCAAACGACTGAAGAGCTTTTTAGTTGCGGCCGCGCTGTATACGTTGCAGTCAGCGCAGCGCACTTTCCCGCAACGTCACCGTCAACGTTGCGTCGTGATTCATTGTGAGCAGCACAGCGAGCGGCGCTTTTGTCTAGTTCGTCGTCGTCGCCGTCGTCGTGTTTCGGCTGCGCTGCTGATTTTGTGTTGTACGTCGTGTCGTGTGGCTCACCGCCCGAGCATCGTTCATTCGCAAGGTTTTAAATATCCGTTCCGATGACGGCCAGAGCTCAGTTTGGTGCTTAGACGCGGCGCGCGAATCTCGTTCACTTTGGATTAGCTGGTGGTTGATTGAGTCACACCGTCAGACAGACACAGTGGATAAAACGCAGCAACAGCAGTAGCAGCAGAAACCAAGTGCAGAGCGCCTATCAAACGGCTATCCTTGCGCATGTGCAGTGTTGCCAACGAGCGAAAATTAATTTAATTAAAACTAAAAATAATAAAAATTTGAATTTTCAATTAAAACAAAAATTCTCTGAACAAAAGGATTCGTGTTGCGCGCGCGCAATGTGTTGAGTGCAAAAAACATTCGACTTAATTTTTGTTAAAAAAAAAAACAAAATTTCTAAATTATTTGTTGTACCACAGAATAAAAGTTAGCAATTAAAATACAAAAATAAAAACTAAAAAATTTTACAAAAAATAATTCAAAAAGTTTTCAAGATGTGGAAACTTAATTGTGGTGTAAATTTATGCCTAACCCTTGCGGTCATTATGGGACTTGTTTTGGATTTACCGGCAACGCAGGCGGTGCGTGTGGCAGGACAAGGACAACAGCAGCAACAGCAACGTTTTAAAGGTAAGTGCCGCGCTCAAAGGATGGCAGTTTTGACGCGAGTTGAATGAGTGATTTAGATAAATTAAAATTTCATTTAAAATTAAAAAATATATTTAATTAAATTAAATTTTGAATTTTAATATTGAGTTTTTTTTTTAATTTCTTTATCAAAAATATTGAAATTGAAAAAAAAAAGTTTTTTGATTTTTTAATAAATTTAAAATGTTTAATAGCTAAAAATAATTGAATTATAATATATTTTTTTTAAATTAATTATTTTTTATTTCAAGCATGTTTACAATTTGATTTTTTTTACAAATAATTTTTAAAAATTAATCAAACGAAATGAATAGATTTAAATATATTAAAAATAAATATATATTTGAAAGTATAAAAAATAGGTAATTTTATTTAAATTTTTAATTTTTGTATTGAGTTTTTTTCAATTCTTATATCAAAAATATTAAAATTAATTTTTTTTTTTGATATATTAATTTTTTTAAATTTTTATATCAAAAATAAAAAAAGTATATATTTTTTTGATTTTTTAATAAATTTTAAAGATTATAAAAATATTTAATTTATTATTCAAAAATTTCAATTTGTCAAAAAATTAATTTTAAAAATCATTGAATTATATTAAATTAATTAAAAATAAAAATAATTATTTTTTTATTTCAAGCATGTTTAAAATTTGTTTTTTTGTACAAATTCTTTTTAAAAATTAATTTATTTATTATTTGATTTTTACTAAATTGCATTATTTTTATTTCTTAAAATTTTATTTCAAGTTTGTTTAAAATTTGATTTGAAAATTAATTAATTTATTATTTAATTTTTACTAAATTGCATTATTTTCATTTCTTTAAATTTGTATTACTATTAAATTTTTAATTGAAATTTAACTATTTTCTCTTGTTACAATTTTAATTTGATAATCATTGATAATCATTGATTTTATTTTTGATTTTTGTTACATTTAAAATATATTAAGAAAAATTTGTTTGTATCAAATTTTTTAAAAAATTGAATTAAAAAAAAAACACTTTTAAAAAGTCTTTAATTTGTTTTTTTTAATGTTTGCCTAATTACTTTATTTTATTTTAATTTAATTGAAATTATTATATAATTTTTTTTTTCTTAATTTTGAATATTTAATTTTGATTCATTAATAAAAAAATATTAAGTATTAAAAATTCATTGATTTCCATTTAATTAAATTATTTAAATTGTGATTAAATTTTAATTATTTTTAAATATTAAATAAGTACAAATTTTTCTGTATTTTTAGTATTTTTACTTTTTACACATTTTTAAACATTTCAACATGAAAAACTAATTTTTCTAAAAAATATACAAAAGACTGCAGACACAAACTCGCTGCCGCATCAAATACGCAAAGACTTCAGACACAAACTCGAAATTGTGCACATGACACAAAAGACTTAAGACACAAACTTGAATGCATTAATCAATGCATTTAGCTTTAAATTTAAAAATTTAATTAAATTTCAAGAAATATTATAATATTTAAATTATATTAAAATTAATACTATATTTAGTCTAATTTTAAATATTTTTATTTTTTTAAATATTATTTTTTATTTATTATTCAAAATTAATTTAAAAAATATTTTATTTTTATAATTGCCAATAAATGTCCTTGAAGTTCGCAAACATTGCATAATTTAATAAAAATACTTTGCAATTTTGTGCTCGTTCTGGTTTTTTCTTCTTTGTATTTTTGTTTATTTTCGTTCATTTTTTGCATATTTTAATTTATAAATTAATTTCGCATAACAACAACGTGTTCTATGCCATTAATTAATATAAAATTTGTGTTATTCATTTGTGTCAATTATTATGCAAATCAAAAAATAGAGAAAAAAAACAAAATTATGGTTAAAATTTTGTGCAACTTGTTTTTTTAAACTGAAATATAATTTAATATATAAAAATTATATTAAAAATATATTTATTAAAAATATATTCTTTCAAAATATATTCTTTTAAAATATGTTTAATAAAACATTGTTTAATTTATTTTAAAAATTTACTAAATGCAGTACCACTAATTAAGCCCATAATCAGCTAAAAGGTGGCGTCGCTGTGCGCCAAATTGCACATTTTAATAAAAGTCAATGATTCAATTTACTGTTCACTCTTTTGCTCAATTTGCGCCTTTTTTGGTTTATGATTTTTTGGCGCGCAATCAGTTTAATTATCAAACTTAAGATTTTTGCAGCTTTTGCTGTTTATGGCAACCAACAAAAAAAAAAAAGTCTTAAAAAATTCTATTTTCCACAAACATTTTTTTTATTTAAACAAAACTAAATAGCATAAAATATTTTAAATTAATTACATTTTTTCCCATGTTAAATCGGCGATTTTTCTTTGCTAATTTGCAGACTCGAATTATTATTTTTATAGTTTTTTTTTTTGCTTCTATAGTTTTTCATTTATTTTGTTTTGTTTGCTGCAAATAAAATGTGGGTCATTAGCTCTCATGTAATTGGCTTAAATGTCAACAACAAGTTTTGTTGCCAGTCAGCATAGCACCGCATAGAGAATCGTACCACAATCGAACTCAACCAAATCAAATCGTATAGAACAATAACAGCATTATTGCATTTGTAATTGAAACAATTATCCAATTGGCATTGAATGCAATTTGTACATGCGCATTGTGGTGGGTGAAATTGTTATCGAGCAAATAAAACAAATTAATTTCAATTTAATTTTATGAAAAACTAATTAAACAACTTAGTTTAAAAGCATTTTGTTATTTTGCATTATATAAAAAAAAAGATTTATTGCACTTACTTTAGTGACTTATTTTAGTTGATCTTAGTTATTATTAAGTTCAAACAACTATAATTGTTGCTCACCTTCATATAATATACTTCCTTTAATTTACTAATGTGTGACGTCATTCAAATGAAATTCGTATTAAGTTGTTATTTAAATAAGTACATTAAAAATGTAAATAGTAGAGAAAAAAATTTACAGGAAAAATCTTTTTTTTTATCTATAACAACAACAAAATATTTGAAGTAAACAGAATAATATTTGATGCAAACTTATTTTTAAACATATTTTTATTGAGATGTACAAAATCGTTTGTACTGAAAATGTCTTCATTTCGTCTATAACATATAAATGTTTGAAATGAATGTATGCTACAAACATATTTGTATTATGTTGAAAAAACAAATCACTTGCCAATATTCTTTAAACAAATTTGAAATTGTATGTTTGCTTCAAACGTAGTTTTATTTGCAACAACGTTTATCCTCAAAGCGTTTTGTTTGTATTTTATATCAAGAAATATTTAGAGCAAAAACATATTTGTAAAGCGATGCAAAAAATACTGATGTAGTTGAAATTATATGTTTGCTGCAAACTTAGTTTTTTTACGATGAATAAATCCATCGGATCATAAATTATTCATCATCGTTTATCCTGAAAATTGTAATTTATATCAATAAATATGAAAAATTATATGTTTGCTCTAAACATATTTGTATGATAATGCAAAAAATACTAATGTAGTTGAAATTATATGTTTGCTGCAAACATAGCTTTTTTTGCGATGAATAAATCCATTGGTTCTTAAAATATTCATCATTTCAACTTTTTCAAAAAAATATTTAAAATGATATGTTTTAAGCATAATTTTACTGCGATGAGTAAAATAACTTGTTTTATTCTTTTCTTTTAAAAAAATCATAATAGATATTATATGAATATTTTTTTTTTCAATCAAGTATTTCGATGAACATATTCCTTACTTCATCAATAGTACAAGCATATGTTGTCTTCACATAGATATTTAAATGTATTTCTTTTATGTTTATTATAATCTATCTAATTTCTTCTGTTAATCAAAAACAACAAAAAATATTTCTCATTCATCTCTGTTTGTTCTCATCATGTTTGTTTCAAAGATATTACTATTGTGATGAAATTTCCTTTTTTTCATCTCTAATAAAAAAATGTTCAAAGTTATATGTTTGCAGCAAACTTCGTTTGATTGCGAGGAACTTTAATTCTTTTCAACTTTAGCAAACGAATACATGATTCATATGTTTGCCTCAAGCATAGAAATTTAAAAAGAAGCAATATTAGATATTATATATTTACTTTAAACATATGTTAATTTCTTGTCCATATATAACAAAAATTATATGTTTGCTACAAACATATTGTTACATATACTTCTTATATCAATTACAAAAATTATTTAAAGTGTTATGTTTTCTTTCAAAAACAGTTTTATTGCGATGCGCAATACCTTTTGTTCTAAAAAAATTCTTACTTCGATATATAATTATTTTTTGTTTGTAGTTATATGTTTATTTATTTGTAGTTATATGTTTGCTTCAAACATAGTTCTATTGCGATGAAAGACAAAAAACGTTTATAATGTTTTTTTCTCTTTAGTTTAATGTAATTTAGAAAAGATCAATTGAAATTCAAAAGACCTTATTTGAAGTTTATAAATGTGGTGGATACTATACAATACCTTCTTGCTCCATTCTTTACATTTTATATCATTTAGAATTAAATTATCTTCGAATTTTTAGATTTTCGTTTTTAGAAATTGTATATTTTATTAGAAATTTAAAAGACATCAATTGAAATTCAAAAATTCCATTTGAAATTCAAAAGACAGCTAAATAAATTTAGAATTTTCATTTAAAATTCAGGAATTCCACTAGAAATTCAAAAAACCCAATTTGAAATTCAGAAATTCAATTTGAAATTTTAAAAACATTACGAAATTCCATTTTAAATTAAAAAGATAACATTTTAAACTCAGAAATTCGATTTGAAATTCAAAAGACACCAATTGAAATTCAGAAATTTCTGTTAAAATTCAAAAGACAGACATCAATTGAAATCCAGAAATTCCATTTTAAATTCAAAATACAACACTTGATTGAAATTGAAATTCAAAACTTTTTATTTGAAATTCAGAACTTTTCATTTGTAATTCATAAAATGTTATTTGATATTCAGAAATGTGCATTTGAAATGCAAAACATATTTTAAGTCTTAAAAATGTTATTGAAACCAAAAATAAAATGAATGTTCTGAATATCAAATCAAATTTTCATTTTAAAATGTAATTAATATATAAGGTACAAATCCGTAGATTGAATAAATGAAATAATATTATACTATTAATAGTTTTAATACTATACTATTAATAGTTTTAATACTATACTACTAATAGTTTTAATACTATACTATTAATAGTTTTAATACTATACTATTAATAGTTTTAATACTATACTACTAATAGTTTTAATACTATACTATTAATAGTTTTAATATTATACTATTAGTAGTTTTAATACTATAAATTTAATAGTTTTTTTATATTATTTCAATACTTTTTGCAATTAAAAATTATGATTGAGATAAATTATTTTTTATTCGGAAAATACCATTGAGTAATAATAAATACTATTAAAAAATACTATATACTATTAAATAATTACTGAATTTATAAAACAATATATATTTTTTGTATACTATTAAATCAATTAATAAACTTTAACCTAAAAACCTATAATTTGTATGAGTTCTGTGAATTCTATGAATTCTATGAATTCTATGAATTCTATGAATTCTATGAATTCTATAACTTCTATAAATTCTATCATTTCTATAATTTCTATAAATTCTATAAATTCTATGAATTCTTTAAAATCACTGTAGTTTTGTGTCTCGAGTCTTTTGTGTCAGACACAAAGAAGAATTATATTGAACACAATAAAGCATATTCAAAAACTATAAACAAAATTTTAATGTTTATAAAAGTGAAAGAACAATAAAAATATTGTTTTTGAACAAAATATAAAAATACTAAATATTCTTTTGAAACAATAATGAAAATAGTTCTAAAAACAACTTTGATGTCTGTCATTTTGAATGATTTATTTCAAATCACCGTAGGTTTGTGACTTAAGTCTTTTGTTTAGGACACAAAAAGAAATACTATTGAACTCTATAAAGCATATTTAAAAACTATAAATATAAAGTAAAAGTTCATCAAAGTAAAAGAACAACATTTGTCTTAAAATGCAAATTCGTTGGCATTGCATTTCGTTGGCATTTTCACGACTCTTTTGACGTATGCAAAAATTCAAAAATAAAAAATAATAATAAAACGCTATACGTTCACTTTTGGCAGGCAAACAACGCATACATTAAGCAGTGTTTTTAAGAAAAGAAAAAACTTAAAAAAAAAAACTTAAAACACTTTGGTTTAATCAATAAATCAACGCGGAAAAAACAAAAGCCAACAAACAAAACAACTGTTAAATGTTGTTAAAACACAAATGAATGTTGGCTGTTTGTCTGTCTGTCTATCTATCTCTTTGTCTGTCTTGGCACGCCCCCAACCTTAAAAAAATGCCGTGCACAACACAACAACGGTCAGACAGAACAATACCCAAACATCGCAACTAAAGCGTAACTAATTTGGGCACAACAATTGAACCAAATTTAAATATGACTTAAAGACATGCAAAAGAAAACAAATCACTAAATAAGATCAACAGAAAAATAATATTTAAAATAAAATTTAGTCAAAAATAAAATGAATATTTTTTTTTTAAATAAAATCTAAATCGTGTGGCACAAACCTACGCCCAATTTGGGCCAAATCACGAGTTTATGCAAAATTCAGAATCTTGTGTAGGTTTTGTGCGAGCAAAATCAACAGTTGAAATTTTCTCACAGCAGCAGCAACAACAGCAACAATTGCTGGGGGGCTGCACAGCAACATTAATAATGGCAACAACCACAAAGTATCTAATGCGCTTGAGAGCTTTGTCTGGGCCAAGTTAATGGCAGCATCTAATTTGGCAGCATTTAGCATGATTTTTTGTCGTTGTTGGTTTTAGTTTTTTAATAATTTAAAATTTTTTATATATATTTTAATTTGTGAATTGAAATTATTATAATTTAAAAAAAATATATATTAATTTTTTTTTTTAAATATTTTTTAATATTTTTTTAATATATTTTAATATTTTTAAATATTTTTTAAATATTTTTTAAATATTTTTTAACATTTTTTTAATATAATTATTTTTAATATTTTTTAATATTTTTTAATATTTTTTAATATTTTTTAATATTTTTTAATATATTTTAATATTTTTTAATATTTTTTAATATTTTTTAATATTTTTTAATATTTTTTAATATTTTTTAATATTTTTTAATATTTTTTAATATTTTTTAATTTTTTTTAATATTTTTAAAATTTTTTAAATATTTTTTTTTTATATTTTTAATATTTTATTTTTTAATTTTAATATTTTTTAATATTTTTTAATATTTTTTAATATTTTTTAATATTTTTTAATATTTTTTAATATTTTTTAATATTTTTTAATATTTTTTAATATTTTTTAATATTTTTTAATATTTTTTAATATTTTTTAATATTTTTAAAATTTTTTAAATATATTTTTTTTATATTTTTAATATTTTATTTTTTAATTTCAATATTTTTTAATATTTTTAAAATTTTTTAAATATTTTTTTTTTATATTTTTAATATTTTATTTTTTAATTTTAATATTTTTTAATATTTTTTAATATTTTTTAATATTTTTTAATATTTTTTAATATTTTTTAATATTTTTTAATATTTTTTAATATATTTTAATATTTTTTAATATTTTTTAATATTTTTTAATATTTTTTAATATTTTTTAATATTTTTTAATATTTTTTAATATTTTTTAATATTTTTTAATATTTTTTAATATTTTTAAAATTTTTTAAATATTTTTTAATATTTTTAATATTTTTTAATATTTTTTAATATTTTTAAAATTTTTTAAATATTTTTTTTTTTATATTTTTAATATTTTATTTTTTAATTTTAATATTTTTTAATATTTTTTAATATTTTTTAATATTTTTTAATATTTTTTAATATTTTTTAATATATTTTAATATTTTTTAATATATTTTAATATTTTTTAATATTTTTTAATATTTTTTAATATTTTTTAATATTTTTTAATATTTTTTAATATTTTTTAATATTTTTTAATATTTTTTAATATTTTTAAAATTTTTTAAATATTTTTTTTTTATATTTTATTTTTTAATTTTAATATTTTTCAATATTTTTTAATATTTTTTAATATTTTTTAATATTTTTTAATATTTTTTAATATTTTTTAATATTTTTTAATATTTTTTAATATTTTTAATATTTTTTAATATTTTTTAATATTTTTCAATATTTTTTAATATTTTTTAATATTTTTTAATATTTTTTAATATTTTTTAATATTTTTTAATATTTTTAAAATTTTTTAAATATTTTTTTTTTATATTTTATTTTTTAATTTTAATGTTTTTCAATATTTTTTAATATTTTTTAATATTTTTTAATATTTTTTAATATTTTTTAATATTTTTTAATATTTTTTAATATTTTTTAATATTTTTTAATATTTTTTAATATTTTTTAATATTTTTTAATATTTTTTAATATTTTTAAAATTTTTTAAATATTTTTTTTTTATATTTTATTTTTTAATTTTAATATTTTTCAATATTTTTTAATATTTTTTAATATTTTTTAATATTTTTTAATATTTTTTAATATTTTTTAATATTTTTAATATTTTTTAATATTTTTTAATATTTTTCAATATTTTTAATATTTTTTAATATTTTTTAATATTTTTTTAATATTTTTTAATATTTTTTAATATTTTTTAATATTTTTAATATTTTTTAATATTTTTTAATATTTTTTTAATATTTTTTAATATTTTTTAATATTTTTTAATATTTTTTAATATTTTTTAATATTTTTAATATTTTTTAATATTTTTTAATATTTTTTAATATTTTAATATTTTTTAATATTTTTTAATATTTTTTAATATTTTTTAATATTTTTTAATATTTTTTAATATTTTTTAATATTTTTTAATATTTTTTAATATTTTTTAATATTTTTTAATATTTTTTAATATTTTTTAATATTTTTTAATATTTTTTAATATTTTTTAATATTTTTTAATATTTTTTAATATTTTTTAATATTTTTTAATATTTTTTAATATTTTTTAATATTTTTTAATATTTTTTAATATTTTTTAATATTTTTTAATATTTTTTAATATTTTTTAATATTTTTTAATATTTTTTAATATTTTTTAATATTTTTTAATATTTTTTAATACTTTTTAATACTTTTTAATACTTTTTAATATTTTTTAATATTTTTTAATATTTTTTAATATTTTTTAATATTTTTTTAATATTTTTAATATTTTTTAATATTTTTAAAATTTCGACGATTTTATTAACCAAGTTCCCTGCTTGCTGTGGCTCCTTGCAGGGCTGCCTGCGGCCAGCACGAGTTCAGTGTCATAATGCGCGTCGTTAGTGTTGGTAACTCTGTCTTGATTTTCGATTAGAAGTTTACATAATGTCTGGACCATGACTGCGGCTTCCTCGGTTTCTGCTGATGCTGCTGCTGGCTCTGATAATTTGCGCCGACATGTTGAAATTATAAATTTTGGTGGGAAGCTGTTGAAAAAATTCCAGAGCAACTGCTGCCAGCGGCCACTGTCAACAACGCTAATGATGTTGTTCACAGACAGCGCAAATAGCGGTAGTATTTGGCAACGCATAACATGGTCGAAAGTTCAAAAAATTATTATACGAAAAATTAAAATATTCGAGCCTATTTTGCCATATACGCGAATACGACAAACTATTTTGAAATTTTCATTTTTTTTTTAACTCACTAACTATGTGGCAAACAGCTGTCGCAAACCAAAAACGTTCGTTAGTGGTTCTTGAGTTGGTTTTTTTTTTATATAGTGCTTGATTTTTTTTAATGGTTTTTAATGATTCTTGTGTTTTACATGTTCTTGTCGCTGCTAATCAATTAAATTCTTCAAGTTATTTAAACTAATTACAACATTGTTGTCATTTGCAGCAATTTTCAATGCAAATTGCGCAGCTGTAGCACCTCGATCTCACCTTTTTAGTCGTTTGTATTAAAAATTCATGTTTTAATTTTTTCTTATACTACTAAATCATGGTGAATGTACGTACGCCAACTAATTAGCTAAAATCCAGTTTATGATAGACATAACCTCTCTGAACTACGTCTTGCAACATATTATTTTTGTACCATGTTTTATAAAAAATAAAAAAAAAAATTAAATTAAAGGAAGCATTTATTTAGCCGCCTTATTATTCATAAACATTATTAATGGTTGAACATTATTCAAATTAAATCTGTTTTGTTGGCGACAATATAAATATAAACTCTGGGGACATTCTTGAAATTCTTTATTTGATTAATATTAAAAAAAATCTTATAAAGTAATGTCACAATTTATGCAAGACATAGTTAACTTTCTATTAAGGCATACTTTAGTATTTACTATGGAAAACATATTAAAAATATAGAAAAAACCACATCTAAAATAAAGGTAATATGTAAAGGGAATATCCCAGTAGATACAATAAACAAATCAAATTTTTAATAAAGTAGAAATTCAATATTAGTTGATATTAGTGAAACTCTATTATTGCACATTTGCAACAAATGTTTTTTCAGTGTTAGAAGTTTCTTCTTCTGTTCAAGATGTTCCTTCTTCTGTTCAAGAAGTTTCTTCTTTTATTTTAGAAGCTTTTTCTTCTATTTTAAAAGTTTATTGCTCTGTTTTAGAAGTTTCTTCTTCAATTTTAGAAGTTTCTTCTTCTGTTTTAGAAGCTTCCTTTTCTGTTTTAGAAGTTTCTTCTTCTGTTCAAGAAGTTCCTTCTTCTATATTAGAAGATTCTTCATCTGAAGAAGTTTCTCTTCTGAAGAAGTTTCTCTTCTGAAGAAGTTTCTCTTCTGAAGAAGTTTCTCTTCTGAAGAAGTTTCTCTTCTGAAGAAGTTTCGTCTTCTGAAAAAGTTTCTTCTTCTGAAGAAGTTTCTTCTTCTGAAGATGTTTCTTCTTCTGAAGAAGTTTCTCTTCTGAAGAAGTTTCTCTTCTGAAGAAGTTTCTCTTCTGAAGAAGATTCTTCTTCTGAAGAAGTTTCTTTTTCTGAAGATGGTTCTTCTTCTGTTAAGAAGTGACTTCTTTTGTTTCAGAAGTTTATTTTACTGTTTTAGAGTTTCTTCTTCTGTTTTAGAAGTTTTTTCTACTGTTCAAGAAGTTCCTTCTTCTATATTAGAAGATTCTTCTTCTGAAGATTTTTAGTATTTCTTCTTCTGAAGAAGTTTCTTCTTCTGAAGAAGTTTCTTCTTCTGAAGAAGTTTCTTCTTCTGAAGAAGTTTCTTCTTCTGAAGATGTTTCTTCTTCTGAAGATGTTTTTTCTTCTGTTAAGAAGTCTGTTAAGAAGTAACTTCTTTTGTTTTAGAAGTTTCTTCTTCTGTTTTATAAGTTTCTTCTACTGTTTTAGAAGCTTCCTTTTCTGTTTTAGAAGTTTCTTCTTCTGTTCAAGAAGTTCTTTCTTCTTTATTAGAAGATTCTTCATCTGAAGAAGTTTCTCTTCTGAAGAAGTTTCTCTTCTGAAGAAGTTTCTCTTCTGAAGAAGTTTCTTCTTCTGAAGAAGTTTCTTCTTCTGAAGAAGTTTCTTCTTCTGAAGAAGTTTCTTCTTCTGAAGATGTTTCTTCTTCTGAAGATGTTTTTTCTTCTGTTAAGAAGTCTGTTAAGAAGTAACTTCTTTTGTTTTAGAAGTTTCTTCTTCTGTTTTATAAGTTTCTTCTACTGTTTTAGAAGCTTCCTTTTCTGTTTTAGAAGTTTCTTCTTCTGTTCAAGAAGTTCTTTCTTCTTTATTAGAAGATTCTTCATCTGAAGAAGTTTCTCTTCTGAAGAAGTTTCTCTTCTGAAGAAGTTTCTCTTCTGAAGAAGTTTCTCTTCTGAAGAAGTTTCTCTTCTGAAGAAGTTTCTCTTCTGAAGAAGTTTCTCTTCTGAAGAAGTTTCTTCTTCTGAAGAAGTTTCTTCTTCTGAAGATGTTTCTTCTTGTGTTAAGAAGTCTGTTAAGAAGTAACTTCTTTTGTTTTAGAAGTTTCTTCTTCTGTTTTAGAAGTTTTTCTTTCTTCTGTATTAGAAGTTTCTTCCACTGTTTTAAAAGTTTCTTCTTCAATTTTAGATGTTTGTTCTTCTATTTTAGAAGTTTTTCTCCCGTTTAAAAAGTGTCTTCTTCTCTTTTAGAAGTATCTTCTGTTTAAGAAGTTACTTATTCTGTTTTAGAAGTATCTTCTTCTGTTTAGGAATTTACCTCTTCTGTTTCAGAAGTTTTTTCTTCTGTTTTAGAAGATTCTTCTTCTGGTTTAAAAGTTTTTTCTTCCGTTTTAAAAGTTTCTACTTCTGTTTTACATGTTTCTTCTTCAGTTTTAGAATTTTCATCTACTGTTTTAGAAGTTTCTTCTGCTGTTTTAGAAGTTTCTCCTGCCGTTTTAGAAGTTTCATTCAACCTGAAATTATCTTCAATATAAATTTAGATTTAGCGCTCTTCGGCTTACAATGTCCTATATAAACAATTTAGTATTAAATGCACTTCAGTAATTTTATTATAGTTTTTTCAATTAAAATAATAATTCTCGTAATTGTGCTATAATCAAATGTAACAACTTAGTTGTGCATTGTTTTAAACTAAGTTCGTTGCCTAAGTCTTTTGTTTATGTCATGCATTTTTCTTTGAAATTCAAATGTGTTATATTTACGATAATCAAAATATAAAAAAAAATCAAATATTTTAATTCTCGCACATATCTCATTAACACATCAGCACAATGGCAGTCAGTAATACGGTAGCTGCCAGCATTTGTCATGATTGATTGTGCGCCTAAATATTAACATAATTCACAGAGTTAATTATTAACTTAAAAATAGATAAAATAAAAATATACAACAACATAAAGCGCCGACAAGTCGACATCAACAAACAGCAAACAACAACTCTTCAGCTGTCAAAAGTGACAAACAATTTGCTGGTGTTGTTGGCGTGTGATGTGTGATGTGTGGTGCCGCCGCGGCATTGAGAGTGCTGTCAAAACTTAATTGAAATGAAGATGAACTAATCAATCGTACGCTTTAAATGAAAATGAACAAAATACAATTAAAACTTTGAAAAAAAAAAGAATCAGATAAAAGCGCATGAAATTTAAAAGACCGACATGATTAATGAAGCGCTTTTGTACAATGAAATAAATTGTTGTTGGCAACAACAACAACATCACCAAGAGAAACAACAAATCAATCAGTTAATGGGGCTTTTAAAATTAATCTTTAATTTATATGTTTTATGAATTTTATTTTAATATTTTTTAAAATTTGAATTTAACCTTTTTTTATTTATATATTTTTTAATTTTGAATATATTTTTTAAAAATTTATATATTTTTTAAAATTTAATATTTTTATATATTTTTATTTTGAATTTATATTTTTTAACTTATATATTTTTTAAAATTTAATTTAATATTTTTGTTAGTTACAAATTTCAAATATTTTTATTTTATAGTATTGAAAAAAAAAAACTTAAAACCAACAATATAACAAACTATTTAATTATTAATAATTTTGTCCCATTTAAATGCCTAGTTTTTGCTAATTAATCAAATAAGACTTGTCCTCTATTTTAGGGTAATCATGTTAAACGCTTCATTTTTGTAATGAGTCTCGTTTAAATTGTGTCCGATCTTGTTTTTGTTTTACTGGATGAATCCAACCCACCATGTTTCAAAAAGGCGTTGCCCACTTTTGCATCCTTGTTTGTTATTAATTTCCGCTTTAATTTCTATGTTTTATACATGCATGACAAATATGTGAATCAGGTAACTGTGGCAACATCGATCATGTTATGCAATTCAGTTCGAAAATAGTATGATTTTCTATGCGCTTGTAATAGAAAAAGCTGTTAAAATTTTAATTGAAAAATATAAATTTATTGCATATGGAAATTGATAAATTGCTAGTTTAGCTGAGAACAAGTTCGATCTCTTTTTTTTACTTATTAAAAGCGAAATAGTTTCATTTCCTCATTTTTATGTTTTTTTATGAGGAAAGTAATTTTTTTTTCATATTTTTTTTATATTAAATTTATAACATAATGCTGAAAATATTATTTAAAAGATTTCAATTTTAATTACACACAAAATAGAGATTCGTTGCGCCAACAAACTCTTTGCCCAACCAACTTATTCAGTTCTCACAACCGCTTAGTCGGTTGTTATTGTCAAAATAAAAAGAGTTGTAGTTTGTACTACAACCAATTTCGAACTCGTTTAGAACATTTTAGTACAGATTAAGAACCATTAGGAGTGTGTATAGACTAATATTTCATATGTATAGACTAATATGGGAGTTCCACAAGCAAATTTGTAAACTATTCGATTTAGCCATTCGATTCATTCTTCCAACCTCATGCTAAAAGCGGATTTTTCTGTGTGTAGAAGTTAACTTTAAATATAACCAAAAGTTAACTTTTTCAGTAACTTAAATTTTTGATTTTTTAGTTTTTAATATAAGTCATATTTTTTAGTATTCTTTTACGTTAACTTTTAAGTAAAATTTAAAGGTTTAAGTTGAAAATTTGGTGAAGGAAACAAATAACATTTGAAGAACGTTCTGTACATTATAATAACTTGTTTGACTACTTGTAATATAGACTAAATTGTAGAGCACACTGAAAGTTAACTTTTACATAACTTCATTACTATTTAAACACAGGAGAAGATGTTTTTTTTATTGAAAATAATGCAAATATTTAGTTTTTCTTATTTTCAATTTTTGTATTCAAAGAATACTTTTGGTAGTTTTGTTTTTAGTTTTTAATATAAGTCATATTTTAAGACATCTTTTAGTATACATTTACGTTAACTTTTAAATAAAATTTGAATGTTTATGTTAAAAATTGGCTAAAGGAAACAAAAATCAATTGAAAAACATTCTGTACATTATAATTTCTGGTTAGACTTTGTAATATAGACTTAATTGTAGAGCACACTGAAAGTTAACTTTTAGATAACTTTATTACAATTTAAACACAGGAGAAGAAAATAGTAGGCTGAACAATTTTAACGTTATAAATTCTATAATGTATATTTTTGAAAATAATGCAAATGTTTGGTTTTTCTTATTAGTGGCTGTTATTATTTAAATTAAAAAGTTTAAAAATATTTTTTGTAATACTTTATATATTATAATTTAATTTTTTTATTATTTCTCTGGAACTTTACAGTTTTAAAATTTCTACAATTATTTTAAAACATTTTTGTAATTCAATTTAATTGAAATTTAATTTATATCAATTTATGATATTAATTTAAGATATTACTTCACAAAGGTGAATAGACTTTTCATTGTAGGATATATAAAAGTTTTCCACACATATTAATTGCATTGGGTCCTGAAAATAAAAACCATAAACATATCTTGATTATCAGTCTTATTTGAGTTGTATTGCATGATAAAACTTTGCCTTGAGCTCGCTCGTTATTTGGCGAAAATTTATGTTCAAAATATATATAAAACAAAAAATAAAAATAAAAAATGTTGTGCATTTCATTGTCAAAGTTACTGTCTGTCTCGGTTGTGTAGCTGCTTTCAAATTTCGCGAGGAACATTTTTTTCACGCCACACCAAAAATAATTTATGTTTTATCTGCGTTTAATCAAAAGCTCACTAAATTAAAACAGATATACAGTTTGAGGCCATGCGATATATATATGGGGAGTTATATCAGTGGAATGTCTGGTAACTCGTGCAGTTTTGGAAAGGCCATGAGGTGCAGGTAATAGAAACCACTTTTCAGAGTTGCAATTTATGAGTTTCAGTTGTGTCGCTAAAAGAAAAAAAAAAAACGATAAAAATAAAATTTCGACAAATAAAAATAACTAAATTAATAACATTAAAACTGTCGTAGAAAACATTACGAGATAAAAAAAAGTACTAAAGTTCACTAAACTGAATACAAGTCATAGAGCTCTAATAAAATGAAAAATTTTAATGCAGAAATTAAAATAAAATAATTAAAATGAAAATGCAAACATTTAAATTAAACATTACAAAAAAAAAAACGAAATCAATAAAAACTAAAATTAAAATTAAATGAAAAGGAGAGTGAAATTATTTAATTAAAATGTAAAAAATTAAATGAAAAAAAAAATAATAAAATGAAAATAAAAAAAAAATTTCAAATAAAAATAATAAAAAAAATTAAAAATAAATAGAAATCGAAATAAATATTTACGTATATAATGAAAATAAACAAAAAATTGATGTGTAATTAAAATAACAAGAAAATAAATGAATATAATTAAAAAAAAAAAAATTAAAAAAAAAAAAATAAAAAAAAAAATTAAAATGAAAAAACTTTAATTAAAAATTATATGAAAAATAAAACTAAAAAATAAGAGATTGTTAAAAAATGTTAAAATTAAAATAAAAAATAAGGAAAATAAAAAAAATATCATAAAAAAAACTCAAATGAAAAATTAAAACGAAAAATTAAATTAATAAAATTTAAAACAACAAAAAGAAAAAAATTCAAATAGTAAAATATATAAAAAGAAGTATTAAATGCTATTATTTTAAGGAAAACTCACTGGAAAATTAAAAATAACCAGCGTAGAAAATAAAAAAATAAAAAAATTAATATATAAAAAAAAAAAAAAGCTATGATAAAATTTAATTAAAAAATTCAAATGAAGATATTAAAATGAAACATTTTTAATCAAATATTTATATTACAGGTAAAATCAAAAATGAAATAATTAAATTTAAAAAAATAAATATGAAAAAAAACAAAAAATTAAAAAAAAAAATTTAAATGAAAAAACTTTAATTAACAATTATATGAAAAATAAAATAAATTGATAAAAAATGAATTAAAATAAAAAAAAGGAAAATGCAAAGAATTGCATTAAAAAATTCAAATGAAAAATTAAAACGAAAAATTAAATTAATAATATTAAAAACAATAAAAAGAAAAATATACAAAAGAAAATATTAAATGGTATTATTTCATGGAAAACTCGCTGGAAAATCAAAAATTACAACCGTAGAAAATAAAAAATTTAATGGCATTCAGTAGTACTAGAAGCAGATGGTGCCACTCAGAGCATCCATAAAACATGCTTCGTGCCATTGACACACGAAGTGACAGGCAGCCATTTAAAGCATTTCACAAAAATGATTGGACATTTGAAGAGATTCAAATAGAAAATAGAAATATAAAACCAACAACTTTAATAAAATAATAAAAAAAAAACACATTCACCAACAACTGCATTTTGTGTCTAACGTTAAGATTACTAATGGTTTTTATTTATTTTATTAGTTGCGAAAGTTGCCAGAAATAAAACAAGTATTTTTTTCACTAAACTCCAAAAAAATAGAAGACGAGTTTTGCATTTTATTATTTCAATTTATTGCTAGATTTCTTTTTTTATTAGAGTATACTGAAAGTTAACTTTGAGATGACTTTTTTTCAGTTTAAACAAAAGAGAAGAATTTTAGTTTAAAATTTAGTAAAGCAAACTAAGAATAATTAAACAACATTCTGCAGATAATATAATGACTTATTAGATGAATTTAAAATAAAGATTAAATTTTAGAGTATACGGAAAGTTAACTTTTATTTAAACTGTGCTGTAAGTCTCGATACATTTAAGAAATTCTCATATTAACACTTTGAAATTAACATTTGTCTACTAAAGCCAATGAAATAAATCAATTTTCATTGAAATTATTTTGCATGTCGCTCAAATTAGTTGCTAGCAATTGTTGCTGCTGCTGGCTTTTACTAAAATTGCACGGGAATAATGCAAAAATTCCCAAGCAACAAAATGCACAATAAAAACAATATAAAAAACTAAAAATATAAAAAAAAAATAATAAAAGAAAGAAAATTTTACAAAAAATATGATGAAAATATTTCAGCAATAATGCGGCAGCAACTGTAACATGACAATGTTGCCAACACTTGCTGCAGTTACAAATGCAATGGTGCTTACCCGTCGATGATGAATGCTGCAGCAATTAATTAACTTTTATTTTGCTATTAAACGCATATTTTTTGCTGTCATTTAACGATCGCATAAAATGTACGCGCAACGCAACAAAAAAAAAAAAGAGACGCGCTTGCATTGTGCAGTGTTGCCAATGCAATGCAATTTTTAATTAGTCAAATTAAATTACACTTTACTTTGTATGCAATCGCAATAAAAGTATTAAAAAATAGTAATAAAAAATATTGAAATAAAAACGAAGTCAATAAAAAATGAACCATCACAATATTGTGTGAAATATGCACTGAATGCAAGTGTTGCCAATGCACTTAAAGAAAAACGAAACGTTTAGTTTTTATTAATTTTATTGCTTACATGTGCCTTTATTGCAATCGATTGTTTTCTGTGCAAATTAAAAGTATAATTACAGTCAGTGTTGCCAACTGCTATAAAAGTCGTAATCATTTAAAAAACGTCTATACTGAGAAAGTTGTCAAATCAAATCACTGGGCGCCAGTTGACTGATAGGTTGTTGATGTTAATGCTGCCATTACTGTCATATTTAATTTTTTAAAATTGCGACTCTTCAAATTTGCAAGTCTTGACATAATCTTCTGAAAGTTCGCTGAATGTTGACACTTCAAAGCTGTCATGTTTAAACAGTCATAAGCAAACCGTCAGTCAAAATCAGTTGTTTATTGACACTTGTCATACGTT
Organism: Dryomyza anilis; assembly: GCA_951804985.1. NCBI lineage: Eukaryota > Metazoa > Arthropoda > Insecta > Diptera > Dryomyzidae > Dryomyza > Dryomyza anilis. Next base: position 25,939,977 of record OX638133.1, read on the forward strand.
GTATTTGAATTCAAATTTCATTTGACATACTGAAAATGTTATTAAATCATACGATCAAAAGACATTAATCTAACTGCTCAACTGAGTAGCAAAAAGTTTTATTATGAACTTCAAAGTTTATTTTCTTTAAATACATTTAAATCATCTGACATGTCAGAAATAGATTTTATAGAACAAACGGCAGTTTTTTTTCTAAAAAATAAAAATCGCTAAATCAATATAAATATTCATTGACATATTTTTAATTTATTTTTAATGCCAAATGTCATTTGACAAGTCATACCAATTAATATAACTATTCAACATCGCGTGTGTTTTTGATTGACAAAATCAAATCGATTATTTAAATCAAATTTTAATTTAACAAACGAAATAAGCTTCGATTCTCATTCTCTTTCCCACAATTAACTCTTATATTGTAATAAAAATATCAAAATAAGCTGTCTTGAAAATTGACAAATCAACAGATGTCTCTGACATTTTAGTGCCGTATGACAATTGACATATTTTTATCTCCTTTAACAAGTAGCTTTATAAATATGTCACAGTTTTCATTATTTTGATGATTGTTAAACATTTGAATTTAGATTTGATCCATTTTGTTTTAACGTTCATATGTCAGCTGACTTTTGACACGTTTTCATCCATTTTGTTTTAACCTTCAAATATCAGCTGACTTTTGACACGTTTTCATTACGATGTCACAGATAAATATTGATGTAATTAGCTTTTGATTCTTATTCTTTTTTCTACTATCAAGTCTCATTTGATATTTGAAATAATATATAAAATCAGCTTTGGCTTTGGCTTTGACATTTTCTTATCATATGACAATTCATGTCTTTTGATCTGCTATAAAAAAATGGGTTAATCATTATGATGTGTCAAAGTAATCATTATTTTAACAACATTTTAACAGCTGTGATCCGTGTTCTTTTAATCTTCACATGTCATCGTTGACAACTGTTTCAGAATAATTTGAACAGTTATTTTGACAAATGATCTGGTTTCTGTCATGTACAATAAATTCTCATTTTATAATTGAGAACGGTTTATGTGTAATAACAAAATCAGTTTTATTAAATCTGATTTTTAAATGTCATTTGACTATATACATATATATGACTATAAACAGCCGATTTAATGCTTCCTTTGATCAGCTGACTTTTGATATATTTACATTACGATGTCACAGATATTGATGTCAGTGTGTTGATGACGCAATCAGCTTTTGATTCTCATTTTGTTTTCTACAATCAAGTCTCATTTGAGAAATCAAATCTGCCAAAGTGTTTATGACACAATCAGCTTTTGATTCTCATATTGTTTTCTCATTTGATAATTCAAATATGCTATAAAAAGTGGGTTGATAATTATGTAGTCACATTGTTCATTCTTTTAATAATTATTAAACATTTTAATTCATATGTAATTCATTTTCTTTTAATCTTCATATCTTAGTAGACTTTTGACATTGTTGACAACTCTTTTTAGTACATTTTGCATAATTCTTTTGACAACTCTTCTGACAAATCTTCTAATAAACCTTCTGGTTTCTATTCTTTCATATGCAATCAATTCTCATCTGATATTTGTATTTGGTTTTTGTGTAATAACAAAATCAATTTTTAATTAATCTGACATTTAAATATCATTTGACAACTATAAACAGTTGATTTTATATTTCCTTTGATCTGCTATAATAACTTGTTTCAACATATGTTTGCATTATGATTTCTTAGTGATCTGTATTTTGACAGTTATTACAGTTTATTTGACATAGGGTGTCATTTGTGTATTGACATGTACACAGAAAAACAAAATACTGTATTTAAGTATGAAAAAGACTTAGAATAGCACCATCCAAAATTGGACTTATATTAAGTCCGCACAGACTTATATTAAGTACGTACGGACTTAATATAAGTCTGTGCGGACTTAATATAAGTCTGTGCGGACTTAATATAAGTCCAGTTTGGAATGGTGCTATTCTAAGTCTTTTTTATACTTAAATACAGTATTTTTTTCTCTGTGTATCTATCAGTTGTATTTTAAATGTTTAGCAACATTGCGGATCATATTTTTACTTAGTAAACAGCTTTGAGAACACTACCGAACAGATTTAAACTTTCTAATCAGTTCTGAGAACGCTACGGATCAGATTTTTACGTTGTGAACAGCTTTGAGAACAATACGGATCAGATTTATACTTTGCAAACAGCTTTGAGAAAACTACGGATCAGATTTTAACTTTGTGAACAGCTTTGAGAACACTACGGATCAGATTTTAACTTTACGAACAGCTTTGAGAACAATTCGGATCAGATTTATACTTTGTAAACAACTTTTAGAATACTACGGAGCAGTTTTGAGAACACTACGGATCAGATTTTAACTTTATGAACAGCTTTAAAAACACTACAGATCAGATTTCTACTTTGTAAACTACGTTTAGAACACACCGGATCAGTTTTCCCTTTGTAATCAGTTTTGAGAACATTACGGATCAGATTTATACTTTGTGAACAGCTTTGAGAACACTACGGATCAGATTTTTACTTTGTAATAAGTTTTGAGAGCAGTACGGATCAGATTTTAACTTTGTGAACAGTTTTGAGAAGCTACGAATCAGATTTTAACATTGTGAACAGCTTTGAGAACACTACGGATCAGATTATAACATTGTAATCTATTTTGAGAACACTACGGATCAGATTTTTACTTTGTGAATAGCTTTGAGAACACTACTGATCTGATTATTACTTTGTAATCTATTTTGAGAACACTACGGAGCAAATTTTAACTTTATGAACAGCTTTGAGATCAATATGTATCAGAAATATTTTAGAACACTGCGGATCAGATTTTACTTTGTAATTAGTTTTAAGAACACAACGGATCAGATTTTACCTTTATGAAAAGCTTTGAAAACACTACGGATCAGATTTTACTGTGTTGTCTATTTTGAGAACACTACGAATCAGATTTTAACTTTATGAACAGCTTTGAAAACAATACGGATCGGATTTATACTTAGTCAACAGATTTGGGAACACTACGGATCAGATTTTTACATTGTAAACAACTTTTAGAACACTACGTATCAGATTTTTAATTCATTAACAGCTTTGAAAACACTACGGATCAGATTTTAACAATATTAAATAATTGCAAACAGTCGATTCATTTGATCTGCTATAATAAGTTGTTTGTACTTAAGCAAAGTATGATTTCTTGTCTTCCTAAAAAATAATTCTAAATAATTTACAACAGCTCTAATTTGTGTGATTTAACCTTTCACACTCTACAATAAATAAAAAAATTCTATGACCATAATCTGGAACTGATCACTGAATTCTTTGCCTGTCATAATCCGACCAGTTATTTGATCTACATGATTAGGTCATGATTATGTCTAATAGGGTAAATTTAAAGTAGGGAATATTACGCTGTTTTTTTTTTCAATTGTGGCAAATTGTCTGTTGATGTCAGCTGACTTTTGAAGATACAAAAACTTTGACAGCAGATTCTAGAATCTAGATCAATTTGGAATAATCTTTATACCACACTTGTAACAAACCTTGTGACAACTCATGCGAAAACTTTTTTTTAACTCATGTCTCAACTACAAACAACTGTCGTCTGTCTGTAAACATTTCAATTAATTTTGACAGTCGTAATCAGCTGTTTTTACAATCACATTTGACACTTAAATCATCTGACTCTTCTTGACATTATTAGCTATCATTTTATTGGCATAATGAATGCAATTTGTTGCAAAATAGCTTTGATTTCCGGCATTTTGAGTGGCTGGGTGTCTGCCTGTCTGTCTCATTGAACTCAACCACCTTGTTAGCTCGTCTTCAAATTAAAAAAAAGCGGATATTGCAGTGTTTTTTATTGCATTTTTGTACAGTCATTAAATCGCACATAAATCCGCAGACTAAAACGAATGTCTCAACGCATTTTTTGGCACATGGATCATATTTTTGTTTTTTTTGTTTTATTTGCATTATAAGGTGTCAAGTGAAACACCTTGTAATCGACAATGTATGTCATAGAAAAACAGGTGCAGGGACAGGGACAGAAGCCCCCCAATAGTTGGTAATAGCAACGCAGCAAGATTTCAATTAAGACCTCTGCTGGCCGTTTTAGGTGTTTGACTAAATGAATGAACAAAAAAAAAAACTATATAATTATATGAAACCTGAAACATTTTATAGATCAACTTTGAGTGGGTTTTTTAAGGTTTTGGCAATTTCGCACAAAAATTTTGCAAATCTTTTTATTAGCAAAACTATTTCAATGCTATAATGCGAGATAATAGAGATATAAACTTAAACAATATACAAAAAAAAATGTGAAACATTTTGACCTAATTTCGCTGAGTTTTGCGCGCCATTTGTTTGACAAAAAATTAGCAAATCTTTGCAAAATCTTTGTGCAAAAATCTTAATAAATACGCAACGCAATAAGCTATTAATTAATATTACAAAAAATGCAAAAAATAACAAAATTCTGCAAACAAATTTCACTTTCTTTCTTAGGGATTTGCATAAAATTGGCAATGATTTTTGCCTTGATATGGTTTCGTTTTTTTTTTTTTTTTCATTTAGTTTATGTGATTTTTAAGCAAATTAAAGCGACTTTCATTTTTAATTTTAAATTGTTTTGTTTTAATTAATTTACATTTTTAAGTATTAAATTTTAGAAATTTTCAAAATTTTAGAAATTTTATAAAATTTCTAAATTTTTTTGAACTCAAACAAACTTGGCAGCACTTTTAGGTGTTTCGGTCTGCACTGCATTTTGTATGCACTGCCCAGTGTTGCCACTTGTAGTAATTGTTATTGCTAATAATAGCAATTATTATTGTTGATGCTGCTATAGTTTTTTTTTTGTTTTTTGTTTTATTTTTATTGTTATGCCTGACATTTGCGCACGTTCGACGTTGACCGATAATTCGAATTGTTTTTCAAGACAATCGTGAAATGTGTTTTGAGACTCACGCACTTTGTAGGCTCGTTAATGAACTTTCTTCGATTGTTGCTCAACAACATTTGTTTGATTTGATAGTTTTCAGTTTTTTTTTCAAACAATTTGTTTCTTTTTTTATTTTTAATTTTATTTTTGTTGTGATTATGTGCAACAGATGGCGCACCTAATAATAGCTAGATTTAATTATGAAAATGAAAAATGTATTTTTTGTTGGAAATGTTGTTTATTGACTAAATTCATCAAACAATAGAACATAAATTACATTTTCAAAATTTTAATTACATTACTCACCTCAACACAGAACAAAATAATCGACGTAAATATAGCAACCGATATTAATTGCATTCATTAGTCAATCCGGCAATTCAATTGACTAATTTAATGAAAAAATTGCTATTCTTCGTTATATCTGCAATTCCGTTTGCTAATATGAATATTTGTACGTCAATGCAGCAAATAATTTAGTCAGCGCAGTTTAACCAAATAACGTTTGCTAATCTTCGTTAAATCAGCAATTCCGTTTGCTAATATGAATATTTGTACGTCAATGCAGCAAATATAAATTGTTCGGCACAGTTTTAGCAAATAACGTTTGCATCGTTTGCTTGTTTGCCGGCGTTCATTCGTTGCAAGCTCGCATCGTGTGCTCATTGTTAATTCAATAAATTCAATAGTCGTTTTAGCAAATCATTTAATTGTTTTGATGTAATTTTTTGTATTTTTCTGTATATTTATTAATTAAGATGATTAATATTTAATCAATACAATTACTCCATAGTCGTTTCAGCAAATTATTTAATTGTATTGGTGTAACTTTTAGTTTATTTTCTGTTAATTTATTAATTAATATGATTAATATTTAATGAATTCAATTAAAGTTCGTATCGGCGATAAATCAATTAAAAATTAATTGTATTGATCAAATTTTTTGCTATATTCACAAATATATATTTTTTTTTTCTGTGTATAGAGCTGATTATTAAATTGGAAAAATATATTTTTGAAAAAGCAAAATTCTACTTTACAATGAGAATATAATATAATAAAAAAAAATATATATATAATCTCAGCGGAAGTTTGGTAATCGCCTACAAAAACAAACTGGAAACTAAAATTTTGCAAAATAAGTTGAAAATAAATTTAATAAAAAAACAAAACTAGAATGATTTAAATTCCATGCAAATTTGCATGATAACTGGTCGACAAAATTCAGCAAACTTAATTCATAAATTCACGCAAGAATGCAAAGGCCAACAAATGGGGTGTGTTTGGGCCAGTGTTTGCATTTATTTTATATTTATATGGAGCCAGTTTTGCGGGTTTCAATAAACAAATGAGTTGACAACACGTTAAAATAAAATAAACTAAATTTAATTGTTGTTTAGTAGATTTAAAAATAAAGTAATATTTTATAAATATAATAATAAAATTAAATATAATTTAAAAATCAAATAAAAAGGTTCAAAATATTGTTTTTATATTTATCAAATGCCTAAAGATAACCGCTGCCGCCTCCGTCGCCACGGCTTCCTGCATTTGTTGCTCGCATGCAGGAAGTTCATAAATTTTTAATTTGTTTAAATATTTTCCTTGGTATTTTTCGTCTTCAATTATACGAAAAATTAAGGCATTTCGTCGTCGCGTTCGCCGCCACTGTATGGCTGCCGCCGTCTGCCGCAATTACAGGGTGTGTTCAGTGTTCAGCGCCGCATAAAACGACGGCAATGTTTTAAGTTGGCCGTTTGGCTCGTTGGCTCTTAAGTTTGGTCTCTTGCTTGGTTTGTTGGTTACTCGGTGGGAAATGTATTACGTAACACATAGACAGATTTGAATAGCTACATGCATAAAACTATAAATCAACGCTACTGCCAAAGAGATTAAAAAATAATAACGAAGAAAATTTCTGATAAAAATAGCAACAAAGGCATCGAAAAATCAGCCTAAGATGATAGTGTTGAAATATAACAAAAATTGAAAGATATATAAATTTAAATTAATTTTTTTTGCATTTTTTTAATATTTTAAAATTTATTTTTTATAATTTTCAATTTTTAATATACGTAAAAATAGCTAATTGGTTATTTAATTTTGTTTGTTTCTACTTGTATCTTGTGCAACACATATTCAATTTTTTTTTTTGTTTTTGCTACATAAATTATTGTCACCAACTTTGTTAGACGTTGCAATCATTTTTTTTTTTGGCCAGTTCTTATTTTTGCGCGACTTTGCCTTGCCGCATATTTTATGGTGTGTCGAGTGGTCATTTGAGTCCAAAAACATGAACCAAAAAATAAAATAAATTGAAATAAAAACTACGACAACAAGAACTAACTATGTAGTACATACCACAAATTGGTGGGCTGTAGTTTTGTGCACTTTGAAAAAAAAAAAAACGGAAGTTGTATGATTTGAAAAATATAAAAATAAATATATTTTATATATAAATATATCGTGGTTTAATAAAATAACTATTTGATTAATATTCGAATTTATTACGAATGAGAATTATTTTGAATGAAAAACAGAAAAAGAATAATCAACGTAAATACAGCAACCGATATTAATTGCATTCATTAATCAAACCAGCAATTAAATTCACTAATTTAATGAAAACATTTGCTATTCTTCATTATATAAGCAATTTGCGTCCGCTAATATGCGGACGTCAAAAAGGCGCAGATTCAGCAATCATATTTCCTGAACTAATTAATTTGCTGCATTGACGTACAAATATTCATATTAGCAATCGGAATTGCTGATTTAACGAAGAATAGCAAATGTTTTAATTAAATTAGTGAATTTCATTGCTGGTTTGATTAATGAAAGCAATTAAAATCGATTGCTATATTTACGTCGGACGAACCGGAAAGGAAAATTCTCCGCAAAAATTAGAGATTTCAAAAATTGATTTGAAAAACTGTAATTTAAAGCAAATGCATTTCGTTACTAGATATATTGCATTGGTCACGTCACGATATCGTAGGTCGAATTTGCTACACGATATCGCTACGAGAATGTATCAGATATCGTGTGAATTCTTCTGCATTTCATATGGTAATCGTATCGTAATTTGTATGGTAATTTTTATCGTAGTCATATTGAATTACATATAAATTCCTCATTCCCAGTTTGTCTTGTTTGTCGGAACTCTTCGATGATCGAAGTTTTCTCAAACTAACTTCGATAAAAAATGTTGATCTCGTTGCTTTATCGCTTCTATATTTTCTAATAATTCATACTATTACATTTTATGATAAGATATGATACGATACGACGTTTAAACATTTTTCAAATCGATATCGCAATGTTTTTCGAATCAATCTCGATATCTTTGCACTATTCGATGTGATGTCAACACCCAGAAAAAAATACTATATAAATAATAGTTTTTTACTATTAAAAATAGTCAATAGGATAAATTATTATTTTAATCGGAAAATACCATTAAATACTAGAAAATACCATGACATTGCCATTGAGTTTATATGAAAATTTTTATTTTTTGTATACTATTAAATCAATAATTGTCCTATTGACCAATTTTAATGGGATTTCAGGGAATTTTTTTCTGGGTGAATGCTCGATTCGAAAAAAAAATGATTGCAGTTTTTTAAGTTTTGGCGTTCGTTAATGGTACAAGATGTGATTTGATTTCGTGCGAATTATCGCACATACCGTCTCATTCTCACATCAATATCGATACGAATGACAGACTGGATATCTAGTACATTATTCGATATCGCTATGAAAAAGCGATATCGTATGAATTCTCCTCAATTGAATCAATGCTGATATGAAATATGAGCTGGATTTATATCTTTAGATCTTATATACAAAAATAATAATAATAATATAATTAGTTTAGAAAAATCCAATATTTTAAAGTTTAGAACCAAATATCATGAAAATTTATTAGAATATGGACATTACATTTTATACTAAAATTTCTTTGCACAATTTGAGAAAAATGTATTTAAAGTTTTTTGAAAAAATACTATAAAAAGTTCTGTACTTTTATATTCTAAAAATGACTCAAAAAAATCCATGAAATTAAACCCGCATTCTGTATTACAACACGAAAATCTATTAGACGAATGTGAGGTAATTTGAAACTATTGTGAATTTTTAAATGTCAAAAAGCATGTAATTCAAATTATAATGACGTCATTTTTACGTCATTCGTTCGTTCGAGTTCCGTACATTTTAACTTTCTAGAATACTTTACGTAAAATAAACAAACAGAATATGCAGTCGTAATCAGCATTCTCGAGTTATATACACCCAGAAAAAAATACTATATAAATAATAGTTTTCTTACTATTAAAAATAGAATAAATTATTATTTTAATCGGAAAATACCATGACATTGCCATTGAGTTTATATAAAAAGATTTATTTTTTGTATACTATTAAATCAATAATTGTTCTATTGACCAATTTTAATGGGATTTGAGGGAATTGTTTTCTGGGTGTATGTATACTAAACACAAAATTATATTCAATAGTGATTTATAGTCCTTCTCTTCAAATTGTAGTATTAACTAATATATACATCTAAATCATATAATAAATCGGTTTAAAATGGATACATCTAGGAAAAAAATTAAATTAACTTTTAGTAAAAACCAAAGCTAAATTAATAAAATAAAAAAATATTTAAGCTTTAGCCGCTAATGTAACGTATAAACGAGTTAAGTTCATTTTATTGGAGTTAATACTATTTTAATATGACGTTTAATAGACATTGCAAGTATACTTTGATCAAAGAGTTGTAAAAGATTTCCTATAGCTTAACGAATTTTTAATAATAAAAATAATAGAATCAGCTCATATCATGAAATATTTATAACGCTTAAATACACAATTATGATTTATTGTTTATTTATACCAAACATGAATGTACGAACGTGTGAATAATTAATTAAAATACAATATTAAATGATTACGATTTAATGGTGTGCTGCTTGTGGCGATGATCAACGATGATTCTAGCAATTATAACGACTTGTAAAATCACTTATTTAATTGACTTATTTATTATTATTTACTACATTTATTAATAAAGTTTAAATAGAAAATAAGTTACGTTTAATTTTAAATACTTTATGAAAAATGCAGTTTTATGATAAGTCGATACACAAGAAAACTCGAAAAGTGGACTGTTTTGAATTTTTCGAAATATTTTTTTTACACTTGGAATACATAAACTTTATTCAGATTTATCATTTGCAAATCTTACTTTAATTTCACATTAAAATAATCGACGTAAATATAGCTACCGATATTAATTGCATTCATTTATCAATCGAACAATGAAATTCACTAATTTAATGAAAACATTAGCTATTCTTCGTTAAATCAGCAATTCCGTTTGCTAATATGAATATTTGTAAGTCAATGCAGCAAATTAATTAGTCGGCGCAGGCAGTTTCAGCAATTATATTTGTTAAAACTGACTGACTATATTATTTGCTGCATTGACGTACAAATATTCATATTAGCGAACGCAATTGTTTATATAATGAAAAATAGCAAATTTTTTTAATTAAATTAGTGAATTTAATTGCTGAATTGATTAATGGATGCAATTAATATCGGTTGCTATATTTATGTAATATGGCAGTGCCGCCAGCAAATTTGTAAACCATTCGATTTAACCGAATAAAATTAGTTGGTACAACTAACTTTTTCATTCATTCAACATCATGCCAAAAGAGGATTTTTCTGTGTGTAACTTAATTGATTGATATTTTTAAAAAAGTAATTGATATATTTTAAATATTCTTATTAATTGATCAAAATTCTAATTTTGATCAATTAATCTTAATTTGGAATTTACCAATCAAAAACTATTTAAAATAAAAATCTGTTTCTAAATCAATTATTGAATTTTTCAATTCGAATATCCAGATAGGCTAATAAAAACATTTAAATTTGATTACAATGCATATCCCAAAAGGTTAATGAATTTGAAATCAAATGCGAGGTGTCTACAAATCTTATGTTTGTCGCACAACTTGCAACCTCATGATATGTATACGGATTGTGATGGCGGCACAATTGATGACATTAAGATGGCGCTCGTGTTGCAGAATTTCAGAACGTCATGATTGCCAGACTTGCGCGAGTATTTAGTGTGGCCCGCGGTGCTTATTGACATTTGGACAGACGTGGATTTTGTGTGTTTTTGCTTTTATACAAGCAGTATTTGATAAACTTAAGAGCATAAATAAAATAAAAAATATAATATAAAAACACTACTCTACATACGAAGATCTTTTTGGTGTTTATAATTCAAAGGTACTGCTTTTGATTGCTTACTCAGTTTCTCATTTGAAATTTGAGATTCACTAAGTAGGATACTTCCCCGAAAGCATTTGCCATGAAACACATTTCTGCGAAGCTATTGCTCCATAAGAGATACTTACAAGAAGGAAAATCTCCCCGAAATGGACATTTCACCGAAAAGAACATTTCCGCGGAATGAACATTTCCCCGAAATGGTAATTTTCCCTCAAATGGGTATTTTCCTCGAATGGATATTTTCCCGAAAAGGTAAATTCCCAAAAATGGTAAATTTTTATGAATATTTTCCCGAAAATATTTTTGCTTTTTATATTAAATCTTAGATAAGTGAATATATGGGAATCCTTTGGGAATTTTTATGACCTTTTCTACTGCAGAATTTAAAATTTTAATATGAATTCATTTCTGGGAATTGAAGGTGAAAATGTTCATTTTGGGGAAATATTCATTTAGGGAAATTTTCATTTTGTGGAAATGTTTATTTCGGGAAATGTTCATTGTGGAAAAATATTTTTTTTTTTGGGTAAATGTTCATTTTGGGAACATGTTCATTTCGGGATAATGTTCATTTCGGAGAAGTGTATACTTCGGAGACGCGTTATTATCGGAAAAATGTCTGTTCGGGGATTTTTCCGTTCGGGGAAATGTCTATTCAGGAAAATGCCCATTTCGGAGAAATGTCTTTCAGGAAATGTCCGTCCATTCGGGGAAATGTCCATTCGAGTAAATGAACATTCTAAAAAGTGTCCACTTAGGGGAAATGACTTCGGGAAAATACATAGTTCAGAATAATTGTTTTCGTGGTCATTGTTCCAATTTAATTAATTTATCATTGCTTTCAAAAAAGGACATTTTTCAATTTTAAAAGAATTTCAAAATTTAAAAAAACCAAAAAAAATCTTACAAAGTAACACAAAACAGTTGAAATATTTAATCAGCAACCAAATGGTTTTTCATACAATCTGAGGTAAATTTAATTGCAGGGCATAAAGTGCAAATTGGCGTTGGTTGGTGCAACCGTCGCTGTTTTTTTTGTGTTGTGTTGCCATACTTCAGCACTCGACTGTAGGCTGTCATTATGACAGTTGTAGTTTTATTTCATTTGTTGCTAATTTTCCAGTTGATATGGCATAAACGTACGTTAGCTCATATTACGTTACAATTACGAATGTTTTTTTTTATGATTTTTTTATAACCAACACTTTTAAGAGATTTATTTAAAGTCTTTTTTTTTTTTGTAGTTTTTTATTTTTTGTTTTCACTTAGATGCCATGTGTATTTCCTAGGCACCAACAAAGTCTGTTCGCAAAACTGTTACAGTTACAGTGCCCATTATTGTATTTCCTCACATTCGCGAAAATGTGAATAATTTGCAAATTGGCGCGCGCAATTATTGCAAATTAAATTAAAGGTTGTTGTTTGCAATCTGGGTGTCGATGACGATAAACACGCCCCTCACCCCGCCCAGCTGTAGGGTGGCTGCATTAACATTTTGTAATTGCAACGAACAATTTCAAACAGTATGTGTTTGGACTCAGATAATTTACTTAAATGCATACAATTGGTTAATTGACCCGTTTATCGAACAGTTGCAAGTCTCAATAAAATTTGAATTTCGATATATTCCCTTGAAGAATATTGCCCTATGGTCATGAGTCATTACAAAAACATATTGGTAGTGTAACTGGTCGGGTTATGACGGGTTCTTCAGCACCCTCCCTAATATAATTTCTACTACACAGAAAAAAAAAATAATCGACGTAAATATTGCAACCAATATTAATTGCATCCATTAATTAATCCAGCAATTAAATTCGCTAATTTAATGAAAACATTTCCTATTATATAACTAATTGCGTTCGCTAATATGAATATTTGTTCGTCAATGCAGCAAATAATTTAGTCGGCGCAGTTTTAGCAAATATAATTACAGTGCTGACTAATTAGTTTGCTCAATTGACGTACAAATATTCATATTAGCAAACGGAATTGCTGATTTAACGAAGAATAGCATATGTTTTAATTCAATTAGTGAATTTAATTGCTGGATTGATTAATGAATACAATTAATATCGGTAGCAATATTTACGTCGATTATTTTTTTCTGTGTAGTAGAAATAATTAACGTCGATTATTTTTTCTATGTAAAAGGAATAAAATATTAAATTTTTAATTCATGTTTTAAAAGTTTTATGCATTTTCAAATTAAATCTGAAATAAATAAAATTTTCCTATCGTAAATAGACATTTTCTATGAATCAAAAAGACATTTATTGGTATTCGAAAAACTAATCTCACAGCTTGTCAAACTCGAAAAGATTTCCCCCATTATCCTTTGTCACATTTCTCAAACGTTCAAAAATATTTTTCAATAATTAAATGTCGAATTGCTGACGACATCAGACGCTGACAATTTTTAGACAATAACTTCAGATGTCAATCTGTATCAGAGCGACATAAAACGTGCGCTGCTGTCATTATTTTGTGATGTGATTTATTTTAGATCAAATTGTAACGTGACAACGTACCAAACAAAATATGGCGACGGCGGCGTCACTTCGTCTGCTGGGATACGTAAATGCGGAGTTAAAACGTACATGAAGTAGTTAATCAATCAGTGTAGCAGGTTTTTCTATTTTTCAAAAATTTATTTAACTTGAATTAAATTCGATAAATAGCAGAAAATAATAAGAGCAACAGCAGTAACATGACAACAACATGCGCCACAGCATCAGCAACAATTGCAACAAAATGTGATATAATTTTAGTTGCTCTGATTTTCATTGACTTGGTTTAAATGTGCGGCATGCGGCACAGATTTTCTTAACAATTTTTATACTATTTTTTGTAATTTTTTTAAAATTTTCTTAGTCTTGTCATGAATTCTACAGCGGCTGCTGTTGTTGCCTTTGAACTGCTGTTAACGTGGCTTATATAATTTCACTTAGTTGCTGTCGTCGTCGTCTTCGTTGTTGTTGCTGTGATTGCATTGTCCTCATCATTTTTGTAGTTTTTTCGGTTTCATTCATTGCAATTGGAAATTGCATTCATTTGTTAACTTGGCTAAGAGTGTCTTTTGGGTGCATGTTGCTCGAGTGACGTCGTGCAACACTAACCAACATTGCTTCTGCTGTTGTTGTTGTTATTATTGCAATTGGCTCGTTTGCAATTTGGTCAAAAGCAGAGCGCTTGTTTTGGCCACCAATTGGTTGCAAGTGCGGGGCGTTGCTCTCAGCCACGTTTGCGTTTTGTTTACAATTATCTGTGTGTCTTGTGTTTTTTTTTTGTTGGTTTTTTGCTATTGACCAAATTCTGTATTTGGCTCTGACCAACTAACTGTTACGTTTTTGTTGCCGCTTTTTTCTTTGACGTTTTTTTAATTAATTTCTAAATACATTTTTAACATTATATTTTTGTGGCAATTAGTGTTTTGTTTATTTGCACAATTGATTGTCAAATTTTTATTTTATTTTAATTTGTTTTTTTCTTCTCTCTATTTTCAGGTAAGCAAACGAATTTGTTTAAGACACGTTAAAGATTTGCCATCCACTTGAAGTTTGGCTTTAATTGGGATATTTACATCAGCTACAATTATAAAAGGCCAGGTTTGTTTCTTGCCATTATATATTGTTTTAAGGAACAATTACAATATTTTTTATTTATTTTTTTATTTCTATTTTTTTTTTAAATTTAATAAAATACCAAGACAAATTATCACATCAAAAATATGTTTTGCCGCAAACATCATATGTTAGCAATCGCATAAATGATTTTCTTAATTATAAAAAATAGTGTCGTTATTCAAATGTTAATGCATTATAAAAAAAAATGATTACCAAAATCATATGGTAAATAAGTCCAAATGTGTTTTTTGCCGTAAACATAATATCATAGCAACCAATATAAATGATTTTCTTAATTATAAAAATTAGTTGTCGTTTTTCAAATGTTAATGCATATATAAAAAAATGATTACCAAAATCATATGGTAAATAGGTCCAACAGTATATACTAACTATAATTGGATTTATAATATGTTTGTGACAAACAAAATTTTCCTTGTGTAATCGAATCCATATTCGTTTTTCTTTTCTTTTTATGTTTTATTTATTTTTTAATCATTATCTCATGGCCTTCTCATTTACTCACTTGTCCAATAATATTTTTATTTATATTTTTATTAGCTTTATTATAAAGATTATATGTTTAAGGCAAATAATATGTGTAATCAAAGGCAATATTTATATTATATTTTTATTATTTTCTACTTAATGTCATAATTACTTTGTTTAATCATAATCGTTTCCAATAATGTTTTTATTTAGATTTTTATTATCTTAACTTAAATATGTTTGAGGCAAACAATAAATAATATTGCCCCTGTATTTTCAAATCTCATTAGCCATATTCGTTTTTCTTTTCTACATATTTAATGTTATAATTACTTTTTTAATCATTATCTCGTGACTTTCTATATTATTGACATTTCCAATAATCATTTTTTATTATGTTAACTATAAATATTTTAATATGTTTGAGGTAAACAATAAATATCTTTTTTTTTGTGTGACGAAAGGAAATTACTTAAATACATTCCTTTTTACATGCTTTTATTTAACTTCACTTGTTTCTTATCTTATCTAATGTTATAATTACGCTAATCATTATCCCATGGTTTTCTTTATTGTACACATTTCCAATAATCATTTTATGTATATTTTTATTATCTTAATTATAAATATTACTACAAAGTCAATTCTTTTATTATTATAATTTATAAACAATTCTTTTTGCTATATAATATTATTCATTATAGTTACAAACATAATATAGATCATGGCAAACAAAAATATAATTGCAAACAACATTTTTTTATTTCAATTATAATTGAATCATATTCGCTTTTGTACCATATCTATTGTACTTTGTGTCTATTTTTGTATTGAAACAATTAATGATTGCGATAATGATATTTTGATTGCCACAGCAATACTATAATTGAGCTTGATTGTATGAATGTAGTAATAAAAATAATAAATGATTCGAAAGTTAAAATTTATAAATGCACAGAAAAATACATAAATTAACTGAAGAAAATTTGGGGCAATAAAATGATTGTTGCAACTATTGAATAATTGATAATCATAATGCCAAAATCATTGAAGATCAAAAAATTGAGAAATATAGAGAATCCAAAGTAGTAAAAAAAAAACATAATACTATTTAATTGCTGCAACCATAGTGTAATTGATAATAATTGTATAAATAATATAAAAATTATAAATGACTAGTTAGCATTCTAGTCATTTATCAAATTATTATAAAATTCATAAAAATAAAAAATGTAAAGAAATATATGAAATATGTGGAAATTTCACTGTCAATATAATAGCATCAATCATATTACATATTTGTCACAAACATAAAAACATTTTCATATTTTATTTCTTATTTTTTTATTGATTTTTTAATGATGTAAATATTTTTAATAATATTTAAAAATAGATCTAAAGAAATATATGATTGTGTTCAACATACTTCGCTGTCAATATAATAGCATCAATCATATTACATGTTTGTCACAAACATAAAGATATTATATATTATTTTTTTTATTGATTTTTAATGATATAAATATTTTTAATAATATTTAAAAATGGTTAAATTTAGAATTATTTTAAATTTTAAAAAATGTATATAAGAAACCCCATTAAAATCTAAAAATCTGAATTTAACAAAAACAAATATGGCTTAAACTTCAATTAACCAAAAATACCAGTCAACAAAAAATAAAAAAAAAATAAATAATAAAACACAAGAGTTGTTTGTTGTGTTTATGACTTAAAACACGTTTCAAGAAAGGCCAATAACACACAGACGCGTTTAGAAAATAAAAACCAGCTCGTTTACGGCCAGCAACATGCAACAGTTTCAAATGCGAGCAGCAATTAATTTGTCAAAGCAATGCAGAGTCGTCACAAACATGCAGTTGAAATTGCTGTTGAGGAGGAGAGTAGAAGACGATGAAAAGAGCAGCAACTATTTTAACAGCAGCAACATTTATTGCAACAACAAGTTAAGAAATTAATTATAACAACAACTAAATGCGAAAAACACGCAAATGTTTAATCAAAAAAGATTGCACAAGTTCAAACATTTCAATTGCAGCAGCAACAATTTTACTTTCGCCAAGTGGGCCGATTGACCGATCGACAGACCGTACAACTTATTTTCGTAAAATTAAGTTATTAAATGTTGGAAAATTTATTGAAGAAAACATTACTTCAATCTCTGTTGCAATTTGGTTGACAGCTGCGCCACATTAAAGCCAACAACATGACATCACATAATTACTGAGAGACGAGCAACATATTGTTGAGGAGACGCCCTAAATTGCTGGGAAGTTTGTTAGCGATTTGCAGTACATGTTGCGTAATAGCAGCTGTAGAAATGAGGAAAAACTAAAAAGAAAATTAAGGAAAATTGAAAATAAAAATTATGAAAAATATGAAATGTTTGCAATATATGAAAAATACGATAATATTAAAGTACAAAATACAAAATCTGCAAAAATATGAATTATAAAAAAATAAAAGTATGAAAAATATCAAAAATGCGATCTATACAAAATACGAATACTACAAAAGTACGTAAAATACATAAATAGGAAAAATACAAAATGTGAAATTATGAAATATGAACTATACAAACATATGAAAAGAATAAAAATACGAAAACGTAAACAATTAAGAAAATTCTTTAAAAATACGAAAAATAAAAAAAATAAAAACTATACAAAAAGGCGAACTATACCGAATATAAAAATCACAAAAGTACGAAAATATGAAAATATGAAAATACAAAATAGTTGAACAATACAAAAATACGAACTACGCTATAATACGATAATACAATAATACGAAACTAAAGTGGAAAAATTTCAAAATATGAACTATATAAAATATTAAAATTACATAACTACGAAAAACATGAAAAATATGAAATTAACAAAATATGAAAAATGTCAACAGTTCAAAAAATAAATAATATGTATTATACAAAACCCCGAAATATACAAAAATACGAAAAAATACAATAAATGAAAAATTCAATAGTACGAAAAATACGAAGATACCAAAATACGAAAAATGCAAAATACTAAAAATACAAAACACGAAATATGAAAATTAATATAGTAAAAAAAATAATTTATGAATATTATATGAATATACAAAAAAGAGCCAAATGATCTTATTACGAAATATTCAAAATATGAATAATGTAATAGTTCGAAAAATACAAATTATTAACAATACTTTTGTATACAAAAAGTACAAAAATATGAAAAATACAATAGTACAAAAATTTAAAGAATACACAAAAGATAAAAATCTAAAAGTTAAAAATTTACAAAAATATGGAAATAATAAAAATTGAATATTATGAAAAATACGAAATTCTTAAAAATGGGTACTATACGAAAAATGCAAAATACAAAAAAATGTAATATACAATAGTACAAAAAGTATGATAAATACACAAATACGAAAGTTACTATAATTCAAAAATTTAGAAAAATTACTATACAAAAATTACTATAATACAAACATTTAGTAATACGAATTATATACAAATATATTAAATATGTATATTCCAAATTACGAAAAATATGTTAAATACGAAATATATCAAAAAACTATTTTCGAAATATACAAAAATATGTAAAATATAATATATGAATACTACAAAACATGCGAAATACGAAAAATACAAAATATGAAAGTCAATTGTACGACAAATATGAAATATACAAAAATTTTAATTATACAAAATATGCACAATGTTATAATACGAAAAATGTGAAGAATACAAAAATACGAAAAATATGAAATACGAAAAATAACTAAAGTGAAACAAAATCGATAAATTAAAATATAAAAATAAACTACGAAAATAAAATACAATAGTACAATACAAAATATAAAAATCACAAATTGAGATATGCAAAATTCAATTGTACGAAAAATACAAAATATACAAAAATATCAACTATACAAAATATGATAAATATAAATATTGTAATAGTACGAAAAATGTGAAGAACACAAAAATACGAAACATGATAAATATGATAAATTGATAAATTGCAAAAAATTCGATATATTAAATAAAATTGAGTTGCTTGTTGTGTTTATGACTTAAAACACGTTTGTTCTATACAAAATATGATAAATACAAAATATAAATATTGTAATAGTACGAAAAATGTGAAGAATACAAAAATACGAAACATGCAAAATACGATAAATTGCACAAAATTTGATATATTAAATAAAATTTAGTTGCTTGTTGTGTTTATGGCTTAAAACACGTTTGTACTATACAAAATATGATAAATACAAAATATAAATATTGTAATAGTATGAAAAATGTGAAGAATACAAAAATACGAAACATGCAAAATACGATAATTTAGAAAAATTTCCAAAAAATAGATATATTAAATAAAAGTTGAGTTGCTTGTTGTGTTTATAACTTTAAAAACGTTTGTTCTATACAAAATATGATAAATACAAAATATAAATATTGTAATAGTACGAAAAATGTGAAGAATACAAAAATACGAAACATGCCAAATACGATAAATTAAATAAATTGCACAAAATTCGATATATTAAATAAAAGTTGAGTTGCTTGTTGTGTTCATGACTTAAAACACGTTTGTTCTATACAAAATATGATAAATACAAAATATAAATATTGTAATAGTACGAAAAATGTGAAGAATACAAAAATACGAAACATGCCAAATACGATAAATTAAATAAATTGCACAAAATTCGATATATTAAATAAAAGTTGAGTTGTTTGTTGTGTTTATGACTTAAAATACGTTTGAACTATACAAAATGTGATAAATACAAAATATAAATATTGTAATAGTACGAAAAATGTGAAGAATACAAAAATACGAAACATGCAAAATACAATAAATTAGATAAATTGCAAAAAAATTCCATATATTAAACAAAATTCGATATATTAAATTTACAAAATTACGAAAATTATAAAATATTTTAAAAATACGAATATACAAAAATCTAATAACATTAAATTATATAAATTACACCAAATTAAATAAATTCAAAATTTATGCGATACAAAGCTTTTTTAAATATATAAATAATTTAAAATTATTAAAAAATTTAAATATTAAAAATACAAAACACCCTAAATAAAGCATCAACTACAAAAAAAAAAATAAAAAAAAATATTAGCATGACTCGCATCAATTCAAGTTCTCATCTGTTTCACAAAATATCAACCTTGAGCAAAGAACAAAAAAAAAAACTTGTGCATAATTCCAACAGTTGCCAGTTTAAAATTTCAATAAAACACACACTGAACGCTAAGAACAATGACAACGATGATAATAATAATCCCAAGAATAAACACAACAACAATAAACAGTAGAAATACGGTTACTCTGTCAGTAACACTAATGAATGTAATTAACATATAAATGAATTTATTATTGCAGTTATTTCAGTGGCAAAAGCAACAAAAACATATGTGAAAACAAACGAAGAATTTAATATGAGTTAAATTTATTTTACTGAATTGAGAATCAAAAAATATTTTTTATATAGTACATCAACGTTGAACTCGAGACTCTCCTCGACTGGCAAAAAAGAAGAAATGTCGTTGGGCGCGCAAATTTTAAATGTCAATTTTTGCGCCATAAAACAAAAGACTGCAGCAAGAAACTGGTTTTTATTAGACACAATTTAGCTGATAGTAAAAGTTTCTCTATTGTTAGTTAAATATAATTCTAGATAAATTCAAATTTATTTAATGCAGTCTAGCATAAAATTTAATAATAAATTTTTATATTTTAATTGAAAAACTTTATAAGAAATATTTGAACTTTATGTGTTATAATTAATTTAAAGCGATTTATTAAATGCCAATTAAAAACCCATTGTTATGTTTGGAGCTTTGTTATTTATAGAACTACTTTAAATTCTTTTAATTTATTATTGAATCTTTTATTTTCATTTAAAGCTAATTTGTTTATACTAATTTTATATATACAAAATACAAAAAAATCAAGAATTTCAAATGTTTATTTTTAATTATTTTGTATTCATGTATTCAATTTTTTTATTATTAAATCTTTTAATGTTTTAAAGATTTATTACGTGTTTCAGTTACATGTTTTGTGCATGGTTTATTTTTATGACTTATAAATCTTTAGAGCTCGTTATTCTAAATCTACAATTAAATTCTATACCTACAGAACTTTTGAAAAAACTATATGTCGTTCGGTTTATAGGTCTCTTTCTATCAACTGCTCCAAATCTCATTTAACATTACACTTATAATATTCGCTTTAATTGTCGTCTGTACTAATTTTTTTATCAAACGCATTTCATTTCTAGTAAAACAGATAAAAAAAGAAATACTAGTGTAACAGGAATTCGTATAAAAAATTCCAGTTATTGCCATAAAAGTCGTATAGCACTTATGCTGTTTTTTATTTTCTATTAAGAGGCGCTCATAAAAAGTGTCTCAAGTATGCGTAAATCATTCTAAAAACAGGTAAAACGCCTTTTCAAGTAATGCAATTAAATTTCTTTACCACGAAGATGCTGTGTAATAAATGTTTAAAACACATTAATCTCCGTATCGATAACAATTTGTCACGTTTGTACAATTCAAACGAAAGAATTGCGTGACTCAAAATGACCTCAAAGTCATTAAAAGTCTTTGCTATTTAAGTAATGTGTGCTTGTTTTAAAAGTGAGAAATTCTTAGGCATATTTTCTAATTAAAATGTTGAAATATGTTTCTTGTAAACACTTCGCATGTTAAGAAACTTAAATACAACTGTTTCATAGTACGTTTTTTTTTGGTACTAAGAAGATCTTTATTAAATTTGAATTTTGTTAAAATATGTGAAATTCACATTGAGTATTATTTCTGTACTCTAAGAAACTATTTTCTAATATAAAGAAAAATATACTCGATATACCGAGTAGAAGAAAATGATTCTTATTATAAAGCAAACTGATTATTTAAAAAAACAAAAAAAATATTTCCTTAATCGAACATAATTCTTCTTATTATTAAAAACAATGTTTACTCATAATAAGAAACAGACTTCTTATTATCAGAAAAGTTTTTCCTATACACTATTTCAAGTTCAATTTCCTTATTATGAGAAAATCGTTTTCTGAGTGTAATATCGTTGGTCTAAAACTATGAAAATACATTTCACTAAATTTAATTTATTTTTTTTTTGTCAGAAACATTTTATATCTGAATGAGAATTTGAATATCAAGTGAAAAATCAAATCATGCATTTTAATTAATTGTTGCTATTTTTTAAATACATAAAATGCTTTTATAAATATAAACTCAGAAACTTTATTTTTATTTCAAAATACCTTTGGTTATTTTTACCTCTAGCACAAAATATGTTTACTGCAAATATGTTTTCAATCAAATTATATGAATTCTTTTGAATAGTGTCTTAATCATAATTAGTGCTATAGATTAAAAATATTATCAAAATGATTCACTATGTGAGGGATCATTGTGACATCCATTTTTTTCTTAATAAGGTTTGCTATTTCAATTATAATATGTTTGCTGCAATCAAGTTTTTTTTCGATTGATTTACACTACATTTTGTAAATTGAAAAAAAACTTATTTATTTTTAATGAATTTATTGCAATTCTACATTTATTTCTATCCATCATGAAATGGCAAACCTTACTCAGGAGAAATGTCAAAAGAGCGGCAAGAAATATGGCGTCGTTTGCTGTCCCTGTCGCTCTACTTTTGTAGCGTCCCTGCTGAAAAACCCTTGAAAAAAACTTTTGTAGCGCTCTTATTGAAGAACCCTTTAAAATAAAGTGTAAATAATATAATAAAAAAAAATAAAATGTGAAGCAAATAAGTAAAATAAATAAAAAATATATAAATAAAATTAAATAAAGTAAAATAAAAGAAAGTCAAACAAATGCAAATAAAGTCAAATGAAATCAAATTAATTAAAATAAAAGCAAACAAAACCAAATAAAGTCAAATGAAATCAAATAAACTAAAATAAAGTCAAATAAAGTAAAATAAAGACAAATCAAATAAAATAAAGTCAAACACACAAACCAAAATGAAATCAAATAAACTAAAATGAAGTCAAATACAGTCAAATAAATTTGAAATAAAATAAAATAAAATAAATTAAATACAAAATTAATTAAAATTAAATAAATTAAAAGAAAAAAAACTAAATTCAAATGAAATAAAAATAATTGAAATAAAATCAAATAAACTAAAATAAAATCAAATAAATTAAAATAAAGTCAAATACAGTCATATAAATTTGAAATATAATAAAATAGATTAAATTTAAAATAAATTAAAAGACAATTAAATTGAAATGAAATAATTAAATAAAATGTATAAAAAAGTAAAATAATTTATATAAATTAATATAATGTCAAATAAATTTAAATAAAAATAAATAATGCCAATTTATATCAAATAAAATCATTATATTTATTATTATATCAAATATTTAAAAAAATAAAATAATATGATACAAATAAAAAAAAAAAAGATATAAATACTATAAACTTCATATAAAGAATTTTATTTTTTTAATATTTTTAAAATTATTTATATAAAATTTATAATAATAAGATTAATAATAATAAGTAAAAATATTAAATTTCAAAAAATATTTGTTTTTAGTCTATTCTAAGGCTATAAACTTCTCGACGATCTTAACTCGTGTAAAATGAATTGAGTTGAATTATGACCGAGCACCACTTAATTGAGCTGTCTGACAGCTCGTCGTCGTCTCACTGTCAGACTGACTGTCTATCCGTCTCCCTAACCTTTATTCTTGCCATCGGACGGTCTATGTGTCCGTCGTACGGGCCTGTTTTGGCCATTCATTGAGTATACTGTCAAAACTTGCCATAACAGCCTTTTAGATCACACAACAAATGAATTTCATTTTTTATTTAAAAGAAAAATAAAAATACAAAATTAATAAAATAATATTTTTTTTATTATTAAATTGAAAAAATAAAAAAAAAACAAAAAATTCTCATTTGAGATTTTGTTCTTAGCATAAATGGCGCGAAATATAATAAAAATAATAATAATAGTAAAATGCATCAAATAGCAGATTAATTGACAGCACAGTAGCTGCAAAGCCGATAAATTGCTGCGGCTCAGAAAAACAAAATCGAGTTCGTGTGCTGCAAATATTTCGACTGCAGCCGAGAGAGAATGCGCACCCAGTTTTTATTTTTTGTTAATGCAGTTCAAGAACTTTTATTACTTGATTTAGCATAATTTATGCTCGCTTTTGTTATTGGTATTGTTACTTTTATTGTTGTTTTTGGCATAACACTAAAATAACTAAGAATTTTAAAGTTTTAGTTTAATCTTAGTGATGAAGTTAATTGAGAAATAAATTATTATCTAATTGTAATAGGTAAAAAAAATATAATTTTTTTAATTTAATTTTTTTTTTTAAAGTAATAATACTATTTTCCCAAGGTCATTGCAGTCACTAAAAGACCTCAGCACACACAGCCATTTGCTGCATTTTTTCTTTATTTTTTTAAATATTTGTGCTGTTGTTGCGTTTGTCATTGTTGTTGCTGCCTACCTCCACAGCGCAGTGACAACATGTCCAGCAACATGTGATTGGATTTACATAAGCGGTGCGCTACGCAGCCCAGCGCCACTACATGGGCGTCAACCGCATTTGAGTGGCTCATAAAATCTGGCATAAACTAAGCATTGCATAGCAAATAAATTGCAACAGCAATAATCCGCCGCCAGCAACAGTCAACAGGCAGCAACAACATACGCAACATGATGCGATTTCGATCTTAATTAGAGTTCCAACTAGCATAATTAAACAACACATTGACGTGTGCTGATTTGCAAACGACGCCTGACACAATGCAATAAAAGTTGTCAACATAAAACGCGAATTAATTAGAAAAATTCAATTAAAAGCAGAAATAAATTCCACAATATCACTTTCATAATTAATGCAATGCGTTAATTAGCAGCTTTGTTGATCAAGACATTTAATCACTTAATTGATTTTTTTTTTCAATTCATTTGCATTGCCTACTTGTTAAATGCATTTCTAATGCTGCATAATAGAATAAGTTAGATACATATTTTTTTATGAAAAAATACATTGAAATTAGAATAAATTTCAAATTATTTGTGATAAATCAAAAATAATTGAATAAAATGTTTTTAGTGTTAGAAGAAAAGTAAAAATAAGAAGTATATATAGTGTATGCAAAAAAAATAACAAAATTAAAGAAAATCAGATTAAAAGGCAACATAAAGACAGAATAAAGATATGCTAAAGACACTATAAAGATAAAATAAAGACATGAAAAATATAAAATAATGAAGGAATAAAGACAGAATAAAGAGAGATTAAACGCCGAATAAAGCAAAGATAAAAACAGAATAAATATAGAAAATAGAAAAAATTAAGGCAGAAAAAAGATAGAAAAAAGACAGATTGAGATAGGATTGATATAGAATTGAAATAGAATAAAGACAAAATACTGACAGAATATAAACCAAATGAAAATAGAATAAAACAGAATAAAAACAGAATAAACGGACAAAGAGAGGATAAAGGAGGATAACGAAAGATACAGAAGGATAAGAGACATATTAAAGTCAGATAAAAAACATTGTTAAGCTATATTTAATACGAATAAAGTCTGAATAACTGCTGAATAAATTCATAATAGAGACAGAATATTGAGAGAATAGAATTAAAATAAAGAAGGTAAGAAGTTTAAATAAAGACATATGTATTAAAGACAGAAAAAATACATATTAAAGACTGAAAAAAGACATATTAAAGACAGAAAAAAGATAGAATAAAGACAGAGTAAAGGCAGAATAAAAACAGAATATAGACAGACCAAATCCAAAATAAAGACATAATTAAGATATAATAAAGACATAAAAAAGACACAATAAAGTCAAATTAAAGACATAATTAAGACATATTTTATAAGAATTAAGATTAATGAAGTCTGAATAACTGCAGAATAAATCCATAATAGCGACAGAATTTTGAGAGAATAAAATTAGAACAATGAAGGTTAGAAGTTAAAATAAAGACATATTAAAGACAGAAAAAAGACATATTAAAGACAAAATAAAGACAGAACCAAATACAGAATAAATACAGAATAAAGACAGACAAAATACAGAATAAAGACAGACAAAATACAGAATAAAGACAGACAAAATACAGAATAAAGACATAATAAAGATATAATATGTGTTTAATATGTCCCTTATTATGTCTTTATTATGTTTTTATTATGTCTTTATTATTTCTTTATTCTGTAATTTGTATGTCTTTATTTTGTGTTTATTCTGTCTTTTTTTCTGTCTTTAATATGTCTTTATTTTAACTTTATTCCTTCTTTATTCTAATAAAGACGGAATAAACATACAATATAGACACAATAAATAAAAGACATATTTAAGACATATTTTATAAGAATTAAGATTAATAAAGTCTGAATAATTGCAGTATAAATCCGTATTAAAGACAGAATATATAGAGACTAAAATTAGAATAAAGACAAATTAAAGACATATTAAATACAGATTAAAGACAGAAGAAAGGCAGAGTAAAGACAGGATAAAGACTGAATAAAGACTGAATAACGATAGAATAAAGAAGTAATAAAGACAATTTAAAGAAATAAAAGACAAAAATTAAAGACAGATTTCAGATTAGATCAAAAGCTGAAAAAAATGAAAATAAAGACACAATAAAGAAAAACATAGACAGAATAAAAGCTGAATAAAGTCGTTTTAACGACGTAATAAAGACATGTTTAAGATAGAATTAAGACAAATTTAATAAGAATTAAGACTTAATTCTAAAAAATACACATAGATTAATAGATAATTGATTAAAAATAAAAACAGAATAATTAGAATATACCCTGAATGAATATATTTTTAATTTTTGCAATAATTAAATGATTTCTGCAATTAAATCACCTAGAAAAACATGATTATAACATAAATAGTTCAAAGCATTATACCGAGAAAATTGATTTTACTACATAAATGTATTTAATGCAGAATAAATCTATATTTAATGTAGTTCTACTAATTTCTTTTACTTTTTAAACACATTTGTATTTACTGCATTTAGAAAAACATGATTGCAAAAGAAATAGTTCAAATAATACACCAAGAAAATTTACTTAACTACATTAAAGTATTTATTTTGAAAAATGTAGTTGTACTAATTTATTTACTTTACTACACAATGTATATGATATACGTTGTCTACATTATGCAGAAATTGTAGTATGCATTTATTTAGTATGCATTTTGATTAAATTTAAATTTTGTTTACAAATGCAGTATATTCACGTTATACATTATGTAGTATTATACATTATGTAGTATTATACATTATGTAGTATTACACATTATGTAGTAAAAACAAATTCATTTGCTTTTAGCAGTAAATCAAATTCTTGTGTCTTTTTCTATTTTGTTTCATTTTTTTTTGTTTCTTTTTCTGTTTTGTTTCTTTTTTTTTTGTTTCTTTTTCTGTTTCAAACATTATTTTTTTCGTATAAATAATGCTGTCAATTTGATATATAAAAAATTGATTACATGTTATAGATCTGTTTTTTTTTCTTTTTGCTCTGCGCTAAACTCCAAAAAATATTGCATAAAATTTACATTTTTCGATGATGAAATTATTTGCAAATGAAAACATTTGACTGCGCGCCACATTCCAAGCCTACTGCCGAAGCGTTTGGCACGCGATTGATTCTGAGCGGCAAGAAGTGCGCGGCAAAGAAAAAAAGTGTTGCATAAGCGCAGGCGCGAAAACACACACGCCACCAATATGTGGCAACAAATGAGGCCTAAAGAAAAACTGAAAAAAAACAAAAACCAAAAATTGAAAATTAAAAATAAAAACACTTTTAACGTGGCTAAATTTAATTGCAACTTTGTTAGTGCGTTGCAATTTAATTTAATTTGGTGCTGCAATTAAATTAATTTGATTTTTCAGTTTTTTTTTGTATCAGTCTTTGCTGTTCTTTTATGTATTTAATTTGCGTGGTAAATGTTTTTTTGGCATAATCATTTAATTTTTATTTTTATATTTTTTAGCATCACCTAATGGCCAAGAGCATTATATAATAAATATGCACCATTAATTGGCGAAAAACAATTAATTGAGCGAAACAAGCGTGGCCAACGCACGCGCCCCATTAGTTGCCAGGTTCGAGCCAAAAAGAAAAACGGCGATTTCTAAATTTCGATAAATTTATCTGAGCGATAAAAAAAAAAATCGCCAGCAATTAGTGCGCAGCAATATGAGCAGCAGCAGCAACAGCTACAATACACATGAGCCATAGCCAAAATGGGTCGCGGAAATGAAGCATTTAAGCGTGGAGAAAATAAATTCACTTTTAGTTTTTTTTCTTTTCATTTTTTTTTCTTATTTCCTCTTTTTTTTAATTTCCCCATATTTTTTTCTATATTTTTGCATTTACTGTTAGTTTTTATAGGTTTTTTTTCGCACAACTTAAAATTTATCAATGTTGCTGTTGATCGTCAATATGGGCGGCAACTTCCTTCAGCTGTCTTGCATGTCCGTTGACTGAAAAGCAGTATATACGACATGAACTAACTTAGTTTAACGTTTTGTCGTTGCATAGTTCAAATTAAACAAGATATTTAAATTATATCGCCAAAACTCAGCAGTCTCAATCTCAAAATTTTTGAAGCCTAGTTTCTCATCTCGTATTTTCAAAGTATTATAGGTCGATCTGAATTTCGAATCCTAAATTTCGAATAGACCTAAATTTCGAATAGGTCGACCTAAATTTCGAATCTCAAAATTGTTCGATATTCTCGTCTTCTGCGCATCATTATTTAAACTAAGTTTAACTTTAAAAAAAAATCAATAATAGCGACAGAATGTTGAGAGAATAAAATAAGAACAAAGAAGGTATCAAGTTAAAATAAAGACGTATTAAAGACAGAAAAAAGACATATTAAAGACAAAATAAAGACAGAACAAAATACGGAATAAAGACAAAATAAAAACAGACAAAATACCGAATAAAGACACAATAAATATATAACATGTCTTTATTATATCTTTATTATGTCTTTATTAAATCTTTATTATGTCTATATTTTATCTTTATTATGTCTTTTTTTCTGTCTTTAATATGTCTTTATTTTAACTTTATTGCTTCGTTATTCTAACGAAGACAGAAGAGTTAAACTTAGTTTTAACTCTCAACATTTTTGACGGAAACCTTTTGAATGACAATTTTACTGTTTTCTGTCGGTGTATGAGTTCAACTTATTTATTATTATATGTACAGTCGGAAAAAATTCCGAATTTGTTAGTAATTTCATTTTAAATGACTGAAGTAGGTTGTTACAACTAATTTTGTGTTTCTTACGACATTTCTAATGTAAGTTTAAATAATATTTAAATGAAAATTGAAATTTGTATTACAATTTAAATTTCCTACCAACATTTGGTATAATTTCCTCTGATAGTATTTAAGAGTATTTCAAATATTTGAGTAACAAAAATTATTTGTAGCAAAAAAAATTAATTTCTAATTTTATTTATTTATATTTCTCTGAAAATTTTCGAAAATGTTATTCCTTGAAGTCTTCTTTTTTTTGTCCTCTATTTTTTCTAACAATTCTCCGGCAGCACACACTCGTCCTTCGTATTTAGAATATAGCCCTCCTTACACTGACAGCCGATGAAGCACTGTTCGGTGCAAAAATCCGCCTGCGGCGTATTGCAACGCGGCTGGCATACCGAGCCACATGCGACACGCACCATAGCCTCCGGACAAGCTAAAAATAATATAAAAATTAATACAAAAATAAATTATAATTATAATAAAATAATTATAAGTTATATTATCGTAAAACAAACTATTTAACTATAACAAATATAATATGTTTAAAAATAATTATTCTAAATTAATTATAAAAATAAATATTATTTTAATAATATTCAAAAACTCACGTTCATCCGCCAAATTAATCAGACCAGCCTCGGTAGGAAGCAGCATAGTGCCCAGTACTAAAAGCAAAACCAGACAGGGCCAAAACATGTGAGAGCTACTCGAAGACATTCTACGGAAATGCTTAATTTTAAACTAAAATAAAATTGTAGATGTTCTACAGCTTTTATAGTAAACACAACAAGATTTTATACCTGGTTGAAATACTGTAATCCAATGAAATATGTTAACGAAATACTACTGAATTTAATTAGTATTCATTATTAAGACTACATACGCTTTTATTTAATACGAAACTACGGAAGACTTCAATTTTGTTAAAACTTAACTTAAATCGAGAGAATTACTTGATGACGTGAGACAAAACTGGTTGGACAAATAGTAAAACCAGCCACCTTTTTTATTATTGTTTTTTTTTTAGCTTTTATATAACCCTTTCACTACCATAGCACATTTTATCATATATTATTAAACTATACGATGAAAATCTAACGAGTTCATTAATACTGTTGATAGATTTCTAAAATGCTTCTTAAATGTTTCGTATATGTTTCGTACATGTTTTGTACAGGTTTCGTACATGTTCTCTACATGTTTCCTACATGTTTCCTACATGTTTCGTACATGTTTCGTACATGTTTCGTAAATGTTTCTTAAATGTGTCATAATGTTTTTTAAATTATTCTTAAATGTTTCATAAATATTTCTTAAATTCTTGTTAAATATTTCGTAAATGTTTTTCTAATGTTTTAAAATTGTTGTTCCGACCAACCAATCAACCGAATCAGTTCTTTTAACTTTTAAAACGATTCTTATCGACAAAACTAAAAGACTTTGTAGTTTTGACTACAACCAAGTTATAACATTTTTAGAACAATTTGATGTGATGTGTTATTTAAAGTATTTACTGAATATGTCAATTTCGTGGAACAAATTTGTATTAAGAAAAAAAATGTCGAATTTTTATATTATATATATATCATTTTTATATAAATATAACTTTTTATTTAAATAAAAAATTCATTCCGTAAAGTCGTCTTTTTTTGTCGTCTATTTTTCACTAACATTTCTCTGGCAGCACACACTCATCCTTCGCATTTAGAATATAGCCCTCTTTACACTGACAGCCAATGAAGCACTGCTGTGTGCAAAAATCCGCCTGAGGCGTGTTGCAACGCGGCTGGCAGACCGAGCCACAACGGACACGCACCATAGCCTTTGGACAAGCTGAAAATAGAATGAAAGGTTTTTTAAAAAATCAAATTTAAAATAATATTTTCATCTTTTTGGTAATAAAAAAAATTTAAATAAAAATATTATTATAAATATACCAAAGAATAGAAATTTGTTGCGCCAACCAACTTATTCGATTCTTTAAACCGCTAAGTCGGATTTCTCAATCGCATATTCGGCACTCTCAATCGCTTAGTCGGTTCTCCCATGCGCTATGTCGATTCTCTCAACCGCTTAGTCAGTTATCTAAACCGTTTACACGGTTTTTATGGTAAAAACTAAAAGTTTGGTCTACAACCAATTTCAAACAGTTTTAGAACTATTTGAAATTTAGCCTAATATTTCAAGCATCAACCAAATATAGCTTTCCATCTACAAAAATACTTTTTAATCTTATAAAGTTGGTTGTTACAACTAACTTTTTCATTATCTAACCTCATCCAAAAAGAGGTTTTTTTCTGTGTGTATAAATAAAACTTACGTTCATCCGCCAAATTAATCAGACCAGCCTCGGTGGGCAACAGCATAGTGCCCAGTACTAAAAGCAAAGCCAGACAGGGCCAAAACATGCGAGAGCTGCTCGAAGACATTTTGCGTACGATGTTAAATATGAAACTGGAATAAAATACGTGAAATTCTACAGCTTTTATAGTAAAAACTATACATTTTGTTGGTGTTAATATTTAAAATCATGTGAAATATGTAAACGAAATAGTGAATTGAATAAGTATTCAATAAAAAGAATACCTAGAAATTCTTTTTTTAATATGAGTCTGCGAATAACTTATGTTTTGTTAAAACTTGTCTTAAATCGTGAGAAGTTCTTGATGACGTCAGACAAAACTGGTTGGGCAAATAGCAAAACTAGCAACATTTTATTTTAATATTGTTTTATTTTTTGCTTTTTATTTAACCCTTTCACTACCATAGCACATTTTAATATATTATTAAATTATACAATGAAAGGCTAACGAGTTCGTTAATACTGTTAATAGATTTCTAAAATGCTTCTTAAATGTTTCGTACATGTCTCGTACATGTTTCTTAAATGTTTTATAACTGTTTCCCAAATGTTTCAGAAATATTTCTTAAATTTTTCTTAAATGTTTTGTAAATATTTCTTAAATGTTTCCTAAATGTTTAATAGATATTTCTAAAATTCTTCTTAAATATTTTGTAAGTGTTTCTTAAATATTTCATAAATATTTCTTAAATGTTTCGTAAATGTGTCTTAAATATTGCTTAAATGTATCTTAAGTGTTTCATAAATATTTCTTAAATTCTACTTAAATATTAAGTAATGTTTCTTCAATGTTTCTAAAATGTTTCCAAAATGTACTCTGATTATAAAGTTGTTGTTCCAACCAATCAACGTATTCGGTTCTCTTAACTGTTAAAACGATTCTTATTGACAAAAAAGAGTTGTATTTTTGACTACAACTAAGATATAACATTTTTAGAGCAATTTTGTGTGTATATAAGATATTATTAAGAATACTTACAAACGGATGTCCAAAGTGTAACCTCTTTATGTTTTACTTCAGCGTATACAAATATATAAAACTCAAAATAATACATTTTACAATACATGTATTTAGAAAAAATTTAATATATTTTAAAATTCAAATTTTATACTTTCCTTTAGTAAGAGAAAAAAGTTTTTAATCAAAACGTAAAAATATGTTTACAAGAATCATTTATAAATCAGGCACGTGTCATCAATAGTTGAATTGGTCGTTTAACATGCCGATGGTGGGACACATTGGCCGGCATTGTTGAGCACAAAGCCAGGTTTACACTGACATCCGACGATGCACTGAAAGGTGCAGGCCCGAGGTGGAGGACTATTACATCTGGGGGGACAAGCGCTGCCGCAGTTGTTGAAGACTTCATTAGGACCACACTCTACAAAAAGAAACATTAAATTCTTCACAAATTCAAAACACTACAACAAAAAAAACATACCTTGTGCCAGTGTTTGATCCATCAACAACATTAGACCTGCGATGAGCAGCACCAATTTGATATCTCGTCTCAAATGCATTCTAACAAACTGAATACTAAAAGTGCACAACTTTGTAATTTATACTCGCAATTTTAATTATTTACTTAATCTAAGCAAATACATGCTAAAAATAACGAGGGAAATTACATTTTATCTATGCCGAATGTATCGCAAAAATGCTAAATTTATTCACAATTATTTTCAAACATCATAAAATAAATCGTAATGACTTGCTTTATCGCGAAAGTAATTAAAATAATGAAATCTTACTGAAATTACTGTGGGGTATTCAAAAAATAAAATATACAAAACTCAACTAGGGTAAATAGAATCTGGAGTTGACGGTAATTAAGTATACTTACACTCAGTAAAAAAACATGGTAAATTAATAGTATTTCAATAGAAATACAATAATTTATACCACTTAAATGTTGGTCAATAGGATGTGTCCCATTAGTTCAGTAATATTGAAACTGTTAATACAACATGTTGGTGATTCATAAATTGTATAATTTATACCATAAATTGTACAATGTATTAATTACAATAAGCAAAACCTATGAAAAGTTAATGATACGTATTATTAATTTTATGATATAGTCGTATTACATTTTCCTAGTATTTTATTAAAACTAAAATAGATTTTAGTTATTTTATTGTATAATTTATTTTATTTAAATGTCGAAATTGAAATTCACTTTTAAAAAATGGATTTCTAAAATGCTTCTTAAATATTACGTACATGTTACGTAAATGTTTCGTACATGTTTCGTAAATGTTTCGTACATGTTTCGTAAAGGTTTTATAATCTTTTTTAAATGTTTCTTAAATTTTTCTTAAAAATGGAAAATGGATTTTAGTTATTTTATTGTATAATTTATTTTATTTAAATGCCCAAATTGAAATTAACTTTTAAAAAATCCAGACACATGAAATACTATCAAATTAATTAGAAAACTTTTGATTTAAAAAAAAGAAAAAAAGAATCATTCATAAATCAAGCACAATGTCGTCAATAGTAAAATATGTCGTTTAACATTGCGATGGTAGGACACATTGGCCGGAATTGTTGAGCACATAGCCAGGTGCACACTGACATCCGTAGATGCATTCCAAGGTGCAAGTCTCAATCGGAGGACTACTGCAACTGGGGGGACATTCGCTGCCGCAGTAGTAGAACACTTCATTAGGACCACACTCTGACTGACAAAAGAAATATTACATATTTCACATATTCATTACACTTAAACAAAAAAAAAAGCACGTACCATGATATGCCAGTGTTTGATCCATTAGCAAAATTAGACATGCGATGAGCAGCATCAAATTGATATCTCATCTCAAATGCATTCTAACAAACTAAATTCTAAATGTGCACAACTTTGTAATTTATACTGGAAAATTTAATTATTTACTTAATCTAAGCAAAATCATGCTAAAAATAGCAAAGGAAATTAATTTTTATCTATGCCGAATGTATCACAAAAATGCTAAATTAATTTAGAAATATTTTTAAAATCATAAAATAAATCATAATGACTAGCCTTAACGCGAAAGTAATTTAAAATAATGAAATCTTACTGAAATTACTGGGGGTTTTCTAAAACTAAAATATACAAAACTCAACTGGGGTTAATCGAATCTACACCCAGAAAAAAAAATTCCCTGAAATCCCATTAAAATTGGTCAATAGTACAATTATTGATTTAATAGTATACACAAAATAAATCTTTTCATATAAACTCAATGACAATGTCATGGTTTCTTCAAGTATTTAATGGTATTTTCCGTTTAAAATAATAATTTATCCTATTGACTATGTTTAATAGTAAAAAAACTATTATTTATATAGTATTTTTTTCTGGGTGTGGAGGTGACGATAATTAATGATTATTTCACATTAAGAAAAATTTAATATATATTTAAATTCAAAATTTATACTTTCCTTTATTAAAAGAAAATAAATTACCTATTAGAACGGACACATATTTTTACGAGAATCATTAATAAATGTCATCAATAGTAAAATTTATTGTTTACATTCCGGTAGTCGGACACATTCGCCGGCATCGTTGAGAGAAAACTGAGGTAGACACTCACATCCTTTGACGCACTGCTTGGGGCATTGTACATCCGGTTGATTGCACCTGCTGGGACAGGCGCTGCCGCAACGTCTGAAGATCGCATTAGGACCACACTCTACAAAACTAAAAATTTAATTTTTCACAAATTCAACATATTTTAAAAAAACGTACCTTCTGCCAGTGTTAGATCCATCAACAACATTAAACCTACTAAGAGCAGCACCAAATTGATATCTCGTCTGAAATTCATTCTAACAAACTAAATTCTAAATGTGCAAAATGCTATTGTTTATACTCGAAAATTTTATTATTTACTAAATTTAATTGTTATGCTGAAAATAGCGCGGAAAATTAATTTTCATCTGTGTCGAAAGTAATGCCAAATTATTTGCAGTTATTTTTAATTTCATAAAACAAATCGTATGGTGGACACGCTCGTGATTTGATTTATTGTTTGACCTTACACAAAAAAAAAATTCTACCAACAACCAGTATTCATCATATTGATGAATTCTTTCATTGAATTAAAATCGTATTTTTTAAATGTTTTTCAATTTCAATATTTTTTTTAACATTAAATTTCAAACTAAAATTTGTCGCTATTTACACATTTATGTATTTTTAATTCTTATATGAGTTATAATATTTAATTACTAATTATACATTATATTGATGAATTTTGTACATCAAACCATATTTATTTAAATATCATAAATCTTATCAGAATTATAAATACATAAATGTATAAATTGAGACAAATTTTAGATTGAATAAAAAATATTGAAAATGAAAA
The DNA here is from genome assembly GCA_951804985.1 of Dryomyza anilis. NCBI lineage: Eukaryota > Metazoa > Arthropoda > Insecta > Diptera > Dryomyzidae > Dryomyza > Dryomyza anilis. The sequence goes on from OX638133.1 coordinate 25,976,524, forward strand.
TATGATTTTAGTTCAATGAATAAAATCATCAATATGATGAATATTGGTTGTTGGCAGAATTTTTTCGTTGTGTGTAGCTTCACCGCGAACGTAATTAAAACAATAAAGTCTCACTAAACGGGATTTTTTTGTTATTTTGTTTGGGGGTTTCCTAAAAATAAAATTTACAAAACTCTTAAATAATAAAAATAAAAAAATAAACACACGCGGCATTATTTGTTGTTACCGCCGTGTTTGGTCATCGGTGCCGACTCTGTGATCAGCAAATATTTGGCAAGGTGTGATTTTTGGATTCGTTGGATTTATTGCGCTTTTTTTTGTGACTCGTACAGCCCATTAATGCCGTACGGCGGCATGCACAACGAAATCCGTTAATTAGCGGTAAAATACTTACGAAAATGCACACAGATGGCCGCACTGCGCGGCAGGCATGCAGGGTTTCCGATGACGGTTATTGCAAAAAGTTGAATTAAGTTAACTAGGTAAGCAATACGCGAAAAATTAATTTATTTATTTTAAAACTCTCAAAAGTTCATAAGCTAAAATTTTGAGTATTCTAAAATAAATACCATCTTTAATTGGAATATATATTCTGGAATATATATGAAATTCGATAATATCATAATTAAAGAATACTGAAATTCTATTTTATTCAATTCTATTCAATTCTATTTAATTCTATTCAATTCTATTCAATTCTATTCAATTCTATTCAATTCTATTCAATTCTATTCAATTCTATTCAATTCTATTCAATTCTATTCAATTCTATTCAATTCTATTCAATTCTATTCAATTCTATTCAATTCTATTCAATTCTATTCAATTCTATTCAATTCTATTCAATTCTATTCAATTCTATTCAATTCTATTCAATTCTATTCAATTCTATTCAATTCTATTCAATTCTATTCAATTCTATTCAATTCTATTCAATTCTATTCAATTCTATTCAATTCTATTCAATTCTATTCAATTCTATTCAATTCTATTCAATTCTATTCAATTCTATTCAATTCTATTCAATTCTATTCAATTCTATTCAATTCTATTCAATTCTATTCAATTCTATTCAATTCTATTCAATTCTATTCAATTCTATTCAATTCTATTCAATTCTATTCAATTCTATTCAATTCTATTCAATTCTATTCAATTCTATTAAATTCTATTCAATTCTATTCAATTCTATTCAATTCTATTCAATTCTATTCAATTCTATTCAATTCTATTCAATTCTATTCAATTCTATTCAATTCTATTCAATTCTATTCAATTCTATTCAATTCTATTCAATTCTATTCAATTCTATTCAATTCTATTCAATTCTATTCAATTCAGAAATGTGTCTAAAATGTAACTGAAATTCAACTTTCTATCATATCGTATAAGTCACGAACTCAATTATCAAATACTTGAGGACTAATCGAGCAACTTTTACTTAATACTGAATAATACATACAATATATGTGAAATTTAAATTATTCTGCATTTTATAGTACTTCAAATTTGAGTTTTTGACCGAAGATATCCGCATGTACCTATCGTATACGATATATCATAAGAAATACAACTAAAATAACAAATGCCAAAATTTCGAAAAATTATATATTATCATTAGATTTCAACAGTATGTTAAAAGGTATAAAAAAAAAGTTATCAATCAGATTTTGACACGATTTAAATGCGTAAAATACAAGAGATATATAAAACTAAAAAAAACTGAACTTGAACTTGACTCGATTTAACACTCATAAAAATAGATAAAACAAAAACCGAAAAAATGTATCTATTTTTACTCGAACTACAACAACAGCACAAATAGGCCCTATACAGCTAAAATGCTAAGACCATAACTAGTTTGAACTATAGCGCATAAATAACACTTTTGGCCGAAAACAAACAAAAGATTGTCGGCTCGAACAAAGTGCGGACTGTTAACGCACATAAATAAAACAGTTAATGCGTTAAAACGACGCGTGTGATATACCGTGACACAATATTTAAACGACCAGAAACGCATGAGTAACGTGCTTCCGTGCTGCGCGTTAACAAGTGTTGGGGCGGAAGCTGTCTGCGCACGCTTCTAAAACCCGCACACAGACTGAAATGTTTTAAAGCGGCTTTTCGAATAGCTCTGCTTGACATATAAGGTTTTAAAGTTACCTCAAAGTCAGTTGTAACCTTTTTGTTTAAATGTTTAAGTTGTACATTTGAATTTTATTTGATTTCACGCACTCATTCGTTCATATTTTTTCGTGTTTATTCGTTATTCGTTATTCATATGCGTAGCAGTTTATGTTAATTTTTTCAGTTTACGATCTACAGAGCCGTTTAGCGGCTTGTTAAGCCGATTTATATTAACGGCAAACTAAATAAAGAATCTTTATGTAAATTTTAGAAGATTTTAAATTATTTGATGTTTGAATTTAATACTTTTAGAAAGTTTATCAAAAATTTTAATTATTCGATTTATTGAATTTTTTCATAATTTATCATTTTATTCGCTTTAAATTGAGTCTTTAATTTTCGAAGTAATTTATAAAATTTGCATAATTTAAAGTTCTTTTATATTTTCAGCATCAAAAACCGCATATTTCACGTTAAATACTATGAGTTTTTTTTTTCTTAAACAGTGCTTTTAATAATCGTTAATTTCATGTAATTAATTACAAAAAAAAAAAAAAACAAAATCTGGAAAACCCCATAATGACTCACAAGAAATTTTCCTTAAAACAGCCTTTGAATCATTATGATTAATCCATATTACATTTGTATAATGAGCAAGAATTAAAGTTGGGAAACGCAACAAAAATTGTACATTCCAGTAATAAAATATATAAAATTTTATTTAGCTAATTCAACATTGTCTGCTAAGTTTTATTTATGTTGTCTTCTCTTTTGTCATCTAAGTTTTATTTTGAGTTATCGTCTAAGTTCTCTTCTATATTAACTTTAAAGATGTCTACTACGATATCTATTATCGTCTAATTTTTCTTCTACATTATCTCTTCTACATTATCTCTTCTACATTATCTCTTTTACATTATCTCTTCTACATTATCTCTTCTACATTATCTCTTCTACATTATCTCTTCTACATTATCTCTTCTACATTATCTCTTCTACATTACCTTTAAAGATGTCTACTACGATATCTATTATCGTCTAATTTCTCTTCTACATTATCTCTTCTACATTACCTTTAAAGATGTCTACTACGATATCTATTATGGTCTAATTTCTCTTCTATATTATTTCTTCTACATTATCTTTAAAGATGTCTCCTACGATATCTACAAGCTTTTCTTTTTTTATATTATCGTCTAAGTTCTCTTCTACATTATCACTTCTACATTATCTTTAAAGATGTCTACTGCGATATCTATTATCGTCTAATTTCTCTTCTACATTATCTTTAAAGATGTCTACTACGATATCTATTATCGTCTGAGTTCTCTTCAACATTATCTCTTCTACATTATCTTTAAAGATGTCTACTACGATAACTACAAGGTTTTCTAATTTTTTAAATTATCCTATAGATTATCTTATAATTGATCTTCTATCTTCTGATCTATATTGTCTTTTACATAATATTCTTAGATGTCTAAATCTTTGTCTTTTAAGTTGCTTTCCAGTTCTAGTTGTCCTGCAAGTTCTTTTCTACATTCTTATCTTGTATATTGTCTGAAAAAGTTTCTTTTGAGTTGTCTTACAAGTTCTGTACTACTTCGTCTTTCTTTCTTCTTTGTCTTCTATGTTATCTAAAACATTTTTTTATGTTTATCTTGGTTATCTGCTACGATGGCTTCTAAGTTGTATACTAAATTTTATTTTATATTGTCTACTAATTTGTCTTATAAAATGACTTTTGAATTGTCCTTCAAGTTCTCTTCTGGTATTCTCATCTTGTATACTGACTGCTAAATTTCTTTTCAACCGTCCTCCAAGTTCTTTACCACCTCACATTCGTTCTTTTCTCCGTTGTCTTCTAATTTATCTTATAAGTTTTATATTATGTTTAACTCAGTGGAGTTGTCTTATAAAATGTCTTTTTAAAGTGATTTTCTACGTTGTCGTCTAAGTTATTTTGTTCATTCTCTACTCATTTTTCTTTCAATGAGCCCTCTATTATTGTTTTCTATGTACTTAGTCTTTTTAGTTTTCTTTAAGTTGTCTTTCAAAAGAACTACGTTCTCTTCAAAGTTATCTGATACCATGCCTTCTAAGCTGTCTTTTAAATTTTCGACTTCTAAGTTACCTTAGCTATTTTCCCAGTTGTCTTTACCTTTTTATTTATGTTGTCTTTTAGTCTGTCTTTTAGTTATCTTTTAAGTTGTCTCTTATTAGTCTTTAAATTTGTATTTTAAATAGTCTTCTATATTGTCTATAAAATTGTTATTGAAGTTACCCTTAGTCGTTTTTAAGTTGTCTTTTAGTTGTCTTTTAATTTATCTTTTAATAGTCATCTATAGTCTCTATACAGTTGTTATTTAAGTTGTCCTTAAGTTGTTATTTAAGTTATCATTAAGTTGTCTATTAAGTTGCATAGCAAGTTATTTTCTATGTTGTCTTTAAGTTGTCTTTTAAATTGTCTATAAATTTGTGTTCTACGCTGTGCTACTACTAAGTTCTCTTCTATAGTGTATATTCTTGTTGTCATCTGTGGTATTCTAAAAATTTGTCTTTTATGCGGTTTTTTATGCTGTCTTATAAGTTATCTTTAAAGTTCTGGACTTCGAAGTTACCTATGATTTCTTATGCATTGTCTTTAAAATTGTCTTTTATGTTGCGTTTTAAATTGTCTTTTAAGTTGTATTATAATTTGTCTTTAAAGTTGTCTTTTAAGTTATCCTTAAGTTGTCTTTTATGTTGTGTTTTAAATTGTCTTCTAAGTTGCCTTACAAGTTGTCTTATAAGTTGTCTTTAAAGTTGTCTGTTATGTTGTCTTTTAAGTTGCCCTTTAAGTTGTCTTTTAACTTGTCATTTATTGCTGTTTTTCATGTTGTCTTTGAAGTTATCTTTGAAGTTGTTTTGTGAGTTTTCTTGTCAGTTTCCTCTGTCAATTGGCTTGTTACTTTTGAAATGTTTGACTGAAACTACAAGTGTCGGAAACCAGACAACGCGACAATGCATAATGATGCCTACAGTATTTAATTATTTAATTAACTCTTCAACGCATATGCAAATGTACAAATATGACCGGCAAAACATTTAATTAAATTAATCGTTTTATTTATTATTTTTTCTGCTATAATTCTGTTGAACATTGTATATATATTTTTTCTAAGCACCTATAATGTTCTGTAAACATTATTATTTATTAGTACAATTAAGTGTTAATATTAATTGATGCCATGGCATTGTGGTGGCGAGGTGCTGACTAACTACCTGACTGACTGACTGAGTGGCTGTTTAGACGTACTGTATTGTTTTATGTTGTGGGGCTGCAAATTGAGGTCTGTGCCAAGAATAGTTTTGCAGATTCTTTGACAGGTTCGCAAATCTCGTTTCGTCAGACACGTTTATGGTGGCTGGTACATATTATTTTTTTTTGCGTACAACCTTTTGCAGTTTGTAACAATGTGTTGCATAAAATGAGTGCCATTAAAAAATAACTCAATTAGCGACAACAATTTACCATAATTACAACAAATCGAACGAAATCTAATCGATGCCAAGCCAAACCAAGCCACGAGTCAAGAGTCAGGTGAGGTTTCCTGCCAGTTTTCTGGCGCATTTCTTGGTGTCTCCAAAATAATCACAACGTGGTGGGCGGCGTCGACGCTACAAATTCAGTTAATTGCATTGAAAATGCGTGGCTTTATTTTTATAATTTTAATTGCATTTCTTGCATATTTTATAACAATTAAATTTAATTGAATTGAATTTAGTTTTGGGTCATAGGGTGCCGACGATGCCTTTCACTTATATTTTGCTATATTCCGCATTCTCACAAATGACAACATGAGCTACGAATTAAAAAATTGTTACCTATTTTTCACAGTCTTTAACATTTTTAACCTGACATCTTCAAATAGCTTAAAATCGTCAAAATATTTTTGAATCAAATTTAATGCTGGCGACCGTTGCAATTTAAAGCTGCAATTAATTTGGATTAAATCAACACAAGAAGGCAGCTGTTCATGTTCAGGTTGTTGCTCGTTATACAAACAACAACGGCAATTGCTGCTCATGTCCATGCTCAGTGAATGTTTAAGCAATTTTAATGTGATTCGAACGTAATTTAAGACACGTGGACTTAACTGTTCGATGACGCTGCGGAAATTCTTAATTTTTGTGCTTATTAAAAATTTTACGGGAAAAGAGAAATTGTTGCGCTTTCCAAGATGACTATGCGAAATATTAGACAAATATTTGTTCAAAGATTTTATACTCAAGAACTTACCATGAAAATTAAAAAAAAAAAAAAATTTGTGCACTATATAGCTTTTACTTTGGAACTGTATAACATACATATAACATATACTGTATAACAATTTTATTGTCTAAAGGTTTTACTGTATAACAGTTTACTGTAAAACAGTTTACTGTTAACAGTTTACTGTATAATAGTTTACTGTATAACAGTTTACTGTATAATAGTTTACTGTATAACAGTTTACTGTATAACAGTTTACTGTATAATAGTTTACTGTTAACAGTTTACTGTATAATAGTTTACTGTATAACAGTTTACTGTATAATAGTTTACTGTATAACAGTTTACTGTATAACAGTTTCCTGTATAATAGTTTACTGTATAATAGTTTACTGTATAACAGTTTACTGTATAACAGTTTACTGTATAACAGTTTACTATATACAAGTTTACTGTATAACAGTTTACTGAATAACAGTTTATTGTATAAAAGTTTTACCGTATGACATTTTTACAACATAACCGTTAAACTATATAACAGTTTTACTATATAACAGTTTTACTGTATAAAAGTTTTACTGTATAACAGTTTTACTGTATAACAGTTTTATTGTATAACACTTTAACTGCATAACAGTTTTTCACATACAATTAAAGAAATTATAAAAAATACTAAAAATAAAAATTTAATTTAAATTAAACTGAAATTTAAAAAATAAATTAATAATTTGGTTGAACTTAAACTACATAATTTTCCCAAGTATCCGAACAAAAAAAAAAGCAAATAACACTAAAATCAAGAAAACTATTTTGGCCTTTGAGGCAATTACTTTAGCCAGCAGTAGCAACAGTTGGTGCTGCTGCTGAGCATTAGCACCTGTTTAAAAATCATTTTAAGCGGCGGCCAATGTTCTGTTGCTGCTGTTCTATATGTTGGTGCTGCTGCCATCGTCGTTGTTGTTTACATTTGGACAACTACATCGTGCTGTCGTTTTTTTACTTATTTTTTTTTGTGCCAGCATTAAACTGAATGGCGTGAAAAGGAGCTTAATTAAAAAAAAAAAACAATAAAACTACTTTTTGTGCATTTACTACATCGTTTTGGAAATTCTTCAGAATTCGTTACGGTCTCATTGTTCGTTGCCACTCGAACCGCGATTTGAGGCGACTCAATGAACGGCCTTTGTGGCAGCAACATCAACCAAAACAACAGCAGCAACAACAACAACAGTTTTTAAACATTTAATATTTCTGCTGTTTGCTTGGCTGCTGCTGCTGCCATTTCACAATACAGTGGCAACGCTGAATAATCAACGAAATTAAAATGCGGTTTAAAAATAAAAACCAAAGTTAGTGGAGCAGCAGCTGTTGCTACTGTTGTTGTTGCAGTTGCTGTTGTTTATATTGATGTTGCTGGTTTTGGTGAAAACCTAAACGCAGCTGTTAGAGTCGGTTTTTGCCTTAAGTGAAGTAATTAATTTATTAAAATGTGCATTATATGCGTTAAATGCATTCAAAGTATAAAAAAGAGTATAAAGAATATAAAGAATATAAAGAATATAAAGAATATAAAGAATATAAAGAATATAAAGAATATAAAGAATATAAAGAATATAAAGAATATAAAGAATATAAAGAATATAAAGAATATAAAGAATATAAAGAATATAAAGAATATAAAGAATATAAAGAATATAAAGAATATAAAGAATATAAAGAATATAAAGAATATAAAGAATATAAAGAATATAAAGAATATAAAGAATATAAAGAATATAAAGAATATAAAGAATATAAAGAATATAAAGAATATAAAGAATATAAAGAATATAAAGAATATAAAGAATATAAAGAATATAAAGAATATAAAGAATATAAAGAATATAAAGAATATAAAGAATATAAAGAATATAAAGAATATAAAGAATATAAAGAATATAAAGAATATAAAGAATATAAAGAATATAAAGAATATAAAGAATATAAAGAATATAAAGAATATAAAGAATATAAAGAATATAAAGAATATAAAGAATATAAAGAATATAAAGAATATAAAGAATATAAAGAATATAAAGAATATAAAGAATATAAAGAATATAAAGAATATAAAGAATATAAAGAATATAAAGAATATAAAGAATATAAAGAATATAAAGAATATAAAGAATATAAAGAATATAAAGAATATAAAGAATATAAAGAATATAAAGAATATAAAGAATATAAAGAATATAAAGAATATAAAGAATATAAAGAATATAAAGAATATAAAGAATTTAATTTATTTAAAGTTGTTTGTTTTTATTCGACCTTAAAATAGAGTAATGCAAAAACTAATTTGTCGGGCTCTAGGTCTACCAAATGCAATATGTATTTTGCACTAGTTCAAAAAACAACAACAGTAATTTGTCTAGGTAGACCTAGAGTCCAACAAATTAGTTTTTGAATTTAATTTATAAAAATATAAAAATTATAAATTGAATATATAAAATTGTAAAAACTAAAAATATCAGTAACAGTATATAAAAACTTTTTAACAATTATATGGCTTTCATAATTAATTAATTGCTGACAAATGTAATTCTTTAATTGTAGCAACAACGGCATTTATTACGTTTATTGAGCAATCAATTCAATGGCGGCAACAACGCCATCGCATGGCTTAATATTGACTTTTTAAACGAGGCACGAATGTCAATTACAACCAGCTGTCATCATTTCAAATAACTTATACTTCAAAGCAAATAGTTGAAATATTTAAAAATACAAAATTTCAATTATTTTTTAGATTGTTTTAATTATTTGCAGATTCAAAATATTATTTTTCGGAAGTTATATTCATAGCTATTGAGAATATAACTTCTGAAACTCAAGAATATTATTCTTGATACGTGTTTTAATCGCTATGAACTTTACTTCTGCAATTCAAGAAGAAAAACTGCAAATTCTATTTTCACAAATTTAACTTGTGCACGTCAAGAAAAATATACGCTCCTTATATTCTGATAATCATAAACTGAACTTCTGCAACTCATGAAAAAAAATTCAAATTAAACTTCTACAAATGATGATAAATTACGCTTATAGCCGTATTTCACTAATTTTATTCAAGAAGTTTAATTTTTGTAAGCCATGAATCTAACTTCTGAAACTCAAGAATATTATTCTTGATTCATTATTTGATAACCACGAACTTAACTTCCATAATTCAAGAAGAACTTTAGCAATCACTTTAATGATATCCCCGAGTTTAACTTCTGTAAGTCAAGAATAATATTTTCTATATTTCTTGATAGCCACGAATTTAACTTCTACTAATCAAGTAGTAAAATTCTGGATTATAAAATTATAGAATTGTTTTATATAATTTAGTATGCAGAAAAATTCAAATCTTAGCAAAGCCTATTTCTGATTTTGCTGTTTAGTATTTTATTAAACAAAAATTATTTTCTAAAACAAAAACAATTTTAAAAGTTATCTATTTAATCAAATCCAATGTTTTACTTATATGTTTTTGTTTTATAAGAAAAAAATTAACTTAAATTTTTCAATTTGCATTTGAAACTATAGCCTGAAAGATTTCGTAACCAAAGCAATAAAGTGCTGAAAATAAAACGTTATTGCGCCTTAGCACGTTATGCTGTTAACAACAGCCAGTTCTTTTTTTGAAGCCAATTCATTTGACCAACAAACGTATCGGACCAACAGACAAATAGCCAAATAGACCAGCATTTAAAATGGAAAATTTATTTTTAAAAGAAAAGCGTTGGGCTCGTTAACGGGCCGGCTGTCGTCTGGCTGTCTCACTGATTATATTTCAAACGTTCATCCACTTCATGCCTCCCTCAATGCAGTTCTGTGCCGTGCATAGTATGTCTGTGCAACGTAATAAGCTGGCAATAGTTTTATTGCCGACTCGTCATAAAGTGAAACAAATCGAAATGTTTCACTTTTTTTCGATAATGTAGCAGCAACAGCAATTGTTGCTGCTGTTGTCCATGCTTCAGCTGGCAATTAAAAACATTACGAAGGCTCCGTACAAATACACAATCATTGCAATTGGCAACAATATGAAGAAGAAGAAGACATAAAATAAAAATATCAAAAATAAATAAAATAAAACTTAAAAAATTAAAATTTTTAAATTAAGTATAACAAAAATTAAATATAATAAAAATAAAAAATTAAATAAAAACTAAAAAATAAATAAAAACTAAAAAATTAAATACAAATTATAAAATGCAAAAACAATTAAAAATTATAATAAAACTATTGCAAATTGGCGTTAAAAATTCCGTGATTTTTATGGCTCAGCAGCTGCCGAATTTCTATTGAATTTAACAAAAAGTTTTGCGCTTATTTTAATTGCCCCGGCTAACAAGGAAGCATTTTGCGTTGTATACGATATAAAAAAATTCAAATTGGGTAACACTAATCGTAGGATGAGGTCTGCGAAAGCAGCTAAATTTATTGCGAAAATATTAATATTTATTAAAAAAATGTTAAACATCAAAAGACTACATTGTAAAATTTACACTTTGTCGAACAATTACGAAATGGGCACTTCATAAAATAATGATATACTGATCTAAAATGTAAATATATGGAAAAGTAATTGGGATATTAAAATTCCTATTTATATTAAAAATTAACTCGACAATTGAAAGTAAAAATTCATTTAAATATTTTTGTAAAACCACTTTTCGAATGTTCTCTAATATATTTTGTATTATTTGAAAATCAATTTTATTTTTCTACTTGGAATAAATTATAATATTAATTAATATTGCAGATTAGTCGATCGATAAAATATTTAAATATAATTTTAAATATATTCTGTATATAAAAATCTTCAATAAAATGCTGTTTAATTATAAATCTCATATATTTAATTTATTTTTCAAATAGTTATTTAAATTGTCGACATGTCAGTTTTATAACAGAATACAACATTTTTATGTTTCTAAGACGCATATATTATGAGTAAAACAATTAAATTCACACAACTATTTTCTAGCAGTATTTCTTAGCAAGTGCTAGCACAAAAAAAAATATGGGTAGGGAGGGGGTTTATTTATTTTAAACGTTTGCCGGCGACATTGAGTACAAAATAGCGTGAGAACAAAATGTAAAACCAAACCAACAACTTTAGAGAAACAGCATTTTTACAATGACAACCATAAAACAAAACGAAAAGAAAAACAAGAAATAGATTAAAAATAATTTACTTAATGTGAATTAAATTTTGAGAGCAAAAAAAAAACAATATAAATTATAGGTATTTTAATAACTATGTATGTTTTGTAGTTATTTGTACTACACACGGCAAAGAAATACATTTTACAGCAAAAATATTTTGATTTGCAGCAAGCATAACATACTTTGCAGTCTATACAATATATTCAGCAGCAAATGTAATATGATTTTCAGCAAATATAATATGAATTTCAGTTAATATAAAATGATTTGCAGCATATGTAACATGATTTACAGCAAACATTATTTTTTCATGTACCAAATATAATATTATTTAAATCAAACATAATATAGAACGATATCATACATAATACGTTTTGCAACAAACAAGCATAATACGCCTTGCAACAAACATATTCTGATTTGCAGCAAGCGTAACATAATTTGCAGTCGATACAATATTATGTGCAGCAAAAATAACATGATTTGTAGTAAACACAATACATTTTACACATTATGGTTTGCAAACATATTATTTTTTCATGTACCAAACAGAATACCAATATTATGATTTACATCAAATATATTATGATTAACACCAAACATATAATGATTTTCAATAAACAATTAACCATTTTTCTAAATGATTCATAATACAATTATTAACTAAATTTGACAAACGTAAGAATTATTGTATTTATTAAATATATAATTGCAAAAAATTATATGTTTCTCACACTGTATTTTCAAAAGTTTATACAGTAATTTGTTGATTTAAAAATAAAACAATAAATAAAAACAAAGCCCAAGTGACTAAACCCCCAAAGACTGTATGCAATGATCAAACCTTAAAATCAGCATCGTCAGAAAAACATTTACAATATGTTTGTAACATGATTATGTTACGTTTTATACCAATAGTTAACGCAATAGTTGAAGTTACATTTTGTATTGTCCGTGTAAATTTAACAATTGCATTTTCTTCTCTACGCTCCTTTTTAAGCTGTCTGCTGCAACTGTGTGTTGTTGCTCTCCTTGCACTGTTACAACTGTTGCTAGTTTTTTTGGTCAACAATAAACAGTAGCCACTACAGCGCGAACAACATGACGTTTGTATGGGGCGCATTAATTAAATTGTTTGTTGCGAGGTGTTTGGAATTTCATTTAATTCCATGCCATTTTGTATGCGAATCAGAATTAATTGGAGATTTTGTAATTTATTGCCGTCAATCGGAGGCAGCAGTAGTAGCATGAATTATTGGGTTTCTTAAATTAATTATAATGCTTTACAAAGCGAGAAATACAAATTTCATTCGACATTCCATATATCATTTTTATGAAATTTGCGGAGGCTGATTTAGAATACATGTCTAGTTTTTGTTTTTTCAAATTTTACTGTACTTGAAAAACTGCAAGAAAGAATGTTGAGAAATGACGAATGATTGACTTGTCCCGTAAAGAATTGTCCGTAAAAGTATTACCCGGGGAATTATTGTACGGGGAAGAATTGTTCCGGAAAAAAATTGTTCTCGGAAAGAATTGTTCCGGGAAAGAATTGTTTCCGTGAAGAATTGTCCTGGAAAATTTGTCCGGAGAAGGATTGTGCGGAGAATAATTGTCTAGGGAAGAATTTACCCGAAAAAGAATTTACCCGAAGAAGAATTTACCCGAAAAAGAATTGTCTTGGGAAAGAATTGTCCCGGGAAAAGTGTCTGTGAAACATTGTCCGGGGAAGAATTGTCCCGGGAAAGAATTGTCTTGGGCACTTATTGTCCCGGGAAAAATTATCCTGGAATGCATTGACTCGGGAAAGAGTTGTCCGAAAGAATTGTATGGGAAAAAATGGTCCGGGGAAGACTTGTCCCATTAATAGTTATCCAGAATATAACTTTCCCGGGAAATAATAGTGTTGGTGACTAATTGTCCCGGGAAAAATTATCCTGGTATGTATTGACTCGAGAAAGAGTTGTCCGGGAAGAATTGTCCCAAGAAGAATTGTTCCGGGAAAAACAATTCCTTAAGAAACAATTCGGGAAAGAATTGTTTCGGAAAAGGATTTGTCTGGGGAAGAATTGTCCGGGAAGATTTGTTTCGGAGAAGAATTGTGTTGGGGAGTAATTGTCCTGGTAAAAATTTTCCCAGGGATAATTTTCTGGGGAAGAATTCTCACAGGGAAAAACTGTCCTAAGAATTATTGTATCGGGGAAAAATTGTTCAGGGAAGAATATTTTTAGGAAAGAATTGTTTCCGGGATTAATTATTTCTGGAAAGAATTGTCTGGGGAAGAATTGTTCGGGAAGATTTGTTTCGGAGAAGAATTGTTTTAGGGAAGAATTTTCCCGTGAATATTTTTCCCGATAAGAATTGTAACATGAAATATTGTATCGGGAAAAAATGGCCCGGAAAAATTCTTTTCGGGAAGTATTATTTCTGGGAAGAATTGTACCTGGGAAGAATTTTCTGGAATATTTGTCCCATAGATGAATTGTCTTGGAGTAGAATTGTCCGGGAAGAATTGCCCCGAAATTAATTATCGAGGAATTAATCTCAAGATAAAGATTTACTGATTTTACTTGTATTAAACCATTGAATTGTTCCTCAATTGCATCAGATTATTATCAACTAATAAAAGAAAAATCCGACAAAGCTCTTTTATGCTTTTAAATAAATAAATTAAAGAAATCATAGCAGTCGGAGGCAAATCCGCATTAATTCCTGTAAATTTATTGACTCTTTACACAGAGCAGTCTTTTTATGTGACACACTTGCTACGCTTTTAAATGCTACACTTGCATGAGCCACTTACAACGGCAACATATTGTTGCAACACATGTTGCGGTACTGTTGTTGGTATTGTTGCTGCTGCCGAGAGGCTGCCATTGCTGTTTCAGCTGCGACTAAATATGATTTATGCGTTGCGCATGCGTAGAGAAGAATTTGAAATCGATTCGCAAAGAATTTTTATTGCTTTTATATTTTTCTTTGTGATATTTTTGTTATAATCGTGAATGAGATCATCTTTTTTTTAATACACTAATTTATTTATTTTGTTTTTCGTATTTATTTTACTTTTGTTTAGATAATATCTCATCTATTTATTTAAAACTCTTGGTCCATCTGTCTGTCTGTCTGTTTGTTCCATTATCACGTCTAAACCGCTGAACCGATTTAACTGCACCAGGATACTATAGAGTCCGGAGGGTAACATAGCCTATTTATGGGTGAGATTGGACAAAGAGGCGTGGCAACTCCCATACAACCTAAACTTTTAACGCGTTATAACTTGGGACTTACACCGGCTAAGAAGATAAAACAAAAAACTCAAATACAAAAAACACAAAGCAAAAACACAAAATCAAAAACACAAAAAAAAAACAAATGCAAAAATACAAAAAATAGGAAAGACAAAAACAAAAGAAAAACACAAAATCAAAACCAACACCAGCTAAGAAGATAAAGCAAAAAACTCAAATACAAAAAATATATTACAAAAGCAAAAAACACAAAATCAAAATCACCAACACAAAAGTAAAAGCACAAAAGCAAAAGTTAAACAAAAAACAAAAGCACAAAAACAAAAGCAAAATCACAAAAAGAGGGAAAAACAAAAAAAAACTAAGAAAAAAACACAAAAAGTAAAACACAAATCAAAAATACAAACTTTTCACAATTACATAATCATAAAAGCAAATAAAAACCAAAGCAAAATTAAAATCATAAATCAAAAACACAAAAGCAAAAACACAAAAGCAAAATCAAAACAACAAAAGCACAAAATCAAAAACGCAAAGGCACAAAAACCAAAAACGCAGAAACAAAAGCAAACAAAAAATCAAAACCAAATACAAAAAAAAAGAGAAATGCAAAAACACAAAAATAAAAGGAAAGACTAAAAACAAAAGCAAAAACTCAAAATCAAAACCAACAACAGCTAAGAAAATAAAACAAAAACTAAAATACAAAAAAAAATTACAAAGGCAAAAACACAATAACAAAAACACAAACTTTGCACAATTACATAATCATAAAATCAAATAAAAACCAAAGCAAAATTAAGATCATAAAACAAAAGCAAAAACACAAAAGCAAAAGCAAAAGCAAAATAAAAAACAAAATCACAAAAACCAAAAAACAAAATCACAAAATCAAAAACACAAAAACCAAAAACACAGAAACAAAATCAAAATCAAAACACAAAACAAACAAAAAAAAAACAAATGCAAAAATCAAAAATAAAAGGAAAGACTAAAAACAAAAGCAAAAACACAAAATCAAAACCAAAAAAAAATGCAAAAACAAAAAAAGGAAAAAACCAAATAAAAACGGGAAAAACAAAAAAAAAAATATTTCACAAATTTTCTCAGTCATGAATTATATGATTTAAATATTTATCAGTTCATGCACTAATTCATTAGCTCATTCTTTTAATATATTTTTAGTTTTAGTTTTCTCTTTTGATTTTATAAACAAAATTTAATATTTAAAATATCTAAACTATTCTAAAACTATACATAATATTCATACTTGAATCAACAAAAATCACATTGAATTAAATCAACAATATTTTTTTAAATATATATATATTTTTTTTAAATCAATAACGCGCCAAATCTATCTAAATTAAAACAAATAATCAACCAATAAAACTTAAAACAAAACCACAATAATTCTTAGATCATTATCGATCAACATATATAGATGAAAAAAAATACCATAAACAGTAGAAAAGACCCAAAGCACCATCCCAAAAACCTCAAGAACATTCAGAGCTCAATTTTGAGCATTCATTTAAAAATTCTTTTGTCGGTGAGTCGCACCAAAGAAGTGTCGACAAAAACAACTAAACCATATCGAGAAACTGTCAATTATAAAGAATACAGCAACAGGTATGATAACCATAAAAACTATAACAATTACAAAAAAAAATACAACGTATAAAATAAAGCAACGCCTTGAAAATTCACGATTCTTGTGATGTTGTGATTCGTAAATGGTCACAAAATGTTGACAAATATTTTGTATATTTAAAGAATTTTTAATGTCAGTTATTATTAAAGTTGATATCTGTAAAATTTGCAATTTGCTGTTACAATAATGTGAACTTTTTACTACAATTGGAATGACAATGCAGCTAATAATAGCTAATTTTACACGCAACAATTCATTCAAATTCACATTCAACTCAAATGGATTTTTTTTTTTGTTGTTGTTCGACAAGGCAGATGTCATTTGAGGAACAAAGGAGTGAACAAAATAAATATAAACGAATTCCTAAACTATGTCAACGTACCAAGGTATCTCAATTTGATGGGGTACCTAAGACAATGGCGCATATTTCATGTCAATCAAAGAAATATTTCAGTCGTACTACATCAAATTTGTAACAGGAAGTTTGAAATTAAATTTCAATTATGTTAAATTTTAGTTTTAACATACATATTTATTTGGAACATATTTATATTCAGAATTATTATTTTTTGTTTTCAAAATTTTGATTCAAAAGCGATTAAAAATAAATGCTAAATTTTAAAAATAATAAAATATTATAAAACTATATCCAAAAACAAACTATGTAATTTGAAAAACCTGAATTAATAAATTGAATCTATTGATTATATGTTGCAGTAAACATAATTTGATTATAATTAATTTTGAAGATCTTTAAAAGTGGTTTTGGTATTTATTATATTTAAATATTCAACATAAAATGATTATCAAACTAATGTTTATTGTGACAGCCAATTATACTCATCAAATGTATGATTTTCAATCATAATTATGTTTGCTATAATCAAAGTATAAACTGTTTCGTATGTACTCAATGATTTTTATGTTTTAAATGCTGATATTTTGTATTTTTTTTTTATAAAATATGCAATATAAATATGTTTGCTGCAACCAAAGTAATGTGTTGTTTGTTTACTCAATGATTTTTAAGTTTTAAATGCTGATATTTTGTGGTTTTTATAAAATAGGAAATTAAAATATGTTTGCTGCAACCAAAGTATAAACTATTAGTTTGTTAACTCAATGCTGTTTATATTTTAAATGTTGATATTTTGAGTGTTTTATAAAATATGTATTTTTTGCACCTTAAAAATCAAAATAACTCATTAAACATTAATTATGTTTATTACATTTTTAAACATATATTTTTTAATTGTAAATATAACATAATTATTTAAACATTACAGTCTTTTAGTATATCTTATCGTTTTGTTAATGCGGATCTGTGTTAATGTCTTATTGCTAATTGTTTAAATCATTAAACTAGATCTCTACTTACCATAAACTTGGATAATAAAATTAACATTTGACAGTTACAATGACAACAACAACATATTGTAAATCTATTTAAAACAATTACCATGCATTACCCACCAACTTTCATTTGGTTCCAATTGGCCAAACATGCGCCCACACAGAGTGCAAATAACTTGTACACCCAGAAAAAAATTCCCTCAAATCCCATTAAAATTGGTCAATAGGACAATTATTGATTTAATAGTATACAAAAAATAAATATTTTTAAATAAACTCAATGGCAATGTTATGGTATTTCCTAGTATTTAATGGTATTTTCCGATTAAAATAATAATTTATCCTATTGACTATTTTTAATAGTAAAAAACTATTATTTATCTAGTATTTTTTTCTGGGTGTATGGTAAAACAAGTCGGTCTGTAAATGATATGGGGTTAAATAAATAACATTCGAACATATTTTGAAGAACATTTTTTTGGAATTTCATTTAACTTTTGTTTTTAGTGTAGAATAAAAAAACAAATTTCAAAAAAATACCCCATGACAGTTCTAAAATAGGAGAATAACTACTCAGACCTCTTTTATTTTAGCGTTTTCCTACTGTAGACCCAAAGAAAACCAAGTGCTATAAACTTCTAGGCAGCTTTTGTCATACTATAAATTATTGCTAACATTTAGAAGGTCGTTGGGTGTGCAAATTATAAGTTTTTCTTATGTTAATTCTCATGAGAACCTTTAGAAAAATCATAAAAAATATTGTCCATAGTTTTAGAATCTCTTAAACTAAATGAAAAGCACAACTTTATTCATATATCACCTGCTGTCAGCCCAAGAAGCTTTCAAGCGCCCATTTGAACGCTTCAACTGCAATTGAGATCTTGATTTAGATTTCAATTTATTTGTTTTGATTTTATTAGATTTGTTGTGATTTGTTGTTCATGCGTTTCACTGAGCAGAGTCGGCACATTGTTGGCACTATTTTGTTGTCGAGTTGTATTTTTTTTTATATTTTTTAGGTGCGGTTCTTTTATTGTAACTCAGTTACTCAAGTGGCGGACCTTGAATGCCATATTTTTTTTCTGTCTGAATTTTGTTTGCAACATTTGAACTTTTACCAAACGGCCTGCACAAACTTGGCCCGCAGTCTATGTTGTTAACAGCTTTAAAACAATGATGATAGACTTTAAGTTCATTACTTATATCATTATTTATTAATGTTTCTATTTTTTCTATCTATTTGCAGGTATGTTGGGCTAAAATCTTCAACGGGCTCTATTGGAAATTTTTGAAATGAGGTCACATATGAACATTGGCACGAGTAGGTAGTAACATAAAATTTACATAGACTGTGCATTTCTTATAACACACCCTATGAACTAATTTATTGCTGCAATTAAAAAGTAATTAAAATAGTTATTTAGTACTCACTATAAGAATAACTGAAAACTTAGTATGTGGAAAAACATTAAATTGTTAATGCACAATAATTGGTATGCAGAACAAAGGTGCATCATTAAACTTAACTAATGCAGAAAATGGTGTATTTTAGATCCCCCAACCCAAGACCGACCGCTCCCATCGGCATTCATCAAAGAACATATTAAAAAACTGTCTTAATATGAAGCCCTCATACAAAGCCTTCAACAAATTAATAATTTGTAATTAAGTAATCATTATGATTGGAATTCTACGAACTTCGAATCCACTGCACTGAAAAGACAATAATTTGGAATCTGAAATGAATAATTTTCAATTATAGATGCTCAAATATATTCCATATTAACTTAATTACATAACTATAAAAAGAAAAAAATGTACATCATTTTAATGAATTCCGTTCTTCAAACCATGACTCATTGTATTGAAGAACCACTAACGACATCAATGTTATGAATGCAATCATAAATATGATGGACGTTTGGTAACTGTCGAAAAATGTTCTTCAATATGATGTACTGTATGTGAAGAATACGTTTCATCATATTAATGAACAAGAACATAAAATACAACATAATTTTCTTCATTAAACCAAATTTCAATCAAAATACTTATTTTTCGTTAATTTTTTTGCGGTACTTCTCAGTTCTCAAGTAGTTCTTGTATGTTGTTTGAAAAATTAATAAAAAAATATTATATTCATAAATATTATGTACAAATTCATCAATATGACGATTCATATTCATTGTATTTAATATTTCGTTCTTCACTATGATGTTTGATAGTACAAATAATTTTATATATATAATGAATGTATTCATCAATATGTCATTTAATGAACGGTGGTATCAATATGATAAATCTGGTTCATAATATTTATGAATAAATTCATCATATTTATGATTTTTTTTTCCTGTGTTGAGAGAAAAAAGTGGTTGAAAAATCAAAGTCCAAAACATTTTATTCGATTTTCGTTAAAGTCTAAGAACCAATAAACCAATAAATTATAAATATAGTACTTCATTCAGAGGGGGTATTATCTGAACGAAATACTATTCAACCAATTCACATTGTTGTTCGTAGAAAAGCATGATAGTAAAAAAAAAAAGATGTTGAAAGATGGAGTAGTATCGGTTGATATTTGGATTAAATTTTCCAATATCAAAAATGTCAGGAAAAACGGAGGCATGGAAATAGTTTTACAAATGTATCGTGCGGACGAAAGAATTCCCTCTGTAATGCTTGGTTCTGTGGAGAGCCGTGTGAACTACAAAGGGGTGGACTTGGTTCGATGCCGGTGCAGAACGAGAGAACTCACGAACTGGAGGAAACAGGCCATACAATTTTATCAATCATTTACCATTGTAACATTTACCATTGTAACATTTACCATTGTTGAATATATCTTAAATTTGTCAATATCAAACATATCAGGAAAAATGGACACAGGGAGATTGTTCTACAAACGTATCGGGTGGTCGAAGAATGAATACGCCATGTAATGCTTGGTTCCGTGGAGATTCGTGTGAACTTAAAAAGAGTGAACTTGGTTCGATGCCAGAGCAGAACGAGAAAGCCCACGAACTGGATGAATCAGGCTAAAACTTTCCCTCAAATATATAACATTCTAATACCTATACAAACAGGCTTACACACCCAGCAGTTCTTTCATACTTCTGAGGACCAATATAGTATAAAATATTTTCATTACCCTATTAAATATATCGCACATTGTTGTATTCGCTCGAGAAACTCCTAAGAGGATTTGAAGCCCCTGTCCATTTTATGCCGAATATAGGTGCTATAGACAGTACGTAAATCAGCAGAAGTGAAGTATGTATTGCACCGTTTTAGAAAACCGATGCATTTGACAACTTCTCTTGACAACTTCTCTTGACACATCAGATATATGATCGCTCCAACGGTGGTCCCATTGATTTCGGTGGTCCCATTGATGTCGAGAACGTCAATAGCAGCTGATATCCACATCATCTATATAGAGGGGTGGGAAAATTGATTCCAGTCGACAGACAACATTGGATCTAGCATCCATTAAAATCAACTCTATTAGCAAGACTCCATTCGGAGATTATTTTAAGATCATTATTGAGTTTCACATTCATATTACGTCTTTTACTCAAAATCTTCATATAGTTTGGGCGCTTGTTGAAAATAAATTTGAATGACAAATGTTATCTGCAAAGAAATGAATTGAGCCTGGGTCTATGTTAGAAGGTTTAAAACCAGCAATAGATACAGCAATATGCGGAACTCCAGAATTGTTATAATGCTATTCTAATAGAACACTATTCATCGGAACTCGTATTGAACGACCCTGGAGAAAACTCGATACCGATTGAGTTAAAGAATTAGCAACTTCATTAGTTTTGATACGAGGTCTTCATAAAATATTCTATCAAAAAACTTTGAAAAATGACGAGCAAAGGTGCCTAGCTAGTGACTCTTTCTGCTCACAATAAAATCTTCTTTTTTGTATAATAATAATTTGCGGAACAGCAGACTCAGACTCATACTTATGTATACTTTGCTTGTATTTTGTTATGGTTTTCTTCGAACACTTGTGTAGCGGCAAATACAAATCAACAACAAACACACGTCGTTTGCTGAGTTCTACTCAAGTGCAACAACAATAGCATGCGAATACAATACAATACAAACACATTTGCATTCCGCTTCTTTGGTTTTGCATTTTTTTGGTATTGCTTTCTTCGTACAGTGGCGTTGCGGCAAATGTAAAACAACAACAAACACACGTCTTTTGCTGAGTACAACTCAAGTGCAATAACAATCCCATGCGAATAAAACAACACATTTCATTCCACTTCTTTGGTTTTGCATGTATTTTGTTATTGTTTTCTTCGAACACTTGCGTAGCGCTAAATGCAAAACAACAACAAACACGCGTCTTTTGCAGAGTACAACTCAAGTTGTACCATGCCTTACGATCGAGTTTTTCGAGGAATTACAACAAACAAAATTCGTGGGTGTTGCGGTACAAAAATATGTTTTTGTTGGGACGCCCCTTATCTAGTGCTACAACCTTACTTTACCCAAAAAAAGGTAAATACAATTATTCCAGTTTTTCGGAGAGCATCGTCACCGGTGGATCTGGTCCTACGGAATCCATATTACCGCAACGGTGCCTACGTACAACACCCAAATATATAAAGGCCAAATACCCTAGAATACAAAGTTTATTAAATACCATAAAGATTGTTTAATAAAAAAAACAGAAAAAATGCACATGTAATTCCTAAATATTTAGCTACAATTTAATCATTATGCCCTGCATCATAAATTGCTAAAGAAACGAGCGCCCCGAGCCTGTTTTTCGTGGTAATGGCAACGCTGGTGTCAAAAGAACAATAAAATTAATGGCATGGCGTTGCCATATATGCGCGGAACACCAACGACATTTGCGCCGACAGCCATCGCTTTGAGGCTGCCGTATGTTTTGGTGCTCTTGTGGCTGCAAATTAAAGGGTGGCCGATATGTTGGCGGAAACCATGCAGCAAACTAGCGACTCGTGCGCGCAATTCATTTGCTTATGTGCGGTTGCGATTGGAACTGCGGCGGCTGCGACCCCGAACTCCCTCCGAGTGCGGCTGCATTTTGGCTACAAATGTGCGGCGCGCGTTCGCTCGTGCGAGTCGAAATAATTGTGGGGTTTTCGTAGCAAGGGGAACTTGCAAAAGGTAGGTTTCATCGCTAACTTGTCTCGACTATTGTTGGTCGTCATCGTCGCCGGTTTGTTGCTGCGCAAAGTAGCAACAATTGTTGCTAATGCTGTGTATGTTGCAACCAAATACACTTGAGAAGTAGTCGTCGAACGGAAGGCAATGAAACCTCATAATCGGTCTGAGAATCAGCGCGGGTTGCGCAGCAAGTGCAAAAATAACAACGCGACTTGGCTTGGCTGCAAAACTAAAAGAATCCCATTCTGCAGTGAACTCGAAAGATTTTCTGTGATAAACAAATTACTTGGAACCTTCTGTGAACAATTTTAAATGCAGTCAGTGGTTGTGGTGAATTGTGTGAACAAATTTTGCGACGGTAGGAAATACCCTTCGACGGCCGGCCGAACGATCGACCGACATTCTATTGGTAACGCTTCATTTGTTTGTGGGGTTTTTTCTTAATATTATTCATTGTGCTTGATTCTAATGAATTTAGTGCAGATTATTTAATTACATTTAATTATGTGAGACAACTAAATAGTCTTAAGGCATATTACGCAAATCAATTTTGTATTTTTTCATTTTAAAAACGTTTTTTTTTTTCTTTACCAACATTGCTCCAACAAAATTTTAAAATACTTAATTATTTACATGTCACATCGTTGGCTCAATAATTATTGCGCTGGAATATGCCTAGAAATGGCAGAGTTCGAATCTCTACGACTGTCAATATAAAAAGTGGAATATCTTTTTCTATACGACTTAATCTCACAGTAAACAAAATACATTTTCTTAAAAAAACCGCTCACTCTGTTACATGAATCCGATTCATCTATCGGATAATAATTTATACTTTTCTATATAATTCCATATATATCAGCACGGAATAATTAACTCACTCACGATTTTCAGTTATCTTTAAATCCATAAACAGTAGCTAAATAAACATTTTTGAATAATTGATGAATTAA
Source organism: Dryomyza anilis (assembly GCA_951804985.1). Lineage (NCBI taxonomy): Eukaryota > Metazoa > Arthropoda > Insecta > Diptera > Dryomyzidae > Dryomyza > Dryomyza anilis. The sequence continues at coordinate 26,000,479 of OX638133.1, forward strand.
ATTAAATAAAAATATGCAAAAAGTAAATTAATCTAATAATAAAAGACGTTAGAACTCATTAGAAAAAATGAGAAAATGATTTATATACCCCTAGTAGAAATTTGCCCGATGCGCCATCGGGAAATGATCGGTATTTCGTTGGGTAAGCCCTATTAGAGAAAATATGATCATTGGCTTTGCATGCCCTTATCATGCTTACCATACCAGGGTTTACATTATCTAAATAGTCAATGTTCCCGATCATTGCTACATTATTTGTTCCTCATATCGAAATTAGCATCAGGCAATGATCGAGATTAATGAGAGAAACCCTATTATGCTCGGGGTCAGACAAGGCAATTGTCGGGTAAATATTAAAATGGGGAATTGCCCGATCAGTACATGATCATGGCCTGAGGTCAATACAGGACCAGGACACTGCGTTACAAGGACATTATGGGCCTCGTCATATCCCGATCATCTCAAATAATGACATAACCATGGCCCTACCAAAATTTCTACTAGGGACATGGTTATGTAGAAATGCCATATCGTCACTATCATGCCAAAGGGGCGAATGTGCAATTTTTGACATTTGCGTTTTCTTACCAAAGGGGCGAATTTGAAAAATTGAAAATCTTGTCATGCCAAAAGGGCGAATCTTTCCTTTTTCGACATAACTATTTATTGGTACGAGATAAAATAGTAGTGTTAAGGCATTTATTGTTTGTTTTTAAAGCACCTATCGATCTGCATCATTACTTAAAAATATTTTCTTGCAAATAACAAAAATTCGAAAAATTGAAAATCTTGTCATGCCGAAAAGGCGAATCTTTCCTTTTTCGCCATAACTATTTATTGGTACGAGATAAAATAGTAGTGTTAAGGCATTTATTGTTTGTTTTTAAAGCACCTATCGATCTGCATCATTAATTAAAAATATTTTGTCAAACATTAATTTGCCATTTGTTATTTGCAGGAAAAAATGTTTGGCAAAATATTTTTAAGTAATGATGCAGATCGATAGGTGCTTTAAAAACAAACAATAAATGCCTTAACACTACTATTTTAGCTCGTACCAATAAATAGTTATGGCGAAAAGGGAAAGATTCGCCCTTTTGGCATGACAAGATTTTCAATTTTTCGAATTTTTGTTATTTGCAAGAAAATATTTTTAAGTAATGATGCAGATCGATAGGTGCTTTAAAAACAAACAATAAATGCATTAACACTACTATTTTATCTCATGCCAATAAATAGTTATGGCGAAAAAGGAAAGATTCGCCCTTTTGGCATGACAAGATTTTCAATTTTTCGAATTTTTGTTATTTGCAAGAAAATATTTTTAAGTAATGATGCAGATCGATGGGTGCTTTAAGAACAAACAATAAATGCCTTAACACTACTATTTTATCTCGTACCAATAAATAGTTATGGCGAAAAAGGAAAGATTCGCCTTTTCGGCATGACAAGATTTTCAATTTTTCGAATTTTTGTTATTTGCAAGAAAATATTTTTAAGTAATGATGCAGATCGATAGGTGCTTTAAAAACAAACAATAAATGCCTTAACACTACTATTTTATCTCGTACCAATAAATAGTTATGGCGAAAAAGGAAAGATTCGCCCTTTTGGCATGACAAGATTTTCAATTTTTCGAATTTTTGTTATTTGCAAGAAAATATTTTTAAGTAATGATGCAGATCGATAGGTGCTTTAAAAACAAACAATAAATGCCTTCTCACTACCATTTTATCTCGTACCAATAAATAGTTATGGCGAAAAAGGAAAGATTCGCCCGTTTGGCATGACAAGATTTTCAATTTTTCCAATTTCTTCGTTTTTTTGCTATAGCTTTTTATTCGTGCAAGATGAAATAGTAGTTTAAAAGTATTAGTTGTCTGTTTTTAAAGCACCTATCGATTGGCATCATTTTTTAAATTTGCCAAAAAAAATGTTCCTTCAAATAACAAATGGCAAATTAATGTTTGGCAAAATATTTTTAAATAATGATGCCAATAGATAGGTTCTTTAAAAACAAACAATTAATTCCTTTACATCACTATTTTATTTTGAGCTAATAAAAAGTTATAGCATAAAAAACAAAAATATTTGCGTTTTGGTCAGGATATAGCCTCACAAAATTCGTATTTATAATTCAGTAAATTGTCCGAATCCAAAGATATTTTATATACGTTATAATAATTCATGAATAAACCAAAATAACAAAAAAAAATGAAAAGAACTAAAATTTTCTAATTTTTAAAGCACTTCAAACTTTAAAATTTGATTTCCCAACATTTTTAAAAATGCACATTCGCCCCTTTGGCATGACAGTGACGATATATACTCTTTAAAACCCTATTTATGAAATTAAATTGCGACTCTTGGTTAAAAAGTTATAATAGTTTAAATAAAGGCTAAATTTTTTTACTTGTTAAATTTAAATTTTCTGATATTGTAAATTTTGTCTATTCAAATTTAACATGTAAAAAAATGTTGCATTTCTTTAATAAAGTATTAATAACTTTTTAATCAAGAATCGTAATTGAATTTCTTCAATGATGTTTTAAAGAGAATACTTTGCGTAGAATTCATTATTATTGTTGTTTTTTAATTAGTATTTTTATTCATAACTTTTTGCAAAATTTTGAACTGAACCAATTTTTTCCCGCATAAAAGATTTTTTTATTATAGTGCAAGGTTTTTTGCGTCTAATATCGAAAAGGTAATTTCAGTCTTTACTTTTGTTAGAATTTTTAAAATAAAAGAAAACCAAAATAATGCAAAATTTAAAAATGGGCTATATCAAAAATAACTGGAGCCAATTTGTCAAAACTGATCCCATTTGCGGAATAAGCGCCACCAATTTACTCAATATTAGCTGCAGCTTTTTCTGCATCACATCAAAAATTGATTTCTGTCGTGCAGTGTAATCACAATGAATAGTTTTCACCGAAACAAAATTTATTTTACTTTGAAATCATTTTATAATTCATTCGGAATTTATTTCAAATAATTATTTCTTGATTTTGAAATAATTGAAAACATAAAAAAACGTACGATTAATCAATTAATCAAAATATTGATTAATCAGAATACTGATTTTAATGATTAATAAATTTTATGATTAATTGATTAATCAAGACTTTCGATTGATCAAAACATTGATTAATCAATTAATCAGAAACCATGATTAATCAGAACCCTGATTAATTGATTAATCAGAATTTGGATTAATTGAAAATGAAATAATTTGATTCAACAACATTTGAACATTTTGTCAACTTAAATAAAGTGAAAATTTATTTTAAAAATAATTAAAAAATAAAAGAAAGAATTTCAAATATTCAAAAACCATATAGTAAAGTATTTTTATTTATTTCGCGACGAAGAAATTAATTAATGAGAAATTCTGATTAATCAAAATGCTGATAAATCAATTAATCACAATTCTGATTAATCAGAATCCTGATTAATTGATTAATCAATGTTCTGTTCAATCGAAAGTCTTGATTAATCAATTAATCAGAAATTGATTAATCAATTAATCAGAAAATTGATTAATCAATTAATTAGAAAATTGATTAATCATAAAATTTGATTAATCAATTAACCGCACAGCCCTAATTCAAATGAATAGCGCATGTCGAAAAAGCTCTGTCTCTAAAAATTAATTATTTGTCACTAGAGTGGAATTTAGAGTGAAATTTTCCTTTTCACTTTACCACACAATTAACGCATTAACGTGCAGTAATTTAATTAATCTATGACTTGAGGACTCTGTATAAAAACGATAAATGCATTTCATGGAAATCTTTAGCACGTTTTCGACGGTTCCTCAACCAAATTTCGAAAAAAGCACTAAGTATGCATGACAATATGTCATTAAAAAGTATTAACGTGTTAATTATTTTGTGGAAATATTAATTTTTTGAGGAAAAAACAATCATCACCGCAATTAACTAGAGCAGCAACATGCTTACAACAATATTTATGAAATTCAAGCAATTAATGTTTTTTTTTTTGTATTTTAATTATAAAATTATATTGAAAACTTAATGACAATATTTTAATGAAATATTTATATATTTATATTTGTTTAAGCAATATGTTTTGTGTATTTTTTGCTTAATCGGCTCAATTTTAATACAATATAATTCATAAATGAACAATTTATTTAGTGAAATAAACTTCTAAAATTCAAGAATAAATCGGAGCGAATGCAAAATATTCAATTAAAATTCACGAATTTAGTTTTATATGTCCAGAGAAATTTTTGTGGGTATTTTGTGAGAATATAAAATGTATATTATGAAATATAATAGAAACTATATTTTTTTGTAGTAGTTGGGATTATTCCATAATTTCGGAACAATACAAAAACTATTGGAATTTATTGAGATTTATTGACACGAATAGTTTTCGACATGACAGAGAATTCATATCGCAGTTTTTCTCGAAACGACACTGAAAAAATAATCAACGTAAATATAGCAACCGATATTAATTGCATTCATTAATCAATCCAGCAATGAACTTTACTTATTTAATGAGAACATTTGCTATTCTACGTTAATTCAGAAATTCCGTTTGCTCAATGGCAATGTCAGCCATTGAGTTAATATGAAAATTTTTATTTTTTGTATACTATTAAATCAATAATTGTCCTATTGACCAATTTTAATGGGATTTGAGGAATTTTTTTTCTGGGTGTATATTTACGTTGATTATTTTTATCTGTGGAGTATAAAAACTATTCTGGATTAAAGTAGCAACTTATAGTGGAAAGATGTTGGTTGGCATTGATTCGAAAAATTTTGTGATATTGATGTCAACAATGTTTAAATATCGCATATTTTCATAAAGTTTTACTGTACGAAAATGTTCAAAAAATATTAGCGATAAAGCAATGATATATAACTTTTTTATCGAAGTAAGTTTGAAGAAAACTTAGATCATCGAAAATCTTCAAGACATGGCATACTGGATTTAAACGGAAAAGTGTTATAGAAATTATTTGCACAAATCTTATTTTGAAACAAGATTATAAATCATTCAAAATCACTTAATTTCATTTGATAATTATTATATAATAATGGGCTCTATTCTAACAACACCTCTTCTAATAACTCACATTTTTGTCTGTTTCTATAAAATACCATTTGCCGATTACAACCGACAATGAAAGTGTTAAAAGAATGTGTAATAATTATATAAAACTCTTTTATTCTTTTTTTGTTTCGATCATTTATCATAAAACGTTGCTCAACAGGGTACACTAAAGGAACTATAAATCAAAAATCATCTAGCCACAGACGCATCGAATAGAATAATATGAAATTTCAGTAAAATATACCTCGTAACCGAATAGAATCGCCGCAAGATACGATTTATTAATGCAATAACTTAAGTTTTGAACAAAAACTCAAAGGTTTTTTTAGCCTCAAGTCATTATTATGAGTTAACTGTCTGCACGTTTTCAGTTATTCAGCACAGTTGCTGAATTGAATTTATGTTGAACTTAGTCAAATTTTATTAATTGATGGGTTTATACAATGCAAGAAAAAAAAATAGTGCTGGTGAATTTTGTAATCTTTTGTCTGGATCTATTATGTGGAGAATTCGATATGTTTTTCTCATTTTTTATTTAAAGTTTTTTTATTTATAAATAAAATAGTTTTAAGATTATTTCTTAAATCAATATCTTTTTTGCATAATATAGGGTTTGATGTGCTTAAAATTGTTTATGACAAATATAAAAAATTTTTCTTCTTTTTCCGTTTTTAATATTTTTGATTTTTGATATACTTCATGATAATTTTTGTAATAATAATTTTTATTTATTTGTTTTTAAGAAATCAGTTTTTTTTGCTCTCTCATAAAGTAGTCGTTAAAGCGTGACGTACATTCGAATTATGCGCGTTTAAATTCGGCTCACTTCCGTTCAACGTTTACGTCTTCATTCACATGGTGTCTGACACACGTAGTACATGTAGTACATCACATCGTTTTTTTTATTTTTTTGGTATTTATTTTAACGACTTGTTCAGCTTGACAATTAGTTTGAATTTTATTTATTTTTTATTATAAAATGTTAATTTTTTATTTTGCTCTAATTTTGTCACATTAAATTTAATAAGTTTCGTCATGCTGGACAACTTTGGTAAATTATTGTGTTGTCGTTAATTTAAAGAAATTTTAAAGAAAGTCTAAAACAACAAAAATGTTAAAATATTGTGTGAAAATAAAAATATACAAAAATTTTGTCACACAATTATTATGTCTTCATTTAGTGCTAAAGAAAACAGTGTTCATCATTTTTGATGGTTCTTTTACTTGTTTTCAGTTTAGATGTGCTTTTAATTTGGGCTTATTTTCTGGAGCTGTTCTTTCGGAAAACGCACAAATTTTCGGCAGTTTCCTGTTTATTTTATAAATATGTTTCCCATCAAAAATGTAACTTTGTCTTTATTAATCTTTTTGAAATTTTGAAAACAAATGTGTTTCCCACACAAAATATGCACCCAGAAAAAAATACTATATAAATAATAGTTTTTTACTATTAAAAATAGTCAATAGGATAAATTATTATTTTAATCGGAAAATACCATTAAATACTAGAAAATACCATGACATTGCCATTAAGTTTATATGAAAAGATTTATTTTGTGTATACTATTAAATCAATAGTTGTTCTATTGACAAATTTTAATGGGATTTGAGGGAATTTTTTTCTGGGTGTGGTACAGTTTTATTAATCTTTTTGAAATTTTGAAAACAAATGTGTTTCTCACACAAAATATGGTACAGTATTATTAATCTTTTTGACATTTTAGAAAAAAAGTTAGCTATGAACATCCCATATATCAGTTCTATATAATTCGCGGCTGCTGATTTTGAGTGCATACTCAGTTTTTTTTTCTAATACCTAACGTTTATAAGAAAATTGCTCTCGAATTTTCAGGCACTTTTCAGCCATTTTTTAGCACCAGCAAATTTTATATAATTGTTGTATGGTATGTTCAAGGCAAAAATCGTGTTGGGTAGTGATATTAAAAGTCATCAAAATCTTTTCTCCTATTTTAAATTCCATAATGCTATAAGATAATCTCTTATTTGTCGAAAGATATTTTATGAAATCGACGCTTTGTCGAAAAGAAATATAATTAAAATTCGAGATTGCTTTCGAAAATTGCGATACATATATGTATGAAGATGTGATAAATATTTAGAAATTTCAAAAAAATGGATGCGATAAATCTGCGAAATCCAAGTTTGTTATCGAGAAAACTTCGAGGCACCAATGGTCTCCGAGATGACAGCGAACAAATGTCTGAAGTTCTCAGTACACAGAACAAAATAATTGACGTAAATATAGCAAACTACATTAATTGCATTCATTAATCAAACCAGCAATGAATTTCATTAATTTAATGAAAACATTTGCTATTCATCGTTAATTAAGAAATTCTGTTTGCTAATATGAATATTTGTACGTCAATGCAGCAAATTAATTAGTCGGCGCAATTATATTTGTTAAAACTGCGTCGAATACATTATTATATTAATGTCGGTTGCTATATTTACGTCGATTATTTTTTTCTGTGTATAATTACAATTTCGTATAATTCAATATAATATTCAAATCATTTTCTCAATACTAACAAATTATTTTCAAATGAAATCAATTGCTTGCTTTGACTTGAAATTCGATTAAAAGCTAAAAAATGAAATTACACACACAATACATTCTTTATTTCCAAAATATATAGTCGAATTACCGTCGAAAATAATATCAAATTCAAAATCAATAATAAAGAGAAAATTGTTCTAAATATTAAAAACGTCCACGAGTTGTTTGATTTTTATGTATTTCTTACGAAAGTTTTGACTAAAATGAACTGTTTGATTTGTATTTTGTATTTCGAAAGTTTTTACTAAAATGTTCTTTTTTATTTAATTTTAAATGTCACGAAAATTGTACCAAGGAATCTGCACAATAGTTTCGTCATTTCTAGAATACATAGTCGAATAACCATCGAAAATGGCATAATATTCAAAAAACAATTTTAGAGATTTTTCAAACAAATCGATTGAAATACGAAAAACATGCACAAATTGCTTGAATTTTTTTTTTTTTTGTATTTATTACGAAAGTATTTTATAAAATTTAATTTTTCATTCATTTTATGTGACACGATAATTGTACCAAGGATTCTGCACAATACTGTCTTCTTTACCTAAATTTAAAGACGAATTACAATCGAAAATGGCATAAAATTCAAAATAAATTTTAGAAATTTGCATTAAACCGAGCGAAATACGAAAAACATACCTGATTTCATTATTTTTTTGTTTTTCTTACGAAAATATTGAAACATTATATCTTCGTGATACACAATATACACAATACTTTAATTTCTTAAAGAACATCTAATAAAAATCGATAATGGTTTAAAATCAAAATTGATTTTAGATATTTTGAAATTAATCTATCGAAGTACAAAAAAAAAATCACCGATCTGATTTATATCTTATTTTTTACGAAAGTGTTAAAAATTATTTTATTTGACACGAAATTGATTTAGAGATTTTGAAACAAAATCGATCTAAATACAAAAAAATACATATTTATTTATAACGTTTATAATATTATTTTATTTGATACGAAATCGATTTTAGAGATTTTGAAACATAATTAACCTAAATACAAAAAAAAAACAACACCGAATTGATTTATATCGTATTTTTTACGAAAGTGTTAAATATTATTTTATTTGATACAAAATCGATTTTGGAGATTTTGAAACAAAATCGATTTTAGAGATTTTGAAACAAAATCAATTTTAGAGAATTTGAAACAAAATCGATCTAAATACAAAAAAAAACATCACCGAATTGATTTATAACGTATTTTTATGAAACTGTTAAATATTATTTATTTGACACGAAATCGATTTTAGAGATTTTGAAACAAAATCGATCTAAATACAAAAAAAAATCACTGAATTGATTTATATCGTATTTTTTACGAAAGTGTTAAATATTATTTTATTTGATACAAAATCGATTTTAGAGATTTTGAAACAAAATCGATTTTAGAGATTTTGAAACAAAATCGATTTTAGAGAATTTGAAACAAAATCGATCTAAATACAAAAAAAAACATCACCGAATTGATTTATAACGTATTTTTTATGAAACTGTTAAATATTATTTATTTGACACGAAATCGATTTTAGAGATTTTGAAACAAAATCGATCTAAATACAAAAAAATCACTGAATTGATTTATATCGTATTTTTTACGAAAGTGTTAAATAATATTTTATTTGACACGAAAACGTTTTAAAAAAATTTGAAAAAAAATCGATCTAAATACAAAAAAAACATCACTGAATTGATTTATATCGTATTTCTGGCAAAAGTGTTAAATACTATTTTATTTGACCCGAAATCAATTTTAGAGATTTCGAAACAAACCGAAACATCGAATTTATTTATATCGTATTTTATACGAAAGTGTTAAATATTATTTTATTTTATACAAAATCGATTTAAGAGATTTTGAAACCAAATCGATTTTATAGAATTTGAAACAAAATCAATCTAAATACAAAAGAAAAACATCACCGAATTGATTTATATCGTATTTTTACGAAAGTGTTATATATTATTTTATTTGACACAAAATCGATTTTAGAGATTTTGAAACAAATTCGATCTAAATACAGATAAAAAAACTTCACCGAATTGATTTATATCGTATTTTTACGAAAGTGTTAAATATTATTTTATTTGACACGAAAAAGAAATAAAATTCAAAACTGCATCATCGAATTACCGTCGATCAACTAACTGATTAGGTGATATAAGTTTTTGTTCAACAAATACGAAAAGTTATACAAAGTATTATATTATTTTTTTTTTGGCAATAAATTCAAAATAAATTATAGTTCATGAATATGTTATGGATTGAATATTGTATGGCGGATGCCGCCAGCCGACAGTGTTACCATATTGCCAAACAAATTAAAAATCGTGTAAAAGAACTTGTTTATGGCCGGCATTAAAGTACGTCGGCCAATCACTTCCGTGGCGGCCAAATTGAGGCCCAGGGCACTAAATGCTTGTTGGGACAGACAGACGGATGGACAGACAGACAGAAAGACAAATGTCGTTACAGGGATAAATAGTTATATAGACATACTGACGGACAGACAGAGAGACATACTAATAGACAGTTAAATTACCAAGCAACAGCAGGATATGAGTTACGTATTAAAACTACGTATTTACTTTCGAATATTGCAACATAATCAATTTTATAGCCAACCAGCAACTGAAAATTACACACTTAACAACATTTTGTGTATTTTGCACAAACTGTTTTTTTTTTCCTGTTACCAAAAACCCTTGACTGCACCGACGACATGGCGCAAAAAACGATCGCAAGTATTGCACAAGTGCGACCGACGACAGCCGCCAAGAAGTGGACCAAGAAGCTGTCCACCACAGCGCCGTCGAAACGGTGACATAATCTGGCCAAAACAGCGCTTGGTAACAAGCTGAACATGTGTGTGCCTTGTAGCTTAATGTGGCTTAAAACCCATAACAAAACACGCACATGTCGAATAATCGAAAAACCGAAAAAATGTACTCAAAAAAAAAAAGAGTACCCGATCAAAATGGTCCAACCAACATTAGATTTATTAACATGCGGTCGGTGGCTGCTGTTTTTCGTCTTATTTTTTGCTTTTCTTTTTTCTTTTTCTACCAAAAATATGTCAAAATATAGCACAAAAACCTTTGAATAAAAAAATGTGAAAAAAAAACATATGCGCAGAATGAAAAATGGCCTGGCTGCTGGCGTTGCCAACTACACGACGCTTTATTTACTACGGGAAACCGCAACTAATCCAAAGAAAGTGAAATAAATCGGCTGAAACGGTGTTGTGCGAGTCGGTAACAAGATAAGCTTGATGTCAAAATGCTAACAGTACTAAAAAGAATCAACAACAACAACAAAAATGTGTTTATGTTCAATAGACCCATATTTATAACTCTTGGCAGTAGTACGAAACTCTTGTAACCAACCGCAGTGAGAGTTGCCAGTTTGAGGAGGGGGGCTGTTTACCGCGTACTGTGGAATAGTTTGTAAATTTTAATTTTTTTTAAATAATATTTTGCTATAACAGTTGAAATATTTTAGAATATTCTACATATTAACAGATTTACTATTAGTCGGCGCAGTTTCAGCAATTATATTTGCTAAAACTGCGCCGACTAAATTATTTGCAGCATTGATGTACAAATATTTATATTAGCGAACGCAATACGAACGAAGAATAGCAAATGTTTTCATTAAATTAGTGAGTTTAATTGCTGGATTGATTAATGGAAGCAAACGTACCAAACTGAATATACCCTTTCACTCTTAGTCTAGGGTATAAAAATGGGAATAAAACCTTTAAATGAATTGATGCACGGATAGAAAAGATTTGTTTGAATATGTTTGAATGTAATTATAACGTAATTCGCAATCACAATATAAATATTAGGAGTAAAATCTAATTACATTATAATTGAATTGTATAATTATTTTGTTCAGATTGTAATATTATTATCCGATATTTGAACATAAATTGCTTTAATCGCGGATTTACATGAATTTACTATATTAATGTTTCTGTAGAAATATATATTTTTCATCAGATATTAATATATTTATGTTTAATATTTCCGCTATTTAACACACCCAACGTCAATAAAAGGTTCTTTAAATTATATGTATTTGGTTATTCGTTATTGTTACTGGGTGACAACGAATTTAAAAATAATATCAATATTTTTATTATAAGTATGTTTGGCATTACGATATCACAATTAAATAACAACGCTGCCTACTTTTAGCTATCAGTAACACTCACATTAATATTTTTCATATAGTTCAAAAGTTCTTTTTGGTGGAAGAATTTGTTTAAGTACCGCCAATTACTGTTAATACCAGATAGCGGCTGCTTCTGAATTATCCAATTCATCCGTAATTCACTGAACTCAAATAGGAACAATAGATGGAAATAAAATTATTAAGTTCACGGATAGAAAATATTTGTTTAAATAAGTTTGAATGTAATTAAAAAGTAAAATTACCATACATGTATTAGGAATGAAGTGTAATTAAATTATAATCGAAATTGAATTTATTTTTGTTCACGTGTAAACATTATTATATTGTCCAGCAGAATCCGTCAAATTTACCATAAATATGTTACAATACCAACATTTAATTTTAATTACATTTGAATATACTATTTCTTGACAATTTACTTGGTTAAAACTATGTTTCGAAATACAGAAAATGCTAATAAAATCTAAATACAACGTATGTTCGCAACGCTCGTCTGAATTCGATAATTTATCGACTGACGAAATTGGCAACGTTGTGCACCATTTTCTACCTACGCCATCTTTTGCCATCGTTTGAGCATATTGATGTTTAAAAACAAACAAAAAAGAAATTGGATACGAAGTTGGCACTCGTTGATCAGAATTTTCTACCTACGTCTCTTTTGTCGTCGTTTGAAGTATGTATAGGGTTATTTTAAACATACTGATGTTTGAAAACAACGGCATTTTCTGCGTATGTGTCTTTTGTTGTTCGTTGAGAAAACGTGTTCACGTCGGTAATAATTATGTTATTTGTAAATTAAATAAATATATAAATTGTGTTACAAAAAATACAAATAGTAGCATAGTATAATATAAGTGCAGTATATAATTTCTGAAACTAATGTGAAAAAACCACAAATAAAAATCTGTGTTTCGATTTTCAAACAGAATTTGGCATCTTTTTTACAAAAGCCTCCGTGAATTCCTTGCCTACGCTATGTGCTGTACTGTACTGAGACCAACTGTAACTGTACCAAATATAAAGCGAGCCTGGATCGTCTGGTTTAGCGTCTGCTGGTGCAATTGAGCATTCATTGATGCTTGTACTTGTTCTTGCAATTTTAAACCAATTATTTATTTATGCATTTACAAATTTGTATATGAATTCAATTATTATAAATTCCCACTGTGCATGTTTAAAGATTTTTAATAAAAATAAATAAAATAAAACAACATTTTATTATATTTTCAGGATTTCTTTCCAAAAATATTTAAATATGTTTCTATGCAAACATACTACTTTTTGTACTGAAACAACTGATATGTTTCACTGGAAACATATTTATAATCAGATCGTTCAAAATCATGTTTTATTTTAAACATATTAATGTTTCGGTTCAAATATTTATTTTATTTGGATGTAGTAATTGTTATGCTTCCATAAGAACATATTCCATTTTAAGGGGCGACATTAAAACGTTTCCAGGATATTATAATGTAAGTCAGAGCTCATTACAACATATATATATATATATATATATATATATATATATATATATATATATATATATATATATATATATATATATATATATATATATATATATATATATATATATATATATATATATATATATATATGTATATATATATATATTTGTAAGAACGCCGCAAATTATTCATTCTGAACATGAATATGTTTGAACGAAAACAAAAATATGTTTGGTTATTATTATAGTAATGTTTGACAATGAAATAATATTTTTGTGTGCATAAAGCTCCAAAGATTGAAATGCCTGCAAAATTATGTTTGGGAGAGTCATTTTTGCAGCGTGTATTGGAAAAAAAAAAGTTTTTATATACACATTTTAACTACAAAATATATTCCGCAAGAGAATCTATAATGTTTACGAAACCGATTGGGAGATACAAGAAAAAAGAACATATTCACCGATATCGTTGTTTTCGTCGTTACAGTATTGTTTTCGAGTAGTTTTCGAGTATTGTTTTCGAGTAGTTTTCGAGTTTTTCGGTAAACTAATTTTATTTGTACTGCAAATATAGTTTTTGTTAAAAAAAAAACAGTGTAAAGATAATTTAATTAAAAATATTTCAGTTTTACTATAGAAATTTATGATTATTACAGGAAAGCAATAAACAATTCCGACATATCATAATCTACAAAACAACTACCTTTCTCTTAAATGTCACAGAAACATAACTTTTAAGATTTATATTATAGCTTTTATTATCGACACAATCGCTAATGATTTGAGCAGTTTTAAGATCACACAAAAATAATACCTAATAAAGTTTTTTTTTTATCCAACTAACTAAGTAACGAAAAATGTTTATTGTTGGCCTAAGTTGTTCATATAAGTAACTGAAATAATAGCATCGAAACAATAAAGAGAAACCCAGTTATTTTGCTGACAATAACATTGATTTGAGCCGTTGATCCGAGGCGATTAGCTGCAAGATATTTCAAAGGCTTGTTCAAATTTTATGATTATGATCTGTGGTCGGTCGAACCAAACCGAAACGGTTTGTATAATCTACACAAAACGAAGGCTTTGTTGTGGGCCATAAACACTGTGCCACTGGACAAAAGGGCTGGAATTGTACAAAAAAATTTAAAAAAAAAACTTTACCTCTTAACTTAACGGACTATTATAAGCCCGTTAGCTTTTAATAGACTTTTCAATGTTGCTATGGCTTTTCATTGGTGCTATGGCTTTTCAGTCGAACTATAGCTTTTCAACGGAACTATGACTTATCAGCGGAACTATGACTTTTCAATGGAATTATGATATTTCAATGAAATCATGATTTTTCAATTCCGATTAAATTGTAGCCGCCTGTCAATGGGTGACCGCCTGCCTGCCTAATTGTGGCTTAATACCAATCATTGCCGTTTAAACGTCTCAAATTTGTGGCTATTTAGGCACTAATTTAACTTTCTTTTAACCTTCAACCAGCAGCAGTCAGCAACCGCTATAATTTCCCAAAAATCATTAGCCACACAAGCGGCATAGTTTTAATTGTAGTCGTCGCCGTCGTCGTTCAATTTATTTCCACTTCAATTTGATGGCTTATTTTCACATTTTTAACGCACGAATGCATTCAATTGCATTCAAATTGAATGGTCGGTCTGCCGGTCCATCGACTGTTGCAGCAGGTGACCTCTGCGTGAACTCGGTGGTCCGTGAGGCAGCATTTTCGGAAAAGAGTTCAAGTTGCCGCTGATTGAATGCTGAATGATTGATGAAAACTTTCACTGTCCAAAATCAAGATCGATGGTGGACGACGACGTCAGAGATATTTAACCATAAAAATGTGGGTTTAGTTTTGACTCTAGTCAGATGACTCAATTCTGATGAATTTGAATTCGGCGAGTGCTGATTAATGAGATAACCTATGGGATATAAAGTACCTATGCCCAGCGGTAAAAGTCAACATGATATAATCGATGCTCTCTCCATGATTTTTATAGCCGGAGTCATCTACTTTTCGCCTTACATTGGATCTACTGTCCGCATTACATTAACCCTTGTCATAACAGTAGGCGGGTGACTTACGCCATCCATTACAAAGTAATCGAAGGACGAATGAGTGAAATTTTTATATTATTTCCAACTTACATTCAAAGTATCTCAGGCTGAATCACATACATGTCCAACTGTTTACACAATTTTTAAATGGGTCTGGTACGATAAGTCAAATTTAAAATATCGAAACTAAAAATACGAAGATAAAAAAATATAAAATAAAAATGCATTTTCAAACAATTTTAATATCAAATGTGTAATTTCCCAACTTTTGTCTTCCTCTTCTTCAGTTCCTAGAACCACTAGCGGGACATAGGGCATAGTTTTTCGTTGGATGTGGTTTTTATTCGGGATTAACAGGGCGCCGACCCATCATTCCTATCCTGGTGATGGGACTGCCATCTCTCAGATTCCAGGCATTCTGTTTTAGCGTCTGGGATTCCACTACGGGGAATACCGCCATCTCTTAACCAGCTAGCCCCGAGGAAACCCTACAGACCTTACCTTTGAATATCCTTAGTAGAAATTTTGGTAGAGCCATGGTCATGAAGTCATCATGTCATAATTTGAGATGATCGGTATATGACGAGGCCCATAATGTCCTTGTAACGCAGTGTCCTGATCATGTATTGACCTCAGGTCATGTACTGATCGGGTAATTCCCCATTTTAATATTTACCCGACAATTGCCTTGTCTGAGCCCGAGCATAATATTGTTTCTCTCATAAATCTCGATCATTGCCTGATGCTAATTTCATTATCAGGAACATATAATGTAGCTATGATCGGGAACATTGACTGTTTAGATAATGTAAACTCTGCTATGGTAAGCATGATAAGGGCATGCAAAGGCAATGATCATATTTTCTCTAATAGGGATTACCCAACGAAGACCCGATCATTTCCCGATGGCGCATCGGGCAAATTTCTACTAGGGTATGTCGAAGCAACCCATGTAGGGTGCGTTGCTCACATCAGCTAGTAATAGACGGGTGTCTAATATACCATTGCCCGGTGGTCGACACTAGGAGGCAGTGAGTTTACTAAACAAGCATCGCGCTGGCCTCCCCAAGTGGAGGCGGTCAGACACTTTACCTTGTTAGCCCCACCCTGACCACCAATTTTTGTATTGAAAGTTCAATCGTCTGATTCAGGCTTTAGAAATATCATCAAATACCATCATCATACCTCATTAATGATTGCCTTAACATTTTACCGCTGGGTGGCTATGCCCATCAATACTCTGTCGATGATTTTGTATCCCGGATCACCTTTTTTTCTCTACACTTTTCGTATTACATATACCCAGGCGTATCAAAAGCAGTATAAGTTATACGCCTTTCATTACAAAGTAATCGAAGGGCGATTGCGTGATCATATTTCCGCCGTTACTTTAATATATTTAAATTCGAACAGGGACCAACCTTTATATGAACTACAAAATAAGTCATGAGTAGGATTAACTCTACTTTTTATATTACGGTCAACAGACAGTCAAAATACTTTGAAATATATAAAAAAATATATATATATATAATTAACTCAGTAATGATTTCTTTATACTTTGAAATGCAATCTTTGTATTTGGAAATGACAATCGTGTCCATAATTGAAGCAATAATATTGAGAAAAGAACATCATATTTCTGTCTAATGTATTTTAACAGAAGTTTTTATTCATTGAAATTATTCAAAAAAAGGTGGTAATAACAAAAAAAAATTAATTCCAAATTGGTTTTTTTAGGAACCCAACTATATATTTGAACAAACTGTTTCCTTTGGGAATTTGACAAATCTGTACTATTTAAACTTTTTGAATGTTTAAATTTTTGTAATAAAAAAAAAGTTAATTTCTGAACTAAAAATACATTTTTAAACTTAATGATGCAATTTATCAAAAGAATAATGTTCAACTAAAACTCTCTATTTGAGGCACACTTCCTTCCGCCCATTGAAAGATATCCGCCCATTTGATTTCAGTTAACAACACCAAAATAAACCCAAATCAATCAATCCAACAATGAAGAAACGTTGGCCATCGGTCCCCTAAATCAGGGGCATTTCTCGGATATCATAAAATGTTTAAATTGTTTCACGTTTTTGATCTTCGACAAACGTTAGTCATGATCGATGCGCGAAAATCGTAGAAAGGCCCGGTGGCAGTGGCTAAACTCATGTTTTGGACTGTTAAAACAAACAGCTGCTACCAACTTTGGCAGAGGTAACAATGTAATGTGGTTTTTGTAATTGTGGTTATTTTTGTTGTTGTTGTAATGGTATTGATCAATTGAACGCCCAGTAGATAGATGCAATTTTTTTGATATTTCTTTTTTTTTTTTGTTGCTCTAAACAAGATCAACGTATGACGACGACAACCAAACAAAGCCATCAACTATTGAACGTTGAAAAGATCGCAATGAACGTCATCAATATCAATATCAACTTCATCATCATTATCAATGTTGGCTTGATCATCGCAAGCAACGAAGCATCCAACGAAGGCAGTGGCCAAATCATTGAAGCGGCTAACAACATCTCAATTATTTGGCATTTTTAGTGGCCGCTTGGCTGCAAGACAGACTTAGACTACTTCGCGAACTGGCTGTCTGTCTTTTGGGGTATATCTTTCAAACTAAATGGCTTTGGAGCTGTCTGTCCATTCATCCAGCCATCTGTCTGTCTATCAGCTTGGACGCTCCTTTCAATATTGACTTAAATATGCAGATTACTGCCTCGTCGCTATTTGCTGCATGGCTGCGAGCCTTAAAAGCGTCTCTTAGTTGCGGCTGAAAGCTAACTTTTTGTTAACTTTTTACAGACATTGAAAATTCAATTTCGCCCAATTGAATTTCAAAGCAATTTTCCACAATTTCCCCTCCTGCGGCGGTATTTCCTAGGTTTGTTAATTTTTATTATCTTCTGGAATTTGCATTTTTCAGCTTTTTAACTCAGTTAATTTTAGAGTTGTAAATGATTTATGTTAATTTTATTGTAACATAGTTTATTGAAAACAGATTTGTACAGATTTCCGCCCTCAGGGTATTACTGAGGCGGTTCAATTGTAATGCACTGCACTACAATTGAAAGTACTATAGTTGAAAGTGAAAATAGTCTCATTGTTCAATGCCACACGTATTATTATCGCTGTTTCAATTATTTTATTGAAAACAATTTGTAACATAAAACGTTGCATTTAATTTCAATTGTTAAAAAAAGTTCATTGAATTTCTAGTTGCAAGTTGCAACAATTGTCTCAATTTTAATTGAATTTAAATGTTGAAATTAATTCCAGTTTTTTTTTATTCATTTTGTTCAACTGCATTATTAAAAGTTTATGCGGTTTATTTGGCAACACTTGCATGCCTACTTAACCCTTTGTGACCTAGTTACAAACGAGTTAAAAATTGTCTATGAACATCCCATACTCAATTTAATTTAATTCAAAGGTGCTGATTTTTACTGTTTACTCTGTTTTTTTTTCTATTATGGAACGTTTTTAAGCAAATTGCTATTGAAATTTCAGGCCGTTTTCACTCAGTTTTTAGAATAAAAAAAATGCAGTCCCTTACACAAGTAGTTTTTCAAAAAATGTAAACACTGTTTTTCTTCTAATTGCCAAACCTAATTATAATATATCAAGAAATGCTTATATTTCAATACATTTTTCAGATATTTTAATCTAAACTCAAAAAACTGTAATTTTTTTTAGATTATTTTTGAATGATTTTTTTAGCATTTCGGTTCTCAAGATAAATAAGGAAATAATTAATGTTTATATATAACATAGTTCAAACTAACGATAAAAATTATTAACTATTTTCTATCGGTTATAATCTTTAAAATATGCAATAGTTAATGTCAAAAAATGTTGATATTTATAGAAGTTTAAATATTTTATTTTTTACAGTTTAATTTCTGAAAAATAGCTGTTTGTACGACTAATTTTCAGAAATGTTACGAAATATGAAAAAACTGAGTATGCTTTTAGAATAAACATATTTTATTTAGGAAACAATGATATTTTCAGATTACATTCATATTGAAAATTAATTATATAAAAATAAGTATAAAAAACACGTTCATAGGGCATATTTGAAAAAGTAGAACATATTGAAAAAAGTTTGTAATTTTGGCAGTTTGTTTTGACTTTACTCTGGATAGGTTAGGTTAGGTAATGAGGATGTTGGCAAGGCAAATATAAATAATATATTTGACACTTGACAACCCTCACTGAATAACCAAAAATCATTTTCCTGTTTATCATGCACAGAAAAAAAAATACATTTTATTGCTTAATTCCGTTCTTCAAACCATGATTCATTATATTGAAGAACCATTCATAATATTAATGACTAACGACATCAATGTTATGAATGCTATCATAAATATGATGAACACTTGGTAACTGTCGAAAAAGTGTTCATCAATATGATGAATTGTATGTGAAAAATACATTTCATCATATTAATGAACAAGAACATAAAATACAACATATTTTACTTCATATTGAAGAATGCTGTTCATCAAACAAAATTTTATTCAAAATATTTATTTTTCGTTCATTTTTTGCCGTACTTCTCAGTTCTCAAGTAGTTCTTGTATGATATTCACTGAATTAAAATCGTATTTTTTAAATGTTTTTCATTTTCAATATTTTTTTAACATCAAATTTCAAACACAAATTTGTCTCCATTTACACATGAATGAAAAAGATTGAAAAAATTCGATTTTAGTTCAATGAATGAAATCATTAATATGATGAATACTGGTTATTGGTGAAATTTTTTTTTTGTGTTTTTATATAATGCTTGTTCGTAATGCATAAATTAGTAAAATGTTTTATAATATATGTATTCATAATTTATAATTACAACTTATTATTAATAGTTATATTTATAAAAAATATATTTAAAAAAAAATTGAGGATTTGAGCACCAGTTTTATTACATTTGTTACCAGTTTCACAACAGCTTTAAAAACAGTTGTAGAAATAGCTATTAGACATCTAATGCATATGAAATCCACTTCAAGACATTCATTTTATTTCAAAACATTTATTGTCGCCGACTATATGCTTGAAAATCAAATGAATGTGTTGCTCACAACAACAAAGCACAAGTACTGTCAAAACAAAACACAAACAAGACGTCGTTGTAGTGAAGAGTCTATAATGATGTGCAATAGAAGTTCAAATAATGAAATCAACTACTTATGACACTGAGTACTCGATGCATTTTACATTTTTTTTTTTTATCATTCTTACTCTAAGAAATGTTCAGTAATATTGAAATATAGAAAAAATTCAAAAGAAAGAAAAAATGTATCGTCTTTATCGTTATATAATTAAAAAAAAATTGGTTGGATATATTGCTTTTCGACCCATGCGTTGTTTTTGTCTTCCAAACATTTTTTAACAATATTTGAAAAAATAATGTTTGTTGAATTTTTATAAACACATAAATACCGACAACAATATTACTGCCGTCGAATGCCGAGCGGCAGATTTGTTGTTTTTAAAGTTCGTCTTCTCACCCGTTACTTGTTGCGCACACTCGCTGCACTCACTGTATTCGTTGCATGTTCAGCGACATATTGTCATTTGGTTTTGTTTTTCAAAACATTGATTGTTTGGAAAAAAAATGTTTTGACACCAATGAAAAAAATAGTGCAGTGAAGTGAAGTCGCTGGAGAGACTATATTCACTATAATACTGTCGACTGTCATTGCAAAATACACTCAATACTGTAGAGTACAGTAGTGCATATTTTGCAGAGGGAACTTCAAATATATTTGTGCATAGACGAACAAACTATATGTTTTTGACCACAATTCTTCAGATTTTGCTTTATTGATATTATCTTTGTAATTATTCTTTTTACTGCAATCATTATAATTTTCATTAGGAATTTTTCATTGGCCAGTCTGCCATGTCTCGGAGACCTTCGATAACTCGAAGCTTTCTCGAAAACTTTCGATAAAAAAAGTTCGATCTCGTTGCTTTCTCGATTCTAATTTTTAAAAATGTTCGTACATTCAAATTCTTTGACAAGATACGATATTTAAACATTTATCAAATCGATATCGCAGTATTTTTCGCAGCAATCTTGAACTTTGATCATTTTTTTCTTCGATATCGTTCCGATTTCGAAAAATTTCCCGTATCGAGAAAACTCCGACAGAACGTTCCGATATCTACCTACCATCTAGGTCCTCCAATTTGACGCTCGATATCGTTACAAGAAAGGCTCCGATTTCGTGTGATTTCTCCATCTACTCGCAATGATCTCGTAACGATATCGATACGAATTACATACTGTGTGGTTACTAAATCGATACTTTAGTGCGACAAATGCCATATTGTCACAGAGCTTGTGAGTCGTCTTTTTTTTTGTGAGAACCAAGGAATATCTTTAATAAAAATAGATACATTTCTTTTCAAATGAAAATTAAAATTTATAAAAAAAAAGCTTTATCAAATGTATCAACAAAAAATAAATATTTAGGGTGTGTGCGAATTCGACTAAATTGCTGACTAAACTAATTTTAACTTTTCATTCTATGTCTATTCGATAATCGGTAATTATCAAATTCCGTAATCAATCGATTATCATATGTCTGTTTGCTGTGATCCATTTTAGTTTAATTTAGTCTGTTCGAAAATTTAGTTTAGTCAGCAATTTAGTCAAATTCGCACACATCCCCTTGAAGAATAAAATCACAGCAGGCCGTAAAGGGTTAAACAGTCAACCGCAACGGATTCTATTGAAATTGAAAGTGCATTTAGTTGCTTTTGTTTTACGCTTTTATTCTTCAACTTTCGATTTTCATTTCGTTTTATTGTAGTCAATTACTATACAACAATAGTATTAACCATATTAATCTGATCAACAATAATAACAACAAAAGTAATAATAATAATAAAAACAACAACAGCAAAAAAAAAACAGTAATAATAACAATAACATTAGCGAATGCCACAAAAAATAGAAACACGATTGAATCGCATCAAATGGCCACGCCGCACCAGTCAGTTTTACGCCGGATGCGAATTGCAACACGAGCCGCGCCGCCACCATCGTTGAATTGAACGAATGAGAGCACAACGAAACGAAACGGGGCGTCATGCAAAATAGAAGTCATAGGGGAGAGGCAGGGTGATGATGTTAAAGTGCAGTTTTCAAAGAGCATTGTAGTAGATTCACTTTTATATCGTAACAAAAATTCAAATTTAGAAAATTCTTTAAATTATAAACGTAAATTCAAATAATAAAACTAAAAACATTGCAAATTCTACGCCAACCTCTACCCTATATATTCGCTTAATATATGAGTTTCGCCTCTTGGCCTTAGTCATTAAATTAAGTTTTACGTTACGTTTTGTTTTGTTTTCTTGATCGATTGTTCTTTGATCTCTAAGTTTCTAATGTTTTTTTTTTTATTTTTTTTTTTTGTAATTGTTGTAGTAAATTGTAGCGCTATTATAAATTAATTTAAAAGCGAAATTAACACCACCCAGCACCCCTGTGGCAGTAATGTGTAAATATTGTTGGGAAAAATAAAGGTGATTCAAGTTTTTGCTACTTTTTCAGCAAACATGATTTTATGCTTTCCTCGTAATTGATAGAGCCAAGTGTTTCGAGAAATGATCAAGTCATGTTTTGGCCAACAATCAATCATAAATGTGAATTGAGAGCAAATTGAACATTTGTCAATTTTAAATTTGATCGATTAATATGATTTGAGTTGAAATGTTTGGGCAGGGGATCAATCAATGGAGCAAGATCAAGTAGTGCGCTTAATGCAAAGTGAAATTTTAGATCTAATCTTAAACTTCACTTACAAAAAAATAATATAGATGTTGATATTTTTTTTTAATTTTTTTTAATTGTATTTTTTCAAACTGTACAATTTTTGTAATTTCACAAATTTGTTCATAACTTATGCGGCTCTTAATGCCTGCACAATGTACTTATTGCAACTATAAAACTTCCTAATTTGCAAACATTCATCATTGTGAAAAACATTTAACAAATTACAGTATTTGTTGTTGCTGCATTTAGCTGCACTTGACATTGCAACATGACTGCAATATTGCAGCAACATTGACTTTGCACTTGAGGCCCACTAAAGAACTGCTGGCCTCCGAAGAGTGGTCGACAAAAAGCCAAGTGTTTGCCAAAATGAAAGCAACAACATTAACTACAACAGCAGCAACAGCAATAGCGTGAAAAGCAGCATCTGCTGCAACGCAATGAAATTTGAGTTGGAGTCGTGTCGAAGCGACTTAAGTTGCTGCGTTGCGCGCCAAGCTAAAAAGCACTAATTTTTCATTTGCCAGCGAAAGCGAAAACGTGTCGTTCACGCAAACATTTCAAATGGATTTCTTTCGGTTTTATGCACTTTTTTATAGAGGCTTGATAAATGTTGCAAATTTAAGTGTTTGCATTAAATGAAAATAAATTTGAAAAAAAAAGAAAAAGTAAAAAAGGAAAATGTGCATTTTATAGTTTATACTACACTCTTCATATTTGATATGCAAGACTATTATAAAAAAAATGCATATATTCCTGATTTGCACCTTGCTTTCCGAATCGATTTAATCATGTCCGTCTATCCGTTTGCCTGTAAATACGATTACTCAAAAACTACTCGACTGTTTTTATTAAAATTTCGGTGAAATATTTTTGAGACTGAGAGTAAGGCTAAGTTCGAAAATAAGCGAAATCGTTTGAAGGAAACAGCCATCTCCCATACAAGTCTCTTTAGTAACAAATAATTCGAAATAGTTTTAAAATTTTAAACATGTAAAAATTCACCTTCCAAAAATAGGCGTGATCCACCCACTTTTATTTTATAATCCATCTACTTTTCCGATAACCCTCGTAGAAATTTACCCTATTAGGGTATACATGATAATGTCCAGATCATGATCGTCATGTAACTGAACGAGTTATGACAAGGAAAAAATGCAATAATCAGTTCCCTGTAATGACCCTATTACAATTTCTATTATTGAATAATTCTAAATCACAAAATCAACATAAAAATATTTCCATCTATGGTGTAGACATTTCACAACCGAAATAAACCGATTATCAATTTGTTCTATGGCACTTATAATGCCATTCATAATTTTATTTTCGTTTACAATATTTATCTGTCAACACATTTGACAGCTCTTAAGTGGACTGCATAGTAAAGTGTGCGCCAAGTTTCCAGATTGCGCGAAAATTGCATTTTAATGACTGACACTAAACATTCACTTATTAAGATATGCAAACGTCTCTAATTGTTGTTAATAATTTGCGATTATTATGCAAATTTTGTGCGGAACGATTGCCATTTGAAACGAGTTAATGAGAAAAATCATCTGCCGCAACTGGCCGGCCGGCCCTTCACTTGACCCAAACAATGAGCGAATCATGGCAAAAAAAAAAAAGCCAAAAATGATGAATCGTTTATTTGACATTTAAATGTGAAACTTTTATTATATTATTATTTTTTATTATTATTGCTATTATCCAAATTGTTCTGGTAAAATGTTTAATTTATATTTTTTTTGTGCATTATTTTCTCAATATTTAAGGCATATAATAGGTGAATTATTAAAATTAAATTTTAATTGAAAATTTAACGGTTATTTCAGTCAGACAAAAGTTTTCTAAAAGTTAATTAAATTTTGTTTATTTCAAAGATTTTTTTTTTTATTAATAGATATACATTTTCTTTAAAACAAGAAACATTTTCTAATTATTAGGAAACTTTATACTTGATGCTATTTCAATTTAAATTTCTTTATAATTACGAAATCATTTTTTAAGTTTACTCTAAGTTTACTTAAAATTATATAATAAATTTATTTAAAACCATATTTTCTCTCTCTCTTTTTACAGACACTCGCACCGACCAGACACCTGCCGGATCCTTCTGGCAATCGCACGTTGTCACGCCCTCCAGTTCGACGCCCTTCGATTCGCCCTTCTTCTCGGCGACACACGGTCTCGTGCAGACACACCCCTCACTTGGTGGTCCACCCAGTTTAGCACGTCCCGTGCCCTCGTTGAACAGCAACAGTCTGGGCAGCGGTCCCGCCGCCAAGCCATTATTACTGACCGCCGGCAGCGGTTATTTGAATTCGCGCGGCAATTTCCCTAGTGGCGCACGTTATCCCAACAGCCAACAGGCTTCGTCACCGCAACCATCGATCGCCGGCACCGTTGTCAATCCAAATCCCAAGTCGCCGTTCAGACATTTGGACTTCTCGACGAGCGCCACCGCAGAGCTGAGACGTAACCCAGCACTTTCGGCACCCGATGAGTGTGCGCGCGCCTGTCGTGAGGGCGAACCACCCAGGATCTGTTATTATCACTTTACCTTGGAATACTACACCGTGTTGGGAGCGTAAGTTTTAATTTTGAATGGACCATTTTTGAGCCATAATTTTCTACATTAGAAAATTGACAATACAAATCCAAATTAGAACAAAAATAATGAATTCCCACCTAATATAAAATGTTTTCCCAGAAATGAGTTTTATGAGTTATTTCAACAAAAGTGATCGGTTCACAGCTCAGTATAAACCGATCATGCCCATATTTAATACCACACAGCATTAGTGTATTAGTAATATAACTTTGGAGTTTCATTGCTCTAGCTCTTTTAGTTTTGCTGTAATCGTGATTTTAACAGACATAAAGACGGACACCTTTAAATCGTCATTTGGTGAATGGGCACTTTTGGGTGAATGAAGTTAGGAATTAGATATATATGTATGACATATTTATTCTCTTTATAGTTCTGTTATTCGTTTTTCGATACCTCGTATCATATCTGATATATTCAGCATTGACTTTGCTCCGAATTTCAAGTTTTAACGCAAATACTTTATCGTTTTCTTGGAATCGGCTCAATGGCGTTTGAGCCAAATAAATTCTCTCTTTTTCATACCGGACATGCCTCCTTCTGAGTATTACAATCGGATGATTACAAATACTTTATCGTTTTCTCGGAATCGGCTCAATGGCATTTGAGTCAAATAAATTCTCTCCTTTTCATACTGGACACGCCACCTTTTGTGTATTACATTCGGATGATGACATCTTTCACTTTAAGTATAGGGTATGAAACATAGAATATTAAAATTTATCACTAAAATGAATTAAATATATTTTGACTTAAAATATTTCAATAAAATTTAAAATAAAAATTTATTTTGACGGAAGCAAATTCTTGTCCATTAAATCATTTTCAAATGATGTGGTGGCGGCCATAAAACACAACAAACAAAAACCTGTCTCGCCGGCAACTACAATTGTTGTAATTATTATTATTATTGTTGCTGTTTTACATCATCAACAGCAACAACAACCGCAGCAGCAGTAGCAACTGACTGACACATTGGCTGTCATCAACTTCATCATCTTCGGCTTACAGTCGACTGTAATAAAACCACAAAAAAATCCGTTAAACTGCCAAAACAAAGCAGAAGCCGCCAGCCGGTTTTGTCGGCTACGCCGCAATCTACGCCCTGCAGCCGCGTTGCCACCTTTAGCACAAATATTTTGTTTGCGTTGTATGGTTGGCCGGTTGTTCGGTCGATCGGTCGGTCACTATGCAAAACGGCGCCATTAACATTTTTTAGTAGTTACTGTTTGAAATTCCCACGCGCAGTCGTAGCACATTGACTCACTGCCTTGTGGGCTGTCCGTCCGCCTGTCTGCCCGTCGATCTATCTGTCAGTCTCTTCGTTCGTCTGTATCATTTATTTGCATGTGTTCGCCATAAACATCGCAAACATTTCGATTGTCGATTGTCGGCTAATCGCGTTACGTTCAACTGCAACTCCATTCAACTGCAGTCAACCGAGAGACGAGTGAGTGCGTTCGTTCGGTCGTTGCAGTTCGACAACCTCCCAAGACGTAGACGCAGGCGTCACATTACTTCTAAGGCGCAAAAACAGCGACTTTTAAAAGTGTTTTATATTTAATACTTTTTATAACTTAATTAATTTAAATATTAATAGTAGTCTTTAGTTATTTTTTGAATAATAATTAAATCAAAGGTTTTTTAAAGACTTTAAAATGTTCAAATTTTTTTAATACTTTTGAGAGTATAAAAAGATTATTATTTAAATAAAGATTTATAAAATTATTTGAAAAATATATTTCTAAAGTCTTTTATAATTATAATTTTTAAGAATTGAATTGAAATTTTGTATTCTATTCAAATTTTAACTATTTTGAAAAATTTTAATTGAATTACCATTGTCACCAGTGTTCACACTTTTCGCTAAGGCAAATGGAGCAGATTTGTAAAATTTGGGGCGTAGAAATGAGTAAAAAGTAGTAGAATTGAAAAAATACAAAATGGAATAGATTTGATATAAAAGGAGTAGAAAATTAAAAGTAGGATTAAATTTACTGAAAAGGGTGTAGAAATATGCATTACCAGTGTTCACATTTTTCGCCAATGCTAAAGGAGTAGATTTGAAGAAGTTGGGGAGTAGAAATGAGTAAAAAGGAATAGAATTGAAAATATTGCAAACTTGAGTAGATTTGATGTAAAAGGAGTAAGTGGGAGGGGAGTAGAAATATGCATTACCAGTGTTCACTTTTTTCGTCAATGCAAAAGGCGTAGATTTGAAGAATGTGGGGATTGGAAATGAGTAAAAAGTAGTAGAATTGAAAATATTGCAAAATGGAGTAGATTTGATGTAAATAAATTAATAGATATGTTAATTTTAATATTTTTATTTATTCCCGATTTTACGGAATTTGGTTGTGTCTGGAACACCCAATGAAATACATAGTGTTTTCAAATTTAATTTATAACTTTTAATTATAACTTTTACAATTTAAAGACCATGGAAAAAATATGACATTTATTTTACAGATAATTGATCATAGTTATTATGAAATTTGTAATATTGACAATTTATTTGGGGTGCAAGAAATTGATCTCATTATATAAAAAAAAAATAATAATTTTGCAAAGGGTGTAGATTTTAGTAAAAGGGAGTAGAAAATTATGAGAAAGGAGTAGAAAATGCCGGTAGATTTTAAATATACAAATGAAATGGAGTAGAATGAAAACACTGCATGTCACATTTTGAACAAAATTAAGAATTCCTGAATTGTTATGGAAAACACAGAAATATATCGATATTCAAAATTGTATCTGAAAAATATAAAATTTTAGAAAAAGATATTTAAAATGACACTACAAACACTAAAGATTATTTTTTCTTTCCGATATCATTTTATGATATTCTGATGGACATCTAGAATCTAATTAAAAGTCAACTAAGTACGTTTTAGATATGTTTTTAGATATTGCCTTAAATTTTTTTAAATTAATACATAAAACAGAAAATTGTAATTCTCGAATTGTTCTATACATTTTACACTTTAATATTTCTCCAATTTAAATTTTCTGTCTGATTACCATTGCATGCCATTGAGAATACTATTGCTTATATTTCGAAATAAAACCAATAAAAATCGCATAGAATATACCAATGGTAGAACTAGTCAAACTCCAAAAATAAAAATTTTAAGTTGCACTTATTTTTTTTTTTTTTTTGGAATATCTACTAAGATCCACAACACTCAGACAGACTATATCCATTGTACTGTGAAATCTATTCCCTACAATTTTGTGGTTAATATCACCACGAGCGCCCATGCCCAAGCCGGGATTCGAACCCGAGACCTTCAGAATGCAAGTCCAGCGCGCTACCTCTGGACTGCTGAGGCCGACCACTTATTAACTGTAGCATAACATATCGTCAATATCATGTCAAAGGGGCGAATGCGTAATTTTTGACATTTGAGTTTTTTTACATTTTTGAATATTGTTTTTCCTCAAGTATACTGTGCCAAAATCGCGGGCGAATGCGAAAAATTGAAAATGTTGTCATGCCAAAGCACGTATCGATCATCATCATTATTTTAAAATATTTTTTTTGAATTTTTATCATTTGCAAGAAAAATGTTTGGCAAATTATTTTTAAATAATTATGCCAATCGATAGGGGGCTTTGAAAACAAACAATAAAAGCCTTCAAATCACTATTTTATCTTGCACCTATAAAGAGTTATAGCAAAAAAACGAAGAGATTTGCCCTTTTGGCATGACAAGATTTTTAATTTTATCAATTTATTCGTTTTTTTTAGCTATAACTCTTTATTGGTGCAAGATAAAATATTGGTGTAGAGGCATTAATTGTTTGTTTTTAAAGCAACTATCGATTGACATCATTACTTAAAAATATTTTTCCAAACATTTTTCTTGCAAATAATAAATGGCACATTTATGTTTGGTAAAATATTTTTAAATAATGATGCTAATCGATAGGTGCTTCAAAAACAAACAATTAACGCCTTTACATCACAATTTTATCTTTCGCAAATAAAGAGTTATAGCATAAACATCAAAAATATTTGGGTTTTGGTCTGGATATAGCCTCACAAAATTCGTATTTATAATTTAGCAAATTGTCTAAATCCAAAGATATTTTATATACGTTATAATAATTGATGAATAAACCAAATTAACCGAAAAAATTGAAAAAAAAAATAATTTTACTAATGTTTAAAGCATTTCAAACTTTAAAATTGGATTCCCAACATTTTGAAAAAATGCATATTCGCTTCTTTGGCATGACAGTGACGATATATGGTTTTTATAATAAAATAAAAGTGTTTATTATATGTCAAACTAAATCTATAATTCCATTTATTCTCTTAGTTTATTTAGCAAGTAACTCTTTTAGCCCTGATATTAACTCGAATCATCCTAGTGCGCCGATATGGTCACACTTGTATTGATATTACAAAAACACATGTAATGGTAAAAGCAAAACACAAACAAATCCAAACTCATTTATTATTTTTTCGTAAATAATGTATTTTAGTGTATAAATCAATTCCAAGACAATCCTATGTCCCATTTTCAAATGGTCTCAAATTGAAACAAAATTTAAAAAGTGTAAAAGTCTTAAATTAACTTCCAAAACTCAAAATTTAAACTGGGAATTGGAGTAGCGTACTTGTTTCATTATAATACTTAAAATCGAAACTGTAACCTATACGAGGAGAAAACCAATGAAGGAGAGACGGAGAAACGCAATGGAAATTGTGATTTTTTGGGTTTCTTAAATAGTTTTTTTATGGGTCGTATGAGTGATAATAGTAAAATATTTAAATGAATTTTAAAATTAAAAACAAATTGATCTAGAAAAACTGGAAGACACGTGTATTTTAATTTTCAGTATCGTTTAAGAATATATAGAATTTTCTCATGTGTGCAGCCAAAATTTGAATTTGGTCGTACACCCAAAAAAAAATACTATATAAATAATAGTTTTTTACTATTAAAAATATTCAATAGGATAAATTATTATTTTAATCGGAAAATACCATTAAATACTCGAAAATACCATGACATTGCCATTGAGTTTATATGAAAATTTTTATTTTTTGTATCTATAATTGTTCTATTGAACAATTTTAATGGTATTTGAGGGATTTTTTTTTCTGGGTGTACAGTGTTCTACACCCAGAAAAAAATTCCCTCAATTCTCATTAAAATTGGTCAATAGGACAATTATTGATCTAATAGTATACAAAAAATAAAACTTTTCATATAAACTCAATGGCAATGTCAAGTTATTTTCTAGAATTTAATGGTATTTTCCGATTAAAATAATAATTTATCCCATTGACTATTTATTAATAGTAAAAAACTATTATTTGTATAGTATTTTTTTCTGGGTGTATATACACACACCAAAATTTTCAAAAAATGTTCTAAATTGGTTTAAGTATTGACTATAAAAAACGACTAACAGTTGAGAGAACCGAATTAGTTGATGGGGCAATGCATTGGTTAAACTTTTACATCCAATCTCTTCCTCAAAATATATTACTGATAATATTTGTCTAAAATATCCAAATATAAAAATAAAAGTTGTATAAATTTTAATAAATTTATTGCGAAATTTATTTTGCCCAATAAAACTGTCCGCTTGCTCTGTACCAGGTTAAGATAAAAAAAAATGTTTTTTTGTTCCTCTATAGATTTGTCTGTTTTGCAATATTGAAATATTGCAGTTAATGCAAAAGTCGCACATAATAAATCGAATCGCCGCCACACGTCATATGATAACGTTATGCTTTCGCTTTGTCAGCAATTTTCATATTAAATAATATATATTATTTTTGTAGTTTGTAAATGCAAAGAAAATTGAATTAAATGCAGCTTTCGAAACTAATATAGTCAGCGACAGTGCGACATGCGCATGCGAATGCGAATGCAGCCGGACTATCAGCCAATAATAATAAATAATAAAATTAATCAAAGTGTAAACGTACGTAACACAGTCTAAGAAAGAGCTATGGCAAAATATGCAAATTTTTCTATTATTTGCGAAAATGCAATGCGTCTGCATAATCTTACAATAATAAATGTAAAAACAAAATGAAATACTAACTATAGAAATTGATGTAGTAAAAATTGTGATTTGTTTTAGTCCAAGCAACGAAAGGCTAGACTGATATTTTTAGATTTTCTATACATTTCAAATATAATATAAGCGATTGCAGAAAGGAAAAATGTATTTGAAGGACTATTTGAAATTTCCAAAGGGCATAATATTTTTTCGTAAGGATAGATGTACCGTTTTTTTTCTTTTTTAGGACACAACAAATAGACTTTCCGGAAAAACTTTTTAACAATTTTCAATTAAAAGGCTTATTTAACAAAAAAGTGTCCCGTAGATTATAATGTTATATAAGGTATATGTACAAATGTCGGCAGATCACAGGCCAGAATATGCCGATTACGCTCATTTTCAATACCAGACTGCATAATTTATGTTATAAGTTCTATTGATCTAGCATTTCTTGTTTTCCTGTAATTGTGATTTCAATAGACAAACGGACATCGACTCAAACGGTGATGCTGCTTACTAAGAATGCACCCCTTCTAGGTAATTTAAACGGATTAGGTACACCAAGAAAAAAAACCCTCAAATCCCATTAAAATTGGTCAATAGGACAATTATTGATTTAATAGTATACAAAAAATAAATCTTATCATATAAACTCAATGGCAATGTCATGTATTTTCGAGTATTTAATGGTATTTTGCGATTAAAATAATAATATATACTATTGACTATTTTTAATAGTAAAAAACTATTATTTATGTATTATTTTTAATATAGTATTTTAATTAGTTAAAATCTTCAAAATTTGCCTTTTTTTAAATTATCCATCATATTATATATAACTAATTCAAATTTTAAATTATTTCTATAATATATTTTAATCATTACAATTTTTTCAATCTTTACAGTGCCTGCCAAGTTTGCACACCCAATGCCACCAACACCGTTTGGAGTCACTGTCAGTGCGTTTTGGCCGATGGCGTCGAACGTGGCATCCTCACAGCGAATCGCATGATACCCGGTCCCAGTATTCAAGTGTGTGAAAACGACAAGGTTGTCATCGACGTGGAAAATCATATGGAGGGCATGGAGGTTACAATTCATTGGCACGGCATCTGGCAACGCGGCTCACAGTACTACGATGGTGTGCCGTTCGTGACACAGTGTCCCATTCAGCAGGGCAACACATTTAGGTAAGTGGAAATACATTTTAAATACAATATAGCTTTGGTATAGTTTCAACTATGCACTCAGAAAAAACATATCATAAAATTAATAGTTTTTACTATTAAAATTAGTCAATACGATATTTGTCCGATTCAATCGGTGAATCCTATTAAATAATACAAAATACTATAAAATTTATTTGAGTTTGTATAAAAATAATTATTATTTGTATACTATTAAATCAATAACTGTCCTATTGACAAATTTGAATGGGAATTTATGAGTTTTTTTTTCTGAGTGTACTTATTAATTTTTTATACTTTTTTGTGGCAAACAAATTATAATTGCAGAAGGCATATAAATTAATAAGATATTCAGATTCTTAAATTTCTGACATCATAATATCGTCACTGTTATGCCAAAGGGAGAATGTGCATTTTTTAAAATGTTGGAAATCAAATTTTAAAGTTGAATTGCTTTAAAAATTAGTAAAATTTCGTTTTTTTTTCAATATTTTCTGTTATTTTGGTTAATTCATTAATTATTATGAAGTATATAAAATATCTTTAGATTTGGACAACTTACTGAATTATAAATACCGATTTTGTGAGTCTATATCCTAACCAAAAAGCAAATATTTTTGTTTTTATGCTATAAATTTTTATTAGTGCAAGATAAAATAGTAATGTAAAGGCATTAATTGTTTGATTTTAAAGCACCTATCGATTTGCATGATTATTTAAAAATACTTTGCCAAACATTAATTTGCCATTTGTTATTTGCAGGAAAAATGTTTGGCAACATATTTTTAAGTAATGATGCTAATCGAAAAACAAACAATTAATGTCTTTACACCAATATTTTATCTTGCACCAATAAAAAGTTATAGCAAAAAAACAAAGAAATTGGAAAAATTGAAAATCTTTTCATGCCAAAAGGGTGAATCTTTTCGTTTTTTTGCTATTACTCTTTATTGGTGCAAGATAAAATAGTGATGTAAATGCATTAATTGTTTATTTTCAATGCACCTATCGATTGGCATCAGTATTTAAAAATATTTTGCCAAACATTTGATAAATGATAAAAATTCAAAAACATATGATTTTTAAATAATGATGATGATCGATAGATGCTTTAAAAACAAACAATTAATGCCTTTACACTATTATTTTATCTTATACCAATCAAAAAGTTTAGGCAAAAAAACGAAAAGATTCGCACTTTCGACATGACAAGTTTTAAATTTTTTCGAATTCGTCCTTTTATTTTGTCTTTTCTGGATAGATATATTCAATAAAACCACACACGATTTTGGCACAGTGTACTTGAGGTAAAACTACATTCAAAAATGTAAAAAAACGCAAATGTCAAGAATCAAACATTCGCCCCTTTGGCATGATACGATATGATTATCATATTATATTTTAACATAATCTCATAATAATATAATATTTTTATTATGAATGCATTTTATGATTAAATATATAACGATTGTGCCAAACGATATGTAGAATAAACAATGGTCACCACAAACATAGCATGATTGCTATTAGTAAAAGCAAGATTGCTGCAACAACTATATAAATATTAACTTGTGTCAATAATGTTAATAGTTGATCCAAAAAGAATACATTTTGTAAAAACATTAAAGAAATGCATAGAATTTCTTTTCATCATATTTCTTACTCGACATTATTGCTTCAATCATATTACACAATTGCCACAATCATAAAAAACATAATTTTCCATAATACAATCATGATTTTTCTGCGTGTGTCTCAGAAAACTTGTCATATTATTTGTTAAATTTGTTACTTAACAAATTTATACACTTAACAAACTTTATTGTTTCAACTACTTTTGATTAGCACTTGATTAACAATTGATAAACACATGATAAATCTTGTAAATACACTCTGAAAAAAATACTATTAAAATTGGTCAATAGGACAGTTATTGATTGAATAGTATACAAAAAATAAATATTTTCATATAAACACAAAAATAATTTATTAGTATTTTGTAGTATTAAATGGTATTTACCCATTAAAATAATAATTTATCCTATTTACTATTTTTAATAGAAAAAAAAACTATTGATTTTATAGTATCCAGAGTGTACATGTCCACATGTTTCCAACTATTTCCTAATAAAAACTTTGATTAATCTACATTTTTTTCGAGTTATAACTCAAAATCTTTTTGTTTTTACCTCTTCACCTCAACAGATACCAATGGACTGGCAACGCAGGCACCCATTTCTGGCACGCTCACACTGGTCTTCAGAAACTTGACGGTCTCTATGGCAGCGTCGTCGTACGTCAACCTCCATCACGTGACCCCAACTCACATCTGTACGACTTCGATCTGACAACGCACATTATGCTGATTAGTGACTGGCTGCACGAAGATGCCGCTGAACGTTATCCCGGCCGTTTGGCCGTCAATACCGGACAAGATCCTGAATCGTTGCTGATCAACGGCAAGGGACAGTTCCGTGATCCAAATACAGGATTTATGACCAATACACCACTTGAAATTTTCACAATTACTCCTGGACGTCGTTATCGTTTCCGTATGATTAACGCATTTGCCTCGGTCTGTCCGGCGCAGGTGACCATCGAAGGGCACGGCATGACGGTGATCGCAACAGATGGTGAGCCGGTGCATCCGGTTGGTGTCAACACAATCATTTCATTCTCCGGTAAGTTGTGGGCTTTATTACTATTTTTTATTTTCATTTTGTGTTGTTGTTGAATAAATCATGAGTGTTTTATAAGAGGGTTTACTGAGGGGGTTCAGTATACCCGAGGGTGCTGTTGTCACACGAATAAAAAAACGCCGGGTGTCAACAGATTTTATGCTGCAACACTTGTCACCAACAACAGTAGTAACAAAGTGTATCCGGGCTGTGAAACCGCGCTGCCTCTTGCTCGATTGGTTTGTTGTCCGTGCAGCACCCGTGCCGTCGGAGCGACCACGGATCCAACGTGTAACATATTTTATGCAGTCAGGCATTGCAACACATACATTATTCATCAGCACGATTTGCTCAACATCGTAGTAACAAGCACTAAAACAATCGAAGAAAAATAAATAAATCGAAAAATAAAACTGAAAATAATAAAAATAAAACAAATAAATAAATATTGAATAGCAATAAAAATATAAATAAAATCGAAATCGAAATGTAACGGACTGCTGTAGACTATTTATACACAGAAAAAAATAATCGACGTAAATATAACAACCGATATTAATTACATTCATTAATCAATCCAGCAATGAAATTCACTATTTTAATGAAAACATTTACTATTCTTCGTTATATAAGCAATTGCGTTCGCTAATCTGAATATTTGTACGTCAATGCAGCAAATAATTTAATCGGCGCAGTTTTAGCAAATAAAATTTGCTGCATTGACGTAATGTAATTGCTGATTTAACAAAGAATAACAAATATTTTTATTAAATTAGTGAATTTCATTGCTGGAATGATTAATAATAATAATAATAGTTTGGCGCTACAGTCCTGTATAGAACTTCGGCCGAGCTCTCTCACCATTTTGAGCTGTGCGTGTTATATTTGTACTCAAAGTGGTGGGACCTACAGGTTATTGGCGAATTCGAACGGCGGGTGAGAGCTTTTCATAGGCAATGGTTTTACTCTCGTAGATTTGCCATTTACTGATGAGAGGTAGAGCGGAATAGAAAAATGTTTCTATGAAAAGATGTTGTTAGCCCCAGTCCAGGCTTGAACCGGGGACCTTTCGGCTCGCAGTCCAACGCATTAACCACTGAGCTATCGCGGCTACGGAATGATTAATAAATGCAATTAATATCGGTTGCCATATTTACGTCGATTATTTTAGTCGATTATTGTAGATTATACCAGCGGTACACAATAAAAAAAGGTTTATATTTGAAATTAATAAAAAAAATCATATGATTATTTAAATTTTCAATCTAATTCAAAGTGAATTTTGAAGATAAAACTTTCATCAGATGTTATCAAAGTTAAATTAAACGTTTTTCATTCAAAGCCATCTATGTCACTATAGTTCGTAGCAAGAAATTCGAATATTAGAACGCACATAGCTTATATTGAAACTTTCAAATTATCACTTACAATTTTTTTATTAATTCAAAGTAAAATTTAAAGTAGATAACTATTATTAAATGTTGAACATAGTTCAATTGAAAGTTTTTCATTATATTAACATAGTTCATAGCGAGAAATTTTATGTTAAACGCATAGAGCATTATTAAAAGAGTTAGAATTAAAACAGAGTTTAAAATTAAAAGCATTAATTAAAAATTCAATTTCAAATAACAACCAACAATCATTTTTATGTACATCGATCTTTGAAATACAGAAAATCAATGTTTTTCAGTTGAAGAAATTCTTTGAAATCGGTCTTTTTATACCCTACACTAAGAGTGAAAGGGTATATTCAGTTTGGTACGCCGTTTGTAACACCCAGAAGGAAGCATCTCCGGTATGGAAAAGTATATATATTCTTGATCAGCATGACCTCCTGAGTCGATTTAGCGATGTCCGTCTGTCCGTCTGTCTGTCTGTCTGTCCGTCTGTCTGTCCGTCTGTCTGTCTGTCTGTTGAAATCCCTACTACTTTTAAAATTGAAGAGCTAGATAAATGAAACTTATAACTTAGATTACTAATATATCTACGCTGTATGTGCGAAAAAATTGGCGAGATCGGTCCATTGTGACCTATGATCCGACCACTTATGTTCAAATACCTCATATAAAATGTACATATAAAGATCAATTTTTATGTATACGTGCTTAGATAAACTTTTTTGGTCAAATATATATTGATATCATGCTCAAATACATTATAATAATGTTTTCCGGCAAATAGACTTGTGGTTCACAAAAAAAAAAATCGAAATTCGGTACACCTACCCATTTGTAAATATGGGTATCAAATGAATGGAAATTCTTCAGCGATTGAATGTTTGTAGTTATTTTCAGGATTCATATACCCTGGTGACCTATATATCACTTTGAATGGTAACCACACATATGTGTAGGGTATTTATAGTCGGCTTAGACCGACTATAATTTTGATAATCCTAACTATCATAATTACACCTACTTTAAAATTTCCCATGTGATCTAACCTTCCCAACTGGTTTTTAACTCAAAACAATTATTGGATATTTTTAAATTAACTTTTTGTAGATTTTCCGAAATAAGTTATATTAATTTTTCATCGATATTTATTCTTTGAGATATTTTATATGTATTGACCGGGTCAACGAGAGATAATCGATTGAGTCATGTGGTCAGGACAAACTGTTTATACCATATTCGGTATAAAATGGATATTTTTTCTCGGTGTATATAAAAACAGCTGATCAATGATTACCACGACTATGTCACAACGGGTAGCGTCAAGGAGGGTATAAATCATTTCTATCGAAAGAGGGTTTCGGGGTTGCCAACCGCAAAAATCTAAAACAATACGTTTGTCGGTGAAATGTGGTGACTAGAGGTTGTGAATCATGTCATGAGGTAGTGTTTTCAATGCTCAGTCGCGTAAAATGTTTCACTTTTAGCAAAAGAAAATCATGTTTGAGAAGCAGTGCTATAACGAAAATAAAAAATAAATCAATAATAAACAAAGAAATCAATAAAATAGAAATGGAAATTAAAAGTAATAAATATAAACCGTAGAATTGCTGTAGATACAAAATATCAGCGACTATAAATTTCTTTGATCAGCTGCTCGTGGTTAAAATGCGGTTGATGAAAAGTGAAAATACGAATGACAGCTGTCAGTAAACACAATTAATAGACAATGTTTTGAATATACGAAATACTGACACAGTTTCCTATAACTATAAGAAATAACACATAGCAAAAATGTGGAGAATGGAAGAAAAATTTGAAAAAAAAAACAATTTATTCAATTAATATGAAATATCTACAAATTTATTAATGAAACTACCATATTCGGTTGTCACAACTACGCTATCATAGACACATACCAAATTCTTGTACTGCTATTATAGTCCAAGAAAAATACAGAGGATGAAAGAAAGATTGAAAAAACAAAAACAATTTATTCTATTAAAATAAAATATCGACAAATTTATTGATGAAACTACAAAATTCGGTTATCACAACTACGCCTATCATAGACACACACCAATTTCTTCTACTTCTAGTATAGTCCAAACAACAGCCAGTTATTTTTGGATCATAACATAATCTTTTCAAGATCCGACCAACTATCCGATATCAAACACTCACTTAACGCACCCAGTTACCAAGTAATGGTCGCATTTAAAAATGTCACCAACCTGCTGCAAATGCACAAGCTTAAGCTTTTATGGCCAACAAGTTAACAAGTTGTAAACGTCATGCATTTATTACGTTACCAACAACAACATCGGCAAAAACTTGCCATGGCTGCCAACTTAATTGAATTAAATAAATAAATATTTCCGCTTCGTCATTATCGTTTTTTGTATTATAATGCAAAACATTATTATAATCGCTGTAAATAATGAGGAGGGAGTTGGTGATCGTTTTTCCGTCAGTTAAAGTTACCGATACTCATATGACGTAGTTAAATAAATGTTTTATGAATATTAATAAAATGTTCAACTTATAAAATCAAATCTTAGATTATGTTTAGTATGTACATGTCACTGGTTACACCTTAGAAATTTTTTATTTTTGATATTAGTATAAAGATTTAATGATTGTGATAATCGTGTAACATGATGGAAATAATAATGTAAAGTCCCTAGTAGTAATTTACCATATTACAGAAATCATGTTCAAGTCATGAAAATCATTTAACTAGTCAGGTTATGATAAGTTAAAAATACAATGATTAGTTCCTGAACATATGATAATGGACTCAAACATATTTCTCCACACAGAAGTGACATTTGTTGAGTCAACCTACTTATTGTCCAACCAATAAATTCTGTTTAACTGTTAATTCGGTATATGTATGATTAATGATTGGACTACAATCAAGTTAGAAGATGACGGACAACGACCGTTTTTAGTTTAACGAATATAAATATTAGTACTATGGATCAAAAATATGCAACATATGAGGTGAGATTGATAAGAGATAGGCCGTCATTTCTTTCTGTTAATCACAACCAAGCTGTTAATAGAAATCTCTAACTCTTTTCGTTACATTGTTTTCGTGATCACCAAACACACATTTTTTGCTCCACGGGAAAGAAAACGTAAAATTTTGAGGATAAACGATATATGGAGTACAATCAAAAGAATATCGAATTCACTGTTGAACATTTGTTGGAGTCCATACTACAATTCTTTTAGTTTTGACTATTATAACCGACTTAGTAGTTGAGAGAACCGACATAGCGGTTAAGAGATCATACTAGGCGGTGGAGAGAGCCGACTAAAAGGTTGAGAGAACCGACTAAGTTGGTGGCTGGCTGGCACAACAAATCTCAATTCTGTGTGTGGTGTATGGAGCAAACGAATTCTCAGGTGACGATTAATCGCCACGCTGTGTGTTCTAAAGCTGTTGGAAATTGGTTGAAGTTTAAACTATAATTCTTTTATGTGAGATTTCGATGTACTCTTTTGAAAGAGAGCCGACATCTTCGAGACTTTTTGCTAATCTTAAAGGCTATTTAATTTGAATGATTTGAAAAGAACAACAGCAAATTGTCAAACATAACACAGGCAATGTTCATACGGACCATTTCGGATACAACCTCATCAGTGAACTTTATGTTTGATGACGTTGTGATCAAATGTTGACGTTGACATCAAATCTTTCGTATATATGAACACGACGTGGTTGGGATTTGAACTCATGTCTTTAGAAACGATGGAAGTTGGTAGACAAGCACGCTAGGTGTTTGGCTACAGAACCACACAACAGTCACTCGTCTAATTTATAGTTTTGTCTGTTCTATTTTTATAATTCTTTTAGTTTTGACAATTTGAAACGACTTAGCAGTTGAGAGAACCGACTTAGCGATTGGGAGAACCTACTAAGCGGTTGTGCAAACTTTTGGCTGGCGCAACAATTCTCTATTTTGTGTGTGGTGTATGGAGCAAACTAATTCTCAAATGACGATTAATCGCCATGCTCTAATTATATTATGCAAGAATTAATAATAAATTCATTGTTGGCCTGGCTATATCAATAAAATCGATTTAAAACGAGAAACTAACTCAAAATAATACTAATGATTGCATAAATTTGATATAAGAATATCGAATAAACAGTAATTATTAGCAAAATATTAACATATCGCAATATTCTTTACTAAAACTAAAAATAAAAACAATAAATAAAAAGTATCATGGTCAAGTTAAATTAAACAAAATTTTAAGTAAAAGAAAAAATAACTAAAACAAATACCAAAAACATGAATAAAACTGCACTAAACATGACGATGACAACACTTTGAAGCCGATGACAACACTTTTGTGATATTCTTTTTATTTAATATTCTTAGACACGTAACTCTGAACTGAACTATTCTAAATTCTTGTTTTTTCTCTGTATTTGTATTGCTTGCAGGCGAACGTTATGACTTCGTTATCACCGCCGATCAACCTGTCGGCGCGTATTGGATTCAATTAAGAGGTCTCGGCGAGTGCGGCATCCGTCGCGCCCAGCAACTGGGTATTTTGCGGTACGCGCGCGGTCCCTATCAGCCAGCATCAGCGCCACCGACTTACGATGTGGGCATTCCACAGGGTGTGGTAAGTCTTTGAATTGTTTTGCTCTCTATTATTATTATTGTTACTGATTTGTGCTATGCGGCATTTTGTAATGTTTGCAGCAATATTCAATAGGCGCGCGCGCGCGTTACACTATTTTATGTGTACAAAAAAAAAATATTTTGTTGTTTAAAAATTTTAGAAATGCAGGCGATATATTTGAAATAAATATTTTTGAGATAAATAAGTTATTTCAGGAAAACATTTAGAAATGATTTTTTCATTAGGTTTAAAAAGCAGGAAGTCGAAAGTTACACGATGTAGCAAAAAAAATCATCTAACGATCTAAGAAAGTTTTTGCAGAAAACATAGTAGCAATTCTTCAAGGGGCATGATGGGATATGATAATTGATAATTTCCCTGGCAATTACTGATCCGTTATATGAACAATATGAACTGATCATATCTAACCTTATAGGGTAAATCTGTGCTAGGGAAGTGGGTGAATCTGAAGCGGTTTTGTTGATTGAGAACCCCCAAAACACACAGAATAGAGATTTGTTGTGCTAACCAACTTTTTGCACAACCAACATATTCGGTCCTCTTAACCGCTTAGTCGGTTGTTATTGTTAAAATAAAAAGAGTTGTAGTTTGTACGGCAACCAATTTCGAAAATTTTTAGAATAAATTAGTACAGATTTAGAACCATTATGAGTGTGTATAGACTAATATTTCATGTATTTTAGATAATATGCTGTTCCGCCAGTAAATTTGTAATCCATTCGATTTAATCAAATGAAGTTAGTTGGTACAACTAACTTTTTCATTCTTCCAACCTCATGCCAAAAAAGAATTTTTCTGTGTGCAGCATATAATTTTCTCAAGACCTTACTATATGTTAAATTAGAAAGTGGTAGAATTTTAATCCATTTCAATATAGCAGGAGTATAGAGGATGTCAATATAAAAAATAATCATCTCTTTAATACTTTTAATTTTACTAAAAATCAGTATATTTTTCAAAAACAAAAATGTATTTATTTTGTACACAGAATAGAGATTTATTGCGCCAAACAACTTATTCGGTTCTCTCAACCGCTTGGTCGGTTGTTATTGCCAAAATAGAAAGAGTTGTAGTTTGTACTGCAACCAATTTCGAACTGTTTTAGAACAATTTAGTACAGAGTTAGAACTATTAGGAGTGTGTATAGACTAATATTAAATGTGTATAGGCTAATATGGCAGTTCGACCAGCAAATTTGTAAACCATTCGATTTAAACCTCATGCCAAAAGCGGTTTTTTTTGATTTTGTAAATCGAAAAGGGTTTTAGAACCAAAATGTATTATAATTTTTTGTTGCAAGTCGCACCATAACACATATGTGTTAAGAACTCTGCTATATAAATTATCGAAAATATAGATTTGCATAGTACAAATAGTGAAAATGTTGGTAAGTAATACATATAAAATTCAAGTTAATATAAATGAAAATATTTTTTTAAAACATTTGTATAAATGTAAAAAAAAAGAATGTATATAATTATTTAGCTTTTCACTGCACTATAAATTGTATAAAAACAACTATTTTTTATAAATATTTCAACAACTATATCTTATTTGATTTAAATTTAAAATTTTGTATAAAACAATTTACTTTAATTCAAAATTTAAATTTTCTCTCTTTTATGCTTAAACACAAACCAAAACTCCCACAACAACCAACAACAAATACCTTGTATAAAAATAAAACAACTATAAAAAAAACAATACTCTGACCACCAAACAAACTGGCTAAATGAAAAAAAAATCAAAATTTATTATATAAAAAAAACATATTTTATAACTGTGTTTTTTTCAAACTGTAAATAAAAATAAACCACAATTCCGAAAAACTACTTGCGAATTGTAAAAAATGTATACAACAAAAAAAAAAACAAAATACAAATAAAAAGGTTATGAATCCCTTGGATGCGCAATGCAATCGCCAACGTAACGATGCCGTCTGTGTCAGTCAGCTGAAGAGCGCACAAGAGATCGATCGTGGCATTCTGGCCGAAAAACCCGATGTGAAAATCTTCTTGCCATTCCGTTTCTACTTGTACCGTCCCGAGGAGTTGTTCCAGCCCAACACCTACAATCGTTTCTTGGGTAAGTGTGTTCGGTCGTGATGTCTAATAAAGGATATATAATATTTTTCTAATTTTCTATATACAGTTGCACCCACTGGCGATCATGTCATCTCACTGATCGACGAGATCTCGTATTTGTCCGCACCCGCGCCACTCACTTCGCAATACAACGACATCAACCCGGAACAGTTCTGCAACGGTGACAATCGTCCGGCGGATTGTGGACCCAACTGCATGTGCACGCATAAAATTGATATTCCATTGAATGCGGTCGTCGAAGTGGTGTTAGTCGATGAAGGTAGGATTTTATTAATTTATTGTAAATAGTTGAATTTTTGGGCTGATCGTTTGCTATTTCTAAAGTTGTGCCATCCAACATCTCTTGCGATTTGATTAAGTGATCATGTCGATAAATATAAATCTTCGGAACATTTCGAATAAAACAATGAAACTGA
Organism: Dryomyza anilis; assembly: GCA_951804985.1. Taxonomy (NCBI): domain Eukaryota; kingdom Metazoa; phylum Arthropoda; class Insecta; order Diptera; family Dryomyzidae; genus Dryomyza; species Dryomyza anilis. The sequence goes on from OX638133.1 coordinate 26,044,803, forward strand.
ATTTAATACTATTTTGTATGAATTTTCGATTAACGGATGCAGTACAGTGGTATATAGAGCTTATTATACCCAAAAAACATAAATTCTAGAATAATTTTTGACTGCCATGGAGAATTGTTTAGAATTTCTCCAGTAAGTCACCTTAATTTACTGTCAAATGATGTGTGTTCCAAAAAGCGGAAAATTTAGGTCCGTAGGAAAGTTCGGTCAGTAGTCCGAAGCAAATTCCGGTACAGATTCGCTAACTAAGTATGGTAAAGGTAGGGTTGAAGAGTGTGCTACAGAGTCGAATATAAAAAAACTGGTACATAATGCTATGATAACTTCAGTAAAGAGTTTGGTACATAGTCTGAAAAATACTCAAAAAAAAACATCGTTAAAGATTCCAATACAGAGGTCAATACAGAGATCGGTACAGTATCCAGTGTCCAGTAAAGAGGCCGCTACAGAATCAGATATAAATTCCGGTATGGAGTTCAGACTCAGTACTGCATCGAAAACATACAACAGATTCCAGTACCACACATATTTTAGTCCAGACTAAATAAAGTGTCCAGTAAAGAGGCCGCTGCACAATGAGATATAGAGTCCGGTAACGAGACACAAGACTACGTAAACCACGTACAGAGACCGGTGCTAAGTCCGGTAAAGAGTCTGGAACATAGTCAGAAATAGACTCCAGAATAAACATCGATTCCAATAGCGAGGTCAACACAGAACTCGGTACAGTGTCCAGTACATACAAGTGTCGGTAAAGAGTCCTACACAGATTCCAGTACAGACTAGGTAAATTGTCCAGTAAAGAGGCCGCTACAGAATCAGATGTAGGATCCAGTATGAAGTTTTCGCGTAAAGTGGTCAGTACTGAACTGGATGCAAAGTTAAGTACTGGGTCCAATACATACAACAGATTCCAGCATAACACAGATTTCAGTATAGACTTCGTAAAGAGTCCAGTAAAGAGGCCAATATAGAACAAATTTTTGTGTATACTTTCACTTGATGATACAGAAGCCGAGACAAAGTACGGTATAGTGTCCAGTAGATACAAGAGTCCGTAAAAATTCAAATACAAAGACAGACTACGTAAACAACATACAGAGGCCGATGCTAAGTCCGGTAAAGAGTTTGATACATAGTCTGAAAAATACTACAAAATAAATATCGTTGAAGATTCCAATACCGAGGTCAATACAGAACTCGGTACAGTGTCCTGTACATACAAGAGTCCTACACAGATTCCAGTACAGACTACGTAAAGTGTCCAGTAAAAAGGCCGCTATAGAATCAGATGTTAAAGAGTCTGGTAGACCGGTAAATAGGCTTGTACATAGTCTGAAAAAGTCTCCAATATAAACATTATTAAAGATTCCAATGCAGAGGTCAATACATCCGTACAATACAATCCGTAAAGAGTTATACACAGATTCCAGTACAGACTACGTAAAGTGTCCAGTAAAGATGCCGCTAAAAATTCCAAAGTACAGAGGTCGATACAGAGTTCAGTTCTGCGTTCAATACATACAAAAGATTCCAGTATCACACAAATTCCAGTGCAGACTACCAAACTATCCAATAAAGAGGCCGCTGCAGAATGAGATATAAAGTTCGGTACAAAGTTTTGTGTAAACTTGCACTGAGTAGTACAGAGCACGAGACAGAGTTCGGTATAGTGTCCAGTACATATAGGAGTCCATATAAAGTCCAACACAGAGACAGACTACGAACTTTGTCAAGTATAGAGGCCGAAACAGAATCAGATATAAAGTCCAGAGCACATAGCTTTCTGTAAATCAGCATCTCCTGGAATTATATTGCAATATGCATCATTTGATAATAAATAAAGTGGCCTCATAACTGGGTTTTTGTGTTGTGAGAGTAAAATAAATTAGTTTTCTGTTTAAAATAATGAAAACTTTGAAAAAATTTTATATGATTACCTTCAATAACCAAAATCGAAAACGTAACATAGACTGGTAAACAGAAATAATAATCGACGTAAATATAGCAATCGATATTAATTGCATTCATTAATCAATCCAACAATTAAATTCACCAATTCAATGCAAAAAATTTGCTATTCTTCGTTGTATAAACAATGCAGCAAATAATTTAATCGTCGCAGTTTTAGCAAATATAATTGCTGAAACTGCGTGACTAATTAATTTGCTGCATTGACGTACAAATATTGAAATTATCAAATGGCTTTGTAGATTTAACGAATAATATCAAATGTTTGCATTAAATTAGTAAATTTTATTGCTGGATTAATTAATAAATTCAATTAATATCGGTTGCTATATTTACGTCGATTATGTTTTTCTATGTATACAGAAAACTCAAAAACGAAAATAAGTACAAACCCGATACCGTTATTCGTTGCGGTTCAAACAATGATTTAAAATATCTTTGTTTAAATATTTGTTATTTTTTATTAGTTCAATTTCTAAGATTCTTCATTTTTTTCGAAATCTAAACTGAATCTCTTTAGTTCAGTCCACTGTACCATACCCTAATACCCCATTATGGGAACAAACATAATTTAAGCAGCCGGCAACACCCACAACTATTCGGGGTTATTTTGTTTAGCTGTTATGGCCGGCATAAAAGTTCATTAAATAGAAGCAAAATATTGTTTGAAAACTTTTATGTGAGCGCACATTAAAACTGTGCGAAAACCAATTCGAATCGACCAAATCGAATCGAGCAACTAACGCCCTCGGCTGGCCGGCTCATAATATAGCTCATATCATGGCAATGGATTAATAGAGATTTCTTAAACTGCAAATGTTGCCAGACCGTGCCGTTTCGCTAACCATTCCCAACGCAAATGAACCCAATTTAAAATTATTACAATTTTTTCACTGGGTGCTATTTTCTTATGACCAGCTCAGGGTCTATTGTGGCATATTTTGTGTTCTTTTTGTTTTAATTTTTATTTTTTTATAGATTTTCTTTTTCTTACAACCAAATTATAGTTTTTATGCACTGTCGAGTGTAAATATAAAATTATGCGTTTGCAGTGGGCCACATTAACTGTTAGCTGTGTACAATAAGTCGGTTGAATTTGAAAATTATTGTTTGGCCAAAATGCAGCTGCAAGATGCACTGTTGATTTTGTGCGGCATAATTTAATATTTATGCCAATTATTATTACCCAAGTCTCTACCGAATTCGCGTATCGCGCATTATTGGTGCCTGAGTGTGAATCATTTGCATTACTATGATTATTGAGTCGCAGGTTCCTCCAGCACCAGCACCAGCACCAATAACACCGAACGACCGACCAACAACACTAACGCCTCCATTATGACGGAAACCTCGACCAAGCCTCAGATTTTCACTTATTCGCGTTGGCCGCGCCGTGTGAAAATGAAATGAATACTTAAAACTATGGCAACTGCTTATTAATTGTGATTATTATGGTCATTATGCTCATTGCTATAATTATATCATCAGATATCGAAATGCGATAGCGTCATCTATGGACAATTGTTCGATTTCGCTGAATTCTGCGCAAGGTCTTATTTAAATAGATTGTTTTCGATTGGATTGCCTTAGTGATTTTGTGAGGTTAATAGTAGTTAATATTTCTATAAAAGAAACTGCATACGATAAAAGATACCGCTTTTAATTATTGGAATATTTTATATATTAAATATAAAACATAATAAAACAATGATACAATGGGGAGATAATATAATTAAAAATGAACTCTCACAAAACAATAAAATTTAGAACAAACAGAAAGAGATGCAAGAAATACCAATTTTTAATAGGACTAATTTCGTGGTTTTCGATATTTTTAATTATAAAGACTTCAAAAAATAATGATAACGATAAGAATTATTAAAAGATTATGTATGATAACTGAGAATTTTCGGACTATATAACAGTATTATTGCATCTTAAAAATAATGAACTACACAGATCGTTTTATTGATTTTGATTCAGAGTCCGTTACAGAGTTCGGAGGAATGTCCAGTAAGTAGTCCGATCTAGATTCCGGTACTAATTAAAGTGCTGAGGGTGGTAAAGATACCTGAAAATAGTGTGGTATAAAGAGGGATATTGAGGCCGATACAATGTCTAAATATCGTGTAGTATCCGGTAGTAATGAGTCCGATCAGAGTTCAGTACATACTCTTGTAAAGAATCAAGTACAGAGTCCTGTTCAGTCTCCGGTAGAGAGTAGAAAATAAAAAAAATCGTGGTATTTCAACAACAAACACACTTTGTAATACCGGTGTCGGTTCCACTCATTTTTTAATAAAGTTTCCGATTGTATGGGTTTCGATTCCGGTTCCACACAATTTTAATGACGTTTCCGATTCCAAAAATCGAAACGGTGCCGATTCCGGTTCTTTGCGGTTCCACACATTTTTAATGGCGTTTCCGATTCCGGTTCCAAAAATCGAAACGGTGCCGATTCCGGTTCTTTGAGGTCCCCGACATGTTCCGATTCATAGAATAAAACAGTACCAAAGTTAATTTTTGAATTACTTATAATAGGGGACCATAAATAACCGGTACCGGAACCGATTTCAAAATGTGTAGAACCGGAATTTGAACTCATTTTTTTGTTGGTTGGAACCGAAATCGGAACCGCTATTTTTTAAATATTGGAACGAGAACCGGCACTGATATTCCAAGGGTTTTAGTCTCAATCTGGGACCGCAAAGAACCGGAATTGTAACCGGAACCGTCATTAAAAATTTGGGGAACCGGAATCGGAACCCATACAATTTTTTAGTTGAAACAGGAATAGCAGAACTGCTATTTTAATAATTTTGGAACCAGAACCGGAACCGATATTCTAAGAGGGTTTGTCTCTGTTTATAATATTATTTTTCACGTTTTTCCTATATTTTCATGTGATTAGTTTTTCATGTGATTCGTGTTTTCCGTGCTTCTTCGTGTCTTTCCATATACTGTGTTTTATTGACTTCTCGTGCGTGTCTTTAAATTTAGTCATCGGGCTCGTGCTCCTGCGTGTCACCTATAGACGTGCCCGTGAGTGTCCGTGCCACCATCTCCGGTGCGCCCATCTCCGGTAATAAATAGTGAAAAAAACTGGTACAGAGTCTGATAGAGAGGGCAGAATATTGTCTGGTACAGAATCGCGTACTGAGTCCAAAATTGACATCGTTAATGATTTTAGCACAGTGTCCGGTACAGATTAAGTTATAATATCCGATAATAAAGAGTCCTGCACCAAATCCAGTAAATATGTGATGCAGGGTCTGTTACAGAGAGCGGAAGAATGTCTGATACAAAGTCGTGAATATTAGCCAAAACAGACATCGTTCGAAATGTCCGGTACAGATTCCGATACACAAAGCCTGGTACATACTACGGTGCAGTGTACGGTACAAAGAATAGTGCAGCCTCTGGTAATATATACGGTACGGAATTAAAGAGACTAGAAAAGAGATCGTTCGAAATGTCCGGTACAGAGTCCGATACAGAGCCTGGTACAAAGTCTGGTACATACATACGCATGTACAGTGTTCGGTACAAAAAAGAGTGCATTCTCTGGTACGGAATCTTGTTAAGAATCTAGTACAAAGTCTACTTAAAAGAACGAAAACTTTCAGGTACAGAATTCAGAGTAAAATTCGAAATAAAAAAAAAACTTTAAAGAGTTCGATACAGAAACGGATACCGAACCCGGTAAAGGTATTATACATACACCAGTGAATAGACTCGAACAGAGTCCAGTAAACACTCCGGTAAACAGTTCAGTAGTAAGATGTAAAAAAAAACTCCTTAAGTAGTCCAGTACACAGATCATTACAGAATTAGGTAAAGAAGAGTCCGGTACAGTCGTAACATTTTTTTACTGATGGCGGAAGATTATCTGGCGGTACATCTGGTACACAGTACAAAACAAAATCCGATACAGAATCCAGTACAGACTCTGATAAAGAATAGGTTAATAATAGGATAAATAGTAGGATAAATGATCAGGCACAGATTCCGATAAGTATACAAACTCCTGTAAAGAGTTCAGTACAGAGCCTAATACGGTAATGAGTCCGGTACAAAATCTAGTGCAGTCTTCGATACAAAATGTCCGGTAAAGAGTCGAGTAAAGAATCTAGTGCAGAGACCATTACAAAATTACTGTTACGAAACAAAATTCATTAAAGAGTTCGAGACATAGACCGATACAGAGTACGGTACAAAGTCATAATCCAAACAAGAGTTAGGAATAGAGCCCGAATTAGAGTACAATAAAGACTCCGAGTTAGATAAAGCATAACATTAAGATTCTGTCACAGACTCCGATAAAGATACAAACACAAGGATTTAAAAACTATTTATAAATTTTTCATAACAATAACTTCCAATTTCAGTTCAACAACCCAACTTGTCACATCCCTTCCACTTGCACGGCACTGGCTTCAGTGTGATCGGTATCGGTCGCTCACCCGATACGAACGTGAAGAAGATTAATCTGAAGCATGCGCTCGATTTGGACAGACGCGGTCTGCTGCACCGACAATACAATCTGCCACCCACAAAGGATACGATTGCAGTGCCCAATAACGGCTATGTGGTCATGCGATTCCGCGCCGATAATCCTGGTAAGTGTAACAGAGATCAATGAATAAATAATATGCTAAATGTGACATATTCTGAAATTCATTTTCAAGCGAAATTCAAATATTTGACTACACTCAGAAAAAAATTTAGTTAATAGGACAGTTATTGATTCAATAGTATACAAAAAATAAATATGTTCATATAAATTCAAAAATAATTTAATAGTATTTCTGGTATTTAATAGTATTTTCTAGTATTTAGTGGTATTTAACTATTAAAATAATAGTGTATCCTATTGACTCATTTTAATAATAAAAAAAACTATTGATTCTATGGTATTTTTTTCTGAGTATAGCAAAATGCAAATGAGGACGATTCACACAACTTGTATTTATTTTAAAAACGGGAATTTTGTTTTGAAAAATCAAATTCAAAAAAATGACTTATAATACATAATTTTTTTTTCTTGCCCTTTTTAACACTTTTCTCTTCTCTCCTGTATAGGATTCTGGCTGTTCCATTGTCACTTCCTGTTCCACATCGTGATCGGCATGAATCTGATATTGCAGGTCGGCACACAGGCCGATTTGCCGCCCGTACCGCCAGGCTTCCCCACATGTGGCGATCATACGCCACCGATCCCAATAAACTAAATGCTGATTTGTTGTGCGTGACAGACAAATCACACTGTATTATATGTTCTTGTACTATATAATTTAAAAAAAATAATAATAACGTCCACATTCCCAAGAAAAACACTCAACAATCAAATACTCACCACAAATACACAAACAAACTACTACAAAAATCAAAACAACGAAGTGGTGTTGAGCGACGTAAACGAAAAAAATCACCTTTTTATGTTCACCGAAAAAAAAAACTGATTTAAGATCATCATTTTTTTTTTTTGTTTTTTTGTTTTTAATGAGAAAAAGCGCTACAAACAGCTTCAGCGTCCCGCTCCAACCAACATCGGCCAATAAAACAGTTCATAACATCCGTCCTGTTCTGTGTGCGCACCGAGGAGCAGCTCTGAGTGCGTCTTTTGTGTGCGCTCAGAGTAAAAACTTGCCAGAAACTTTTGCTGTGAATTGTGTCGCAAAATCCGTTTTGTTGGCCGGTGTTGCCGAGTGTAGCGCGCTGAGGAATAAAGACTTCTTTTATTATTTTTCTTTTTGGGGCGCAGCAGTCATAAATATATGATTAATAATTTTTTATACTCGTATAAATAATAAAATAGTTAATTTTTTAATTTTTAGTTTTATGTTTTTTAGTTTTTTTTTCTTTTTTTGTTATGTATTTTTTATCTTTTAAAAAATGTTTGTACAATAATTGTATTTCATTTATTTGTTGTATGGTTTAATGTGCTGCATTTTATGATTGTAAAATAAATTTAGTTAATACCATTGCTGCTTCTATTTCCTCTCTTTTGTAATGGTATGAAAAAAAAAATTTAAAAATAATGTTCGTTGTAAATTTCTAAATTATTATTAGAGAGGTCTGGAGCACGTCAATGTTGAACTAAACACAATCTTAATCAGTTTTATAATTTCTTATTTTACTTTCATTATTTTTTTTTTTTTAATTTTTGTTTTTCTTAATTTTATGTGTTTTGTAAAAATATACGACGAAAATGTTAAATAATATTTGCAACTGCCTTAAATATTAATTATAATTAAATAAAATATAAATAAAATAAAATAACTTTTTGTAAAAAAATCATAAATTTATATTTTTGTTTTATATCTATATTATATTGTATAATATGCACTTTTAAGTATGCACGATAAGTATTTGCCATGAACATATTATGCACGTGGTCATGCATGCAGAGACAGAAATATGATTATGCCAAAAGTATGATAATCGACTAAAATTAAAGTTAATTGTTATAATTATTTACAACACTACAAAATTATGGTCTTATTCACATCATGATTTCTGAAATCATGTAATGATTGAATTTTACACTTAAAATAGTTAATGTTTGTGGAAAAACAAAAGAAGTACATCGTTGAATGATTCATGTAATCATTTAATTATTCTATACATAATCTTCAACTTGAACCAATCATTTTAATGATCGAAAAATAAAAAAAGAGATATGAGATAGATGAATATAATATATATGTTTGCTTCAATCTCTCGTATTTATTGCTTCAATCATGTTACACGTTTGCCCTTATCATAAACAATACATCAACTTTTTAATATCGCAATCATATTTTTATCTCTGCGTGTACTGGAAAATCAATCAACTCAACAGCGTTGTGTTTGCCTATAAAAATCTTTTACAGTTTCATTTTTGCTGCTTTCAGTACCACAAAATATGTATATTGTTCACATTATCGATACCCTATAACAAAAATTAAACCAAGGGTATATTTTTAGTATTTATAGTTAGTCTCTCATATAGATTTATAAAATAGTATTTCAATAGAAAAGAACACACCTTTTTAAAACACACCTATATTAAAAATATTAATACATATTACAAACATCAGAACGTTCTTTCATGCTACCGTTCCAAATATTTTTAACAAGAGGTTACAATATATATAAATCACAAATCTGTCAATCTTGAACCTTTTCCAACCAATATATATAACTCGCTAACTTTAGGTCCTCAAAAAATCGCAAAAACAGGAATGACAAAGATGCCAAGTAATTAATGAATTTAGTTAGTAATGTTAGGTCACCTGAGAAATTTTGGTAAGGTGTACCGTATTTTTTAGGGTACATTTTACTAGTTTATAAATTCTGCCTAAAAGTGCAGTGGATGATTTTTCACTTGTGACAATTAATTTTTTTTTTGAGTTTTGTTAGATTTTAAATTCCCTGTAGAAAATGTTAGATCTGTTCAGAAATGAGCTACCCATTAAGTAGTTTAAGAGCGCTCTGAAATTGGAGTCATAAAGGAGACCAATTTTTAAGTGTTTTATGAGCCCTCAGAAAAATGACTCAGAAAAATGACTCATAAAAGAATCTCATTTAAGACTATTTTCGGAGCCCTTCAAAAATATTACTCATAAAAGATTCATATTTAGGAGCCCTCTTAAATTAGACTCCTAAAAGCATTAAAAATAAAATTGTTTACAGAGCGTTCAGAAAATAGACTCATAAAAGTTCTATACTTTAGAATATTTTAGGAGCGCTCCAAAATTTGATTCATAAAAGACTCTCATTCATGAGTGCTTTAGGTGAAACTTATAAAATCATCAAATTTAAGAGTATTTTTGGAGCACTCAGTAAGTATCTCATAAAAGTATCTTATTTATTCTGAGAGCCTACTGTTTAAATAATGTTCAGTTCTTAAAGGCGTGTCCACTACCCAAGTTTCTGTAGCATTATAGGACTATTTTTAATACTTAAATATGACAGATTTAGGAGTAAAAGAAGTCACATAAATATGAGTGTTTTTGGGCTCATAAAATCGTGCCCTATCCCCAGGTGTCGAGAGTCTTTATGAACTCTTTGAAGTGCTCATATATGAGTGTTTTAGGAGCAATAAAAGTCTCATAAATATGAGGGTTTTTGGGCTCATAAAATGGAGCTCTCTATCCAGGGGACGGAAGCCTTTTTGTGCTCTTTCAAGCACTCATATAAGAGGAGTTATAAAAGTTTCATAAATATGAGTATTTTTGGGCTCATAAAATTATGCCTTCTACCCAGGAGACGGGAGCCTTTTTGGGCTCTGTTTGGTGCTCAAATATGAATGGTTTAGGAGTATTAAAAGTCTCATAAATATGGGGGCTTTTTGGTCTCATAAAATGGAGCTCTCTACCCAGGAGACGGAAGCCTTTTTGTGCTCTTTCAAGTGCTCATATATGAGGAGTTATAAAAATTTCATATATAAGAGTATTTTTGGGCTCATAAAATGGGGCCCTCTACCCAGGAGTCAGGAGCCTTTTTGAACTCTTTTAAGTGCTCATAAAAATGACACAATTAGGAGTCTTAAAAGACTCAAAATGTTTACTGGTTAAAGTTGTTTCCCTCAAAATAGTTTTTGAAAAAAATCTATCGGATTTTTTAGGTTTTAAACTTCATTCATTGCACATCTGAAATACTTCAAACGCACCAGCGACTCGTAGTCCAACGCACTAACCAGACGAGCTACCGACGCTACACTTTGGGGTGACTTATTTTAGTTATCTATTTGTAACAGCTAAAAGGAGACGTGTAGCGCCGGTAGCACAGAGGTAAGTGCGTTGGAAAGCGAGCCGAAAGGTCCTATGTCCTATAGAAAACATTTTTCTATGCGACGCTATCTCTCGTTAGTAAATGGCAAACCTACGGGAGTAAAACCTTGCCTTTGAAAAGCTCTCACCCGCCGTTCGGATTCGGCAATAAACTGTAGGTCCCTCCAATTTGAGTACAAATATAACACGCACAGCTCAAATGGTGAGACAGCTCGGCCGAAGTTCTATACAGGACTGTAGCGCCAAACTCTTATTATTATTAAAGTGTAGAAAATATATCCAGGGACCAAATTTTTAAATTCAGGTGAAAACTCGAAATAATGAAACGACATTTTCGTGTTTAAAAAAATCACAGAAACCGAATGACTAATTTCTTTTCATGCGAGATTCAGGGAAGTATTTTCTTAATTGACGAAAGAAATTATCTCGAACGAACTCGAGAATTGAGTCCCAGTAGCACATTCCCTTTCCTTTCTTCTTTAGTTAAAATTTACATTTTTGTAGAACTTCCCCATTGGTTTCCATTTGCGAGGACTTTTCCTTATAAATATTCCAAAACGTTATAATTCTTATAAATATTTTTCCTTTTAAACCGTTCAACAAGGACACTTAAATAAATGTCTATGAATTATAATGTACAATAATATAAAAAATAAATGTAAATACCTAAGAACTTTTGTACTTTACATTTAAAAGCAATGATCCTTATTTTATAATAAACTTACAATAAAGACTGAGTAAGTAAATAAATCTTGTAGATATTTGTAAAATATTTGAATTATAATTAAATATATAAACAATTCTTATTTACAGCTACTATATTCTTGAATTTGAACAATATAAATTTAAAGAATTTTGTAAAAAATGTTATTATCATACACACCTCTCTGTCTATCAACAGGTCATGAATCCACTCGATGCCATTTGCGATCGCAAACGAGAGGATGCAGTTTGTGTTTCGAATCTAAAGAATGCAAAACATGTAGACAAAAGCGTTCTAACCGAACGACCAGATGTAAAAATCTTTCTACCTTTTCGATTTTTCATCTATGAGCCAAAGAATCTTTTCATACCAAATACATATAACCGATATTTGGGTAGGTATTTCGAGGGCTATTTGGAGAGATAATATTTATTTTAGTTTTTGTTTTGTTTTTATTTAATTTGTTTTCGAAATGTTTTTGAAATGATCACAAACAATCAAAGAAACGATCAGTGATCAGTATATGTTTTTAACATTGAATTTATTTCAGTGAAATATTATTTATTTTCTGGATATGAACCAATTGAAATCCTACCAAAAGTAGAGACTTGAATTTAAAATACATGTTTAGCTTTTAACGCATATTCTTTATATCATGTTTATGCTTAATCCGACATAAAATTCAATACTGTGATATGAATACTGTCAAATTAGGCAAATGTGAATTTGTGTCCGTATCAATCTAAATTGCTGCTTTTTCGATTCAGAATCGACTCAGTTTCCAGATGATGAATTGAACTTGAAAAAGCGTTGAGAATATGGAATTTTTCTGACTAACAAGGTTTCTTATAATAACGATACTTTATTTTTTTAAATAAACAGATTCTTAGTATAGAAGAAAATTTTCATTATTAAGAAAAAGGTTTTTTTAAAAGAAGTAAAATTGTACTGGATGTTAATTCAAGTAAAAATTCCTTAAATTCGGAATCTGAATATATTTCTGAGTATACTCCTCAATCAGTTAGAAAACACTATAAAAAGTAGTAATTTTATGCCATACGACATTCCATAAACATGATCATTTTAAAACAGACCAAAACACTGTTGATCTAAAAATATTATTTTTTTTTTCATAAATTTATAACTAACCCATTTTGCTGATCGTTTTCTTAAACGCACTAATGATCGTGCGCTTCTTTCATTTACTAAACTAACACCTTATAGTTGCGCCCAGTGGCGATCATCTCATCTCGCTGATCGACGAAATCTCCTATATATCGGCGCCAGCACCAATGCTCTCACAATTCGATGACATACCGTCGGAATACTTTTGCAACGGCGACAATCGTCCCGCCGATTGTGGTCCCAACTGTCAGTGCACCCACATGGTAGACATACCACTCGGCGCTGTTGTCGAAGTAGTGCTCGTCGACGAGGTACAGGCCACCAATCTCAGTCATCCGTTTCATTTGCACGGCACCTCGTTCTATGTGGTCGGACTGGGTCGTTCACCGGACAAAGCCATTACAAAGATCAATTTGAAGCATGCACTTGAACTGGATCGTCTCGGTATGTTGGAGCGTGATTTTGAGAAACCCGCCTTCAAGGACACCATTGCAGTGCCCAACAACGGCTATGCTGTGCTACGTTTTCGCGCGGACAATCCGGGTTTCTGGCTGTTCCATTGTCATTTTCAGTTTCACATTGTGATCGGCATGAATCTGGTCTTTCACATTGGTACACAGGCCGATCTGCCACCGGTGCCGTTAAAATTTCCACGCTGTGGTGATCATACGCCACCGGTGACGATATTTTAGATGTGGTACTATTTTGGTCACGGTCGTGGTTTTATTTCTACATGTATGTAAATAGTTAACCTATCTTAAATAGTTTAAAGCCAAATTTTGTAGACATTTGTTGTTATGTATATCATTGTTTAATATAGATTTAAAATTTAATTTGTATTTTGTTGAAAATCTTGCGGACTGATCTTCGACAAGGTGATATTTTGTCAATTAGTTTGTAACATGTTTTATTGTAGTTGAACTCTTTATAAAAATGTTATTTTATAATTAAGTTATTTATAATTTATTTTGCTGTACGAAATAACTATCTATAAATGCCACGCAAAGTTGGAGTCAAATATAGCGCTGATCTATATGGCAGGTACTTATATAATTCGAATAAACTAATTCTAAACCTGTCCAACACAAAGAAATATCTAAATAGGCCTATTAACAGCCTATTATTAACACTTAACAAATTTCAATGAATACAAATTGAAATAAATCACCGAAATAGCAAAAATAAATACAAATTGTTTGTTACACAGATCATGCTTGAGGTAATTCTGATATAAACCTCTTGTAAAATTATATTAACTGCCCAAGACAACATTTTTGGCAGGCTCAGGGATGCTTAAAAACATTTTATCGAATGATTTCAAGCAGGCAGTGTTGTTCTCTGCCCTGTTAAATTTACGTCGGGTATCGGACTGTAAATTCCATAAAATTTAATAAGCTCTCACAAACCTCCACTTATTTGCCGAAAATAGACCGGAAATATTCCTGAAAAATTACAGAAAATTTGACTCGGGTTATTCTACCCATGACAATCCATAACTATCCATCAAGGCTCAGTTTAGAAACATATTTACGAAAGATTTCAAGTTGACATATGGGAAATTTGACATAGGGGAAGTTTGTATCTAAATATGTCTGTTCTCTGCCCGTTCCCAAAATATTCCGGGAATCGGCCTTTAAAATTTAATAAAATTTTATAATCTGCCAATCCACAAACTCTGTATTTGCCGAAAATATGCTGAAAATATTCCAGAAAATTCCAAAAATTTGTTTAGAGTATACCCGACTATAGGTTCCGTCACTTTTATATGAAATATATCAGGTTTTCTGACCTGACCGGCTTATTTCATAAAAAGATTTCAAAAATAGATCCGGTTAATATAATTTTATCAATGGACACAACCCAAAATGATTTGGGTTCTGTGACAAATAAACAGAACTACTAATACCTTAAGAACTTGATATTGTTTTTGCCATTTCGGTCTTCCCATTTATAAAAAAAGATACAAACAATGTTTGCAAAAAAAACATACAAACACGAACATCATACGTATTCAGATGCACAGAAATATTAACGTAAAAATAACCATTCTTAACTCAAACCCAACCCAATGATTAATCAAACTCTGCTCCCTTTCAGTCGCCTCTGATGCCGATCATCTCATTTCGTTGATCGACGAAATCTCCTACGTTGCGCCGCCATCACCGATGCTCTCCCAGATGAAGGACATACCGGCCGATTACTTTTGCAATGGCGACAATCGACCCTCTAACTGCGGTGAGAACTGTCAGTGCACACATAAGGTAGACATACCACTGGGCGCGGTAGTCGAGGTGGTGCTAATCGACGAAGTGCAACAGATAAATCTCAGTCACCCGTTTCATTTGCATGGTAGCGCCTTCTATGTAATCGGTATGGGACGTTCGCCGGACACAAATGTGAAACGTATGAATTTAAAACACGCCCTTGATCTGGATAGGCGTGGCATGTTGGAGCGTAAATTTCTGAAGCCTGCGCTTAAGGACACCGTTTCGGTGCCGAACAACGGTTATACGGTGCTGCGGTTTAGAGCCGACAATCCCGGCTGTTGGCTCTTTCACTGTCACTTTCAGTTTCACATTGCGATCGGCATGAATTTGGTGTTTCAAATTGGTACACCCAAGGATTGGCCGCCAGTGCCGTTGAATTTTCCGCGTTGTGGCAATTTTTTGCCACCGGTGAACATCTGGTAGTGCAAACGCGTTGGTGTTTTAAATATTAAGCAATATCTCGCTGAGTTTCTGAGGTGTTTTTATTTTTTATTTATTTTTTTATTTCTATAGTTTTATATCTATGAAATGTATGCCAAATTCATTATTGTTTCACGTCTGTAAGCTCTTATGTAATTATTCAATAAACATTTAATATTAAAGAAAATATATTCTTGTTTGGAAGTTAAAGTTAAATATGCAAATAAACGGTAAGTTTTAAAAATGATTTAATAAATGAACAAAAAAACACATTTATCGTAAAAATAGTTTTTGTTCTTATCTTTTTATTATTATACTTAGTTATTAAATATTAAACTGAATTTGGATATTTGAAAATCTTCCTGCGTCAGTTTCCCCCTTTATTTTTGATATTGGAAAATTTAAAACAAAGGACCTAACCTTTCGTATTTTTTTCAATTTGTAATGGAGCAAACTAATTATTAAATTTATTTCTGAAAAGAGATTTTATTTATTTTGTGTCACCCTGTATCCTCTTCTTTTGACGTTTTTGCTATCTTTAAACTGTTAATACTAAATAATTTATAATTGTAAACAAATAAAGAATCATTTACCAAAAATGGTTAAGAGATTTAATCCGGAAAGTAAGTTCGTCCTCAAATTTAAGTAAACGTGCAATTAATTCTTACTTTATTAACTACAGAGGAGCCATCCAGTTCCAGACACAGCAAGAAACAGAAACGTTCAAAACATACAAAACACGATGAAGCACCACCAACAGAAGCACCACAGCTGGATCAGTCTGAAATCGAGGAGCAAATAGCTGTCGATGAAGAAGAACACTGCGATGCACCCAGCGTTGAACATGAGGAGGAAATTGTGTGTGAGGGAGAGGTGGAAATTAGTGACGACGGCGAATGCGTTGACGTCGAAACCGCAGAGGAGCCAGGTGTCGAAGAACAAATAGCCACAGCTCCAAACACACCAACGCCGACAAAAAGCAGTCAACCAAAAATAAATGAAAAGTCAACCGTGGACAAATCGAAATCACCACCTTTGAAACTAAGCAATGCCCCATCAACCTCCAAAGCAGCGGCGATAGCTGTCAGTGCTGCCGCCACTATCAATGTTTTGGCCACCAATGCTAAAAAACGCAAAGGACGTCGTGACAGCGGCACCTCCAGCGATGAAGAGCGTTGGCTCAGTGCCATTGAATCGGGAAAATTAGTGCAAGTCGATGATGAGATGAAAAAGATGAAAGATCCCAAACTGATGACAGCGCGTCAGCGTGCTATGTACGAGCGTAACCTCGATAAAGAACCTTCGCCGGGTGGTGAGCTGCTCATGTCGCTACCAACCGGCTATAAGGAGAAAGAGAAGCCACAAACAGCAGAAGACATACAGAAGGCGGCGCTTAAGTCACAGAAACGCAAACAGTTGGCCGACGAAAAACGTGAAAAAGACAAAAAGAAAACAATGGAGCGTCTGCTGAAGAAGCAGGAAACGAAACAGCGTTCGACGACGCGCAACAAGTCCAACAAAACGGCGCAGCCAATGATTAGTTATCGCAATACAGTGGCGGGCGCCACCATAACGCTGCCCGTCGACGTTGAATTTCCAATAAAGGCACAGGCGGCACGTGAACCGCCTAAACCACAGCTGTGCGGCATAGCTGGATGTGGTGAGCTTAAGGTTTACAACTGTTCAAAGACCAAGCTGCCACTGTGCAGTTTCGCTTGCTACCGCAAGAATGTGCAGTCGATCAAGCAGATTATGTGCTGATTAAGTGCGCGCAAATACAATCGTTTTAGTCTTAATTCATATTTTATAATATCGTCGTTCGTAGATGTAGAACTAACCAAATAAATGGTTATCAAAAACTTTGTGTGATTTTATTTTAAATATTTTGATGATGCTTAATAGATCTTACTTATTAAACATGTTCTTCGTCTTTGCCTGTTGCTTGTTCCCGCTCCTTCCAAGTCTTCTTCAGCTCATTCGATTTGTTTTGTCGTCGCTTGCGCTCCGCGGACTTTTTTCCCTCCAAGACTTTAAGCTGCGCCGTCACGGATTGCTCGCCATTCAGGTGTATATCGAGCCGCTCTAACAGCAGTCGACGCGCTTCGATGCGATTTTTTGAAGCCAAACGATGCGTGTGACATTTGATTATAATGTTCGTGGGCAGATGTCGCAGCATCACGCAGTTGGAAGTTTTGTTGACTGCCTGGCCACCAGGACCGCTGCCTCGCATAAAAGACTCCTCGATGTCGGCTTCATTCAACTTCGGGTATAGTGTGTAATCAATATTGGTGGTTTTTGTGCGTACTGCCAATGGTTGTAGATAGCGCGGCAGCGTATTTAACCGCGTGCAGATGCTTTTGGCAAATTGCAGCAGCATTTTTTGTACTTATTTTTTATAGTATGCGACCCTTGCGCAGCAACGTCTCACCACGCTAATAGTAAAAAGTTCACATTACTTAGTCATAAAGTACTCTTCTAATGTTTTACCTTAAAATTAAACTCAATCTGTGCTGGTTCCGTCAGATTTCTGTTCTCTTTGAATTCGCGGCGTATTCTACCCAAAAAGTAGGATTTATCCGTGAGCAACAATTGGTTGCCGTAGCGTATGAGATGCTTGTAAAGCCTTAAAATCTGTTGTTTTGAAGGCTGTAGCATTTCAATGTAATATTTCTGGTTTTTATTCAAATGTTTTAAAATTTATGCAATGATTGAATTCATGTGGAAGAGTCGGAAAAATAATAAATAGCTAAAAAAGAAATCAGCTGTTTAGTTGCCAGCTCTGTGGGAAATTTTGGCTTTTGTGGTAATTTTTACTGCTGTGGGTTTAGTGTCAACTTTAAAGCATTTTTTAATACACTAAGAAAAATTTACTATAATAAATGTATTTCCTATAGGAAACCGGTCTCCTCTTATTAATGTAGTAAATTCCAACGAATGTGTAAAAATAAAATTTACACATAAAAGTATGTAAAACTAGTACACATTTGTAGTGTCAAAATACAATTTTATGAGTGTAAAAAATACACACAATTTATTCACATAATGCGTGTTACAAAAAAGTACAACAGAACAGAAATTAAATTCACATTCACCAACAATCCCCCCCTTGCATATTTATTTTATTTAAAATATGCAAGTTTACTTTTCTTTAGAGTCTTCTAAAACGGTGCAGACAAGAGCGTTCGCGTCAGCTAATGATCTTGTTACACAAATATGTGTGTATGCTAGACGTCATTTTTACGCACTTCAATGTGTTTATATACGAAACATTGCAGAATCTGTAAATTTACCATTTTAAAAGTGCGATTCAGCTCAAAACAGTTCATTGTGTAAAATAACATATTTTTCATGAAAAACATGTTAGATGTTTATTTTTAAGGACGTGTTAGTGTTTTTATTTGAAAAAAATGAGCAAATTCACTACTCCTAAATCAGATTTCTTAGAGTGTAGCTGAATGATAAGGGATTCCCCTTGATTATTTTAATTTGGCGAGGGATTCTTCCATTTGTTGAAATTTTAGTTTATAATTTTATTTTTAATGAGTATTTTCTATATTTAGCGTGTTCACAATTGCATGGTATTTGTACGACATTTTATGAATACGACAGTACGGAAATTGAACTGTGAGCACCACTTTTCTGGTTGTTGAAATATTCCGTCAAATAAATGCTGCTGATTCTTATAAAATTAGGATTTTTGTTTTTAATTATCGATTTGAAAAGAAAAACAAATATATTAACATTTTATGTGCACTATTTGACTTCAATTTCACAATTTTCTTCATTTCACAAAATACGACACCAAAAAACATGGCTCAAGGCTACTCTCAAATATAACATTTGTTGTATTTCACTTCTATGAGGGATGCAACAACAAATTCACGTTTCTATGTTATTATATCGTATATATATTACATAGTACGAATACCATACTGAAATACGATGAACTGTAAATACGCTAATTATTGTTATAAATATAGGCCTGAGGGACTTTTATGCACCTAAGGGATTTTATTTCTAATGGACTTTAAAATATTTGAGGTTGGCATATATAATATAAGGTGATTCACATGGCAAAAGCCGAGGTATTTTTGTGGTAAATATTAACGCGCGTGGTAATTTTATTTACCAAATTTTTTTTTTTTTTTTGTTGGTTATTTTAATTCTAGTTAATTTACCTCCTCTGGTATTTTTATGGTCATTTTTATTATTGTGGGAATATTTTTTTTATTTTTATTTGCTATGAGACCTTTATAAACCAAAATTACAACGTGGAAATTTTGTATGATCATATCATCACCTGAGAATTTATTTGGTTCAAACTCCATCAAGTTGATTTCGAGAAAAACGATGAAGAAGATTTGAATTTGCGTTAAAATAGGTATTTGAGATTTGGAGCAAAGTTTATACTGAATATTTCATATTTTATACGAGATATCGAAAAACGGATAACGGAATTAGAAAGAGATATATAAGTTTTATATCCAATACCTAACTCAATTCACCCAAATATGGCGTTTGAGCTTAATAAATTCTCAGGCGACAATATGGGAAAAAGGTTTTTTGTTAATTTTTCGTCCTAATAGGCAACTATGGTTTGATCTTGTAATAAGCCATAGTTGCCAGACTTATGGGAAATTTACAATTTATGGAATTATTTGTTAATTGCTGTGAAAATAAGTTTGCCATGGTTATTTATCCCACATTTTATCTCTTCCGGTATCGTCATCTTTTAAAAGTTAGCATAAAGTTATGTTTTGGACATCGTTTGTCTGGTTGGGTTATTAATTTATTTCAACTTTTCTCTTTATTTTCTAATTACAAAAACTGGAGAGTATATATTGTATATACATAGTTCCAAAACAGAGTTCTCTGACACTTATGTTGAATTTATAAAAAAACATTACAATGTTATTATGTAAATCATATAAATTTCATAAATCCCCATCTAATCGATTATATCTTTTTATTATTTTTTTTTGTATATTAAGGGTGTGATGAGTTCGACTAAATTGCTGACTAAATTAAATTTTGTCGGTAATAAAGTGTGACTTTTCAATTTAGTAAATTTTCGAGCAGACTAAATTGAACTAAAATGGAAGTCATCAAACAGACATATGACAATTTCGCACACATAATTAATTTTGTAAAGTATTGCAAAAATTAAATTTCCTCAAATAATTATAAAATTAATTGATTAAAAAATGCCTTAATTGGTTTACAATGAAAATGCTTTAACGTTTGTTTAAATAATTTTATTTTTATGATAATTATTAATTTTAATTTGTCTATCATGTGCATACTGAAAATGCTTTTGACAAACACGATCAAAAGCATCATCATCCATGGTATATTTTTGTCTGAAAGCCTCTGAAACGAGTAAAAAATTATTTTAAAAAATTATTTCATTCCTTAAGATATTTTAATGTTTACTTCTAATGGCCAGTGTTATGCCCATATCACGTATGCTGCGTTTGACTGAAGTGCCACGCCACGAAAAATGCTCTGCTACTTTATCTGTTAATATTTTGCGCCAACATGTGCGTACGAATTTCTCCGTATTTGTGCAGATTATAGAAACTAATTCTGAAACCTTTAAAAAGAAATAAATTTAAAATTAATTATTTTTATATAAAGTAAGATTTATAGGATAGGAAGAGCATGTTAATCTTTCGACTGGTGTAATAATTTCATATTCAAGACAAATTTCTTACAACGTCAAAAGATAACTTAAAGACATCTTTTAATAAGTTAATTCCAAATTTTGAATTATATATTACATTTAACATTTACCAATAAACGCTGTACTTCTTCCGATCGTTCTATTTCATTTGAAAATTTCAAAAAATCCTCGATGTGATCAAACGGATTTGCAGGCAATGCCGAACGGCTCTGCTGAAGTTCATTTTGTACTGCTGAATTATGATTGTGTCGCAGCAAAGTTACTTCATTCAGTACACGATTTAACATTGTAGTCATATTTTCTTCCATGCGATCCATGCGGCTACTTAACGCAGTGTATAATTCGTGATTATTATCTATAAATATCATAAATACAAAAAGTTTATTTTATATAAAGATTGAAATTAGTCTCCTTTAAAGAAACAATTACGAAGTGTATTTTCAGGGAATTAATAAAAATTTTGATTTGTGATTTTTTGAGATATATATTTTTTTATGAAAACTTGAATATAAAAATTTCAAACGTGCTTCACTGGAATTTCTAACGAATTCATTACCTTTTCATACTTTTTGAAATCCGGAACCGTTTTTGTATTTATCAGTTTATTTCCGATTAAAATACAATTTTTTAATTCAATTTAGATCAGATTTTAATTAAAATTGTAAAAATGAAAAGGTTTTAAATGGATACGAATTTCAATCTGGTTTATACTAACCCTGCTCCAATGGTTTGCTGTCTTGGAACACATAACTGCGTTTACGTTTAACGCCTCTGGAAGAGCCAACCGCGTCCAGGGAAACATTTATCCCATCACCGCTGGATGACGACAACAATGAACTGTAGTTGCTGCTGTGTTTGTTTCCGCTGGATTCGTTCGTGTCGCCAAGCAGCGCTTCAACTTTAAATACTGGCATTTCCTGCAGCAAACTATCAAAGGACTCTTCGGCAACTGCTGCAACACAATATGGATCTGATAGAACGGGCAACGGCTAATTAGAAATGTGTACGGTTACTAATTAATAAAAGGTTCACAGCAACCTGTCCTCACCTCAGAAACATGTTGCTCATAGTTATGTGTATTTATATTGGTTATGGTCACACCGTCTGCATCTTTATATAGTGACTCTTCTTGTTCCATTAGTTTCTCATTATCGTTGAGCATTTCCTGCAGCATCTCTGCCGTCTGCTGTGCCATCCTGCGAAATCTCTGGAAATCCTGCAACGTATCGTGACATATGTTGCAGAGGCGTTGTGGGTAGGCGGCGTCCTTGTCGTCGTTTATATCCAGCGCTGTGCAGCTGATCAGTAACTTGGTCAGCGAAGAAGGTATCTGGTAAATGTGGTAACAACCAGCGGATGACTCCATTGACAGCGGCAATCGTCCGAAACAGGTGCGACAATGTAATTGTAAATCATCACTACGCCGCATAGTTTTCATTACATACGATATACGATTGAAGGAGTTGCCTGAGTTTTATTGCAATTTATTTTTTTTTATTTGAATAATAAATAATAAAACAATTTCCAAAAATTCAATACGTCAAGAAATGATAAGGCCACGTGCGTCCAGTTAGCAACGACGTCGGGCAACGGAACGGGTGTACCGAAACACAGGGTGGGTATTTTTTTTTTAAATTTGGGGAAATGCGTTTTTGGGGCTTTTAGAGCTTTTTTGGGGGGTTCTTGGTATCAAAATCAGTTGATTTTGACCAAAGGAATTCGTTAAAACAAAATACACATCAATATTTGGATATTTTAGAAGATATACGCATGAATCCTCTAGAGAATTCCGGACTCGATTTGGTACACTTAAAAATTCTCTGCAGATATGACACCTAGTCTAAAAATTTTCTAAAATAATGACCTTTTTAAAAAGGTATGTCACATATATGAAGAGAATGTCTAAGTGGATGCAATCGTCCCTAACCTCAAAATGTGTTCACAGGACATAACATTTTGTTTGAAGGATTTTACACCTGCCGGAGCTGTAATTTCAAGAAATTAAATTAGAGAATAATTTTAGAAAAATATTCAAACCAAAAAAATGTTGATAACTCAAAGGCCACTCTTGGAAATCCTGGAATCCTCCAGTGCAATATTTTAACCGCCCCAAAATGGTTACAGACTTGATTTTGGTGTCAACATTTTTTTAAAAATAGAATGCATATTGTGTCATATGTGCAGAAAATTGTTATCCTTCCAGCAACGATTTTTGTCAGATTTATGCTGATTTTGGAACAGATGGAAATCTCTAACCGAGATGACAGTTCCTTCATTGTGTAGGCATTTTTTTTCCAATTTTTTGATACCACTGTCATGTCTGCAGAAAACTCCAAAATACTTTTTAAAAATTCGTTGCTAACTGGACGCACATGGTGACTCCACAGGCAACGATTTCTACAACAACCACAAGAAAAAGAAAAATAATGTTGTTGTAAAATTCGTCAGCTGTTATTGATTACATATTTTTTTAAAGTTTGGAGTCATTTTTCACGACGGAGGATTCAATTGATCAGACCTTTCGAATGGTACGACTTGCACTTCACCAATATATTTCTACATCTTCCAAATCGTCCATAACCTCAAATTATTGATAAAAAGTTCGTTGCTGGGAATTAAAAAAATCTCTGCAGCTATGACACCTATGCACCCGTTGCTGGACACTTGGACATTTTCTGCAGCGATGGAGCTTTGTAGAGGAGTGATTTAGAAAATGTTTGGCATCAAAATCAACCCTGTAACTGTACGGCTACTCCTGGAATGCAATGAATCCTCCACTGGAGTAGCACAGCAGCTACAACAGACTTGATTTTGGTGTCAAAAATGTTCTAAAAATATCCTCTTTAGAATGTATATGGTGTCATATGTGCAGAAAATGTTTATCCTTCCAGCAAGGAATTTTGGCCACATTTTTTTTGATTTTGGAACAGTTGAAAATCTGTAACGGAGATGACAGTTCGTTCATTATATATATTTTTCCAGAAAATGTTTAAGTGTTCCAAAACGTGTTAGCAACGATTTTTTAAAATTCGTTGCTAACTGGACGCCACAGGGTGGTTGCGACAGTTGCCAACCAAAATTCCCACGAAAAATAAAAACCTTTTTCCCATACGACTTATTTAAAATTCCCACGTGGTAATTTTGGTTCCCATAGCACATGGAAATTACCACAAAATTCCCAGTCATTAAAAATTACCAAAAAAATACCACAGAAAGTAAAATTAACTCAAAAATACCAGATCAATTAATTAAATACCAAGACAATTCTTAAATGAATTAAATATGAACATAAAAATCACATGGGAATTAAAAATCACTTAGAAAATTATTGCATACATTTAAAATTTACCACAAAATTAATAAAAATCCTAATAAAAAGCTTGAACAAAGGTATGGTCTCGAAAGAGTGTTATTATTTGCAAATGTTAAATTAATTGTAAAAATATTATAAAGTTAATCAATTTATTTTATATCATATTAATTAAAATTTGTATTTAATTTTTTTTTTTTGGAAACTTGCAAATAATCATCGTCAACTGCGTTAGGTGTATCGATTTCCATATTTTAGCGATGCAGTTCACTATTTTTCAACTCGACAATGCTGTCGAATGAACTGTCTTCATTATAAAGGATATCTGTTAGTTCCAAAAGTGCTAATGCAGCGAGTGCTTTTGCGAAGGATTCTGCAACAGCAATATTTTAATTTAATTTCTTTATTTTAATTTATTAAAAAGTAAACAAGAACTTACCACGACTTCTTACACTAAGAAAACAAAGATGGTTACCAGAAATACAAACATCTGACAAATACGATAAATATTGCTAGCAACCATCTTTCAAATTTACGATTACCTATTGCAACCATCAATTAAACATCTTACAAATAGGAAGACAGTTGAGGAATATTTGGAAAAAGTACTCCATTAGAATTCGCGGATTAATTTTTTGAATTAAATTAATATGAATCAAATGTATTTTTATTTATTAAACCGATATCGATTTTTAATAGATATTGATAAAATTATAACGATTCATTTCATTTCTTCAGTTAAAAAAACACATGGTTGTTACATTTTTTTGTTGTTTTATTTCTCTTAAAAACATTTTTCTTTTCAAATTTGTTATGATTATTTATTATTTAGTATATATAATTGTGTGTGTGTATTTATATAATATATGCATGTGATGGAGGAGTAGTCTTCGTATGCATTGCGTGAGTCTAATTGTTGTCGACTTGATCATGATTTATTTTTTTTTTATTATTTATTTATGTATTTTAAAGAAAAGAAAAACGCGTAATTTAAAAAAGAAATGAACGCCTGTTCTTTTACGTTGAGAGCAAGCAGCAACGAAATACGGGCTCTCATTAACGGAAGCGGCTGTTTCCATTACTTTGTTCGAATTCGTGATTTACTGTGTTGTTCCATATTTCTGGTTGCATTTTAAACCTCCACCAATGCAATTTTACATATATTTTTATTCAATTACAAATTTGGGTTTTTTTTTTATGTTTTTGTTTGTTTTTTTTTTCCTGTTGCATACTTCAATTTTAAATTTTTTAAATAATTATAATTTAAAACTAAAAATCTAACTGTAAAGATCATCGTCGCCGTTGTCGCCGGGCGGATTCGCTGGCACATTGGGACCAGCGCCTTGTGTGCTGCTGGTGGCACCGGGGAATCTGCGTGATCAGAAAAACACAAATTTGTATTTAGACAAGTTTCAAATTGTTTGGAGAAATGTGTGCGAGTGGATTAAAAAAATGTAATGTATTACCTAAAGTTCTGGCCGAAACCACGCGACTGTTGCAACGTCTGTGCAAACATTTCGTATTTTCTGATATCGTTGTCCGATACCGAGCGACGTGCATACTTCATGGCCTCCTCAAAGTGAGCGCGTGTAATTTCGGGCACTGGATCGTCTTCGTCCATCTGTCAAAAATTAATTTAAAATGATCTTAATTTACAAAAATAGTAATATTGTGTTTCGTATAATACTCCTCAGAGACAACTCTTTTCAGGACAGTTTTTTCTAAAATAACTGTCTAATTTCGCGATGATTGTTCTCCAGACAACTTTTCGCCGAATAATTCTCACCTAGATAACTGTCTCGTAAAAGAATTGTCAGAGGAAGTTTCTTTTCCAGTTTTTCAACAAAGTTTCAATATTTTGCAAAATCCAACTACTCTTTGTTAACGTAAAATACATTTACTTCAAATTACAAATGTCGAAGATGGTTTTTAAATTTCTAAACACGTCCCCCAAAAACGAAAAATCAAAATTCGACCACTTACATCCATAGCTGAGCTTTGGTTTTCAGCGCGATCCTTCTCACGTCTGATCTCCGCCTCGATGGCCTGTCGAATGGCCAACTTACAGGCGCGCTGACAGATCTCAGTCAGATCGGCGCCTGAGAATCCCTGTGTCACCTTGGCAATGTAGGTAAGATCAACTTCCTTGGCCAGTGGCGACTTGCGCAAGTTGGCCTTGAGAATGGCCTCGCGCGACTTATCGTCGGGCAATGGAATATAGATGAGCTGATCGAGACGACCGGGACGCAAAATGGCCGGATCGATGATGTCGGGACGATTGGTGGCACCGATAATGAATACGTTCTTCTTGGCGCCCATGCCGTCCATTTCGGTAAGAATCTGATTGATGACACGATCGGCAGCGCCGCCAGCATCGCCGGCATTGCCACCACGTGACTTGGCAATGGAGTCCAACTCGTCGAAGAACAGCACACAAGGTGCGGCGGAACGTGCCTTGTCGAAGATATCTCGCACATTAGCCTCGGACTCGCCGAACCACATGGTCAAAAGTTCGGGACCCTTGACGGAAATGAAATTGGCCTGGCATTCGTTGGCGATGGCCTTGGCCAACAATGTTTTACCTGTGGTTAAAAAATGAGACAAAAAGAGAGAAAAAAGAAAAGTGACAAATAGAAACAAAAATAAATTAGAGTTTTCAAGAGAATGTAAAATAGAAAAAGATAAATGAAAAAATAGAAAATAAAAGTATAAAGTTTTTATTCTTCTCCGCCACTTACCACATCCAGGTGGACCATAGAACAACACACCACGACTGGGCTGCATGCCAAACTTCAAGAACTTGTCGGGATGCTCCACCGGATACTGCACCAATTCCTGGAGCTCCTTCTTGACACTCTCCAGACCGCCAATGTCGGTCCACGAGGTGTTTGGCACTTCGACAACAGTTTCGCGCAACGCCGACGGACTCGACTTGGTCATTGCATAGCGGAAGTTCTCCATTGTCACCGCAAGCGAGGCCAGCACCTCAGCATCAATCTTATCATCTTCCAAGTCAATAAGATCCATCTTTTCACGGATTTGTTGCAACGCAGCTTCCGAGCAAAGCGAAGCCAAATCAGCACCCACATGACCGTGTGTCTCGGCGGCAATTTGCTCCAGATCCACATCATCATGCAACTTCATGTTTTTGGTGTGAATGCGTAACACCTCCAGACGACCGGTGGCATCAGGAATGCCAATATCGATTTCACGATCGAAACGACCAAAGCGACGTAGCGCCGGATCAATGGAATTGGGACGATTCGTGGCGGCCATAACAATCAAGTGAGAGCTCTTCTTCATGCCATCCATCAACGTCAACAGCTGCGAGACAATGCGACGCTCCACTTCACCGTGCGTCTTGTCACGCTTAGGTGCAATAGCATCGATTTCATCAATGAAAATGATGGCGGGTGAGTTCTTCTCAGCCTCTTCGAAAGCCTTGCGCAGATTCGACTCCGATTCGCCGGCCAACTTGGACATGATCTCTGGGCCGTTAATCAGGAAAAAGAAGGCACCCGTCTCGTTGGCAACAGCACGTGCAATAAGTGTTTTACCCGTACCGGGTGGGCCATACATAAGAATACCACGCGGTGGCTTAACACCGATCGCCTTGAAGAGTGACGGATGACGCAGTGGCAACTCAACCATCTCCTTGATCTGCGCCAACTGCTTGCGGCAGCCACCGATGTCATCGTAGCCAACAGCATTTAGGGACTCTTCCTCCTCCTGTAAGCGCATAGTGTTGAATTTTCTTAGTAAGTACGACAATCAAAGATAGTTGTGCGAAAACTTACCTCACGCTTGATTGGATCACCATCGCAAAAGATGACCGTCTCGGGCGCCACAATGCAATAGGGCTCCGGATCGGTCAGCACCACCTTAAACTCAATGGGACGCATAGCGGCGCGCACAATAAAGTTGTCACCCATGTGTATGGGACGATAGGCCTCTAAAAAGTACGGCTTCAAGTAGATCTCAAAGAGGTTGCCCGTGACGCCCTCGGTGGTGTCATCAATGGGTAAAATGCGTACGCGCTTGCCGTACTTGACATCGGGACACGACTGTATCGAGACGACATCGGACAAATGCACGCACAGATTGTTGCGCACAACACGATTCATGCGAATCTTCTCATCGGGACAATTCTCGTCCGAGAGCACAATGCAAACGGTCTCCTTGCGACGTTTGCCCTTCAGAATGACGGTGTCACCGCGGAACAGCTGCAGCTCATCCATTTTCGCCTGCAGATTGAGAGGAGCGGAAAAACAGAAGGGTGAGACATTTGCAGAATATATGAAATTTGGTTGAAAATGTATGCAACAGAACTAAAAACGTGTTAAAAGCAAATATGCAGATAACATTGTGATAACGTATACAAAAAAGCAAAAACAGTTTGACAAAATGTGTCACAAGAACTTTCTGGATGTTTGCTGTGTTTTGCAATACTCAGCTTTCTTAAACTAGTTTAAATGCGCAAAAAATAGAATAAAAAAAATGACTGAAGGTTTAAACAATTAATTGGGGTCAACTTAATTTTACTCAAGTTGCGAATATGGTTAATAAAAGAGATCAAGAGAACAGTAGAGAAGGTCTTTAGTCCGTTTTACAAGAACTTGGCGTAATGTAGCGATTTTTGTTTGCTTTATATGTTTGTTTGCTTTAAATGTATGTATTTATTGTATTTTATTCTTCAGATAAAATAACATTACTTTGTATATTAAAAATTAATAGGGTTCAGTGTTTTATTTCGTTTTATCGTTCGTTCATACTTGAATCGTATATTGAATATGATAACAGACAGGAAAACATTATTAATATATCGTCGTTATAGAACTAAAAGTCACCAACTTCATTTTCAAAATGCTAATTCTTTATATCGTTGTTGTAGAACGATAAGTCACCAAATACATTTCAAAAATGCCAAATATTCATATACACAAATCTTGATAAATCTGTCAATTTTTAATCGATGATCTCAATTTTTTTACAACATGTTAAGAAATTGTAAATCTATTAGTTGATTTTTCAACTTTAAAAATGCGTAAATTACTTTTTATAATATTTATCAACAAACTCAAAAATTAAGTTTTTCATAAAAATGTATTTGGTGACTTTTCGTTCTACAATTGATTTCGCTTCTTTGGTAACAGTGTAACATCTTATAGTACGTCAACTGTTTCAATATCGAATTGAAATAAAAAAATTTGAAATGAAAAAAAAAAAAAAAAAAGACTTAACCCCGGTTAGCCCCGGTCTATCCTCACTCATTATTACACCATATATCATAATTTACTTAGGTTAACTTTTTCAGTACAAGTTTAAACCTTCTACCTTTATGCATGTTTAATACTTTTTAATAATTATTATTAGTAATATTTATTAGTAATCAGACTATTGAATATTTTAAATATTTCTGATATGTTGACGAAATTATATCAAGTTTAAACTATTAAGACCAAGTTTAAAACCAAATTTCTCGTCTTAAATCAATGCTCACGGAATGTTTTATATTATTTTAATGATCAAGGGAAACATCTTCGTTTATGAACACAACATTATTTCTTTGCCATTTGTTTCTTTATGTATTGAAAGCGACCTTATGGATTCATATGCACTGAACTACAAACGAAAAGTTCTCGAGATCGAATCCTTAGACTACAAACATAAGAATTTAAAAGATGCCACCTGTCGGCAGACAATAATAAAACCTCGAAGAGTAAACAAACATTGCCTTGAAAAAGCCCATTTGCATAACGATCATGTACACAAAACATATTTAAATATTATTGGTACACGTATTAAAAAAAAATAATAATAATACATCGTATTATAGCTAGGTTTTCGTCGTCATTTTGTTTCAAATGTACTTTTGGGGATGATTCACGGTATTGACAAGAAAGCGAGGTGGTTGATTTAATGCAATTCATGAACAGACGACATATATATACTGGGAAGAAATTAAAACAAAATAAGAATAGACTATGTTAAAAATAAGAATATCATAGTAATTAAGTAAAGTTGTTGGGTAATCATTAAAGTAAAGTTGTTGGGTAATCATTTATTTTACTTTGGTTACAAAGTAGCAGAAGAGTAAAAGTGTTTATTATAAATTACAGATGTCCGTCCTATGCAATCATTATTTTTTTTATACAATACGACGTCGTTAATTTCAAACTAACCCCTTTATTTTGTAAAACGAAAAGTGATTTGTCAAAAATTCAATTGATATCTTTTGTTTACTTTTTCATTTCGTTGTCGTTTTTATTTCATTAAAAAAAAAAGAATCTGTCACTGGAATTTCTGACGTTTTTTAGACGAATCACTTTTTGTTTCGTTTTACAAAATATGTGCTTAAGGCTTGTTTTCTACACCACGCCTCGAGTAATTTTCAAATTGCAGTCAAATTATAGTATTTAAATCCTTGTCTTTTAAATGGTTATATTGTACGAACCCAAATTTATTTTATATGGCAATATTTTTCGGCAGTTATTCCGCCCCTGTCATGACTATTTGTTCTACAGACATTTTTGCTCCAAAACTTTTTTTTTACTAAAATAAAAACTATTTTTCGATATGTTTAAAACAATTGTTTAGTTTTTAATGTTGTCGGCTTGAATGGTCGATGGTTTTTAATGCAAATAAAACGAATATATTTCATATATTTCTCCTACCTTTCGATGGTTAATTTATTAATCAAGATTTTCGATTAATCAGGATACTGATTAATTCATTTAGGTCAATACAGAAATCAATTATTGACATTAAGGGCCGGTTTTACCATCTTCGGTTAAGCACTAACTACCACTTTAACTTCGAGTTATCCATAGCATATGTGGAATTGAAACATTTAACTGGATATTGTGAAAACGACCCTAAATACTATTAAAAGTTTTAACTGAAAGTTTTCTTATGAATGGTTCCGGTTTTCTGGAAATTTAGTTTCCCTATGTAAAACTCATCCAATATATTTTAAAAATTTAATTGCGATTTTCAAAAATCTTTTTATATTTCATAATTGTGGTTTGAATAATGGTTTGTATCAAATGATGTGAACATGTTCTAAAATTACTGTGAAATTATATATTTTTTAATTAAATCATTGATAGAAAGTTTTGTAAATTTATTAAAAAAGTAAGATATAGCAATTGTTAAATATATCTACTAAACTATAAACATAAACAGAAATTAAAAATTAAACGCATAAACACAAAACACTGTAGACCAACCTGCGATAGCGACACCACGGAATTGTCATCGTTGATGGCCTCCTCGACAATCAGACGGTTTGGGCGATCCTTGCGCTTAAGAATAGCAGTGGACAGATCCTCGCTGAAAGTACAAACAAATATTTTATATTAATTTTATGTTTATAAAATACAAAAATTAAAATAGAATAAGGAAAAAAACTGTGTAGCGCCGTCAATTAGAATAAGTACCGCTTTTCAACGGCAATTGGCTGTTCGTTGTGACTGCCACCAGCACGTCCTGGTGTGGACGGCTTTGACGGGCCGGCACCCGCTGGTTTGGGCAAATACAACGTGTTTTGTTTTTTCAGTTGTTGCTGTTGATCCTGCCGATACTTGTGCACATATTGTGTGGCATAGTCGGGGGTAGCGGTGGCGTGCGTCGGATCATCGTCACCGCCCATCAGCTCATCGTCATAGACATCATCATCGTTGTCCGGCCAATTGAACGGCAGATGACGCCGACTACCGCTGGGCGGTACAGAACCACCTGCGCCCCTACCAGCAGAACCTGGACCACCGCCTGATCCACCACCACCACTACTACTACCACCGCCGCTGCCACTCGCCATTTTGGAATTTTCGTTTTCTGTTGTTTTTGTTGCTGCTGCTGCTTGTGCCTCTTCTGTTCGGCAGTCTGTCGGTCAACGCACTTCGTGTTGCTTTGAGCCTCCTCGTTTGTTGTGCCTGCCTCCTCCTCCTTCTCTTTGTTCTGCTGCTGTTTATGCGCAGCTTCTTTTTATGCCTAAATTCGCAGCGATTTTCCTCAATGGAGTTGCAAACTTTTCAAGACTCTGAGGCACCGGTTTTATTCGAGATTATTTTTAAAGTTGAAAAAGTTTAGACAAAAGTATTCGTTTTTGAAGTTAAACTCGCATGAGAAGTATTACTCAAATATGTCAAGAAAATTATGAAAATTTCTTTTAACAAAGAAACAAAAAAACAAAGTGTAAAATTTTCGAAAACATTTTTAAATTATGCGTTGGCCCAATTCTGGCCAAAGGCTGCCATTTTGCCATAATTTTTTGTATACGTATTTTTTCATATTTTTGCAAAATGCCAAAAATTAACTCATATTATAGCTACTGCTGCATATAATTTAATATATTTTTTCCATTTTCGAAGGTTTTTTTTCCATTTTAATTTCCTACCGCGAATGACATGCGAAATTTGAAGGTAGCGCAGCTGCTGCGTCGCTGTCTGTCTCGGCTGCAGTTGTCGGCTTTTGTTCGCATTTCAAAAAATTATTTCGCACTATGATTTTTCAATAAACACTGCTGTTTTACTTACCTTTTAGAATCGGCCATTATTTTAAGTGATGGTTATTTCTCGCTTACAATTAATTACACTTAATTACAATTAATATATATTTTTAGTTTTAAATATTTATTTTCTGAACTATCTGCAAATGCACGAACCAACGAACGAACGATTTACAATTTTTTTTCAGCCGTCGTTTGGTCGTTGCGCTGAGTCAATGGTGAGTTTAGCAGTGCTGCCAACTGTGAGATATTTGCTGGCAAATTTTGTAATGTCATTGTTGAGATTTGTTGAATTTGTGTTGGCAACGTGAGTTCAGTTTCTGTTAATTGCATACTTTGCGGCGGCACTTTTGCTCTGTTCGTTTTGTTACAATTTATTTTTGTATTCGTAAAAAAATTGAGGTACCTATATATTTTATATTAATCATGGGAAATTTGTATTTAAAAGTTTAATACCTATACTTAGATTTAGCCTCAACTTATAACGTTTTTTCGTGTGAAGCAAAAAGTATATCTTTAGAAATTGCGTAAACAATAGAATGAAATGCGATCGATCAATGAAACTTAGTATATTAGAATTTTAATAATCTAAGGTTAAGTGTGATAAAAACAAATATGTTATCGGTCACGCTTACCTTCCATAAAACTTGTACCTCATATATAACTACGGTGACCATTATTTCAAAAAAAAAAAAAACATATATTAATAATATAAATTAGTAATACGTATTTCTAAATTGTATCCAGTTTATTCAGAAGAACAACACAAAAAACTTTTTAAACATTACAAAAGGGCATATCAATCCCGTTCTCATAAATGGACGGCTGCAGACATGCAAAAAAATTTGACCTATGTTACTCTCATTACCTGACCAAAAACCAAATAGAAGACCATAAAAAAGAGAACTCAAAACTATAATTGGTGTTTTTCCTGCAAGTGCAAGTCCGCCATTTTGGAGATACCGAAGCGATTCTAGTTTTTGCACGGCATTCATGAAGGACATGCCAACTTTGAATATTTTTGAAATACTCTTTTTTGGAAATATATTTTTTGTGATGAAACGTACAACATTAAAAAATAATTTAATAATAAAAAAGTACAAAGAAGGTCAAAAGAAGTTAAATAAATGAAAAATTAATTTTATAATAAAAAGAGGATAAAAGACGGTAATAAATTTATATACGTGAAGTTAAAAAAGGACTGTCCTTTCAAAAAAAGGACGAATGGTTACCTTATATATGACATATTTTCCAAAGAACTTAAGTTATGGGTTATCATTTTTACCGTTTAATAGTTCAAATATTTATACTCGTTGCACCAATATGAGCATTATTCTCTCTCATTTATATTTCAATGGAATTTATTTCATTAAAAAAATTGACGTGCATCGAATCGATTTTCGCTTATTTAAGCTAGTTTGTTGAATAAAAGGTATCTGATTTGATAAGAGTTATCGAAAAACAGGTAACGGAATTGGAGACAGGATATATATGTCACCTGTATCCAATTCCTAACTCCATTTACTCAAAACTAACGTTTGGAGCAAACTAATTCTCTAGTAAATAAACTTAAGACAATCTCTATTTAATTCTTAAATTCTAAAGAAATCAAAATTAAATTTCAATATATGCTTTGAGTTATATAAAAATGTTCCCATACAGTTTTAGAATAAAAAACATATAAAAATAATTTTCACAAATACCAATCTTTGACCACAAATTTCAATCTGGGAAAATTTTTAGATGAGACAGAACAAAAAAAAATTCAAAATTTTTTGTAAAGAAACTTTCCTCTAATATTTTTATTATTTTAAATACTCTAATATATTTCTTATTTAAATTAAATGTATTCAAAAATAATTTTAAAAAAAAAATAATTTTGTTTTTTTTGAATTGTTGAAAAAGTCGACCTTTTTAATTTCGATTGAATGCCTAGAAGTATGCATTACAACAGGATGTATTTTTAACTCGGCGATGCGTGAGGGTTGTAGTATGTACTACTTGTGGTTTGTGTTCTGTATAAGTTTTTTATGCTTTTTAATTAAAAAATATATTAAAAAAATATTCTATTTTTGCTAATTTTTCATTTTATAATATTTTTAATTAAAATTAATTTATGTTTGTTTTTCATACTTATTTAAAAGTCGTTTATAAAAACTGTATAAAAACTTAACAGATAGAATTCGATTAAATAATATCTATTTTGTATGGAAAAATTAAAACCTGAAAAAGTAAAATTAAATTCTAGTTAAAATTTGAATAAAACTTCGATCGGAAATTTCTTTTAAAATGGTTATAATAAACGTTTTACTCAATATAAACTAATCTTATATTAAATATTCAGGAACATTACTTATATAACACACCAGTTTATATCTCCAAATTAAATCACACAAAAAAAAGTCGTCAACTCATGCAAACATTTTGTAACAATTACGAAATTTCCTTCAAATGTTATGCTTCACAAAAAATTTGCAAATTTTATTTTAGTATTTCTATATTTTGATGGTTTTATTGTTGATGATTAATGCAGATCATTGATTACTTGCAATTTCATGCTTCGGCATGGATCATCCGCTTACAATAGCTCGATTTTTGCGCTTTAAATGTTTTTCTTGAAGCTATATAAATTTTTTTAATATTAAAATGTTTGTAATACGTTAACACCTCGCTGAAAGCTAAATGACGAGGTGAAAAATGGTACAACATGTAGCATTCAACCAGTTCAATGAGGAAAAACAATAGACTTCAACCGATTATGATAGGTTTTAATGCTTTATGCAAAGCCTTTGTACGTGTTTTGACAGTTGAAGGTGAAGAAAACCTACAACATTTCAAAAGTAATAATTTTAGCAAAAGGTTTGCCAAATGTCTGATTAATGATAAAACAGATTTTTGAAATTTAATTTCTGACACTTATTGTATACAATATACCTAGTAGAAATAAAAGTAGTGCCATTATCGGTAACTGATCGTTGTATTTTTATCTTATCTGAACCCACATTAGTTTAGCAAGGCTCTTGGTCTTGTTTTTGCATAGTTAGTCTTGTTCTTGCAATACCATTTTTACTCTTGCTGCAAGAATATTGCAAAATTTTTCTTTTTAAATTTTAAGATTTTTAAAATTTTATATTGCATATTACTTATGGAAAAATAGAATTAACTAATTGGACGGAAAGATCAAAGAATTTATTTTTTTTTTATCTTAAGATTTTTGTATTTTATACATAGAAAAAAATAATCGACGTAAATATAACAAATATAATTGCTGAAACTGCGCCGAGTAATTAATTTGCTGCATTGACGTACAAATATTCATATTTGCAAACGAAATTCCATGATTTAACGAAGAATAGCAATTATTTTCATTAAATTAGCGAATTTCATTGCTGGATTGATTATTGAATGCAATTAATATCGGTTACTATATTTACGTCGATTATTTTTTTTGTGTACATATTTTCGATGTCTTCATAAAAACAAAAATATTTTTACGAACATCAGAAAAACCAATAACATTAAAATTTGAATTATATTTTAACAAAAAAAAAAAAAATGCATAAATCAACAACTCAAAATCTGTAAATCGAGAGATAACCTTTGATAGTTAAACGATATCCAAGAACGAGATCAAATTCTGACAACGAGATATCGAATTTATGAACTATAGTTTTGAAACTTACAAAAAAAAGTAAATCCCCCTTTATAAATGTTCATATGTATATAAAAGAATAAAGACCGGCCAAATCGGCCACAATAGTGCGCTTTGTCACAATTGTCACAATTTCGTATTCTGCCAATTTAATATTCTATGTTCATTGACGTAAAAATCTGAATCAATTGTCATTTGTAACAATTGTTATTGATAAACATTGCAATTTGCTCGCAATATTATGACTGTTAGTATAGGCATATTTCTGTTTTCGTTGATACCCTGTATCCTCGCAGGACAACAAACATACGCATGACACACAGTGCATGTGTGCATTCTAGTACAGCCACTCACTTGGTACAACAACGCCCACATGTTTTGTTTGTTGTACACAACATTTCCTGCGCAAAATTCGATTACAAGCTTGAATGCTTTGTTCGCATATTTTTGTTGTTGCACTTTCAAAAGTAGGAGCAGCTATGTGAAACAAAAAAATCAAAAACACACAAAAAGCTACAGCATTCAAATAAGGTACACTGTTAAACATTTTAACAGTGTACCTTATTTGAATGCTATAGCTTTTTGTGTTTTTTTGATATTAAAAATATTATTTTTGGTTTTATAAATTAAATGTAATAATGCACATAGAACTCAACATAAGAGATCTTCAAGATTTTACAATTAACAAAAAAATTACTCATTAAAGAAAACAAAATATATAATACCCAAGTAACCCAAAGTACAGATTTCGTCACGAATTGTAGACATTGTTGTTAGTTTGGCAGTAGATACGTAGCGAAATTTAAATGGAATAAAATTAGAGAATTCCTTGTCTCATGACACAGTTTTTCTATATATCGATTCTAAGACAGATTTCTGAATAGATTTCCATTCTTAGCCAAGAACCGATACAATTCTACGTATCGATATGTATTCGTTACATGTTAATCTACAAATCCAGAGTAAGTTTTGAAATGTGTTACTTGGGTAATGTTTAATTTCAGTGCATATGCGTGTTTCACAAACGACACTAGTGTAGCGAAGAAAAGAGAAACAACACTATTTTGATTATTTTTGTCTTTGGAATTGTATGTGTCATTGTAGTTGTGTTTGATTTACCGCTTCACAAATGCGTACCAGACCTTATTTTTTAAGATGCTTATATTTTGTTATCCTAGAAAAGTCAAAAAAAAAACAAAGTATACAATATATAATAAATATATATATATATAATATATAATAAATATATATAATATATAATAAATATATATATAATATATAATGAATACACATAATATATATTGAATATATATATAAAAAAATATATTTTTTTTTTAATAAAAAAAAATATGCATGACAATCATTTGTGACTTCCTTGATGAATGACGTGCATGACATCGTTAATGCTACATCATGTATTACTTCCATGTTATCTTTCGCTATAACTCGTCATCACTATTTCGTTGTGAAACCGAGTGATAGCAAAAGTTCAAATGTTTCAACTTTCTCTATCATTCGTTATCCCCCCATCTTATAAGACGGCGAAATAGTGATGACGAGTGATAACGAAAGATAGTATGGAAATCATGCATCATGCATGAATCGGAGGACATTTGTATGAAAATGTCATCAATGCTTTGCAGGGCGAAAATGCGATCGGTCATCGATGTTTCTGACCTGACATAAGGGAATCGTTGAGGAATCATTGGGGATATTTCCTGCTGGGTTCTTTATTGTTCACGTTCATAAACATTTTGCGCGCTTTGCTTTGTTACTTTTTGTTCATTTATTATTTCTTTCAATATTTAGTTGTATTATGAATTCTTTAGAATTCCATAATTACCATAGAAATATAATAAATACCTGAAAATGCTCAAAAAATAATGCAAGAGTCTTTTCTTGCATTTCTTGCAGTGTTAATCTTGTTCTTGCTCTTGTGCTTGCGCTTATCTTGCTTTTGAATTTGCGCGTCCTATCTTGATCTTGCACTTGTTTTTGCACTTGAAAAAAATCAAGAGCAAGTGTAAGTGGCAAGAACAAGTTTTTTTATCATCACTAACCTGAACTAAATTTCCACTCAGGTAATTTTATTCGAAATGAATTTTTCAAGTGTACCACAGGACTTACCAGAATTTCAACTATTTGATTTAAATCCGACATAAAAAACGGATATATCAAGCACCTTAATTACCTGATCTATATGTAAAAGTGCAAACCATATAAAAATTTTAAAGCAATCAACTGGAAAAACAACTCGAGCATGCGCTGAACCTGCTTCGCATGTGCTGCGGTCGGTCGGTCTCTGCCAAAGACCCCCAAAAATATTAACATTTTGTTTGTAACTCATTAAACATGGCAAAACAGATTTTTAAACGACTTCCATAGTAATTCATTGACACTGAGCATTTGTTAAAAATTAACGCTAATTTATGACAATAATAACGTGTTTCACCTCTTCCTTCATTTCTTTAAAAATTCAAACATAATTTGAAGAAAACTTTATCGTTTTTTTGTTTTTTTTTTTTTAAATATACGAATGCATGGGTTAATTAACACGCGACTAACCGATTGACTGCTATTAACTGTGGTTTTCTAAAACAAAAAAATGAACTCAAACTCACCAGTAAAATTATGTAATAGAAATAATTAAGTGAAGCATAGCTTTAAACATATTTTTTTAGTAGGCCTAATAAATGGTTGGTTGTTTAGACATTGATATTTGGTGCAAACATTTTTGTGTGTAGAGAGGCAAAATTTGGATACCCTCAAAGGTCAACTGTTTCAAAAGCTTCTCTAGTATGTGATCTCTTGGAAATCTCCGCGTTTGTCTCCACAGCTCAGACGTACCTTTGATGTACCTATTATGTTTGCCAAATATGCGGGTTGGTTTTGTCCATCATCAGCCGCAAGTTTAATGGTTGGTAATTGATGTGGTCAACAACATTGGAGTCTTTGTAATTTGCTGCTCATTAGCATATTTTGGTGTCAAACATTTTTTCCTTCTTATTTTTTACAACTATAATTTT
The DNA here is from genome assembly GCA_951804985.1 of Dryomyza anilis. Classification (NCBI taxonomy): domain Eukaryota; kingdom Metazoa; phylum Arthropoda; class Insecta; order Diptera; family Dryomyzidae; genus Dryomyza; species Dryomyza anilis. The sequence continues at coordinate 26,084,246 of OX638133.1, forward strand.
CTGATTTATATGACAAATTATTTTTTTTTTATAATTGTTTCTTTTTTTTATTTATGTTGTATTTGCGGTTTTACTATTCTTTTAAATTTTAAAGAAATTTAATATTTAGTTTTAGCAAATAATACAAAATACAATTAAAACCTTTTATAGTGTTTGCAGCAAACATAATACATTTGCAATCGTAAATTTGATGTTTTTTTATTGAATTTTACTTTTAATTCCAATTTTTTTTTATTATTTTTTTTAAGAAATTTAATATTTAGTTTTAGCAAATAATACAAAATAGAATTAAAACCTTTTATAGTGTTTGCAGCAAACATAATATCGTAAATTTGATGTTTTTGATTGAATTTTACTTTTTATTACAAATTTTTAAAATTATTTTGGTATTCATTTCATGACTTCTGGTTATTTATTGTTATTAATATAATTATTTTAAAATCCTGGAACTTAATGTACGTAACGTTTAACATAATATGTTTGCTGCAAAACAAGACTTTTCCCTGTGTGTAGAAGCAATTAACGTAAGAGAAATGAAAACTAAACTAATTTCGTAACGTTTTAAGTAAAAATTATAAATATGCTTTCTCATTTTTACCATTATTTTCAGTAACCACCCAGTATGCCATTCGTATCGATATCGTTACGAGATCAATGCGAGTAGATGGAGAAATCACACGATATCGGACCCGTTCTCGTATCGATATCAAGCGTCAAATTGGACCTAGATGGTAGGTAGATACCGGAACGTTCTGTCGGAGTTTTCTCGATACGAGAAATTTTTTGAAATCGGAACGATATCGAAGAAAAAAATTATAAAAGTTCGAGATTGCTGCGAAAAATATTGCGATATCGATTTGATAAATGTTTATATATCGTATCTTGTCAAAGAATTTGAATGTACGAAAATTTTTAAAAATTAGAATCGAGAATGCAACGAGATCGAACTTTTTTATCGTAGTTATTCGAGAAAGCTTCGAGGCATCGAAGGTCTCCGAGACATGACAGACTGGGTACATACATTATAAAATATTTAAGTCAGTTTTGTATTCACCGGATATCTTCGATACCTTCAAAATGACAGCCATATTACAACAACCACGAAAGATCATTTATAAATCAAATGAAAACAAAGAAAACAAAATTTGTTGCAAACATAATATAATTGCAAACATACATATTCTCACTATAATTGGATTTTTCATTTGTTTCAAAAATTTTTAAATATTTCTTTTCAAATTTCAATTATTTCTGAGGATGTAGGGTACATTTGTTCTAGAAGTTATTTCTTGAAGACACTTTATTTTTGTTTCCGTTGGGTATTAATTCATAATGAAAGTCAAACGAATAAATTGTTGGGGGTTATTTCATTTTCATAATTTGAGGATTATTTTATTATTTTAATCTTTTCAGAGAAACTTTTTCTGGGTTATTTCATTGAGAGCGTTTCGGGTGTTAAATTTTGATATCTTTTGATTTGTTTTAGGCGTTATTTCGTGTGGGTTATATCATTTTTTGGTTGACATTATTTTTTTTTTGGGAATCTTTATTTTATTAAGGTTTATTTCATAGGCGGTTAATTCATTGGGACCTATTACTTTGCGGTATTATAATTTGTTTGTTTTATAGACGGCTTAGACGAATTATAAATTGCATAATTCCTACAATTTTTTTCAATAGGTCACCTGAAATAATCCTGAACAGGGTCGCCTAGGGTAATCATAATTTTTAATCTTCGAGACAACCTGATTTATCCTTTATTAAGAATACTGATTTAAAGTCTACTTATTGAAACCTGATCTGATACTTATGAAAAAATCTGATTTTAAATCGTTTTATTATAATATAATCGAGATGTCAATTAAATAAAACTTGTATAATCAAATTAGGTAATACAATTATTCTCATAAAATTAAATATTCTAATAATTAAATGTTAAACACAAATGCAAAAGAATTTCAAATGCATTTGTAAAAATTTGATATTTATCATTTAGACTCAAAACGATAACCTTTGGTTATTGCAAACGTTTTAAAAATAACTTTCTGTGTTCAGAAAAATATTTGTTTGTTTGTCAGGGCTCGAATTTGATAAAAGCAGTTTCAGAAAAAATTAAATATAGTTACACCAATTGATATAAGTTTAGAATAAGAGTAGGATCACGAAGCCTGATCAGACCACAGTCAAGATTGATCAGAAAATAATTGCATCCTGAACTAAATTTCCACTCGGGAACTATCAAAATATCCCTATTTAAAAATTTCCCACACAGAAAAAAAAACATTTTTCAATATAATGTTTTTATTCATTAATATTATGAATTTTTCACCATATAATACTTAATATAGATCATAGTATAGAAGATTTCATTTATAGAATTAAAATCGTATTTTTTAATATTTTTCATTTACTGAAGATCTTCGCTCTAGAAGTAAAAGTCTACAACTACTTTTTAAAAATGTTCAAATAAGTTTTATAGAAATCATTTTATAATCGATATTTCATGTTCGATGAGGCTCATATTGATATCAAATGATAAAAACATTTTAATCGTTCAAAAGGCATTTCAATTTTAAAGAATAATAAAATGGTTTTTATAATTTTTATCAATAAACTCAAAAATATAAGTTTTAGGTAAAAATTTATTTGGTTATTATACCCTACACTAAGAGTGAAAGGGTATATTCAGTTTGGTACGCCGTTTGTAACACCCAGAAGGAAGCATCTCCGGTATGGAAAAGTATATATATTCTTGATCAGCATGACCTCCTGAGTCGATTTAGCGATGTCCGTCTGTCTGTCCGTCTGTCTGTCTGTCTGTCTGTCTGTTGAAATCCCTACTACTTAAAATTGAAGAGCTAGATAAATGAAACTTATAACATAGATTACTAATATATCTACGCTGTCTGTGCGAAAAAATTGGAGAGATCGGTCCATTGTGACCTATGATCCGACCACTTATGTTCAAATACCTCATATAAAATGTATACGTTATGTATACGTGCTTAGGTAAACTTTTTTGGTCAAATATATATTGATATCATGCTCAAATACATGATAATAATGTTTTCCGGCGAAAAGTCTTGTGGTTCACAAAAAAAAAATCGAAATTCGGTACACCTACCCATTTGTAAATATGGGTATCAAATGAATGGAAATTCTTCAGCGATTGAATGTTTGTAGTTATTTTCAGGATTCGTATACCCTGGTGACCTATATACCACTTTGAATGGTAACCACACATATGTGTAGGGTATTTATAGTCGGCTTAGACCGACTATAATTTTGATAATCCTAACTATCACAATTACACCTACTTTAAAATTTCCCATGTGATCTAACCTTCCCAACTAGTTTTTTCTATAAAAATATATAAGTTTGAAAAAAATATATTACCGTAAAATATAACATTTTAATGTATAAATATAGAATATATAAATATATAAAATATATTTTATAAATATTATTTTGAATGTATAACAAGTTACCCAGATTTTAAACGGACAGAGCTTTAAGAATATTTATACATTTCCATACACTCAAAGTGAAAAGTCTGCAACATTAGCAAATATGGTTGCTAAAATAACAAAAATATTTGCTGAAAAGCATATGACAGTTTGCTGTTTCAGATATTAGCACAATATTGTGTAAACTAGCACAACTCCTGAGGGGCGTTACTATTCGAACTCCAAATATGGCAAAATAAAATAACAAAAAAATAAATATTTTGATAGAAATTTGGTTTGATGAACAAAATACTTCAATATGTAGTTGTTCATTAATGTGATGAAACGTGGTCTTTGCATAATCTACCTCCAATTGAAGAACACTTTTTTAGTTATTCATCAGATTAATGATGATTTCATAATATTGATGTTTTTCTGGTGATCAATATTAAGAATTGTACTTCAATACAATAAATCATGTTTGAAGAATGAAATTCATCAATAGAAAGAATATTTTTCAATGCATGTGACCTAATCCTCCTAATTGGTTTTGTTATAAGACGATTTTGGTGTGACCTACAGGAAAATTTGAAAAGGTTTTATTTGATAATGAATTTAAACTTTCTATAATGTTGGTGAATTTTTAAGCATATTATATGTAAGATTAAAAACGGACAAAATGTTTAAAAAATACATAAAAAATTATACTCGTTAAATAAAAGAAAATGCATTAACGAGATAACAGGTACGTTTCAACTAAAAGTTGAATTGTCAGACGGTGTTATATATTTATTATTGCTCCAAATAATAATCATACGACGGTATTGGTCTGAATTTAATTAAACGATTAATTGATGTTTTCGTGCGATTTGGCGTCACGTGATAATTGATGTTGGCGTGTTGTCCAAGTTCAAGCTCAGTACAGACCCGCCTTTGAGCGGCACGTCCGGGTGCTGCACGAGTTTCTGGTTGCGTGCAATAATTTAACTTATTTTTTAAAATTTAAAGTAAAACAGCTGATTATTTTATTAATTTACACTATTATATTAAATTTTACTATTTACGACATATGCAGCTCAGTTGAATACCTTTAATAAAATTAACATTTAACCAGTTGGGAAGGTTATATCACATGGGAAATTTTTAAGTAGGTGTAATTATGATAGTTAGGATTATCAAAATTATAGTCGGTCTACGCCGACTATAAATACCCTACACATATGTGTGGTTACCATTAAAAGTGGTATATAGGTCACCAGGGTATACGAATGCTGAAAATAACTACAAACATTCAATCGCTGAAGAATTTCCATTCATTTGATACCCATATTTACAAATGGGTAGGTGTACCGAATTTCGATTTTTTTTTGTGAACCACAAGTCTTTTTGCCGGAAAACTTTATTATCATGTATTTGAGCATGATGTCAATATATATTTGACCAAAAAAGTTTACCTAAGCACGTATACATAAAAATTGATCTTTATATGTACATTTTATATGAGGTATTTGAACATAAGTGGTCGGATCATAGGTCACAATGGACCGATCGCCAATTTTTTCGCACATACAGCGTAGGTATATTAGTAATCTAAGTTATAAGTTTCATTTATCTAGCTCTTCAATTTTAAAAGTAGTAGGGATTTCAACAGACAGACAGACAGATGTATATACTTTTCCATACCGGAGATGCTTCCTTCTGGGTGTTACAAACGGCGTACCAAACTGAATATACCCTTTCACTCTTAGTGTAGGGTATAAAAAGTATAAAAATTAAAAAAGTTACTTTAAGTATGATAAATATGAACTTTTGAATAGTTAGATATTAACTACACTTGTAGAAAGTATCCCTATTAGGGTAGGTCAAATCATTTTGAGCTCTTTTTATCACCAGAAACATATTTAATAATCACTCCTTAAAATGTATTCAGAATGATTTCTACTAGGGTATAACCATAAACGTTCAACCGTAATAACAATTAACTATAAAACGTGCGAAATTTTATTTTATTAGACCTATAGAAAACTTCCGCATTTAAAAATTTGTTTGCAAACAAAGAAAAAATAAGTTTATCTGGAGATTATGCTAAAAAAATAACTACCAAAAAGAAAATATCTTTTAATAAGCGGTTATGTTATTATTAACTACTTCCAGCGATGGTTACACATAATTAGAGTTTAGATGAAGATGAATGACTGGGGGAAAATATAAAAACAAAAAAACAAAAATACTCAAAAGTCAAAATACGTCGGGGAAAAGCAAAAATGTTGCTGAAGCTGATAAAGTGTCAGAGATATGAACGAACACTTTCATTTTCATTTCAACGCAAACTGTGTTTTGTTGGACTTTCGAGTCTAAGTAGATGATAATAACTATAATGACTACAAAAACAGCATAATAGAAATAGCTACAAATCCTAAAATAACAAGATACTTATTTAAACTGTGGCGCGACTTCATTAATTAAAGTTACAACCTCAACAAATCTCACAATAACCATAGTCAAAATAATAATAGTTGTAATAATAACAATGGGAAATGGTAAAATAATGAAATCGAAGTAAACTTCAACACGTGCAGAGTCAGTGGTAGCTGCGTCATTAAGAATCACTTAGAGGTCTAGGAGAAGATTTTTGATGAGTCTATGAAAAACAAAATACAAAAATATTGTGGTTAACTTATGTAAGCGGTGAAATAGAAAACAGTTAAATTGTCCACAAATATACGTGTAATATATTTCAATTGATTTAACTTAAAAAATGTGCGTAATTAAGACTTGTTCCAATTATTTCTTATATTTTTAACATAATTTCGTTTTTTAATTTTTATTGGTACCTAGTAGAAAAAAGGTCTATAAAATAAATGCATTTGTATTTGATTTACGTACAAAATCAAATGTATTAGCTTTTAAGACATTAATTTAGTTGTTTTTATATAGAAAATAAATACTTGTGTTAAATGATATACATTGAATTTGTAACGTTTCACCTACAAAGTTTTACAAAGATTTACCCAGAAAAAAATTCCCTCAAATCCCATTAAAATTGGTCAAAAGGACAATTATTGATTTAATAGTTTACTATTAATAAAAAAATAATAAAAAAAAAAAAAAATCTTTTCATATAAATTAAATGGCAAAGTCATGGTATTTTCTAGTATTTAATGGTATTTTCCGATTAAAATAATAATTTATCCTATTGACTATTTTTAATAGTAAAAAACTATTATTTATATAGTATTTTTCTCTGGGTGTAGGTGGGCAATTATTTTTCGATTGATGACAACCTAGCTCCGCTCTGGTTGGTCTTAGCTCAGGAAATTGGGGTGGGTTGTTGCCTTGTCAATATGCAAACCAGTAGTGTAGATATACGAATTCGAATTTCGGTAGTAAATTTTAATAATCGTTGTTGGCTCGTATATCTTTCCATCATGAAATGACAAACCTTACTGAAGAGAAATGGCAAAAGAGCGACAAGAAATATGGCGTCGTTTGCTGTCTCTGTTGCTCTACTTTTGTAGCGTCCAAGTTGAAAAACCCTCGAAAAAAACTTTTGTAGCGCTCTTATTGAAAAACCCTTTAAAATGTATTTTGGAAAAACTTACTTTGGAATTGGTGACAGCAGGCGCCTGGTGTTTTCTTTCTATTTTCCTGTTTAAAAAAATTAAAATTTTATCAGCTCAATGTTTTACTCTATTTTTTTTTTGAAGTTTAAATTAATGTTTTTTTTTTTTTTGAGTCAAAATAATTTTTGAATGAAAATTAAATCTAAGAATAAAAAATGTTATGAATGAAAAATTAAGATTAAGTAAAGTAGAAAAATTAAGTTCAATTGAATTTAAATACTTTGAATAGAAATTGATGGTGCTGATTAAGGTACACCTGAACGTTGTTGATGTTGAGCTTAAAAAAAATATAAATGAAAATCTAGTGGATGCGAAGATATTGAAATGCCGATGATATGTCGACGTTGATGCAACGATGGTAATGCGTCGATTATGAAGCTTCGACGAAGTTGTTTTGAAAGCGATGCTGCGTCGACGATGTAACGCTGCGACGTTGGCGATGATTGAAAGTAGTGATGCGTCTTTTGCGATTGGTCGTCGGTGATAAATGGATGACGGCTAGGAAAATTGTTGACGGTAATGCACCGACGTACATGCGTCGATGAAATGCAATGACGGTGATGCGTTTTATTAGATGTGCCGTCGGCAGAATATTAGATTTGTTGATGATAATGAACGTCGACGAAGCAGTTGATTTGGAAAAAGTGAAATGAATTTTTCCCAATGTAATGCACATTTTAAAAATTTATAATAATTTTAATTTACTTTTAATCACCTTTTTTTTGTTTTTTTCAAATTTTGAATTACTTAATGTAATTTATAAAAAAAATCACTTTTTCACAATTTAAAAACTTTCAACGCAACGTTTTAATTTGAATGAAAATTCTAATGAGCATTTTTGACAATTTCAAAAAATGTATTTTGTTCATTTTGGGCCAGTTTTTCAGTGCTCGTTTAAACGTAGTTTAAACTCCGTTTAATTAATTTTCTCTTTAAATTAAACGTCGTTTAATTTGGTTAGCAGTTTTTCAGTGATAGTTTAAAATGAACACAGACCAAGACAATACATATGGCACCACAGGCAAATGACAAATAATTCTCTCGATTTTGACTTCTGATAAATGTCATTCAAAATTAAATAAATAAAAAAATTGTTTCAGAAAAATAAAATTAATGAATTTTTAAATTTGAACAAGAGATCGTGCAACTAAAGTGCACGTCAGACTTTGTTTAAATACGTAGTGTGCAAAAATACAAAAATTAATAATAATTGGTGAAACAGCGCAGCGACAGAAAATAGTGAAAAGTGTTGTGAAAAAAATTCATGTCAAAAACTTTGAAAGTTTAAACGTAGTTTAAACCATCAGCATCGGTCGTTTAAACTAAGTTTAAACGATGGTTGAAGTTCACTGAAAAAATCGATTTTGATTTTAAACGAAGTTTAAACCACATGCAAAGTTCAACTAGCACTGAAAAACTGGCCCTTAATATACAAAAATATATATTGTTACGAAAAGAGGTAATTTTCCCCATAGTGCAAGCAATCAACAATAATTTAATGAGACGCAGGACAATTCAGCGCACTAAGAATGTGTTAGAAAGAGACGGAAGATCATACAGCGCACTGAGGCAGTGTGCGAGAAAGAAATGGAAGATCAGCGCATTAAAACACATGAGTGCGAATGAGATGCCAATTATTAAAGTTGTTGTTTAAATTGATTTAATAAAATTAATTGTTATAATTTAAACCTAACATATTTTGTACACAATCCGAAGTTACGAATTTGTAGAACAGTTTTTCGTTGACAGAGTTTTCGCAACAATATTCTTGATTAGCGTGAGCTCCTGTTTCTTTTGTCCGTATGTCTGTCGGTTGAAATCACAATTACAGAAAAACTAGAAAAGATAGATTAATCAAAATACGAGATTCGATTATTATTATGCGTATTCGAGAATGGATTTTATTGCTCTAAAAAAATTAAAATGCGGTACACCTACTCATTCGTACACAAACCATGAATCATAGTATTGAAGAGCAATTCATAATATTGATCACTACAAAACATTAATGTTATGAAAAAAACTGAGAAAATACAAAAAAGATGTTTTTCATTAACATTTAATCAAAATAATTATGTTTTCGTTCATTTTTCTTCATATTAACAGTTCTCAAGTTTTTATAAAATGTTTTGTGTTTATAATTAAATGTATTCATAATTAAAAAATTTTATTAATTAAAAGTTATACTATTAAAAAATTTCGGAATTTTTTTTTGTATTTATGCACTTTGAACTTAAAAGTTCATACTATTAATTTGAAATTTATCACATTAAAATTTGTGAAGGTGTTAAAATAAATTAAAAACACTGGCAAAATTCTACTTGTTCTTAAATATTGTTACGAAAATTCAGTCTTCGGAAAACTGATCTAAAAGTTCGTATCTCTGGATTGTGTACAAAATAAAAACACCCTTATATTTGGTTTAAATTATAACAATTAACTTTATTAATTCACTTTAATAAACAACTTTACTAATAACAAATTCTAACAACTGTTGCATGTCCACAATTTAACTTGACAATTATCATACGAGATACCCTCGACCACTTTTCAATCACTACTGAAGTGAAGTATCTCAGATGCGGCTCCCTTATATACTGCATGCATCAGTTCGACACGAGAGAACCTTCTACTCGTTTCGTGAATGACGCATGAATGGATAGGTATACCGAATTTTAATTTTTTTAGAGCAATAAAGATCGATTCTCGAATACGCATAAAAGTAATCGAATCTCGTATTTTGATTAATCTAGCTTTTCTAGTTTTTCTGTAATCGTGATTTCAACCGACAGACATACGGACAAAAGAAACAGGAGCTCACGCTAATCCAGAATATTGTTGCGAAAACTCTGTCAACGAAAAACTGTTCTACAAATTCGTAACTTCGGATTGTGTACAAAATAAAAACATACTTATGTTTGGTTTAAATTATAACAATTAATTTTTTTAAATCAATTTTAACAACAATTTTAATAATTACAGATTCTAACAACTGCTGTATGTTCGCAATTTAACTTTAAATTTTTTGCACACGAGATGTACTCGACCACTTTCAAATACCTACTGAATTGCAGCACCCTTATATTTGATCTATTCTCGAAACTTCAACAGACTTCTACACTTCACGAGAATACGTGATGGTTGTACGCTATTTGCATCTAATTTCCACTCATGTGTTGTAATGCATTGATCTTTATCTCTTTCTCACTACCGCAGAATGATCTTCTATCGGTTTCTTCTATCTCTTTATTCTATTGTCTCAGTACGTTGTATGCACAGTGGATCAAATTACATCTTATCGAAACAATATGTATACTTTTCGTCAACGCTTCCTTCTGGGTGTTACCAATAAATTATTTCGTGAATAATGTTTATGAATTTATTTAGAAAGTAAACTAAATTTGTTAGTGTATTTTATTCAATTTATTTTAGTGTTGTACCGTAATGAGAATGTGAATTATAAATATATTTTTCATGTCATAAACCGATCAGTGACATGATTCATTTATATTTGTGGTATGAGAAACTTCTTTTAAAACCATGTTGTGTTTCAAAGTGAATTTTAAAAGTCACAAATTTTAATGTCACCTTCTTAAAAATTGATTTTTATTATTTTTTATGACTGTCTGTAGTCGACTTTTTACAGTGCGCATGTTTTAGCAAATTGCGTTAACCTTGCATTCAATAAGTAGTCGTCGCAGACCATGTGCCGCATTTGAACCCAATGGCATTTAAGTAACTATCGCGGTTTGTATTCATGTGGATGATACGCATCATCAACAACATCTTCTCACACATTGGCCGATATTAGTGAATGTCTCGATTTCCACTCATCATTATTTTAAATTTTGCTATTTTTCGTTAATATATATTTTTTTTCGTTTTCAAGTGCATTCATCAGTTGGGTCTTTAAGAGCCTACAAATGATTGTCAAAATTTTGGTTCAAGTTGTGATTTGTCACAGTTGTTTTTATTTTTATTTTTTAATTGATGATGTATTTTTGTTGAATTTAAAAACTGTTGTATTAATTAATTATTGTTAATTAGTTTTAATTAGTTAGCATTTATATATCAAAGTTATTTCAACGATAATATTTAAGCAATATTAAAAAAATGTAAACGTTTAAACTTTATAAAAATATTTCCTTCATATAGCGGATATAAAATTGCGAATTTAATGGTGACAGTTACTGTCACATTTACCAAATGTCACCTAAATTAAATGCCCCCCCCCCATACCACGGCAGATTACGACAATATAACTAGAAAAAAAAAATATTACGGTAACCGTCAACAAGCATCTCATTAAAATGCGCAACAAAGCGCAACACTCTCAACAATTTATTACTTCAAGTGTAAAAAAAAGTAGTGGAAATATTTCCCTAAACTCAGTTTTATTTATTTCCTTCCGCAAAATGGTTTTACATTAAAAAGAAAAATTTGAAAAAAAAAACTCATTGCAGAAGATACAGCTACATAAAAAATAATCACACAAAAAACACGCATTAAAATGAAGTCAACATTATTTTTTTTTCTTTACCACACACGTAACACATTTTAATTACAGTTCACAGGCGTCTGGCAGCCCTGCATTCATCGCCGTCATGTTAGCGACGACCCGCGCTAATTAACGGCTTTCATTAGGTGTTTGCAAAAACGTCCTACAAGAGGCCTCCGCACAGTAGGCAATTTTTACAAAAAAAAACATTTTTTAAAAACATTTTTTAAAAACATTTTTGTTTCATAATTACTTAAAAACCTAACTAAAATATACACGCAAAGGATAAATCTGTTTGCAGCAAACATAATATAGTTGCAATCGAAAATTTTATGTTTTTGACTGGATTTTACTTTTAGTTCAAACATTTTAAAATTATTTTGATATTCATTTTATGACTTATGGTTATAATTTGTTCTGAACAATTTTATTTAAAATTCCTGGCAATTCATGTATGTAACGTGTAACATAATATGTTTGCAGCGAAACATAATTTTTCCCTGTGTGTAGATTGAAATATTCCCTAGACAACATTTTTATCAGTCTCTGCAGATTAGTTTAGAAACATGCTATTGAAAGAATTCAAGCATATAAAAAGCAGAGTCTTCATTAAAACTGCCTGTTTTCTTTACGTTACCAAAATATTCCGGGAATCTGCTTTTTAAATTCCATACAATTTTATTATCTGCCGTACACTTCTCACAAACTGTAATTTATCTGTTTTTTTAGCGGAAATATGCAGAAAATATATAGAAAATGTACGGTTGTATTTTAACTATTGAAAGATTTGGCGCATTTTTTCGAAATCGGGTTTTAGCGCCATATTAAAGCTTTTTAATTTGATATCAAAATCTCACATTTACGAAGTATACGCAATGAATTTAAAACAAAAATCAATTTAGACAGTTTTTTTTTAGATTAAAGCTTAGTTAAAAATGGTCCTGACTTGAAATGAAGTGGACTTCTTGCAACAAACCCTTGAATTTTATAATAAAAAATTAATTCAATTTTATTTCTTCTAATAATATATTTTTTTTTAATGAGACATATTCCAGTTTTCTATAGTTTTTCGATAGATTTTGTATTAAATTTTCCTTCAAATGATTTTGATTTGGTTTTCTAGATACAATATTTCCTTCAAATTAATTTGAATTGTATTCAATTTACTTTTATTATATAAGTAACATGATATGAAACTTTAAAAAAAAGTAATAAATCATACAACAATACAACGTAAAGTTTGGTTATTAATGAACACATTTCATCATCAGAACCAATAGTAATGTGTTGCATTTAAGTGAGACATTTAGTTATTTTATGTAAAACATTATAAGCCTATTAAAAATATCACCAGTATTACAAAAGTTGTAAACATAAAATGAATTCTTTTGAAAATATTAGCGATAATCTAGAATTCGTATAGCAGTGATTACTTCGTGGTAAAAAAATATAGATCAAAGGTGTTTAAATGTTAAACATACATATGTTTATTATTATTATTTTTTTTAATTTGTGTGGCTTGTTTTTGCATTAAAAATCAATACAATTTTTATGACTTAATTTTCAATTTAACGTTGAAAAAGTGGTCAATTAATGTTTCCTTCAAATATGAAAAATTTAACAAATGCTACTTTTGTTCTATGTTTTGTAATTTTGAACTACAGTATCTCTGGAAAAACTACAACGAAAAATTAAAAGTAAAATATCCAAAGAATATCTCGTTGTCCTTTATCAATTTAGTCAAAGTGCAGGACGTTAAATCTAATTTTTTTTTATTAGACGATTTGTTGTGGAATGTTTCATATAAATTATAAACTAGGAAAACAGAGTTTCAACCGACCATTCTAAATTTGATTCACTGTGCAGTGATGGTTGGCAACACTTGGCGCTTGATACCGACAGACAGTCGACAGACAGAGACAAGTGGCTGTTTATTGGGTCCTTAGTTGCTGACCATGGTTATAGTTGTTTTATTATTTCAAAATTTATTATTTCATACACTCAAAAAAATAATGTATTAAAATTAATACAATTTAAGCACTTGTTTCAAAAAAATGTATTTTTAATATATTTGTATTTATTATCTTACTTTTTAATGAAAAGTGTACTTGTTTTCTTATTTCATACAAAATACAGAATATGTAATTTGTGCTTGTTATTTGGATTTGTTTTTACATTTTTTTTTCTATTGTGATACAACATGGAAAATTTATAAATAATGAAGTGCAATAAATTAATATATGAAAACTAAAGACTTTATAAAAATGACCACGGCTTTTCTTTTTGCAAAAATTTGCCATTTTCATTTATATGTTTTGTGTGAAATATTGTGATTTTAAAACATGTGTAGAAGTACTAAAAGTGGCATTAATGTGTCAATATATAATTGCTGAGGAAATATGTATTATATTTTTATTGCTGTGGTAATTTGAAACAAAAAAAATATCGTGTTGTAATATGAAATATCCCTGAAAACGCTATTTAGTATTAGTGTGAGGTTGAGTTTTTCCTACATAAGGAAACTTTATGCATTTATGATCAGTGATTTATATGAATATTTTTTAAGGATATCCCTTAATAAGACAACCTAACTCACTTCGAATACGTTTTTATTAATTAGTACGCGTCTTTATAAATTAAAAATATCATTAAACTGTCTAAAACCTTTTAATATATTCGCCTATTTAATCTATAATATGTATAATATTGATATACAAAAAATATAAAAAAAATGTTTCTTCCGGGATTTGAACCCACTTCTCTCGGGTACAAGACCTGAGTTCTCACCGTTACGCTATCAACCTTATTTGCTACAGATCATTTATTCACAATCTTGAATCAAATGACTAAACTTTCTGACGCATCGACAATAAATGAAAATATTTTTTTTTTTTTTTTGGAATGTGACATTAAAAAAAATTGAACATATCACAAATTTTGTTTTTGAGGCAAAAATATTAAACAAAAGGAGATGAATGTGTAGCCTAATGGGCAGAGCAGTAGACTATAACGCCGGAGTCAGGAGTTCTCGATGCCAGCTTGTGGCAACTGAAATATAAGAAATCATTTTTATATTTATTCAATTGGTAAATTTATATGAAGTAAATAAATAAGGAATAAATGAAGACGGGTGAAAAGAAACAGAGGAAAGGAAAAAAGGAAAGGAGTAAAAAAAGTTTTTTTAATACATTTTTTGTATTAAAAATACAAAAATGTATTTATTTTTCTATACTTTTCTCGACAGCTAAATAATTGCAATTTCAGTAATTTTAAGACAAATTTATTTAAAAGTTGATCTTAAATTCAATAAAAATATGTACTTTTTTATGTCTTTCATACAAAAACAAATACATGAATTCATTTAAAACAAAAGTAAATGTCTTTGGACGTAAAACGAATACAATTGTACTTATTTCAAAGACATTTTTATTTGTTTTTAATACATTATTTTTTTTTAATGTAATTTTTTATTATTATTATTATTGTTGCACTCTGGTTTTTTTATTTTATTTTTACAATAATATTCTATATGATGAATCTGGTAGTTGGAGATAAAATTCATAATATTTATGAATAAATTTATCATATTGATGATTTTTTTTTCCTGTGTACTCCATAGCTACGATTTGATGAACTGTACGAATAGAAATGATATCGGAAAGGTTATGAATTACAACAAAGAACAATAATGAGAAAGAGAAGTGTAACGGAGACAATGACCATACGATGCACAGTGTGCCCAAACTCTCTTAAATCGGGTGAAATTCAGTATTATCAGAACCACTTAACCGATTTTAAAAAGGGTTGTACAGAGAGAACTTGAGAGAAGTTAAGTTTTGAAATTGGAGTTTGTATCTTTAATAGTTATGGAGATAAATATCAGTAAAGTTGGACATTTGTTCATGAAAATCTTTCAAAAACTGTATAAAATCCAAAAGTTATCCGATTTTTAAAATTCTTTTGTTTATGGAAAGCTTAAATTGAGTTCTAAAAAAATGTATATTTGGTAAAAGTTCCATGATGATATATTAATTTAGTTAATACTTATTTAGATGTATTCAATCAAATTTTAACTTTTTTTTTTCTAAATTTTTTGTTTGTTATTGTAACTATAATACAATAGTTTTATGTTCTTATGCTTTATTAATGCATTTTTAGGAATATATTTATTATAAAGTGAGATATACCGGTTTTAATCTAAGTCCCTTCAAAAAATGAGTATTTTTGGAGAAAATTCTGCCCTGCACATATACTTGGCCGGGCAAAAAATAAGTAAGGGTCAAAAATAAGTAGAAATAACTCGTCCTTAAAACTGCTTACTTAAAATTTGACTTTCGACTTTGAAAACTTTTCTGCAGGGGGTCAAAGTAAAAAAAAAACTAAATAAAGTCTTCAAAAATTAAAAAAAAAATCATGTTCAAGTCTATATCTTTAAAACTAAACAATGTATTTTCTCATGTAAGCACATTTTTTAGATCTCAATGTAAGCTTTCCATAAACAAAAGAATTTTAAAAATCGGATAACTTTTGGATTTTTTACAATTTTTGAAATATTTTTCATGAACAAATTTACAATTTTACTGATTTTTATCTCAATAACTATTAAAAATACAAACTTCAATTTCAAAACTTAAGTTCTCTCAACAACACTGTACAACACTTTTTAAATTTTTAAAATCGGTTAAGTGGTTCCGACAATACTGAATTTCACCCGTTTTAAGAGCGTTTGGGCACACTGTGCGATGTGCCGCTCTTGCGAGTGTGTTTTGTACTCTTACAAAAAATTAAAAGTGACACTTTTAGACCCCCTTTAGAAGTAATAGCCCCACTTTAAATGTGTCACATTTATATATAAAATTTATTTAAATTATAAAGCAAACACTTTAAAATTTAAAGTTTTCAATTATGCCACACTTTCAATTTTAAAGTGTTTTGCACCTGAGCTTAAGGTGATTTTAAAGTTTTTTTTCTCGGTGTACATTATACTGAACATTAAAAATATTAAACAATACTATTGAATTAATGAATGCAATTTTCAATATAATGAAAGTTTGTGGAAAAATTTATAATGTTGATAATTAAAAGAGATTGTTCTTTCTGTATAAAAAGAATTTTTTTGAAAAGAATTTTTTTGAAAAATTACAAGTTTTTCAATTTTTATTAGGATGCTTATTCGTGAACCCTGTGAACATGTGGGTTACTTTTAACATATTATCAGAGATGTGTAGGCATAATCTGACTATAACTTTTATAATATTTAATAACTTCATCACACCAACTAAAAGTGAATCATGTGATATTTTGTAATCAACTACGAAGGTTGTTTAATATAATCGAAAGATTATTAATATTGGACCGATTTTATATTACGTATACGTAAATGTGTTTCATATTACCGTAATAGAAATCTACCCTATTATGGAAGATATCAACAGAGCCGGATAAAAGTTTTTTTTTTTTATTTTTAAATAGTTTAAAGTTCATAAATATCATGAATTTTTTCATAAAAATTATGGAAGTGTTCATCAATATTATGAACTTATTCATTACGGTTTGATGAACAATTAATAAATTGGATGAATTTGGTAATTGGTTGAGTTATAATGAAAAATTCATAAAATTGATGAACAAATTCAGTATGAACTTTTTTTTTCTGTGTACTTGCTGAATACAAAATTTTAATACACTGATTAATTTTTCAGTATCACGTTAGAAAAATGGGCCATACCACCAACCATACAAATAACAACAACACCAAAACGTAGTAGCATCAAAAAATAGTAACAACAACAATATTCCAACTACAGGTAGTTTTTAATTTATTGAAAATTGAAAGTTGCAACCATTCAATTGTCATTGGCAGCTAAAGACGAACGATCTTCTTTAGCAACATCATCGCCATCATCATTATTACTACCATCACCACCACCAGCAGTATCAGCACCAACAACAGCAGTAGCAACAGCATCTTCGACAGCAGCATTTTTGACAGCAGCAGCATCTTCCGTGAAACGTACCGAAAATAAGTGAGTGGCCAAAGCAATGCTTTTAAAACGGCCTCCACAGCTATCCAGCTGTAGCCCAGATCATCTAAATAAATGAATCTAACAGACTGCAACAACCACTAGCAAATAAAGAAAAAACCACCTGAAAACAGAAACAATTACTTTAGAAAAATATATATTTTGAATTGTATGCTTTTCTGGTTATGTAATGTAACATCAGACGAAACAACAAAAAAAAAAACTAATAAACAAAAGATTGCTTAAATGTACAACGCATCATTATAATTGCAGCCATTTGCAATTTTTAAAGATTCACAAAAAAAAAATCCCGCATAAAAAACATAAAGACCCGTAACATTCGAACAAATAATACCTGTGGGTATGCGGTTACCTCTCTCTGTGGGTTCACCAACTACATGATATATGAGGTCGTGGTGGTTTTAAGATGAAAAACCCACAAAATAGTTGTTAACATTTATAATTTGCTACTTGCGATCAGATGAACTTTCAAATTATTGAAAGTAAAAAAGAAATAAAGTCGATTTAATTATTAAAATTGTTTAATATTTTCGGGTTGCGATTTATTCAAGAAAAGGCATATTAAAAAAATTCGATCGAAATGTTTAATCTATATAAGTAATTTTCAAATCTTCCATTTCGAGAGTATTCAAAAATTTAATTAATTTGATTTGTGAACAATTTTATACAAAAACGCATATTTCATATAATATTTTTGTTATTTTTGAACATGTAGAAACACTATATTTTATCAAGTGAGCATATTTGTTTTAGATCTTAATATAAGCATTTTACAAACCAAAGTATTTTTAATATCGGATATCTTTTGGATTTTTAACAATTATTGAAAAAATTTCCTTAAAAAAAATCAAACTTACAGATTTGTTTCGCCATAACCATTAAAGATACAAACTAATTTCAAAATTTAAGTTCTTCCAAGAATTCTTTATATAATACTTTTTAAATTTCTAAAATCGGTTGAGTGGTTTCGAAAATATTGAATTTCACCCGATTTTAGAGCGTTTGTGCGATGTTGGTTAAACTTCGTTTTAATTATCAATATTTTTTATTTGAAATTTTTAAATGACTCTTTTTACAGTTTTCAGTCGCTGCTATTATTTTCCGTCGGTTACCAATTTATTTTAGATTAAATTCATTATAATTTTCAAAAATATATTTTTTTTATTTCTTGATTTACATTTTATTGAATTACATTCCAGCAAACCAAACGATATTTTTACGATATCGAAACGATATCATTTATAGGCCCAAATTATCATTTTCGATAGTCGTAAATGATACGAGAATGATAGGGTTTTCGATAAAAACGAATCATCATTTTATCGAATTCAAAAATGATCGTGAAATGGTTTGTACGGATTGAATAGAAGTCCAAATCGATAGATATCTTAAGCAGTGGTATAGTTTAGAATAAACTTTCACTGAAAAACTGATAAAAAAGTTAAACGTCGTTTTTTTTCTAAAAACGAATACTTAAACAAGGTTTAAACTATCAGTGAAATAATTGCATCAAAAATGATCATAATTAATACAAATTGATAAAATATTTTTAATTTCTATGCATATCATGCTTTAAAGATTATTAATATAAATATTTATATAACCTTTAAAATAAAATGATAGTTTCAATTCTAATTATTTGAAAGTTTCGTAAGCAAATTAGAATAATATAATAGTTTGGCGCTACAGTCCTGTATAGAACTTCGGCCGAGCTATATCACCATTTTGAGCTGTGCGTGTTATATTTGTACTCAAAGTGGTGGGACCTACAGTTTATTGCCGAATCCGAACGGCGGGTGAGAGCTTTTCATAGGCAATGTTTTACTCTCGTAGGTTTGCCATTTACTGACGAGAGCTAACGCGGTATAGAAAAATGTTTCTATGAAAAGATGTTGTTAGCCCTAGTCGAGGCTTGAATCGGTGACCTTTCGGCTCGCAGTCCAACACACTAACCACTGAGCTACCGAGAATAGTTTATCGAAAAATTGCTCAATTTTGACTGTCGTATGTTGACATTTTTATTAACGCATGTTTGTTAACTAACCATCGTTTATTATTTTTATTTCTGAAGTATGTTATTTATGTAATCGGTGCATTTTGAATGCAACTGCCTTAGCATGTTGTGGGACATTTGTCGAGATTAGTGGCCATTCAAAAATTAGTGATATTTAATTTATAGTTATTTTTGGAAATAATCGGTTAAAAATAACAAATAGATTTTGGATAATGAATAACTACTTTTGCAATATGAAATAATACATATATTGTATCATTTAACATTTCATATTCAAACATATAATTCAGATCCTTTTATGCAGATTTGAAGTGCTAATCAGTATGTTGAAAATAATTTAAATACACATTCAAATATAATTTAATAGTATAAATTTAATAGTAAATGTGTTCCGATAAACTACAATTAAAATTGATCTACCGATTAAAGTTGATCCTATGAAATAAATCAAAACACTTATAAATGATATGGTATTTTTTTTTGGTGGAATTTGTGATTTGATAATTATGATACGTGTATTAGAAAAAGTTGCAAATTAATAAAAATAAAATCATAATAAATTTAATTAATAAAATAATGTATTGGCTACTTTCGTCCAATATAATCAGGCACAGTCAAATTTTGTTAACATTTTTATGAACATTATACGAAGAAATTTTTTTACTGATGATTTATGAATAAGACGTTCATAAAACATATTTTTTTCGAATTACTTTATTTATGAATTATATTCATGAATTATGTAGGGGAAAGGTCCGTAGGCTGGACATACTTTTGTATTTTGTCTATAACATTTTGTCTATACCAATTTAAAGTGCATTTAATGGGCTAATTTTTATAAAAGATACTTTTATGGTTACATAAAAATTAAAAAAATACAGCCTACTCTCTGAAGAATAAAAAAAATGCAAAAAAAAAAAATTCTCCGTAGGTTGGGCCACCACGAAAAATCGTTAAAAACCTTTCATAAAAGACCGAAAATGTACTATTTTAGTTATATTATCGTTTTTCAACCAATCTGTATAATTTTTCATTTAAAATTTTATACGTAAATGTAAACCGAAAACCCTAAATTGAAAATCATTTAAAATTAACTAAAAATGTTTTGATCTCACACTCTAAACACCCAGAAAAAATTTCCCTCAAATCCCATTAAAATTGGTCAAAAGGACAATTATTGATTTAATAGTATAGACAAAATAAATCTTTTCATATAAACTCAATGGCAATGGTATTTCCTAGTATTTAATGGTATTTTCCGATTAAAATAATATTTTATCCAATTGGCTATTTTTAATAGTAAAAAAACTATTATTTATATAGTATTTTTTTCTGGGTGTATTAATAAAAAATCACTATGACACTTGCATTTGAGCAATTATATGCTAGGAAAATCTTTGTGAGTGCTTCTAATAATGAGAAAATGGGTGACCCAACCTACGTTTTTATCAAATTTTGATATTTTTTCTGTATCAAATTTTGATAGAAACACTTGAATACATTAAAAAAAAGGTATTCATAAACGACATTTTAATGCATTTAACTTTGATTTTATAATGTAAATTGATCACCTAATCAACACTTGAAAAAGTCAACAAAAAGTTTTTTTGAGTACATTTTAGTATTCATCTGGATGAGTTATAAGCAACAGGCAATTTCACTTCAAAGTTATGCGAAAAGTTGGAGTGCAATGTTACTTGAGATGTACCATTCAAACTTTAAGATCGCCAGTGTAACAAACCAAAAAAAATAGCGGTGGCCTAGCCTACGGACCGGCCCAACCTACGGACCTTTCCCCTATAATACTAAATATATAATATAATACTAAATGCAAACTAAATACTAAATACTAATACTAAAATGCAAAATTTATGGATACAAAATTCTAAATCATTATGTATTTATTATGAATAGGATTCATAAATTTTACAAATATTATTATTATTATTCATTAAAATTGAAATTATGAATATTTATTCATAACTTGTGTTACTTATTGCATATTAATTTTCTAAATGCGAAATTCATGTAAATTGAGAAAACCAGAACCCATCTCCAATTAGAAAAACATTTAACTGAAAAATGTATAATTCCAATAGAATTGAGAAATTTAAAAGACATATCCCAGCAGGAAATGGCCTCATTGACGACAAGGTCAATGATGAATCGAGGAAATTGGAAAATTTGTCATTGATGAATAATAATAATAGTTTGGCGCTACAGTCCTGTATAGGACTTCGGCGGAACTCTCTCACCATTTTGAACTGTGCGTGTTATATTTGTACTCAAAGTGGTGGGACCTACAGTTTATTGACGAAACCGAACTGCTGCTGAGAAGTTTTCATAGGCAATGGTTTTACTCTAGTAGGTTTGCCATTTACTGACGAGAGGTAGCGCGGTATAGAAAAATGTTTTCTATGAAAAGATGTTCTAAGTCCCAGTCCAGGCTTGAACCGGCACGCAGTTCAACGCACTAACCACTGAGCTAACGCGGCTACATTGATGAATGTGTCAACAACAATTTCATAAATGACATTGCATTTATGACTTCATACACCATATGTCATATATACATATATCAATAAAATTGTGAAAATATGTAATTGATGAAATGTTATTGATGACGTTATTGATGAAAATTAACATTCACGTCACATGCATCATTTACGTTGTGAAATGCAATGTAAAATGCATATAACATACGTCTAGGGGCAGCATTTATGCGTAAAACTGAATATTAGTGCTCGATGTCACCCTACCATATAATTCATAGGTACAAATTGAGGGACCAATTTTTATAAAAGCGAGATAATAAGCAGTAGTAATGTTGATAGATGATTGCCGGTAATGAAATACTTTATTGATATTACCAAGTACATATATCATTTCAACCGACAACAGAAGACATTAATAAAATTGAAATAATAAATAAAATAAGATCTATAAAAAAATATACATAAAATTAAAAATATAAATAATAAAATAAAAAAAAATATATTTTTTTTTACAAAAAAAATGTCAATCATTTGTGACTTTATTGATGAATGACGTGCATGACATCCTTAATGCTACATCATGCATAAATCAGTGGACATTTGTATGAACATGTCATCAATGCTTTGCAGGGCGAAAATGCTATCGGTCATCGATGTTTCTGAGCTGTCATAGAGGAATCATTGGTGACATTTCCTGCTGGGGTAACTTAAAGTAAAGAATTTATTCCATTTTTGTTAGTTAAGTTCAATTCATTTGTCTGCTGACTTTTTACATTTTCAAATACGACATTTTTCACCTTGTTCATCCGCAGGTTCTGGATATTTGGCACAATGTATGAATTATAATCATGAATTATGAATAATAAATCATAAAATGTATTCCAGAATATATTTCAATTACTCCCTACTTAAACATAAATCATTAGTAAATTAGGAATGATTTTACTCAATTAATTATGATAATTGAATTTTTACTATAATCATATGTTATGAATAAAAACTAAATCATTAAGAATACTTATTCTTGACATGATATCCATGATTAGGTTTTTCAAAATTTGTGCGTATTTAAGATTTATGAGAATATTTCTCTCCGTGTACAAAAAATGATAGAGTTACTTCTATTTGTTCATACATATATTTATATGATTATTTATATGATCCAATATATTTACTAAATGTACAGCAAAAATATCATCACATCGAAATAAATCAAGATTCAAGGTTTCAATACTTCACCATTGTTGCCAAATCAGAATTTGTTTTCAACATTGGTTATTAATATTATATACCAAAACTATTTCGTTTATATTTTTGTTTCAGTATAAAACAAGTTCAATATATTTCAAAATTTTTTTATTTTCAAGTAAAAGATAAAACTGAACACTGAGAAAACAAAATGTATAAAATTAAAGTAAAATAAGTTGAGTTCAAAATTAAATAAAACCTTGATCTAGTTAATTTTTAATCCATATACTGATAAAAAACTTTTTAAAAATCAGCATGATACTGTTGTCGAAACTGCCAATTGTAAAAATATTATAAAAATTAATTCAAATACAACACATAAAAAATAACAAAAAATAGATGCGCATTGAGTATAGCCACTAAAATTGAAATTACAAAAAAAAAATACGGAAAATAATGCAAAATAATTCAATTGAAAATGCACTCCCATGACTAAACTTGTTGCCACTCACAACAAAAATGTTGTAATCGAAATTGAATTTTCAAAAGAAATTGTGTAAACATTGTATGTATTTTTGAACCCTTTTATTTGCGTAGTTCATTGTTGTGGGGGCTTTGACAGCGGGTGTCAAAATAATTTAAATCAGTTGTTGGTTGAATATTTATCACAAAAGCATTATTTCGCAGGCAGCTTTTATTAAGTATATTCGTTGCGTTACTTTTTAACATTTTAAATACTTTGGTTAACTAGTTTATTAAACTGTCATTCGTCACTTGACGTCAAAACTGCTCTTTTCAAATCCCTTTGTGGCAGATATACAAAAGATTTTGAAAAAGTGACAACAAAATTAAGTACCATAAAAAATAATAAAAAAAAAAAACACTACATACAATAAAAAAATGCTAATATATTATATGAAAACAATTTAAATACAAAATAAATGCAAAAACAGTAGATGATGCAGAAGACAAATGACATCAAAGTTGAAGTGTTGTCAGCCGTGTAATTAATGACTTTTTGCCACTTATGTACAGAAAAAAAAGTCTCACCCAAAAATACAAAAAGATGACAATTTAAATATGAAGTTGAATATTTTTTTTTGTTTGTTTTAACATATTAACTGTTGAGTTTTTATAAAATCTTATTAAAAGCTTGACGGCTTTTATTTGTTATTTATGTTATAATATGTCACCGTTGTCATATTATTTAAAAATAAATTTAGAAAAATGCGCTGAATTTATATTTCACATGGTTATAAAATCATAATGTCGTTACAAATGTTAGTTGATTTTTTTAATATTACAAAGATTTATTGTTTAAGATGCATTTTTAGTTGTGATTTATTAAAACTTCCTTACTTATGTTCTGTGGACAACAATTTTGTCCTACCTCTTTTTGACAGGCGCAAGGCAGAATATTCACAAATATGATTTGGTAGTATTGAAGCAGTCACAGGCGGTGTTTTTATCAAATTTTCCATCAAATATGCAGAAAATCTGCTTCCTGAATTTGTCTCAACTTTCTCGGGAATTTACTTTCATTACCTTTTCAACTTCCATACTAATTCACCATCCTTACCTTTTGACCTTCCTTACCTTTTTGCATTTTTGCCTTTTTGCCTTTCTATCTTCCTACCTCCCTTTCTACCTTTCTACCTTCCTACCTTCCTACTTTCCTACCTCCACCTTCCTATCTTCCTATCTTCCTATCTTCCTATCTTCCTATCTTCCTATCTTCTTATCTTCCTATCTTCCTATCTTCCTATTTTCCTATCTTCCTATCTTCT
This sequence comes from Dryomyza anilis, assembly GCA_951804985.1. Lineage (NCBI taxonomy): Eukaryota > Metazoa > Arthropoda > Insecta > Diptera > Dryomyzidae > Dryomyza > Dryomyza anilis. The sequence goes on from OX638133.1 coordinate 26,109,341, forward strand.
TATCTTCTTATCTTCCTATCTTCCTATCTTCCTATCTTCCTATCTTCCTATCTTCCTATCTTCCTATCTTCCTATCTTCCTATCTTCCTATCTTCCTACCTTCCTATCTTCCTATCTTCCTATCTTCCTATCTTCCAGTCATCCTATTTTCCTATCTTCCTATCTTCCTATCTTCCTATTTTCCTATCTTCCTATCTTCCTATCTTCCTATCTTCCTATCTTCCTATCTTCCTATCTTCCTATCTTCCTATCTTCCTATCTTCCTATCTTCCTATCTTCCTATCTTCCTATCTTCCTATCTTCATCTTCCTACTGTTCTATCTTCCTATCTTCCTATCTTCCTATCTTTCTATCTTCCTATCTTCTTACCTTCCTTACCTTCCTTACCTTCCTTACCTTCCTTACCTTCCTTACCTTCCTTACCTTCCTTACCTTCCTTACCTTCCTTACCTTCCTTACCTTCCTTACCTTCCTTACCTTCCTTACCTTCCTTACCTTCCTTACCTTCCTTACCTTCCTTACCTTCCTTACCTTCCTTACCTTCCTTACCTTCCTTACCTTTCTTACCTTCCTTACCTTCCTTACCTTCCTTACCTTCCTTACCTTCCTTACCTTCCTTACCTTTCTTACCTTTCTTACCTTCCTTACCTTCCTTACCTTCCTTACCTTCCTTACCTTTCTTACCTTCCTTACCTTCCTTACCTTCCTTACCTTCCTTACCTTCCTTACCTTCCTTACCTTCCTTACCTTCCTTACCTTCCTTACCTTCCTTACCTTCCTTACCTTCCTTACCTTCCTTACCTTCCTTACCTTCCTTACCTTCCTTACCTTCCTTACCTTCCTTACCTTCCTTACCTTCCTTACCTTCCTTACCTTCCTTACCTTCCTTACCTTCCTTACCTTCCTTACCTTCCTTACCTTCCTTACCTTCCTTACCTTCCTTACCTTCCTTACCTTCCTTACCTTTCTTACCTTCCTTACCTTCCTTACCTTCCTTACCTTCCTTACCTTTCTTACCTTCCTTACCTTCCTTACCTTCCTTACCTTCCTTACCTTCCTTACCTTCCTTACCTTCCTTACCTTCCTTACCTTCCTTACCTTCCTTACCTTCCTTACCTTCCTTACCTTCCTTACCTTCCTTACCTTCCTTACCTTCCTTACCTTCCTTACCTTCCTTACCTTCCTTACCTTCCTTACCTTCCTTACCTTCCTTACCTTCCTTACCTTCCTTACCTTCCTTACCTTCCTTACCTTCCTTACCTTCCTTACCTTCCTTAACTTCCTTACCTTCCTTACCTTCCTTACCTTCCTTACCTTCCTTACCTTCCTTACCTTCCTTACCTTCCTTACCTTCCTTACCTTCCTTACCTTCCTTACCTTCCTTACCTTCCTTACCTTCCTTACCTTCCTTACCTTCCTTACCTTCCTTACCTTCCTTACCTTCCTTACCTTCCTTACCTTCCTTACCTTCCTTACCTTCCTTACCTTCCTTACCCTCCTTACATTTCGTAGAATAATTTAAAATAAATTTTTTAAAAATTGTTGTAAAATTTTTAAAAATTGTTGTAACATAGCTTTGAGTAGGTTAGCTTTCATGCGGTTTATTGTGAAATGTGTGTCCCATTGCAGCTAAATACAGTCATTAATTTAAGGTAACCACGAAAACAATATCAACGATCAACTGATAATTATATGAAAACATTAAAATTGTAACTTGTAAAGTTGTACGATAAAAACCATTCACTCAGAAAAACTCTTACCAAAAACCACGATGCCTGTGGCCCATCAACATGTTGTTGGAGGTTGATGTTGATGAAAAGTAAAAGACGTACCAAGTCCATCTAAGACACGAAAAACAACAAAAACCATTGCATTAATAATAACACTTACAACAACAGCGACCGCAATAACAACAACAACATATAATGAAAAGTGTTACGAAACTTTTGAGAAGTCGGTGCAAAAGTAGTCGTCACAAATTGACTGAGAAACATTTAAGCAACAAAGACCAGACCAGAGAACCAGAAGAGTGGTTCGTGCAATAGAAACGATGACACGATTTGTATACTTTCTTAATAGGAGCATAAATGATGCGAAAACGATGCAAAATTATGCGAAAAATGATGAAAAATTAAATGCATGGAATGTAGGTAGCAGAAAGTGTAAACGCAATGATAAGTTATGTTATTATGACAAAGAAAAAAAATTACAGAATTTTTATACCCTAATCTAAAAGTGATAGAATAGTTACGATACTATCATTCCAAAGAGGCGATTGTGTAATTTTGGACATTAGCGTTTTTTTACATTTTTGAATGCAAAATGTTTGACAAATTATTTTTAAATAATGATGACAATCGATAGATGCTTTGAAAACAAACAATAAATGCCTTTACATTACTAATTTATCTTGCACCTATAAAGAGTTATAGTAATAAAACGACCAGATTCGCCCTTTTGGCATGACATGATTTTCAATTTTTCCAATTTCTTCGTTTTTTTGCTTTAACTCATTATTGGTGCAAGATTGAATAGTGGTTAAAGGTATTAATAGTTTGTTTTTAAACCACCTTTCGATTTAATAATTTAATTTTAAAAATATTTTGCCAAACATTTTTCCTGCAAATAACAAATGGCAAATTAATGTTTGGCAAAATATTTTTAAATAATGATGCCAATCGATAGGTGATTTAAAAACAAACAATTAATGCCTTTACATTACTATTTTATCTTGCGTTAATAAAAAAAAATTATAGCATAAAAAACAAAAATATTTGCGTTTTGGTCAGGATATAGCTTCACAAAAGCCTTATTTATAATTCAGTAAGTTGTCCAAATCCAAAGATTTTTTATATACGTTATAATAATTGATGAGTAAATAAAAATAAAAGAAAAAATTGTTTAAAACTGAATTTTACTAATTTTTCAAGCACTTTAAACTTTAAAATTTGATTTCCCAACATTTTTAAGAATTCGATCCAACATTTTTAAGAGTTCGCACCTTTGGCAAGACAGTGACGATATGCTCTTCCGATCTTCGTTGTAATACAAAAAAAAGATATACAAAACCAAAAAATACTAATATTTTGATTTGTTTTTAAGATATTGGAATATAAAGTCGAAGAATTTTGAAAATATTCTAATTTTTGGATAATTTTAGCATTTCAGATCTAATGATAGAATTCTTCCCGGTAGAATTTTTCCCGTAGATAGAATTTTTCTCGTAGAATTCATTCCCGTAGAATTCTTCCCCGTAGAGTTTTTCCCAGTAGAAGTTTTAGTGTGGTTAGTTTTAGTGTGGTGAGTTTTAGTGTGGTGAGTTTTAGTGTGGTGAATTTTAGTGTGGTGAGTTTAAGTGTAGTGAATTTTATTGTTGTGTGTTTTAGAGTGTTGAATTTAAGTGTGGTGAATTTTAGTGTGTTCAGTTTAAGTGGGTAAATTTGAATGTGGTGAATTTTAGTGTGGTGAGTTTTAGTGTGGTGAAATTTAGTGTGGTGAGTTTTAATGTGGTGAATTTTAGTGTGGTGAGTTTTTGTGTGGTGAGTTTAAGTATTGTGAATTTTAGTGTAGTGAGTTTTAGTCTGGTAAATTTTAGTGTGGTGAGTTTTAGTGTGGAGAATTTTAGTGTGGTGAGTTTTAGTGTGGTGAATTTTAGTGCGGTGAATTTTAGTGTGATTGATTTTGTTTTCTATCCTTTTTTATTTTTCTGTTGGTTTTGAGTTATAGCTTAGGTTTAGTGCCTTTACTTTTACTTTTGTTTTTGTATTTGATTTTTGCTTTTGTTTTTGCTTTTGTATTTTTGTTGTATTTGAGTTTTTTGTTTCATCTCCTTAGCTTGTGTATGTGCCGAGTTATGTCGTTTTGAAAGTTTAGGCTGTATGGGAGGTGCCACGCCCCTTTATCAAATCCCGCCCATATATAGCCTATGACACCCTCCGGACTCCTTAGTATCCTGGTGCAAAATTTCAGTTAAATCGGTTGAGCGGTTTAGACGTAATGCTGGAACAAACAGACAGACAGACCGATAGACTGACAGACGGACCAAGAGTTTTATATATATAGATATCTATAACTTTTAGGAAAAAAGTGTTAATATATACAAAAATAAAGTAAATTATCTTAGCTATCTTTTAAATTTATTTAAAAAATAATTTATAATTTAGAAAAAGAAAATTATGTTTGTCCCGTCCGGAATTTTTCTGTGATTTATTAAGAAAAAAGTGTACATTTTATAAACAAAGTGTTAATTTACAAAGAAAGCACATTCTCTCAGATTTTGTTTTTAAATAATTAAAAAAAAAATGTATTTGTCCCGTTCGGAACGACTACTATTTAATTTATATCTTTTGATCTACCATTTAGAATTCTATAATGTAGATGTACAGTCTTATTTAAATACTACATGCAAAAAAAAAATCAAGTAAATTCATTAATTTTCCTGCGAGATATTAAAGTTTTAAACGTACGAATGTCCCGTCCGGAAACCCAGGAAATGCCCATATGAGAATTACATAGAATTGATGTATGGAATGTTAATAGGAAACATCGTGTTGGGTAGTGTTATTCTTAAATATTTCTTTCTGTGTATTTACTTTTAATTTATTTGTTTTATTATTAGTGTAGTTCTTTTTTGTGTTATTTAAGAAAAAAAAATACATTTGTCAAATTTTGATTCATTAATATTTGTTCAAATTTTAGAATTGTAGTAATCACAAAATCACACAAAATCACACATGAAAAGAATTATAAAAAATTGCATTTTTCATTATTTTTGATTTTATGTTGTCTACTCGCAGATCGATAATAAATAGTATAAACTATAAATAAATATAAAAACAAAGTGTTGAATGGGTTTCATTGTTATATAATACTAAAAAATAAATTAAATTCAGTTTTAGTTAAAAGCTTTGTTAACATGTGATAATTAATCTTCAATAGAAATAAAACTAATAAATCATTTTGAATGTTGATGCGTTTCATACAATTCATAGTACATTTATTGTTTAGGACATATCATTTATGATAGGTAATAAATATAAAAAAAGGCAACAAACAATAATAACAAAAAAAACAATGAAACCAAATGCTTGGATTTAACATTACAATGTTAATGAAATGTTAGTTTTGTATAATATTGTTGAGTTAAAAATACTTAACTTTCACTTTTTATTAATACGTTTAAAATGCTTTGTAAAACTAGAGTTTATACTTTAATTTTACAAATTATTAGTAAAATAATGATTAATATTTTAGTTTTTTTTTTATTTAAATAGTTTTTATGTTTAATAATTATTTACCATTTAAATTATATTTAAACGTTGCCATACTTTACAAATTACACTCTGTGAAAAATGTGATTTTGTGAAAATTTACATATTTATAATTAAACAATTTGTGTTAGATCTATAGCAAATAATGAGAAAATACAAAAATGTGGCATTGAAATATCAACAAAATTAACAAAATTATTTTTCAAGATGCGCCAAAATAAAAACAATAAAAAATACATTAAATAAATACCTATTAAAAATAATAGTAACAACGCCAAAAGCACTTTAAAAGTAGTACAAATAAAAGAAAAAAATACCCATAGCAAGAGCCATGGATAAAGGGTCAAAATAATAAAACAACAAAACAGAATTGTAGCAAAAAATGTGAACTATTATTTTTTTTTTTGCTATAATTCGAATCTAATATATAAATTAGACATGCTTTTAAATTAATGACAAGTGAAGGTTAGACGTTGATTTTAATTGATAGATAAAACTAAAGGCTTTCAAAAAACGTTTATTAAATGCTAAACCAAACAATTGGCAATATATTTTTGTGGCATCATCAATGTTTTTAAGACCCGCTTATAATGGCTTCACATTGTGAATACATCTTCATTAATAAAACCCTCACCGCATATTCTATTTAATGTAATTATTTAATAAACCCATTAAAAATGTAGATTTTATTAAAAGTTTAATCTTTTTAATGTTTGTAATTTTGCAATTATATTAATTGCGGTTTTATAATACAATAACTTATAGCTGACCCCTTGTCAGAAACTACAACTTATCAGTCTCAACGTGTTACATCTTCAGAGTTGTGTGAGAAATGCATTACTTTGTGTTTTTGTTATAATTATATTGACGATGCATATAAAGATAACGGAGTTGTGTCTATTTTTATTTATTTTCAGAATTTAAAACTTTAAAAAATAGTTTTATACTTTAAATTGTGATTCGTAATCAAATTTTTGATTTCTAAAAACATGACCAATTTATTTCTTGTATTTTTTTATATATTTTAGTTATGAATTGAATAATTTTTCATTTATATATTATCTTTTTACAATAATTCTTTTATCTGTTTTCCAATATGCATCATAGAATAAATGAATTCTTCATATTGATGAATTTTGTTCTTCACACCATGATTCATTTTATTGATTCCTAAAATTGATATATATTTGATGAATGACTGAAAAAATGACAAAATGTATGTACATCATATTAAAGAATATGGTTCATATATTTATAACCTATGAAACCAACCGGCAACTTTAACATGGTGTTGTCATAGGAAGGGGTAAATTAACACCTCATACAGACCTTTAGAGCTATCACTGAACTGGACAGAACTAGGATCGATTCATAATATTTTCCTGTATGGTAACATATTTTTTGAAACTTTTTTTGTTTTTCGAACAAATTTTGAGAAATATATTTATTGTTAAATATTTGTCTTTCGAAAACGTTTATTTTTCAAAAATATATTTTTTCGAATTTTGTTTTGGAAAACTTTTTTTTTTGAGCAACATTTTCTCCAAACAAATTTTAGTAGAAAAATTGCTACTCTCTCTTAAAGAGAGTAGAGTTCCGGAAAAAGAAAAATGTTTGTCACTCGGATCTCTAGAACCGATCAAAAAATTGAAAACAGACCGAGGTCGCAACTGGTTTTTGGACTTCATTTCCTGGAATAGGGGATTGGAAAAATCAAATTTGAAAATAACTTAAAATCCCTTTAATAGTGAACCAGGCTACGAAAATTGTTTTGGACCGAACATTTCCGGAACACTGGGAACAAAGAAAAATAAAAAAATAATGTAATAATTTACACTTAGCCGCGGTAGCTCAGTGGTTAGTGCGTTGCACTGCGAGCCGAAAGGTCTCCGGTTCAAGCCTGGACTGGGGCTAACAACATCTTTTCAAAGAAACATTTTTTTATAACGCGCTACCTCTCGGCAGTAAATGGCAAACCTACGAGAGTAAAACATTGCCTATGAAAAGCTCTCACCCGACGTTCGGATTCGGCAATAAACTGTAGGTCCCACCACTTAGAGTACAAATATAACACGCACAGCTCAAAATGGTGAGAGAACTCGGCTTAAGTTCTTATAGTACTGTAGTGCCAAACTAAGGACTGCGTCGAATAAAATTGTCCGCTACAAAAATGAAAAAATCTAGAAATCTAGTAATCGAATTTTTATAGAATAAAATATTTTATTTTGCAAATTATTTTTAGATTTAAAAAAAAAATATAAAAAACCAGAAATTAAAATTTTTTAATAAAAAGTTTTAATTTTTCCGGAACCCCTTCCATTAATGTTGTAATGGTAGTGTCCGACACCCTCACAGCTGCTGAAGACCACTTTCTTTTAAAGTCTTGAAGGTCTTTGGTCACTTTTTTTGTTGTCTTCATCTCCCTTTTTACTAAAGCCCAGTATCTCTCAATCGGCCTGAGTTCTGGACAGTTTGGTGGATTGGCTTCTCTAGGCACCAAAATCACTGCATTTTGTTGGATCCACTCTAAGGCCGTTTTGCTGTAGTGACATGAAGCGAGGTCAGGCCAAAAAAATTTGGATACATCATGTTGGCGTAAAAATGGAACCAATCTCTCAAGCAATCATTCACATATATTTCGCAACTGAAATTTGCCTGACAAACAAGGAATTTCTTTGGGGATTTTGTCATTTTGTTTTATTTGAATTTTTTAGCGACATTTCTTCGAGAATTGGCTGTATAAAATTCCTGCCCAGATAGCTGAGAAAAGTCCGCTAAAACATAAGTTTCGTCGTCCATTATGCAGCAATCGAATTTTTTAAAAAATCTTGGTTCAGCTTTTTAGCTGCGGTTTCATTCTTGACGGCATTTCTATCCGGAACTTTTTGGACCTTGTACGTCTTCAGCCAAGCTTCTTTCTTAGTCCTGCGCACGAAAGATTCTGAGCAATCCGCCTTTCTCGCCAATTTCCTTCCGGATATGCTTGGATCTTTCTTTAAAATATTCTTCGACTTTTCACGATCATGTGGGCCTTTTTTTTTACCAGAACCTTTCTTCCGATCAATACTTGGATCTTTCTTAAAGCAGTTGATAACGCGAGAAATGGTCTTAGGGTTAGCCCCTACCTTCTTGGCAATTTTTTTAAAAGACCGACTAGGTTGTTTTTGAAAAATTTTAATTATATTTTCTCGCACTTCCACTTCGTTAGCCATTTTCACGTTAAATAAATTTTGTATTGACTATAACTGACACAAATTATTTTCTGCCATTTAATTCAGAGCTACTATGATCAAATTTTTTTTAATTTGAATCTTGCAATATCACATTATGGGAAGATATGTTAAGGACAATTTTATTCGACGCAGACCTTATTATTATTATTAATCTGGGATCGATATCGTGATGATATTGTTTTATTTTTATTTTTTACCATATTGATTGTGATTAAAAAAGGTTAGTGCGAATGAAGGATATGACATGTGGTCCATGGAGTAATTTTACAAAGAAATATACAAATGTATGAAATTAGAATAAAAATGGTAAGTATTCTAATTTCTTTTAATCCGGGGACGATATCGGGATAATATTTTTTTTATATTTTACCATATTGATTGTGATTAGAAATAAGTTAGTGCGAATAAAAAATATAAGGATAACTACCTTTCAGCTACTTTTTCTTCAGAAGGTGTATTTTGTAAAAGCCTAAATACCATTTTAAGGATTTGAAAGAATATACAAAGATGTGCCAATATGTATTTCCATATACTTATTTATTAATGGAAGCAAATTTTTTCCTACCTTTGCCGGTTTATATCTCTTAAACTATTGATGTTATAAGAAAAATGGTTTCAGATTATTCTTAGTGGGTATTTTATTTATGAAATAGTAAAAAAATTGAAAATTAAGAAGAAAAATTGATTTTGTTCACATCAAGGATTGAAACCGTAACCGAAACCATTATACGAAAATCAGAAATAAACCGATATCCAAAACCGATATAAACGGTTTCGGTTTTATACCGGTTTAAAACACAAACAGAAATGAAAATAAAGCAGCATGACAATAAAGCAGCATCCACGCTTTTGATGGAATTTTTGGCGGGAAATTTGTTGTACCACAAAGAAAACTCGTTGTTGTTGCCAACTAGATACATACATGAAGTGTGGTGTCATGCGACTGTCTACTGTCATGCGTCTGTCTGTTGTTATGCGTCTGTCTGTTGTCATGCGTCTGTTTGTTGCCATGCGATGATACCGGTTAGCAACAAAGAGTTGTCGTTGTGAAAGTGTGTATATACGAATCGTAATTCGTTATTGTTGTATTCTCTTCTTTCTGTTAGTGTTCGCTTTGTAGCGTTTGCATTTGAGTTTGTGTTCGCAAAAAAAATGTTACTCTGCAAGATATTATTTGTGTTCTCTTTACATACGGTGAGTGTAGCATACGGATTTTTTTTTAATCTCTGACGAAAACAGAAATATGCCTATACGAAATATTCCTTATATTTATTATAAATGTATAATATACATTGAACATATTATGTTCATTTTATTATGGCCTTGAGATTTTGAATTGTCTTGTCAACATCACTTGATTTATACAATTATTTTTTATTAGTTAATTCTTGTTAAAATATAATTCAAATTTTTTTTGTTAGTAAAATAATTTATTTTTTGTTGAAGAAATTTAAAATATGGAAAATGAGTAAATTAAATACAATTAGTGTTCAAAATCTATTCGTTTTCATAATTAATATGCAGTTTAAGATATTTGTCTTTGATCTTTTATTTAAAATTTAAAAAGTAAAATTTTGCAAGATTCTTGCAAGCAAGAGCAAGAAAGGTATTGCAAGAACATGATCATATGTACCTATGCAATAGCAAGGCTCAGCGTTTAAGAACAAGACCAAGAACAAGATTACCATTTCTTGACTTGCTCTTGCATATGATCAACACTATTTTACATATATTGCAGTTCACTGAATTGATGAAATTTAATTTCTTTGGCTTTTATGGATGGCAATTGTACAAAATTATTCTTCTTTGCAATTCAGATCATATCTCAGGTTATGTCAAAAAATTGCTTTTCATTGGTTTGTGGTTACGAAATTTTAAATTTTAATTTTTTCTTGGCGTAATCAATTAAATAATTAATATAACACAATATTTTAACTAAAATAACAAAAAACATTGTTTAAATTACGTTTCCCACTTTACCCCAATATCATAATTTGAACATAACTTAGAACCATATAAACAATGTTAAATTATGTAAAAAAATGTTATATATTTTTTTCAAATAAAAAAAAAATTATAACAAAATATATGTATCCCCGTAGAATTTTTCCCGTAGTATTCTTAACATAGATCCCGTAGAATTCTTCCCGTAGAATTATTTTCCGTAAAAATATTCCCCGTAGAAGTGGTAAGATTTTTCGTTAAAGTTTTAGTGTAGTGTGTTTTAGTGTGGTGAGTTTTAGTGTGGTGAGTTTTAGTGTGGTGAGTTTAGGTATGGGGAGTTCCGCTGTGGTGAATTTCGGTGTAATGAGTTTAAATAATTTGGAGTAAAGTACACCCTGGTGAGAAATAATTTAATATCACTCTAATAACTGTCGACATACAGCGTCTTGAAAATGTACCTTGTTGGGGGGTGCCACTCATAGTCTACCAATTCCATCAAAATGTAGCCTATAGTGTGCCCCGGTACAACATACATATTGTGTCAATATTTTATTTAATTCGGCTCAGCCGTTTTACCGTCTATTCGGAACGTACACACATACAAACACAAACATTCACAAATATATAGTAGCGATTTTAATTTTGAGATATTGGCTGTCTCCATTCCAAACCTAAGAACTTTTGACTCATAGGCCAATGCACTAACCTCTTGAATCACAGACACTTCTTAAGAATAACAAAATTATAAAAATTCGTTATTAAAAACGACCTTAAATATTATTGAAATATTTCCAAATACTCAAAACTTTGCAAAAAATTCTAAAACATGACTAAAAAATTTTGTCATAATAAATTTCCTCTTAAATATATCCAAAAATTCTTGGAATTTTTCACAAAATCACAAAAATACCACAAAAATATGATGAAGTCAATCTCTGCCAAAGAAGGTCACGACCGTGAGCGACAAAGTCATCAAAGATCACGAACGAGAGCGAATCATCAACTCATGATAGTCATAAAAATTGCATAATTAGAGGCGACATATTTATGCAAATGAACGGACATAATAAACAAACGAAAAAACAAAACGAGTAGCGTTAAAATTTGAAAACGTAACAAAAGCATGAAATTTGTGTTTTATAAACCTAATTTATTTGAAAGAAAAAAAACTTAAAAGTGTGAATTTGGCAAAGCAAGAAAAAAAAATTAAAGCGATAATAGTAATAAAAACCACCTACAATATAAATATATTGCACATCCGCATTTTTAAAAGATTTTGTGATGTTACCAAATATCGACCTGATTTTTTTTATTAGGTACTGATACTTATTGAGTTTTACTTTATTATTTAAATATTTTAATTTGAAATTGCAAATAACTCCGTCTCTGAAATTATATAAATTTTGCATGTTTCTTTTAGCATAAAAGAAATTATTAAAATTAACTAAAATTGCAAATTTTACGGTTTGTTTCAATAAAAACACTATAAACAAAAAATGCATCATTAATTCACCAACTGCGTCTGGTGGTGAAATACTACAAAAATCTTAATGCTAACTTTTAATTGGATTCATTAGTTATGCTTGTGGCTAAAAGCGTGATTTAAGACAAAAATCACGATTCAACACAACACAATTTTATTGGAATTTTTATCAAATTTTATACAGGTGCTTAATATGCATTTTTGGGGTAACTTTTTCAGGTGATTAACAGCGATATTATGCAATTATAAATGAGGACGCAATATTTTTGAATTAAAATAATGCATATCAAAAAATGACAAATATTTTATATAAGTGGGAATTTCATATTATATTTGGGGATATTCCGGCATTCGATTTGGTATGAACATTTATAATCAATTCGTTTTTCAATATATAAAATATGGATTTATAACTTTTTTCATTGGAAAAACAATTTTTGAATTAACCCAGTATAACGTCGGTGATACTGCAAGACCGCCTATCTACATTTTCGAATACCTCTTACAAAATGAATTTTACAAAAGAAACAAAACTATTTTCAGTCTCAATTCTGCACTTACTTCATACAAAATTAAGAATTTCATAACTTATAATGGCGTTTATCTAATTTATCCGTTTAACATATCTTAAAAAACCCGATTACAACACACATGCAGTTAGGCAGTTTTGCAGTATCACCGACTATAATTCCGATCAATGCGAGATCCAGTTGATATTTCACAATATCGGACAATTTCTCGCAGTACTTACATACCCCAGGTAGGAATTTCCAGGCTGCAACAAAAGTGCCAGGCTTGTTACAGGCTTTCACTACCAAGGCTTTGTATATCGGGCCAGACACAAGACTGGCACAATCGTCACTCACGACTCTACACAGGCCTTGATATACCAAGCTAGACACAAGCCTGGCACATTCGTCATTCCCAGATTTCAAACAAGACTCGTTAGTTTACATTAGACACAAGCCTGGGACAATCGTCACTCCCAGGCTTTACACAGGCCTTGTTAGTTTAGGTTAGACACAAGCCTGGCACAATCGTCACTCACAGACCCAACACAAGCCTTGATATATCAAGTTGTTCACAAGCCTGGCACATTTGTCATTCCCAGATTTCAAACAAGCCTTGTAAGTTTATGCTGGACACAAGCCTGACACAATTTTCATTCTCGGACTCCACACAGGCCTCGGTATACCAATATTGACATAAGGCTTACACAATATTGAGCCACATATGAAAATTGCCATATTCTGACGGAAATTCAAAATTTCGTCTCGACAACTTTTCGTCCCATGCCTAGTTATGCGTGTGTACCGACTTTGACTTGAGTAAATTAAAGTTTACTATGGTGACATTTTTGTGTTGTTTCCATGTTAAAGAACACTTAACTGATGAAAAAAAAGTTTGTTGATGATTTTTTAAACGTCAAAAAATATATTGGAGAAACTCAACTCTTTGGAGTTGTCTGAACAATAAGTCTGCAAATTAACGTTAGTATTACTGTTGAATTGGTTGTTAACCTCTTACATATTTATTTATCTACAGATACAACTTTCAAGTGTAATGACATGAATAATGAAAGCAATGACCATGGCAAATTATGCCCAATAGCCTGAATCTTCAGGCGTATTACAAGGATTGTCGCAAGTCTGAAGCATAGATTTTCTTTCAAGACTGAGGCACAAGCCTTGGTACAAGCCTGGCACACAAGCTTTGGTACAATCCTCAATTACAGGCTTGTAACATAGTTGTCATTCCAACCTTGACACAGTCTTGGCACAGGCCTAAAACACAGTGTTGACACTAGACTGAGATTTAAGTCTGGCACAACATTTGTCAACGAGCCTGGGACAAGCCTGGGATACAGGCTTGTAACATAGTTATCATTCCAGTCTTGACACAGTCTTGCAACGAGCTTGGATAACAGCGTTGGCACAGGCCTGAGTAGCATTGGCACAAGCCTGTGTCAGGCTTGTGCTGGTCGTTAATTCCTACTTGGGACCCCCAGAATGGTAAATTAAGAAAAACAATAATTTATACTATTAAAATTGGTCAATAGGATGTGTCTCATTAGTTCAGTTATATCGAAACTCTTAATACAATATCATGTTTTATCATAAATTTTATAATATACTCTTTAAATTACAATATGCTAGACCTATAAATATTTAATGATACGTATTATTAATTTTATTGTATAATTCATATTATTTATGTATATGCATAATTCCACATCATATCGACCGGGTTTTAAATTTTTTTTCTTCGATTTTCGTGAAATATAGTTTATGGCTTTGAATATATAAAAAAAATATATATAAGATGATTCTTTTTTCGAAATACGAAAATTTCACAAAATTCTGATGCTTCTTATAGAGCTAACTTCGAAGGCACTATCTAGTTTAATAATGATTCTAAATGGATATTTTTGGTATCTATTATGATAAGAATTGCATGTAGGTTTTGATACTGGTAAAATTATTCTTTTATTATTCGACTTATAATTATAAAATTATTGTAAAGTTTTGGAACTCGAATTTCGGATAAAACAACTAGGTAAGGGAGAATTATTTCTGTTTTGTATATGGGCCATTCCACACCAAATCGACCAGCGGTTGGAACTCACCTTCTTCGATTTCAATTTTGGCAACTGATAAAGGGTATCGAGACATGCACTAAACATTTTTTTTTTATTTTTTCCGACCACTACTTCCAGAGATACAGTGGCTCAATGTTGGAAAAAAAGTGCCAAAAATCACTTTTGTACTGTTGTTCACATTTAAATATCTCTTGAACTAGAAATGCTAGTTAATGGCTCGTTTTAAAGATAATAGAACAAGCTTTTAGAAAAATTAAGTTGTAATTTCCAAACGGTAACATGTGGCCCGTGGTCATTATCCTTGCACTTTAAAATTGTGGTCCTTAAAAAGGACCCTTTTTAAAATTCTGAAAAAAATCCTAAGTTTTCGTCAATTTATTATAAATGTTCATACAAAATTTCAAGATGGTATTTTGATGGCATCATATTTTAAAAAATTATTTTCTGTTGTTTAGTGCATGTCTCGATACCCTTTATCAGTTGCCAAATGTTCATTAAGATCGAAAAGGTAAAATCTCAAATTTGACTTTTTTTGGTCGATTTGGTGTGGAATGGCCCATATAACATATTTTTATCAATGACAAAATTTTGAAAGTGCCATTAACGTAAAGACTTTTTTTTTAGTTTTGCACAATTAAAAGAACATTAAAGCATTGACCGAGGTAATTTCGAAAAAAAGTGACGTAAATCGAAAAAGTAAAATTTGAAAACTTAACTAATAAGTTTGCGACAAAAATCTATAAAATAAATATCTAAAATTAAATTTAACAATTTTATTACATATGTCTATTAGAAATGTTCAGACGTAATTTTGAATAAAGTTTAAAAGCTCAAAAAAGTCTTTACCTTAATAGCACTTTTAAAATTTTGTCATTGATAAAAATATGTTATACACAAAAAATTATTTCTCTCTTATATCAAAAAATACCTCTCAAAATTTCAGACAGAATATTAAGAAATAATAGAGCTAATTTTGAAAAAAAATTGAGCCAAATCAAAATAGTTGTTTTAGCCGTAATTCGAGTTCAAAAATGTACAATAATTTAATAATTATAAATCGAATTATGAAAAAAAATAATTTATACCAGAATCAAAAACGACATTCAATTCTTAGCATAATAGACACCAAAAATATCCATTTAGAAACATTATTAACCTAGATAATGGCTTTCGAAGTTACCTCTATAAGAAAAAATTTTCGAATTTCGAAAAAAATTAACTTATATATTTTTTTTATATATTCAAAGCCATAAACTAAATTTCACGAAAATTGAAGAAAATAAATTGAAGCATTATAATTTTGTAAAATTTTCGAATTTCAAAAAAAATGAACTTATATATATATTTTTTTATATATTCAAAGCCATAAACTAAATTTCACGAAAAGTGAAGAAAAAAAATTGAAGCATTATAATTTTGTAAAATTTTCCAATTTCGAAAAAAAATGAACTTATACATATTTTTTTATATATTCAAAGCCATAAACTAAATTTCACGAAAATCGAAGAAAAAATTTGAAAACCCCGTCGATTTGATGTGAAATTACCAATATGTCGAAATTGATTTTTTTTTAAATCGCACACATAAAAAGACACTACTCGTTGCAAAAGGTTAGAACACATTAAATGTTCGCTTCAGTTTTCAAAAATTGATTGTAATATTTGTGTCTGCATTTATTTTTCAGTCCGTTGACATAATAAAAGTTCGATGTATTATTTATTTTTTGCAATAAATATAAAAGTTAAATACAATGAATTTACATTAGTAAATATATTGATTACTTACTAATGACGCTTTTAATTATCACAAAAATTCATGCGAACATTTTCAGCAAACTCGTAGAATGACGTACAAAACGAAAAAACGTTTTTATTCGTGTTTTTGTTTTTTATCTTACGTTTATTATAATAGGAGGAAACCATCAAAGCAATAGTATTTATACTATTAAAAATAATAATATTGAAATATTCAAATTAATGGTACTACATTTTTTGAATAATTTACTATCAAATTAGAAAACTTTTGAATGAATATGAAAAAACTATTAATACATGAACCATAAAATCAGTTGTCGTACCATTAAATACTTAATGGGACATTTTCTTCTGAGTGTACATACGTAGAAAAAAGAAATATTATCAAAGTTCGAATATTCGAATATTACAAAAAGCTAAATAATCCTATCTAGTCACAAAACTTGAATGTATTATGAAAGACTAAATAATCCTATCTGGTCAATCAAATTTGAATATACCTGGTTTGCCATTCGATGCGATATCGGTTCTAGACTGTCTTGAGATGTCTATGAATTCATTCGATCTCGGATTTTAGTATTTATATCATACTACAACTTGTTCTAAGATATACGCAGGTGTTATAACGAGATAACGAAGTTTTCTCGTTAGGGCAATTATTTTTAAATGGAATCGATAGAGAACCTCAATTCGTATTAAACACCATAAAAAAAATCGAATCTATACAACGAGATGGTACGATAAAACACGTTTAATCGTTCTGAAATCTCCGCATATTTGGGGACAAAATTTCGTTTAGTAACATTCGAGATTTTTAAATGCATTAAATACAATATACAGGCCATTCCACACCAAATCGATGGTTGGAACTCATCGTCTTCGATTTCAATGGTATTTGGACAATTGATTAAGGGTATCCGATATATGCATTGATCAATTTTTTTTTTAACTTTTTAGACAAAAAATGTGCCAAAAATCACTCTTGTAGTCGCGGTAGCTCAGTGGTTAGTGCGTTGGACTGCGAGCCGAAAGGTCCCCGGTTCTAGCCTGGACTGGGGTTAACAACATCTTTTCATAGAAATATTTTTCTATACCGCGCTACCTCTCGGCAGTAAATGGCAAACCTCCGAGAGTAAAACCATTGCCTATGAAAAAGCTCTCACCCGCCATTCGGATTCGGCAATAAACTGTATGTCCCACCACTTTGAGTACAAATATAACACGCACAGCTCAAAATGGTGAGAGAGCTCGGTCTAAGTTTTTATAGTACTGTAGTGCCAAACTATTATTATTATTATGGTTGTTCATATTTAAATATATTCTGAATGAGAAATGATAGAAAATTCGTAAAAGTCTCGTTTTAAAGCTAATAAAATAAGATTTTTTAAAAATTTGAGCATGTGACCAATGGTCATTTCTCGATATTCTATATAAGTTGCCCAAATTTCCCAAATCTCAAATCGCAGAGGTTAAATCTCAAAATTGACGTGGGAATTAAGTTAAAAATCGTTGTACCTATTTAAATAAAAATTGTGTTGAGCCTAATTTTGCATTATGAATATTTATCAAAACATTGTATTGATATTTCAATATTATTTATTGTTTTATAAGTCTTTTTTATTACACTATTTCATGGCGCCTCAATTTTTGTACTTTATGATGTGCCGAAATTTGGGTGAATAATTTATGCGATTTTTTGTTGCCTCCTTTTTTTATTTAATGTATTAAAAATGCCAATGAGACTAATAAACCTGTTCAACTTGCAAATTGTAAAAAAAAAAAATATTTTTGAAATGCCTAACAAACTTTATTAACGAATATATTTAAACTAAGATGATATTTATCTTTCACAGTCAATTTGTTATAAATTTGTATATATTATTTTATATTAGCTAAACGATATAGTACTATAAGTTAATAGTTGAGTTAGTATAATTTCAGAAAAATTCACGAAAACTTTAAAAAAGATGTATTTTAAAATTGAATTTAGTTTACATAATATTTAGTTTAAAGCAAGTATTGAAACCTAAACGTTTCAATCATTGCTATGTTTTATAAACTGAAACATAGGTAGAACTATAACTTCATATATACAAAAGAAAGCATACAAATATTATTAATATTATTATATTAATATTATATATATTAATATTGTTTAATTTTAGTGCAAGTAAACATCGAACGACACTAGCGTATTTTTTTGTAGTTGTGAACGAAAAAACTAATAAAACGCACTTCAAACGACACTAGCGTATCGAAGAAAGGAAAAGCAAATAGCTTTGTCTATTTTGTTCTTGGAGTTGCGTGTTTTTTTTGTCGATTTACCGTGACTACAAGTGATCGAAGAAAACAATAGCAAAACAAAGTTCATATAAAATTCCATAGTTCTGGTAAATATTGTTTTTCAAAAAATCAACTTGTGTTCTTAACATTTTATATACAAATAAGTTATTTTGGAACTCCCGATTTAAATGACATTTGTATTTTAAATAAAATATTATTTTGTCATTTCTCATAATTTTTTAAAAACCGTTTTAAAACTGGTATAAATCAGAAACCATTTAAATCGGTATTGGATATCGGTTTATTTCTGATTTTCCAATAACGGTTTCGGTTACGATTTCGGTATTTAAAATGAAACGGTTTTAAATGGATATCGGTTTCGGTTAGGGTTTCAATCCTTGGTTTTAAGAAATTAAATTTTCTTTGGAGTAATCATTTGTATTGATATGAATGAGTAATTTTTTAATATACGATCGTATTAGGGTCTAAGCATGAATTATTTCGAATAAGTCAAGAGTTTTAATTCGAAGAAGTAATTGTGTTTAGACTGACAGTGACGAAGAATTTCACTTTATAGGATATATAAAACTGGTACATCTTACAAGTTTAGCCGACGGGTCTTATGTATCTCAGAAATACAAAAACTTTTCACGAAATGGTCTTCGGTAGTCAGTCGATGAGTACCACCGCTGTACGTTGGTGCTTTTGGAATTTAGGTGATAGAATAAAAAAGAAAATTGAAGACTAAAATTTAAAAGGTAGTTTATAATTTTATAATGTTGACTCAACTCTCTTCATTCGTTTCAAAAGAGTTTTCTACAAAATTTGTTGGCGGAACCGCCATTTTCGGTTGGTGCTTGAAATATTAACCAATACACACTCCAAATTGTTCCAAAACTGTTCTGAGACTCTTTTAGTTTTTACTATAACAATCGATTAAGCGGTTGAGAGAACCGAACAAGTTGGTTGAGCAACAAATCTCCATTCAGTGTGTACAAATTTGATATGAAATTTTCCACTTTTTTTTAATATTATTTGATGTTGTATTTTAATTTGATAAATTGACATGTTACACTTAATAACAAATGTGACCTTAACACTCAGTTGTGATGGAGATTTATTTATATAATAACTTCACAAAAATAACTTAGTTCAGGCCATAATTAACATCAATCGTTATGTTGTAAAGCCGCTGATAGACCGACAAGCATAAAATATGTTTAATTTAATCAATTTCGACACTACCCATCACTTCATTCGAACGGTCTATAATTTAAAAGATAAATTTAATTAAATAATGTGCTCAACATATTATTTGACAGCCAAAAATATAACATATATAAAGAGGACAATAGAATCATTTTATGCTTTCCAAAAGAAATGTTGCTTGTGTCACAGTTAAGAATTGCACTGTCATGCATTATTGTACAAGTGGTCAGTTCGGATACAATGGGAATAAAAGTTATAGAGGAGGCAAATGGAAACTCGAAATTTCTTAAGGAAGTTGTGAGGACTCTATATGAACAGCAACCATATAACACGTTATTGCTGGATAATTGTGCCGATGTTAGTGACATTAATAAAATAGTACTGCATGATTCACCTTCAACTATTTTACAACTAAATGCGGAAAACGAGGTCTATTTGAGAAAACATTTCAATAGTGAAGTGCTGGTGCTGAGTTGTTTAACAGCTTCAACGACTATAAGAGTTTTAAATACTTTGGCGCTAAAACTACAACACATACGACGTACAAGAGTCCTTCTCTACTGGAACAACTTTGCGGAGCAAAATTCTACTACTTTGGAGCTTGCGTTTAGACGTTGTGAACAGCTAAAAATACTAAATACATTAGCAATTGTAGTGCATGTCAAAGACCACAGAAGTTGCTATAATTTTCAAAAGTTTCCAGTATTTCAGATACAACAATGGAATTGCGAAGATTTTCGTAATACCCAACTTTTTCCTAATCACCGTCTGAACCTCTATAAAGAACCATTGAATGTTTTATCCGATCAGAATGAGCCACGTGCCATCGGGTACACAGATCCGAGTACTGGACAAAAACAACTTGTCGGATATATTAGTCGTCTTATACAGTGTTTTACACATAAAATCAATGCCACATTTGCAATGTCACAACAGACAAATTATCCTAATCCATTTTACCGCGACATTATAGAATTGGCTGCGCAGGATATCATCGATATAGGGATTAGTATATCGATGCCACTCTCTGAACAGGAGATGTATGAGCACAGCACTACCGTAGAGTTGGGAATTTGGCTACCAATGTTGCCTGTGCCACGGGCACTGACGATTAATGAGGGTTTTCTGACTCTTTTCGATTGGCGTGTCGGGGTTTTTGTCATTATAATAGTGCTGGTCACGTCTGTATTGCTATTCCTCGCTGATATCGGTCACAGTCATTCGGCTAGAAGTAATATTTTTAGCATTATTATTAGCTATCCGTTGCGTGGCATTTTGTGTCAACCTCTTTTGCAGCCACCAGTGACATCGACTAGTCGTCGCATTATCCTCTTCTGTATCCTGATAACGGGCTTATATATTAGTACCATATATGCAGCTTATATGAAGACACTTTTTACCAGGCCGCTAACAGGCAAACCCTTCGACAGTTATGACGATATGTTCAGTTCTGATCTAAAAATACTTATAGCAAAGGGTGAAATTCGTGGAATTTTAACGAAACGGGGCCCTGAATTCTGGAAAAAGTATCAAGACGTTTTTAATGTTATCGAATCATTTGAGGAGTTTCAACAAAGACGTTTATCATTAAATACGACCATGGGATATTTGGTAACTACTTCGTTATGGCCCATCATTGATATCCTTCAGTCGGGGTTTGAGCAAAAAATGTTTTATATTAATAAGCAGTTACCCATTAGTACGTTTCTTATCTTCGGGATACCGTTAAATGAGAATTCAATCTTTAAGGAACCACTAAATGAGTTCATTGGTATAGTGCAGTCTGCTGGTCTTATGGAGCATTGGGTATCTATGTCATTTCTGGATATGGTGCGTTTGAAAAGGTTCGCTTCTGTGAATGCTATTAATAAAAGCGGAGTTAGATCAATGCGATGGGATGATTTCAACTGGTTATGGAATGTGTATTTAGTAGCGATGGTAATAAGTCTTCTATGTTTTCTCATGGAATTTTTAATGCATCGATTGGGACGAATGAACTTTAATAATTTGAGGAAGTACAACCTTTGTAGATTAAGGAAAGTAAGATTATGATAATTATGTTGAGTATTTCTAGTAGAGTGGCTAGTGTACCATATCAAGGACGGGCATATATAGCCGAGAGTACAGAAAGGAATTTCAAAGATATATCATAAATGTGTTAAATGCTAAAAAAACTAACTACTAATTGATGTAATAGATGTAATGTATTGTTGTGTTGTTCATAGAAAAGAGAATATAAATACTTTAACAACAATTTTTGTTTTATTGCTGTCTTTAATTTATTGGTTTTGATCTAAGGAGACTAGAAACGTTTAAACGCGGTTGTCCATAGCTTAGGTATGCTCAGAGGTTGGCCGGGTTCGCTACACTAATTTATTTTATACAAGGCGTGATTTTTAAATTCTTTATTCGTTTATTCAATTCGGATAATAATCATACAAAATATTATTTACATATATATAAAAGAAAAAAAACTATATATTTAAGAAAAAAAAATAGCGCCGTTCGTGATTGTCTCGTCGGACAAAGGTAGGGTTCAACGATGAGTAATTTTGAGTCCTCGTGTTAACCCCTAACCGATGCACCTAAGCGTGATTATTTGTCCACTAAATCGAGGCTAAGTTACTAATTCGATTAGCGTAATTTTAAGTCCACTAAATCGAACCTGAACCACTATCTTGGTTAGCGTAATTTTCAGTCCACTAAACCGAGTCTATGTTTGTCTCTAACTAAATAAAATACTGCCTGGTTACTTGTATGTCCACCGCCGCCAGAGAGCGAATGAGCCCGCGCGCCCGTTTTTATAGATATTTCTTGTTCTTCTTCTTTTTCGCTGTTCTTCCAGTCATTCGTTGCTTTTTACTGGAAAATATGTATTTGTTTTCCAGCCACCCTATCGTTATCCTGCTCGCACCTCCTGAGTTAATTGCTGTCGTCTCTCCATCTGTTCGACTCGCTGTTTCTCCACTCGTTGTTGCTAGACACGCTGCTGTTCGACTCGTTGGGTTGTTTATTTCTGCTCTTCTTCTCGAAAGTTCTAAATTTCGCGTGGCTTCCTTGCTGTTGTTGTTGTTTCATTGTGTTTTCGTTGAAGTGTTGGTGCCGCCTTACGGGATTCTGTTGTCGCCTGCATTTGTGCGGCAGGGTTTCGCAACCTTGCAAAACTACTTCTGTCAAATGCTATCCGGAAATAATGATAATAATTCCGCAGACCTTACGCATGCTGTCTTAGAATCTGGAAACCTTGAATGGATTTTAAAATTGCACCAAATTCTATAAAAAATCAAATAGTGGTAAATTCGTCAACATTCCTGAGTTCTGTATCAAGTTCTGCAAGAACAC
Source organism: Dryomyza anilis (assembly GCA_951804985.1). NCBI lineage: Eukaryota > Metazoa > Arthropoda > Insecta > Diptera > Dryomyzidae > Dryomyza > Dryomyza anilis. The sequence continues at coordinate 26,132,458 of OX638133.1, forward strand.
ACGAGTCAGTGCAGCATTCTCCAGTTAATAGAAGAATTCGGTTCGAATTGGTCTTACGGTGCATAAGGACAAAACTCCTTAGTATGCGACTTCTTCAACCTCATAATGCAGACCTTACGCATGCTGTCTTAGAACCTGGAACCATTGAACAGATTTTAAAATTGCACCAAATTCTATAAAAGATCAAATAGAGGTAAATTCTTCAACATTTCTGAGTTCTGTATCAAGTTCTGCAAGAACACACGAGTCAGCGCAGCATTCTCCAGTTAATAGAAGAATTCGGTTCGAATTGGTCTTACGGTGCATAAGGACAAAACTCCTTAGTGTGAGAGTTGTATAAGAGTTGATGGCCACCAGAATGCCACCATTTCAATCTCGTGTGTTGATGATGTCCACAGATTTGATAAGAGCACAGGATCACTCAGTGCAGAATTCTCCCGTTTAGGGGAGAATGCCGAAGGATTGACCAAACACAATGACCAAACTTCTTATTGTGCGACTTCTTCAACCTCATAATGCAGGCAAAAATATAAGAGGTGACACCATTTTCAACATGAATCGCTTCGAATGTAGCACAGGTTCAGATTTCTCGAATAACTTCGATAAAAGATTCGATTTTTTTTTAAATTTCTCATACAATCAATTCCTTTAAAAAGAAGCAATTTCGATTAAAACTTTCATTATATGTTGGTTCGATACTGCTCCGATTTCAAGAATACTTCGATTGAATGCATCGATATCTACCTACCATGTTGTCCTATTTGACGCTCGATACGCTTCGGGAAATTGTCCGATATCGTGTGAATTCTCACATTGATCTCGTAACTATATCGAAACGTATGACATATTATATATCTTTTCAGTCTGCCATGTTTTGGAGCTCTTCGATGATCGAAGTTTTATAGAACTAACTGCGATAAAAAGTTCGGTATCGTTACTCTATCCCTACTATTTTTTAGTTCAATAAAATTTAAGGAATAGATAAGATATTTAAATATTATCACATCGATATCCCAATGTTTGTCGAATCAATCACGATATTTGTTGCGATATCGAATCAGAATCATTTTTTCTCGTTTCGAATAAACTTCATTATCTTGTTACGATATATGCGTACACCTAAAAACGTAACCGAGATCGAATGAACTCCTCGACATTTCGAAAAAGTCTCGAAGCGATATCGAATCGAATGGCAGACTGGGTTTAAATAGAAAACGGTTTGGTAGACAATGGCAGACCTCCGAGAGTAAAAATTAACTTGAAAAAGATCTCACTCCGCCGTTCGAATTCGGCATTAGAGAGTAGTTCCCATCATGTGAGTGCAAATACATCTGCAATGGTGAGAGAGCTTGGCCTAGGCTTTTCAAAATTGTTGCGCCAAACAATTATTATTATTACCAATCGAATATGGTAGTAAACAAATAGTAGATATTTATTTTAACCAACAGAATTTGATTGCTACAACTGTTCTCATGACAAAAAAGGATTTTCGGGGTGTAGCACTTGGGACAATAGCAATTCGGTAGATGTGAAACTCAAGATAAAATAAAAGGTCGCCCCGAATTATAATGTTTTATATTCATATAAAAAAACTACATTGTACATTCCAGTTACTTATCAATTGTGGTTTTTAAATTGCTTAGTAATATAATGACATAGCTTTAATAAACAAAATCTATATAAAACAGAATAATATAAATTTAGACTCCTTGAATTTAGTAAATTGTAGAAAATGCAGCTGAACAGTTTGAATCAAAAAGGATGTTCGTGTATTTTAATTTACGGAATATTAATAAATGCACTGAAATCATATTCAACAAACGATACCGCATTATTTAATTTGATACAAGCTATACAAATGGAAAAACCATACGAAACAATGTTCATTGAAAACTGCGAACAGGATACATTCGAAGACATAATGTTGACGAAACTGAGAACTCCGATGTTAAGTTTAGCTGCACACAATAAAATCTACTGGAAAACTAGCTATAATAATGAAATATTAGTAATCAAATGTTTAAAAAGTGTCCCGACAAAAACAGAGTTGGAAACATTAGCACAGAAATTGCAACATATGCGGCAGACAAGAATTATAATGCGTTTCTCTATAAATGAGCAACATTTAAATTATCGAAAACAACTGGAAACACTTTTTAATTACTGCGATCAACTACAAATGATTAATGTTTTGATTATACTTGATGACTTTGAGCACACGAACAACTGCTATTTCCATGAGATGTTTCCTAAATTACAGTTAAAATATCAGAGATTAAACAACAGTTTAAACCATTATTTCTCCAAGAGTTTAAGCAATTTACAAGGATATCCTTTGAACACTTTGCCAGATCTGAATGTGCCACGCACTCTACTCTATGAAGAAGCCAGTGGCATGAAACGATTAAGTGGTTATGTATTTCTATTAATTGAGACATTCGCACAAAAGTTAAATTCAACACTTGCGTATCCGCTTCCATTCGACGATGACTACAAAGTCTATATGTTTGAAATGGTAAATTATACACGTGAGGGTGTCATCGATTTTGCCATGGGATTCGCCAGTTCAATATTTTTTATTAATCCACAAGAGTATACGTCTCCAGTTGAATTTTCACGTTGGATGCCAATGTTACCAGTTTCGGAAAATATAGAGATCAATGATTTGTTTTGGCGATTTCTGCAGTCGCCACTTTTTTGGATTGTTTTAGTATTAGGATGGAGTTTTTCAATATTGTTGACAATTCCCAAATATCTATTTCAGGATAGTTCTCATCGTCGTATAACGATAATGGATATTTTGTTAAATGATCGCTCAATGCGTGGTATACTGGGTCAAGCTTTTCCAATACGCCATATTTCTGTGAATCAATTTACCTGCATTTTGATATGCATTACAGGACTCATGGTGAACACTCAGTATAGCGCCTATCTAAAGACATTTCTAACACAACCGCTCAGTAAAAGTCGCATCGATACATTTGATGATCTAATTAAATCAAATGTAAAAATTATGATCAAAGAAGTGGATATAAAAGTACTTTTAGCCGCACGTGGTGATGCTTTTTGGGCAAAGTATGCAGCTGGATTTGAGGTCACCAACGCATGGGAAGAATTGCTAAGATTACGTGCCTCATTGAATACTTCATATGCGTATACGGTAACCTCATCCCAGTACAGTTATTACGAAGCTCAACAGTCTAATTTTAAGCGAAAATTGTTTCGTATTAGTCAAAAGATGTGGTTCGAGGAAGTGGTCATGTTTAGTTTACCAGTGGCAGAGAATTCCATTTATAAAGAGGCATTAAACTGGTATATCTTACAAGTGCAGGAGGCGGGTCTTATGTATTACTGGAACATGAAAAATTTTCACGAAATGGTCTCAAATGGTCTCATATCTATTGAGGATGTCAGTCAAGGAAGGCAATTTCATGCGTTGTATATGAAAGACTTCAGTGTGGTGTGGAGCAGCTTTCTATTTATGATGGGTTTAAGTTTTTTGATATTTTTGCTGGAGTGTGTACTTGATAGGATTAAATATTGGTTAAATTGTTAACACTATTATAATAACGATAACTTTTAAGATCGGGTCATATTTTAAATATGTAATTTGAAATATATTAACAATATTTTAAGTTGTATTTTGATTTGGTATGAAAATTATACATATATGGTACGTACATTAAACATAATAATAAATTTGATCTAAACACAGAAAAAAATCATCAATATGATGTATTTATTCATGAATATTATGAATTTTTCAGCAACTACCAGATTCATCATATTGATATCAACGTTCATTAAATTATATATTAATCATACTGAAGAACGAAATATTCAATACAATGAATTTGAATTTTGATGCATTTGTTTGATGAATTTGTTCATAATATTTATGAATATAATATTCAATATGATGAATATTATTGAACTAATATTTTTAAAATAAAAAAAAAAAAATTTAGAAAATTAATCGAAAAAGTGTTGTCGAAAATAAATTTTTTTTTCGAAAAAAACATTTTTTTCGAAAAAAATATTTCTTTGAAAAAAAATTTTTTTTCGGTTTAAAAATTTTATTCGAAAAAAAAAATTGACCGAAAAAAAAATATTTTTCGAAATTTTTTTTTTTTTTATAATAAAAGGTAATTCGAAAAAAAAAATTAATAACTTATTATTATTAAAAAGTTGTAATTCGAAATAAAAAAGTCTTTGGAAAAAAAATGTTCGGAAAAAAAAATTTGTCCGAAAAAAAATAATTTCGGATAAAAAAAAATTTCGGGAAATTTTTTTTTTGAAAAAACAATTTTTTACGAAAAAAATATTTCTTTAAAAAAAAAATGTTTTTCGGTGTACAAATTTTATTCGAAAAAAAAAAATTTACCGAAAAAATATTTTTCGAAATTTTTTTTTAATAATAAAAAGTTGTAATTCGAAAAAAAAAAATAATAACTTATTATTATTAAAAAGTTGTAATTCAAAAAAAAAATGTCTGGAAAAAAAATGTTCGGAAAAAAAAATGTGTCCGAAAAACAATAATTTTCGGAAAAAAAATTTGTCCGAAAAAAAAATTTTAAAAAAAAAATATTTTTCGGAAAAAAAATTGTCCGAAAAAAAATAATTTTCGAAAAAAAAATTTTTTTTATGTATTTTTTAATAAAAAGCTGTAATTATTATTAAATATATGAATGTCGAGAAATCATTATTTAAGAACTATTTGTATATTAAAAAAAATGTGTCCGAAAATAAATAATTTGAGAAAAAAAATATTTTCGGAAAAAAAAAATTTCGGAAAAAAAAAAATTTCTAAACAAAAATTTATCCGAAAAAAAATAATTTCGGAAAAAAAAAATATTTTTCAAAAAAAATGTTTTTTAGTTAATATATTTTTATTAATTAAAAGTTGTAATTATTATTAAAATAATTTATGCATGTCGAGCAAGCATTTTATAAGAACTATTTGTTATTTGAAAACGTTGATGGCATTAGTCATTAATATTATGAATGGTTCTTCAATACAATGAATCATGATTTGAAGAACGAAATTCATCAATATGATGTACATTTTTTTTCTGTGAACACTCAGTCCAGATGGGTATTAACATAGATAATAATATCACAAAATAATAATTAACATCAATCGTTAATTTGTAAAGCCGACAAGCTCAAAATATGTTTCGAAACGATGCGTAGTATTTGATTAATTTAATTAATTTTGACAATTTTAACACAGAAGGCCTATAATTCAAGAGGCTAAATCAGCGCGAGAATACTGTAATAGCTGTTATTTTGGACGAATTTAATTAAATAATGTACTCATCATGTTATTTGACAGCCCAAATAGAACATATATAATAGGACAATAGAATAATTTTAGGCATTACAAAATGTTGCTTGTATCACAGTTAAGAATTGCACTGTCATGCATTATTGTACAAGTGGTCCGGTCGGATATAATGGGAATACAAACTATTATGGAGACAAATGGAAACTCGAAATTTCTTATGGAACTTGTGAGGACTCTATATGAACAGCAGCCATATAACACGTTATTGCTGGATAATTGTGCCGATGTTAGTGACATTAATAAAATAGTACTGCATGATTCACCTTCAACTATTTTACAACTAAATGCGGAAAACGAGGTCTATTTGAGAAAACATTTCAATAGTGAAGTGCTGGTGTTGAGTTGTTTAACAGCTTCAACGGCTGTAAGAGTTTTAAATACTTTGGCGCTAAAACTACAACACATACGACGTACAAGAGTCCTTCTCTACTGGAACAAATATGCGGAGGAAAATTCTACTACCTTGGAGCTCGCGTTTAGACGTTGTGAGCAGTTAAAAATACTAAATACATTAGCAATTGTAGTGCATGTCAAAGACCACAGAAGTTGCTATAATTTTCAAAAGTTTCCAGTATTTCAGATACAACAATGGAAATGCGAAAATTTTCGTAATATTCAACTTTTTCCTAATCACCCTCTGAACCTCTATAAAGAGCCTTTAATTATTTTATCCGATCTGAATGAACCACGTTCCATGTGGTACACAGAGCCGAGTACTGGACAAAAACAACTAGTCGGTTACATTACTCGTCTTATAGAATGCTTTACACATAAACTGAATGCCACATTTGCAATATCACAACAGAAAAAATATACTAATCCCTTTTACCGCGACATTGTAGAGTTGGCACGGCAGGATATCATCGATATTGGTATTAGTCTCTCGATGCCCATCTCCGAACAGGAACTGCATGAGCACAGCAATACCGTAGAGATGGCACTTTGGCTACCAATGCTGCCAGTGCCACCGGCACTGACGATCACCGAGGGTTTTCTGACACTTTACGATTGGCGTGTCGGGGTGTTTGTGTTTATAATAGTGCTGGTCACATCTGTATTGTTGTATCTCGCCGAATTCGATCGCAGTCATTCGGGGACCAGTAACATTTTTAGCATCATTATTAATGGCTATTCGTTGCGTGGTATTTTGAATCAACCTTTTGTGCCGCCACCAGTGACATCGACTAGTCAACGCATTATACTCTTCTGTATCCTGATAACTGGTTTATATATTAGTTCCATATATGCTGCATATATGAAGACCTTTATTACCAGCCCGCAAACACGCGGACCCTTCGATAGTTATGACGATATGCTCAGTTCTGATGTGAAAATACTTATATCACAGGGTGAAATTCCTGTACTTTTAACGAAGCGGGGCTCTGAATTTTGGACAAAGTATGAGGACGTTTTTGATATTACTGAAACATTTGAGGAGTTTAAACAGAAACGTCTAACATTAAATACGACCATGGGCTATTTGATAACTACTTCGTTATGGCCCATCATTGATGCGCTTCAGTCGGGATTTGAACGAAAAATGTTTTATATCAATAAGAAGTTGTTCATTAATAGTTTGGTACTCTTCGGGATACCATTAAATGAGAATTCCATCTTTAAGGAACCACTAAATGAGTTCATTGGTATTGTGGAGTCTGCTGGTCTTATGGAGCATTGGGTATCTATGTCATTTCTGGATATGAAGCGTTTGAAAAGGTTCGCTTCAGTGAATGTTATTAATGAAAACGCAGTTAGATCAATGCGTTGGGATGATTTCAACTGGCTATGGAATATGTATTTAGCGGCGATGTTAATAAGTATTTTATGTTTTCTCATGGAATTTTTAATGCATCGATTGAAACGAATGAACCTAAATAATTTGAGACAGTACAATCTTTGTAGATTAAGGAAACTTGTATTGTAATAACTGTGTAAATGACAAATTATAGCAAACCGAAGAAAGTTTTACGAAAACATCGGAGATATTTATGTTAACTTACCAATCATATTTTATCTAGAATAGTTGTTTTAAGAATTACAGAAATTCATATTAGATTTAAATTTATAACAAGCTGATTTATATCTTTTTATGCAAGATTACTGATTTTATTAAACATAGATTAATAAGATATTTGATATTTATATATTTCGTAATTACACCCTAGAAATTAAATAGATTACTTTCAATATACGTACATTTTGCTCTAAAATTATGTTTGTTGTATTTTTTTCATAAGATTATAATAATGGCCGGTTGCTTTTTAGTGTGAGTTTAAGTCTTAACTCATTGCTTAACTGAAATTTTATTTGCATACAACTTTTTTATTACTTAAGCTACCAGTTACGTTAACAATCCGTGTTGATATTTGAGCCATTCCACACAAAATTAAAAAAAGACAAATTTGAGATTTCACATTTTCGATTTCAAGATATATACATTTTTCGAAAAAATTGTCAGGCATTTCTGAAAGAGAAATCTGCACAAATGTATTTGAAGTTCCCTCAGCAATATATTCATTACTATAATCTACAGTATTAAGTGCATTATTCAATGGCAGTCTACGGCGACATCACTTCAATGCAGTCTTTGTTTCATTGGTGTCACGTAATGTCAAGACATTTTCAATAGCATTCTACAGTATTATAGTGAAATCTCTCCAGCGAAATCACTTCAATGCAGTCTTTGTTTCATTGGTGTTAAGTAGTGTCAAGACATTTTCAATGGCAGTCTACGGTATTGTAGTGAAATCTCTCCAGCGACATCACTTCACTGCAGTATTTGTTTCATTGGTGTCAAGTAATGTCAAGAAATTTTATTTCAAAACATTCATTTTTTTGTTTTAAAAACAAAAGCAAATGACAGTACTGTCGCTGCAAACTGATGTTTTTCATACAAACTTTGCTTGTGTAGCATTGCGAGACTGCGAAAGCAACAGACCGTTCAAAATTTTCTCGCATGCTACAACAAAGTACGCAAGTTTAGTTTGTATGAAAAACATGAGTTTCGCGAACTTTTGTAGTAAATTCAATACTCACAATCTCATTTTTATTTGTACATCATTTTTTTTGCGAAAAATACAAGCTTTCATTAAAAAATATAAAAACAAAAATAAAAAGTGGCAATTTTTCAAAAACCACAAAAACCTTTTTTTTTAATTCAATACTCTTGATAAATAAATTATTTATTTCAAAATAAATATTTTTATTGTAAAGCTCATGGAAAATACTTTCTAAAACTGTCATAGATGTTTACAAATGAGTCACTATTATAGAAGTTATAAATAATTCAATACAAACGTACGCGATCAAATTTTCCATATTTGGACGCCAATATCATGACAACCCGTGACACTAGCCCATCCTCCTTAACAAGTTTAAATAAGCTTCACTTATATTACAAGTTCACAAAATGTTATTCAAATCGGAAACAAAACATTTTTGAAACAAAAAATTTGACGGTTGACTAATTTTCTACCCATGTCCAACAAAAAAAAAAAATTTAATAAAATTAATTAATATAAAAAAAATGAATAAAATGTTGTTTGATAAATAAAAAAAATTATATTATTTTCTTAAACCTATTGAATTTTTCTTTATTTCTATATTAATTCCTTAGAAAAAGAATGATAAAATAATGTATAATGCACTCTTTGTCATAAGCAGTTCATTTCAGTATTTGAATTTTTATTGCACGACTTCTTCACTACAACTACGTCTTGTTTGTATTTTGTTTTGACAGTACTTGTGCTTTGTTGTTGTCAGCAACACATTCATTTGATTTGCAAGCATAGAGTCGGCGACACTAAATGTTTTGAAATAAAATGAATGTCTTGAAGTGGGTTTAAAATGCATTTGTGCAGATGTCTATTCTGTATTGTACACCTTCACTCGAAATTGATAGTGAATACGGCTTGTCATGTTTTATATGTCGATTTAACGTATTAAATTTCACATTTTTCGATCATTGTGAAATGACATGTTCTACAAAACGGGGTTTCCTGTTTCCGTCGATTCGATTTCAATCAGTTTATCATTCCTTGAATTCATGTTGGAACTTTGTAGTATTGTTGAATTTGACGTGTGACAAGATTGTCTATTTCTTATCTTGGTATTGATGAAAAGAGTTGATAAAATGCCGTACATTGTCATAAGCAGTTCATTTCAGTATTTAAATTTTTATTGCACGATTTTTTTACTACAAATACGTCTTGTTTGTGTTTTGTTTTGACAGTACTTGTGCTTTGTTGTTGTCAGCAACACATTCATTTGATTTGCAAGCATAAAGTCGGCGACACTAAATGTTTTAAAATAAAATGAATGTCTTGAAGTGGGTTTAAAATGCATTCACTTTCACTCGAAATTGATAGTGAATACGGCATGTCATGTTTTATATGTCGATTTAACGTTTTAAATTTCACATTTTTCGATCATTGCGAAATAACATGTGAATCAAATACCTGGAATTCTTGGTGGAACTTTGTAGTATTGTCGGATTTGAAGTGTGGCATGATTGTCTACATCTGCAAAAATAAAACATTAGTAGTAGTCGAACGATTAATTACCTATGAACATATTAATTACGTTGATTCTGGAACACGAAAAGAGTTTGAATGATTCCTAAGGACATTGCCACTCATTGTTTGTCTCTTAATCTTGCTAGTTTAAATTATACAAATACCCTGCGGGAAAAAGGTGTCAATTGGTCTAAAACTACCTATCACGTGACCGGTACCATTGGTACCGATTAAGGACAGATTCTTGAAGAACAGTTCTGTGAATGGTCTAAAGGTCTGCATGGGGAGATGGATCGTGTCAATGCTAAATATGTCGCTAGTGGAGCGAAAAGCCACTTGGTGGCGTCATATCCACGAGATTTATTTACACGCTGCAACTAATGCGTCTATAATTCGTAGACTGTTTTTCGATACTGCATTGATTTAAATTCAGCATGTCTTCCAAGTAATTGTAATGAACTGGAATAAGTAATGAAATTTGAATGCTTGAAGAAGAAGGTAAAATAAAATATAATGTAAAAGTAAAATGAAATAAAATAAAATAAAATGAATGTACCAGTGATACCGATCACAGAACAAGATTTTTGAGGTCTCGTTCTGTGATAGGTCTAAAGGTACCGGTCACAGAACACGATTTTGAAGACTAGTCCTGTGATAGGTCTAAAGGTCTGCTGGAGGTGTTAATTGACCCCTCCCTAAGACAACTCCATGTTAAAGTTGCCGGTGGGTTTCATATAAAATAACCAGAACTAGCACCAATTAACTATCTCCGAGGAACCTGTCACGTGCCTAGTCTAGGACTGGTTCGTTTCCCCGTAGGGTAGTTATAAAATTTACTCATTTTAATAATACTTTAATTCTATTTGCATTTATGATAAGTTTATAATAGGTGTTTCGGACATCGACCAGCTGTTCGTACGTCAATTCGAAATTGCTCTCTTTCATCTGTTTTGCAATTCCGGATTTTACATAAAAACGAACGGATTGTAGAACATGCCTATATATCTCAAAAACTACAGACAATTTGAAGAAACTGAAGCCATTTTCCAAATATACGTTAAAAATATTCAAGAATTGTTGCAACATACATTTTTTTTTCATTACAAAAAATACATAAAAATTAAGAAAAATTCATCTGAAATGATCATCGAAATATCATCTATAACACAGAAAAAAATATCATCATCATATTGATGAATTTTGTTCTTGAAGCCATAATTATTGTATTGAAAAACGATTCATAATATTGAAAACTACAAAACATCATCAATACGATTTTAGTTCAATGAACGAAATCATCAATATGATGAATACTGGTAGTTGGTAAAATTTTCCTTGATATTTTTTTGTGTGTATTTAACAATTAAATAATATATACTTTGTAGGAATTATAAATATATAGAAATTGGAAAGACAAATTTTTGTGTTTAAGAACATCACATTGAACATTAAAAACATTATACTGCAATTCAATGAATGAAATCATTCACATGATGAATCTGATAGTTTATGAAAAAATTCATAATATTTATGAATAAAATTATCATATTGCAAGAGCATTTAAATTAAATCAAAACAAAATAATGGACATTTTTTAGAATTTCAAAAGGGTCTGTTTTAAGGAAATCAAATTTGAAGTGCCACATGTTCATGAGTGATATTTAAATTAATATGGTTTTATGAATAAATTCATCAATATGATGTTCACATTTTCATTAATATGATGAAATGGATGCTTCGAATAATTAGCAATTAAATGTTATAAATCCTTTAAGAATTATAATTTGAGAATTTATAAATTGAGACAAATTTGTGTTTGTAATTTGATGTTACTAAAAATATTGAAAATGAAAAATATTTAAAAAATAAGATTTTAGTTCAATGAAAGAATTCATCAATATGTTGAATCCAGGTAGTTGGTGAAATTTATGATAAAATTTTTTGTGTGCATGTTTAGAAGTTACGCCTTGAATAAAGCATTTTTTATTTGCTTTAAAATGAAACCTCAAAAACTATAAACAACTACTTATACAAATGTGATTTTTGACCTATTTTTTGTAATTATGAACTACTGTATAACTGGAAGTAGTAGGCGGAAAAATAATAAAACAATTGGTCAAAGCATATCTCGATACGCTTAATCAGTTACCCAAATTTCATTGAAATCAAAAAGTGTGAGTGTCCAACCCCTTGTCAATTTCTCGTGCAATGGCTCATTTATGTTTCATTTATTCCTTTTATTCAGTTGACATACAGAAAACAGCATATTTTATTGCAGACTCATAAGTTCCGCATTAAAATGAGTTATAAATGCTTTATGTTTGCAATATTCAGTTACAGTCATTACGTAGGAACGTTAACGATTTGAACATGCAGTTCAAAATATTTAATCAAATTATTTTCTTATCATTTTTAATAAACGAAATACAAGGAAACATTTTACAACCGGTGACAAGCCATGGACAAGTTTTAAGTGACTTATTAGAGGAAATATGGATGGATAAATATTATGAGACGCTTTTAATTGAAAACTGTAAAATGAACACACTAGATCAAATATATATGGAAACGTTTAAAATGCCAGTTTCGATATTGGATGGAATTACACAAATCGATTGGGTAGCAAATTATAATAAAGAAATCTTAGTATTGAAGTGTTTAAATGAGAAATACGAATTGACAACTTTGGCACACAAATTGCAACATATGAGACATACAAGAGTTGTACTCCAACTAAATACAGACGAAAATCAGAATAATTCAGTACAAAAACTGAGTGAGATTGGTAAAATGTGTGCAAAACTACAACTAATAAGTATTTTAATGATATTTAATGACTTTCACAATACCAAAAAATACTACAACTTTGAGTTGTTTCCAAAGTTTCATTTAAAAGAGCGACACATGGACGATGTACATAAAGTGTACTTTAGAAATATTTTGAGCAATCTTTATGGTCATCCATTGTACACATTACCGGATCAGAATTTTCCACGTTCCATAGTTTTTAACGGATCCGACGGCAGACAACGTCTTTCGGGTTATATTGGCAAATTGATGTTAAATTTTGCGCATACTTTAAATGCCACACTTACATATCCGCATTCTGTTGAAATTGGTGTCCATATTTATACGCGTGATTTAGCGAATTATACGCAAACTGGAATTTTTGATATCGCTACTGGACTTGCAAGTCCTAAATTACAATTGAATATATATGAGTACTCTACACCGGTAGAGATAACGAGATGGATGGTCATGTTACCGTTGCCACAAGCGCTTCATGTCAACGAAATGCTCATGAAGGTATTTCGATCGGACGTATTTGTTTTGATCTACATTTTGGGTGGTACATTGTCATTAACACTGACCGCATCTATATATTTTTTGAGAAATCGACAACGGCCTGGCATCTGGGAGGTACTTCTCAATGACAAGGTACTTCGTGGTATATTAGGTCAAAGTTTTCCTATGCCATGGCGTGCTGCCATCGATTGGAGAATTCAATCACTTTGTTTTTTTATTTGCCTTACAGGACTTTTGGTAACTGCATTATTTGATGCTTTTCTCCAGACTTTTCTAACGCATAGTCCAACTGAACAGCGAATTGATACCTTCGATCAACTACTGGAGTCCAATTTAAAAATATTTATCGAAGAACGTGAATTAGTGCCGCTGAAAATTGCACGAGGTGAAGAGTTTTGGATAAAGTATCGAAATGCTTTCGATGTTACAAATAATTGGGGACAGTTTCTGAGACGACGTAGTGCCCTTAATATTTCGAATGCCTATCCGGCTACTTCATCCCTGTGGTCTTTGGTGGAACAACAGCAGGTGAATTTTGAACAAAAACTATTTCGCACTAGTCCGAAAATGATTTTAGATGAATGGATATTATTTTGTTTACCAATTATGGAAAATTCAATGTATATGGAACCTCTTAATAGATACATTATGTGTTTACACGACAGTGGTCTCATTCAACAGTGGAAAGTAAGAACTTTTCTCGATATGGTGGCAAATCGTGCGATGTCTTTAAAAGATATTAGTAACAAAAAGCAATTTCAAGTATTGGTTATGAAAGATTATGATGCAGTGTGGATTTTATATTTAGTAATAATCGGCATTAGTTTTGTGGTATTTCTTGTAGAGTTGTTAGTGTTTCGTATTAAGAATAGGAAGATAAGAAAATTGAAAGTTCAGTCAGTTTTTATTGAAAGTTAAATAAATATTATTACAGAGCAACTTTAAAATTTGTTTATTGAAGATAAATTTGAAATATTGTATGAATTATTATTCGGCACAAGCAAAAAGGATATAAGAGCAATAAATAATTTATTACCATTTTGATGATTGTCTTTTATTTCTCGATAATCTAATCAGACAAAGTTTATCTCTTACAAATTTTAATTTCATCTGAAAATCTTCGTATAACTATTGAATTAAAATCATGTACTTAGTAGGTATATCTAAAGTTACTGAAACTTATAATAAATATTTATTTATAAAAAACTGAATAATGTGTTTTATTTAAGTTTATTGATTTTATTCAATTTAAATTATCATATACACAGACATAAAATGTACATCATATTGATGAATTCCGTCCTTCAAACGATGATTCATTGTTTTGAAGAACCATTCATAATATTACTGACTAACGACATAAATGTTATGGATGTGATCATAAATATGATGAACGTTTGGTAACTGTCGAAAAACTGTTCTTCAATATGATGAACTTTATGTGAAGAATACGTGTCATCATATTAATGAACAAAAACATAAAATACAACATATATGTTCTTCATATTGAAGAATGTTGTTCATTAAATCAAATTTCAAACAAAATACTTATTTTCCGTTCATTATTTGCCGTACTTCTCAGTTTTCAAGTAGGTCTTGCATATTGTTTCTTATAAAATGCTCTTCGAAAAATTTGTTTTTGGAACATTTTTTTTTTTCGTATTTATTTTTTCGGAACAATTTTTTTTGTCTGAAACATTTTTTTTTTTGGATAATTTTTTTTTTTAATTTGATTCTGTTATTTTTAAATAAAATTTTTACAACACTTTTTTTTCGAATTATTTTATAGTTTTTTTTTCTTCTCAAAAAAATTATGAACAAATTCATCATTATGACAATTCAAATTCATTGTATTGCATATTTTGTTCATATATGTAACGAATGCATTCATTAATATGTCATTTAATGAACGGAGGTATCAATATGATGAATCTGGTAGTTGATGAAAAAATTCATAATATTTATGAATAAATTCATCATATTGGAGAATTTTTATTCCGTGTACTTAATGGGTCATATTAATAAAAAAAAGTATTTACATTTTAATAATAATAATAGTTTGGCGCTACAGTCCTGTATAGAACTTCGGCCGAGCTCTCGCACCATTTTGAGCTGTGCGTGTTATATTTGTACTCAAAGTGGTGGGACCTACACAGAAAAAAATGTACATCATATTGATGAATTCCGTTCTTCAAACCATTCATAATATTAATGACTAACGCCATCAATGTTATGAATGCTATCATAAATATGAAGAACGCTTGGTAACTGTCGAAAAAGTGTTCTTCAATATGATGAACTGTATGTGAAGAATACGTTTCATCATATTAATGAACCAAAATATTAATTACAACATTTATGTTCATCATATTGAAGAACGCTGTTCATTACACCAAATTTCTACCAAAATATTTTTTTTTTCGTTCATTTTTTGCCGTACTTCTTAGTTCTCACGTAGTTCTTGTATGTTATTTCTTATATAATGCTTGCTCGACATGCATAAATAAGTAAAATGTTTTATAATATATTTATTATAATTACTACTTTTTATTAATAAAAAGTTATATTTATAAAAAATATATTTTTGAAAAAAATATTTTTTTCGAACAATTTTTTTTTCGAAATTTTTTTTTTTCGAACCATTTTTTTTCGAATATATTTTTTTTTTCGAACAATTTTTATTTCGAACTAATTTTTTTTCGAAAATATATTTTTTATAAATATAACTTTTTATTAATAAAAAGTAGTAATTATAATAACAATTTTTTTTTTCGAAAAAAAAAATTTTTCGAACCAATTTTTTTTTTCGAACAATTTTTTTTTCGAACATAAAATTTTTTTTTTGGAAAAATGTTTTTTCGGAACTATTTTTCTTCCCTAAAATTTTTTTTCTGATAATTTTTATAAATTTTTTTTCTGTTATTTTTTAAATAAAATTTTTACAACACTTTTTTTTTGATTTATTTTATAAAAAAAAATTTTTTTTGAAAAAATATTATGAACAAATTCATCAATATGACAATTCAAATTCATTGTATTGATTATTTTGTTCATATATATAATGAATGCATTCATTAATATGTCATTTAATGTACGGTGGTATCAATATGATGAAACTGGTAGTTGGTGAAAAAATTCATAATATTTATGAATAAATTCATCATATTGAAGAATTTTTTTTTCTGTGTACAGTTTATTGCCGAATCCGAACGGCGGGTGAGAGCTTTTCATAGGCAATTTTTTACTCTCGTAGGTTTGCCATTTACTGACGAGAGGTAGCGCGGTATAGAAAAATGTTTCTATGAAAAGATGTTGTTAGCCCCAGTCCAGGCTTGAACCGGGAACCTTTCGGCTCGCAGTCCAACGCACTAACCACAGAGCTACCGCGGCTACATTTTAACAAGTTAAAATTTTTTTGAGCAAATATTTTATTTTATTTCAGATATTTTAACTACCAATTTAAAATTGTTATTCTTTCAAACATTTGCTTACATTTTTGAGTAAAGTCGTTATTTATTAATATGACCCAATATTTAGCATATATTTTGGAATTAAAAATTACAATTTATATAGATAGCATTCTATAAACCTACATTTTATATTCAACTTATCGTCGGTTATACTGCAATACTGGCTATTTGCATTTTCGAATACTGCTTACAAAATCAATTTTACAGTTAAAAAAAAATATTGTATCATTCGAAATCAAAGTATGTCATAACTTAAATTGCATTTATGTAATTTATCCGATCAACATATTATTTAAAACAGGATTTTAAGACATAATGGGTCATATAAATAAAAAAAAAGTATTAATTTTTTTGAGCAATTTTTTTATTTTATTTCAGAATTTTTATAGTAAATGGTAAGTTTAACGTTTTTATTAATTCCTACCAATTTAAAATTTTATATTTTTGAACATTAGCAAATAGTTTTTAGTATTTTAATTAAATGAAATGCGAAACGTTTTGACAATTCGGAGCATTTGCTTCAAGTTTTGAGTAAAGTCGATTTTTATTTATATGACCCAATGAGGCGTAATTTTGACATGTTACACGGAGAGACAAAAATTTTAAATTCCAGTAGGTATCAAAAATATACGGTGTAATATACAGCAAAATGGAAAAATTCTTACCTTAAAAAAACAGATCGACTTAGTTGTCTAAAAGTAACTAATTGGAATTATTCTTATAATGCAGAAAATAATTTCTTAGGTATCAGAAAATTAACTAAGTGGAATTATTCTAATTATGCAGATATTAATTTCTTAGGTATAAAAAATGGAAGTGGAATCATTATTGATAATGCAGAATCAATGTCTTATGCCTGGTTTTCACTATGTCACTTTGTGTCATTTCATGTTCGAAAATTTCGAAAATTTCTCAAATTTGTTGTTTATCGACAGTGCAAAGATTAAAAAAAATGCCAGCATATTGGTATTTTGATTTCGTGAGACATGGTCATTACCAAAATTTTAATTTTGGATAGTTTCTACGTGACAATGTAAAGAAAACAAAATAAACAAATATATATTTTAGGTGAATTTCACGAAATCTATTTTTTTAATTTTTGACAAAAAAAAAACAGATCACTTGGGAAATTTCAAAGTAGGTATTATTATGATAGATATGATTATCAAAATTATATTCGGTCTAAGCCGACTATAAATACCCTACACATATGTGTGGTTACCATTCAAAGTGGTATATAGGTCACCAGGGTATACGAATCCTGAAAATAACTACAAACTTTCAATCGCCATATTGACCAACCAATTTGTAAATATGATACCCATATTTACAAATTGGTAGGTATAACGAATTTCGATTTTTTTTCTTGGGAACCACAAGTCTTTTCGCCGGAAAACATTATTTTCATGTATTTGAGCATCATGTCAAAATATATATGACCAAAAAAATGTACCTAAGCACGTATACAATAAAATTGATATGCAGATGTACATTTTTTATGAGGTATTTGAACATAAGTGGACGGTTCTCAGGTCACAATAGACAGATCATTTTCTTGTTCAGACAGATTTGATATATAAGTAATTTAAATCTAAAGTTTTATTGCTCTAGCTCTTTTACTTTTTCTATAATCGTGATTTCAACAGACAGAAGGACAGACGGACATCGCTTAATCGACTCAGGAGGTCATGCTGATCAAGAATATATATACTTTTCCATACCGGAGATGCTTTCTTCAGGGTGTTACAAATGGCGTTCAAAACTGAATATACCCTTTCACTCTTAGTGTAGGGTATAAAAATGTGTACTTATTTTTTCCATACGGTGAAAATCGCAAAAAAAATTCAAAATGATTCGATCGTAACAAGATATATGTCAAATTAAAAGTAATTAAAAACAAAAGAATTTGGAATAATTAGCTTACGGTGAAGGTGTGAAAAAGGTCCATAAAAGTGTAAACGAGTTGGGAAAGTTAGGTCACATGGGTAAGTTCGGTCACATGGGGCGGATTTTTATAGTCGGTCGGGCCCGACTATGGAATACCCTACACCTTTGGTAGGGATATTAATGTAGGATATTTAATTGCATACCTTAATTTTAAAGATTTTAATTATGCTGAACCTCCCCACCCTCAGAATATTATTCACATATCAGAAATTTACGTCTTATATCCCCATAAATTAAAAAATTTATATAAAGTATAAAAAACTAAAATAAAAAATTAAAAATATAATTGGGCGGACCACGCCTATATTTAAAATTTTGAAAGTCTAATATTTCATAGATTTGATTTTAATAATTTACGGATTAAATTTCCACTATGAAAACCCAGGAAATAATGAAAAAAAAGTGGGCGGATCACGCCCATTTTTGGACCACATATTTTTAAGTGAATTCTAACAATACCTTTTAAATTTTATAACTATAATTTGAATAATTTTCGAGTTATTAGTTTCGAAAGAGTTATATAAAAGTGACTTGTATGGGAGGTGGGTGTGTCTGTTGACCGATTTGGCTCATTTTAAAACTCAGTTCCTACTTTTGGCTAAGATATATTGAGACGAAATTTCATCGCGTTCTGATCAGTATTTCTCAAGTTATTCTGTGTTCGGTCAGCAAGACGGACTGACAGACAGACAGACGGACATGGCTAAACGGACACGGGTAGTGATGCTGATCAAGAATATATATACTTTTCCATACCGGAAACGCCTCCTAAGGGGCGTTACAATATATGCACAAAGTTAATATACCCTGTACCTCATAGGTGTAGGGTATAAAAATGGCCCGATTGTAACAAGATATACATCAAATTCAAGGGAATTAAAAAATAATAACAATTTTGAAAAAAATTCTTTACGGTGAAAATCACAGAAGAATAAAATTGAAAAAATAACTAAAGACCAAAAAATTGAAATATATTTTTTTCAAAATACAATTTCAATTTATATTGAAAATTTAAATTTTTAATAAAAAAAAGTGATTTTTTTAAGAAATCGAGTTTAAAATGTGTCCGTCTTATAGTGGGTTGTATAAAAAAAATCTCAGTCAAAAATCGTAATTTTCAGAAACTGAGTATACAGTTCTACTAGATTGTCGTTGAAAAGTAGAAAATCTGTTCCTACTTTTTGTTAAATTAGCAACTGCGTATAGAATTCTACCTTTTATTAAATCAGAATTGTGTATAGAATTCTACGTATATAGCAGAATTCTACCTTTTTATTTATAATAATATTCATAAATTGTATTTAGAATTTTATTAACTTTTTTTTTTTATATTAAATGACTTGTTTGAATACTTAAATTAATTGAATTGTTTCTTTTATTATTATTTAATTTAATTAAATCTAATGTATGTTGTCAGTCATATACACTTTCTTCTCTTCTGCTGCCTTTAATGTTGATTGATGAATAAACTTTCCGCACATTTCCCATTAGCATTGCATAGTGTATTCAGATAACAATGGAATGAATTCATAAAAAAACGAACATAAAAAACGAAACAGAAACCATACCAATATTCGAAGGAAAAGTGTTTTTCTATATTTATACCTTGAACATTCGTACATACAGAGACGCTTGCCTTCCTAGCTGTGCTTTGTTGTTCTATTCGTGAAAACACACACATGCATATTTTGATACCTAGGAAAAAAACATCTGCATATTCAGAGAAATTGTACTTAGTTACTTTGTTGATATCTAAGAATATAACGTCTGCATATCTAGAAAATTGGTGGTCTTAGTTACTTTCAACAGACAGATAGACAGACTAACAAATATATGGCGACCTCTAAAAACAAAGCATGAGAGTGAATATTACAGACAATGAACGATCGATGAAAGCAGCAAAATATACATAAACACGTGTTCTCCTTGCGAAGAATACATCAATAATTTTGCGTGCTATTTTTGGGTTTTAATACTCAATAAATTAACCCCTCAAAATCCAGTAGAATAAAGCTTGTTGACTTCTTTGAATGCTAAGTATTTTGCTTTCTTAATATTTAGATAATTAATTCTAGAATGTTAGTAGTATTTTATTGATATTAGTTACATTTTACTAATTTTCATATGAACCAAAATTTTCTCGTGTATCAGAATTTTGTTTCTGACGTTATGTTTATTAATTTTTCATAAGATTTCACTAAGTGATATAAGGGTTTTATTTGTTCTTTTTATTCAATTGTCATGACAAATTTAACATACAAAAAGCATAACCTTCGTAAATTAATATGTCCTGTAATATAGGCATGACAAGGCATTACAATGAGTTATAAATGCTTTATATTTACTGTATTTATTCACAGTCTTTATCTAGGAACGATAACGATTTGAATATGCAGTTGAACACATTTAATCATATTATTTTCTTACCATATTTAATACACGAATTACAAGCAAACATTTTACAAACGGGGACAAACCATGGAATTGTATTAAGTGAATTATTAGAGGAAATATGGATGGATAAATATTATGAGACGCTTTTAATTGAAAACTGTAAAATGAACACACTAGATCAAATATATATGGAAACGTTTAAAATGCCAGTTTCGATATTGGATGGAATTACACAAATCGATTGGGTAGCAAATTATAATAAAGAAATTTTAGTATTGAAGTGTTTAAATGAGAAATACGAATTGACAACTTTGGCACACAAATTGGAACATATGAGATATACAAGAGTTGTACTCCAATTGAATATAGATGGAAATCAGCACAATTCGATACAAAAACTCAATCAAATTGCTCAAATGTGTGCAAAACTACAACTAATAAGTATTTTAATGATATTTAATGACTTTCACAATACCAAAAAATACTACAACTTTGAGTTGTTTCCAAAGTTTCATTTAAAAGAGCGACACATGGACGATACACATAAAGTGTACTTTAGAAATATTTTGAGCAATCTCTACGGTCGTCCATTGTACACATTACCTGATCAGAATTTTCCACGTTCCATAGTTTATAACGCATCCGACGGCACGCAACGTCTGTCGGGCTATATTGGCAAATTGATGTTAAATTTTGCGCGTACTTTAAATGCCACCCTTACATATCCGCATCATGTTGAAATTGGCGCCAATATCTATATGCGTGATTTAGCAAATTATACGCAAACTGGAATTTTTGATATCGCTACTGGACTTGCAAGTCCTAAATTACAATTGAATATATATGAGTACTCTACTCCGGTTGAGATAACAAGTTGGATGGTCATGTTACCGTTGCCACAAGCGCTTCATGTCAACGAAATGCTCATGAAGGTATTTCGATCGGACGTATTTGTTTTGATCTACATTTTGGGTGGTACATTGTCATTAACACTGACCGCATCTATATATTTTTTGAGAAATCGACAACGGCCTGGCATCTGGGAGGTACTTCTCAATGACAAGGTACTTCGTGGTATATTGGGTCAAAGTTTTCCTATGCCATGGCGTGCTGCCATCGATTGGAGAATTCAATCACTTTGTTTTTTTATTTGCCTTACAGGCCTTTTGGTAACTGCATGATTTGATGCTTTTCTCCAGACTTTTCTAACGCATAGTCCTACTGAACAGCGCATTGATACATTCGATCAACTACTGGAGTCCAATTTAAAAATATTTATCGAAGAACGTGAATTAGTGCCGCTGAAAATTGCACGAGGTGAAGAGTTTTGGATAAAGTATCGAAATGCTTTCGATGTTACAAATAATTGGGGACAGTTTCTGAGACGACGTAGTGCCCTAAATATTTCGAATGCCTATCCGGCTACTTCATCCCTGTGGTCTTTGGTGGAACAACAGCAGGTGAATTTTGAGCAAAAACTATTTCGCACTAGTTCGAAAATGATTTTAGATGAATGGATATTGTTTTGTTTACCAATTATGGAAAATTCAATGTATATGGAACCTCTTAACAGATACATTAGGAATGTACACGATAGCGGTCTCATGCAACAGTGGAAATTAAAAACGTTCTACGATATGGTGGAAAATCGTGTGATATCTTTGAAAGATATTAGTAACAAAAAACATTTTGAAGTATTGGCTATGAAAGATTATGATGCGGTGTGGACTATATATTTCCTAATAATCGGCATTAGTTTTGTGGTATTTCTTGCAGAGTTGTTATTGTTCCGTTTGAAGAATGGTTATTGAGAAATAAATATTGTTTGTTCGTGAAAATATTATTTGATTGAGAAAACCAAGAATTCATTCGATTTTTATTGAAAGCTAAATAAATTTATTAAGCCAGTTAAAATATAATGTATTTTTATGTTATTTATTAAGAACCAATTTCAAATAATTTAAGAATTATTGTTATTTACAACTAAGAAAGAATTGTTTAATACATCAAAAATAAATTATTACAAACTTTATAATTTGATTGCTGTCTTTTAATCTAATCAAATCTTCCAAAAATGCTACTGTCATCAAATCAATTGCATTAAAATCATATAGGAAGTAGACAAACCTCTGCAGTGTTCGAATGCAGGTATTCCCAGCTCATTCGGACCATGTTGTTTGGTTTTCATAAGTGAAAATGTTCATTGTTATTGTGAATGTAATCAAACATTGGACTAATGTGGTATAAGAAAGAAAACTTCTACAGAAATTGACACTTTTTTCCGAAATACTAAAACAATTACTTTCAATTCGAATATTAAAATATTACACGGATAGAAAAGATTTGTTTGAATATGCTTGAATGTAATTATAACGTAATTCGAAATCACAATATAAATATTGGGAGTAATATCTAATTATATTGTAATTGAATTGTATTATTATTTTGTTCAGATTGAAATATTATTATACGATATTTAAACATAAATTGCTTTAATCGCGGTTTTACATGAATTTACTATATTAATGTTTCTGTAGAAATATATATATGTTTCATCAGATATTAATATATGTATGTTTGATATTTCTGCTATTTAACACACCCAACGTCAATAAAAGGTTCTTTGGATTATATGTATTTGGTTATTCTTGATTGTTACTGGATGAAAACGAATTTAAAATTAATAGCATTATTTTGATTATATATATGTTTGGCATTACGAAGTCACAATTAAAGAACAACGCTGCATACTTTTAGCACTCAGTAACACTCACATTAATACTTTTCATATAGTTCAAAAGTTCTTTTTGGTGGAAGAATTTGTTTAAGTACCGCCAATTACTGTTAATACGAGATAGTGACTGTTTGTGAAATTCCCCATTCATCCGTAAAGTAATAATAATAATAATAGTTTGGCGCTACAGTCCTGTGTAGAACTTCAGCCGAGTTCTCTCACCATTTTAAGCTGTGCGTGTTATATTTGTACTCAAAGTGGTGGGACCTACAGTTTATTGCCGAATCCGAACGGCTGGTGAGAACTTTTCATAGGCAATGTTTTACTCTCGTAGGTTTGCCATTTACTGACGAGAGGTAGCGCGGTATAGAAAACTGTTTCTATGAAAAGATGTTGTTAGCCCCAGTCCAGGCTTGAACCGGGGACCTTTCGGCTCGCAATCCAACGCACTAACCACTGAGCTACCGCGGCTCCGTAAAGTACTGAACTCAAAATAGGAACAATAGATGGAAATAAAATTATTAGGTATAAATAAAATACATATGTGTAATAAAAATAAAATGCAAGTTTAGGTTTACAATTATATAATATAAATAAAAAAATGTAATTTAAAAATAGGTAAAAAACGAATATTGTATAATGAAGATATTAGCCTAAATTTACTACATTTACTTTAGAATTAAATGTAAACATAAATATGTTTAGATGTAAATAACATGTTTTTCACATTCAAACATATATATATTTGCAAGAACGCCGAAAATTATTCATTCTGAACATAAATATGTTTGAACGAAAATAAAAATATATTTCGCTGTTATTATAGTAATGTTTGAAAATGAAATAATACTTTTGTTTGCATAAAGCTCCAAAGATATGTGTAATGCCTGCAAAATTATGTTTGGGAGAGCCCTTTTTTTTGCAGCGTGTAGTTTAACTTTTTTCCAGTAAATTTTAAATGTTTTTTGAAGTGTATTTAAACAACTTTATTTAACAAAAAAAATGTGTGAGAAAATCACTAACCATAACAAAGTTTCGGAGTTCTATTACAATATGTTTGCACTTTGTTAACATGAGGCATTCCACAGAAAACGTTACCAAGGTGTGATATATTAAAGTTAAACCTATTGATTCCGTTTAATGATGTTTAGGTTAAGAAATACTTCTAATTTCATATTCTGTGATGAGAATTTACCAAAATGTATGGCAAATGTGTTTTTTTCTCAATTAAAGTCAAATATTTTGTTCAATTTACCATTCCTACCAATAAAATTTGTTCTTTTTCATCAAAAAATTGCAATTCATAAATTGATTTTTCATGTATATTTGTATAGAATTCGTACAGGTAACGCCCGTCACAAAATGTGTAACACCCGTCACACAGAATTTTGTTACAGAGGAGAGAACTCCCATTATTAATGAAGTATTTGAGAAATATGTCATCTCCATAGTCCGATTAATTTAGCTAAAATTTAATACTTTGTGGAGTAAACTCTGTTTTTTTGAAAAAGTACGTATAACGCCCGTCACACCATTTAAATTTGTAGAAAGTTATAGGACCTATTGCAAATGTTTTTTTATACATGCATAGAGAACCATAAGATCTTTCCTTTGCATCTTAAATATATATCAATCCTTTTTTATTTATCAATTGAGAAGGTTTTTAATCGTACGAATGTAACGCCCGTCACAATGTAATGCCCCACATTTTATTAATTTTTCTTGCTATTGGGACAATTCACTCATTTAAATATTTGTCAAAGTAAAAAAAAATAAAGAATGGACTTTTGTCTGGCTAAATAGTGAAATCTATATATACATATATAACTCTTTTTCCGTTCGTCTGTTTGTTTGTCAGCTATGCAAACGTACACCTGTGTACGGATTTACTTAAAATTTGAAATATATATGTCCTACAGACCCAGGAGAAGGTCATTATATAGTTTTCGTTGACCACGCCCACTTTTACGTAATTGTTTTTTTGTTTTTCTGAAAATTTGCTTTACTACACGGAGGGAAAAAAGTTCTAAAATCCAGAAGGAATCAATAAGTTTACGGAGTGATATACAGCTAACCGAAAATTCTTAATTTCAAGAAATGGATTTTCTTAGTTGTCAAAAAACTAACTAAGTAGAATTATTCTTGAATTCAGTTATTTATTTCTTAGGTATCAAAAAAGTAACTAAGTAGAATTATTCTTGAATTCAGTTATTAATTTCTTAGGTATCAAAGTTGTTGTTGGTGTTTTCGTCCCAAAATTTAATGAACACTTGTTCGTATAGTTATTGTTTTTTCGATCTTGCTTTGTCGCTATTATATTTTGTTTTGCTTTGTCCGTCTGTCAGCCCCATCTGTTTGTGTGTCTGTCTGTCGATATGTTGAAAGAAACTAAAGGCAATTATTTCGAAGCTAACATAAAAAAAATATATTTAAGTTAATTTATTGTTTATATCGAATTTTATTACCTATATGTATTTTCGTATATTAAATGACTTCTTTGAATACTTAAT
This sequence comes from Dryomyza anilis, assembly GCA_951804985.1. Classification (NCBI taxonomy): domain Eukaryota; kingdom Metazoa; phylum Arthropoda; class Insecta; order Diptera; family Dryomyzidae; genus Dryomyza; species Dryomyza anilis. Next base: position 26,158,680 of record OX638133.1, read on the forward strand.
GTAATTGAATTGTTTATTTTATTTGTATTTGTATTATTATTATTTAATTTATTCTATGTATGTTATTCTGAAGCCATTTACTTACCTTTTACACTTTCGTTTGTTATGAAATCAACTTGGTATTTATGCGAAATTGAATCTCAATTTATGTTTACGAACTGAAACCACACCAATATTCGTAGGAAAACTCGTTTTTTCTATTTTTATATCTTTAACATTCCTACATACACAGACGCTTGCTTGTCTGGTTGTGCTTTGTTAATCTATTCGTGAAAACACACACATGCAAACATTGTATATCATGCCGTTTTTGGATACCTAAGAAAACAAAAAATTTACAATCCAGAAAAATTGTACTTAGTTACTTTTTTGATACCTAAGAACTTAATGTCTGAATATCGAGAAAAATTTAGCTTAGACAGACAGGTAGACTAACAAACAGGTGGCGACCTTGCAAAACAAAGCATACAGACAGATGAAAACAGACAGATGAAAACAGACAGATGAAAACAGATACAGATCGAAGAAAACAACAACAATACATGAACACGTGTTCTTTTTGCGAAGAATATAACAACAATTTTGGTTGTTCTTTTTGGTTTTTAATAATCAATAAATTAACTTCTGAAAATCCAGTTGAATAAAGTTTGTTTACTTTTTTGACAACTAAGTAATATACTTTCTTGATACAAATTCAAAAAAAGATGACAAATTCTTGAATTTTACTAGTATTTTATTGATAATAGTCATTATATAATTTTTTTTTGTTCTGACCGAATTCTTCCCGAGTTTTAGAATTTTATTTCCTCCGTGTAGGTACCAGTAGACATCTATTCGTTGTTTTCACAAGGTTGGATGTTATCTCGATCTACTCGGGCATCGAACCAAGCCTTCGTTCTTAAGTCGCACTATACGTTTGTAGAACAATCTCCCTGCGCCTGTTTTTTTTCCAACATTGGCAAGTTCAAATTAAACGTCCACAACCACTACTCCATCGTTCCTCATTCCCTTTCACCTAGCATCACATATTACGATGAACACTGTGCATTATATGGGAGGCACCCCCTGAACATAGGTTAATTTTTTAAAAAAAGTATGTTTGAACCATTGTATCTCTGGAAATAGTGGGGGGAAAAAATTGGTCAATGCATATCTCGATAACCCAATCAGTTACCCGAATTCCATTTGAAATAAGAGAGGGTGAGTTCCCTACGTCTTGCTGATTTTTTGTGGACTGGCTTATTTATGTTTTATTTTGTGCTTTTTATTCAGTTAACATATAAAAAACAGCTTATTTTATTGTAGACTAATAAGTATTGTATAGCCATGACACGGTAATAAATTCTGTTATAAATGCTTTATATTTACTGTATTCACGCACAGTCTTTACCAAGGAACGATAACGCTTTGAACATGCAGTTCAACACATTTAATCAAATTATATTCTTATCATATTTAATAAACGAAATACCAGCAAACATATTACAACCGGTGACAAACCATGGTCTAGTTTTAAGTGAATTATTAGAGGAAATATGGATGGATAAATATTATGAGACGCTCTTAATTGAAAACTGTAAAATGAAAACATTGGATGAAATGCATGTGGAGAAGTTAAAAATACCAATTTTGATGTTGGATGGAATTACACCCATTAAGTGGGTAGTAAATTATAATAAAGAAATCTTAGTTTTGAAGTGTATAAATGATAAATACGAATTGGAAACAGTGGCACAGAAATTACAACATATAAGACATACAAGAGTTGTACTCCAACTGAATATAGATGGGAATCAGAAACATTCGGTACAAAAACTAAGTCAAATTGCTGAAATGTGTGCAGAACTACAACTAATAAGTATTATAATGATATTTAAGGACTTTCACAATACCAAAAAATACTACAACTTTGAGTTGTTTCCGAAGTTTCAAATACAAGAGCAGCATATGGACGATGTACATAAAGTGTACTTTAGAAATATTTTGAGCAATCTCTACGGTCATCCATTATACACATTACCTGATCAGGTTTTTGGACGTTCCATTGTTTATAACGCGTCCAATGGCACGCAACTTCTGACGGGTTATGTTGGCAAATTAATGTTAAATTTTGCACGTATTTTAAATGCCACCCTTACATATCCGCATCCTGTAGAAATTGGTGTCAATATCTATTTGCGTGATTTACCAAATTATACGAAAGCTGGAATTGTTGATATCGCTACTGGTCTATCAACTCCAAAATTTGAATTGAATATGCATGAGTTCTCTTCACCGGTAGAGATAACGCGATGGATGGTCATGATACCGATGCCACAACCGCTGCAAGTCAACGAAATGTTCATGAAGGTATTTCGATCCGACGTATTTGTTCTGATCTACATTTTGGGTGGTACATTGTCATTGGCACTAACCGCATCTATGTATTTTTTGAGAAATCGACAACGGCCTGACATCTGGGAGGTACTTCTCAATGACAAGGTACTTCGTGGAATACTAGGTCAAAGTTTTCCTATGCCTCGGCGCGTTGCCATCGATTGGAGGATTCAGACAGTTTGTTTTTTTATTTGCCTTACAGGCCTTTTGGTAACTGCATTATTTGATGCTTTTCTCCAGACTTTTCTAACGCATAGTCCTACTGAACAGCGCATTGATACCTTTGATCAACTACTCGAGTCCAATTTAAAAATATTTATCGAGGAACGTGAATTAGAGCCATTGACAATGGCACGAGGCGAAGAGTTTTGGATAAAGTATCGAAATGCTTTCGATGTTACGTATAATTGGCATCAATATCTCGAACAATTAATATCCCTTAATATTTCGCGAGCCTATCCAGCAACATCAGCAATGTGGTCTTTTCTAGAACAGCATCAATTGATTTTTGGGCAAAAACTGTTTCGTACTAGTTCGAAAATGATTTTAGACGAATGGGTGCTTTTTTGTATACCAATTATGGAAAATTCAATGTACATGGAACCACTTAACAGATTTATTATGAATGTACACGATAGCGGTCTTTTACAACAGTGGAAAGTTCAAACGTTCCTCGATATGGTAGAAAATCATTTTATATCTTCGAAAGATATTAGTAGCAAAAAACATTTTGAAGTATTGGCTATGAAAGATTATGATGCGGTGTGGACTTTGTATTTCCTAATAATCGGCATTAGTTTTGTGGTATTTCTTGTAGAGTTGTTAGTGTTTCGTATTAAGAATAAGAAAATAAGAAAACTGAAAAATCAGTCAGTTTTTATTGAAAGTTAAATAAAACAGAAACACTTTTAAAGTTATTTATTTGTATCTTATTATTGTAAATATATTTGAAATATTGTATTAATTATTATTATTTACAAGTAAGAAGGATATAATACAACAACAAATAAATTATTACAAACTTTTGAATTTTGATGACTGTCTTTTATTAATTACCTTCGATTTTATTTTCGTTTCGTGGGAAAAACATTTTTTTTAATATATTTGAGCAAACAAGTTTAGTTCGAGCGATATAAAGAAAAATGCACCCGTAGATGTCTGTTGTATATTATTTTAAAACATTTATTGTCGCCGACTGTGTGCTTGAAAATCAAATGTATGTGTTGCTCACAACAACAAAGCACAATTAGTGTCAAAACAAAATACAAACAAGACGTAGTTGTAGTGAAGAGGGCTATAATGATGTGCAATAAAAATTTAAATACTGAAATGAACTACTAATGACAGTGAGTATACAGTGCATTTTACATGTTTTTTATCAGTCTTACTCTAAGGAATTTTTATTAATATTAAAATATAGAAAAAATTCAAAATGTATAAGAAAATCATATAATATTTTAATTTAAGTATTTTATTCATCAAACAAGTTTTTTCATTATTTTATTTTTAAAATATTTTTTTTTTTGTTGGAGATATTGCTTTTCGGCAATGTGTTGTTTTTCTAGAACTTTTTTTTTGTAAAAATAATGTTTGAGAGTCTTGAATGTTTCTGTGCAAAATAATAGTAGTCCCTACTGAATTTATAGCCTTTACTTTTATTAGTGAAATTAATTGGAATAAAATGATAAAATATTTTATATATTTTGTGTTTTGATTTAATTGAATATAAGACCTACAAAACGATGTTCTAGTAAAAGACGAAAGGAATCCTAAAACTTGCATTCTGTCAAAAAAGAGTTGATAGATTATTCAAAATTATTAAGGATATTGTTGGTTACTTGTTGCTAAACTTAAAAATATATCAAAAATTCACTTGTTTGAATTTGACTAATGATTTGAGTAACAGATTCTGTGGCTGAAATCAAAGTAAATAAAATTCTTAGTGAGCAGATCAATAGATTTGCCATTCAAGAACAACTCATAGAACAACTTTTCCCTATGAGGATATCACAAATAAAATTTAAGACCTGGGAAAAAACTCAAGTTTCCTCCTGACAATTTTGTCTGGACCATTAGTATAATTTAGTATTGTCTAATCTAAAATATTAATTTATTGAAAGTTTATTGAAATAATCTTTGTGTTAAACAATGGAAAATGCTACTATATTTTCACATATAGATCAGGAAGATAGACATGTCGAAAAACTGAGGATTTCTTTGTTATATTTTACTAGGTCTTAAAATGTGATATTCTAATGTATAGGTGGCTACTACTATTTTTATGTGGACAGGTGTAAATACCGACAACAATATTACTGCCGTCGAACGCCGAACGGCAGATTTGTTATTGTTTTCAATGTTTATCTTCTCACTCGTTGCGCTCATTCGCTGTACTCACTGTATTCGTTTCATGTTCAGCGTCAGTATTGTCGTTTGGTTTTGTTTCTCAAAACATTGAATGTTCTGAAAAAAGTGTTGACACTATTTGACACCAATAAAACAAATACTGCAGTGAAATAAAGTCGCTGGAGAGACTTCACTATAATACTGTCGACTGGCATTGCAAAATGTACTCAATATTGTAGAGTGCACAATTTGCAGAGGGAACTTCAAATACATTTGTACAGATGCCTACACGGATAGAAAAGATTTGTTTGAATATGACGGACGGACGGATATTTGACCAAAAATGCAACATATTTGACCAAACAAATTTACCTGAGCACGTATACAGTAAAATTGATCTGTAGATGTAAATTTAATATGAGGTATTTGAATATAAATGGACAGATCACAGGTCACAATGAGCCGATCTCTCCAATTGTTTCGCACATACAGCGTAGGTATATTAGTAATCTAAGTTATAAGTTTCATTTATCTAGCTCTTCAATTGTTTAAGTAGTAGGGATTTCAACAGACAGTCAGACGGACGGATAGACAGACAGACAGACAGACAGATAGACGGACATCGCTAAATCGACTCAGGAGGTCATGCTGATCAAGAATATATATACTTTTCCATACCGGAGATGCTTCCTTCTGTGTTACAAACAGCGTACCAAACTGAATATAACCTTTTACTCTTAGTGTTGGGTATAAAAATGTATGTTGAAAAAGAGGAACAATTAAATATTGTACAAAAATATTATTAGAACTAAATAAATTCTTGTTACATTAATTTGAAATGTAAAAGTCAATATGTTTAAATGTTTTTCACATTCAAGCAACGCCGACAATATGCATTCTTAACATAAATATGTTTAAACGAAAACAAAAATATGCTTGGCTGTTATTATAATAATGTTTTGCAATGCAATAATACTTTTGTTTGCATAAAGCTGTGCGTGTTATATTTGTACTCAAAGTGGTGGGACCTACAGCTTATTTCCGAATCCGAACGGCGGGTGAGAGCTTTTTCATAGGCAATGGTTTTACTCTCGTAGGTTTGCCATTTACTGACGAGAGGTAGCGCGGTATAGAAAAATGTTTCTATGAAAAGATATTGTTAGCCCCAGTCCAGGCTTGAACCAGGGGCCTTTCGGCTCGCAGTCCAACGCACTAACCACTGAGCTACCGCGGCTACTGTCCAACGTAATTCAATTAAATGCATCAAAAATTTCTGACAAAGACAGTAATTAGTTCATGAATCCAAGAGGGTTTTTACAGTAAATGAAGATGTAAATCACAACATAATAAAGTAATATTGAATTAAGCATCAAAAGCGTTAATTGTACATATTTATTATTTCAATTACAAACAACAATTACGACCGATTACTATTAAATATAATTATATTTGAATATTTATGAATAATTTATGTCATTTTATTTGAATGATACGGTGAATCCTTTTATCGCTAATACAAGAATTTCTAATTGTAGACCATTTAGTCAAGTAAATATAAATATAGTTAAAGGTATGACTAGGCATTAAAATGGTTTATAAATGCTGCACATTAACGTGTTCACACATAGTCATAGAAGAGGATCCACGAAGTTTCGATTATGCATTTGAGTACATTTTATCAAATTCTTATATTACCTTATTTAATACATCAAATATGTGCAAAAATACTACAGCCGGTGGAAAATCATGGAATGGTCATACAGGAATTTGTAGAGGCTATACGAATGGATAAATATTATGAGACGCTATTAATTGAAAACTGTAAAATGAACACATTGGATAAAATGCATGTGGAGAAGTTAAAAATACCAATTTTGATGTTGGATGGAACTACACAAATTGAGTGGATTACAAGTTACAATAAAGAAATCTTAGTTTTGAAGTGTATAAATGATAAATACGAATTAGAAACAGTGGCACAGAAATTACAACATATAAGACATACAAGAGTTGTACTCCAACTGAATATAGATGGAAATCAGAACAATTCGGTACAAAAACTAAGTCAAATTGCTGAAATGTGTGCAGAACTACAACTAATAAGTATTATAATGATATTTAAGGACTTTCACAATACCAAAAAATACTACAATTTTGAGTTGTTTCCAAAGTTTAAAATACAGGAGCAGCATATGGACAATGCACAGAAAGTGTACTTTAGAAATATTTTGAGCAATCTTTACGGTCATCCATTGTACACATTACCTGATCAGATTTTTGGACGTTCCTTTCTGTATAACGCGTCCAACGGCACGCAACGTCTTTCGGGTTATATTGGCAAATTGATGTTAAATTTTGCGCGTACTTTAAATGCGACCCTTACATATCCACATCCCGTTGAAATTGGCGCCAATATATATATGCATGATTTACCAAATTATACGCAGGCGGGCATTATAGATATCGCTACTGGTTTGTCGAGTCCCAAATTACATATGAATATATATGAATACTCATATCCAGTGGAGATTACGCGTTGGATTGTCATGCTACCTGTGCCGCAACCACTTAAAGTCAACGAAATGCTCATACAGGCCTTTCGGTCCGACTTATTTATGCTTATCTATATTTTGGGTGGTACATTGTCGGTGACGCTAACCGCTTCCATGTACTTTCGAAAGAATCGACAACGTATGGGCATCTGGGATATACTTTTCAATGACAAGGTACTACGTGCTAACATCGATTGGAGAATTCAATCAATTTGTTTTTATATTTGCCTCACGGGGCTTTTGGTGACTGCATGTTATGGTGCATTCCTCAAGACTTTTCTAACGCATAGTCCTACTAAACAGCGCATTGATACCTTCGATCAACTACTCGAGTCCAATTTAAAAATATTTATCGAAGAACGTGAATTAGTGCCGTTGAAAGTGTCACGAGGTGAAGAATTTTGGAAAAAGTATCAAAATGCTTTCGACGTGACCAATAGTTGGGGACAGTTTCTGAGACAACGTAGTTCGCTAAATATTTCACATGCCTATCCGGCTACCTCATCACTGTGGTCTTTGGTGGAACAGCAGCAGGCGAATTTTGAGAAAAAATTATTTCGTACCAGTTCGGAAATGATTTTAGACGAATGGATATTGTTTGGACTACCAATTATGGAAAATTCAATGTATATGGAACAGCTCAACAGATTTATTAAGAATATGCACGCAGCCGGTCTCATGCAGCAGTGGAAAGTAAGAACTTTTTTTGATATGGTAGCAAATCGTGTGACATCTTTAAAGGACATTAGTGAGAAAAAACATTTTGAAGTACTGGTTATGAAAGATTATGAGGCGCTGTGGAATTTATATTTCTTAATAATAGGCATTAGTTGTATAGTATTTTTGATAGAGTTGTTTGTATTTCGTATTAAGAAGGGATATTTGTAGTTGAGAATTCAAAAAGAGTTTAGTTTCAGTAAACAAAAAATTCAAAAATTGATTTTAAAAATGCCAATTGTTCACTTACAAAAATCTTAATATATCTTTTGATTTTTTATCGATGAGCTCAATATTTGTACCAAATGCTAAGAAAATGTGAATCTATCAATTGGTATTTCAGCTTTAAAAATGTCTATATTACTTTTTGTTATAATTACGAACAAAGTTGAAATTTAAGATTTTCATAAAAATGTTTTTGGTAGTTTTTAGTTCTACAACGACGATATTTATTTTTATCTATATTTATGTTATTTATAGTTAATAAAGTTAAAATAATTTTATAAAAAATGTTATTAACAAGCAAGAAGAATATTTAGTTTACAAAAATTATATTATTAAATAGATTTCAAATTGCAAAAGCTCTCTTTTATTTATGAATCTTGCTAATTCATCCAGACAAAGTTTTTCTTGTACAAATTTTTCACTTCATTTCGTCTCCGCCACCACGTGCCAAATTTTTCACCTAAAAACACCAACGCAGCACCGCCGATTCCAAAGAAATATAAGCACCATATCCAATAGAAATCATATACACGCAATGGACCACCCGATGGAGTGTCCTCACTCAAGTCTTCCAAGTTCATGCGCCCGATTCGGACCATATCGTAAAAACTAAATGACAGCCACAATGATAACAATCCCGAGTCCTGAATTTGCAGTATTAAACGTTCCATGGCATCACGGTAATAGCTATTATTCCTGATCGGCATACTCATGTACATAAACTTCTTGATGCAGAAGTCGTTTGATCTGAAAAATATTTTCTTTTTGAATAGTTTTTGTTGCTCCGCAAAAACCGTCCAACGCTGTGAAATTACTGGATATATATACCGGGTATTAAGTTTACCTCGAATTTCAATAAAGTCATTCATGTCTATTAATTCAAAGAGATGTTTGTAACGTACCAACTGTGGATTGGGTATCTTTTCAATGAAGGCCATTTCTGCTCTGGGCATGAGTATTTTGAGATCCGTAGCTGCTACATCGTCGTACGTCTGAATGGTCGGTAATTTTGGAGGCTCTGTCAGAAAGGCCTGTAGATATGCCACATACATGGTATTAACCATGATACTGGTATAGCAAATAAGCATAAATACAAATTTCAAGCGCACCGATAGATTCTCAGGTACCGGAAATGACTGACCCAATATGCCCCGAAAACTTTTGTCATTCAGTAAAGCATTGATCAAGTCCATGCGACACTGCGGCCTCCATGTGAGCAGTGCTCCAAATATAATGACCAGTATTACCAAGACTAAAAATATATTTGGTTTTACAACACGTGTAAATATCTCATAAATGGGTACATCCGACGATATGGGTATCATGTAACAAAAATTGATTAACTCATATGGATAGGTGAGTTCGTTCATATTGCTTAACCCGAGAGCAGGTATTAGATTACTGCCTATATCGATCATTCCCATGCGGGTTAAATTTTGTATTTCCTTGTAGAATATAGTCTTGCCATCGGTCAATTCATAGAATCTGCTTAAAGTGGCATTATGTTTATGCAAAAATGTTTGCATCAGTTTAAAGACATAGCCAGTAACTTGACGTTTACCCTGCTCATCGATATAGAGCATGGTACGTGGATCCAAAAAATCTTCCTGCGTTCGTAATGGTGCACCCATCATATCACGTAATCTATCTGCGTAAATAATCCGAGTGTTTGTATTAAACGTATGCTCAAGAATTCCAGATCCCGTAATATAGCGACAACTAAGATAATTCTGCTCAATGCCAAAATCACTACCCAGGGCTAATATATTTAATATTTGATGTTCTGGTGTACTCTTACAGTAGACATCAAATTTGGATGTACAATTTTTAAGAACCTCGGTGAAAATTAATAACACTCTTATATTGGTTCTAACCGGAAACGGTTTAAGTTCTTGCAAAAACTGTTCTTGCACACAACTCACGAGGAGTATTTCATTGGGGAATTTTTCACGATATTCATATGTGGTATTTGGGTTTATTAGCACAACCGGCCACTGTAATTCTGGAAGTAAATCCACTATTGCACATTCTATATTTTCTTGCTCTATTTCACTACGAAAAATTACCAAAGTATCAAAAGGTTTTTCCAATTGTATGGCTTTAATAAATGTCCGTAAACTTGATATCGTTCTTTCTCTGATAGTATCTGTGGTTGGTGACCCTAACATAGCTGTGACAAAATGTAAACCACATACAATAGTGATTAGAATGAAACCAACAGTTTTTAGACCTTGTTCAGCCATGGTGATAATTGCACTGATTTGGTACTTGTTGAAAATGTAGCATTTAGTTAAAGGGCATGGCATGTACAATGGATTTTTAATTGGGTATGATTGTTTTCACCTCGTTCAGCAGTATGTGTGGAATTTTATAAAATGTTTACAAAACGTTTAAAGCTATCATAAAAATTAAAATATTTTTATTTTTTATAAAAATAATGGTAATATGTGTTAATCATAAACTTTTAGTACACGAAAATAAAGACAATTCGTACTTCAAAAAATATAATTTTGCAATATATCTTTGGAGCTTTATGCAAACAAAAGTATTATTTCATTGCCAAACATTATTATAATAAGAGCCAAATATATATTTGTTTTTGTTCAAACATATTTCTGTTCAGAAGGAATAAATTTTGGGGTTCTTGTAAACATACTTATGTTTGAATGTGAAAAACATTTTATTTACATGTAAACATATGTATGTTTACATTTTATTTTAATATAAGAAAGTAAATTTAGTGCTAATATCTTCATTACACAATTGTTTGGCACATATTGTTTGAATGTGAAAATATTTTATTTACTTGTAAACAACGGTATTTGGTCTAAAATTTGTTTTTTATTTCATTAATCGAATTAACAACAAAACACCAGCAACTCCAAGCAAAATTTTTTCTTTATTTTTTCTTTATTTTATTTGTAAAATATAGAGGGGAGCTTGGGGTAAAGTGGAACAAGTTTTGAAAAGTTCATTTGAATATTTTTTAAATTCTTTTAAAGAATCTATTCAATAGAATACCATTTATAAGTCTTCTAATGGATTTTTGACTGATGTTTCAAAACAGCTCAATTTCGGACATAAACAAAACAATGGTAATGCAAGAAAAAATGTAAAAAAAGTTTCAAATTATTAATATCTCAGTAACTATTTAAGGAAATACGAAAAATGAAGTGCAAGTTCGACAAGTTTAAATATTTCAAGTATAAGGCAGATATTTGTTTACATTAGTGATGATTACAAATTTTCTTGTTCTTGCATTTTTTTTTGCAAGAACAAAAACGAGAACAAGATCGAGATTTTGCAAAAAAAAAGAATAAGAGCAAGTGCAAGACTAAGACTAAGACTGCAAGAAAATGAAGACTTGCGTTTTTTTATGATTTTAATGTATTTATTATGTTTTTAAGGTAATAATGATATACAAAATAATTCATAATATTACTAAATATTGAACAACAAGTAACAATGGAAAGCGTGTAAAATATTTATGAACATGAACATTAATGAAGATGTGTGTTTTTTTTTGTTTTTGTCAATTCTAAAGAATATAAGCATCTTAAAAATAAGGCCTGTGAAGCACTTTTGAAGCGGTAAATAGCTTTAAAAGTGCTTCAAAAGTCACTTCAGAAAGACAAAACAGACAAAACAATGTTTTTTTCTCTTTTCTTCGCTAGCTAGTTCGTACATCGATTGTGCATATGCACTGTGCTATGCACATTATTATTTTTGTTTTACTTTTATATATAGTTTTTTTGTTAATTGTAAAATCATTAAGTAAATAAAAATAATATATGAACATTTTACAGTGTGATATATTTAGCTGATATATTGATTTTTATGTTTTTCTTTTTTTACAAATCCGCTGATTCGTTTGAAAGTGCAACAACAACAAAAATGCGAATAAAGCAGCATCCAAGCTTTTGATAGAATTTTTGGCGGGAAATTTTTTGTACCACAAAGAGAACTCGTTGCTGTTGCCAACTAGAGAGCTGTACTAGATACATACATGTAGTGTGGTGCCATGCGTCTGTCCGTTGTCATGCGTCTGTCTGTTGTCATGCGTCTGTTTGTTGTCATGCGATAATACAGTATAGCAACGAAGAGTTGTGTTGTGTGTGTATAAGAATCGTATTCGTTATTGTTATATTCTCTTCTTTCTGTTAGTATTCGCTTTGTAGCGTTTGAGTTTGTGTTCGCATGGTGTTCGCAAAGAAAAATGTTACTATGCAAGATATTATTTGAGTTCTCTTGACATACGGTACGTGTAGCATACGGATTTTTTAATCTGTAACGAAAACAGAAATATGCCTATACGAAATATTTATTGTATATCGTATAATGTATATCGTCGTTGTAGAACGAAAAGTCACCAAACACATTTTTATGAAATTAATATTATAAAAAGTAATTGATGCATTTTTAAAGTTGAAATATCAACTAATAGATTTACATTTTCTTATCAATTGACAGATACATAAAGAAGTTTGTAAAAAATATTTAGCATTTTGAAAATGTATTTGGTGACTTTTCGTTCATTTTATTATGGCCTTGAGATTTTGAATTGTCTCGTCAACATCACTTGATTTATACAATTATTTTTTATTAGTTAATTCTTGTTAAAATATAATTCAAATTTTTAGATTATTGGATTTTTTTTTGTTGTTAGTAAAATGTTGAAGAAATTGTTGAAGAAAAATATGGAAAATAAGTAACTTAAATACAATTAGTGTTCAAATTCTATTCGTTTTCATAATTAATATGCAGTTTAAGATATTTGTCTTCGATCTTTTATTTAAAATTTAAAAGATTAAGATTACCATTTCTTGCCTTGCTCTTGCAAATGATCATCACTAGTTTACATATATTGTAGTTCTCAGAATTGTTGAAATTTAATTTCTTTGGCTTTTATGGATGAAAATTGTACAAAATTCTTCTTCTTTTCAATTCAGATCATATATCAGGTGAAGTCAAAATGTTGCTTTTCATTGGTTTGTGGTCACGAAATTTTAAATTAAATTTTTTTCTTGACGTATTTAATTATATAATTCATATAACACAATATTTTTACTAAAATAACAATAAACATTGTTTAAATTACGTTTTCCACTTTAGCTCAATATCATAATTTGAACATAATTTAGCACCATATAAAAAATGTAAAATTATTTGAAAAATATGGAAATAAAGTAAATTTATACAAAAACCGAAATCAAAACCGAAACCGTAACTTGGAACCGGTATACCGAAACCGTTTCGTTACAAAAACTTAAAACCGAAACCGTAACCAAAACCGAAACGCGGAAAAAACCGAAATCGAATCCGTTATTCGTTTAGGTTTCAATCCTTGCTTTAAAATGATATGTCACACTTATATTTTTATATAACGCATTATTAGTAGATAGTAAAATTAAGCACACCGTGACTAAAAAAAATATATATATATATATAGTATAATCAAATCAAAAGCAAAAATAAAAAGCAAAACAGAACAAAAACACATATTCAAAACCAAACAAAACCATAAATACAAAAGAAAACAAAATAAAAACACAAAAACAAAAAACAAAAACAAAAGCAAAATCAAAACACGAAAACAAAAGCAACGACACAAAAACAAAATCAAAAAAGCAAAAACACAAAAATGAAAGCAACAAAGTAAAGCAAAATACAAAAAGGCAATAACACAAAAGCAAAAACAGAAAAACGAAAGCAAAAACACAAAAGAAAAGCAAAAACACAGAATTAAAAATAAAACAAAACACACAAGCAAAATACAAAAGAAAATACACAAAAACAAAGGCAAATACACAAAAACAAAAGCAAAAAACAAAAGCAGAAACACAAAAGAAAAAACACAACAACAAAAACAAAGACTCAAAAACAAAAACAATAGCAAAAACAAAACCACAAAAACAAAATCAAAACACAAAAGCAAAAACAAAGGCAAAAACACAAAAATAAAAGCAAAACACAAAAACAAAAGCAGAAACACAAAAACAAAAGAAAATACACAAAAACAAAAACACAAAATTAAAAATAAAAGCAAAAACACAAAAGCAAAATCACATTAGCAAAAACATAAAAGAGAAACAAAAAAGCAAAAACACAAAAAAATAAAACACAAAGACAAAAACACGAAATTTACTTAAAGTTTGGAAAAAATAGTATAGTAGAACCCACCAAACAAACTAAATTAGACTATCGAAAATAATTTATAAAATTATTCTTTATATTAATAAAATCACTCCATATCCTTGCATTCACAAAATTTTTGCACGAGTCATGCACGGGTCCAGCTAGTATATAAATAAATTACAAGATAACAAAATAAATAACAAAAATATTTTCCAGATGGTGAGATGGAAGCAAAACTGAAGCTGGAGTTATAATAGACGTACTTTGTCAAATATCACCGGAACGGAACGTAACGTAGTAATCCAAATGCTACGGATCTTTACGTCCCAGCCACATACGTCTGAACAGCCAAAAAGATTTAGTTGGTTCAATTAGTTGGCAACACTAGTAGTTCTCATTTCGGTGAGATGCTTGGGCTCCTTGGGTTTTTTGTATACCTTCTGACCTTCGCAGTCATCCATCGTGTGTGGGAAAAACCAGTATCTGGAATACATAGCCAACGTATTCGTTTATATCCTCACGACGAACGACCTTTCGTAATACATTCGTCACATGAATTTTAAATAATTAAATTAAAAGAAAAGAGTAAAACAATAATACAGTTTCTGCAATATGTAGATAACCAATTTTCAATACATGCTGTAGTCAAATTTAATAACAAATGTATTTAAAAACTAACAGAATGTAGTAGACCTTTGTTTTTTCAAAACGAAGACCTATTTTTAGGTGTAAATTTTCAGAAACTAAAATCAATAAAGTAAATAATTTGCATTGTAGCATCATATGGTGCTGTCAAGTCTGTTTTTAAGATAATACATTCGACGTTGAATTAATAAAAGCCATTTTAGTAGGGTACATGATTTAAATTTTTATTAGCATTTAGCAACTAATGAACAGTGGCAGCATACATAATTTTAATTTGTATTTATTTAAATGAGATTATAGTAAGTAATTTGAACGTTTCCTTGTTTTTCTTTTTGTACCAAATAAAATGTTCACAACTAAAGATAATTATAGCAGCTCCAATGGCCAATAGATATATCCAGAAAATTATTTTAAAATCATTAATTTTCATTGGTGTACCATATTTGTGTGTTTTGCTCAAATTTGGAAACGACAATCGACCCAACTTTACCATATCCAAAAAGTTTTCGGACAACCACAGCTGTAATAGACCGCCATCATTTATTTGCATTATAAGACGTTCCATTGGAATGCGATATATTGAATTTCGCTGCAGTGGAAAACTGTGATACATGAACTTGGTAACGCATAGATTCACATCGTAGTAGAAAAACTGTTGACCCAAAGCTTTCTGTTGCTCTGCGCTAATTGTCCACATAATATTCGATGAGGGGTAGGCATAACGATTATCCAAAGCGGTACGTAATAGTTGAAACTTCTCAACTGGAACTGTACGCACAGCGTCAGAATATTGCAAGAATTCTGTGACATTGTGTTGCAACAGCAATTGCCATGTTGTTTCGGGCCATAAAATGGAATTTCGTTTAAAACCGGCCATAGATCGAATGGGCGCATATCGTGGATGACGTGTGAGAAATGCCTGCAGATATGCATTATACATGGTCTCCACCAAAAGACCCACAAAACATAGTTGAATAAATATGAATTTTATTTTACGTGTCAGTATCAATTGGCGATCCAGTCCGTGTCCCCAATAGGCACGTAAAACTTGTACGTTCAGAATCAATTGCCATATACGTCGTTTTTTAGTGCGCAGGCTTAATGTAAAAATGCAGGAATAGGCACTAATTACGAGTAGCATAACTAATGACATTCGAAAATCACAAATAACGAAAAAAACATACGCTACTGGTATGTCACGTGGCAATGGTATCATCAAACAGTAGCTGCCTATAATATATGGATAAGAAAGCTCATCGAAACTGTTCTCAAAATAGAGTGGTGCAAGGATTATGGGTATATCGATCAGATTTGCACGTGTCTGATTCTTGAGCTGGTCTACTAATATCACCTGATCCAGTTGAACGGGCGCAATGAAATCCAGA
Organism: Dryomyza anilis; assembly: GCA_951804985.1. Lineage (NCBI taxonomy): Eukaryota > Metazoa > Arthropoda > Insecta > Diptera > Dryomyzidae > Dryomyza > Dryomyza anilis. Next base: position 26,175,061 of record OX638133.1, read on the forward strand.
TTGGCATTGTGTTTCTTTGCAAAGGCCAAAAACAGTTTTCCCTGATGTCCAGTTATTTTAAGTTCTCCCAGCGCATTCATATAACACATACAGCCGGGTACCAATTGACTGGGCAAAGTGCGTATAGCATGTTGGTGCATATTTTTGAATTGATCAGAAAAGATGTGTGACGATTTAGACCACGTAGTATAGTTTTTTGTTTCCACACGCAATAACGGAAAAGCTCTATAGCTATAGATAGTCTCCGATGTCTGAAAATCATGTGGCACTACGATGACATTTAACATTTTCAACTCAAAACAGTATTGAAAAAGTTTGTATAGTTCATAGTTGCTTTCCAATATAAATACGATACGTGCATTTCGCATATTCTCAAGTAATGCGGCAACATTCTCTAATGCCATTTGTACATTGTGGTCCTGCGAAAAGATCACCACTATAACTTCACTATTGTGCAAATTTTTGTACGTATAGTTCATACAGTTACTGAAGAGCATTTTGGGTTCTTGAAATTCCGAATATATGCCTTGTATGACATCTTGGTAAACCGAAGTATGATCGCTCACCAACAGCATCGTGTCCCAGTTTCGTTGCGCTTGTATCTGCTGCAAGAGTTCTATATGTTTTCCCGATGTATTCGAATATATGTAGTTTTGAATTATTGGCACCGCGGTAAAATTTAAACTTGCGGTATGCCCTATAATAATGAGCAGCACAGTACTGTGTGCGAACAACATGTTTTTAGTACTGTTAGAATTAGAATTATTTTTTGGCTTAGTATTAACGTTAAAGTGTTTAAATGGCTAATGTCCAAATAACATGGCATAAGTGCTACAGATGGTGTTGGTATTGAGTTTAATAGTTCGTTTTGAACAAAGCGTTCGCTTGTTGTCCTAACCAAATATATATTTAAAAATTCATAGTTAACGCTATAATTGAATGGCGTGACACACGCGTCGTTCTACAAAACAATGTGTTAATTGATGAGGTACACAAGCACAATCAAGTATTTAAATTAATACTTGATTTGTGAACAGATTTAATGTAAATACGTATTTTTAATAGTTTTACTCAATGTGCAATGAACAACTTTATTAAATGATACAGTTTAATAAATTAATGTAGTATATTTTATAACAATTTGTATTATATCTTCGGGCAAATCACAATATTAACCACTACAATAATTCAGTTTATGTCTAAGTGTCAAAGGTTTCTGCACAGAAAAAATATCATCTTCATATTGATGAATTTCGTTGTTCAAACCATAGTTTATTGTATTGAAGAACGATTCATAATGTTGATAACTATAAATCATTAATATTATGAATTCATTATCAGTTTGACGAATGACCAAAAAAGTGTTCTGAGTATGATGTAGTGTATTTGCAAAATACGTTTCATCATATTAATGAACAAATACAAAAAATACAACATATACGTACATCATATTGATGAATGCTCTTCATTAAATCAAATTTCAATCATTTTTGGTCGTACTTCCACAGAAAAAAAATGTACATCATATTGATGAATTCCGCTCTTCAAACTAAGATTCATTGCATTGAAGAACCATTCATAATATTAATGATTAACGCCATCAATGTTATGAATGCTATCATAAATATGAAAAACGCTTGGTAACTGTCGAAAAAGTGTTCTTCAATATAATGAACTGTATGTGAAGAATACGTTTCATCATATTAATGTACAAATACATAAAATACAACATGAAGAATATGTTTCATCATATTAAAACATAAAATACAATTTTACTTCATATTGAAGAACGCTGATCATTAAACCATATTTCTATCAAAATATTTTTTTTTTTAATAAAATTTTTATTTCGAACAAATTTTTTATTTCGAACAAAATTTTTTTTTCGAACAATTTTTTTAAAATTTTTTTTTTGTTTTCGAAAAAAAAAATTTTTTTTTTGTTTTCGAAAAAAAAAAAATTTAATTATCTATTTAATTTTTTTTTCTGTTATTTTTTAAATAAAATTTTTACTTTTTTTTCGAATTATTTTATAATTTTTTTTTTTTTAAAAAATATTATGAACAAATTAATCAATATGACAATTCAAATTCATTGTATTGAATATTTTGTTCATATATATAATGAATACTTTCATTAATATGTCATGTAATGAACGGTGGTATCAATATGATGAGCCTGGTAGTTGGTGAAAGAATTCATAATATTTATGAATAAATTCATCATATTGAAGAATTTTTTTTCTCAGTTCTGAAGTAGTTCTTGCATGTTATTTCTGCTTGCTCGAATTTATGCATGATAAAGTAGTAAAATGTTTTATTTATTTATATTTACGACTTTTAATTAAAAAAAAGTAATATATAAAAAAATGTTAAGAATTTTTTTTTTTTTTTATTTAAAAAAAATTGTTTGAAATAAATTTTTCAGACATTTTTTTTTCGAAAAATTTTTTTTCTCATATAATTAAAAAAAATATTTTTTTTCCAACAACATTTTTTAATGACTTTTTTCAATTATTATCTTTAAATATTTTTTTTTAATTCTTAAAAAAATAGAACTTTAAATTATTCATCAATATTATGATTATATTCATCAATATGACTTCATTATGATGATCGATAATATGAATAAGTTCATATATATTATGAATGCATTCATCAATATGTCATTTAATGAAAAATCAATATGATGAATCTGGTAGTTGGTAGAAAAGTTCATAATATTTATGAATACATTTTTTTTGTCTGTGAAAAGACCTTTATTTATTTTAATAAAAAGTATATTTCAACAAAAATAATATGCCTCACCCGAGACAAATTTTTTGGTGGGAAAACATACTAATTTACATTTTTTTTTTTTACTAATTTACATTTTTCGACTTCTTCTATAGAGTTCTCTTAAACCAGTGAACCAATTCCAAAGTGTTGTAAGAAATGTTTATTGGATATTTATTTACCTATCATTCGATATAACAATTGAGCATATGAGTTTTATAAAACGCGAGACCATCTTTTTGAATGTGACCATCTTTTTGAAAGCTCAGTACAAGAGTTATTGCCCGAAATATCGAAAACCTATTCATGGAAAATTTTTTAATTTATATATTCAAATTCTGCAGGGCATTACAAAAATAATGTTGTGTAGTGTAGTTATTTATGTTCTCTGATTTAGAGTTATATTTTTTATTTTTAAATGAAATGTTGAATTTTACGTTTTTGCAAATTATTTATAGTATTAAGGAAAAATTACAGTGATTTTTTTTATTTAAATTACAAATTGCCTGTAATAGACATTTTGTAAATTCCAAAACTAGTGTAATTAAATTTAAAATATTTTAACAACTGTTATTTTAGTTGACACGCCACTGGTGATTCTGTACTAAAATAACTCGTAAAATAATTTTCTATTTTATTAACAACTATAAAACATCATCAGTTAAAGCAGTAGTTAACTGACATGCAATGAAATATTTCAAATTCAGTTACATTTTCTACGCCAAGAATAATGGACACCTTTGCGAAAATTGCAACCATTGCAATATTTATTGAATTTGGACCAGCATACCAAGGCATATGGGCTACAAATAAAACAATGCATCACAAAGAAGTATACATCACAAGAAGTATCAGTCTTGATGAGCTGCTAAATTCACTGGACAAAGAAGCAACCTTCAAAACTCTGCTAATATTAAAAAATAATGCTGAAAGTTATAAATACGAAATTGGCGAATTTATGAGCAGAGCACAAACTGGAATACTATTAGCTATTAACAAATCATTCAAATTGCATGGATATTATAACAAAAAAATGTTAACACTATGCTGTTTTGAATCGGAGAATGATATGGTTATTTTACATAACTTAGCCGAGAATTTACATCATCTGCGTTACACAAGAGTGGTGTTTCTAATACCAGATAAACTTATGCATAAGTTGGAATCTTTGCTATTGACTTGCGACAAACTACAATTACTAAATGTTTTGGTTATTTTCGAAAGTTTTAATAGAACACAATACTTTTACAGCTATTCAAGGTTTCCAAAATTTCATATAGAGCAACGGAAATTAGCAGTTGATACGGTGTTTTTTCCGTATCGTTTGAATAATATGTTGGGCCATCAGATCGTGACAGTACCAACACAAACACCACCACATTCAATGGTGAATGGCAAACAGCAAATCAGCGGTTATGTGACACCTTTAATCCGAACATTTGCCGAACGACATAATGCAACGCTGAGATTTAAATATCTTCCCGAAAAAACGGGAAATATTGAAAAAACCGTCGTCAGACAATTAATAAGCAATAATAAGCTTGATATTCCCATATATCTGGAGTCGCCGAGGGTGAATAGCTCACTCAGTGATTTCTCGATCATGGTAGAATTCAGAAATTGGTTGCCCGTATTACCAAAAGCTGCTGCGCAACCCATCGCTACTATATTTATGCACAGCATTAAATTCGACTATTTTGTACTACAATTGGGCATCTTTTACGCATATACACTGTTACATGTCATCATCGTTGGTTATTTGGATAATCATTACCACCGTCGTAGAATTCATTGGCTGGACGTTGTACTTAATGAAAAGATATTTAGAGCCCTGCTCGGATTTTCATTTCCATGGTCTAAACGTTCCAGTTTTCAGTTACGCATTCTACTTTTGCTAATATTTATACAGGGTACTATTTTCGGCACATTGTATACAGCATTCCTAAATACTTTCATAATGAATCCACCTTTGGAGCAAGAGATAAACAGCTTATCAGATTTGCAGAAGAGTGGCATAAAAGTACGCCTTACCCTGCAGGATTTAAATATTCTTAAAGAAAGCACTACACCTGAGTTTATACAACAATACTGGAATATTTTTCAACCCATTCCAAATCTGAAACAATTTCAGGAGATCACAACTACTCTCAATACCAACTTTGCATATACAAGTCGCACCGGCAATTGGCAGATCTTCTCACACAACCGTTGTGTGCGTAAATATTTCCGCATATCAGAGAATGTTAAATTGAAGACATTCATGTTGTTGGCATTACCATTACCGGAAAATAGCATCTATCGCGAAGCTCTAAATCGACATGTTCTGGAAGTTAAGGCACACGGATTGTGGCAACATTGGATCGACATGACAACCTACGATTTGATCGATACTCGGCTCGTACGATGTAGCACGTCGTCGGAGAAACGTCCGCGTACTTTACGAACGGATGACTTAATTTGGATTTGGTTGGGCTATACTGGAATGTTGAGTTTAGCTATACTTGGATTTCTGGGGGAGATGATTTATTCTAAAAACCAGCAAAAGATGATTATCTAGCCAGTTGTGGTATTTGTAAATTAACGAAAGAAATACTATATTAGATAAATATTATAAGGTGTTTAAAATAATAACATGTGTTTTTGATTTACGTCCAAAAGCAAATATGTTGTATATTTACTACTTCAATATGTGCTGGAAGTTCTGTGAAAGTTACTGCATTTATGTACATCAGTTTACTTCAATTGTATTAAAAAAAAAACTATTATTACAAACAAAAGTTACATAATAGGGTAAATTGGTAACAACCCATCGGAGACCTTCGATGCCTCGAAGCTTTCTCGAATAACTTCGATAAAAAGTTCGATCTCGTTGCATTCTCGATTCTAATTTATAAAAATGTTTGTATATTTAAATTCTTTGATAAGATATGATATTTAAACATTTATCAAATCTCGAACTTTGATCATTTTTTTTTCGATATCTTTCCGATTTCGATAAATTTCACGTATCGAGAGAACTCCGACAGTACGTTTCGATGTCTACCTATCATCTATGTCCAATTTGACGCTCGATATCGAAATCGATATCGTGTGATTTCTCCATCTACTCGCATTGATCTCGTACCGATATCGATACGAATGGCATACTGGGCAGGTTCACAGAAAAAATCATCAATATGATGAATTTATTCATAACCAGTTGGGAAGGTTAGATCACATGGGAAATTTTAAAGTAGGTGTAATTATGATAGTTAGGATTATCAAAATTATAGTCGGTCTAAGCCGACTATAAATACCCTACACATATGTGTGGTTACCATTCAAAGTGGTATATAGGTCACCAGGGTATACGAATCCTGAAAATAACTACAAACATTCAATCTCTGAAGAATTTCCATTCATTTGATACCCATATTTACAAATGGATAGGTGTACCGAATTTCGATTTTTTTTTTGTGAACCACAAGTCTTTTCGCCGGAAAACATTATTATCATGTATTTGAGCATGATATCAATATATATTTGACCAAAAAAGTTTACCTAAGCACGTATACATAAAAATTTATCTTTAAATGTACATTTTATAGAGGTATTTGAACATAAGTGGTCGGATCATAGGTCACAATGGACCGATCTCGCCAATTTCGCACATACAGCGTAGGTATATTAATAATCTAAGGTATAAGTTTCATTTATCTAGCTCTTCAATTTTAAAAGTAGTACGGATTTCAACAGACAGACAGACGGACAGACGGACAGACGGACAGACAGACGGACAGACAGACAGACAGACAGACAGACAGACAGACAGACAGACAGACAGACAGACAGACGGACAGACAGACAGACGGACAGACAGACAGACGGACATCGCTAAATCGACCCAGGAGGTCATGCTGATCAAGAATATATATACTTTTCCATTCCGGAGATGCTTCCTTCTGGGTGTTACAAACGGCGTACCAAACTGAATATACCCTTTCACTCTTAGTGTAGGGTATAAATATAATGAATTTATCTACCAACTACCAGATTCATCATATTGATACCATCGTTTATTAAAGAACATATTGATGAATGCTTTCGTTATACCTATGAATTTATGCATACTATCGAACATCATAATGAAGAACGAAATATTCAATACAATGAATTTGAATCGTTATATTTATGAATATAATTATAATATCTAAGAATAATTAATTATTTTTTTTTGTAAATTGATTATAATATTAATGAATATAACATTCAATATGGTGAATATTGTTGAACTATTTTTTTTTAAATATATTAAAGATGTAAATTTTTTTTACAAATTTAAAAAAAAAAAAAATATTTTCAAAAAAATGTGTTTATGTTTTTTTTTTAACATACAAGTGCTACTTGGGAACTGAGAAGTACGGCAAAAAAAGAACGAAAAATAAATATTTTAATTGAATTTTGGATTTATGAACAGCATTCTTCAATATGAAGAACATACACAGTGTGTGACAAACAAAAGCAAATTTTCTTCTTGCTCCATTTCAGCGTTTTGTAGTAAGGTTAAGAATTTTTGAGAACAGAAAAATGTATTATTTAAAAATGATCCAATTAAAGTTTTCTTTTATAAATTTTAAGCGAATACTTAGTTTTAATTCTATACGAAGGGAATTAAAATTCTAAAACTCGAAAAGAATTCGGTTAGAAAGAAAAATAGTAGAATTTGACTAATATCAATAAAATACTACTAAAATTCAAGAATTTGTCATCTGGATATAAAGAAAGCAAATAACTTAGTTGTCAAAAAAGTAAACAAACTTTATTCAACTGGATTTACAGAAGGTAATTTATTGATTATTAAAAACCAAAAAGAACATGCAAACTTGTTGCTGTATTCATCGCAAAAAGAACACGTGTTCTCGTGTTGTTGTTTTCATCGATATTGCTCTGTATGTATGCTTTGTTTTGCGAGGTCGTCTCCTGTTTGTTAGTCTGCCTGTCTGTCTGTTGAAAGTAACTAAGCCAAAATTTTCTAGATATTCAGACATTAAGTTCTTAGGTATCAAAAAAGTAACTAAGTACAATTTGTCTCGATTGCAAATTGTTTTCTTCTTAGGTATCAAAAAACGGCATGATATACAATGTTTGCATGTGTGTGTTGTCACGAATAGAACAATAAAGATATAAATAGAAAAACGATTTTATTTTATTTTATGTTAGCTTCGAAATAATTGCTTTTAGTTACTTTCAACATATCGACAGACAGACATACGAACAAACAGATGGGGCTGACAGACGGACAAAGTAAAACAAAACATAATAGCGATAAAGCAAGATCGAAAAATCAACAACTATACGAACACGTGTTCATTAAATTTTGGGACGAAAACAACAACAACATTTTTGATACCTAAGAAATTAATATCTGAATTCAAGACTTATTCTAATTAGTTACTTTTTTGATACCTAAGAAATTAATAACTGAATCCAAGAATAATTCTACTTAGTTACTTTTTTTGATACCCAAGAAATTAATAACTAAATCGAAGAATAATTCGACTTAGTTACTTTTTTGACAACTAAGAAAATCCATTTCTTGAAATTAAGAATTTTTCGGTTAAGCTGTATATCACTCCGTATACTTCTTGATTACTTCAGGATTTTAGAACTTTTTTCCCTCCGTGTAATATAAAATGTTCAAAAAGTTGCTTTAGTATTGTCTTTAGTATTGTATTTTATGTTTATGTTCATTAATATGATAAAACGTATTCTTCACATATGTTGTATATTTACTACTTCAATATGTGCTGGAAGTTCTGTGAAAGTTACTGCATTTATGTACATCAGTTTACTTCAATTGTATTAAAAAAAAAACTATTATTACAAACAAAAGTTACATAATAGGGTAAATTGGTAACAACCCATCGGAGACCTTCGATGCCTCGAAGCTTTCTCGAATAACTTCGATAAAAAGTTCGATCTCGTTGCATTCTCGATTCTAATTTATAAAAATGTTTGTATATTTAAATTCTTTGATAAGATATGATATTTAAACATTTATCAAATCTCGAACTTTGATCATTTTTTTTTCGATATCTTTCCGATTTCGATAAATTTCACGTATCGAGAGAACTCCGACAGTACGTTTCGATGTCTACCTATCATCTATGTCCAATTTGACGCTCGATATCGAAATCGATATCGTGTGATATCTCCATCTACTCGCATTGATCTCGTACCGATATCGATACGAATGGCATACTGGGCAGGTTCACAGAAAAAATCATCAATATGATGAATTTATTCATAACCAGTTGGGAAGGTTAGATCACATGGGAAATTTTAAAGTAGGTGTAATTATGATAGTTAGGATTATCAAAATTATAGTCGGTCTAAGCCGACTATAAATACCCTACACATATGTGTGGTTACCATTCAAAGTGGTATATAGGTCACCAGGGTATACGAATCCTGAAAATAACTACAAACATTCAATCTCTGAAGAATTTCCATTCATTTGATACCCATATTTACAAATGGATAGGTGTACCGAATTTCGATTTTTTTTTTGTGAACCACAAGTCTTTTCGCCGGAAAACATTATTATCATGTATTTGAGCATGATATCAATATATATTTGACCAAAAAAGTTTACCTAAGCACGTATACATAAAAATTTATCTTTAAATGTACATTTTATAGAGGTATTTGAACATAAGTGGTCGGATCATAGGTCACAATGGACCGATCTCGCCAATTTCGCACATACAGCGTAGGTATATTAATAATCTAAGGTATAAGTTTCATTTATCTAGCTCTTCAATTTTAAAAGTAGTACGGATTTCAACAGACAGACAGACGGACAGACGGACAGACGGACAGACAGACGGACAGACAGACAGACAGACAGACAGACAGACAGACAGACAGACGGACAGACAGACAGACAGACAGACGGACAGACAGACAGACGGACATCGCTAAATCGACCCAGGAGGTCATGCTGATCAAGAATATATATACTTTTCCATTCCGGAGATGCTTCCTTCTGGGTGTTACAAACGGCGTACCAAACTGAATATACCCTTTCACTCTTAGTGTAGGGTATAAATATAATGAATTTATCTACCAACTACCAGATTCATCATATTGATACCATCGTTTATTAAAGAACATATTGATGAATGCTTTCGTTATACCTATGAATTTATGCATACTATCGAACATCATAATGAAGAACGAAATATTCAATACAATGAATTTGAATCGTTATATTTATGAATATAATTATAATATCTAAGAATAATTAATTATTTTTTTTTGTAAATTGATTATAATATTAATGAATATAACATTCAATATGGTGAATATTGTTGAACTATTTTTTTTTAAATATATTAAAGATGTAAATTTTTTTTACAAATTTAAAAAAAAAAAAAATATTTTCAAAAAAATGTGTTTATGTTTTTTTTTAACATACAAGTGCTACTTGGGAACTGAGAAGTACGGCAAAAAAAGAACGAAAAATAAATATTTTAATTGAATTTTGGATTTATGAACAGCATTCTTCAATATGAAGAACATACACAGTGTGTGACAAACAAAAGCAAATTTTCTTCTTGCTCCATTTCAGCGTTTTGTAGTAAGGTTAAGAATTTTTGAGAACAGAAAAATGTATTATTTAAAAATGATCCAATTAAAGTTTTCTTTTATAAATTTTAAGCAAATACTTAGTTTTAATTCTATACGAAGGGAATTAAAATTCTAAAACTCGAAAAGAATTCGGTTAGAAAGAAAAATAGTAGAATTTGACTAATATCAATAAAATACTACTAAAATTCAAGAATTTGTCATCTGGATATAAAGAAAGCAAATAACTTAGTTGTCAAAAAAGTAAACAAACTTTATTCAACTGGATTTACAGAAGGTAATTTATTGATTATTAAAAACCAAAAAGAACATGCAAACTTGTTGCTGTATTCATCGCAAAAAGAACACGTGTTCTCGTGTTGTTGTTTTCATCGATATTGCTCTGTATGTATGCTTTGTTTTGCGAGGTCGTCTCCTGTTTGTTAGTCTGCCTGTCTGTCTGTTGAAAGTAACTAAGCCAAAATTTTCTAGATATTCAGACATTAAGTTCTTAGGTATCAAAAAAGTAACTAAGTACAATTTGTCTCGATTGCAAATTGTTTTCTTCTTAGGTATCAAAAAACGGCATGATATACAATGTTTGCATGTGTGTGTTGTCACGAATAGAACAATAAAGATATAAATAGAAAAACGATTTTATTTTATTTTATGTTAGCTTCGAAATAATTGCTTTTAGTTACTTTCAACATATCGACAGACAGACATACGAACAAACAGATGGGGCTGACAGACGGACAAAGTAAAACAAAACATAATAGCGATAAAGCAAGATCGAAAAATCATCAACTATACGAACACGTGTTCATTAAATTTTGGGACGAAAACAACAACAACATTTTTGATACCTAAGAAATTAATATCTGAATTCAAGACTTATTCTAATTAGTTACTTTTTTGATACCTAAGAAATTAATAACTGAATCCAAGAATAATTCTACTTAGTTACTTTTTTTGATACCCAAGAAATTAATAACTAAATCGAAGAATAATTCGACTTAGTTACTTTTTTGACAACTAAGAAAATCCATTTCTTGAAATTAAGAATTTTTCGGTTAAGCTGTATATCACTCCGTATACTTCTTGATTACTTCAGGATTTTAGAACTTTTTTCCCTCCGTGTAATATAAAATGTTCAAAAAGTTGCTTTAGTATTGTCTTTAGTATTGTATTTTATGTTTATGTTCATTAATATGATAAAACGTATTCTTCACATACACTTCTTCATATTGAAGAAGACTTTTTCGTTCATTCATCATATTGATAATGAATTCATAACATTGATGTTTTGTAGTGATAGTGATTGATGTTTTGTAGTGATGAATCGTTCTTCAATAATATGAATCATGGTTTAAAGAACGAAATTCATCAATATGATATACATTTTTATTTCTGTGTTAGTACTGATTCCCCTTGTATATAAAAATGTGTGTTTGAAAAAATTCTGTGTTCCCAAGTAATGACAGCATAATTCGACTTATGAACTTATTCATAAATGATTTGAATTTTTCTACCAAGATTCATCATATTAATACCACCGTTCATTAAAGGACGTATTGATGAATGCATTCATTACATAGATCATAGTAAATAACGAAATATTCAATTCAATGAATATGAATTGTCATATTGATGAATATAATTATATCTATGAATAATTTAATTTTTTTTTGTAAATTGTTCATAATATTCAATATGATGAATATTGTTAAACTAATTTTTTTAAATATATTAATTGATGTCAATTTTTTTACAAATTTTTGAAAATATTTTTTTTTTTTTTGAAAGAAATTCAAAAAAACTTTCCTTAAAAAAATGTTGTTGGAAAAAAAAGTAAAAAAAAAAATTTCGAAAAAAATATCCGTGAAAATAAAAGTTTCGAAAAAAATTGTGTACGAAATAAATTATGTTTTTGAAAAATATGTTTCTTTTAAATCGTGTCTTTTTCTTCCTCGTCGCAGCTTCTGAATATCTTGTTTGATTCAAGTTGCCAATTGCTCATCATTAACCCTATTTCACAGTACCCAATGTGAATTCCTTTTATAAGTCGATTCTCTTTTTGTTTAATAATTCTTGATGATGTGCTGTCTGTTCTTACTTGACATTTGTGGTTAGTCTCGTTTATTAATATTTCGTCGATAGTGTTATACATGTGCTTAATCGGTGGTAGTATCATTTTGTCATTCTCTATTATATCCAGGGCGTAATCATTACGAGCCATTTAATCCTAGAAGTCAATCCCAGGACCCAGCGGACTCTGATTGAGTAGTATCCTATGAAGCCGACCTTAGCAGTACAGAGGGGTGCCCGCTGGATTTGCATTCTGATGGTCTCGGGTTCCAATCCCAGCTTGGACATGGGCGCTCGTGGTGGTATTCACCACAAAACGTAGGGAATAGATTTCACAGTACAATGGATAAAGTCTGTCTGGGTGCTGTGGATCTTAGTAGATAAAAATATTAAAATATTTGACACTAATTCTTAACCTATCTACATCCAATTTGTAATATGAATACTATACGTGTAAGCCTAACACTCTGATGGTGAGTGATTAAACTGCTTTATAGTTTAAAGTAATCGATATCTATCAAAGAGTCAATATTATAAATTTGGTCTAAATCGGTTCAGAAGTTACAAAACTATAAAATATATGGTAGTAAAATGTTGTATTTGGTGGTAAAATAGTGTATAATAGTGGATAAAATAAAATTATTTCGCGTTTAGATCCAAATAAAACTGACTATGGAGTCATGATCAGGAGTCATGTGTGGGATGTATACATATTTTTGATCAGAGTCATACTCTGACTTTATTGAGTGTTTCAATTTAGACTGTTTTTGAAAATGCAATGATTGTCGCGAATTTTCAAATAATGCATTTGAAACAAAAACCGAAATTAAATCAGTAATTAAAATCAGAGTATGAGCCTGATCACAAAAATAAATATACCTTTCTATTTTTAAATACTAAACATAATAAAAATACAAAGAGAGCATGTAAAATTAATCACTGCATCTATTTTGTTATCCGATTTCGCTCGTTGGCAGTTTTTTGTAACAGTAATTATATTTCCTAACAGATGACATCTTCACTTTTTTAGTTTATTGATCTTGGGAGAAGTCATTTCAAATCAATTTTAAAATTGTCTATTTGGGTACCAAAATGCGAATTTTGATGTCCCGACGGGTCCATTTCTCATATACGCAGAATAAAACATTTACATCATATTGATGAGTTCCGTTCTTTAAACTATGATTCATTGTATTGAAGAACACTTAATGACTAACGACATCAATGTTATGAATGCGATCATAAATATGATGAACGCTTGGTAACTGTCAAAAAGTGTTCTTCAATATGATGAACTGTATGTGAAAAATACGTTTCATCACATTAATGAACAAATACATAAAATACAACATGAAGAAAACGTTACATCATATTAATGAACAAATACGTAAAATACAACATATATTCATATTGAAGAAATCAAACCAAATTTCAATCAAAAAAATTATTAATCGTTAATTTTTTGTCATACTTTTCAGTTCTCCTGTAGTTGTTGTATGTTATTTCTTATATAATGCTTGCTCGCATATATTAGTAAAATGTTTTGTAATAAATTTATTTTTAATTACAAAAATATATTTAAACAAAAAAAATTTTTGAAAAAAAAAAAAATTAATATTTTTTTTTCGAAAAATTTGTGTCGATTTTTTTTTAATAATTTTTTTTCCAAAAACTATTTTTTTTAAAACAATTTTTTTTTTTTAAATAAAAAAAAAATTATATTTATAAATATGAAATCGGAATCGGAACCGTTAGTAAAAGAAACTGTGTGGTATCGGAATCGGAAACCATATGATCTTGGAGCCAGAACCGAAACCCATATTTTAATCCCTGTCAGGGAACGCAAAGAACCGTAATCGGAACCGTTTCGAATTTTGGAAACAAAACCGGAATCGTTATTAAAACAAAAAAAGGGTGGCACCGGAATCGGAAGCAATATAATTTTTGTTTTTGGTTGGAAACAGAACCGAAACCGATATTCGAAGGGGTTTTAGTCCCTGTTTATATTGTAAACTTATTTTGTTATTAACCTATAGAAGAATCAAATGTCGTGCGAGTATATGTTAGTAAAACCGTTAATGCAATTTTCATGTTTACTGATGTTTGCAACAGACTGAAATATATAAAACACATCTTTGAAATATTTGTTTGTTCGAAGGGACATTATTTAAAAGTGCAATATTGTGGCCCTTTTCTGACAAATGTATTCAGTTCTAAAAAGTGACAACATGCAGTTGCATCATCGTAGTACTATTTTACTGCTTATTTTAGTTCGAATATTATATGAAAGTTCACAAATAGTTGAATCCAGTGAAATACTCTCAGATCTGACGAACAAAATTAAAGAATGTATAATATTTGGTCAACTTTTACATCGAATAAAAGAGGAATTTGAATATAGAACAGTGCTGATTTATGGAGGAAATATTATGGTGGACCACATGCTGCACGAATTATTAATTAGCAAGCAGGAAACGAAATTTTTAACCAGTTCTGCACTACGATATAGATTTAAAAATTTCCACAATAGTGAAATAGTGGTGGTGCTTTTCTTGTCATCTTGTGAAAGAAGTGAAATAAAAAATGCAGTTTTGCAACTTGACGAAATGAGATATGTGCGCATTTTACTGATAGCTTCGAAAATATGTAAGATTTTGGATATTTTTCAATACAGCAATGAATTAAAATTATTAAATACTATACTCATTTTGCAAAACTTTGAAGAGTTTCCAATAATATACAGCTTTAAACCATTTCCGAAAGTGGTGTTGCAAATGAGAAATTTCGCGACAAATACCGAGAAAATTTATAGAGATCAATTGTTTAATATGCAGGGACATGATTTGGTGACAATGCCGGATCAGATTACACCACGCAGCATGTCATATAGCAATGAGAATGGCGAATTAAAACTCACCGGCTATCTGGCAAAGTTCTTTCAAGTCTTTGCAGCGAAACACAATATAACACTGCGCTATTCTCGTCCACTACGTTTGGGGGAAGTCATATTCTATGGTGAACTTTACAATCGTACACTACAACTTGAGCTGGATATGCCCATCAGTTTTTCAGCATTGTCACTAGCAACCAATCTTACACATCACAGCTACCCAGTGGTCATGAATAATTTCTGTCTGATGATACCAACACCGCAACATTTGCCCCTCAGTCGTATTCATCTATATATATGCAATACAACATTTATAATATTTCTGCTGATATTTTACCTGTTCTACTCGGGAATTTTTACACTGACAACTCAGAAATGGAATTGGCGTGGCTTAAATTGCTTTTGGAATCTTTTCAGTTTTAATGTGTGGCGTATATATTTTGGAGAAGCTTTGGAGGCCAATATCAAATTGACGCGCAAACTAAAATTTATATTTTTACAAATCTCTCTTGTAGGGCTACTGATAAATACAACGTACATAGCTTTTCTGCAGGCCAATATTACGCATCCGCCACAGCTACCGCGCATTAGTACTGCTGCTGAATTTGCCCAACAAAATGAGATCTCTCTAATGTTATCACAAAATGAATGGGAATTAATGTGGTATGGCATCACGCATGATGTTATAAAGCAGTATGCGGATATTGTGCATCTTGTGCCATTCAAAGTGTTTAAAAGAACTCGTGATGCACTAAATCGAAATTGGGCATACCCGATTTCGAGGGACAGCTGGGAGATTATACAGAAACAACAGCATTATTTTGGACATGAAATTTTTTACCAAAAACCTAATTTGTGCTTAATAAAAACTGTACCTCAAAGTATTCCTCTACAAAGTAACTCCATCTATCGACAGAGTTTGAACCGCTTCATACTCAAAGTTTACGAAGTCGGTCTGATGCAACATTGGCGTTCGATGAATTTCATAGAAATGGTCAAATTGGGTCGTGTTTCTTTCGAAGGTCCTAGCACAACATGTAACGAAGAAACCCCATTGAAAATTGTGGATTTGACATTAATTTGGTGGCTTTATGTATTATCAATGAGTGCGAGTACCGTAGTCTTTGGTTGTGAGTACTTTATATACCACAAACGGAATTGTAATATGTAACATGGACCTTATTTAGCAATATATTTAATATGTCGGTATTTAATTTTAATGTAAGGCTTGATAATAAAAAGTACAAATCAAATAAATAATTACAAATGTTTTGGTTTTGTCATTGAAAACATTTTGATGGTTGTTTTATTAAGTTTCGTAGGAATTATGAAAGTTATAGGCGGTTTAAGATGATATGGAATACGCTGCACATATCTGAAATTGAGCCCACTCTCTTTGAGTTCAATTAAATGTTACAGGGTACATAAATTAAAATTATAGACTGAAACATTTTTTTAGAAAACATTATTGCAAAAATTTATTTCACGATAACTAATACAGAAAAGTGAAATTGCATCGGTGATGTTAAAGTCACCCCTATATTTGAGTGTTATACGAAACATATCGTCATTATCATGCCAAAGGGGCGAATGTTTAATTTTTGATATTTGCATTTTTTACATTTTTGAATGTAGTTTTTCATCAAGTACCAAAATGGTGTGTGGTTTTGTTGGATATTTCAATCCACAAAAGACAAAACCAAAAGGGCAAATCTCTTCGTTTTTTTGCCATACCGTTTTATTGGTATAAGATAAAATAGGAGTATGAAGGTAATAATTGTTTATTTTTAAAACACCTATCGATTGGCATCATTATTTTAAAATAATTTTTTGAATTTTCAATACTTGCAAGAAAAATATTTGACAAATTATTTTTAAGTAATGATGTCAATCGATAGGTGCTTTAAAAACAAACAATTAGTGCCGTTACACAATCATTTTATCTTGCACCAATAAAAAATTATCGCTAAAAAACGAAAAGATTCGTCCTTTTGGTATCCTATAACTCTTTATTGGTGCAAGATAAAATAGTGTATTATACGCAAAAATGAATCATGATATTCAGCAAAGAATGATTTTATTTTTATTCATAATATATAATTATAGTAAAAATCAATTATTATGATTAATTATATAAAATTATGCGTATGTTTAGTCATGTTTTGTGTATAATATATTCATAGATCATGAGTAATTGGAATAGGTTCTGGAAAACATTTTATGATTTATTATTCATAATTCATGATTAAAATGTCATACATTGTGCCAAATAGGCGTAGCATGCAGATGGAAAAATCCATCTCCAAATTATGCAGAACACAGTGAAAAATATCGCATTTGAAAATATAATAAGTCAATGGGAAAGGAACATTAGAAATGAAAGTAACATTAAAAAAAAAACAATGGAAGAAGACATCATTACAATTTATTTGTCTGGTAAGTTTCACTTTTATTTTCAAATGACACATTTTTTATTTTACTCAATCTTTTTAATGTTCTTTATACATAGAAAAAATGTACATCATTTTGATGAATTCCGTTCTTCAAACCATGATTCATTGTATTGAAGAACCATTCATAATATTAATGACTAACGACATCAATGTTATGAATACGATCATAAATATGATAACTGTCGAAAAAGTATTCTTCAATATGATGAACTGTATGTGAAGAATACGTTTCATAATATTAATGAACAAAAACATAAAATAGAACATATTTTTCTTCAACAGCATTCATTGTTCATCAAACCAAATTTCAATCAAAATATTTATGTTTCGTTCATTTTTTTCCGTTCTTCTCAGTTCTCAAGTAGTTTTTGTATGTTATTTCTTATTTAATGCTTGCTCGACATGCATAAATTCGTAAAATGTTTTATAATATCGATACCATACAGGCAAAAGATCGTAACCAACAAAAGCAAATTTCACAGGAGGCGAAAAAACTTCTCAAAATCAAGTTGTTTCATATTTTAATGATTTTTTTTTATGAAATTATTTTGAAGAAAAAAAATCATCATTTTGAATATTATATTCATAAATATTATGAACATTTTACAAACAATTTTTAAATTATTCATAGATAAAGGGTTTTTTAACAGGGACGCTACAAAAGTGGAGCGTCAGGGACAGCAAACGACGCCATATTTCTTGCCGCTCTTTTGACATTTCTCTTCAGTAAGATTTGCTATTTCAGGATGGAAAGATATACAAGCCAACAACTAGTCGAAATTATTAAAATTTACTACCGAAATTCGGTAGTAAAAATTCAAAAAATCATCTTCAGCGATGAGACTCATTTCTGGCTGAATGGCTTCGTCAATAAACAAAATATGCGTTATTGGTCAGACAGCAATCCACACGTACTCCATGAGTCATCATTGCATCCCGAAAAAATTACGGTTTGGTGCGGTTTATGGGCCGGCGGCGTCATTGGGCCGTACTTCTTCCGTGATGATCAAGACCGGCACGTTACTGTGAATGGGCATCGCTACAGTTCAATGATAACCGAATATTTTTGTCCCCAATTGGATGATATGGACTTTTGAGGATATGTGGTTCCAACAGGACGGCGCCACAAGCCACACAGCGAATGCCACAATCAATTTATTGGAAACCAAGTTTGGAGAACGTGTTATCTCACGAAATGGTCCAGTCGATTGGCCGCCTCGGTCGTGCGATTTGACGCCGTTAGACTATTTCCTGTGGGGCTACGTCAAGTCTATGGTCTATGTCAACAAGCCAGCGACGATTGATGAACTTCGTACGAATATCGTACGTGAAATTTCAGCAGTATCGGCCGATTTATGCTTGAAAACCGTCGAAAATTGGGTTCAGCGTCTGGACTTTTGCAAGCGTGCCCGTGGTGACCATGTAAAAGAAATCGAGTTCCATACATAATGGCATCGAACGTACTTTTACAGGAATAAAGAATTTCATTGATATCCAAAACCGTTTTTGTTTTATTTAAAAAAACTTTTGTAGCGGCCCTTATTGAAAAACCCTTTATTAATATGACGATTCAAATTCATTGTTTTGAATACTTCTTTCTTCATGATGTTCGATAGTACGAAAAATTTCATATATATAATAAATGTATTCATCAATATGTCATTTAATGAACGGTGTTATAAATATGTTGAATCTGGTAGTGGTTGAAAAAATTCATAATATTTATGAATAAATTCATCATATTGATAAACTTTTTTTCCGTATACGGCAGTTACGACGTGGGTTGCGCATTAAGAAAATTAACATTCATAATTTCGCCTGTTATGTTTATTAATTCAAATGTATAATTTATGAATCCTATTCATAATAAATACATAGTTTCTTATGGCTTTCTAGTGGCATTGTTTTAGTATTATACATAACTCATGAATATAACTCATTAATAAGAAAATTAGAAAAAATATGTTTTATGAACATCTTATTCATAAATCATCAGTAAACCATTTTCTCCGTGTAATATTTTAATGTACGCATCCTGAAACAATTATCGTTTGTATATAACTTGATTTCATCGGCTAGATCTATGCTGACGACAATTTGAATATAATTTAAGTATAAGATTTAACATTGATATCAAAAATGTCTACGGCATCTAGCAACATAGAAATGAGTGGCTTACTGGACATAATATTACTAATTGAATGTTGGCCTCTTACTTTCGTTTTTTATCATACAACAAATCAACTTCTTATTATCCATTATAACCAAATAGTCTTAGCGTTGATAGAAGTTTGTGCTGTAATTTCGGTATGTTATATGGGTATCATTGCTGACATTATCTAACATGAAGTGTTATACATGCACGTCTCTCAACATGATATTATATTATATCAATTCTAAGTCATCAAGAAGAAAATACTAATATATGTAATCAAATTTCTATTACGTGAAATTCGATGCTATCCTAAATCTTAATACCTTTGTAGTATATGAATTTGTGTTCATGGAAGTCTATTTAAGAGCGTAACGTTCGATTGGTCTGTACTATATAAATATACCGCTTATACAGGAAGTAACATGTCTGAGTTATATCTAAAGTTCCTTATTATAACAACAATATTATTTGTCACAATTAATAGTGCAAAATTAAAATCCACGCTGTTGTTACCTAAATCAGAATCATCTGATAATTTATTGAAAATATTACTAACCATTAAAAATCAAAGCAATTACCGTACATTGTACATATTACGGAATAAAGTCGATGATTGTCTATATAATCTGAACTACTTGCGTGAACTAAATGTGCCTTTATTGCAAATGGATCTGGAGCAGAACTATTACCTTAAAAATCATTTTAATAGTCGTATGCTGGCGTTGGTGTGTCTGAACAACGAGGTGGACGAACAAATAATTGAAAAACTGGCAGAAAATCTACAACACATGCGACGTAATGAGGTGCTCTTCGTGTGGCGTCAAAGTACTCAACAGCTGCCGGATTATATGAGGCATATCGACCAATTGGTGGCGTATTGTAGGCTATACAAAATATTTCATATTCTAATTATATTGCGTGACTTCGACATCGAAAAGAAGTACTATAGTTATCATCAGTTTCCCACGTTGGAGGTGGAGACGGGAAGTCTGCAAAATATATCGGGTGCACTCTTTCGGCAGCGAATGAAGAATATTTTCGGTGCCAAAATACGTTGTGCCACTGACTGGATTGAACCGCGTGTCATGCTCTATCAGAATGCACGCGGTGAATATGGTATGACGGGGTATATGGGAAAATTTACCTCAGCCTTCGCGCATAAACTGAATGCGACCTTTGAGTTTCCAACACCTAACTATGACAGTTTGTATATGCGTGAGCTACAGCATTTGACACGTAATGAGACAATAGATTTTGCCATTAGTTTATCGAGTCCCAAGCTGGAGCTCAATCTGCACGAGTATACGTATCCCATAGAGTTGAGCAAATGGTTGCCCATGTTGCCGTTGGAGCCGAACAAACCAATTAATACTATATTTTTTGTGATCATAGACCTGCCGGTATCACTATTACTAATATTGATGATATTTGCACTGTCCGCAATAACTACCGTTTTGGACAGCACGAAATGGGCAGCACGAAAAATGGCTGCGCTCAACTGGTTGGATCTTCTGCTCAATGACAGATCACTGCGTGCCATGCTCGCCCAATCGATGCCATTACCGACAGAAAAGTCCTTAAAATTACGTTGTACAGTCTGGTTGCTCCTGGTTGCTGGTTATCTGGTTAACAGCATGTATTGCTCCTACTTGAATAGTTTTCTGGTACATCCACCATCGGAACGTAGAATCTCTAGCTATGATGATCTGCTGGATTCCACGCTGCAGATTATAATCACCGAACAAGAGTTGCCCGATCTGCTCTTCATAAAAGGCGAACAGTTCTGGAAAGCCTATCATCATTGTTTTCGCATTATGCGTTCCCATCAGGAGTTCACCGATCTACGTCGCAGCCTGAACACCAGTTTTGGTTATGGTGTCTCCTCGTCGTTGTGGCCTGTGTTTGCGCAGCAACAGCGTTACTTTCGACATCCGATATTTCGTCTGGCCACCGACATGTACTTCGATAACTTCGATATACTTGCAATGCCTATACAGGAGAACTCTATCTTCAAGCAAGAGTTGGATAGATATATATCACAAGTTTTGGCAGCGGGTCTGATGCAGTATTGGTTCGATTCGACTTTCAGTGATATGCTGCGATTAGGTCGACTCTCAGTGCGTGACTTAAGTAAGGCGCATACCTATCAACCTTGGCAGCTGACAGACTGGCGTTGGATGGGTGTAGGATCGGTGTTGGGTCAAATTTTGGCCACAGTTGTGCTCTTGGCGGAGCGAAAAATATTCAAGTATAAAATGAGAAAATCGTATATGCAGCGTCAGCGAAGACGACGTAAATTTGAAAGAAGATTTTTATAGAACCAACATTTTTGAAGATAACAGCAATAATTAAATTACCGAAAAATCGCAAGATGCCATTCGTTTCGATGTATTATAATATAATTGCGAGATATAAGAGAATTTACAAGATATCGGAAACATTTTCTTTCAGAAGATGTCGGAGACTTTGGAGTGTCGAATTGGATCTACATGATATGTAGCTAGATATCGATGCATTCATTTGGAGTTTTTTCGGTACGAGAAATTTTAAGAAATCATTTAATAACTGGAAAATCGTTTCGATATAAATAGGAGATAATGCGATATAAACGATTACTTAAACTATATTGTACACTTTCTAGTAGGGATGTCCTTCTGGAAAAAATATCGATGTTTTGGACGATACAATACATCGACTCGTTACATCGATGTTTTCCGATGTATCGAACAAAAACATCGATGTTTTCGATGCATCGAACGAAAAATTATTTGGTAATTAATTTAAATTTTGATGAAATTGTATATGTCAAATAACCAAAATAAAATGTTTAAAATAAATAAGTGTTTGCCTTGAAACATTTTCTTATTATACAAAATAATTAAGGCGTTGGGAATCAAAAATGTTATGTAATTATGAGAAAAATACGAAAACCACACAGAAAAAAAATGTACATCATATTGATGAATTCCGTTCTTCAAACCATGATTCATTGCATTGAAGGCCATTCATAATATTAATGTCTAACGCCATCAATGTTATGAATGCTATCATAAATATGAAGAACGCTTGGTAACTGTCGAAAAAGTGTTCTTCAATATGATGATCTGTATGTATGATGATACCTCTCATCATATTAATGAACTAAAATATAAAATACAACATATTAGTTCATCATATTGAAGAACTCTGTTCATTAAACCAAATTTCTATCAAAATGTTTATTTTTAGTTCAGTGTTTACCGTACTTCTCAGTTCTCAAGTAGTTCTTGTTTGTTATTTCTTATATAATGCTTGCTCGACATGCATAAATTAGTAAAATGTTTTATAATATATTTATTATAATTACAACTTTTTATTAATAAAAAGTTATATTTTTGAAAAAAATGTTTTTCAAATAAAAAAATATTTTGTTGAACAAAATTTTTTTTTTTATAACAATTTTTTTTTCCAATTTTTTTTTTTCGGAACAATTTTTTTGTCCTAAATTTTTTTTTCGGATAATTTTTTATTTTCGAACAAATTTTTTTTCGAATAAATTTTTTTTTTCGAACAAATCTTTTTTTCGTATTTTTTTTTTTTTGGAACAAATTTTTTTGTTCGACATTTTTTTTTTCGTATAATTTTTTACTGTTATTTTTTAAATAAAATTTTTACAACAATTTTTGTTTCGAATTATTTTATAAATTTATTTATTTTTTTTTAAATATTATGAACAAATTCATCAATATGAGAATTCAAATACATTGTATTGAATATTTTGTTCATATATATAATGAATACTTTCATTAATATGTCATGTAATGAACGGTGGTATCAATATGATGAATCTGGTAGTTGGTGAAAAAATTTCATATTATTTATGAATAAATTCATCATATTGAAGAATTTTTTTTCTGTGCATATATGAAACAAATGGTAATTTATAGTGTTTAATTTCAAAAATACATCGATCTATCGAATAGATTCTGTGGCTTATATTAAATCGCAAAACATCGATTTTTCGAAGCAATATATCGATTGTTTATAAAACATCGATATATATCGGATATCCCTAGTTTCTGGTAGGTGTATCGAACATCAAATTGGATCTACATCGATGTATCGAATCAATATATCGAGCGTTTACAGAACATCGATGTAATATATCGAGCGTTTATAAAACATCGATGTATTTTGATGTATTCTACATCCAGGGAAAACGTATATCGAAAATTCTACTACGTTTCATATGTTTTTACTATGCACAATAACATTTTATAATTCGTTTTTCGTTATTGTTTGTAGTCAAATTACTATGAATTGATTGATCATTAATAGTTCATAATAAATTGTGTGTCAAATCAACGGTCTTTCATCATTTATAAAAGTTGTTCAATATATATATATATATGTATATTCCCTTTCCTTTTTATTTCTTTTTGTTCCATTCTACTTAATTTATTTCTCATTTATTTTATACAATGTAGAAAAAATGTCAGTTGTCACAAGCTGGAATCGAACTCCTGACTCCGAAGTTAACGTCCACTGCTATCCCCGTTAGACTACGCATATATTTTATTTTTTCTGAGAATTTTTGTATCAAAAACAAAATGTTTGAAATTTTTTCGAATTAGACAATTTTTTTTTGTGATGTGACATTTTAATTTTTAAAGTTCAAGATTTTGAATAAATGATCTGAAATAAGTGAACTTGATAGCGTAATCGGTAGAACTCCGGACTTGTACGTAGAAAATTCGGGTTCGAGTCCCAAGTGGGAATTTTTTGTTCGCTTGGTCTTGGCTAAATCTTCAAGACCAAGACATATTCAAAGAGTCTTGGATGACTCTTGGAAAAATATCAGTTATCCAAGACTTCTAATCGTCCAAGGTTGGCTATGTATTACGCCCGTTGTCAAGCCTGACGTTTCCTCTATGGGTGCCCAAGCAATTGTCTGTTAGTTCTGGGCGAGAACTACTTAACCGGACCTACATTTGTCACTTCTTGCAGAGTCTTGGGGTAGAACTACTTTACCAGGCCTTCATTTGTTATTCTTGGGCGGAAACTACCTTATCAGGCCTTGGTCTTCCAGTTCTGACTAAGCCTTGGGCGAATGTTTATTAACCAAGCATTGGTCTGTCAGTGCTGGTTAAGTTTTGAGCCCGTCGTCAGGCTTGGCATTTACTACATGCGACATTTTTGTTGAAGTTAGTTTGAGAAAGCTCCCAGGTCTTGCTTAAGGTTTCCGAGACAAATATGGCAGACTGGAGTGCACAAATGGAAATGTTTCTTCCCAGTTAGCCATACCAATCTGCCATTCGATTCGATATCGCTTTGAGACGGTTTCGAGATGTCGAGGAATTCATTCGATCTCGATTACGATTTCATATCTATAGTACGCCCAGAAAAAATACTATTTAAATAATATTTTTTTACTATTAAAAATATTCAATAGGATAAATTATTATTTTAATCGGAAAATACCATTAAATACTAGAAAATACCATGTCATTGCCCTTGAGTTTATATGAAAAGATTTATTTTTTGTATACTATTAAATCTATAATTGTCCTATTGACCAATTTTAATGGGATTTGAGAGAATTTTTTCTGGGTGTATACTACAATTTATTCTAAGATATACGCAGATATCGTAAAGAGATAATGAAGATTATTCGAAGCGAGTAAGAAACGATTCTGGATCGATATCACATCGAATATTAAACATATTGCGATATCGATGTGATAAATATTTAAATATCGTATCGAATCTTAAAAAATTTTAAAAAATAGTAGTAATATAGCAACGAAATTGAAGTTTTTTATTGCAGTTCGATCATCAAAGAGTTCCGTGACACGTCAGACTAAATATTTATCACATAGATATCGCAATTCAGAATAGCTTTTTTTTCTTCTTTCACGTAAACTTCATTATCTCCTTACAATATCATCGTAAATGTTAGAACGAATTTTAGTATAATATAGATATGAAATCGTAATCGATATCGAACGAATTACTCGACATCTCCAAACAGTCTCGAATCGATATCGAATCGAATGGCAGACTGAATTTCTTAGCTATACTTAAAAATCATAAATCATAAGTAATCAGTGTTTGACAATCACAAGGTGTTGGTCATTAAATTTGTGACATATTTTAACTTACAATATAGCTAAATCAATGTCATATATAAAGCTTCATTAATTAACCACAAATAAAACTAATTAAACTGTGAGGCTCATACTGCATAAAACAGTCATACCATAAATTTCTTTACAAAGTAACTAAAATGTTGTTTCCGAAAGCACTAGTCTTTCCGGTAATTGTGCATTTAATACACGCGGTATTGCAACCTGTGCTAGAAGTCAAGAAAGACAATAATTTCATCAAAATATTAAATGCTGTTTATGCCGAACGAAGTTTTACAACACTTCTTATAGTGCGACGTAATTCTGCCGATTGTTTTGCCTCACTAATGGATCCACCACCACTAGATATACCACGAATTTTGGTGACCACAAATATGGTGATGAATTTAAGTGGTACATTTAATATTGAGCTACTGGTACTTGTTTGTTTGAAGGTACAAATCGATGCAGAGGTACTGGAAACAGTATTACAAAATTTACAGAATATGCGACAAACACGAGTTATCTTTTTGATAAAGGGTCTAACAAATGTGAAGAGCCTCAATTTAAAGATTATGAAATTTTGCGAGTCACAACAAATGATAAACGTTATAAATCTGTTTGAAGATTTCTTCAATACTGGCGAGTTCTACCAATATCAACCATTTCCCGTATTACACATTGAAAAACACAACATTTTTGAACACAATATTCAATACTTTCCGCAGCATTGGCGCAATATACAAGGCAAAGAATTGAGAACCCTGACAGATCATATTTGGCCTCGTGCCTTTTTCTATTACGATCGAAGTGGTAGACAACAGCTTGGTGGTTATGCTGGACGTATGGTACTGCTTTTTGCAGAAAAATATAATGCAACTTTAAGTTATCTATATCCTGCGGATCAAGAACAAGTAACACATGTATTTATGCTACGCACAATGACACTAAATGGTACACTTGACATTGGAATCGGTACGGTGCCGTCGGATATAAATGATATGACAAGCATATCGGCGCCTATAGAGTTGGCCAAATGGATGGCAATGGTACCAACGGCAGACGATATACCAACATCTCAGATTTTTGATTTAGTAATGAGTCCAGGAGTAATACTCATGTTGCTGCTGCTTGTAGTGTTATTTTCTATACTTCATACAATTATGGCGACCAAAGTAATAATAGTAAATAATATAAACATTTGGCAACATTTCAAAATTGTTAATATCCTATTTAATGATCAAATTTTACCGGGTGTTCTAGGACAATCGATTGTCATGCATCGCTCTTCTATCTTCCCATTAAGATTTCTATATATTCTCGCGTTGTTTCTGGGCATTATCTTCAGTACCACTTTTTCGGCACATTTGAAAACACTACTCACCAAACCAGCAACAGAAAGTGAAATTTTAAGTTATACCGATTTGCGTACCACAAATATTCACATCATAGTTGATGAAAATGAGATGACTATGTACGAAGATGCACACGATCCAAAAATGTTCAAGGAAATTAAGAATAAAATTATAGCCGTGAAATCAAATGAAACCCAACATTATCGTGCCAGTTTCAATAGATCAAATATCTATATGGTGACCACTTCTTTGTGACATATTTTTGAAATGCAACAGAATTATTTTGCACGCAAATTATTTTTCACACCTGAGTCGATGACTTTGTATCATTTTACGTGCTTTACCATACCTTTGCAGCCAAACTCTATCTATAAGGAGGCCATGGATATGCTGATAATGCGTGTTCATGATGCGGGTCTAATGAGTTACTGGAGTACGCTTGATTTCTTTAATTTACTGTCCAATGGTAATATATCGTTGAAGGATAAAAGTCAACCATATATTTTGCAACCATTAAGTTTGCGTGATTTACAAGTTGTTTGGAATGTGCTTATTATAGGCTGGTTATTGGCTGTATTAGGGTTTTGTAAAGATATGCTCTGTTACAAGTATCACAGAAAATGTCAAACATTATTGAGAGAGAACTGCTAAATGTATAATGTTTGAATTGAATAAAATTCTAGATAATTTCAATAATATTTAGGTATAACTCTTAATATTAAATCTGTTAATACATTATTATAGTAAATTCATTTCTTAAAAATTGAATAAAGCATTTTGAGTAAGTTTATGCGTATTGTTTTAATTGAATTGAATAAAAAAGGCAGAAGAATTATTTAAATTGAAAGTCATTATATCGTAATTGCATTTATGAAACCTATTCGGTTCTCTCAACTACGTTTCTTATAACAAAAACTCTTCACTAACCGAGCTTTGTTTGCAGATTTCACAGAAAAAAAATCTTCAATATGATGAATTTATTCGTATATATTATGAATTTGTTCACCAACTACCAGAGTCATCATATTGATACCACCGTTCATTAAATGACATACTGATGAATACATTCATTGTATATATGAAATTATTCATGCTATCGAACATTATAGTGAAGAACGAAATATTCAATACAATGAATTTGAATCGTCAATTGATGAATTTGTTCATAATATTTATGAATATAATATTTGTTTACAATTTTTCAAAAAAAAAAAAATTTTTTTTTAGAAAATAATTCGAAAAAAAGTGTTGTTGTAAACATTTTATTTATAAAATAACAGAAAAAATGATTCCAAAAAAAATAGTTATACGAAAAAAAAATTGAAAAAAAAAATCGAAAAAAAATTTCTTCGGAAAAGAAAATCGAAAAGAAATTTTTCGAAAAAAAATTTTTTTTTTGTAAACAATTTTTTTTTTTTAATATATTTATTTATGTTTTAATAATAAATATATTATAAAACATTTTACTAATTTATGCATGTGAGCAAGCATTATATAAGAAACTACGACTACACATAAAGAAAAAGATAGGTAAATCTAACCGAAAATGACGGTTAAAATTGCAGTGACCGAAAAACGTGGTAAATCGAACCGACTAAAAATTGTTAAAATAATAGTTCGTGCAAAATAGTTCGTTTACCATGAAAAATAGTTCATCTACCAAGAATTATAGTTTATTTACCATGAAAAATTGTTCGTGTACCATGAAAATAGTTCCCATGAAAAATAGTTCATTTACCATAAAAATAGTATATTTACCAAAAAAAAAATAGTTTATTTTCATTGAGAATTCTTTATTTACCATGAAAAATAGTATTTCACGGTAGTATAAGGTACTAAATAAATATATTTATAATATTTAAACGTATTTCTGCGCATCAATTTGGATTTTCTTCCCAGCGTCATCTACTTTTTCCAACCGCAGAACATATTCACCAGTTCGATGGGCATTCAACATTTATTGAAAATCCAAAAAATTTACAATTATTTATGATTTATTTTGCATATACACTAACAAAATCATTAGACGAAGGAATGGATGCCTGTGAACATGAAGGAGATTCGATGTCAGCGCTGTTGCCACTGCTGCATGAAATTAACGAAGCCAGAATTGACAGGATTATCTGGATCATCCGTCTGCAGAACACACCATATATTGAACAATTCACTATTTCAAAAACTCATTTTAAATTGTTTAATTTATAAGTTAATTGAAAATTACTTAAATCAACCGGAGCGTAAGCACACGTCCACGAATAGTTTGTCACTGAATATTAACAAACGAGTTGTCTCATTTCGTTCAAAGCATCAATATTCTCCTCGTAAAGAGAGAAGAGAGGAGATAATTGCGTCGGAACCATCTTTTCGGTTAGATAACCAACCAAAATAGTAAAGTTACAATTTTATTTGCTTAGTTTTACCATTTTAGTGGTTGAGAATAGTAACTTTACCATTTCAGTGGTTGGTTATACCATTTGTATGGTTAAATTTATATGCTACAATTCTTACGATTAGTTTAACTATTTTTATGGTTAAAAATGTCTCAATTTATTTTAAAAAATGTTTGTCCATTTGATTAACCACCTGAATTGTACTTGTTGTCTGTGTTTTCAATACAAAACAGAAAAATGGTTTATTAACAACTTTTTTCGGTTTGATTAACCTATCTTATTTTTCTGTGTGTACTTGAGAACTGAGAAGTACGGCAAAAAATGAACGAAAAAAAAATATTTTGATAGAAATTTGGTTTAATGAACAGCGTTCTTCAATATGAAGAACATATATATTGTATGTTATATTTTGGTTCATAAATTTAATGAAACGTATTCTTCACATACAGTTCATCATATTGAAGAACACTTTTTCGACGTTCTTCATATTTATGATAGCATTTATAACATTGATGCGTTAGTCATTAATATTATGAATGGCTCTTCAATACAATTAATCATGGTTTAAAGAACGGAATTCATCAATATGAAGTACATTTTTTTATCTGTGTTAGTGAGGTGCCAGGTTTCTCTTTAGAGATGCATGGTTTTGAATCGAAAGTTATGTCAGTTAAGGTCTGTTGATGGAGATCTTAAGCGATAACTCCAGCTGGGACCGTTGGTGTCCATAGTTGACTTAAGCCTAACCTTGCCCTTAGCAGTTGGATCCGTCTCCTGTCATATTTTGTCTCTGAGGGTTGAACATATGATCTTATTGTGGTTTAGCTATCTATCACTTTTCGAGGGACGTGATGTCAAGAACTTGGTTACTGTCTGTCTGATCGTTAATTCAGTATCAATGATCCTGTCAATTTTCTTTATGAACTGCAATCAATTTTGGTACGACATCCTATTTTTGTCTAGGTTCGCACGCTTGAAGTCTCTGTCAAAGTATCATTGTCGAGTGAGCTTTGGTTTCAGAGTATACATCTGATTTGTTCATGATGTAATAGCGATTATTCGGCAATCGACACTTGTTGCCCTGAAGTTGAGCTCCGAAGCTCTGCGATAGTCTTTTTGGTTTTGTTCACGGCGATATCTGTCTGATATCTGAATATCTGTCGTCAGTAATGGGGATTCGATTTCGGGAGTTTTCTTTTATATCGACCTCCATGTGGTTTTCTTTTCGAGGTCTCCTTCCCTTTCTTTTCGAGGTCTCCGCAATCGTCTGTATCATTCACGCCTGCCCAATATAACTACGGGTAATTCCAATATACGTCACCAAAGAACGCACCACATGGAAGATATTGTAAATTGTTCAATCTAGTTCTCCTATCATAATTTGAGTTCCAATTAGAAACATGTCATACATAATAAGAAATTTCTAGAAATTTCTACTAAGGGAAGCATATTCCGAAACCATGGGCTTAAGTGTGTTTACGGGTATGTGAAACACGAACGAATACAAGGTGTATTTAAAAAAAATCTTAGTTTGTATTTATTAGAATTGTTAGAGGTTTTTAATAAATGTACAAACGTTAATTTGTCACAATCTGTAAGCGCAGTTAATCGTTTATATGTCTCGTCAATTAGTACATAAATCATAAACTGATAACATTACTAACGTCATCATTAATTATCAAAATTATGAATTACCGGTGTGTCCTACACAGCATAAAATTGTCTCACACACTACTAGTTTACAAAGTTAGTAAAATGTTGTTCTCAAAATTACTCGTTCTTCCGTTAATTGTGCAACTAACACACGCAGTATTAAAACCCGTACAGGAAATAAAAAAGGAAAATAATTTTAGAAAACTTTTAAGTCTTGTTAAATTTGAACGTAATTTCGAAACACTACTTATTTTACGACAAAGTCCGTTGGATTGTATTTCCTCAATTATGGAAATACCGCCCGATATACCACGAATCCTGCTGACTACCAATATTGTGGCGAATCTCAGCAGTACATTTAATATAGAATTACTGACGCTAGTTTGTTTAAGAGCACAATTCAATGTAGAACTACTTGAAACTGCATCTCAAAATCTACAAAATATAAGACAAACAAGAGTAATCTTTCTTGTACAGACATATACGAACTTGGAGGCTATCAATTTTGTGATTACTAAGTATTGCGAATCAAAAAATATGATCAATGTAATTAATGTGTTTGGTGATTTCCCAGAGACAGGGGAATTCTATCGTTATGAGCCATTTGCGGTACAACACATAAAGAAATTACATATCTCAAATATCAACCAACAATGCTTTCCACAGCAGTGGCGCAACTTTCTGGGCAAACAAATTCAGACATATCCAGATCAGATATGGCCACGTTCCTTTTTTTACTATGATCGAGATGGAAGTCAGCACCTTGGTGGTACCATTGGTCGTTTTATGTTGCTCTTTGCTGAGAAGTATAATGCTACATTAAATTATATATATCCTACTGATTCAGACAACATCGTACATTTCTTAGCTCTGCAGAATCTGACAAGGAATGGTACACTCGATGTAGGCATTTGTATGGTGGCGATGAATGTAACAAGCACAACGTACCCGTTTGAGTTAGTCAGTTGGTTGGCAATGATACCAACGGCTACCGACGTACCTACATCAGAAATATTTGAATTAGTCATGGATCCAGGTTTACTTATCATTCTATTACTGTTTCTTGTAATCTTCTCCACACTACAGACCATCGCAGTGACCAAAGTAAATTGTAAAATACTACGAAGAAGTAAAGTTCATTTCAACCTGATAAATTTACTATTAAATGAACGAGTTTTACCTGGTATGCTGGGTCAATCGATTTTCATGCATCGTTCATCCTCCATATTTTCATTAAGATTCTTATATGTTCTTATACTGTTCTTGGGAATAATCTTGAATACTACATTTTCGGCACATTTAAAAACTTTACTCACCAAACCCGCAACACGAAGCGACATTTCCAATTATGCCGATTTGCAAACACAAAATTACAGATTATATATTGATAAAAATGAGATGCCCAGGTTTATGAGAGAAATGGATGAACAACTTTTTAAGCACATTCAACACAAAATAGTACAGCTTAACACAACAGAAGTCCAAGGAATACGTGCCAGTTTCAATAGATCGAATGTCTATATGATAACCAGCTCGGTGTGGCCTATATTTGAGATGCAACAAAATTATTTTGCACGAAAACAATTTCGTGCACCAGACTCAATGGTATTGGTTAATTTTATGTTATTATCCATACCTCTGCAGGATAATTCTATATATAAGGAGGCCATGGATATGCTGATATTGCGTGTGCACGGTGCTGGTCTAATGAGCTACTGGAATAAGATTAGCTTCTTCAATTTGGTTTTCAATGGTATAATATCGTTGAAGGATAAAACTCAGCACCATATTTTGTTTCCTTTGAGTTTAAATGATTTACATGTTGTTTGGTATGTACTTCTCATCGGCTGGATATTCGCTGTGATTGGATTTTGCCATGAAATGTTCAACTATTTATTTTGGAAGAGATGTAAGCAACTCATAAAAGAGACCTGCTAAATTTGTTAATTTAAAACACTGTCGTAAGAACACTTAAAGAGATTATTAAATATATAATTCAAAAATAAAACTGTTTATTCTTAAATTTTGTGGTATTTGAAAAAACGAATTTCTGTTCTGTAGCTCTAGATATCTCAAAAGCATTTGGTCTAGTGGTACTTGAAGCTCTCGTGGCACAATAAATTGCTTATGGTGTCGGAAATGGTATCCTGTTTCTTGAGGGTCGCTCACTAAGAGTTGCGATGGTATTCTATCAGTTCGGTTCTAGTTCCTATTTCTACTTTTTATCAATAATCTTCAGTCATTGGCACGGGACCCAATCCGTTCCTTTGCAGAAGACACTAACATTTGTCGTTCATATTCGTATACCAAGCGCCCAAACTCTTTGGAGATTGGGAGTAAAATGTACAAACACATTCAATAATGATCTTAAAACAATTTCAGAGTGCTATCTCGGTAATATAGTTGATTTTAAAGCGAGGAAGACCCAATGTTCTTTGTTATCTCACAAACGAACGGATTCATCCCTCCTCTAAATATGGGTGCTGTGCTGTGAAATGATCGGTGATGATGTGTCGTAAGAAGCGACCAATTATTGGGTTTTTTTTTATAATAGTTTAGGACAACTTCAAAACTGCTAACGGTTTGGATTGGACAAAAAGGAGAATTATATCATATACAGATTAATATTTTGACGTCACTCAAATCAATGTCTAACAATGTCAGTTCTCTCAAATATCAAGTCGTTTCTTATAAACGTCTTACGGTTCTTGACTACATCTGGCTCATTTTGCAGGTTTAGTGAGGTGCCCGATTTGGAATCGCAAGTAAAGTTTAGGTCTGTGATTGAAGATCTTCAGTATTAACTCGAATTCAGATTTTTGTCTTCTGAGACCATGGTGTACTTAGTGGAGTTAAGTCTCTCTGTTCCTTTAGCAGTGAGATCGGTCTCCGGGGGATAAGAATGTGCAATTGTGGGGTTTGGCTACCCTTTGCTTGTATAGAAAGGTGATGTGAAGGATGAGGTTATAGGAGCGTAGAGTATTCGAACATACCTACCAGCATTCGTTCAGTCTCTATGATCTTGTCCACTTTCTTTAAGAACTCCACCGAAATTTGGTGTAGTTCTTGTAGGTTTGTACGTTTGGTGTCTCTGTCAAAGTTCCATTAGCATTTGGGATTTAGTTTCAGAGAATACATCTGATGTATCCATGATATTATAGCGATTCTTCGACAATCGACACTTGTAAAAATACCGAAAAGACCGATAGTATTTTAGGTTTTGTCCACGGCAGGCTACTTTGAAGGAGCATGACTTGTGGGTTCTACTAAGGTCTCCGCTGAGCTCATAGAGTACTGTGACCTTAAGCTGACTGGCCTTATTTTTTTTGAGACGCTAATGCTCAACACTATGTGTGGGGCAGTGTAAATGCAACGCACGAGACACCAGACTCTTTGACTCCATCATGACCTCCAATCTGAACATTCACAACTTTAGTAATAAAAATATGTTTGTGACTGCAAGAAGACAGAAAGTGATTGTCCTAACTTTGTCAAACTGCACACTGATAGAGTTAGTCTTAAACTGGAAGGTTCTTAAAGAAGATTCTTTATCGGACCACAGGTATATACTCACTTTCCGGGAAAGAAAACCTATATAGGGCCACTTTGTAATCCCAGCAATGGGGACAGCAATAACAACTCTAATGTGATAAAACAGGACTGACAGGTTGCCAGATTAGTTGTGTACGTTATAACCCAATTGTTACCATGCCTCGTATGGGCATTCATTCCGACATCCTGGCGTTTAGGTAAAGTTGCCTTCATTCCTAAAGTAGGAAGAGAAGACTATTCCGTAGCCTTCAGACTAGAAATTGGCATGTGAGCGTGATTCAGCGTGAAGTGTGCGTGATTTGTAAAATTCTCTTGTGAGCGTGAGTGAGTGTGAGTCAAAATGCACTCACGTGCCCATCTCTACTTCAGACCCATTAGTTTGATGTCCTTCATACTAAAGTTCTAAAAAGACTAGTTGAGTTTCTCAGCAGAAAAACATCGTTGTCAAGGTTCTCACTATCGTCAAGACAACATGCCTACCAACGTGGAAAATTCTGTGAAGCAAAACTTCAACATCCGGTTGGCCAGAGCGAGCATGCTCTTCAGAGGAAAATGTACAACATAGGCATATTTGTTGACATCGAAGGTGCTTTTGATAATGCGATTTTTGATGAAATGTGCGACGCAGCTAGAAGGCATGGACTAGATGAAACATTGGTCAAATGGCTAAGGTCAATGCTAATAAGATTTAGAGAATCGTGTGTCTGGGTATTACGAGCTGGTTTCTGGTTTAATGTCCTTGAAATATCTCTGACATTGCACTCTACACTCCAGTAGACCTGTATATTGGAGATGCCCTCTGATGCAATGGCAACAGAAATATTACCAAGACCAAATTTTGAATTTTATCAACCTAACATACAAGACTGGCTAAAGCCTGACTATGAGCCAGAAGAGGGTCATTTTCAACCGTATTTTGTACAACTCGGTCATCCCATCCAAAATTGTACGTCAATGCTGATCACGTCTCAATTGTGTTGGTAAATACAATATACTGAAACTGATCTGGGTGCCGGTCCACAAAGGAGTTTCGGGTATCGAAACATCTGACGAACTAGCACGTGCTCGATCTGAGGATAATCCAGTTGGACCAGAACCTGTGCATGGACTACCTGCATCTACGGGAAAACTTTCCATCAACTCTTCGGTCACATCCACACACAAAAGTATATAGCAGAACAAGACTAAATGCTCATGATACCGACGATAACCAAGAGTTCAGACGCTTTTCTACGTTCCTTTAGTAGAAATGAGTGCAGCTAACTGGGACTTCTAACGGGATAAAACTCATATGAAAAACACATAAACGCATTCGGCCTGGCCGAAAGCGCCTTATGTTCTGCCTGTTACGAAGAAACTAGTACCACAGTGCACTATCTCTGTGACAGTCCAGCATTGTCAAGAATTAGGAGGCAGATCTTTTGCACAGACGTGATGAGAGGGAATCAGCTTCACTCTTTATCACCCAATTACCATCTTAGATTTAACAATGAATATCATTAAAAACCAGGGATCCAGGGTTACTGGCGCTTCGACTTCCAGCACCGACTTTTCTTTAAATATCAACCTCAATGTTTTTTTTTATTTTCAAAGTCTCCTTTCCATAGACACTTTGCTCCGCGCCTATTTCATTCAAGCCTACCCAGTATAAATACCGGTCAGTTCCGATATCCGTCATCTGAGGATGCACCGTATGGGATATCTGTCAATTCCATCCGATAATCTACAAACCAAAAACAGCATATAAATTCCTTGCAACAACTTATTCATTGCTCTATAAAGATATTCGATTCTCTCAACTGTTAAGACGGTTCTTATAGCCAAAAGTAATAGTGCTCTACTAATTCAAAACAGTTTTAGATCAATTTGGTATGTGTTTACGATAAGATGTCAAGCGACAAATGATTATGGAAGTTTCATCAACCAATTTAAATAAATTTCTTTTTTACCGAATGATGTTTTTCGTTCTTTTAACTTCATGTCATAAGAGGAGTTTGCTGTATTGGTGTCTGTTTACTTGTAAATAGTTCAATCTAGTGCTCCTCTCATAATTAAGAGCTTAAATTAGAAAATGTTCATGACCATTGCAAACATAATAGTAAATTTCTACAAAGAAAAGTATATTTCGAAACAATAGAATAAAGCGTATTTAGAGTATGTGAGACACGAACGTACAAACGGTATTTGTCACAACCTGTCAGCGCAGTTAATTGTTTATATGTCTCGTATAGAAATGATAAAATTGATAACGTTACTAAAGGTAATGTCATCATTAATTATCGAAATTATGAATTACCGGTGTGTCCCATCCAGCATAAAACTGTCTCACACACTACTAGTTTACAAAGTTACTAAAATGTTGTTCTCAACATTACTCGTTCTTCCGTTAATTGTGCAACTAACACACGCAGTATTAAAACCCATACAGGAAATAAAAAAGGAAAATAATTTTAGAAAACTTTTAAGTCTTGTTAAATTTGAACGTAATTTCCAAACACTACTTGTTTTACGACAAAGTCCGTTGGATTGTATTTCCTCAATTATGGAAATACCACCTGATATACCACGAATCCTGCTGACTACCAATATTGTGACGAATATTAGCGGTACATTTAATATAGAATTATTGACGATTGTTTGTTTAGGAGCACAATTTAATGTAGAACTACTCGAAACTACATCTCGAAATCTACAAAATATAAGACAAACTAGAGTAATCTTTCTAGTAGAGACACGTACGAACTTGGAGGTTATCAATTTTAAGATTATTAGGTATTGCGAGTCAAAAAACATGATCAATGTAATTAATCTGTTTGACGATTTCCCAGACACTGGCGAATTCTATCGTTATGAGCCATTTTCGGTGCAACGCATAAAGAAATTACAAATCTTTAATATAACGGAGCAATACTTTCCACAGCAGTGGCGCAACTTTCTGGGCAGAGAAATTCTAACATATCCAGATCAGCTATGGTCACGTTCCTTTTTCTACTATGATCGAGATGGAAGTCTGCACCTAGGTGGTACCATTGGTCGATTTATGTTGCTCTTTGCTGAGAAATATAATGCTACATTAAATTTTATATATCCTACGGATCCAGACAACATCATACATTTTTTTGCGCTGCAGAATCTGACAAGAAATGGTACACTCGACATTGGCATTTGTATGGTACCGATGAATGTAACAAGCACAACGTACCCGTTCGAGTTAGTTAACTGGATGGCAATGATACCAACAGAGACCGACGTACCAACTTCAGAAATATTTGAATTAGTAATGGGTCCAGGTATACTTATCACGCTATTGCTGCTTGTTGTGATATTTTCTGCACTACAGACTATCGCAGTGGCCAAAGTAGTAAATCGTAATTCCAAAATTCCTTTCAAACTGATAAATATACTAATCAATGAACAAGTTCTGCCTGGTATGCTGGGTCAATCAATTGTCATGCAGCGTTCATCCTCTATATTTTCATTAAGATTTTTATATATTCTGATACTGCTTTTGGGAATTATCTTTAATACTACATTTTCGGCACATTTAAAAACTTTACTTACCAAACCCGCCACACGAAGTGACATTTCCAATTTCGCCGATTTGAGAACACAAAATTATCGATTATATATTGATAAAAATGAGCTGCCCAGGTTTATGGAAGCAATGGACGAACAAAGTTTTAAGCAAATTCATAACAAAATAGTACAAGCTAATACAACAGAAGTCCAAGGGATACGTGCCACTTTCAATAGATCGAATGTATATATGGTAACCACCTCGGTGTGGCCTATGTTTGAAATGCAACAAAACTATTTTGCACGAAAACAATTTCGTGCACCAGAGTCAATGGTTTTGGTTAATTTTATGGCATTATCCATACCACTGCAGGATAATTCTATATATAAGGAGGCCATGGATATGCTGATATTACGAGTGCACTGTGCTGGTCTAATAAGCTACTGGAACAAGCTAAATTTCTTCAATTTGGTTTCTAATGGTAAAATAACGTTAAAGGATAAAACACATCAATATATTTTGTTACCTTTAAGTTGTAATGATTTACATGTTGTTTGGTACTTACTGCTTATTGGCTGGATATTTGCTGTGATTGGGTTTTGCCGTGAAATGTTCAACTATTTATATTGGAAGAGATGTAAGCAGCTTATAAAACAGATCTGCTAAATTTTTCAATTTTAAATACTGTCAGAAGAAAAAATTACAGATTATTAAATACATATATACTTCAAAAATAAAACTGTGTATTCTTCATCACTAATGCTATATTTCAACTCTTTCGAATTCCGCGGAATGGAGATTTTCCAGAAATGGAGATTTCCCCGAAATGAACTACTTACTTAGTTGGCCTTTACAACCGTGTGTCGGTCTTGACCGCTGAAATGAAGCTGCGCAAGTCGATCCTGCTTTTCGCGCGCTGCCGCCAGTTAGAAATACCAAGCATTGTTATTCTCCCTTTAATCTCCAGACTGACATTGTTATTGGTGGTGATGCTGGAACCAATATAGACATCTCGAGCTTTTGTTTGTCAAAATTTGCTTTCTGTTAATCGTTGACATAAGGAACTTCGTCTTGTCCTCGTTCACCGCTAGACCCATTCGACTCGACTCTTTCTCCAATCTGGAGAATGCTGCGCTGACTGCTCGTGTACTCCTGCCAATGAGGATAGTGCCACTTTGATGGAGTTCGGCAGCTCGAACTATTTTCTCCATCAATAAATTAAAAAAGTCGCACAGTAAGGAAACACCTTATCTGAAACCTCGCTCAGTATGAAATGGCTTGAAGAGATCTTTTCCTATTCTCACGGAGAGTTATTTTCCTCAACACACATTGCTCAGGGTCATCCTGCAAAGCCTTATAAGTTTCGCAGGTATACCGAACTCAGACATTGCGGCGTATAATTGGTTTCTTATTGTAGTGTCGAAGGCGGCTTTTTAGTTGACTAATAGGTGGTAAGTTTCGATCTGTTTAATTAGTGTCTTTTCTTAGATTTTTTTTTTTTGAAAATCTGGTCTATGGTGGACCTTGTTACGATCGGATGGCGGAATCTCAACGTCGTCATCAAGTACTAGGGTTGTCGGATTTACTTCTTTATTGGTTCAATTGCTGTCAGAAAGAGGCTCCCGATTTTTAATCCTCGGCTGGGCGTCTTATCTTCTAGAAGAATTATCGAGCCTCATGATGCAAGTCCACATTGGCACCTCGGATAGTGCGTACGTCCATCACGCGTGATACGTGCCTTCCGTCAACCACAACGTGATCAATTTGGTTTCGCGTTTTTTGATCAGACGACAACCACGTGATCGTGTGAATATCGTGATGTTTGAATCTAGTGCTACTAACTACCATGTGCCGGAGTCTCTTGCCGAATACAAATCCACAACCAAATTCGTGTCTATCCGCATGGCAGCTGTAGTAGATATCACAGGGCGGTTGTTTCGAACAGCTCTGTCCCGTCTGTCGCTATTCCTGGATATCGGTGATGTTAGCCTTATATTTTTCGAGGACATCTACCTGCTGGATAGTCGAACCTTCCCAGTAAAGGATCGAGACATTCCAGGAGCATATCTGTAAATCATAGTCCTTAAAATCTTTGCGTGGGTTGTCATCGTTGTAATCGGTCATTATCCATGGCTTCTGTTGTGTTTTCATTGGGCACATAGGTTTTTCTAGTGATGGGACCCAAACCCAAAAACGAACCATCTCTCTGGGGAAGATGTCTGCTATTAATTTGTTCAATGACATTTTTTTCACTTTCCCACTATTGCCCACACACATTTTTGAGAAAAGATTAATTTTTGAGAAATGTCCATTTTGGGGAATTGTCCATTTCGTAAAAATGCCTATTTGTGGGAAATGTCCATTTGGGGAAGTGTCCATTTCGGGGAAATGTACATTCGATGAAGTGTTTTTCGGGGAAGAGTCCACTTTGGGGAAATGGCTTCTGGGAAATGGCTTCGGGGAAATAAACCGAATGGCTTTTGTGGAAATGTGCACACACTCACATATGTACGTATAGTATACGAAGTCGTATGGATACTCCTACGATCTCATATAGATACTTATGTGAGTAAATTTATATGTCTCAGAACAAAATTCCAAAAATTCTGGAGTCCCGCAGGGTTCCGTCCTATCCTCGTCTCTATTTATGTTTTTTTCAATGCTCTCTGTCATTGACCCATAACCTAATTCATTCCTATGCAGATGACAGTACGATTTGTCATATATATTCGTTCAACAAGCACCCAAAGTCTTTGGAGATTGAGAGTAAAAGGTACACTGTGAATGAGACCATATATTATAACTGTAGAAATCTTCGAGTACGATCTCGCAAATACAACCACTAACCTTACTCCACTCAATATGGGTGCTGTCGATATTGCGGCTTTTCTTCACTTTCGGCGAATATAAAACCAATGTGAACTCTTTTGAAATACTCGATGTGTCGAAAGAAGCGGTCAAGTATCTGGGCTATCTCAAAACGGTGTGAGACATACTTCACTCCTGCTGACTTACGCACTGTCTGTACCACATATATTAAGCTCAAGATAAAAACAATTTCCAAATCTTCTTTGGAGTATCTAGACCGAATACAACAACGTTCGATGAATTTAATAGGAAATTAAAAGACGAAGATGGCGATGGATAGGACACACATTACGCAAAGATGACAACGATATAGCAAAAATGGCACTTGACTGGAACACCCAAGGCTCCCGATAACGAGGAAGACCTTTAAACACATGGATGAGATCTACACATATGGAACACCAGTCTCATGGAACATGGCGAGAAATCTAAAGACTCGCACAGGATCGACGACGATGGAAGGAGTTTCCGCCCTATGCTCCGAATAGGAGCGACAATCATTCACATAATGTTAATGTAATGTATGTTATTTTAATGTAAACGTTAAACATACTATGCAAATACACGTCAAGGAATAAAAAAAAATAATTCAGCCTCCATTGGTTCCCTTGAGCACCAAAGAACCGTTTGGTGTGTAAGTCTGTTTTCTGGGTATTACAATGGTCTGGGTTCGAGGGAAATATATGGATTGACTTCACCAGTGCGTGTGTTCCTTCGTTCTACACAGAAAAAAAATGTACATCATTTTGATGAATTCCGTTCTTCAAACCATGATTCATTGTATTGAAGAGCCATTCATAATATTAATGAATAACGCCATCAATGTTATGAATGCTATCATAAATATGAAGAACGCTTGGTAACTGTCGGAAAAGTGTTCTTCAATATGATGAACTGTATGTGAAGAATACGTTTCATCATACTAATGAACCAAAATATAAAATTCAACATATATGTTCATGATATTGAAGAACGTTGTTCATTAAACCAAATTTCTACCAACATATTTTTTTTTCGTTCATTTTTTGCCGTACTTCTTAGTTCTCACGTTGTTCTTGTATGTTATTTCTTATATAATGCTTGCTCGACATGCATAAATTAGTAAAATGTTTTAAAATATATTTAGTATAAGTACAACTTTTTGTTAATAAAAAGTTATATATATAAAAAAAAAAAAAATTTCGAAATTTTTTTTCGAACAATTTTTTTTTCGAAAAAATTTTTTTTCGAACATTTTTTTTTTCGAAATTTTTTTTTTGTATATTTTTTTTGCCGAACATTTTTTTTGGGATAATTTTTTTGTAATTTTTTTTACTGTTATTTTTTAAATAAAATTTTTACATTTTTTTTTCGAATTATTTTATAAAAACATTTTTTTTTTTTGAAAAAATATTATGAACAAATTCATCAATATGACAATTCAAATTCATTGTATTGAATATTATGTTCATATATATAATGAATTTACATACATTAATATGTCATTTAATGAACGGTGGTATCAATATGATGAATCTGGTAGTTGGTGAAAAAATTCATAATATTTATGAATAAATTCATCATATTGAAGATTTTTTGTTTCTGTGTATATTCAGTTACATTTATAAATTATATTAATGCAATTAGTTCATAGAGTCGTAGTAATTAAAAACTCTCTAACCATTAATTTGAACAGTAATAAAATAGCATTAACAAAACAAATGAAGTGATTAATAAATTATTTTCCTTGAAACTGTCTAGATAGTTATTTATAATATGCACACAATTGTGTGGAAATGTGGAAATTTGCGACATAAAAAGAATAAATTCAATGTTCATCGAGTACACTGAAGAGTTAGTTCAATGTGGTTAACCATAGCAGTTATTTTTTCGTTAATTCTGCATTCAACGTACGCGATGTTGTTACCTCTAAATGAGGTTATAATTGTTGACAAATTCAAGGAACTTTTGAATGCTATACACACCGAACGGACTTTCACCACTATGCTGATATTACGAAAACATTCCTCGGATTGTTTTCCCTCTATAGTGAGTCTACCACCAGATATACCACGACTTATATTGACTAACAACATGGTGATGGATATAAGGGACACTTACAATATAGAGCTACTGACAATGGTTTGTTTGGGACCACAATTTGATGCAGATCTATTGAAAACATTATCGCGAAATCTTCTGCATATGCGTCAAACACGAGTGATATTTTTGATTAATACACATGCAAAAATAAATGTTCTCAACTATGCGATCGTCAGGTATTGTGAGTCTGAAGGAATGATCAATGTGATTAACCTCTTTAATGATTATCAAGATACGAACGAGTTCTATCAGTACCATCCATTTCCGGTAATACACATTGAAAAGCAAACCATGTCTGGTGGTTTAGAAAGTAAATATTTTCCACAGCACTGGCTTAATATGCGTGGCAAAGAATTGATTACACTGCCAGATCAGATTATGCCACGTTCTTTCCTTTACTATGACCGTAATGGTCAACAGCGACTGGGTGGCTCCGTCGGACGTATGATGCTGCTCTTTGCTGAGAAATACAATGCAACTCTGAAATATTTTTACCATGTAGAGCCCGATCAGTTCGTGCATTTATTCGAATTGCAGAACCTGACACTTAATGGCACACTTGACATAGCCATCAGTTTGGTACCGATGGATATAAATGACTTGACTAGCACATCAATTCCGCTAGAGTTGGTCATATGGATGTCAATGGTACCAACAGCGG
This sequence comes from Dryomyza anilis, assembly GCA_951804985.1. Classification (NCBI taxonomy): domain Eukaryota; kingdom Metazoa; phylum Arthropoda; class Insecta; order Diptera; family Dryomyzidae; genus Dryomyza; species Dryomyza anilis. The sequence goes on from OX638133.1 coordinate 26,219,211, forward strand.
CCGATATACCAACATCACAAATATTCAATATTATACTGGATCCCCCAGTACTGCTCATCTTGTTGCTGCTGGTATTTATGTTCTCTACACTACATACCTTAATTTTGAATAGATATAGCGAACATGCTACTCGTGAATTGAATTTTACTTTAAATATAAAAAACCTATTGTTGAGTGCTCAAGTTCTACCAGGCATCTTGGGTCAGTCAATTGTTATGCATCACTCCAACCGATTTTCATTGCGATTTCTATATATACTGATACTTATTATGGGCTTACTTTTTAGCACTATCTTTTCGGGACATCTCAAGACCCTACTAACGAAGCCAGCAACAGAGCGTGAAATTTATAATTTTTACGATATGCAATCAGCAAATATACAACTGCTTATAGATGAAATGGAACTCAATTTATTAGAAGATGCGCTTGGTTCCACACTATTTCAGGAAATTAGGCGTAACATTTTGCCACTCAAAACAACAGACTTTCAGAAATATCGTTCCAGCCTCAATAACTCTTTTATATATGCAGTAACCACCTCGTTATGGCCCATTATTGAGATGCAACAGCAGTTCTTTGCACGCAAATTGTTTTATACACCTGAATCGATGTTTTTGCGTAATTTTGCAGCCCTTGCCATTCCATTAAGGCCCAACTCAATCTACAAGGAGCCCATGGATATACTCATAATGCGTGTGAAAGATGCAGGTCTAATGAATTACTGGAACACACTAAATTTCTTCAACCTGTTGTCTATTCAAAAAATTTCATTAAAGGACATAAGTCAGCGTTATATTTTGCTACCGTTGTGTATAAAAGATTTACAAATTGTTTGGTGTGTACTTGTCATCGGCTGGTTAGTTGCTTTATTGGTATTTTGTAAAGATATTTTATATTATAAGTTTATGATAAGAAGGCGCGGTCTAAATGAGGCTGTCAAGAGTCCTTAATTATGTTTGTGAAAAATGAACTTTGATAATTAATCAAATAACAATAAATATTTTCATATTTTCGTATTTGATTCTACAATGAGAAAAATATCGCATTTAAAAAATTTAATAAATCGATGGCAAGGAACATTAGGAAGGAAAAGGACATTAAAGAAAGCAATGGAAAACAATTTTATGTCCATACGTGGTTTTCCACAACTAGCGTGAATTGCACATTAAGAAAATTAATATGCAATATGAAACATACAGAGAAAAATAAATGTACATCATATTTATGAATTTCGTTCTTCAAACCATGATTCATAGTATTGAAGAACTACTTATAATATGAATGACTAACAACATCAATGTTATGAATGCAATCATAAAGATGATGAACGCTTGGTAACTGTCGAAATAGGTAGTGTTCTTCAATATGATGAACTTTATGTGACGAATACGTTTCATCATATTGTTGAACAAAAACCTAAAATACAACATATTTTACTTAATATTGAAGAATGCTGTTCATGAAACCAAATTTTCAATCAAAATATTTATTTTTCGTTCATTTTTTGTAGTTCAGTTCTCAAGTAGTTCATGCACGCTGCAAATAAAAAGAGCTGTGCCGAACATAATTTTGCAAACATTATAATAATAACAGCCGAACATACTTTTGTTTTCGTTCAAACATATTTATGTTCAGAATGAATAATTTTCATATTTATGTTTGAATGTGAAAAACATTCTATTTACATGTAAACATGTAAACATGTTTACATTTACTTTTACTTCTTATGTAAAAATAAGTAAATTAAGTACTACCCCAGACAAAATTTTAAGCAGGAAAATGCTTCGAAACACGTAGGCAAATACGCATTGAAACCACATTTTATATGAAGCTGTGAGGTAGGTGGGAATGTGGACAAAAGCTGCTAGTTCCCTGCTATAGCATGAAAACAAAATTGGTAGGGAAATGGCAGGCATAGGTAGGGTATGGTAGCTAAACAGGTGTAAGCAAAATGGTAGGCACAAGCAGGGTAAAGTAGGCATAATGCTGGAAGCAAAATGGTAGGGAAAGGTAGCGAACATAAACATATTATATAAATCATCAGTGCCCATCCATCGCACAGCTTGTAGAACAATAAAACCGACTAATTTTGTTTGTTATATTTTCGCGAAAAACTTAAACGCTTCGATTCTCTATTGCTGGATTCGCATATGTTTTCTGGAGGAACTCCGAATTGTTTGTTATTGTGTTTGCAATTTTGCTAAAAAAGTGATTGCAGAAAGCAATAACAAAGCACGTGTGTATTAAAAACAACATGTGTTTGTTTTTGTACAGCAAGAAGTTTTGGTTTCTGGCGTCATGACGGTTAAAACTATTTGCTGTGCACTTTGGATGATTATGTTGATATCAGCAATAATCTTCTGCAATACGCAAATCCGCGTCAATACGGCACATTTTGACGTTTTAATTAAAACAATTCGCGTTGCAAACCGACGAAAGTAAACACCGATGTTTACAAATGCCAAATATTTTTAATACTGAACAATTTTGAAAGAAAAATTGATATTTGTAAACAAAAATTTCAGTCGACAACTTGTTGATCAAGCTTTAAAATTCCAAAACAGAAATTCCTATACAATGTGTTTGCCTGCTACTCTCAGGCTACCTTTCCTTACCATATTCTAGCTATAAATATTTAAAAACCTAAACCTTTAAAAACTTCAAAACCAAAACATACACAAAAATGCTTTTGCCTGTTAGGGGTTGGCCTGAACATACCAGTATCGTGCGTAAAAGTTTATATAGAAAGCCAACCTGTTTTCATAAATTAAAAATGCCAGCAATGCAATGTGTATTTCTTACACCGAAAAAATTACTGTAGTAAATTATACAACATTTATGTCTTCGTTTTGAAAAAATGCAGTTCTACTACATTTTGATCGTTTTTTAATACATTTGTATTAATTAAATTCTCGATTTTACTACACAATGTATTAGAAATTCATTTTCTACATATTGCAGAATATGTAGTATGTATTTGTTTTCTGTAGTTTTTATTTTTGAAATATGTGCACTACATAATACATAATTAACAGATTTAAATGTCTATATATATGAAAACATAATTTACTTTCAAAAACAGCTAAGTTTTGTTTATATGTTTAAAACCAAATGTTAAGCGTTACCAATAATAAAAAAATAATGTCCATTTTAAAATAATATTCGAATGTACATGGAAGACTTGTCAAAAAGCCACTAATTTGTTAAAGCTGTACACCGAAGAAATTACTGTAGCAAATTATGTAAATTGTATGTCTTTGTTTTGAAAAAATATATTTCTACTACATTTTGTTGGTTTTTATATACATTTGCCTTTATTTGTCTTATTTTTTACTACACCCTGTATTGAAAATTCGTTCTCTACATATTGCACAAACTGGTTTGATGTTTTGTTTTTTGCTTTCATTTGAATTCGTGTGGGATCACTGACGGGCAGATATAAACGAATTCTTTGGTTTCATATTGCAGAAACTGGTGTTTGTTTTTTTTTTGCACACGACGGATGACTGCGAAAGAGGTATAAATAAACCAAAACTGTCCGTAGCATATGACCGAACCGTCTTAATGAGAGAGGACTATAGAGCTGCCAACTAAGTTAGCATTGAGACGGCAAATTTTTGTTGTTTTCAATGTTCGCTCTCTCATTTTTCGATCGCCGCCTGTATTCTGTTCAGGCAGTAATAGTTGATATGCCATCCTTATGATTTTACCATGGTATGGTTTTACTATCGCATGGTTTTACCATAGCATATTATTCTTATGTGTTTTAAACGAAAAGAAACACTTAAGTGCTTGCCATTCCTTTGGGTCGTCTGAACTGATGATGCTTAGTGGTGCTTCCATCTTCTGATCAGGATAATATGTGCTTTATTTATATTTTTATATTTTTATTTATTTATTTATTTGTTTATTAATTTATTTATTTATTTCTTTATTTCTTTATTTCTTTATTTCTTTATTTCTTTATTTCTTTATTTCTTTATTTCTTTATTTCTTTATTTCTTTATTTCTTTATTTCTTTATTTCTTTATTTCTTTATTTCTTTATTTCTTTATTTCTTTATTTCTTTATTTCTTTGTTTCTTTATTTCTTTATTTCTTTATTTCTTTATTTATTTATTTATTTATTTATTTATTTATTTATTTATTTCTTTATTTCTTTATTTCTTTATTTCTTTATTTCTTTATTTCTTTATTTCTTTATTTCTTTATTTCTTTATTTCTTTATTTCTTTATTTCTTTATTTCTTTATTTCTTTATTTCTTTATTTCTTTATTTCTTTATTTCTTTATTTCTTTATTTATTTATTTATTTATTTATTTATTTATTTGTTTATTTATTTATTTATTTATTTATTTATTTATTTATTTCTTTATTTCTTTATTTCTTTATTTCTTTATTTCTTTATTTCTTTATTTCTTTATTTCTTTATTTCTTTATTTCTTTATTTCTTTATTTCTTTATTTCTTTATTTCTTTATTTCTTTATTTCTTTATTTCTTTATTTCTTTATTTCTTTATTTCTTTATTTCTTTATTTCTTTATTTCTTTATTTCTTTATTTCTTTATTTCTTTATTTCTTTATTTCTTTATTTCTTTATTTCTTTATTTCTTTATTTCTTTATTTCTTTATTTCTTTATTTCTTTATTTCTTTATTTATTTATTTATTTATTTATTTATTTAGGTGTAAATTTTTCTTGTGGTTTTGGGTAATTATCTTTAGTTGTATTTGTACTATACAACTAAATAGTTTTCAGATTTATAATTCTTGTATCTTATTTTTGGTATTAAAAAATTATATTAATATTCATTCATATAATATTCCGAATTAATAAATAAATATGTTATTTAATTAAATATCACAACAAAGTAAAATAACTGCATATTATTGTAAAATTAAGGGCATATGTAGTAATTTCTCTACATATTTCTGAACGTATAAATAGAGACAAAATGTAGATTTTTTAATACATATGTATTGAAATTTTATACAGAAAAGCTGTTAAATTATGTAGTAATTTTCCATACAAAAATAAATACATATGCTTTTGGACGTAAATCAAATACATATGTATTTATTTTAAAGATATTTTTAGTTATTTTTAATACATTATTATTTTCGGTGTAACAAATTCCTGTGAGTTTTCCTCAAAACTACTTCTATAATACCAGTTTCCTTGCATATTTTTTGTCTGGGGTAATAACTTCTTTACACAATATTAAATTTTTTACATTTTTCTATTTATATTATATGTTATAAACTTAAACTTTATTTTTTTATTACACATCTTTTATTTATACTTAATTTAGTTTTATTTCCATCTATTGTTCCTATTTTGAATTCAGTGAATTACGGATGAATTGGATATTAAACAAACAGCCACTATCTGGTATTAACAGCTATTGGCGGTACCTAAACAAATTCTTACAACAAAAAGAACTTTTGAACTATATGAAAAGTATTAATGTGAGTGTTATAAGTAGTTATAAGGAGTGCTAAAAGTTGGCAGCATTGTTATTTAATTGTGATATCGTAATGCAAAACATACATATAATCAAAATAATGCTATTATTTTTAAATTCGTTGTCACCCAAATACATAACCAAATACATATAACTCAAAGACCCTTTTATTGATTTTACTCCTAATATCTATTTGCAAGACTTCACTCGGGAATAGTTTCAACTTCATTATTGCACCAAAAAAAAAAAAAGAAAAAAACATGGTAAATTAGTAGTACATATTTATACTATTAAAATTAATCAATAGGATGCGTACCATTGTTTCAATAATATTGAAACTTTTAATATTTCTACTAGGGCTAATTCTTATGATTTGCAATTATGCTTTTATTTCCTCAAAACGGGTTCGGGTTTTATAACCAGAAATGTATGTTTTTGCATAACTTCTGATTTGGTTCAGCGTTTTTAATAATACCAGTCATGAATAAAAAATATCAGTTGCCGGAATTAAATTTGAAAATTATTGTGCATGAAATGCACCAGGGTCTCATATGGACTCTGGATCGAAATAAGAATTGACATCAGAGTGTGTAACCGACGCACTTGAAATATATCGTGACTCTATACCATATATTGCAATTGATTCGAAATGCATTTATTTATTTATTTATTCATTTATTATTGTTGTTGCTTTTGTTTCAATGCGGTTTGTCATTGATGATGGTCAATAATGATGATGATTCGATGATGATAATGATGATGTTGTCCAGAGCGAAAGTTATGCGATGATTACGTTATGCAGAGCAAAATGTGACGACGCTCAGGTTTTTTGGCTTAAAGCCAACAAACTGATTAAAATAAAACGAATCACAAGTTATTGTTGTTGTTGTTGTTGTTGTCTCACACATTATGTTGGCAACTGCTACGCATGCGTTCGATATTGATTTGTTGTTGTTGTTGGTTTTGAACTCAACGGATTCGCGTTTTCGATAAATAACCCGAGCAATAACAGGTAACAACTCCAGGCAAAAAGTCGTTCGAGCCACTTTGTTGGTTTTTTATTGTTTTCTGCACGGCTACCGTCGCTGTCACTTAATTACGGGTTTGAAAAATGAAAAAAGAGAAAAAAAAATCAAATCAAATTCAAGTGTGAAAAGCGACATTTTATGCCACAAGTCAAGGAAATGTTTATGTTGTCACCACGTTTCAGGTTATTGCAGACTGTGCACATAGGGGTTATTTTACTTTAAGGTTTATTTTTTATACCCTACACTAAGAGTGAAAGGGTATATTCAGTTTGGTACGCCGTTTGTAACACCCTGATAAAAGTATCTCCGGTGTGGAAAAGTATATATATTCTTGATCAGCATGACCTCCTGAGTCGATTTAGCGATGTCCGTCTGTCCTTCTGTCTGTCTGTCTGTCTGTCTGTCTGTCTGTCTGTCTGTCCTTCTGCCCTTCTGTCCTTCTGTCTGTCTGTTGAAATCACGATTACAGAAAAAGTTGAAGAGCTAGTGCAATGAAACTTTAGATTTAGATTACTTATATATCTAATCTGAACAAGAAAATTGGCATGATCGGTCTATTGTGACCTGAGAACCGACCACTTATGTTCAAATACCTCATATAAAATTTACATCTACAAATCAATTTTACTGTATACGTGCTTAGGTAAACTTTTTTTTGGTCAAATATATATTGACATTGTGTCCAAATACATGAAAATAATGTTTTCCCACGAAACGACTTTTGGTTCCCAAAAAAAAATCGAAATTCGGTATACCTACCCATTAGTAAATATGGGTATCAAATGAAAGAAAATTCTTCAGGGATGGATAGTTTGTAGTTATTTTCAGGATTCGTATACCCTGGTGACCTATATACCACTTTGAATGATAACCACACATATGTGTAGGGTATTTATTGTCGGCTTAGACCGACTATAGTTTTGATAATCCTAAGTATCATAATAACACCTACTTTAAAATTTCCCATGTGATCTAACCTTCCCAACTGGTTTTACTTTCGTTCGAAACCTTTATTTTTGAAAATGTCTGTGGGTTTGAAAAGGGATATTCCATTTTAGACCAACGAATAATTTCCTCTACTCCCAGATATAATTCAAATTTGGTACAAATGTTGTACCAAACTAAGACAATTTATAAATTTTGAACCTCTAGCTTATATGGTTCCCGAAATATGACGGGTTAAAAAGAGGAAAAATATGTGAAAACTCACAGAGGTGGGTTTACTTAATTGTATTTATCTTAAAAACTACTATACGAACAAGGTCAATGGGGTTATCACTTGAAAGGTATAAAGATGGCCCTTAACATGGCATATAATTTTAATAATGTATCCAAAGGTTAAATGTCGTTGTCACATGATCTAAATTTTGGAATGAAATTTCTCAAAAAACCCATATTTTTTAAAGTTTCAAAATAATATATGTTATTTCTTATTTTCTTCATAACATTTGTGTTAAATTTTATAAGTGTACTCATATTGGTCCCTGAGTTAAAAATACAAATGTGTAAATCAAGTAAACTTAATTGCGTTTTTCAAAACAAGTATTTTACATACATACATACATCATTATCGGTATCGTTTGAAAGGTATTATGATGCCCTTCAATACGAGATGCGCATACATCTTTGTTTCCAAAAGTCAAAGGCCAATATCCCATGATATAGCATTTGGGAAGCTATATCTCAAAAACCCGTATTTATTAAATAATAAAAATAATTTTTTTTTTGCAGATTTTCTTCTTGACATGTCTGCCAAATTTCATTGATGTACTCCTATCGGTTCATGAGTTATTAACAAAAATGTGAAAGTAAATAGAAATGTATTTATAAAATCTTATTTAATTTTTTTATTTTCAAAAACAAAATTCAAATAACATTGAAAACTTTGACTTGATTGCACATTTTTATTTTTAACTCAGAAACCTATACGAATACACCTATGAAATTTAATACAAATTTTATAAAGAAAATCAACATTAACACATATATTTTTGAAAATTTTAAAAATATGGGTTTTTGAGAAAAAATAATTTTTGGATACAAAAATAAAATTATATGCCATATTAAAGGCCATCTTTATACCTTTTAAATGATACCTCAATTGACTTTTTACGTAAACCCGTTTTTCAGATAAATGCAACTTTTGTGAGTTTTTACATATTTTTTCACTTTTTAAACCGCCATAGGTAGCTCGTCTGGTTAGTGCGTTGGACTACGAGCGAAAAGTCGCTGGTGCATTCGAGTACGTGCCGAAAGGTCCGCGGTTCGATCCCCAGCGACTACCAACATCTTTTTCATAGAAAACATTTTTTCTATGCGACGCTACCTCTCGGCAGTAAATGGCAAACCTACGATAGAAAACATTGCCTATGAAAAGCTCTCACCCGCCGTTCGTTCGAAAAATTTCGAAAACTTTTTTTTTTTTTAAATAAAATTTTGGACGACAATAACAATGATCACATTTTCCAAAAATAATAAAACCAGTTGGGAAGGTTATATCACATGTGAAATTTTAAATTTGGTGTTATTCTGATAATTAGGATTATCAAAATTATAGTCGGTCTAAGCCGACTATAAATACCCTACACATATGTGTGGTTACCATTCAAAGTGGTATATAGGTCACCAGGGTATACAAATCCTGAAAATAACTACAAACTTTCAATCGCTGAAGAATTTCCATTCATTTGATACCCATATTTACAAATGGATAGGTGTACCGAATTTCGATTTTTTTTTTTTTTGGGAATCACAAGTCGTTTGTCGGGAAAACATTGTTTCCATGTATTTGAGCATGAATTTTTTCGCACATACAGCGTAGGTATATAAGTAATCTAAATTATGAGTTTTATTTATCTAACTCTTCAATTGTTTAAGTAGTAGGGATTTCAACAGACAGACAGACAGGCAGACAGACAGACGGACAGACAGACAGGCAGACGGACAGACGCACACCACTAAATCGACTAGGATGTCATGCTGATCAAGAATATATATACTTTTCCATACCGGAGATGCTTCCTTCTGGGTGTTACAAACGGCGTACCAAATTGAATATACCCTTTCACTCTTAGTGTAGGGTATAAAAATCGACAAAAATAACAATGTTCAAAAAATTTGGAAAAAATTAATTTTTGTAAAAAAAAATTGGACGACAATATCATCGCAATGTTTGAAATCAACTAATTTTTGTTAAAAATAAAAATGTTGAAAAAGAAGATCGGTTAAAAAAAGGGTTTTGGACGACAAAAACATCGCAATATTTGGAAAAAAAAAACATTTATTCGACAAAAACAACAATATATGAACATTTTCTAAAAAAATTATTTTTCTTAAAAAAAAAAAAAATTGATCTCAAAAACAAAACAGTGGACGAAATAAGAAAAAAAAAATATTCGGCAAAAACAACAATGTTCGAAAAATGTCGGAAAAATATTTATGTAAAAAAAAAAATTGGAGGACAATATCAACGCAATGTTCGAAATCAACATTTTTCCAACCACAAATTTGTATGTTTCTCCAATCAATTTTTACAACAACAAAAAAATGTCCGATAAATGAGACCAATTGAAGGGTTAATGCAAAAAAAGGTCAAGTCCACATCAATTCGAAATGTGGACTTGATGACATATGAGAGCTTTTTAAATTTCGCATTTTCGCAAAATTACCAAGATCATCCATATCCGAAGTATATATACTGCGATACCACGATTTAAATGGTAAATTTCGCAATATATCCGAATTAAAAACTAATGGAATCACTATAATAATAATAATAGTTTGGCACTACAGTCCTATAAGAACTTCAGCCGAGCTCTCTCACCATTTTGAGCTGTGCGTGTTATATTTGTACTCAAAGTGGTGGGACCTACAGTTTATTGCCGAATCCGAACGGCGGGTGAGAGCTTTTTCATAGGCAATGTTTTACTCTCGTAGGTTAGCCATTTACTGACGAGAGGTAGCGCGGTATAGAAAAATGTTTCTATGTAAAGATATTGTTAGCCCCTGTCCTGGCTTGAACCGGGGACTTTTCGGCTCGTAGTCCAACGCACTAACCACTGAGCTACCGCGGCTATCGCACCGCATGGAATCACTGTACCTTTTACAAAATTATACTATCAATTTCATCAATTTATCATTGACAATCTATAAAAATAAAGTTGAAAATGTTTTCCCATTGAAGAATGATGAATTGCCTATGATGAATATGTGATTTTACAACTTCCTAAAACACGCAAATATCATTGGTATGAGAATGATATCGACAGGTGGTAATGCATCTGAAGGTTAAAATTGCGAGTTTTAATATAAATTTAATTTCAATGTAATAAAATGCTATTTTTGTATGAAACACAATTGTATTACAATTTTTACGGCAAAAATTGTTAAGTCCAGCAGTTCAAATTACGTTTTAAAGCCAAGTTACATGTTCAATTTAAGCATTTTCTTTGAAAACCCAACAATACATACGCAACAAACCCAACAATTTATACGATACATTATTTTAAAACAAAAAAACCGCAAAATTGGTAAATTTAAACAGCTTTTATTGATTTGGCAGCTAAATGAAAATAATGGGGCTTAACCCTTTTTTGCACCAAACCCTTCAATTGAAGTTTCTGTCTACTAACAACCATTAACCAAAGACCCTTAAAATAAAGATTTTTATAGAACTCTCAACCAAAAACCTTTATTTTTTTAAATTAAAAAGTATCTCTCAAATAAAGACCTTTACAAATAATATATCTCAGTGAAAATCCAAATAAAAAGAAAGATTAATAGTTATTTCTCATCTCTGGTCTAACACAATTTCTACTACGGATAACTATATTATAAAATCAGCAAATTACTATTGAAAAAAAGATGTATATGCTAAAATTTTGTATATAGACATCATTTTTCTATTGAATTTGTTAGTTTAATGCTCTTATTACGTAAATTTCAAAATATTTAATATATATATATTTTTTTTTTTAATAGAATACAATCATTTATGAGTATATTTAAACTATATATATATTATACACATCGATATGAAAGCAAACATTTGAGAGTACTTCCATGTGGCCTCTTTATGAACTCTTTGTACAACTGATAGCTAAGTCTGCTCCATCGCAATTTGTCTCGTATTCGTAACACTTTTGGATTTTCTCCATATTTTAAGTTGTTTGTTTTTCAATTTTATTTGTGTGGCTCTGTGTAATCGATTTTATATTACTTTTATTTTAGGCTCATAACCATCAAAGGTTCAAGTGACTCCAATTGATTTTCTTTTCAAGTCAAAACAAATCTCACGCATTTTTAAAGATGTTTTGTTTTCTTTTTCAACTTTTTTTTTTTTTTATTATTGTATTACAATAATCATTTCGTCAAGCGCTGGTGTATTTTTTTTTAATTCATTTTTCCTGTACTAAATAATATGGTTCGACTTTTTGTCAAAACTTACTCAAATATATATATATTTTTTAATAATTTAAATAAAAAAGAAAGAAAGAGTAATGGGTCGATGGCAATCACACATTTCATATGATAGGTGGAAGGAAGCCTTTACCATAATAAGGTGATATAATCAATAACTCATTAGGCTAATTATATAACTTGTCGGATTTTAGTAAGAACTTTGGGAAGGTTAGATCACATGGGAAATTTTAAAGTAGGTGTTATTATGATAGTTAGGATTATCAAAATTATATTCGGTCTAAGCCGACTATAAATACCTTACACATATGTGTGGTTACCATTCAAATTGGTATATAGGTCACCAGGGTATACGAATCCTGAAAACAACTACAAACTCTCCATCGCTGAAAAATGTCCATTCATTTGATACCCATATTTACAAATGGGTAGGTGTACCGAATTTCGAATTTTTTTTTGGGAACCACAACTCGTTTCGCAGGAAATTATCATTTTCATGTATTTCAGCATGATGTCAATATATATTTGACCAAAAAGTTTACCTAAACACGTATACAGTAAAATTGATATGCAGATGTATATTTTTCATGAGGTATTTGAACATAAGTGGTCGGTTCTCAGGTCACAATAGATCGATCATGCCAATTTTCTTGTTCAGACAGTTTAGATATATAAGTAATCTAAATCTAAAGTTTCATTGCTCTAGCTCTCTACTTTTTCCGTAATCGTGATTTCAACAGACAGACAGAAGGACAGACAGACTGACAGACATACAGACAGGCAGACGGACGACTGTCTGGAATGATCAGTTCCCGCTTATTGACCTAACATTTTTTACTCAGCTTCCCATATTTAACGACTTTTTCTATATACCTTGAAAGAACTTATAACTAATAAGAATAACTCACGGAGCTATTAAAAATATTAAATAAAATTAATATCCTCTTTTATAAGTCAGGATTTGAATTTATAAGTTGGATTTGGAATTAGTTGATCAACCCTTGTGACTGTTTCAAAGATTCCAAACTGGAAATTTTTCTGTGGAGGACAATCCTCATAAAGGTCGTTCCAAATCTATGATCGACGTTGCAAATCTGAAGTCAAAAATTGAAGAAGAAGTTCCAAGACTGACACAAGAAATTAATGCTGATAAACTGGACTTGAGTGCCACAACTGCATCACGAATATTAAATATTCAAAAAATCAGGAATACAATTTATGATGGCGTTTTATTTCACCAGTGCTATAATGGTTGCGGTTATTCTGCTGGAAACCAATCATACAGTAACTGCTAAATGGTATACAGAAAATTGCTTCTCAGAAGTTTTCAAAAATTTGTTGGGAAACAAGAAAAATGAAGAACTTCGTCAATACTAGTTAGATCATACTGCAGAAAAAACGAACAACTTTTTTAATATTCGCCCAGCACCTTATTCTCTGGATCTGACACCTTGTGATTTCTGGTTGTTTTCAACAACACATAAAAAAAAATCTTCAATATGATGAATTTTTTCATATATTATGTGAATTTTTTCACCAACTACCAGATTTATCATATTGATACCACCGTTCATTAAATGACATATTAATGAATGTATTCATTATATATATGAACAAAATATTCAGTACAATGAATTTGAAATGTCATATTGATGAATTTATTCGTAATATTTTACCAATTTTTTTTTTACAAAATAATTCGATAAAAAAGTGTTATAAAAATAGTATTTAAAAAATAACAGTAAAAAATTAAAAAAAAAATTCGGACAAAAAAAATTGTCAAAAAAAAATTTTTTTCAGAAAAAATAAATTCTTCGAAAAAATTTTATTTTCGAAAAAAACAAAATTTGTTCGAAAAAGAAAATTTTCAAAAAATTGTATTAAAAAAAAAAAATTCTTCGAAAAAAATTTTTTTCGAGTAAATTTTGTTCATAAAAAAAATTGTTCGAAAACATTTGTTTTTTCAAAATACAAAATATAACTTTTTATTTTGTGAATATTTTAAAGAATCGGGAAGGAAATTGGCGAGAAAGGCGGATTGCTCAGAATCTTTCGTGCACAGGACTAAGAAAGAAGCTGTGCTGAAGACGTACAAGGTCCAAAAAGTTCCGGATAGAAATGCCGTCAAGAATGAAACCGCAAAACAACGACATAAAAAGGTGAACCAAGATTTTTTTAAAAAATTCGATTGCTGCATAATGGACGACGAAACTTATGTTTTAGCGGACTTTTCTCAGCTACCTGGGCAGGAATTTTTTACAGCCGATTCTCGAGGAAATGTCGCTGAAAAATTCAAATCAAAAAAAATGACAAAATTCCCAAAGAAATTCCTTGTTTGGTAGGCAATTCGAGTTGTGGAAAAAGGAGCAGCTCATTTGTGATATCGGGTACAATTAATAGCGAAATATATGTGAAGGAATGCTTGCAAAAGAGATTGCTTCCATTTTTACGCCAACATGAAGTGTCCACATTTTTTGGCCTGACCTCGCTTCATGTCACTACAGCAAAACGGCCTTAGAGTGGATCCAACAAAATGCAGTGATTTTGGTGCCTAGAGAAGCCAATCCACCAAACTGTCCAGAACTCAGGCCGATTGAGAGATACTGGGCTTTAGTAAAAAGGGAGATGAAGACAACAAAAAAAGTGGCCAAAGACCTTCAAGACTTTTACAGAAAGTGGTCTTCAGCAGCTGTGAGGGTGTCGGACACTACCATTACAACATTAATGGAAGGGGTTCCGGAAAAATTAAAACTTTTTATTAAAAAATATTAATTTCTGGTTTTTTATATTTTTTTTTTAAATCTAAAAATAAAATATTTTATTCTATAAAAATTCGATTACTAGATTTCTAGATTTTTTCATTTTTGTAGCGGACAATTTTATTCGACGCAGTCCTTATGTTGTATTTTATATTTTGGTAAATGAGGATATCATTAATAAAGTTGGTTTCGAAATTGGGAAGCTCAAAAAAGATGATTTTAAGGAATGTTTCGAAAAGGAATGCTCAAGAAATGTATTAAAATAAATGCAATTATTTAGAAAAGATGAAAATATATTAAAAAATATATTAAAAAAGTGTTTTTTGTTTTTGCTACTTATTTTCAATGCTACTTAGCAAGAACAAAAATGTTGACTTTATCAGAGATTTGTTCAGAATTTTTTAGGAGATTTAATTTATTAATAGACCAGTATACAGATACGACAGATAGACCAGTAGGCTTAGTAGACTTCCATGCCTGTCTGTCTATCTGTTTTTCTCTTGTATATGCATGATATATCAAACCACACTTGTTCGAATACAATGAGATGTAGTTAAGTTTAAAGTTGTTCTGTATTTGGAAAGGATCTAATCCGGTAAAGAAAACACAGCTGGATACATTATTCAAGTGAATTATATATATGTCAGAATAATTTTCTTCAATAAATTTAGGAATATAACAACTAATTATCCTATTACACCGTTCGACAAAATTCAACTTTGGCTGCACACATGAGAACAATCTATATATTTTAAAAGTACGTTAAAAAAATAAAATAAACGTGTATCCCAGTTTTTCTGGATCAATTCGTTAAAGGGTTTTATTTGCATGTAAAAAGCAAAGTGCATATCAAATTATTGGTCGAATTTTTAAAAAAAGGTAGATGTAATTCCTAGCTGAGATGTTAATAATTATGACACCCAGAAAAAAATACTATATAAATAATAGTTTTTTACTATTAAAAATAGTCAATAGGATAAATTATTATTTTAATCGGAAAATACCATCAAATACTGGAAAATACCATGACATTGCCATTAAGTTTATATGAAAAGATTAATTTTTTGTATACTATTAAATCAATAGTTGTCCTATTGACCAATTTTAATGGGATTTGAGGGAATTTTTTTCTGTGTTGAATATAAAAATGTTTGTCCGATATCAATTTGTTTACAGCTTTTATTAGCATATAAAAAATTTAATTTGATTTTTAAAATATCTCATGGGTACCATTTAAAATAGGAGTAAAACCTTTAAATGAGTTGATATTGGAAAACCGTTTTCATATCTATTTCATATGAAAATATAATACGGCATTGCTATCCAAATGTAAATAAAAACCGTAAACGAATTAATCTAAAAAAATAGGTACACACAAATTTTTAGAATGATCTCTAGTTTCCCGTACTGGTTGATTTTTTCATGTGTGCAAAATAGTGTCGGACGGGTATTGTATAGGGTATTTAACGCGTTTCTCATAGTCCGACCCGACCAACTTTAAGTCACACCCATATAATATTTATGCTCTTTTTAATTCATTTTATATTACTAATTGACATAAATGAATTGTCAAAAAAATATAATTACAGTTTACTTTATATAGAAGAAACCCTAATATTCCAGACACATACCTCTTAGTAGACAATAATAATTCAGGTCATTCAACTAATTTTAATTTTTCAATTTAAAAAAATGGGGCTGTACATGAAAATATGTTGTATTGTTAAAAAATGCTACCTACATTGAATAATAATGAGGTTGGTAATCGATATAAGTTGCACCAAAATATTATCTTTTTTATATTGTTTTATTTTGTTACTCTTCGTACTATGGATCATAATAAGATTACACTTAACTCGAACTCTACATTATACATGCGAGTGTAATACTTTTGACTTTGTTGAGTCGTAGTGAACTAAATTCAAAAAAAAAAACTAAAAAATACACCCCGTTTTTATGTGTTTGGCACCCAACGCGTAGCGTAATTGTAGATTTTTCAAATGCCTTTCTCCGATTTTATTTTTTTTTGTGTTACTCTTACTCTTACATTATAGTATTTCTTGGTTGTCTAAATTTCTTTGGCATAAATTATGGCATTTACTTTATTTTTTTTTGTGGATTTTTTTTGCTCTTTGTCTCTGTTGTATTTTTTAATTGTTTTAATTTTTTTATTATTATTAATGTTATTTGTAGCATTTGTAACTGAAGACTGTGTGGCGCATCTGTGTCTGGGCATCATTGTTTTTGTCGTTCCCCAGCATTTCTCTTTTATAACCTCCTCTCTGGTGTCTTTTAATTTGGCCCAGTGATGCGAATGACAGTCTGACTGACTGGCGGTATTTTTATTTTCCGTTACATTGTCTGGTACTATAATTGTGATTTCTATGGCAGCAAAAAAGTAACACGTGGAATGTATAAATGTGCAGTTTTTTTTTTGGTCTGGGAGTTACTAAGAATTACCCACTTGGAAACGGTCAATATCATGCTAAAGGGACGAATGTGTATTTTTTGACATTTTTTAATATAGTTTTCCTCAAGTATATCGAGTGTGGTTTTTTTGTATATTTCTAGCCACAAAAGACCGACCAAAAGGGCAAATTCAAAAAAATGTAAATGTTATCATGCGAAAAGGGCGAATCTTTTCGTTTTTTTGCCTTAACTTTTTATTGGCATAAGATAAAATAGTATTGTAAAGGCATTATTTTTTATTTTTAAAGCTCCTATCGATCCTCATAATTTTTTTTTAAATATTTTTTTGAATTTTTATCTTTTGCAAGAAAAATATTTGGCAAATTATTTTTAAATAATGATGCTAATCGATAGGTGATTTAAAAACAAACAATTAATTTCTTTACAGTACTTTTTTATCTTGCACCAATAAAGAGTTATAGCAAAACAACGACAAGATTCGCCCTTTTGGCATGACAAGATTTACAATTTATCAACTTTTGTTGTTTTTAGCTAAAACTCTTTATTGGCGCCAGATAAAATATTGGTGTAAAGGCTTTAATTGTTTGATTTTAAAGCACCTATCGATTGGCATAATTATTTAAAAAATATTTTGCTAAACATTTTTCTTGTAAATAACCAGGGGTAGAAACCGGAACTATAAAAAGAACGTTTGGCAATCGTTCCGATATTGTTCCGTTCCGGAACGAACGAAAAGCAAAAGTTCCAAGCGCAAACGTTTCAGTCGGAACTTTTGCTCAAAAGTTCCGGCTCAAAAGTTCCGATCAGAACTTTTGCATACAAAAAACATTTGAATCGTTCCTATCGCCATAGGCACGCATACTGGTGCGTCATTGGAACTTTTTTGGGTGAATCTGTTCCTGTGGGCCTAGATACGCATCCTGGTGCGTCATTGGAAGTTTTTAGGGTGAATCGCTTCCTGTGGACCTAGATACGGATCCTAGTGCGTCATTGGAACTTTTTTGGGTGAATCTCTTCCTGTGGGCCTAGATACGCATCCAGATGCGTCATTGGAACTTTTTTGGGTGAATCTTTTCCTGTGGGCCTAGATACGGATCCTGGTGCGTCATTGGAACTTTTTAGGGTGAATCGCTTCCTGTGGGCCTAGATAAGCATCCTGGTGCGTCATTGGAACTTTATTGGGTGAATCTGTTCCTGTGGGGCTAGATACGCATCCTGGTGTGTCATTGGAACTAATTTTGACCATTGATCACCTGGATAGTTATCTGGCCCAACAGAACAGATTAACCTAAAAAAAAGTTCCAATGGAGCACATGGATGCGTATCTAGGCCCACAGAAAGAGATTGACCCAAAAAAGGTCCAATGACGCACCAGGATCCGTATCTAGGCCCACAGGAAGCGATTCACCCGAAAAAGTTCCAATGACGCACCTGGAAGCGAATCTAGGCCCACAGGAAGCGATTCACTCAAAAAAGTTCCTATGACGCATCTGGATGCGTATCTAGGCCCACAGGAAGAGATTCACCCAAAAAAGTTCCAATGACGCATCTGGATGCGTATCTAGGCCCACACGAAGCGATTCACCCAAAAAAAAGTTCCAACGACACACCTAGATGTGAATCCATACCCATTGGAACTTTTAAACGGAACGAATCAATCGTTCTTCATCGGAACGTTCTTTGTCGGAACGATTCAAACGTTTTTTGTATGCAAAAGTTCCGAGCGGAACTTTTGAGCCGGAACTTTTGAGCAAAAGTTCCGATTGAAACGTTTGCGCTCGGAATTTTTGCTTTTCGTTCGTTCCGTTCCCAACCCCTGTAAATAACAAATTACTGTTTCGCAAAATATTCTTTTAAATAAAATTCTTGATGGAATTCCTATATTTGATTGGCACTTGAAAAAAAAAAACTTGAAAACTGTTTTAAATTCGATGTAGTGCTAAATATATCCCTTTTAATTAAAACAATTATAGTTCAGAGATCCGAATCAGTAGGTTGGGTTATGCGTTGGTTACTCAACATTTTTTTGATAATATAAACATGTGTTATCATCAGTAATATTATTTCCTACTGACTGCTTCACGTGTTTCAAGCTCATATAAACTCGTTGTTAATGAAAGTAAAATTTCCGATTCACTTTTTTCCACTTGTTGCTTTTTTTTTTGAGATAATTTTGCACTGGAATCTTTGTAGAAATGCGTAGAAATTGTTGAAGAACTCTTCAGAGCGTTTAATGTTTTTTTTTTTATTAAGATCTTTTTGTTGATACTCATTAAATGATTTTGTTTCCTACTGCTAGACTTGAACAGAGTAATTATGAGAGTCATTATCAGAAATGCTCTATTAATGTCAATATTAGAAGACATATATATTACTGAAATAAATGCCTAATAACAAAAAGAGCTTCATTGTAAAAGAAAATGTATATCAAAGCAAAAATACAGAAAAATCTATTTTGGGATGAGGTCGTACATTAAAAAATACGCATTTGGCAGGAGTTTGAAATTATTCAATACGAGAAATTATTATTTTAATGGCTTAATACTATTAAATATTACAAAATATTTTTAAATACTATTAAATTGTTTTTCTGTTTATATGAAAATCTTTATTTTTTGTATACTATAGAATAAATAGCAATAACTGTCCTACCCCAGACAATATTTTAAGCAGGCAAGTAATTCGAAACATGCTGGCGAACAAGCTGAAATCACATTTTATATGAAGCTTTGAGGTAGGCAAAGGTGAGAATGTGGACAAAAGCTGCTAGTTCCCTGCTATAGCATGAAAACAAAATTGGTAGTGAAATGGCAGGCATAGGTAGGGTATGGTAGCCAAACAGTTGTAAGCAAAATGGTAGGCACAAGCAGGGTAAAGTAGGCAATGTGTTGAAAGCAAAATGGTAGGGAAAGGTAGGGAACATTAACATATTATATAAATCATCAGTGCCCATCCATCGCACAGTACCAAAAACTTCTTGTTGTACAATAACACCGACGAATTTTGTTTGTTACATTTTCGCGAAAAACTCAAACGCTTCTATTCGCTATTGCTGGATTCGCATATGTTTTCTGGGGGAACTCCGAATTGTTTGTTATTGTGTTTGCAATTTTGCTAAAAAAGTGATTGCAGAAAGCAATAACAAATCACGTGTGTATTAAAAACAACATGTGTTTGCTTTTGTACAGCAAGAAGTTTTTGTTTCGGGCGTCATGACGGTTAAAACTATTGGCTGTGCACTTTTGATGATTATGTTGATATCAGCAATAATCTTCTGCAATACGCAAATCCGCGTCAATACGGCACATTTTCACGTTTTAATTAAAACAATTCGCATTGCAAACCGACGAAAGTAAACACCGATGTTTACAAATGACAAAAAATTTTAATACTGAAAAATTTTGAAGGAAAAATTGATATTTGTAAACAAAAATTCAGTCGACAACTTGTTGGTCAATCATTTAAAACTTCAAAACAAAAACTTTTTATAAAAAAAATTTTCTGTCGACAACTTATTGATCAAGCTTTAAAAATTCCAAAACAGAAATTCCTACACAATGTGTTTGCTGCTACTCGCAGGCTACCTTTCCTTTTCACTTTCCTACTATGAAGAAGCTTTTTAAAATTTCAAAACAGAAATTCCTATACAATGTGTTTTAACCTACTACTCGCAGGCTACCTTTCCCTTCCATATTCTAGCTATAAAGATACCTTTCAAAACTTCAAAACCAAAACTTACAGAAAAATGCTTTTGCCTGCTAGGGGTAGTCTTGAACATACCAGTTTGCGGCGTAAATGCTGCTATAGGGAGCCTGCTTATTTTCAAAAATTCAAAATTTCTGCTATGCAATGTGTATTTCCTACCATATTCCTGTGAGTTTTCCTCAAAACTACTACTTTAATACCAGTTTCCTTGCATATTTTTTGCTGGGGTATTGATTCCTTGGAAAATGAACTCAAGTGTAACGAGTTGGGAAAGTTAGGTCACATGGGGCGGATTTTTATAGTCGGTCGGGCCCGACTATGGAATACCCTACACCTTTGGTGGAGATATTAATGAGGAATATTTAATTATTTACCTTAATTTTAAAATTTTAATTATGCTGAACCTCACAATATTATTCATATATCAGAAATTTACGTCTCATATCCCCATAAATTAAAAAATTTATATAAAGTATAAAAAACTAAAAAAAAAAATTGAAAAATATAATTGGGCGGACCACGCCTATATTTAAAATTTTGAAAGGCTAATATTCATAGATTTGATTTTAATAATTTACGGATCAAATTTTTACTATGAAAACCCGGGATATAATGAAAAAAAAGTGGGCGGATCACGCCCATTTTTGGACCACATATTTTTAGGTAAATTCTAACAATACGTTTTAAATTTTATAACTATACCTTGAATACTTTTCGAAATATTAGTTTCGAAAGAGTTATATAAAAGTGACTTGTATGGGAGGTGGGCGTGTCCGTTGACCGATTTTGCTCATTTGCAAACTCAGTTTCTACTTTTGGCTAAAATATATTGAGACGAAATTCGCATCATCGCATTCTGATCAGTATTTCTCAAGTTATTCTGTATTCGGACAGCACGACAGCAAGACGAACAGACAGACAGACAGACAGACGGACATGGCTAAATGGACTCGGGTAGTGATGCTGATCAAGAATATATATACTTTTCCATATCGGACACGCCTCCTAAGGGGCGTTACAATATATGCACAAAGTTAATATACCCTGTACCTCATAGGTGTAGGGTATAAAAATAGTCTGCCGTTGATTGTGTAAGACCGGCTTTCTATGTCTCAAATTTGTCTATGAATATTAAAAAAAATTCAATTGTCTGCTGACAACAGTCAACCTTTATTCTATCGAAAAACTGCTATAAGGGAATATTCCATAAATCTGTCATATATTTCGTGTCCAATTTTCCGCGGAAAACATGATGTACGAAGGCTGATTTTTTTTGTAGGAAAATAAACTCTTCTGTGTCCTGCCGGAATTCTTGTTTTTTTTTCAGAAAGCTGCCGTTATACTGTCAGAAATCTTCCGAATATTTTGTTTTAGTAATAGTTGCTATTTATTAAATAATATAACTTCTGTAATTATATAGAATCAATAAAAAAACATTTTTCTATACCGCGCTACCTCTCGGCAGTAAATGGCAAACCTACGAGAGTAAACATTTGCTATTAAAAGCTCTCACCCGCCGTTCGGATTCGGCAATAAACTGTAGGCCCCACCACTTTGAGTACAAACACACAGCTCAAAATGGTGAGAGAGCTCGGCCTAAGTTTTTATTGGACTGTAGTGCAAAACTATTATTATTATTACTATTAAAAATAGTCAATGGTATAAAATATTATTTTAATCGGAAAATACCGTTAAGTACTAGAATATACCATGACATTGCCATTGAGTTTATATGAAAAGCGTTATTTTTTGTGTACCGTTAAATCAATAATTGTTCTATTGACGAATTCTAATTGGATTTGAGGGAATTTTTTCTGGAGGTACTTTAAAACACTACAAAACCTTACGTAAAGAAACAAACTGAGTATGCAATCAAAATCGAAATTTACAGAATTAATGAATGGGAAAAATCGTGTTGAGTAGTAATAATAAAAACACAAATATATTAATCAACTAATTCTAAATTATATAATATAAAATGTTAAATAAGTTACATAAAATATTTTTTAAAACACTGTACTAAATTAATGTAGCATGAACCATTTTATATCTTCATCAATGTCTGCGCCGACAAGGAAGTTTAAAACTTTTTACAGGATCAATTTGTATTCATATGAAATTTCACTTTTAAAAGAAAGTGGAAGATGCATTTTTTGATTTTATCACAAATTTTTTCTATATTTAAAAAAAAAAAAAATAAAAAAATAAAAATAAAACTTGCAGCTTCCTGTTGCAGTTCATGCTCGTAAAAAAGTGGAAGTGAATTGATCCACATTCGAGGCATTGCACAGATAACAATTTTCACACAAAAAAATTGAATGTTGTTTATCAAGTCAAACAATTTATTTTTTTTATTATAAAAAACAATAGTTTCTTTATATTATAAATTTATGCATTATTTAATATTCGCTCAATTATTTTTCAAGTTATATGATATAACAGGTAAACGGAAAGACAGACGAACATTTCTAAACGGAATCGGGAAATAATGATGATGACAGAAAAAATATTCTTCAATATTATAAAATTGAACATCAATATGATCGATATGATTTTTTACCAATTAAACTATGTTATAATTGACAATATAATAATATAATAATAATAGCTTGGTGCTACAGTCCTGAAGAACTTATGCCGAGTTCTTTTACCACTTTGAGCTGTGCGTGTTATGTTTGTACTTAAAATGGTGGGACCTACTGTTTAATGCCGAATTCGAACGACGGGTGAGAGCTTTTCATAGGCAATGTTTTACTCTCGTAGGTTTGCCATATACTGCCGAGAGGTAGCGCGGTATAGAAAAATGTTTCGATGAAAAGATATTGATAGTCCCAGTCCAGACTTGAACCGAGGACCTTTCGGCTCTAGTCCAATGCACTAACCACTGAGCTATCGACGCTACAATTGACAATAGGCCGTGTAAAAAAAATTTGTTTGAAAGTCCGCCCCTATATTCCCCTAATTCCATTTTTTTTTTGTTTCTGTCACTTTTACGAGGTAAGCTTATATTTTAGGGACGGACTTTTAATTTTGTATGGAGACTGAGTCGGTCTAATAGCCATCCAGCATAGTTTTTAAATAATTTAGAAATGTTGATTTCAATATATATCGTCGTTGTAGAACTAAAAGTCACCAACTACATTTTCAAAATGCCAATTGTGTATTTACAAAAATCTTTATATATTATTCAATTTTTGATCGATGAGCTCAATATTTGTGCCAAATGATAAGAAAATATGAATCTATCAATTAGTATTTCAATATTAAAAATGTATCAATTTCTTTTTGTAATAATTACCAAGAAAGTTGAAATTTAAGATTTTCATAAAGATGTATTTGGTGACTTTTAGTTCTACAACGAAAAATCCTAATTCGGAACGTTTTTGTGAAATCTAACGACATTTTATGATCCTTTCAGACACTTTTTAGAGTATGAGTTGACAAGTTTTTGTACTTAAAAAAAAAATAATAATTATCAGCTGCTTCGTAATATGGCATTAATTATTTTCGTCCATGGTTATATCAGATTAATACCATTTTATTACATTTCGAGAAGAAGTGAAAAAAAATATTTTTTCAAGTTATTTTTAGAGTGCTTGTGCACACAGAAAAAAATACTATAAAATCTATCGTTTTTTTCTATTAAAATTAGTCAAAAATCTATTAAAAAGCAAATACCTGGTTTTCCGTTAATGCAAAAAGTTAGATCATGAACCAATCTATGGAATAGATCCTTCAAAAGTATTTTTAAAATTATTCAAATGCACTTTTTTTTGAAAGAAAATCAAAACGTGTCCCAGTTTACCAATGGTTCCTCTAAATATATATTTAACCCAGCTGTTGTGTTTGGACCATTTTGGTCAAATTTTTTTTTCTTCTCTTTATAACTTTTTAACAATATGATACATAGACTTGAAACTTCAGCTCACGGGGTATTTTTCTGAATAATTGTAAATTTAAAAATAATCAAGTGTCTATCTTAAATAGGAAGAGAGAAAAACAAAAGTTACAATCTTACGTTAGGTCAACATTTTGGTACATTGTAAATTCATCATTTTCTTGAAACAAAATTATGAATAATTCTTTAGTATATATTTCGAATAAATAGCAATAATAACCAGTCAACAAAATTAGGTCACATAAAAAATTTTGGAAAAGGAAAAAATTAAATAGTTGGTGTAATGAAAATAATAATAGATTGGTACTACAGTTCTATAAGAACTTAGGCCGACCTCTCACCATTTTGAGCTGTGCGTGTTATATTTGTACTCAAAGTGGGGGACCTACAGTTTATTGCGGAATCCGAATGGCGGGTGAGAACTTTTCATAGGCAATGTTTTTACTCTCGGAGGTTTGCCATTTACTGCCGAGAGGTAGCGCGGTATAGAAAAATGTTTCTATGAAAAGATGTTGTTAGCCCCAGTCCATGCTTGAACCGGGGACCTTTCGGCGCGCAGTCCAACGCACTAACCACTGAGCTACCGCGGCTACATTGGTGTAATGAAATAAGTAAGAATTAGGAGAGTTATAGTCGGTCTAAGCGATTTATAAATACCCTACACATATGTGATAATGTCTGTGGTTGCTATTTAGAGTAGTCCAGAGGTCTCCAAGGTGTACGAATTTTAAAAATACCTGAAAATACACTTAGGCTGGTATTTCATATAAGGAATTTCATATAAGTGGTTGGTTCACAGATAATAATAAACGGATCATGACTATTTTCAATACCAGATATCATAGGTATAAAAGTAATCTAACTTCTAAGTTTCCATGATCTAACTTTTTTAGTTTTAGTGTAATCGTGATTTGAATATACATACAGAACACAGACAGACGGACAAATAGGTGGAGATACGGAAGTCGACTCAAGAGGTCATATTGATGAAGAATATATGTCCTTTTCCTTATCGGATTATTTTTTTTACGAAAATAAAGTATGGACCAAAATGGTTCATTAACCTACGATTCCAAAGTAAAAACATGGGTAAAAAAAATGTTCGAAAAAAATACTTAAAAAATAATTCTAAAAAAATCATAAAAAATAAAATATTTTCGAAAAAAAAATTTTACATATTTTTCCGAAAAAAATATATAAAATATTTTTATTTTTAGTATATATTTTTTTGAATAAAAAATTTTATAAATAAAAAGTTGAAGTTATAAACAAATTAAATCATTCGTACTATGCAAAAAAAAAAAAACGGAATTAGGTCCAGGTGACGGTGTTGCTACAGTTACGTTTACCATTTTTCAATACAAAGTAATTTGAATTAAATTTACTATGAAATCGATTTGTAATAAATATCTCGATTTATTACTGAAATTGAGTTCAAAGTAAATTAATTTCATAAACTGTTTTTTTTTTCTTGTAGAATACAAAACACATAAAATTTAACCAAAATAATAGCAAAATGTAATTATTTTTTTTATTTTTTTTTTTAGTATTTTTTAATACATTATTTCATGTGTAATGTAGTCTGAACTCTACACCTTTCGAATCGCAGATGCAACTAAGTGACGGCCGCCGATGAGCGGCAGCAACATCATCATCGTCGTGGTCGTTGTCGTCGTCGTCGTCATCTTCAACGTCGTCATCGCCGTCAACATCAAATTTTAGTGCTCTACAATAACAGGCAAATATAAAACATTGTGTAATGCAAAAACAATATTTAAAACAAAAACAACAAATACTATTAACAACAACAACAACAGCAGTTGTAGTAGCAGCAACAACAACAACAATATTAACAACAGCAACAACAACAATATTAACAACAGCAACATCATCATCATTCGCAGCAGCAGCAACATCAAGATTTGTGCCAACCAAAACTAAGCAGAGTCAACCTTGGTCAACATGATGACGATGGTAGTAGCAACAGCTATAATCACAACAATAACAGGCAGCAAGACCAACAACAACAACAGCACCAACATGTGCTGCCGCCGTCGCGTGGTGAGTTCGAAACGACAACGTTTGCTGCGCGTCTCTTCTGCTTTGCTTTTGGCCACTTTTACTTTGCCAACTTGCAGTCAACGGCTTCTTCTGCTGCTTCTTCTTCTTCTTCATTGACTACATCGTCTTCACTTTTCAAACATTTGTTGCTGTGGCTGCTGCTGCTGCGCCGTTGCCGACACCAACGCCGCGACGCGACGCGCCCGCCGCCTGTCTGCAACGCGTCGCCTGGTGTCTTTGACTGACTTACTTGATATGCTGACTTCTTTGCATTCAGTTTTATTTTAGCCGCAACAACGTTCGGTCGCATTTCACGTCCGTCGCTCGTCGCACAGGAAATTCGCGTGATTTCCATAATTCGCGTGAACACGAATATCATTGCCTCTGCACGTCTTTGAAACTTTTGTTGTCTTGGCAACAGCAAGGATTTAACATTTTGAGTTTTCTACAAATTTTGTTTTTGCTTTACAGAAAGTGAGTGAATTCATTGTCGTCGACGTTTGTGTGTTTTACATTTTTTTCCATCGACTATTGTGAATAATTTTTTGGCAGATTGTGAAAAACTTTCTTTGCGAATTTTTTGTTTTATTTGAAATTTTTGTTGGAGGCGTGCGAATAATTTTAATTTTTACATAAATTGGTTTTTGTGCGTTTTTTTTCGAAAGGTTTAAAAATTAAATATTCAAAAAATTAACTAAAAGTGAAAATTCAATTTGAAAACTAAATAAATAATTATAAAAAATGCATAATAAAAAAATATATTATAAATTATATAATCTTTTTTAGTACAATTGAAAAATGTGTTATTTAAAAAAAAAATAACTTTAAACTTTTTTTTAGTTCAATTAAAAAATGTGATATTAAACAAAAAAATATATTTTTTTTATTATTTTTTTTTTTTAAATGGTGTGAAATATTTATTAATTTTGAATTATGAGAAAGTAAAACGATTTTAAATTATAATAAAATAATTATTTCTTAACCCTTCTGCACAAATTGTGTCAAAATGAGCCAATTTTTCTCAAAAATCAAGATTTTCGTTATTTCGAAATATACGTATTGCGTGTTTAAAGTGTTTATTACTACTCTATTATTAATATATATTCAATTTTTTTTTCAAATAATTGAAGAAAATTAATTTAATAACAAATGTATGGCAATGTCAATTTTACCCATTTCGAAAATATGCGGTATATTTTCAATTTGTGCAGAAGGTTTAATAAATTTTCAATAATTGTAAATTTTAATAAACAATACAAATTTTAGTTTTTTCCCAGCAAACCAAACGATAATTTTACTATATCAAAACGATATCGTTTATAGGTTCAAATAATCGTTTTCGATCATCTATAATGATACCGGCCTCAGCAGTCCAGAGGTAGCGCACTTGCATTCTGAAGGTCCCTAGGAGAAATTTTGGTAGGGCCATGGTCATGAAGTGATCATGTCAATGAGATAATCGGGATATGACGAGGCTCATAATGTCCTTGTAACGCAGTGTCCTAATCATGTACTGACCTCAGGCCATGATCATGTACTGATCGGGCAATTCCCCATTTTATTATTTACCCGACAATTGCCTTGCCAGAGCCCGAGCATAATAGGGTTTCTCTCATTAAATTTCGATCATTGCCTGATGCTAATTTCGTTATGAGGAACAAATAATGTAGCTATGATCGGGAGCATTGACTGTTTAGATAATGTAAACCCTGCTATGGTAAGCATGATAAGGGCATGCAAAGGCAATGATCATATTTTCTCTAATAGGTCTTACCCAACGAAAACCTGATCATTTCCCAATGGCGCATCAGGCAAATTTCTACTAGAGGTCTCGGGTTCGAATCTCGGCTTGGGCATGGACGCTCGTGGTGATATTAACCACAAAATCGTAGGGAATAGATTTCACAGTACAATGGATATAGTCTGTCTGAGTGCTGTGGATCTTAGTAGATATTCCAAAAAAAACGATAGGGTTTTCGATAAAAATTAACCTATCTAAAATTATATCGTTGTTTTTGTCATTTTGGATATAGAGAAGATACCATAAATGGATCGAATTTAAAAATTATCGTCGAATGGTTTGTAGAATTATAAAAAAAAGAATTTTTCAAAGAAAAATATATTTTTATTTTTCAATTTTCAATTTTCTCAAACTAAAATTCGCACCTATTTGGCTTAAAGCACAAAAATAATAATAATATATATGCAGAAAATATATATTTATGAATATCAATAAATGCATCATAGTTTTCTTTTCTTGAAAATTAAATTTTTACTTCAAAAATTCCCCGTATTTTTCTATTTAAGCTAAAAACCAAATAGGGCGGAATTAAGCACTAGGGCGGAATTTGGGTTTTTTAAATTATAAAAGATTTTATGGTGTTGTTATTAAACATTTTTTTAAACATTGTATACCTTACTACTTACCTTACTATTTACATTTTATAAAGCAACAGTAATTTAAAAATAATCTCAAATTACGGTATTAGGTTCAGGTGACGAAAGTATTTGACTTACGTTGAAAAGTCCCATACAAATATTTTGATTTCATAATAAAATGTAAAATAAAGTCTTCAAAAATGAAAACCAACAACGTGCAATATATTTAATAGGGGATGAAAATATTTCATCCTCTATTGGTTCTATTGAGCATCGACGGACCGTAGGGTGTGTAAGCCTGTTTTATAGGTATTACAATGGTAAGTGTTCGAGGGAAATACATGGCCTGATTTCACCAGGTCGTTTATTCTCTCGTTCTACTCGGGCGTCGAACCAAGTCCACCCCTTCGTAGTCCACTCAGTTCTCAACAGAACCACGCATTACAGAGATAATTCGTTCTTCAGTCGCACGATACGTTTGGGGAACAATCTCCCTGCGTCTGTTTTTCCCGACATTTTTAATATTGGGAAATTTAAAGCAAACATCCACCGACACTACTCCATCTTTCTTCCTCCCTTTAACCTATAATCCTTTCTTACGATAAACACTGTGCATTGCACGAATAGGGGGCATCCCCTGAGCGTTGGTTAATTTGTAAAAAAAAGCTTTTCTTAATTTTTAAAATCGAAAAACTTTTGGATTTTTACAATTTCTGAGAGATTTTTCATGAAAAATTCTCAACTTTACTGATTTTTATCTCCATAACCATTAAATATACAGTTTCCAATTTCAAAACTTAAGTTCTCACAAGAATTCTCTACACGCTGCAAAAAAAGGGCTCTCCCAAACATAATATTGCTGTCATTACGTATATCTTTGAAGCTTTATGCAAACAAAAGTATTATTTCATTTTCAAACATTACTATAATAACAGCGAAACATATTTTTGTTTTCGTTCAAACATATTTATGTTCAGAATGAATAATTTTCGGCGTTCTTTCAAACATATATATGTTTGAATGTGAAAAACATTTTATTTACATTTAAACATATTTATGTTTATATTTAATTTTAATGTAAAAATAGTAAATTTATTGCTAATATCTTCTTTGCACAATATTCGTTTTTTTCCTTTTTTTAAATTACATTTTTTTTTTATTTATATATTCTCTATTTATAAACTTAAACTTTTATTATTTTTTTTTATTACACTTATTTTATTTATACTTAATTTAATTTTATTTCCATCTATTGTTTCTATTCTGAGTTCAGTGATTTACGGATAAATTGGACATTTCACAAGCATTAACAGTAAATGGCGGTACTTAAACAAATTCTTCCACCAAAAAGAATTTTAGAACTATATGAAAAATATTAATGTGAGTGTTACTGAGTGCTAAAAGTATGCAGCGCTGTTATTTAATTGTAATGCCAAACATACATACAATCAAAATAATGCTATTATTTTTAAATTCGTTGTCATCCAGTAACAATCACGTATAAGCAAATACATATAATTCAAAGAACCTCTTATTGACATTGGCTGTGTTAAATAGCAGAAATATCAAACATACATATATTAATATCTGATGAAACATATATATATTTCTACAGAAACATTAATATAGTAAATTCATGTAAATCCGCGATTAAAGAAATTTATGTTTAAATATCATATAATAATATTTCAATCCGAACAAAATAATACAATTCAATTATAATGTAATTAGATAATACTCCCAATATTTATATGGTGATTTCGAATTACTTTATAATTACATTCGAGCATATTAAAATTTGTGGAGTTGTTCCGAAAATAATGAATTTCATCCGTTTCGGCGTTGTTTGTATTTAGTGTATTTAAGAAATAAATATTGTATTAAATTATTTTACAGATTGCTAAATAATTTTATTTTTTATTCGGTTCTCTCAACCGCTAAGTCGGTTGTTATTGTCAAAATAATAAGAGTTGTAGTTTGTTCTGCAACCAATTTCGAACTTTTTTAGTACAATTTAGTACAGAACCATTAGGAATGTCTATAGGCTAAGTGTTTCGGCTAATAAGGCAGTTCCACCAGCAAATTGATAAACCATTTGATTTAACAGAATGAAGTTAGTTGGTACTACTAACTTTATCATTCATCCAACCTCATGGCAAAAGAGGATTTTTCTGTGTGTAGGCGTTTAATATTGTGACAAATAATGTTTAACTAAATACTGTACTCAACAAAACGAGAAAAAATTTTGCCATGGGTATCCCATACAACAATTCGCTATAATACATGGTTGCTGATGCACATTTTTTTTCAACTACGTAAGATTTTTCAGAAATGTTAGGCCTTTTCGGAACTTTTTAGAATAAATAAAATACAAACCCTTACACAACTAGCTTTTCAAAAAACATGTAAACGCAATTTGTCTTTAATAAAAATTATAAAATACCAAAAAATACTAATATTTCGATGTGTTTTTAATCTAAACCTGAAATTTTCGATTTTTTTGCTATTGTTTAAAGTTCACTACTCGACTCGAATTCAGATCTTATCTCAGGTGAAGTAAAAATTTTCAATTTAATAGGTTTGTGGCTATGATTAAAGAGTTTTCTTGGCGAAACCATTTAAATAAATCATATAACACAATATTTTCACTAAAATTACAACAAACATTTCTTAAATTACGTTTCCCACTTTAGCCCAAAAAGTGTTTCCCACTTTACCATAACATCACAAATTGATCATAATTTAGCACCATTTAAGCAATGTTAAATTATTTGCAAAACCAGTTGGCATTTCAAATGATTTGCAAGATCTGATCAATTTAAACATATCTCCTAATGAAAAAAAGACAAAAATTCACACTTTTTGATTAGCACTCTAAAAAACTTACTTTACTTGTTTACAAAATGCAATAAATTGGTACAGAATTGATTACAACTATGAATGAAAAGTTAATGTCATATTAATAAGCATTTGACAATTGCTTTTATTTTTTTAAGCACAAAAACAAGTCCAAAAAATAAAATTTCCCACAATACCCCAAGTCCCACAAAAAAAAATCAATCAACGTAAATATAGCAACCGTTATTAATTGCATGCATTAATCAGTCCAGCAATGAAATTCAGTAATTTACGCCACGATCATGTATTTCCCGGTGACAATGATATCGGCTACAATTCGTATAAATATCGGTTGAATATCTTGTGACTACAATTTTTGATGCATGTATCAAACGAAACGTTGAGTACGACCGTTTTGAGAGTTTTTTTTGTTTTAAGCATATAAATCATACGACAAAGTAAGAATTAAAATTTTGGTATATGAAAAATAGTTGACAAAACAAAAATATATGGTCAAACGTTCGATTCAAAGAGCGAAACTAACGAAACGTTTGAAATACGTTTTAACAATTTTAGACTGCATTGAAATATTCATATTAGCAAATGCAATTGCTGATTTAACGATGAATAACAAGAGTTTTCTTGGCTAAACCATTTAATCATAAATCATATAAAACAAAATTTTTACTAAAATTACATAAACATTTCTTAAATTACGTTTCCCACTTTAGCTCTAAAAGTGTTTCCCACTTTACCACAAACATCACAAATTTTCATTAAATTACTGAATTAAAAATCGAATTGTAGATGTTTTCTGGTATGGTTTCAAATAAATATTTATTTTCTTTCTAATTTGATTGAATTCTACAGCATTTGGACTATTCGAATTCTATACAAAAACGTGTTCTTTATTGAATGTTAAATCGAATTCTAGAACAGTAAAACATATATTTTAGAATGAGTTGATATTTTAAAAGGATTTCAATTCAAAGTTAGAACCAGGCGGTATATTTTATTAAGAAAAAGTTATCAAATTATTATAGTCTCATTTTTGACAACTTAGTGTAAGTTTTAATTTCTACATATGCTATACTTCTAGTTTTAGATCTGATTTTTTTTTTGTTTTTTAAATTTAATTATGAAATTTTCGTTATCTTTTTAAAAAAAAAAACATTTTACAAAAAGCGCACAAAAACAGTTTTTATATAGTTTTAATTTTATAGTTTTATTTTATATAAATTCATATATTCAATTTTCAACTATTACTTTAGCCGTGCATTTTGTGGATTAATTAACTACATCTTAGTATTGGATTTAATTACAACAACATGCGGATTATACACCTCTTGGTAAGTTTTTAAAAATAAATATTATAATAAACTTGTATTATGTAATATGCCACTAATACCTTCCATGCCTGAACATTTTTGCTGCCTCTCTATTTATATTTAATAAATTTCGTGTATTAAACAAATCTTCGATTAAACACCTGTAATGTGCATAAAATTTAATCTCTTCATAGTCCGTTCGCATTAGCCAACATTATATCGGTCAAAGTTGCAACCAAAAACTTGCAACGCGTGTCGCGTCTTCCGGTTTCAATGCTTCACAAATACTACAAGCATCATCATTAGTATCACTACTCGCAGCAGAAAAATAAATGCCTAAACCCACAACTGAACAATTCTGTGGTCTCAAGCAATAACAACATAAGTCATTTTTTACTACTTTTCAGGAGAGCATTTTAAAGGTTTAACTAATTATAGCATAAAATTGTATTAAGATTTTTAAGGTTTACCAGCGCAAATATCTCACATATTAGTAGTATATTTTGTAAAAAATACTAGTTTTATAAATTGTTTATTATTCTAATACTTATAGCGAAATTAGTATTAAATGTTGTTATTCCAAATTGAAATATTGATATTTTATGTGCATAAGTCAAGTTATGTTGTTATTACACAAAGCAAAAAAATAAAACGAGCAACATATGTCGACTTATGTTGTTATGCCGAATCGAAAATTTCGATTATGCTAAATTTATGTTGTTTTACCATACTAAATATTGGTTTGATTTATGTAATCATGTTTCTTTAACAAGGCTATTATTATAAAACTAAAAATATTAAAATTACTGAATATTCTTTACAAAAAGAAAACCATATTATTTACTACATTTTATAAAATTTTTTGGATAACTATTATATAATAACTATTATGAATACTTTAAATTTCCAATTCGACTATGAAACTATACAACTTTATTACTGTCAATTCCCATATATTTTTACAAACATTATTTGGAATATTTACGATTCATCATTTTGGTTTATTATAAAAAGATGGATTTATAACTTTTTATTAAGATATATTATTTTTAAGTCAATCTAATTTTCAGTTTCTATTCTATAATTTCCATGTCGTGATTAGTTCTATTAAGAGGTCTAAAAAACATAAAAATTATTTAACACCGACTTTATTTTTGAATTTATGCCCTGTAAATATAATGCCCTGTTATATTTTAAAAAAGACAAGATGTACGTCTAAAGAAAATTGTTTTTATTTACAATATATAATAGTTTGGCGCTCGTCTTGAAGACTTTACTCTGTTTAACCTACTATTTAACGCCGAATCCGAACGGCGTGGTAAAATGTTTATTCATGGGGGTTTTACTTTCAGATGTTTGATATTGTCTGGCGAGAGGTACCGAGGTATAGAAAAATGTTTTCTTTGAAAAGGATATTGAAAGTTGCTGACATCGAACCCGGGACTTTTCGCTCGTAGTCCAACGTACTAACCAATCGAACTACAATATACTCACTGCAAACAAGTATATGAAAAGACTCGAGGTATATTTTTAGAAAAACTACTAGTTTAGGCGATTTAAAAACTTCTTTCATTATTCGCACTTAATAGCTTTAAATGTGCTTACACTATTATAGTTCAAGCGACAAAAACTCACGCCATTGTACAATTTTGGCGGGATAGGCTATACAAAGACGAAGTACAACCAGAAAACTGCTTTAATTTTAATTAAATAAAATTTTCTTAGCGAATTATAATGGAATACCTTTTCCATGTATTCTTCAAGTGTTTTAAGATTTGCATAATATTTAATACAAGCAAACGCATTTGCAATTAATCCGATTTTAGTCACATTTAATTGTGGTATTTGTTTCATATTTTAAAGATGTTTGTCAGAAGTATAATTTTAATAATTTCCAAGTAAGTTCAAGTTCAGGACTGTGCTATTTTTTAACAATACTTCTTTCAACTGTAGGTCCTACCATTTGAGTACAAATTAAACATGTTCAGCATAAACGGTTGGAAAGAGATCGGCCTAGATTCTTCAGAACTGCTGTGCCATTTTATTTTATTTTGTATATAACTGAAATTACCTTTGTCTTTCTGACTATTGGTTCGAGCGTCACGTCTAATCCGCCGAATCGATTTGACTTAAATGTATACGCAATGATACTATGGTATTCAGAGGTAACATAGGCTATAAAAGGACAGCAGTCGTGTCTTCTCCCAGCAATATACATTTTTTAAATAACATCATAATTAAATCCAAATTATGTCAAAAGAAAAAAAACAAATCAAAAGCGAACATTCAAAAGAAATGCCAAAAATTATTGCAAAAATACAAACCTAAAGCATTAACAACAGCAAAAAGGAGAATACAATATCAAAAATGCAAATACCAAAACCATAAAAAAATAATTACAAAAATATTTTTTAATTATTTCTTATGTAATTATACTAATATAAATTAAATCTTTTAATAGTATTAACTGATTAAAGAACAATTTGCGAATTTTTACCATTGAATAACAACATAAGTCGTAAATAAGTATATATTTTGTTTTTGGAATAACGGCATATGTCGACTTATTTTTTAACTTTTAATAAAACTAATTTTGGAATAGCAACATAAGTGGAGATAAGTTCAATAAATAACAACAAATTATTTTGGAATAACGACATAACTTGAATTACGTTAGAAGCAAAATGTTTTTAAATTTGGAATAACGACATAAGTGGACATTTTTTATAAAAAACATAATTTTAAAATTTGGAATAACAACGCAAGTCGAGATATGTTGTTATGATTTCTTAGGAATTTTACTCAGACAGTTCAACTTTCGAGTGTGTAATAACAACATAAGTCTAGTTGTGTCGTTATTTCATATGCAAAATGCGGCAAAACGAGTTATGCTGTTATGTTTTTCCCTTATAACTTTTGAACTAAAGAAGAGAATATCACCAAAATTTGACACAATATTAAATCGAATACCGGGAATACGATGGCGGTACACACGACATAACGACATAAGTCGAGTTATGCTGTTATGCATTGGGCCCACAGAATTAGAGCCCCCAAAAGCAAAATTAGTGAAGCATAAGTAGTTCGTAGCGCCAGGCAGCCAGCCAGCCAGCAACCGACAACCGGCAACCGGTAACAACGGCAGCCCCACTCGCTCAATTTGATGAAAATATGCAACATGTGGCGGCACACTTTACACCCGTGAGCGCTGCGTTATTTGTTTAGTTGTTATGGAATCGAATGATTTGTTTTTTTTTTCATATATTTTATAATATTTCGATTATTTTGGATTTTTTTCCATATTATACGTAGCTGTTTCCATTTTTTTGTTGTTGCTGTTGTTTTTAATTTTTTTGTTGTATTTTTTTTGTGGTGTATATTTTATCTTTTATCATATTTATTAACTAAAAATATTTTACAAAATCGAAATCCATATATGAGGGACCTCCCTTGAACTTTTTAATCAATATATTTATTACGAAATATGTACCGGTTGTGTATATGTTGAACATTGATTTTTTATTGATTGATAATTCCTCAAAAATATTATACGAAATTATTTCTTATTAACAAATTTGTTACTAATTTGAATGATAGAAAATTGAATTACATTTTGTAATCGAACTAATAGCATTTTATATCAATTTAGAGTACACAGAGAGTAGAGATTTGTTGTGCCAACCAACTCTTTGCCCAACTAACCTGTTCGGTTCCCACGACCGCTTAGTCGGTTGTTATTATCAAAACTAAAAGAGTTGTAATTTGTACTGCAACCAATTTCGAACTGTTTTAGAGCAATTTAGTTGCATTGAAAGTGTGTATAGACTAATATTTCAAGTGTATAGGCTAATATGGCAGTTCCGACAACCATTTTGTAGAAAACTCGATTTAACCGAATGAAGTTAGTTGGTACAATTAACTTTTGCGTAAAATTGGCCATTTTTTAATTTAATGTATATAAAATATAAAAGCATTTAAAAAAAAAAACATTTTTTAATAGAAACTGTGTTGATAGTGCATATTTAAAAAAAAATGAGAATCGATACAAAAAAAAGTAATTTTCAACGTTAGCTTGAACTATATACTACATAACTGTAAATAATTTTCTTATTTACCATTAGATCCAAAATGCTAAAAAAATCGTCCAAAAATAGTCTAAAACGAGTTGGGAAAGTTAGGTCACATGGGGCGGATTTTTATAGTCGGTCGGGCCCGACTATGGAATACCCTACACCTTTGGTGGAGATATTAATGAGGAATATTTAATTGTATACCTTAATTATTTTAAATTTTTAATTATGCTGAACTTCAGAATATTATTCATATATCAGAAATTTACGTCTTATATCCCCATAAATTAAAAAAAATTATATAAAGTATAAAAAACTAAAAAAAACGAGTTGGGAAAGTTAGGTCACATGGGTAAGTTCGGTCACATGGGGCGGATTTTTATAGTCGGTCGGGCCCGACTATGGAATACCCTACACCTTTGGTGGGGATATTAACCCTCAGAATATTATTCATATATCAGAAATTTACGTCTTATATCCCCATAAATTAAAAAAATTATATAAAGTATAAAAAACTAAAAAAAATAAATTTGAAAAATGTAATTGGGCGGACCACGCCCATATTTAAAATTTTGAAAGGCTAATATTTCATAGATTTGATTTTAATAATTTACGGATCAAATTTCCACTATGAAAACCCGGGAAATAATGAAAAAAAAAAGTGGGCGGATCACGCCCATTTTTGGACCACATATTTCTAGGTGAATTCTAACAATACGTTTTAAATTTTATAACTATACCTTTAATACTTTTCGAGTTATTAGTTCCGAAAGAGTTATATAAAATTGACTTGTATGGGAGGTGGGCGTGTCCGTTGACCGATTTGGCTCATTTTCAAACTCAGTTCCTACTTTTTGATAAAATATATTGAGACGAAATTTCATCGCATTCTGATCAGTATTTCTCAAGTTATTCTGTATTCGGACAGCAAGACAGCAAGACAGCAAGACAGCAAGACGGACAGACAGACAGACAGACAGACAGACAGACAGACAGACAGACGGACATGGCTAAACGGACTCGGGTAGTTATGCTGATCAAGAATATATATACTTTTCCATACCGGACACGCCTCCTAAGGGGCGTTACAATATATGCACAAAGTTAATATACCCTGTACCTCATAGGTGTAGGGTATAAAAAATCAATATTTTTAATGTTTAGATTCAGCTATCTTAAAAACCTATCAGAATAATAGTATTGATCGGTATATTGTAATTAGTCTTGACTATTTAAAGACAAATGGCGTTTACAGTTTTTTTGGAAAACTGGTTGTGTAAGGGACTGAATTTTTATACCCTACACCTATGAGGTACAGGGTATATTAACTTTGTGCATATATTGTAACGCCCCTTAGGAGGCGTGTCCGGTATGGAAAAATATATATATTCTTGATCAGCATCACTACCCGAGTCCGT
The DNA here is from genome assembly GCA_951804985.1 of Dryomyza anilis. Classification (NCBI taxonomy): domain Eukaryota; kingdom Metazoa; phylum Arthropoda; class Insecta; order Diptera; family Dryomyzidae; genus Dryomyza; species Dryomyza anilis. Next base: position 26,258,005 of record OX638133.1, read on the forward strand.
TTAGCCATGTCCGTCTGTCTGTCTGGCCGTCTTCCTGTCTTGCTGTCCGAATACAGAATAACTTGAGAAATACTGATCAGAATGCGATGAAATTTCGTCTCAATATATTTTATCCAAAAGTAGGAACTGAGTTTGAAAATAAGCCAAATCGGTCAACGGACACGCCCACCTCCCATACAAGTTACTTTTATATAACTCTTTCGGAACTAATAACTCGAAAAGTATTCAAGATATAGGTATAAAATTTAAAACGTATTGTTATAATTCACCTAAAAATATGTGTTACAAAAATGGGCGTGTTCCGCCCACTTTTTTTTTCATTATTTCCCGGGTTTTCCTAGTGGAAATTTGATCCGTAAATTATTAAAATCAAATCTATGAAATATTAGCCTTTCAAAATTTTAAATATAGACGTTGTCCGCCCAATTATATGTTTCTACTTTTTTAAAATTAGTTTTTTTTTATACTTTTATATACATTTTTTAATTTAATAAGACGTAAATTTCTGATATGTGAATAATATTCTGAGGGTGGGGAGGTTCAGCATAATTCAAATCTTTAAAATTAAGGTATACAATTAAATATCCCACATTAATATCCCCTCCAAAGGTGTAGGGTATTCCATAGTCGGACCCGACCGACTATAAAAGTCCGCCCCATGTGACCTAACTTTCCCAACTCGTTTTAATTCTAAAAAGTTTCTGAAAAGGGTCTAAAATATGGAGACCAAATTTCTTAAAAACTTTACGTTATAGAAAAAACACTGAGTATGCAGCCAAAATCAGCAGCCACGAATTATATGGAATTAACTAATGGGTTGTCCATGACAACCTTTATTTTTCATTTTGTTGAGTAGTATTATTAAATGATTTTATTTTCTATTTAGTCTTCTTATCCATATGGATCAGAATTTCGAGTTTATATTTGCTTTAGAGAAAACCTCTTTTAAATATAACTGGAATTTTGTTTTGTTTGCTAAACAAAATGAGATAAATTGAAAATCTCAAATTAAATCAAATGGTATACCCAGATAAAAATACTATATAAATAATAGTTTTTTACTAATAAAAATAGTCAATAGGATAAATTATTATTTTAATCGGAAAAATACCATTAAATACTAGAAAATACCATGTCATTGCCATAGAGTTTATATGAAAATATTTATTTTTTGTATACTATTAAATCAATAGTTGTCCTATTGACAAATTTTAATGGGATTTGAGAGATTTTTTTTTTCTGTGTGTACTTTTTATAACTTTTTGTATTACATATTAATTTATTTGATTATTGAGCTCAAACTATGCAAATTTTGAACAGTTAAAATTTTCCGAATATCAGTTTATTTGCTTAAATTAAACGGTTGCGGTCAAAAACCAAACTAACCACTCAATAGACAGTAAAAATCCACTCAAAATCAATCATAACAAATTATAGCAAAAAAAAAACGAAAAAATTAAATTTGAACTGAAACCCAAAAATCATAAAAATCACTCTCTAAACTTATTGACGCTTTTTTTTATTTTGGAGACGAACGAAAATAAAAATAACGAAAAAAAAACCTAAATAAAATCGAAATTCCAGCCAACTTTCTACGCATGCGTGCGCCGCAACGCGGTTCGATACGATTCGAATGGTGTGGAACTGAAATGCGCACATTTTTGATAACAAGTGTCAGTTAACTCGTTTTGCATATTAATTACATGGCAAAATGTAGTCAATACAATGGGCGGCAATAGCCTCAAAATAAAAATAAAAAATGTAACTTAAAAGTGACCAAAAATGTTTGTGGCCCAAAATCGTCATCAATGAAAGCCACACCTGTAACAACAACAAAAATGTATTTAACATGCAACAAATGTACAACAATAAAAAACTACTACTACAACAACAACTACAACACCCTAGAGCCTTCTTTTTGTTGTGCTTCTTATTTTGGCCAACAAGTGAAAAAGCTGAATACAAAAATTGTGATTTTTTTTTTGTGGCTCAAATGAAATGTGAAATTTTGAGACCTCAATTAGTCAGCGCGACAAAATGAAAACTTTGACTGGCTTCTTTTTGGGCTAATTAAATAGAAATGGCTAACAAAAAAAAAAAAACCGCAGTCTGTCCAAAATTTAGCACATTTTGGCAGTCGCTCAGTATATAACAAAAACAATAAATTTCATTTACAAAGGTTTTAATGTCTTTCTTAACTGATTTTAGACAATTTTTAAATTTTTTTTATAATTTTCATAATTTTTAAAATTTTTATAATTTTTATAATTTTTATAATTTTTATAATTTTTATAATTTTTATAATTTTTATAATTTTTATAATTTTTATAATTTTTATAATTTTTATAATTTTTATAATTTTTATAATTTTTATAATTTTTATAATTTTTATAATTTTTATAATTTTTATAATTTTTATAATTTTTATAATTTTTATAATTTTTATAATTTTTATAATTTGTATAATTTTTATAATTTTTATAATTTTTATAATTTTTATAATTTTTATAATTTTTATAATTTTTATAATTTTTATAATTTTTATAATTTTTATAATTTTTATAATTTTTATAATTTTTATAATTTTTATAATTTTTATAATTTTTATAATTTTTATAATTTTTATAATTTTTATAATTTTTATAATTTTTATAATTTTTATAATTTTTATAGTTTTTATAATTTTTATAATTTTTATAATTTTTATAATTTTTATAATTTTTATAATTTTTATAATTTTTATAATTTTTATAATTTTTATAATTTTTATAATTTTTATAATTTTTATAATTTTTATAATTTTTATAATTTTTATAATTTTTATAATTTTTATAATTTTTATAATTTTTATAATTTTTATAATTTTTATAATTTTTATAATTTTTATAATTTTTATAATTTTTATAATTTTTATAATTTTTATAATTTTTATAATTTTTATAATTTTTATAATTTTTATAATTTTTATAATTTTTATAATTTTTATAATTATTATAATTTTTATAATTTTTATAATTTTTATAATTTTTATAATTTTTATAATTTTTATAATTTTTATAATTTTTATAATTTTTATAATTTTTATAATTTTTATAATTTTTATAATTTTTATAATTTTTATAATTTTTCTAATTTTTATAATTTTTATAATTTTTATAATTTTTATAATTTTTATAATTTTTATAATTTTTATAATTTTTATAGTTTTTATAATTTTTATAATTTTTATAATTTTTATAATTTTTATAATTTTTATAATTTTTATAATTTTTATAATTTTTATAATTTTTATAATTTTTATAATTTTTATAATTTTTATAATTTTTATAATTTTTATAATTTTTATAATTTTTATAATTTTTATAATTTTTATAATTTTTATAATTTTTATAATTTTTATAATTTTTATAATTTTTATAATTTTTATAATTTTTATAATTTTTATAATTTTTATAATTTTTATAATTTTTATAATTTTTATAATTTTTATAATTTTTATAATTTTTATAATTTTTATAATTTTTATAATTTTTATAATTTTTATAATTTTTATAATTTTTATAATTTTTATAATTTTTATAATTTTTATAATTTTTATAATTTTTATAATTTTTATAATTTTTATAATTTTTATAATTTTTATAATTTTTATAATTTTTATAATTTTTATAATTTTTATAATTTTTATAATTTTTATAATTTTTATAATTTTTATAATTTTTATAATTTTTATAATTTTTATAATTTTTATAATTTTTATAATTTTTATAATTTTTATAATTTTTATAATTTTTATAATTTTTAAATTTTTATAATTTTTATAATTTTTATAATTTTTATAATTTTTATAATTTTTATAATTTTTATAATTTTTATAATTTTTATAATTTTTATAATTTTTATAATTTTTATAAATTTTTGACAATTTCATAATTTATCCAATGATTAAAAAAAGATGCTTGGCAACAAGTGAATTTATGCCTCTAACACAGCTACCAAAATCAAAGGAATGCCTTTCACTTTTGCATTTGGTAACCAATAAAACAAAATAATAAAAAATAAATCAACTCAGCATTTTATTCGACAGGCGCATCTGCTTTTTTTTGCATTTGTTGCTGGTGTCTGCAGCGCCATCTGCCGATATCGGTTACATGGAGATGCCTCGCTTGATCATCCTCCAAACGGGTTGGAATTTTTTCGTAATTCTGTTTTGCCTTTCCGTAGATATTTTAAAGTGAATGTACACGCAGTTCGGTTTCGGTAACTCGTTGTTGCACGGACTGTTTATCGTTACATCTACGAAAACTGGTGATGATGTTGCCGCCACCACCACCACCAACAACATCATGATCATCAGCCAAGCAGTCATCATCATAATCATCAACAGCAGCAACATCGCTGAATATTGCGTAAATGCGACTTTAATTAAAATATGTGGCAATGTTCCAAAAAATTTGTGAAAAACCACAATAAAAAAAAAACCGGCTTCACACATTCACTTTTTCTAGACAAATTGTAACGATTCGCAATATGTCACGAATTTTTCATAAATCAAAGATTCACGTATAGTTTTTAAAATAATAAAGTTTTGTTTTTGAATACAATAGTTTTGCTATAAAATACTTAAAATATATTGTTTTACCAAACATATTTTTTCAGCATTCGTTTGTTTATGTAAAAATGTCCATTATAACGATTTTGAATGAATATGAATATTGAATGTAAATATTGCAACTGATATTAATTGATACAAAATAATTAATTCTGTTAATCAAATTATTTATTTAATTATTTAATAGTATAAATAAAATCCTTTCATGGTTCGTGTATATGCATGTATAGCATATACACAAATTGACAGTTTTAGAAGCACTACACAGTTTTACAGCCACATACAGTTTTAAATTCACTACACATTATCACAGGTACTGTTGTACCAATCTTATTTAACATTGGTTCATCGCAACGCGTGCTTGCCTATTCGATTCGTTGGGTAGTATTTCCGTACATCGAACGTATATCATGACTTTGAGATTCTTCTCTATTCATTATATATAGCTCTTCTGATGACGTGAACGTGGTTCATACTTCGAACAAAAAAGTAGTAAATTTAAAAAGATTAATTTGAAAAAAAATTAATAAAACATAATTAAAATAAATAAATAAATAAATAAATAAATAAAGATGACGCGTGTGTTAATTTCCTTTAAAATTTGTTCAATTAATTTATTAATTAATATAATTAAATATTTAATCAATATAATTAAATGTCATATCGGCGATGAATCAATTACAAATTAATTGATACAATTTTGCAATATTTATACATTTATTTTTTCTGTATGGATTTCGATGTTTTCTTCATTTTAAGTTTTTTAACGAAACGATTCGGAATATCAGGCGCCCTATTCTCGGGTTCGTTCGATTTATTTTCATGCGACATTTTTCACAATTTTCGTAAATTCTCGCATGAAGCACAAATTAGTATGCGTAGAATGCGACAATTGTCGAATGAAATTCTCGAATTTACAACGTATGGTGTTTTTCTGGCAACGATGTACATTTTTTTTTTATCACAAATCGATTCTATTCGACAAAACATTGTAAACTATATTAGCTGCAAATTACTTAGGCGGAAAATTATATTAGCTGCAAATTATATTGACGGCATTAGATTTAGTACGACGAAATATATGGGTTACACTATTCACTACATACACGACTCATCATTCAGCAAATGCGTGCATCACATTATTGATGATTGGACGCGACCATAGTTCCTACATTGGATCGTGTACACTTTTTACGCGCACTCATTTTTGCATTTGTTTATATTATTATTTGAAAATTTGAAATAAAACGTTTTTGTTTTTCTTTCTAATTTAATAAATGTCAAAGTTTTCTTCAGTTTTTCTTTGTGCAATTCACAATAGATATATTGTCTATAGAAAATTGTCGAACGAAAATTTTCTATCGAATTCAATCTCGCATAAACTCAAGAATTGCTTATCGTTCGACACTGATCAAGCGAGAATTCACGAAACTGAGAATTCTCTCATGAACTCGAGAATAAGCCCCCAGTTCCAAGTTATGGTTTCTGAATGAATGTTTGTTTCATTCATATTTTTAATATCATTTGCAAGAAACGAAATATTTTCTTTAAAAAAAAAAAAAAATTCAAGTCAATTACCTGAAAATAGGATTTCTAATTATAATAAAAAATCAAAATAGCTAAATATTATATAGTCGTTGTAGAACGAAAAGTCACCAAATACATTTTTTTGAAAAACTTAAATTTCGAGTTTGTTGATTAATATTATATAAAGTAATTGATGCATTTTTAAAGTTGAAATATCAATTAATAGATAATAGATATTTTAATTGCATTGAATATTTACTGCTTTATTTTTTTATAGTTGTAGTGTTGAAATCTAAACTATTGCCTTTCTTTAGAATTTACTTAAATTATAGATTCTATAATAGTATTATAAATAATAATAGTTTGGTGCTACAGTCCTGTATAGAACTTCGGCCGAGCTCTCTCACCATTTTGAGCTGTGCGTGTTATATTTGTACTCAAAGTGGTGGGACCTACAGTTTATTGCCGAATCCGAACGGCGGGTGAGAGCTTTTCATAGGAAATGTTTTACTCTCGTAGGTTTGTCATTTACTGCCGAGAGGTAGCGCGGTAAAGAAAAATGTTTCTATGAAAAGATGTTGTTAGCCCCAGTCCAGGCTTGAACCGGGGACCTTTCGGCTCGCAGTCCAACGCACTAACCACTGAGCTACCGCGTATCATTCAAACGAATCATTTCAAAGTTTCGAAAACACGTTTGTTTTTCAAATTAATACATGTTTTTAATTCACTATATTTGTATATCTTAATATTGATGAATTGTTAAACAATGCTGTATGTTAGATTAACGCGTTAATTGAAATGTTCAATGCGCTTTTCAAAACGGTTTGTAATATTAATTAATATATTTGTAAAATACATTAATTGTGTATAATTACAAGAATTCTCGTAATTATTAATTAATTTCGTTTTCAAAAACAATAAAAAAACAATTAAATTAAACGAATATTGCATAAGCTGACAAAAATTCCAAATAGCATTGATATTTTTATTTATATTAATATATTTATATATATTTCGAATATAATAACGTTGCACACCTCGTTATTTAGTTTTATATTTTTCTTAATCAAAAATTCATAATTTTATAGTTTATTTTTAATCTGCTATTACAACATATGTTGATTTGTATTATATTTTAATGTATGCATCTATTTAGTAAATTTTTATTTAAGTTTCGTTGCGTTTTTCACTGATCTTGCTGATTACTGATTTTGCATAATCATGTGTGTGACCTAATCGGCTTTGGGTAATTTTCTGGACATTTGATGTGGTGTGTGTGTGTTTTTTATGGCCGTTTAATAAACGCCCTCATATTATGCATAGCTAATTAAGAGCATTTTTGTATAATACGGATTGTTTTAAATGTAAAATGGTTTTATGCAACAGCTGGTGACACTTTTTTTGGTGGGGTTTTTATCTAAATAGTTTCGTTATGTGGGCAATATTTATGGGAACTAGTTGTAGAGTAATTTTTTCGTAGGTTCAAGGTCTTTTTTTTTTGAAGTAGACTAATATTTCACTAGTAAAGCTATTTAAATTGGAATAATTTGAAATGCCGGTAAACGGGTGCTTGACATTTTTAAAAATACTTAACAATATCTAATAAGGAAATTAAGATTTATGAATTAAATTAAAAATAATTGCAAAAAAAGAAAAAATAATAATAATTTTTGAAAAACAAAATTTATAATTGAAATGAAATATTGTGAAATGTAAGACCAAAAAATTATTATGAATTTTATGCAATATATAAAAATTCAATTTTAATGAACAAAAAAAGAAATATGGTTTGAAATAAAACGAATTTTATAAATGCAAGTAACACACTCGGAAAAAACATACCATAAAATTTATAGTTTTAATTATTAAAATTAGTCAATAGGATATTTGTCCGATAAACTATTAACTTAATCGGTGAATCCTATTAAATACTACAAAATACAAAAAAATTTATTTGAGTTTGTAGGAAAATATTTATTATTTGTATACTATTAAATCAATAAGTGTAAATTTTAATGGAATTTTATGTGTTTCTTTTCTGAGTGCATTAATTATATCATAAACAAAATGAGAAATAAAATCAAATAAAATGAAATTAAATAATATAAATAAAATGAAAAAAAATGAAAAGAAAAGAAAAATAAAATGAATGAAATTAAAAAAAATTAAATAAAATGAAAAGAAAAGAAAAAAAGAACCGAAACTGAAATAAAATAAAATACAATATAAGATAAAATAATATAAAATATGATGAAATAAAATAAAACAAAATAAAATTAAATAAAAAAAATGAAATGAAATAAAATAAAATGAAATAAAATAAAATAAAATAAAATAAAATAAAATAAAATAAAATAAAATAAAATTAAATAAAATGAATTAAAATGAAATAAAATAAAATCAAATGAATGGAAATAAAATAAAATTAAATAAATAAAATTAAATTAAATAATAAAAATATAATCAAATAAAATTCACTACACTAAAACTCAACACACTAAAACTAACTATACTAAAACTTCTACTGGTAAAAACTCTACGGGGAAGAATTCTACGAGAAAGAATTCTACTGGGAAGAATTCTACGGGGAAACACAGTCTGAGAAAGAATTATATATGAGAAAAGTTGTTTTAGCGGAGAATTAGTTTGGTTTTGGTTACTACATTTATAAAACCAATAAAAAATACGTCCACGGGTCCCTGATATAAATAATAAAAAGGTTATTTATATTTATGAAAATGCTCCATAACCTTGCATTCACAAAATCTTTGCACGAGTCGTGTACGGGTCCAGCTAGTATTATTATAAAATAGATTCCTTGTTAATATTATTAAATGACAATTAAATATTAAACAGAATCGTAAATAGTAGACTTTTATGCAATTTTAAATAGTAAGGGTACTCAAAGCATATTTTTTAATCGACGGGGAAAACTTTAGGTTTGCAAAAAAAAATATTTATTTTTTATTTTTAAAAAAGTTCTGTAATCAAGATTTCATTCAAACGAATCATTTAAAAGTTTCGAAAACACGTTTGTTTTTCACACTGAAATAAAATAAAATACAATATAAGATAAAATAATATAAAATATGATGAAATAAAATAAAACAAAATAAAATTAAAAAAAATAAAATAAAATGAAATAAAATGAAATAAAATAAATTAAAATAAAATTAAATAAAATGAATTAATATGAAATAAAATGAAATCAAATGAATGCAAATAAAATAAAATTAAATAAATAAAATTAAATTTAATAATAATAATATAATCAAATAAAATGAATTTAAAAAAATTAAAAAACTAAAATAAAATGAAATAAAATAAAGTAAAATAAATTAAAATAATATAAAATAAAAAAAAACAAATAAAATGAAATGAAATAGTTTAAAAAAACAAAATAGAAATAAAATGAAATGACAAAAAAAAAAAAAAATTAACTGAAATAAAATAAAACAAAGTCAAATAATAATAAATTACATAACATGAAATACATCGAAATGAAATAAAATTAATAAAAATAAAATAAAGGAAAATGAAATGAAAAACAAAGAATTGAAGTGATATACATTATATTATAATTAAATAAATAAAATGAATTAAAATAACACAAAATTAAATAAAATAAAATTAAATAAACAAGAAAAATAATAATAATAAAATAATAATGAAATAATAATGAAATAATAATGATATAAAAAAATATATATTTATATAACAAAAAAAAAAAATAAAATCAAATAAAATAAAATATAAGAATATAAAATTAGTTTTAATAAAATACAAAATAAAAACACTGAAATAAAAGAATATGCAATAAAAGTAAAATAAAAAAAAATAAAAAATATTAAATACAATAAAATAAATATAAAAACAAAGTAAATATAAAAAAATAAAGAAAATAAAATAAAACAAAAAATTAACAAAGCAGAAACCCCAAGATGAAGATGATGAACAAACGACACAAAAATCCACCTCGACTACACACCAAATGAAAATGAAAGTGAACCGCGTGTCTACCTCAACATGTTTTACTTTAAACTTGTTGGTGCTGTTGTTTTTATCGTTTTTATTTTTTTTTTTGTTTATGGTATCAGCATGGTTCACATGGCAACCTGTGCCATTTGGCCAACAAGAAGTAAAAGAAGAAGATGACATAAAAGACGAAAGAGCCAAAAATGATCCAAACTCTGTAGGAGGCAACATATTTAGTAGTGGATGGGGTGAAGGTGGTGAAAAAATGCAGACGTAGCTTCTTCTTCCTCTTTTACTATGATGCAAAAATGCAGCTTGTTATGCAGTGCTGATCAAGTGGTCAGTTGGATTATAATTTATTTATTTTTCAATTTATTTCTTTTCTTTTTATTTTATTTTTGTTATTGTGTTTTCTTTGAACCCAAAGTTTTGGTCTGCACGATTGTCGAAACAAGAGTCACTTCTTCAGCTGGTGGACACTTGAAATATTTTTGTTGCATTTCACAAAAAAAAATGACTTTTTGTTTGTTTTTCGTAATTTATTGATGCGGTATTTGTTGTTGTTATTATGTATTGTTGTAATTGTTGTTGTTGGTGTAATTGTTGTTGTTGTTTTGTAATTGTTGTTATATGCAACTTCAATAACCTGATGAGTTAATGGTTTCAGTGAACAAACGAATGCAATGCCTTCAAATTAGCAGATGCCTGGGAAGGAATTACATTAAAAGTAAAAGTTGTAAAGCTAAGAAAAACAAAATTTAAATAGTTTAAAAATGTATAATTGCACAAAATTAAAATTAATATTAAATACTTTAAACAAATCTTTCCAAATATAAAAAATATAATAAATTTTGATTTGTTATAAATGCTAAATGCCATAACTTTTTATTGGTATAAGATAAAATAGTGGTGGTAAGTTATTTATTGTTTGCTTTCAAAGCACCTATCTATTCGCATCATTAATTGAAAATATTTTGCAAAACATTAATTTGCAAAATATTTGTAATTAATAATGCAAATCTATAGGTGCTTTAAAAACAAACAATAATTGCCTTTACATCACTATTTTATCTTGTACCATTAAAGAGTTATAGCAAAAAAACGAAAAGATTCGCCCTTTTGGCATGATCAGATTTTCAATTTTTTCAGTTTCTTCATTTTATTTGTTATAATTTTTTATTGGTGCAAGATAAAATAGTGTTGTAAAGGTATTAATAGTTTGTTTTTAAAGCACCTATCGACTGGCATCATTATTTAAAACTATTTTGACAAACATTTTTTCCTGCAAATAACAAATGGCAAATTAATATTTCGCAAAATATTTTTAATTAATGTTGCCAATAGATAGGTGCTTTACAAAACAACAATTAATGCCTTTACATTACTATTTGATCTTGCGCTAATAAAATGTTATAGCATAAAAAACAAAAATATTTGCGTTTTGAACAGGATATAGTCTCAGAAAATCCGTATTTATAATTCAGTAGGTTGGCCAAATCTAAAGATATTTTACATACGTGATAACAATTGACAAATAAACCAAAATAAAAGAAAAATTCGAAAAAAATATAATTTTTGCTAACTTTTAAAGCACTTCAAACTTTAAAATTTGTTTTCACAACATTTTTAAAAATGCACATTCGCCACTTTGGCATGACAGTGACGATATGTACTAAATAATAATGGTAATAATTTTTGCCGGAGCGTGCCTGGAACGTGCCCGGAACGTTTTTGTTTTCATCTTTGTAAATGAAAAATAATTAAAAAAAATTAAAAAAAGTGAATTTACTTCAGCATTTTTCTTTTATAAAGTATTAAAAACTTTAAAAAATTTAATATGGTAATAACTTTATAAATGCCAGGCGTAGATGGCTGCATTGCAAAAAAAATTGTTTTTATAGTTTTTATATTAATCGTTTTAAAAAATCGATAAAATTATCTGTGTTTGAGAGAGTGTGGGAAATATGTTGATACATATAACATATATTGAGTGATGCAACATTGTAGGCAATTAAATTTACTATATAATGAATAAAAAAATTAATGTCTGTGATCAATTTAACTTTTGAGGTTTTCGCCAAATTTATATACTTCCTGCCTCACGGTGAGTCGTCGCGAAAATCAAAATTTAAATTCAATGGAATTTACAACCCAATTCTCCAGCGTCGAACATATTCACACAGAATTCCATTACACTGCACAAACAAAACAACTGTTTTTGATACTTTGCAATTTTTTCGACATTTTTTATCTCTTACATGGAAAAAACCAACTGAATATTAAAAAAGCAAATAACTTAGTTAAAAAAAAAGTGAACAAGATTTATTCTGCTGGATTTTGAGAAATGAATTTATTGACTACTAAAATCCGGTTATATTCGGTCGTATGCCTGGTTTTGTGATCTCAGTTCATCATCGCCATCTGTTTGTTATTATGTATTCAAAGTAACTAAGAGCAATTATTCTTGATATGCAGAGATTATGTTCTTAGTTATCAAAAAAGTAACTAAGAACATTTATTCTTGATATTAACTAAACTTTAAATTAATCGTTTTTATGTTAGCTTCAAAATTAACCTTTGTATAGAATGCTCTTAGTTACTTTTGTGATACCCATGAACATAGTATTTGAATATAATAATTTCAAGAAAAATTGCTCTTAGTTATTTCCAGCAGATATTGATAATAGACGGACAACGCAAAAGAAGGTACAATAGCGAATTTTACAGACAAAATAAGATCGAAATAACAACAGTTATACGAACACATTTTCTTTAATTTTTACAAATAAAACAACAACACATTTTTTATGCCGTATCAAGAATAATTGCTCTTACTTTCTTTTTTTTTTAACTAAGTGTATTTGTTTCTTAAAATCCAGAATGTTTCCGGTTAGCTGTATATCACTCCGTATACTTCTTGATTGTTTCTGAATTTTAGAAGTTTTCTTCCCTCCATATGAAAATAAAAGCTGCAACAATATAAATGTTTTTTTTTTTTTTAATATGAGTTATAGCTTCTAAAAATATTGATCATGTGATAATGGCCTATAATTTTTGGAACAAAAATTAATTCATATGTCGTATTAAAGTTTATCTAATGGCTTTATTTAACATTTACAAATATTAAAATTATAAGTTTTAATGTAAAAAAATAGAAAGAAAAAAAAACTTTAAAAAATAAATAATTTAATAAATCATGGAAAAAGTCATGCCATCCTCATTTACACTTAATTTATGGTTGAATCAATGAGGCGAATGCTTGTCAAAGATAAATACAAATTCAGCGTCTGCAACTGCACAAAATGTTGTCAACATTTAACTATTGACAACTTAAAAAAAAAATACATCTTTACGTTATGCAAATTGTTGGAAAATTGCAACTGTTTTGTTAGCGGTTGCAATTGCAGTGAAAACGTGTCGCTCGTTCGGTCGGAATGTCTATCTCTAAAAGATGTTGTCGTTGTTGTGGTAAATATCGTTAATGTAAATTTGTGTTGTATAATTTATGCCGCTGCCAAGCAGCAACATAACTCGTCATTGACAACATGTCGGCGGCACACGCAACAATTACTAATTGCGCAGGCAGACCGCAAGTGATAGATTGTCTTTTAGACAGACATATGGACGGGATGGCTGATATGTGCTTTCAAATGTTTGAATATTAAATGCAACTTTTTCTCGTACTTATGCGTAAAATACGTAAAATCTTTGATAAAATAAAAAATAGTTTTAAAAACATTTTACAAATTCAATTAACGTAAGTCTACCACCTACGCACAGTGTGTGTAAATGATATAAAATTCAATATTTTCGGAACCTTACAACCGATTTAATGAATCTAAAAAGTATAGTATATAGAATTTTTGAGAGAATGTAAGTTTTGAAATTGAAGATAATAGCTTTAATGGTTGTAAAGATAAAAATCAGTAAAGTTTAAATTTTTTTCATGTAAAATATTTACAAAAATAATTATAAAAATTCAAAAATTATCGGATATTAAAAAATCTTTTGTTTATAAAAAGCCTACACAACGACCCTTAAAAAAATGTACACACTTGAGTAAATATGTTTTTTAGCCTTAAAGATATTAACATGTTCACGCACAGTGTGTCCAATCGCTCTAAAAAGTGTCAATTTTCATTATTTTGGGAAGCACACAAGCGATTTTAAAAATCTAAAAAGTATTCTATAGAGAATTCATGAGAGAATGCATGTTTTGAAATTCGAGAGAATATCTTCAATGGTTATGAAGATAAAAATGAGTAAAGTAGAGATTTTTTTTCATGAAAAATCTTTCAAAAATTGTTAAAAATCTAAATATTGTCGGATATTAAAAATTCTTTTGTTTATAAAAAGCTTATATAACGATCTAAATAAAATGTGCACACTTGAGTTAATAACGCTTTTAGTTTTAAAGATATTAACATGTATATGCTTTTTTTCACATACTAGACATATATTATACATTTTATTATGATATCAAAACATTTCGATGTAATTTTTATAATAAAATAACACATAAATCTGCAACTAAAAACCATTTTCAAAAATGTCTTATAGTTTAGTCTCAAAAATATATTAAGCAAATAATACAATTAAAACTTTACGGCATTGCAAATGCGAATATGAGTAAAGTTAAAATTTCATAAAAGATTATTAAAATTCCTTAATACTTAAACAAGTCATTAAACGCAACAAAAAAAAATGTTATAATATGTGTAAAAAAATGCATTTAATAATACCTACTGAATGCACAGCAAGTTTGCACTAAGTTTGTGGCTTAAGTCTTTCGTTTTCTGCCATGTGCTACATGACATATGTAATTCGCACTATTTCGCTGACGTAATTTCTTGTAAAATGCCAGGATTATATATGAAGTAATCGTTAATTTCCTGCGCTCAATGGGCGCGTCTTTTGTGGATTTCTCACGAACCGACAAAAGTTATTCAATAATCACAGGCTTCCTTTTTAACGTGTTTTTGGTACTATTGAATCGATGGATCGGTTGGGTATTACTGTCATGTGAAAGTTGTTTTACTGGTCACATTACGGGTCACCTTAAGGTGTGTGTGCTACTGACTGACTTTATGCAAACAACAAAAAAAAATATTCCACTTTATTATATGCAGCCGTTGCAGGAAATTATAGGGTTTCAAAAGGGTATATTTTATATATATTTTTTTACAATTTTTTGTGTTATTTACAATGATTTCAATCTCATTATGTGGCTGTATTTTTTGTAGAAACTCAAAGTTTATTCACGACATGATACATGTTATTTATTGCAAATATTTTTTATTGTACTTTTAATGATAATACTTTGTGTACCTTTAAAATGTGTTGAATTGTTCCTTTAAAATATCTTAAATTGTACTTTTTGTGTAACTTAAAGTTATTAAATGTTAATACCTTTAAAACTATTAAAAACAAATATTGAGAGTTTTGAATTTCTTTATATTCCATAAAAAGCTGTGTTTAACGCTACTAAATAATTAAAAAATGCTTTTGATATTTTAAAAATAAAAACAAAAAGTGATTTTTAATTATATATAGAAAAAATAATCGACGTAAATATAGCAAACGATATTAATTTCATTCATTAATCAGTCTAGCAATGTAATTCACTAATTTAATTTAAACATTTGATATTCTTCGTTATATAAGCAATTGCGTTCGCTAATATGAATATTTGTACGTCAATGCAAATATAATTGCTAAAACTACGCCGACTAATTAATTTGCTGCATTGACGTATAGATATTCATATAAGCAAACGGATTTACTGATTTAAAAAAGAATGTTTTCATTAAATTACTAATTTCCATTGCTGGAATGATTAATAAATGCAATTAATATCGGTTGCTATATTTACGTCGATTATTTTTAGTGTGTAATAATATAAATTTAGTACTATATGAATAATATGTGTCAATTATTCGATGATTTTTAGTTAAATTTGAATTTATAATTATGCGTATAATAAAAGAATTCTTTTGGTACGTTGTAATAAAATTTTGTGAATTTTTTAGCTGAGATCTCTCCGAGTATGAATATTAAACAGTTTTTCAATATAAATTCATTTAAAGGTTGTATGACAATTTCAAATACTATACCCAGAAAAAATCCTAGTGAAGTAATGATATTTTAATAGCAAAACAATATTTTCTACTACTAAAATTGGTCAATAGGTCAATACGATGCATACCATTACTACAATAATAATAAAGCTATTAATAAAACAGTTTGTTTGTGCCATTATATTTATAATGCGCCCTGTTAAGTATAATAGTTGGACCTATTGCATATTTCTATTTTTATGGTATAATCGAATTATGTGTTAATGCATAATAATATTATGTTAATAATATTATAATATTATTATAATTATGATAATAAAATTATTATAATTATGTTAATATACATATACTATTAAATTATTAAAATTGTAACCCACATTTAGAAAATCACACATTTTGCACAACTCTTCAAAAAAAAGACAACATTTCATGTTTTCTTCAGTTTCCAATAATTAAGTATGTCTGTATTTAATCTTGAGTCCGTTGGTATAAGTAATATTGATGTATAATTTATTTGCTTTAATAAATAAGAAACTTTAAATATTTTTAATGATTTTTACATTAAATAAATTGAACTTTAGACGTTTAATAATATGGATGTTCACAAAAAAATCAGGAGGAAACAATTAAAATAGTATAATAGTATAAATACTATATTATACTATTAAAATAATAATATTGAAATATTTAAATTAATGGTACTGACTTTTTTTGAATACTTCTGAATTAATATAAAAAAACTTATATTATATGAACTATAAAATCAATGGTCTTACCAATATGTACTTAATGGGACATTTTTTTGCTTAGTGTACTATAAGAGATATTAAAAATATATTCAAATTTAATTATATTAAAATATGATGGTACTTGCATCTTTATAATATATTTCGTAACAATATCGAAACGAATAAAATACTGGAATGTCAAACCCAAATCAACGGTGAAAATCAATTTAAAATTCTTTTTATCACACCCAGAAATAAATACTATATAAATAATAGTTTTTTACTATTAAAAATATTCAATAGGATAAATTATTATTTTAATCGGAAAATACCATTAAATACTAGAAAATACCATGACATTGCCATTGAGTTTATATGAAAATTTTTATTTTTTGTATACTATTAAATCAATAATTGTCCTATTGACCAATTTTAATGGGATTTGAGGGAATTTTTTTCTGGGTGCACCCTTATTTTATTCTGCGTGCAAATAAAAAATATTTTTACTCGATAGTATTCGTATTCTATTTAAGTGCACTAATAATTATAAATTATTAAAATGAGATTAAAAATCGCAGAAAAAAAAATAAAAAATATTAGATTTCAGTTTGACACCGTCATTTACGATTTTTCGTCTACAATTTAGATGTTGCAACCTGTTAAAAATCACTTATAAACATAAATTGTTCCCATTAAATAAATTGACACCATTCAAGTTTTTTGATACTTAGTGAATTCTAAAATAAAAGTTTGTCATAAAAAGATATCGTATTGCAACTTCTGAGAGCATTTTTTTTTAAATATATGAATAAATTAAAATAGTCGAAAAGATATATTCTGATTTCTATAAAGAAGGAAAACTTTTATATAAGATCGCATTTGTGTGAGAGACCAAAATATAAATTTACATTGGAGATGAACATATTACAGTACAGTACAGAATTTTCACTTTAATGCTTTACGTATTCAGTTTATAGTTCCTTTTCCATCTACACAAAATAAAATTATCATCATATTGACGTATTGCGTTCTTCAAACCATGATGCATTGTATTGAAGAACGATTCATAATACTGAAAACTACAAAATATCATTAATATGAATTCATTCTTCAATATGATGAAGTTTATGTGAAGAATACGTTTCATCATACTAATGAACAAAAACATAAAATACAACATATATGTACATCATATTAATGAACGCCGTACATTAAACCAAATTTCAATCAAAATATTTATTTCACCAACAACCAGGATTCATTATATTGAATTAAAATCGTTTATTGAATTAAAATCGTGTTTTTCATTTTCAGTATTTTTTTTAACATCAAATTTTAAACAAAAATTTGTCACCATTTACACATTTATGTATTGATAATTCTTAAATTTAAATTGATAATTCTTTAATTGCTAATTATTCGGATAGAGTATCTAGTATTTGATCATATTAATGAAAAAGTGAACATTATATTGATGAATTTTGTTCATTAAACCATATTAAATGAAATATCATAAATCTTATAAGAATTATAAATACGTAAATTTGTAAATGGAGACAAATTTTTGCTTGAAATTTGATGATATTAAAAATATTAAAGATGACAAACACTGACAAATACGATTTTTGTTCAATGAATGAAATCATCAATATGATGAATACTGGTTGTTGGTTAATTTTTTTTTGTTTGTACTTCTTAGTTCTCATGTTCGACATGCATAAATTAGTAAGAGGTTTTATAATATGTTATTTATTTATAATCACAACTTTTTATTAAAAAAAATATACATATTTAAAAAAATATTTTTTTTTGAAAAATATCGAAAATCGTTTTTTTCAGACACATTTTGTTTTAAAAAAAAAAAAATGTTTACGGATATTTTTTTTTAATTACGATTTTTCGAACATTTTGGGTTTTTTTTAAGGATTTTTTTTTTGGATTCACTTTTGATTAGATTTAGCTATTTTAGACAGAGTTCGGATTTGCACGCACGCCCGCGCCCTTAAGTAAATGAGAAGCAAATTTGTTTACGCATACTCTGCACTCGGGCACCACATTTTTTTTACAACACATCCCGTCGCAACGAGTGATGCTTTGCACTATTCTCGGTACCTGCCCTCGTGCGGGCTACGAAACTAAAAACTGCAGCCCGCGCAGGCGAGGAATGAGAAAATAGAGAAACATATAGCGCAAGTGCTATGGTATTAATTTCGCGGGGCAACTCCGTGCGACAGCGAAAACCGACTGCCCCGGGCAGCACGCGCATTTTTCACAGCCAGTTAATTTTTTCTTGTATGACATTCTTATGTGGCGGAAGAGTACGGCACTGTTATAATAGACTGCGCAATGTTTTAATAATTTTTAAATAAAACTATCGTTAATACAGAAAAGTTTGGCAATACTCAAATACACTTTTAATCGAAGTTTTAATTTGGTCTGCGTAAAACAAATACTGGCTGTGAAAAATGTGCGTGCTGCCAGGGGTAGTCTGTTTTCGCTGTTGCACGGAGTTGCCCTGCGAAATAAATACAATAGCACTTGCGCGATATGCTTCTCTATTTTCTCATTCCACGTCTGCGCGGGCTGCAGTTTTTAGTTTCCTAGCCCGCACGAGGGCAGGTACCGAGAATAATGCAAAGCATCACTCGTTGCGACGGGATGTGTTGTAAAAAAAATGTGATGCCCGAGTGCAATGTCTGCGTAAAACAAATTTGCTCGTCAGTGTATGTTGAAAGGGGCATGTGCGGGCGCACGCACACGGGCATTTCCGATCTCTGATTTTAGACTGCATTGGTGTCTGTCTTTATGTTTCTTTGTCTCTATTTTTTTATTTTATATAAATATATTTTATTTTATATGTTATATTCAGATGATATAGATGTTAAATAAGTCAATTTCAGATCGCCAAACTCTACATTTTTTGAAATGTTATTAGTTTTTATAAAAATGTACAAAAATTCCAAATTTAAAATTTAAATTAAAATAATTTGTATTAAAAACATTTTATAATAATGCATCTATTATTTGATACAAAAATGTTTTTTTTTTATTTATATTTCGAAACATTTAAAAAAACACTTATTTCTTTAAAATTAATTCTGAGGGATTGTCATTACTAAAATATGTGAATTTATTTAAAACTAAGAATAGAAAAAAATAATTGAGGATATAAAAACTATCAAAATGATAAAATCTCGAATATATCTTAATAGAAATGCGGAACACCAAAACAAACAATTCTTTTGTCACACTATGGTTCCCCTTGAATTCCAAATGATTATGAAATAAAACATTTAAATAAACATAAATTTAAAGCAGCCGCCGTTTTAGCATATTTACGCAATAATTAAAAAAAAAACCTAATTAAGACAAAACAACAAATAAACGGAATTAAAAATTCAATCAATAAAATCGTGGTGTGACACGATAGACGGGCGCCAAATGAAAATAAAAACTGACCTACACGACAGACACGAGCTGCTGGTCATGCTCGAGGTGAGTAATAGCGGCAGCAAGATGTAACCAAAAATAAAAAATAAAAAATACTACAACAATGGCACACAGTGCGATACAAAAGGCCACAAGGTTTAGCGCCAAATTAACAAATGGCAAACTTTAGGTAAGCCGCAGCTTTGGCAACAGTTTTGCAAATCTAAAAAAAAAATAAAAAAAATATAAATAAAAGCATTTGAAGTCATAAAATAAAAGCGGCAGCAACAGCTGCTGTGTTTTTGAATGAAGAAAGCAGCTAAATGCGCAGCCAGAACAAACAATGGGTGAAAGTTTAATGCAAAAACTTAAAAAAAAAATTACAAAATAAATTTGTTTTTTATTTTCTTAAATGTCTTACAAAACATACAACTAATTATAAAACATTTAATTGCTGTTGTTGTAAATTAGCAAAAGCCATTTAAAGCGTATTAAACGCAAAAAAAAAATGCAAATTTCCAATTATTCATAATTTTACTTAATTTGCGGAAGTCTGCTGTTGCAAATTAACAGAGCATTTTAAAGTAAAAAATAAAGTTTTTATTTTGATTTATTTTCACTTCAAATTCACTAAAAATTCAAGTTTTCACTAAAAATTAAATTTTCATTAAAAATTAAATTTCCCACTAAAAATTCAATTTTTACTACAAATAAATTTTTTCCACTAAAATTCAAATTTTCACTAAAAATTTTCAATAAAAATTCAAATTTTCTTTTAAAATTCAATTTTTCACTTAAAAGTCAATTTTTCACTAATAGTTTAATTTTTTAACTAAAAATTCATTTTTTCACTTAATATTCAATTTTTCACTAAAAATTCAATTTTTCACTAAAAAATCAATTTTTCACTAAAAAATCAATTTTTCACTAAAAATTGAATTTTTCACAAAAACTTAAGTTTTTCACAAAAACTTAAGTTTTTCACAAAAACTTAAGTTTTTCACAAAAACTTAAGTTTTTCACAAAAACTTAAGTTTTTCACAAAAACTTAAGTTTTTCACTAAAACTTAAGTTTTTCACTAAAACTTAAGTTTTTCACTAAAACTTAAGTTTTTCACTAAAACTTAAGTTTTTCACTAAAACTTAAGTTTTTCACTAAAACTTAAATTTATCGCTAAATCTTAAGTTTTTCACTAAAACTTAAGTTTTTCACTAAAACTTAAGTTTTTCACTAAAACTTAAGTTTTTCACTAAAACTTAAGTTTTTCACTAAAACTTAAGTTTTTCACTAAATCTTAAGTTTTTCACTAAAACTTAAGTTTTTCACCAAAACTTAAGTTTTTCACTAAAACTTAAGTTTTTCACTAAAACTTAAGTTTTTCACTAAAACTTAAGTTTTTCACTAAAACTTAAGTTTTTCACTAAAACTTAAGTTTTTCACTAAAACTTAAGTTTTTCACTAAAACTTAAGTTTTTCACTAAAACTTAAGTTTTTCACTAAAACTTAAGTTTTTCACTAAAACTTAAGTTTTTCACTAAAACTTAAGTTTTTCACCAAACTTAAGTTTTTCACTAAAACTTAAGTTTTTCTTAAGTTTTTCACTAAAACTTAAGTTTTTCACCAAAACTTAAGTTTTTCACTAAAACTTAAGTTTTTCACTAAAACTTAAGTTTTTCACTAAAACTTAAGTTTTTCACTAAAACTTAAGTTTTTCATTAAAACTTAAGTTTTTCATTAAAACTTAAGTTTTTCACTAAAACTTAAGTTTTTCACTAAAACTTAAGTTTTTCACTAAAACTTAAGTTTTTCACTAAAACTTAAGTTTTTCACTAAAACTTAAGTTTTTCACTAAAACTTAAGTTTTTCACTAAAACTTAAGTTTTTCACTAAAACTTAAGTTTTTCACTAAAACTTAAGTTTTTCACTAAAACTTAAGTTTTTCACTAAAACTTAAGTTTTTCACTAAAACTTAAGTTTTTCACTAAAACTTAAGTTTTTCACTAAAACTTAAGTTTTTCACTAAAACTTAAGTTTTTCACTAAAACTTAAGTTTTTCACTAAAACTTAAGTTTTTCACTAAAACTTAAGTTTTTCACTAAAACTTAAGTTTTTCACTAAAACTTAAGTTTTTCACTAAAACTTAAGTTTTTCTCTAAAATAAAATTTTATTCAACAGTTTATTGAAACTGTTAAATGGCACAATAAATCACAGAACTCTGAACCAAGCATATTATGTGATATAGTTCATGTTGCTGCAAGGCATATTGTTGACTCACCGCTATTTTGTCGCTCCAGTCAGTCTTTTGTTCACATGTGGTAACGTGAAGCATCATCATTGCCGTATTTGTTGACAGCAATATTTACGCATTGCTGGCCAACCGATTATCTAATACAGCAACAAGTATCGATAGCGCTGCATAAAGTTGACACCGTTGGCAACGTTGGCAACGTTGGCAACACTGATGCTAATCAAGTGAAAAACTTCCTGATGCTACAAGTAAAAAAGACGAACATTTCACATCAGATGATTTCACAGTTATGTGATGCAACAGTTGTTACTGTTGCAGCATATTGTTGCAACAACAGAAAACATAAATTCGTCGAATCTGCGATTTTTCTTTTTCAAACAAAAATTATGTTCAAGCCGTTAACTGATTTTTTAATGCAAAATATTGCACATGAAATCAAGAAATATTAGAAATATAAGAAACATAAGAAATATAAGAAATATAAGAAATAAAAGAAATATAAGAAATATAAGAAATATAAGAAATATAAGAAATATAAGAAATATAAGAAATATAAGAAATATAAAAAATGTAAGAAATATAAGAAATATAAGAAATATAAGAAATATAAGAAATATAAGAAATATAAGAAATATAAGAAATATAAGAAATATAAGAAATATAAGAAATATAAGAAATATAAGAAATATAAGATATATAAGAAATATAAGAAATATAAGAAATATAAGAAATATAAGAAATATAAGAAATATAAGAAATATAAGAAATATAAGAAATATAAGAAATATAAGAAATATAAGAAATATAAGAAATATAAGAAATATAAGAAATATAAGAAATATAAGAAATATAAGAAATATAAGAAATATAAGAAATATAAGAAATATAAGAAATATAAGAAATATAAGAAATATAAGAAATATAAGAAATATAAGAAATATAAGAAATATAAGAAATATAAGAAATATAAGAAATATAAGAAATATAAGAAATATAAGAAATATAAGAAATATAAGAAATATAAGAAATATAAGAAATATAAGAAATATAAGAAATATAAGAAATATAAGAAATATAAGAAATATAAGAAATATAAGAAATATAAGAAATATAAGAAATATAAGAAATATAAGAAATATAAGAAATATAAGAAATATAAGAAATATAAGAAATATAAGAAATATAAGAAATATATGAAATATAAGAAATATAAGAAATATAAGAAATATAAGAAATATAAGAAATATAAGAAATATAAGAAATATAAGAAATATAAGAAATATAAGAAATATAAGAAATATAAGAAATATAAGAAATATAAGAAATATAAGAAATATAAGAAATATAAGAAATATAAGAAATATAAGAAATATAAGAAATATAAGAAATATAAGAAATATAAGAAATATAAGAAATATAAGAAATATAAGAAATATATGAAATATAAGAAATATAAGAAATATAAGAAATATAAGATATATAAGAAATATAAGAAATATAAGAAATATAAGAAATATAAGAAATATAAGAAATATAAGAAATATAAGAAATATAAGAAATATAAGAAATATAAGAAATATAAGAAATATAAGAAATATAAGAAATATAAGAAATATAAGAAATATAAGAAATATAAGAAATATAAGAAATATAAGAAATATAAGAAATATAAGAAATATAAAAAATTATAAACAAAAAAAAAAAATCACACAACCCAGACTTTGCATGGACGACATTTGCCATCGCAACCACATAATAAATATTTGCATAAATTTGCCATTTCATTAGCCCGACAATAACTAAGCAGCAACAATTGCTGTTGCTGCTACTGCTGCGGCAGTTTATTGTCAGCTTTGCTAATTGCTGCTCATTGTTTGCAATGCGTTTCTCATATTTATGTTGTTTGTTGCTGAATGCATGTGAATGGCTTTTAATTTGTTTGATTGCTGCTGCTGCTGTTGCAAATGTTTTTACTGCTTTTGCTACTGACAGCAATACGGTGTTGCTCAGATTTCAATCTTGTAATAGGATGATATTCATAACTTTATGATATGTGAGATTTATGTTGCTAATTTGATAAAGGTTTTATATTACTAAAGTTTTTGTGTTGCAGTTGCTAGAAATTAATTGCAGTCAATTCTAGTCATCTCATTACATAAATTAGATGCAATTTTAATTTTTTAAGTGACGAAGAATATTTCGAAAATGTGTATCAATTTATAGTTAAAATATGCAACATATTTTTTTTTTTGAATAATTTATATTTTATAATTAAAAACGATTTATTTAGTATCTAAATGACTTATTATTTTTTGTATTATTTTTAATATTTGTCCATATTTACATTTACCTACTTTAAGTTATACTCAAAATAATAAATAGTTTAATTTAACTTTTAATATATTACCCAAAATATTATATTATTCAACAGAATGCATAAATTTGCATTTCGTAGCAACTCTAAACACACACATCTAACTAAATAAATGTCAAAGATACAGCTTAAACGATATGCAACAGTCACAGATACAGCTTGAAAGCAAAAGTATCTTATCACACACGCTGTATCTGCGACGTGATTCATTAGCAATTTAAAGGCCGCTTAAAGTAATGGCAACAATTCAGCATTCAATGCAGCTGTAAAAGGCAAACATTAGTTCAAGGTAGTGCTACAAAGTGGGCGAAATAAGAAAAAAAGAAAATATAGTCGCAACAGATACAGTATCTGCAGTCAATGAATGTATTTTTTATTTTAAGATGTGCGTGTTACACTTTTTACATTTGAAGCGCAGACAAACATGACAGTAATAATAAATATATAAAATTAATTCAAAGCTAGACATATAAAAGCTCTAAACAAAAGTTACATGCCATAGATACAATTGTATCTTTTTGGTTTCTCATAGATTTTTTTTGACACATACATTTTAAAATTTGTTGCGCACATTTTATAGTCTATATAAATGCCTACGATATAAATATTATTAAATAATTTTGCCATTTTTTTCGCAATCTAATTCAATTTTGCAATAACGCTATGGCAACATTTGCCCACAACCATCAATGGAAAGGTTGACACTTTTGTAATGTCATTCGTGTCATTTGCGACTTTACGCCATTTTCTCATAATCTCACGCTCTAGCATTAATATAGCCCCGTTCCTCCCACTGCAATTTGTTTATAATTCGTATTTAATTTTTATGTATTTTTCACTTAATTCAATTAAGTGTTAAATTATGACATAATTTTGTAATGCTGTCGCGGCGCCGACATGTTGCTGGTTGCTCTTCATCTTGACGTCGCAGTTATTGTTGATTATATTGTTGTTGTTGCTATTTGTTGATTACAGCGATCATCTTGATTTGGTGTGACATTCATTCAGGCAGCGTGCTTTAGTAGCGTGTTTAGTACTCATCAATCTGGCTGGTAGGTTTTAAATACTGTTTTTTGTATGTTTTTTGTATGTTTTTTGTATGTTTTTTCTTGTTAAAGATGTTGTTAGTATTAATGTTGTTTGCATTATTTTTACCTACAACAGTTGTTGACGGTGATGTGTATTATGTAGGTCATCGCGCTGCGGTGGGTAAATTGTTTGTGGCTCGATTGCGAATCAAGTGCAACACTGTGCCATCAATGCAATTTTAATTTCACCTACATGTTGTGCAAATGATGCTGCTGCTGTTATTATTTTTAAGTTTTAAAAATGTTCAGCTTAATTATAATTAATAGAGAGGTGTCAACTATTAAGATTAATTCGTCATTTAATTAATAAAATTTGATGTACCCCAAATCGAGGTATATACACTGAGATATACAAGACTTTTGGAAATTTGTCTTTTTTTAGTAAAACGACTTAAATATGATTATTAAAAGTCTTCAAATACCGGAGTTATCTAATATATCAACAATTTTTATGTAATATTAACAAATTGGTGAAGCTGTCGATGAAACTGTTTTGAAACCTAATTGGAACAAACGATATTTTTTTTTATTACCAAATATATTCAATGTTCTAGACATATTAGAAATATTTAAATTTATAACAAAACGAGTTGGGAAAGTTAGGTCACATGGGTAAGTTCGGTCACATGGGGCGGATTTTTATAGTCGGTCGGGCCCGACTATGGAATACCCTACACCTTTGGTGGGGATATTAACCCTCAGAATATTATTCATATATCAGAAATTTACGTCTTATATCCCCATAAATTAAAAAATTATATAAAGTATAAAAAAAAAAAAATTGAAAAATGTAATTGGGCGGACCACGCCTATATTTAAAATTTTGAAAGGCAAATATTTCATAGATTTGATTTTAATAATTTACGGATCAAATTTCCACTATGAAAACCCGGGAAATAATGAAAAAAAAAGTGGGCGGATCACGCCCATTTTTGGGCCACATATTTTTAGGTGAATTCTTACAATACGTTTTAAATTTTATAACTATACATTGAATACTTTCCGAGTTATTAGTCCCGAAAGAGTTATATAAAATTGACTTGTATGGGAGATGGGCGTGTCCGTTGACCGATTTGGCTCATTTTCAAATTCAGTTCCTAATTTTTGCTAAAATATATTGAGAAATTTCATCGCATTCTGATCAGTATTTCTCAAGTTATTCTGTATTCGGACAGCAAGACAGCAAGACGGGCAGACAGACAGACTGACATGGCTAAACGGACTCGGGTAGTGATGCTGATCAAGAATATATATACTTTTCCTTACCGGACACGCCTCCTAAGGGGCGTTACAATATATGCACAAAGTTAATATACCCTGTACCTCATAGGTGTAGGGTATAAAAAGAATATTCCCGAAACAAAATTTCTGGAATATTCCCTGCTAAAGTTTTATGGAATTTAAATGGCAGATTGATGGCATATTTGAGAAATGGGAAGAAAACAGACAGCTTGTGAAACAAACTTTGCTTTTGTATGTTTGTAATATGTCGACTAAACGTGTCTAAACTGCCTTTACCCTACCATAATTTTTGTCTGAGGTCCCAATACAAAATTTCTGGAAATATTTCCGGGAATATTTTCGGCATACACACATATAAATGGAAGTTTGTGAGAAACGAATGAAATTTTAAATCCAGATTCCCGGCATTTTTTTTTGGAAACAGCAAAAAAAACAGACAGCTTGTGATAAAACTTCGCTTTTGTCTGTTGGAAATATGTCGAAAAATGTTTCTAAACATCTTCTACTTGCCAAAAATTGTCTCTGGCATTTTTAGGGAATATTTTCGGCATACATACATATAAATGGAAGTTTGTGAGAAGCGAATGGTAGATTATCAAATATTAAGAAATTTGAAATTCAGATTCTCGGCATATTTAGGAAACGAGCAGAAAACCGACAGCTTCCCTTTATCTGTTAGAAATATGTCGAAAGAAATGTTTAAATGGAATTTTGTGGGAAGCATATGGAAGATTATCAAATATCATAGAATGTTAATAACATATTCCCGTAATATTGTGGAAATGGGCACATTTTGATACCAACTTCGTCTCAGTCGGTTTGAAATATGTCGTAAAAATTGTGTCTGGGTTTATTATCTTTTTTTTTATTGCAAAACAGATAACACAAAAAATATTAAATTATCCGCGAGTTTAATATGGTTTTCTGATGGCCACAAAATTCAAATCGGCACATCTGATTTTTAGATATTACCTAAATTTGTTTGGGTTATTCTTAGTAATTTTAATTTTCAACCTGATTTCAGTTGTATTTCATTGAGAATAAACACAATAAAATTCGACTGGATCTGACCAAAGTTATGACCAATCAAACCTAAACAATTTAAATATTAAGTTGTACGGTGTATTTAACAGAGGTTAAAGCCAGGCAGTACTTTTCAGTCAAAAAGCATTCTTCCCCGAGTTCATTTTCCCCAGACAGTTATTTACCACATGATTCAAGCCCATACATTTTTGTAAATTAGGACTTCTAAATAGAATTAAATATAATGAATTGAAATGAGAGGTAATTGGCCAATTCGTTTACAGAAAATTATTCATCTTCCTTTTCTGGACAACTCTTTTTTGATCTAGTTCTTATACAAAACATTCCTTCTCAGATATTATTCTTCTCAGGGCAATTATATTTTGGAAAATTATGTCCCATATCCGAACAATTCATCCATGATAAATTTCATCCCTGAAACAATTCTTCCCATAGATAATTTATCCCAGAGAAAATCTTCCCCATTCAAAATTTAACTTAGATCATTTTTCTACGCCCAATTCTCCCCATAACAATTTATCATCCAGTCAATTATTCCCCGGACAATTCCTCACCACACAATACATTATTATTGCCCATAGAGACCAATTGACTCTGAGAAGTAAAGTTATAAAATTATTTATAAATATAAATAACATAAAAGCAATTTAGACTTTTCTTCCCTGTAAAATTATTATTCCGAGATAAACTTGTACCACAGTCAATTTTTCCTCGATACAGTTCTTCTCCGAAACAATAGCTACTAAACACAGATAATTCTTCATACACGAAATAATTTAAATTATTTAAATTATTCGTAGATATACATTTTCTACAGACAATTGAAGCGTTGGGTGAAAAAGTTAGTTTTGAGATATTTGCGTTTATAGTTTTTGAATGTCCGTATCTCAAAAAGGAATAAACCGATTTTATTTATTCAAATTTTCCTTTAAAACTTTATTATGCACTTTTCACATTTGTTTTAGACCTTCTATTGATATATAAAATAATTATTTCCACACACAGAAAAATCCTATTTTTAAATGAGGTTGGAAGAACGAAAATGTTAGTTGTAGCAACCAACTTTATTCAGTTACTTAAAAATATTTGTTGACGGAACTGCCATATTCAGTTGACGATTGAAATATTAGTATATAATAGTTTTAAAACTGTTCGAAATTGTGCTAAAACTGTTCGGAATTGGTTGAAGTCCAAACTACAATTATTATCGTTTTAACTATAAGAACCGACTGAGCGCTTAAGAGAAACAAATAAGTTGGTTAGGCAAAGAGTTGATTGAGCAAACAAATCTCTACTCGGTGCCAGAAATAATTTTTCCCCGCTGATAAATCGCCATATTTTTCTACAGACAATTCTTCCCCGGATATTCCATTACAATCATTTACATATATACACACAGAATAGAGAGTTGTTGCGCCAACCAACCCTTTGAACAATCAACTTATTCGGTTCTCTCAACCGATAAGTCGGTTGTTATTGTTAAAACTAAAAGAGTTGTAGTTTGGGCTACAATAAATTTCGAACAGTTTTAGAATGAATTAAAACAGTTCTAGAACAATTGGGAATATGTATAGGGTAATATTTCAAGTGCCAACCGAATATGTTAGTTCCGCCAACAAATTTGTAGTCAGAACGTTTTAACCGACTGAAGTTGGGTGTTGCAACTAACTTATACGTTCTTCCAACCTCATGCCAAAAGAAGATTTTTCTGTGTATATAACTCATGATAAATTTACGTATAGATAGTGTAAAAATAAAAGTGAAAACAGCAACATTTAAAGGTGGCAAAAATGAATGCACGACATTGAGGTTATTTCAAAAATGCAACCAAAACAAAAAAAAAAAAACTATTAAAAAATATACCAACCATAAACATATAACAACCATAAAAATACAAAAATAAAACAATAAAAAGAATGCAGATAAAAACAATAATATTACGTGCGCTGCGCATTACATCGTCCAACAATATCAACTGCCATATTTGCCACGCAATCAACGTAAATACATTACACAGTCACACATGGCGTTGCCATAATTTTTTTTCGATGCTTTCTTCTTGGCTGCACTTTATTGAGTTGCCATTCGGCATGGCATACATTGTGACACCTCTTGAACTGTCAACGAAATTGTCAAATATGTAATGACTTTTATTGTATTGTAATGCATTGTTTTTTTATTTTATTTGTTTAACTTTATTTTTTATTTTTATTTTTTAATTTTCTTTTGTATTTTAAATTTGTGTATGTTGTTTAAATTACCGTTAGTATTGTTTTTGTCATATCACTGTTGCTCAAATTTCAACCATATTTATGGCTACTTTTAGATTAAGGTCTGCATTGAAAGTGAATATATATTTTAATTTACTATAAGTGAATTATAATGCAAATTTTTGTCCAACTTCATATCATTTATTGATGTCATAATTTAGAGGAAGTCATGAAATTTGACAGGAAATTGTGTTGTATTGAAAATGAAATGTATTCATTTATTATTGCATAGTAAAAATAATTAAACTATGTCATCTGAATTGATTGAACAAAAAAATGTTATGTTCGATTCAAACAATTCAGATGAAATAGTCTAATTATTTTTTTATTTATTAAATTTCTTGATATATTTGAAATTTGAGATCCATTAAATTTTGTAGTATACTATTTTAAATAGATCTATATTTATTCATGGAAAAATATTAATATAATATCTAGAAAAAAAGGAAACCTTTAACAATAAAATTTCTGAATATAACAGAATATTGGACTTTACCATTTTTACCTGTCGCAATATAAAACATATCGTCACATCATGCCAAAGGGGAGAATGTGAAATTTTTGACATTTGCGTTTTTTTTACATTTTTTAATGTAGTTTATCCTCAACTATGCTGTTCCAAATTCACATATCATTTTGTTGGATATTTCTAGCCACAAAAGACAAAACCAAAAGGGCGAATTTGAAAAATTGAATATCTTGTCATGCTAAAAGGGCAAATCTTTTCGTTTTTTCGCCATAACTTTTTATTTGTACAAGATTGGCATCATTATTTAAAAATATTTTGCCAAACATTTTTCTGACAAATAACAAATTATTTTTAAATAATGATGACAATCAATAGCTGCTTTAAAAACAAACAATTATTACCTTTACATCACTACTGTATCTTGTACTATTAAAGAGTTCTAGCAAAAAAACGAAAAGATTCGCCCTTTTCGCATGACAAGATTTTCAATTTTTCCAATTTCTTCGTTTTTTTGCTATAATTTTTTATTTGTGCAAGATAAAATAGTTGTGTAAAAGTATTAATTGTTTGTTTTTAAAGCACCTATCGATCTGCATCATTAATTAAAAATATTTTGCCAACAATTTTTTTCTGCATATAGTAACAAATGGCAAATAATGTTTGACAAAATATTTTTAATTATTGATGCCAATATATAGGTGCTTTAAAAGCAAACAATTAATGCCTTTACATTTCTTTTTTATCTTGCGCTAATAAAAAGTTATAGCATAAAAAAAAAAATATTTGCGTTTTGGTCAGGATATAGCCTCACAAAATCCGTATTTATTATTCAGTAAATTGGCCAAATATAAATATATTTTATATATGTTATAATAATTAATAATTAAACAAAAATAAAAGAAAAAATTGAAAAACATATAAATTTTGCCAATTTTTAAAGCTCTTCAAACTTTAAAATTCGATTTACCAATCTTTTTAAAAATGCACAATCCCCCCTTTGGCATGCCAGTGACGATATATAAAATATCTTTTTTTTTTAAGTAACTTAAACTTTGACCTTTAAATTTAGAATATATTTGGATTTTCGAAATATTATTATTTTTAATTTTTATTCATCCGATCATAATTTTAAATGAAATCATATCAGAGGAATTGTAATCATTAATGGAACTGAAATTATTTCAATATCAAGCATTGCATATAAATCTGGAACTTAAATAGCAAATATAATTGAAAATAAAATTATTAAAATTAAATCCTTTTTTTACAAATTAAATCATTTTTTATACAACATGCTACAAAATTCGAAAAAATTATGCAAACATGAAAAAATCGACATTTACGTGATACGTAATGTTTTTTTGTCATTGGAGGCATTGAGACCGATCACTGAAGTGGTCTTCAATTGGAGAATATAGTTCTGTTAAAAATGCTCCAATAGAAGATCAATTCAGTGATAGGTCTAAAGGTCTACAGGTAGTATAAAATTGCGCCTTGATAGGACAACGCCGTCTTTAAGTGGCTGATTCGTTTCATTTAAAATTTTTAAAATTTTAAAAATCAATTAAAATTTATTAAATTAAAATTTGATGACACTTGCGCCTTTAAAATGCCAATAAAAGCCGTAAACTAATTTATATCGGAAAACGGTTTTCAAAATCATAATCAGAGTTGTCTTAGGTATCAAATACACTTTTTCAAACTTTGGACAAAAAAATTGTATATTTTTATAATGTGAAAATATGATATGCACTTGCATTTCAAATGGAAATAAAAATCTTCAAAATCTTCTGCTAAAAAACTGTTTTCACACATGTGTGATCACTCGCATCACGTAAATGTCGATTTTTTCATGTTTGCATAATTTTTTCGAATTTTGTAGCATGTTGTATAAAAAATGATTTAATTTGTAAAAAAAGGATTTAATTTTAATAATTTTATTTTCAATTATATTTGCTATTTAAGTTCCAGATTTATATGCAATGCTTGATATTGAAATAATTTCAGTTCCATTAATGATTACAATTCCTCTGATATGATAAATGATTATTTTAGGTACCACTAAATTTAGAATTTTTCAAATGTCCAATTCATATTCTTCGAAAATAGATTTATTAGAACTTAGTTTCTTCTAAAGTAATTTTTCTTCGATCCAATTATATTTCAAACTATTGTAATAGTTTCGGGAATAATTTTGGTTTATGTTGATGAACAGAATTATTATGTGATACATGGAAAAAACTTATAAAATCCACAGGGTTTTCTGCGAAGCGCATCAGCTTGAATTTCGAATTACAAACTGTAAAAATATATTCGATCAAAGTTTAGAAAATTATAATATTTTCTGAAAATTTCTTATATTTTAATGGCATATTTGAAAAAATTCTATTATTTTATATGTATATTATTTTATATGAAATTAAGAGCAATTCTTATTGATATGCAGAGATTAATATCTGGTTTTTTATTTTGATAACTAAGAAATTATCTTCTGGCTATCAAGAAAAAGTGTTCTAAGTTAGTTTGATGAAGCAGACAGACATTTCAAAACAAAGCCCAATAGCGAATATAGCAAGATTGTGGAAAACAACAGAACACAGTTTTAATTTATAAAGACTATTTAACATATTGTTACGAAAAGAGGTAATTTGCCCCACTGTGCAAGCAATCAACGATAATAAATGAGACGCAAGACAATTCAGCGCACTAAGCAATGTGTTAGAAAGAGAGGGTAGATCATTCAGCGTACTAAGCAATGTGCGAGAAAGAGAGGGAGAACTACACATTAAAACACATGAGTGCGAAAGAGATGCCAATAGCATTCGTCATTCACGAAACGAGTAGAAGGTTCTCGAAACAAGTCGAAGCTTGTCGAAACGTATCGAACTGATGCATGCAGTATATAAGGGAGCCTCATCTGAGGTACAGCACTTCAGTAGTGATTGTAAAGTGGTCGAGTGCATCTTGTGTTATAAATGTCAAGTTAAATTGTGGACATGCAGCAGTTGTTAGAATTTGTTATTAATAAAGTTGTTTATTAAAGTGAATTAATAAAGTTAATTGTTATAATTTAAACCAAACATAAGAGTGTTTTTATTTTGTACACAATTCAGAGATACGAACTCGTAGAACAGTTTTCCGTAGACTGAATTTTCGTAACAATATTCTTATTGGTTAGTGAAAAATACTTTATTTAAATTAACTTTGTTAAAAATACTTTAAATATATTTTATTCTATTATAATTTTGTTCTGAACTGTATTATTTTTTATGAATTGGATTTAACATCAAAAAAATTAGTTGAAACAGATAAAATTGTGAGCTCAAAGGTTTGCAAACTGTCATTTACTGTTTCAGCGAAATTCGGCTCTTTCTTATTTTCAGCAAACATGCTTGCTGTTTTAGCAAACTCTTTTTGCTATTGTTACAAACTTTTTATTTTGTATTATTATTTAAAAATTGGAGTTAACATAAAAAAAAATAGTTAGAATATATAAAATTGACTGCTCTAATAGAATAAAAAAGTTTGCAAACAGATATTTGTTGTTTCTGCGAAATCCGGCGCTTTCCTCTATTAAAGAAACATTATTGCTATTTTAGCAAACTTTTTTGTTACTATTACAGATATTTTATTTTGAGTGCACGTTTATGAAGTTTAAAAATTGAAAAGTGCTTTAGTAGTTTAATTCTGAATTATTTTTTTTTAAATACAAACCAAACAAATACACCAAAAAAATATTGATAAAAAATATATAGATATTTTTTATGTATTTAAAAAAGACCACTCTACATTCTTCACTAAAAATATTCAAAAGTATAGTGATTCAACCTTCATGTTAACCCACCAAAGGTGTTCAATGATGTTCCACTTCATAACATTTGCATCGATTAGCAAGTGTTTCGTTCACATGCATTTCGTTCAGTGTGCGCGCGTCCGAGTGCGGCACCTGTCGAATGTTGCCATTCATTGCCGGCTGCTCCCATTAAGTGCTTTACTTTTGGCATGAATAAAGTGTTATTTTTAATTGGCGATTAACTTAATTAACCATAACATAGATTTTTTTATTTATTTAATAAAAAAATACTTGTTTATTTTTTCTATTTACACTAAACGAAGATGTTGGCGCATGCTTTAATTTTTAGTAACCGCAAACTTTACTTTTATTATCAACAAAATAAACATTGACATTGACCCAAAAGAGGTTGAAAAGAAAAACCCACAATCAAAAAACACCGATTGCTACAATGTGGCAATATAAACAATTCGCAGCATAATAAAAAAAAGAAATAAATAAATAAAATATATATAATAAATACGTTTTTCAATCGAAAAACCATTTGATACAAATGTTTGAATTTGTTTGAAAAGATTATTAATGATGGCACATTAAAAAAAAAGGTGTAAAAATGTTATTGTCTTTTGTGATGTCTCAAATTTGTTAAGTTGTCAAAATCCTATTGAAAATCAATTATTTATATAATTTTGACTGTATGGGCACAATAAAATTTTGAAATTTCTCTTTATTGAGTTGTAACAGTTCAATTAGCACTATTATCGATCGGCGCTGCCCTATAAAAAATGATTTCTTTGTACAACAAAGCATAAAGTTTTGATAGATGTTATCGAAATGAACTCGTTTTGGAATATACAAAATATCAGACAGGCTTTAGGTAGTTCTGAGAAATATTTTTAAGGTGACAAAGTCGATGTTTATAACAAGTGATGTCTATTATAACTCTTTTGCCATAATATGCCGGGAATAAGCCTTTAAAAATTCATAAAATTCGAAATCCCCCATATGTGCTTCATACAAAGTTTCATTTCTCTGTATGTTTTCAGGAAATATTCTCAACATATTCTGAAAAAGGTCGAATAGTTTGACTTGGGGTAGACCACAAAGAATATAGTTCATTTTTAAACCATTTCTTATGAGATCTAAAGTACAATATTATTAATATCAGTTAATATTCCAGACCGTCTTTAACACTGACGATTCGAAGAAAAAACTGGACATGTTTCGATTGTTTGAGTTGATGCAGGGACAGTGTTCACATTCTGCTCCGATCGGAGCAGATCTGATACTTTTCAATTAAAATTCACAGATTCTAATACTGCAGAAGCAAGATTTTCTGGTACATTTCCGAAACTTGTATTACATTTTTAAAAAATCTACTACTTTTCAGAATTTTGTATTTATCAGCATTTAATAATAATAATAATTTGGCGCTGTATAGAACTTCTGCCGAGCTCTCTCACCATTTTGAGCTGTGCGTGTTATATTTGTACTCAAAGTGGTGGGACCTACAGTTTCTTGCCGAAGCCGAATCCGAACGGCGGGTGAGAGCTTTTTCATAGGCAATGGTTTTACTCTCGTAGGTTTGCCATTTACTGACGAGAGGTAGCGCGGTATAGAAAAATGTTTCTATGAAAAGATGTTTTTAGCCACAGTCCAGGCTTGAACCGGGGACCTTTCGGCTCGCAGGCCAATCAGCATTTCGTAACACCAAAAATATACAAGAATTCCGACCTATATTTTTGGATCGGCATCGAAAAACAATGGATCTTCAATGACAGAATTTATACATTACTTCGAGTTTTTATAATGTCCACTTCTTTGTGCAAATTCCCATTTACGTTATTGAGTAACTAACTTAAGATATTTCCAGACTGTGTAATTTTTTGAAGAAGCAACAAATTTAGCTAGCAAAACTTTTAAAATTATTCATAGAAAAAAAATAATCGACGTAAATATAGCAATCAATATTAATAGCATGCATTAATCAGTCCAGCAATGAATTTCAGCAATTCAATGTAATTTTATTTACAAAATCTCCGCCGACTAAATAATTTGCTGCAATGATGTACAAATATTCATATTAGCAAACACAATTGCTGATTTTCGTTAAATTCATTAAATTACTGAATTTTATTGCATGCATGGATTGAGTAATGCATGCAATTAATATCGGTTGCTATATTTACGTCGAATATATTTTCCCGTGTTGAAATCGGTTCATAACAACCAATGATATAGGTCATTATTCGAAAAAATTTAAATTTGTAAACGGTTTTCATTTATTGTTGGAAATCTTAATAGAAATCGCGTAAGATAAT
The DNA here is from genome assembly GCA_951804985.1 of Dryomyza anilis. NCBI lineage: Eukaryota > Metazoa > Arthropoda > Insecta > Diptera > Dryomyzidae > Dryomyza > Dryomyza anilis. Next base: position 26,295,204 of record OX638133.1, read on the forward strand.
TTGCACATTTTTACAATTGTTAAAATTAATTTTAATCACCTTTTTAAAACTGTTAGATTTTTCAAAATTTAAAATTTAAAAAGAAACAACAAAGGTATGGTAGATACATACCGACCCCAATAGTTAATAAAATGTTTAACGGAGTCATTTCATCACAAATTCGATCGAAAAAAGTCAATTTTTGAGATTTAAATTTGTTGGATTTTGGTTAAATTTTGGTAAGTAAGGGTATCTAGAAATGTTTGGTATTTTTTTTTTTTCATTTTCACAACTATTTCCTGAGTTCCAGTGGTTCAAATTTACAATTCAAAATAATAATTGAAAAACTACATATTTCATTTCAAATACATTTTTCAGGTGCAACATACTCCAATTAAATCCCAAATTTGTATTATGCTCCATTTTACACTTAACAATTTACTCTACATTTGGGTAAAAAAACAAATTCTGCTACCTTTTTTATCATAAGTTGCTACATTTACACTACGGAAAAGTGTGAACCCTGCAGCAGGGATTATAATCCTGCAAAACATTTCTATTCGAATCGAAAACCAAAACTATCGAATTATCGAATTCAATGAAGTAATGATAAATTTTCGTTGTGAAACTCAAAATATTTTGAAATTGCATAACGTCCTCTTTGGATTTTACGTCAAGAAACAACATTTTCTAAACAAATGAAATATGTTTATCGAAAATAAAAATTATTTTAATATCAACTCCATAGCTATAACAACAAAAAATTAAGATATCATTCTAGATAGGTTCACTTTAATTCGAATCATTTTAGATTATTGAAAAATATCATTTGGGCCTATAAACGATAACGTTTCTATATCTTTAAAATATCGTTTGAATATGAGTGTTTCGATTTATCATTATTTATTACCCATAGAACATCGATGATCCCCTTCTGAACTAACATCTCATATCATGGACCAGTCTAATGGCATTTATGAGGTTATATTTACCCCTTCCAATGAAAAAGCTGTGTTGAAGTGACCGTTCGGACCGGACCGGATGATAGAAATAAAACAGTTGTCGATCTATCATATCAGTCTTTAATATTCTAAGAAACTGCCTTTAGAATTCCAATCAATTTTTGATATTTTTAATACTTCCATTTATCTAAATATGTGGTGGAATAATATTACCGAAATATTGCTGAAAAATGTTAGAAATGCACCATTAATCGGAGTTACTAAATATGGAAATTTCATTTCATTAAAATATCTTCATTAATGATGACCTAAAATCAGTTAGGTTACATTTAAGGTTTTATCAGTAGAAAATTTATAATAATGGGAGTAATAATAATATAATAATTTGGCGCCACAGTCCTGTATAGAACTTCGGCCGAGCTCTCTCACCATTTTGAGCTGTGCGTGTTATATTTGTACTCAAAGTGGTGGGACCTACAGTTTATTGCCGAATCCGAACGGCGGGTGAGAGCTTTTTCATAGGCAATGGTTTTACTCTCGTAGGTTTGCCATTTACTGACGAGAGGTAGCGCGGTATAGAAAATGTTTCTATGAAAAGATGTTGTTAGCCCCAGTCCAGTCTTGAACCGGGGACCTTTCGGCTCGCAGTCCAACGCACTAACCACTGAGCTACAGCGGCTACATGGGAGTAATGCAGTTAGAAAGAATACTGAATATTATAGTCTATCTTACATAACAATAAACACCCTAAAAATATAAAATACTGTGTCCATTTATAAAAAATTAACACATAAACGTATCCAAGTGTACCGTACCCTATTTTATTGTGGCACCACGAGTCCTGTCGCGAGGTTTTCTACTTGTTTTACATAAAAGGTGGTTTGAAAAATAAAATTCAATTTGACTGGAAGAGTAAAAGTGTTATAAAAGGTTTATGAACAAAAGTGAGCGGATCACAGACTAACGTCAAACTATTAAGCCCATTTTTAATAATAAATAGCGCAGGTAGCCAGGTAATCTATATTCTGAATTTTATTTCTTTAGCTCTGCATGTTTGTTTGTAATTCTAATTACAAAAGACAGACAGACTAATAGACGCACATGCATATTTAACAAAAAAGACTTAGAGATACTGTTCAAAAAGTTCCCATCTAAATTTCCCGGTCAAGTTTTCTTCTTCTTGTTATTCTTCTTTTACTTAAAAATAAAATGAAGAAAATCTCTTCTTATTAAAAACAAAAAAAAACAATTCCTGCTGGAAAAGTAAGATTTGTTGTATTGGGAATGCTTAATTCTGATCAAGTTCGAAATCTAATTAAATTTGAATTTTATACCGAAGAAAAAAATCAGCTCCAGGTTATTTATAACCTAACACAATTCATATTCTGTTCAATTTTGTGTTCGGAAAGCATAAAATTATCAAAATTCAACGCATGCTGACTGAGCCTATAAATTTAATAATGCCAATAACTTTGAATTTATGCGATGATCAGCTATCTGACTTTACTAAGTTATTTTTTAATGAACATGATTAATTATATAGCCACTGGCTATATTGTAATTTAATCTCTAGCTAAAAATTCAAATAGATTATTTAATCATATGAAATGCTTAATGAAAAGCAGAAATACAAATTATTTGTTTAACAAATTTGTAGAGATTATAATCATCGTTGGCAGACAAACTCATTGATAGTATTTCATTTAATTTATGCAATGCATTGTTTAAATATGAAAAGATTTCACTTTCTTTTGGATTTTATATTTTTATTTTGGGCTATTTCGAGTATTGCATAATACAACATGGAATTGTTTAGGAATTTAAATAATTCTCATTTTTATTAAAAGACGTTATTGATATGCAAAATGAAAACATACAAAACATGGGTGTTTTAAATAAATTTTATATTAAATTTTATATTTTATTTATCTATTGTATTGAATTATTGTGCCTTCATAATAGTTTCGAATTATTAAAACTTATATTATTTAACACAAATCTATTTTTGTCTACAATATTTTTTTTTCCTTTTGTCTACTTACAGTTGATTGGGATAACGATATCCTTGGCAGCAGCGCTGTCAAAAACAGAGACCACAAAACCGATTGCCACAGCACAACTCAAATCTGCAGTTGCGGAAGCAAAGAAACCCACCATCTCGCAGACTCCTGAACTTAGCAAGTCGACAAACCTGCACAGAGCGAAGACGACAACCACGCGTCAGGACAAATCCTTGAAGACCTTAAAACCAGGTGAAAATCGCGAAAAACGCACTCTTTACGATTTCGGAAATGCCGGTTATCTGTATCCCGACATTGCCAGCAGACGCGCGGATTATGTGAACGAAGGTGGCCAGAGCTACTATCCACAGACCGGTTACTACAATGGTCAAAATGCCGTTGGTAGGTTTTTGCAGAGATTTTTCTAAAATTGTATTCATTAACGTACAACATTTTTGTTGCAGCACAATACCCCGGCGACTTTGCCCATCATTATGGTCACTACCCTCAATATCTGGAGGCACCCGAACCCATTATCGAAATCATCATCAAGGACTCGAATGAGACTTTGCCCACCGATGCACCAGTACCCATTGTGACCAAGAAAAAGAAGGAGAAGGTGCATGTCTTCTATGTGAACTACAAGAAGGATGAGCATAACAAATTGCATCTGGAAAGTCCGATTGCCTCGCTGAACAACGACGAAGAAATTCCCGAAGAAGAGGAGGAAGTTGTACACTACCCTCAGGTGGTGACACCACTGCCTCCGGTCAAGACCACTACACTGCGCACCATTATTCATCCCGATTCAGAAAAGTACCACAGCAACAGTGGCATTCATGTGAGTTTCGGTTCGGAGGATAAGTCTCAAACGGGACACATACTAGAGGAACATGATGCGGAGAGCATTCAACGACAGGTTGTTGCAGTGCCGACTGGTCCAGGAGGTCCCAATGGAGACTCAGGCATTAAGTCACTGCTTGACTCATATCACGCACATACTCGCGCCGATTTTGCTAGTACTCAAGGTCGCTCACCTGCGGTGAACTCACTGTATACCGCACCATTCCAACAACCAAACAACTACTATCAGTCGCAGCAACAATTACCCGTGCAGCAAACCGGTAACTTCTACCGCACTTCATCGCCAACTCCAGCACCGCACTTTTATCAGAAAACTCAGCAGCAACAGTCACAGCAACCGCAGCAACGTCCACCGTTCCAACCGCTACCACAGGCTCAGGCTTTGTACCGCAAACCGCAGCCGACGACAGCGCAGCAGCAGCAACAGAATATTTATCAGGCACTGCAAAAACAGTCGCAGTACTATGTGAACCACAACCAGCACTATCAACAGCAGCCACAACATCAGCCTCAACAACATCAGCAACAGCAGCAGCAACAACATCACCAGCAGCAACAGGCACAACAGAGTTTTAGTCACAATCAATACTATCAGTCCGTCTCACACAAACCCACGCAACCACCCAAGCAACAGCCACCAGCACCTGTTTTCTTTCCCACCGCACCACCAAAAATGCAGGAACTACCCTCTAGACACGCGCCAGCACCATATCAACCCATCAAATTCCGTCCCACTCCACAGCCACAACCGCAAATAAAACCTGTGCCAATTCCTGCGAAGCTGGAGAATACGCACTACCAGCAACAGCCAAAGCAACAATATTATCAGCAGCAGCAACAACAGCAGCAGCAACAACATCATCAACAATTCTCCTTCAATCGCCAACAACAACAGTTTGTTCAAAACTCACCCAGTTTTAAGTTACCCGCCGCCAGTCAACAACCCAGCTACTACAAGCCTCAATCGCAGTCACAGTCATTGAACCAGCAACATGCTTCCAATCAGCAACAGACTTCTGCACATTTGAGCAGCCAAAAGTCGCAATCTTCATCCGTTCCGCAACCACAGTCTCAGAGCCACTCTCAATCACAGTCCTACTCTGCTCAATCCCAGCAGAAGTATCAATCAGCACAAGCTCAATCCCAGCAATCATCTTCTGGTGCCGTCTCGGGTTTGAGTGAGCTCAAAACCTACTTCAATATCCAACCCTCCAAGGAGACCGAACTACTCAAATCCATACCGAAATTCGAGCAACACATTACGGAAACTATTCATCACGATGCAAATCCACAGGCTCAAGGCAGCTACAATCAGTACAGCTATACACAGCGCAACCAGGTGATTCACGATATTCCGGCGCCAAATCTGGCACCAACCGAGAAGCAGCAACAAAGCTCTAATAGTTTCGGCTCGAGCAGTTTCGGTACCAACAATTATGAAACATTTAAGTACTCCTCCAACAATCAGGCACAGTCTGGACATGCTGGGCATTATATTACCGCAACTGGTTCACCCGTTTCAAATGCCAATTCACACCAGCAACAGTTCACAAACTTTGTCACCACATCACAGAGTATTCACGCTACAGCTGGCAGCATAAATGCTCCACAGTTTGTTTCATCTACAACTGCGCCTACTTACGGCCAGTCAACTGATGGTCAGAAGATTATGATTGTAACACCACAGACACCCACTGTCGGCAATAGCTTCCAGCAATATCACTCGAGTCAGTACGAGCAGCAACAACAGTCGGGTCCACAGCCGCAGATCATTTACAATTCACAGCCACAGTCAACGAGCCATTATGCGCAACAGTCCCGTAATTCTGCCACTTCGACGAGTTCCAATTCTGCTGTCAATACACAATATGGCGTCTCAACCTATCATCAGGATGTCTTCCAGGAGTTGCAAAAACGTCAGAACTCCTTCCAACAGCAACAGCAGGATGCTATATTGCACAGTAATACAAACTCGCAGAAGGCCTATAATCCACCAATCGTCAGCAGTACTACGCAAGCCACAACCTCTGTTACTCCCAGTACCACGACTAATCCCAAGAATCTGTTGCAACTTCCCGACGAGGTACCCGATGATCTGCGCCAACAGCTACTCTCCTCGGGTATTCTTAATAATGCCGACATTTCAGTGCTCGACTACGATAAGGTTGGAGATGTGGCCTTGGAAAACTTACCCGCTGAACATCTGCAACATTTCTATGGTAACGGTGGCGGTGCACAAATCTCAGAGTCACATAAAGTGGTCTCAGTCGTTAAGCCAAATGGTGATAGTGTTGCGCTCAGTGAGAAGGACATCGAACGTGTAAAACAATCGAATTCATTGCCACAACGTCAAAATCTCGATGTCAAAGTTTTGCGTTTCGATACGCAGAACGAGAAGACCGTTACAAATAATTATCTGAAAACTGATGCTACCATCGTACCACCTGTTGAGGTATCTGATCGGCAGTACAATCGTTATTTGCCCTTGAAGATCAATGGTGCTCAGTTTCCGTTGCCTGATGTCGAGGAGTTGCGTGGCAAAAATATCGTTAGTGTCGTTGTGTTGGCACCTGTCGAAACGCAGTCTTCCGTGGAAGATGGTCGTAGTCATCATGAGCCGGTGACCGATAGCAAAGAGGTAAAGTTCCTCGGTGGAGAGCTCATCAAGACGCTGGTCAAGAAACCGACAAAGGAGAATTTCAAGCGTTGGCTGGAGAAGGAGTCGCGTACCGATGTAGAACAGCAATCGGTGGTGCTTTTAGTGGCCAAGTAAGTGAAAGAGCATTAGATAGTATATTAATCGAATGACCTATTACTAAAATTGCAATTTCTTCTGTTATTTTCTGCTTTCAGAACCTTCGCCGAAGCGGAGCAGGAAATCTTTATGTATGACATCACAACCGGCGCTATTAATAAACTTAATGGAGAGCTTTCGAGCGCCTTCGTCAATGTGGCCGAAGAGAATGCCAGCTCTGAAGATCTGGAACACGCCTCGACGCTAGACCCCAGTTTCCTCGAAAACATGATGAGCAAGAGTCGGAGATGAACGAACACACATCCGTATTTCGTATTTCGTGCCAAACACGCGAAAGTCTATAAAACACGCCATTAATTTCACTTAGCGCAGAGTTAGAGAGAAAGAACGAAAGAGAGAGGGACATATAAAAACCGAGAGAATACGGTAGAGAGCACTGAACGAGATAACTGTATAGCACATTTAGACATTAGAATGAGAGCGTAAATTAGTATTTGTTAAATATTTAGATTCCTACACGAAGACTTGTGTCGTTCGGGACAAAAACGAGCGCGTGCGACGAAAGAGAGACAGAACTAACTAAATATTCATTGTTCATATCCATTTTTTTCTTTGCTTTAATTTTACTACTACTATTTTACTGCTACTCTTTCTTTTATAGGTATCTCTGCTACTTTTTTAAAGGCTACCTTTTAAAATGCTCTATATTGCTGTACTTATTGTTAATATTGCTTTCGCTTAGATTCTTTTTCTATTTAATTTGTCTATTTTAAAAGTATTTTAAAGCACTCTCTACGCTGTTCGACAACATATTTTTGATGTCTATTTTTGTTTTCATTTTTATTTTTGTATAAATTTTATTTTTTGTTTTAATTTTTTTTTTATTATATATAAATATAATTTAATTATTTTTTAGGAATTTTTAAATTTAACAACTTTTTGTACATATGGTTAAAATATAAACAAATACGACATATTATTTTTTAGTTTATGAAGAAACAAAACAAAAAAAAAACAAAAATGAAATTCAATAAAAAAAAATCATAAAAAAATATATAAATATTAGTATTATTTCTTTCATGCATCGGAATATTAATTCTAATCAATTGATGTACGCGTGTCACTTACTAATTTTCTTTTAATTTAATTTTCCTATCGGTTACTAATCATAAAAATATTTGTTTGTCCATGTTGCCCTCTCCAATGTGTCAACACCTCCTGGTGTGGATATTTAATAGCTAAATTAACCACAGTTTGGCACAACGTCTACTAAAGTACCTTCAATAAAATACCCTCAATTAAAAGTATCGTTTGCATTGTATAAAAGTGTGTTAAAGGGGTGCTGAATATAACTAATTATTAGATAAATAACTTTGAAGTAGTTTTTATGAATATGATAGTGATTAATTACCATGCGTTATACAGGGTAAGTTTGTGAAAATATAATATTAATTATTATTTGGGAAAAGAATATGCCTCCGAAAAAATCACCTTCAAACTGATATCGATTACAATTTATCGCTTTTTTTTATCAACACGAATCTGGAATGCATTCAAGATAACATTAAAAAATTGATTAACCCTCTTTAATTCGTAATCGCGATGATCTTGAATCTGAAGTTCATATTACTTTAAACACATCTATTTTAATTGCAATTTTCATATTTCTTTGGAATTATATACACACAGAAAAATCCTCCTTTGGCATGAGGTTGTAAGAATGAAAAAGTTAGTTGTACTAACTAACTTCATTCGGTTAAATCGAATGGTTTACAAATTTGTTGACGGAACTGCCACATTAGCTTATACACATGAAATATTAGTCTATACACACTCCTAATGCTTCTAAATCTGTACTAAAGTGTTCTAAAACAGTTCGAAATTGGTTACAGTACAAACTACAACTCTTTTTATTTTGACAATAACAACCGACCAAGCGGTTTAGAGAACTGCATAAGTTGGTTGGGCAAATAGTTGGTTGGCGCAATAAATTTTCTATTCTGTGTGTAGACGAACATTTATATTAATATTGTTTACCCTCCCACTATTTGATAATTTTAGAAAAACTATCATATTTACACATTTACTAAAATTATTTCCCATAAAAAAGATTGAACATAACCGCTGGAGTTCCACCCATTTAATAGGAAATCGGATTAAAAATGGGAAGACAAGTAACCCGAATGTGGTAAAGCGAAACTGGTATCAGCTAAAAAATAATTGACCAGGAATAAACTGTAATCATTTTCAAACATATGAAAAATTTTAATGATTTTTTGAAATCGCGTCATATGCAATACCACACACAGAAAAATCCTCTTTTGGCATGAGGTTGGAAGTATGAAAAAGTTAGTTGTACCAACTAACTTCATTCGGTTAATTCGAATGGTTTAAAAATTTGCTGGCGGAACTGCCATATTGGCCTAAACACTTGAATATTAGTCTATACACACACCTAATGATTCTAAAACTGTACTAAATTGTTCTAAAACAGTTCGAAATTGGTTGCAGTACACTCTACAACGCTTTTAGTTTCGACAAAAACAACCGACTAAGCGGTTGAGAGAACCGAATAAGTTGGTTGAGCAAAGACTTGGTTGGCGCAACAAATCTCTACTCTGTGTGCACTTATATTGAATTATGACATGTATTTAGTCAAATTGTATAATTATTATTAATTGTAATGGGTTAATGCACTGCGATATAATAAGATTTATTGTGCCCCGCTTGGAACCATTCCTGATAGAGTTATCAGGTCGCACCTCCCTAGTTCATTTAATAGTAACCTGATTTGCTGAGTTCTGGTTGTATAGTATTCAGTTTATAGGGTTTCTGGTAATTGTGCTACATCCGTACAGAAATAAAAGAGATTTGTTGTGCCAACCAACTCTCGATTCGATCAACCGCTTAGTCGTTTGTTATTGTCCAATCTAAAGGAGTTGTAGTTTGCACTACAATCACTTTCGAACGGTTTTAGAACAATTTATTACAGATTTTGAACCATTGGGAGTGTGCATATGCTAAACCGAAAATTGCGCTTCCGCTAATAAATTTTTAGACATTTTGATTTAACCCAATGAAATTAGTTGGTACAATTAACATTTTCATTCTTCCAACCACACACCAAAAGAAGATTTTTCTGTGTGTACATAGGACATCAGCTTTTGGTTTCATTTTCCTGATATCAGTTTGACTTGGATGATTGAATCCAACAGTTTTCTTCCTTGTCCAAGTTTTTTCCTTGTCAAGGGTTTTCGTCCACCTTTAGGCAGAACCTACATGTTCTATCGGATTGTATACCTATTTTTGTAAGGTGTTCTTCAAGTCTGGAGGGTCATTACACGTCAGAATTATCAATCTTGGCACGATGTCTTCAGATTTTTATGAAATTTTGTGACTAGATAGTGATCGAGAAATATAAAATAACTGAATACTTAGTTTTTTCCAATTCTCAACAATAACAAAGTTATGAGTATTTAAGCATCTAAGACTATCTAATATAGTAGTTATTTATATCTCTTTTACTAATTAAAATATTTTAATTTTTTTTATTTAATTTTTTGATCACGTATTCAAATAAAAATATTAATTTTTAAAATAAATACATTTCACTTAGAAAAAGTTAAATATATATTTTTCAAATCACTGTAACGTATACGCCCCACACATTTAAAAATCAAAAATATTTTGTTTTTGAAACGCTGGAGTTTTCCCCGTCGATTAAAAAAATAATTCGATGGAGTCTCTCATAGTTTCGAAGCTATCAAGTTTTAAAGTTAATTTTTCGATTTTTTCTCAATACGAAATTATTTTTGCCTCATTTCTTTAATTTCATATTATCTTTGTTATAATTTCCTACCAGATATTGTGTGACAACCAATTTCGTATGCCTAAAAATCGGCAATTTAGTTGTATTATATCAGAAAATATTTTTTTTTCACAACGGTCCAACCCCCATTTATGATTTAAACATTTTTATTTTGGAAATAGATACCGGACCTAATATGAAGCCTAATGGAGTGGTCCATGATCGCCAAAAAGTGACTTACGGGGCATTACGGGTATTTGAACTATCCTGGTATTATTCGGGTAGTTCGAACTATCCGTGTACTCTGGAAATCGAGAGCTCTGCTTTAAATTGAATGCATATAATGATACAATATAAATTAATAGATTACAAAACTTAAAACAAAACCTATTTTGTTTTACCTTGATGGTTACAATTTCTATACCCTCGTTGATATTTTCCCTATTAACGTAGACATGATACTGTTCAGCTCCTGTTGACAATGTAACTGATCATGCTGGGACAAACACTATAATCAGTTTTCGAACATAACCTTAAAGAGTTTTTAATAAACTGCAATTGGTTAGTGGTGGCAACCGGTGTCCAATCGTCAGACATGACATATTTACCATTGAAGATATTAGGCATAACTGACATTCATCGATAAGTTTAATGTGCTAATGACATTTCAACAATATTATATTCGATACTACAATGTTGATATAAAATATGTAAACATAAATATTCTCTTTTAACATCGAATAGGAAAAAGTTACTTGTTGTAACAACCAACTTCATTGGGTCCAAACGAAATATATATACAAATTGGTTGATGCTGTTGCAATGTTCAGTTGACACAGAATATATTCTCATATAAACACACCAAATTGTTCTAGAACTGTTATAAGTTTTCCAAACTATAACCTATTTAGTTCTGTAACCCTTTAAACTTAATAAATAAAACTGGTTCTCACAACAAATTTATTTTCTGCGTATAATAACTGAACTATTTTACAATTAGTTAATGAGTTTTATATCGAGTTGTAATTGCATTAAGAAAAGATTTTTAATTTGAAATCATTCTCCTGTCATCAATATCGCAATGTTCAAGATTTGCAATATTATTATAGATTAGTACATTTTTCACCCCAAGGCAACAGCAGGGATTAGAAGAGGTTCTATTGTTGGATAGACAAGCCAAGGATACCTCATATGACCTTTCTGTTGACACACATGCAGACGGACCGGAACACACAGTCGACAGACAGCATGACATACATTTTTTAATTAAATCGGAACAAAGTGACATTGCAGACAATTACCATATATAGATTATCGTTAGCTTTACATGGTTTTATGGCGTTGTAGATGGAAGTGTAAAAGTAATACCTGGCAATAAATACATTTTACCGGGGTTTCTTGCATTTTCTATGTTATATTTGATGCAAATAATGTCATAAAATTAATTTATTTATGTGCTGCCACCACCCGCACACAGCACACCCTGTATGCGATAAACCTGTTGCTGCAAACGGCGCATGTCCTTTGGTTCATATTGCACCCTTTTCTTCCCCACTCACACCCAGTCACTGAACAGAGCCTATTCAAATAATTTAGCACTTTTACTTGATTGTTTGCAATACGCAGTCTTCAGTTACTTTTCGTTCGCAACGGTCGCTTTTTTCGGAAATGTGCAATTTTTGTTTTCGTCAGATGACATCCTACCTCGAGCAGTTGAAGACACGCATTTGTGGCTCTCATGCAAGCAGTGATTTTAATTATGTTTTGCAACCATGTCTGTGCATCTTTAAGGCGTTCGGACTGTTGCCGCTGAAGTTGAAGAATAAAAATGGCGACGTGTTGCAGGCGAAGTGGGATATGACCGCCAGTTTAGCAACGCTGGCCGCCTTCGTTTGTTGCATAGGTGCGTGCGTGAGTGCGGATTAAAATCGGAGTTATTCTCAAGGGTGGCTTCAGGGGTTATTAATTAAGTTGTTGATTTTTATTTTAATTATTTTCTCTTTATAGTGTTGAGTAGTTTTTTAATTACTTTTTAATCTAATATGAGTTATTCATTACACAGTTCGACAAAAACATACATTTTAATTTAGTTTTCACGTCCTTTTTTACGCTGTCCACTTTCGAGTCTAGTGTCATATATCTCTTGGTCTTTTCATCCATTCTTTCGTCATGACCTATCCGGCGAAGCTGTAGTATTTTGATGTATTTGATTTTTCCATGTCGTCGATACAGCTCATGTTAAACATGCTAAGGAGTATCGAATCAGTATGAAACATTATGATTCAAAAATCGATAGATTTTATCGTTAAAACTCCCATTACTCTCTCATCGTTGGTGTCCAGCGTCCATGTTTCTGCACCATAAAGTAGGACGGGAATGATGAGTGACTTTTTTTTTCGGGAACTAAAACCCTTTGGAATATCAGTTACGGTTCAGATTTTAAAAATAGTTATTCCGGTTCCGATTCCAACAAAAATAATATATATGGGTTTAGATTTCGGTTCCGATTCCCAAAATCGAAATGGTCCAGCTCCGATTCCCATACCAAAAATCGAAATGGTTACAGTTCCGATTCCGGTTCTTTTGGACAGACACGCAAACCCTTGATGCAAACTTGACATTTTCTAAGTATGTCGTCGAATAGCTCACACAGCTCATGGTTCATCCTGATTAGATACTCGTTAACAAAGCAGATAGGGCCTAGGTTTTCCGGAGAATTGTTCTCTATATCGCTCGCAGTACTCTCCCATCGTTGGTGGCAGGCGTACATATTTCCGCACCATAAAATAGGATGGACATGATGAGGGACTAAAACCCTTTGGAATTTTGGTTACAGTTCCGGGTTAGAAGATTTTTAAAAAAGCGATTCCGGTTCATGTTCCGATTCCGGTTCTTTACGGTCCCTGTCAGACTCAAATCCTTTAAAATATCGGTAATAACGATTCGGTTTCGTCCTCCAAAAATCTTATCGGTTCCGGTTACGATTCCAGTTCTTTGCGATCCTTGGTTATGTTAGTCCTGCATGAATAAGTGAGAGTCCTGCAAGAGTTTCGAGTGTCTACTAAGCTCAAATTAGCACGTGTTGGAAAATGTAATTCTCCGTTTAATCTACACACTGAAATCGTTATTGCTGTTAATGCTGGAGCAAAGAGACACGATATTGAAGTTCACAATGTTGATCTTGTGGCTGTCTAAATTCGCTATCTGTTCAACACGCATGGACTCTTTTTTCACAATCGACGCAAGTTCTTCTCCAATCTAAAGAATGCTAGGTTTCTGCCAATGATATAAATATCTTCAGCATATAACTTTTGTTATAAATAGTGACGGGATTTAGCAGCTGGATTAAAGAAGCTACATGATAGACAATCACATTGTTCGGAAATATTTTTCATGTTCTCACTGAGCATCGTTTTTTGAAGGTATACCAAACTCGGACATTGTAGCGCAGAGATTATACCTTATCAGAGTGTTGAATTCAACTTTGTAGTCGACAAATAGATGATGAGTATCGTTCTGTTTTTATTACGTTTTTTGCAAGATTTGACGCAATGTGAAATTCTGGTCATGGTGGACTTTCCATGTCTGAAGTGGCAGAGAGAATGCCTAATCAGACTTTTGACGATGGACTTTATAATCGATATTGAGTAGACTTATCCCACGGTAGTTGGCGCATTTTGTTGAATTCCCTGTGGGTAGAGTACACCGAGGTTTCAGTCACTTGATATGCTTTCATCCGACGATATTCCTCTTACGAGCTCGAGCATGCTATCTATTAGCTCTTTGCCTCCGGTCATGTACAACTCAAAAGGCAACTCAGAACCATCGACTTTGTTGGTTTTCATCCAAGCAATAGATGTTCAGGCCCCAGTACTGGGATTATCGGGTTAATTTTTCTTTCGGTGGAATTGCTATAATTATTATCATCGGTCAACAGTTTAGAGAAGTATTTCCTCTTTTTATTCAGTGTGCTCTGAATAACTGATACTAGACTCTCGTTCTCATCTTTACTAAAATAAGGTTTGCTCTGGATATCCTACACTACACTGCCGTTCTCATTTTTACAAGAAGAATGTTCGCTCTTGACATCCGTTTTTTCCCATTAGCTTTAGTGTTATATCCAACATTTTTCATTTTCTCAAAATATTGCACTATTAGAATTAGAAATATTAGAATTAGATATTGCTCTAAAATAGGACGAATTACATTATCTAATCAGTAAATGGTACCGATGATCTTACCTTCCTTACTTCCTATTATAACAAAATAATTATGTTTTCTTTTAATTTGTATTTCACTTATCTTTTCCAGTTGGTTTCTTCTACGGCGTTCAGGAACTAATTGAACACAAAATATTTCTTCGCATGGGTGAAGTCTCCATCATCTCTTACATTACCACGTGGGCGCAAATCTTCACTCTATTTGCGCTCGGCACCATGGCGCTGATTACCTCATGGACGAACATGAGCCGCATGCGTCGACTGTGTGGCATCATTTTACGTATCGACGATGCATTGCGACAGTTCGGCGATGTCAACATCTGTTATCTTCAGATGCGTCGTCGTCTCTTTGTGAAGTTCTCGGTGGCGCTACTCGTCCCCGTGACGTTGTCGATGGTCAACTGCACTGTTATTCGTCCCTTGGCCGCCTACTTCAGTTGGGGTTCTCCATGCTATTGGTTCATTTGTTTTGCGCCTATTCTGTTGCTGACACTGAAAGAATTTATATTCTTCAATTTGATGTTTGTACTAAAAACAAAGTTTGTTGCGGTTAACGAGCTGCTGCGCGCATTCGCCGGCCGCAACAACCTCGCTGCACATCATCCACGTGTGCGCATAGTGATGCGTTCGGTATCCGAGATACCTTTGACGGCGGTCAACGAATCTACAAAAATTCAATCATTCGACACGCCCACCTCTGTCGCACAACTCAGCCAACTGCTGGATATCTATTCGAACGTCGCCGATGGCGTCGAGCTGCTGCTGCAGATCTTCTCGTGGCATCTGGTGCTCATGACAACCGCCTCCTTTGTAGTCATCACCATACAGAGTTACAATCTGTTTGCTCTGCTGGTGCATTCACTGGAGCTGCGCACGCATCAGGTGATCATAACGATTGCGTGGACTTTTGTGCAGATTCTGGTGATTGGCATCAATGTGTGCGCCTGTAGCGGCACGGCGCATACGATGGCCGCCACTGGGCCACTGCTGCACAAGTTGCAGTCGTCCACCGGAAAGCCTGAATTCTTTGGGCTGCTGCAGTTGTTTTCGCTGGAGGTGCTGCATCGCAGGAACAACTTCACGGCGGCGGGATTCTTTAGCATGGACCACAAGCTCATCACGTCGGTTAGTATTGTAGGAAATGTAGTTCAAAAATAATGTTGAAAATGTGAAGTGTGTTTGATTTACTCAACAGTTGATAAAAACTTACATACGGTAAAAATCCATATTGTGCCGTTTTACAGTGCATCGTCAGAAAAAACATAAATTTTATTTTTAATTATTTTATGTTTTAAAATTGATAATACGTTCTATGTTATCTCCACAGATTATTGCTGCTGTCACCACTTACCTCGTTATAATTATTCAATTTCACCTCACCAATTTACCTACCACGGTTGCTGCTCCGTTCAATTCTACCATCAGCTGCAACAGCACCGTACACTAATGACGAATACAACAACGCCATGCTGGGAAATGGCGGCAAAGCGCTTAAACTAATATATGGTTGGTGCATACAATAAAAAAGTGTTTGTTTTAATATGGTTGGTGTATTTGCTAAGTTGGCAATTTTGTGTATTGTTCGAAATTTACTTATGAAAGAGCTTTAGATTCTTAAAATCGCGTCCGACCAGTTAGTTATTCAGTACTACAGTACATTTTAATGTATTTTAATCTGAATTTTGATTTTTTTTTAATAAAATAAAAATGTAATATATAATTTTATTGTTTAAATTTTTTAAATATTGATTTTACTGTAAGTAATAAAAAAGAAATAAATGGTATTTTTAAAAATATATTTAATTTTAATGAATATGTATATTAAATTTTTTGAAAAATATTTTAAATTTAATGGGAGAGTTTTTATTATAGTCTCGCGTATAAAAATTATTTTTTCATTTTAATTTATTCGTACTACGTATTTTCAATTTTTTTACGACTAAGTTAAAAAGAAGAAAAAAACCAGTTGGGAAGGTTAGATCACATGGTTAGGATTATCAAAATTATGGTCGGACTAAGCCGACTAAAAATACCCTACACATCTGTGTGGTTACCATTCAAAGTGGTATATAGGTCACAAGGGTATACGAATCCAGAAAATAACTACAAACTTTCAATCCCTGAAGAATTTCCATTCATTTGATACCCATATTTAAAAATGGGTAGGTGTACTGAATTTCGATTTTTTTTTTGTAACCACAAGTCATTTCGCCGGAAAACATTATTTTCATATATTTGAGCATGAGTCAATATATTTGACCAAAAAAAGTTTACCTAAGCACGTATACAGTAATATTAATCTGTAGATATTCATTTTATATGAGGTATTTGAACATAAGTGGTCGGTTCTCAGGTCACAATAGACCGATCATACCAATTTTCTTGTTCAGGCAGCTTAGATATATAAGTAATCTAAATCTAAAGTTTCATTGTTCTATCTCTTCTACTTTTTCTGAAATCGTGATTTCAACAGACAGACAGAGGGACAGACATACAGACAGACATACAGACGGACAGACAGACGGACAGACGGACAGACGGACAGACGGACATCGTTAAATCGACTCAGGACTCATGCTGATCAAGAATATATATACTTTTCCATACCGGAGATGCTTCCTTCTGGGTGTTACAAACGGCGTACCAAACTGAATATACCCTTTCACTCTTAGTGTAGGGTATAAAAAAAAAATAATGAAATAGTTAGTTATAACAACCAACTTCATTCGGTTAAAACGAATTGTCTACCAATTTGCGTCAGTTCCGCCGCCATATTCGGATGGCGCTTGAAATATTAGTCTATACATACTCCCAATTGTTCTAAAACTGTACTAAATAGTTCTAAGTCTGTTCGAAATTGGTTGTAACTATTTTTTTAGCTTTGACAATAACAGCCTACTAAGCGGTTGAGAGGACCGAATAAGTTGGTTGGCGCAACAAATCTCCATCACTCAGAAAAAATACTATAAATCAATAGTTTTTTGCTATTAATTTTAGTCAATAGGATAAATAATTTATTTAATAGGTAAATCCCATTAAATACTACCAAATACTATTAAATACTGTTAAATACTATAGAATTAAAACCTGTCCTCGTTTTAACCAATTTTTATTTTATTTAATTTTATTGTGTATGAGATATTTACATTCATTTAAAATATATATTTTCATTTCTTTTTTATATAAAACTTTTATAGAAGAGAAAAGTAAATCATTATGAGAAACAAAACTAAGTTTTCTGTGGAAAAATTAATTTCTTTAGAATTTCACCAGGATCATCGGTATTGGACTTTTTTTTTATTGTAGAAATGGATTCCTTGAGACTTTTCGAATATCCAACTGCATAGAAAGTCGGGTTGTTGGGTTTTAAAAACTTAAAAAAAAACTAAACAGGAAATTGGATCTCAAAGGAATTTTCAGAAGTGTACGAGTTTAGTAAAATGTTAACATAAAAGCGAGATAAATAAAAAAAAAAACAAATTTTGAATAAAATAATAAAATATTCCTGAATTAAATTCAAAAAAACACATTCTACGTCATCAAGATTCGAACATAAAGATCAGCAGCTCGTTTCTGTAAATCAAGCGATAAAATTGTCAATCCGATTGTGACGTCAAAATGTCAACAAAATTATTCGACAAGAAATGAAAATTGCGTCATCTTGACGTCAAATCTGTAACAATTGTAGGGGTTCTGATTTTTTATAAATTTTTAAATTTCATCTGATCTGTAGGTGGTTTCTGTAATTTTGTCGATCAAAGTTTTTGACTCATTTGATCGACAAAATTACAGAAACCACCTACAGATGACGTCTAAACCGCTGAACCGATTTAACTGAAATTTTGCACCAGGATGGAGTCCGGAGGGTGTCATAGGCTATATATGAGCGGGATTGGACAAAGGGCGTGGTACCTCCCATACAACCTAAACTTTCAAAACGACATAACTCAGCACATACACAATCTAAAAAGATGAAACAAAAAACTAAAATTCACTACACTAAATCTCACCACACTAGAACTCACCACACTAAAACTCACCACACTAAAACTCACCACACTAATACTCACCACACTAAAACTCACCACACTAAAACTCACCACACTAAAACTCACCACACTAAAACTCACCACACTAAAACTCACCACAATAAAACTCACCACGCTAAAACTCACCACACTAAAAATTCACCATACTAAAACTCACCACACCAAAATTCACCACACTAAAACTCACCACACTAAAACTCAACACAATAAAGCTCACCACACTAAAACTCACCACACTAAAAATTCACCACACTAAAACTCACCACACTAAAACACACCATACTAAAAATTCACCAAACTAAAACTCACCACACCAAAATTCACCACACTAAAACTCACCACACTAAAACTCAACACACTAAAACTCACCGCACTAAAACTCACCACAATAAAACTCACCACACTAAAACTCACTACACTAAAAATTCACCACACTAAAACTCACCACACGAAAACTCAACACACCAAAACTCACCACACTAAAACACACTAAAACTCACTACACTAAAAATTCACTAAACTAAAAATTCAACACACTAAAACTCACCACATTAAAACTAACTACACTAAATTTTCTACGGGGAAAAATTCTACCGGGAAGAATTCTACGGTAAAGCGTTCTATTGGGAAGAATTTTACGGCGATGATTTCTACTGGGAAGAATACTACGGCGAAATATTCTACTGTCTGAATTGTCTTTGAGAAAAGTTGTTTTGGCGGAGAATTATTATTTGGTTACTACATTTATAAAACCAATAAAAACTTCCACAGCGAAGCACGGGCGCCTGATATAAAAAATAATAATAGTATTTTTTTATATTAATAAAATCGCTTTATATCTATGAATTCACAAAATCTTGGCACGAGTCGTGCACGGGTACAGCTAGTTTTTTATTAATTTTTAAATTTCATCTGATCTGTAGGTGGTTTCTGTACTTTGTCGATCAAAGTTTTTGACTCATTTGATCGACAAAATTAAAGAAACCACCTACAGATCAGATAAAAGTTAAAAATTAATAAAAAATCAGAACCCCTATAATTGTTACAGAAAGTGCTTGTAGTTTTAGTTTTGGTTATAAAAATGGAATTTGTATATTATTTGTATATATTTTATTATTTTTAAGTTTTTAAAAAATAGGACAGAATTGGGTACTATCCATTTACAAATGTAATTCAGAAAATTGAAATTCAATTGAAATTCAGAAATTTCCATTTGAAATTCAGAAGACATTAATTGAAATTCTAAAATTCCATTTGAAATTTGAAAGACATCAATTGAAATTCAGAAATTTCCATTTGAAATTTAGAAAATTTCCATTTGAAATTCGAAAATTTCCATTTGAAATTCAGAAGTTTCCATTTGAAATTCAGAAATTTTCATTTGAAATTCAGAAATTTTCATTTGAAGTTCAGAATGGAATTTCTGCATTTCAATTGATGTCTTTTAAATTTCAAATGGTATTTCTGTTTATGAAAAAACGAGC
Source organism: Dryomyza anilis (assembly GCA_951804985.1). Lineage (NCBI taxonomy): Eukaryota > Metazoa > Arthropoda > Insecta > Diptera > Dryomyzidae > Dryomyza > Dryomyza anilis. Next base: position 26,315,325 of record OX638133.1, read on the forward strand.
AGATAGAGCTTATTGCACAATATTGTAGTGGAGATAGATCAGAAAATATTCTTGGAATCAGCGATTTCTTAATTTTTTATATTCTGGTGTAACCTAAACAAAATTCACCGACTAATTTTTTCTACCATTTTAGGTTCACGAGGTATATGATGATTAAAGGGGTTAATATTCCGTAATCTAACCCGACATTTTTTAAAGAATAAAATAAATAAAAAAATTAGTTAACTCTGTATCGCTATTTTAAAATTATGAATGTTATCCTAAATATTTAAACTAATATCCTATTTCGGAGGATATGGGTGTATTGACCTCGGAAATATCATACGAATCCTTAACATATCTGAAAACTTTCTTTTAAAATAACATTAAACATTTTGTCTGGAAATACTATAAAGGTAATGGTACAAGCTATATTTCCTCAGTACAGAATAAATTCAAATTTCGTCCTTCATATAAGGATAGGAAAAAATCTTTGAAAAGTTAGTTTTCCGTATACGAAAAATTCTTTTTAGTAGCTCCTATGGCTTCTATGGTATGGTATATCCATTGAGAAAATATGACGTCATCCTTCGTTAACCGATTTCATAGTTTTTACATAGATTTTATATACTTTTTCATACAAATTGAGTCGATTATTTGTGAGTTAGGATGGCCTAAACCCACGGATGGGCAGGACGAAATTGACTCATAAAATTATGCTTAAGAAGAATATATATATACTACTCCATACTTGGAACGCTTATTTATAGTCATTATAAACCTTTAAGCAAAATTTGTGTGTAGATAGACACTATTGCATTCATAAAAAATCATTCATGTAGATAGACAAATTATTGAAATGAAAATATAACAGTAATAGAAAGATTTTTTTTGGTTCTAAATTAATGTCATATATGCAGGGGTGATCAGTGAAGATTTCTGCATCAAAAACTCATTTTCGTCAAAATTGTAGATAGGCAGTATTGAATATAAGCCCTCGATATCAAAAATATGAAATGCTTCCCACAACATTCATCACACAAATGTTTAGGCGCCAACAACAAATGATTGCGAAAACAATAACGAAAACCAGAACCGCCACAAATGTCATGACTTACATTAACTCAATGCATTTTGTTTGAAAACCGGCTTTAATTTTGGAAAAAGGTTGTATTCAAAAAATCAGCTGCTGTTGGCAACAGCAATAAAAAAATAAAATATAACATTTAAAATCAAATCAGAAGCGACTACAGAAGAGCGTCGATCTGTCGTAAGTGGGTTGTTTGTTGTTGACCTCTGCAGGTAAAATAAAAAAAACTGTTGTTCAACTTTTTAAATGATAATACATATTTAATATATTTAATAGATTTTTATAATTTGTTTTTGTTTTCTGTAAACTATTATTAAAAAAAAAAACTGGCCAATTCAGTTTCACAGATGCTGATCGTGTGACGTGACTGAAATCGCGTGCAAAGGCTTGGCTATATTTGAGAGCAATGCTGGAAGAAGAATGACTTAATGTTGGTAAAGTGTGATTTTAAGTGAGTAATGCAAGAGAGAAATAAACTTAGTGTTAATTAAAGATAAAATTCAAGAGAGCTTTGAAATTTGTAAAATGTTGTTTTTGTAAAATGTAGTTTATTCTTTTAAAACAAATGTTATTCTAAACGAGTTGGGAAAGTTAGGTCACATGGGGCGGATTTTTATAGTCGGTCAGGCCCGACTATGGAATACCCTACACCTTTGGTGGGGATATTAATGTGGGATATTTAATTGCATACATTTTAAAGTTTTTAATTATGCTGAACCTCCCCACCCTCAGAATATTATTCATATATCAGAAATTTACGTCTTATATCCCCATAAATTAAAAAATGTATATAAAAGTATAAAAAAAAAACTAAAAAACTTAAAATTTTGAAAGGCTAATATTTCATAGATTTGATTTTAATAATTTACGGATCAAATTTCCACTATGAAAACCCGGGAAATAATGAAAAAGAAAGTGGGCGTATCACGCCCATTTTTGGACCACATATTCTTAGGTGAATTCTCATAACTTATATCTTGAATACTTTTCGAGTTATTAGTTCCGAAATAGTTATATAAAAGTGACTTGTATGGGAGGTGGGCGTGTCCGTTAGCCGATTTGGCTCATTTTCAAACTCAGTTCCTACTTTTGGCTAAAATATATTGAGACGAAATTTCATCACATTCTGATCAGTATTTCTCAAGTTATTCTGTATTCGGACAGCAAGACAGCAAGACGGCAAGACAGCAAGACAGCAAGACAGCAAGACGGACAGACAGACAGACAGACAGACAGACAGACAGACAGACAGACAGACAGACAGACAGACAGACGGACATGGCTAAACGGACTCGGGTAGTGATGCTGATCAAGAATATATATACTTTTCCATACCGGACACGTCTCCTAAGGGGCGTTACAATATATGCACAAAGTTAAAGTTAAGTACCTCATAGGTGTAGGGTATAAAAAGGGACTACTATGATTGACATAGGTTTGTTAAATTGGGTACTCGGCTTTTCCTTATTTACATAAAATAACGAGTTGGGAAAGTTAGGTCACATGGGTAAGTTCGGTCACATGGGGCGGATTTTTATAGTCGGTCGGGCCCGACTATGGAATACCCTACACCTTTGGTGGGGATATTTAATTGCATACCTTAATTTTAATGTTTTTAATTATTCTGAACCTCCCCACCCTCAGAATATTATTCATATATCAGAAATTTACGTCTTATATCCCCATAAATTAAAAATTTTATATAAAAGTACAAAAAAAAACAAAAAAAAAAAATTGAAAAATATAATTGGGCAGACCACGCCTATATTTAAAATTTTGAAAGACTAATATTTCATAGATTTGATTTTAATAATTTACGGATCAAATTTCCACTATGAAAACCCGGGAAATAATGAAAAAAAGTGGGCGTATCACGCCATTTTTGGACCACATTTTCTTAGGTGAATTCTTATAATACGTTTTAAATTTTATAACTATACCTTGAATACTTTTCGAGTTATTAGTTCCGAAAGAGTTATATAAAAGTGACTTGTATGGGAGGTAGGCGTGTCCGTTGACCGATTTGGCTAATTTTCAAACTCAGTTCCTTCTTTTGGCTAAAATATATTGAGACGAAATTTCATTGCATTCTGATCAGTATTTCTCAAGTTATTCTGTATTCGGACAGCAAGACGGACAGACAGAAGGACATGGCTAAACGGACTCGGGTAGTGATGCTGATCAAGAATATATATACTTTTCCATACCGGACACGCCTCCTAAGGGGCGTTACAATATATGCACAAAGTTAATATACCCTGTACCTCATAGGTGTAGGGTATAATAAAATTACTATATTAAATTACTATATAGAAGAAAATACACAAAATTATGGTATTTTTTATTTATCCATTATGGCATTCATTTAATATTGTTACGAGATCAATGCGAGATCCAGGAGAAATCACACAATATTGGATGGACACATTCTCGCAGCGATGTGGAACGTCACATTTTATGGTGGGCGTTCTGTTGGACGTGATATTTTACGAAATAGAATTGATATCGAATAGAACATAATAAAAGATCGAGATTACTTAGAAAAATATTGCGATATTGCAATATCGTACAATTTATATGTATGAGAACGTTTAAAAATTAGAAGAGATAATAAACCCAGGAAATGGCCCCATTGACAACAAGGTCATCAATGATGAATCGAGGACATCAGAAAATTTGTCATTGATGAATATGTCTACAACAATTTATGACATTGCATTAAAGACGTCATACACTATATGTCATATATACATATATCAATGACATCTGTCATTGATGAAATATTATTGATGACGTCATTGATGGAAATTAACATTCACGTCACATGCCCCTAAATGTATGCAGCATTTACGTTGTGAAATACAATGTGAAATGCATACAACATACGTCTAGGGGCAGCATTTATGCGTAAAATTAAAAATTTGTGTTCGATGTCACCATGCCATATAATTCATAGGTACAAATTGTGGGACCATTTTTTATAAAAGCGAGATTATAAGAAGTGGTAATGATGATAGGTGATGGCCGTTAGTGAAGTACGAAGAAAATAATAAAATTGAAATAATAAATAAAATAAGATAAAGAAAAAAAAATATAAATTAAAAAATTAATAAAATAATAAAAAAAATATATTTTTTTTACAAAAAAAAAGAAATATGTATGACAATCATTTGTGACTTCATTGATGAATGACGTGCTTGACATCGTTAATGCTACATCATGCATGAATCAGTGGACATTTGTATGAAAACATAGGGGAATCATTAAGCAATCATTGGTGACATTTCCTGCTGGGATCAGTCGATTTATTTTCGGCTTAGACCGACTATAACTCAGTTTAAACCGACTATAACTTTAATAATTTGTACTAACTTCATCACACCAACTATTACAATATCCCTACTTAAAGATTTCCCACACCCAGAAAAAAATCATGGTAAATTGATAGTATTTCAATAGAAAAACAATAATTTATACCATTAAAATTGGTCAATAGGATGCGTCCCATTAGTTCAGTAATATTGAAACTGTTAATACAATGTGTGAGTGTATCATAAATTTTATAATGTGAAATTTTAATTACAATAAGAAAGACCTATACAAATTTAATGATACGTATTATTAATTTTATGGTAAAGTCGAATTACATTTTCCTAATAATTTATTAAAACAAAAATGTATTTTAGTTAATTTATTGTATAATTTATTTTATTTAAATGTCGAAATTGATATTCATTTTTACAACACACACATAAAAAGACACTTCTTGCTGCAAAATATTATAAAACATTTAATGTTTGCTTTGGTTTCCAATAATTGATTGTAGTACTTGAGTCTGCAGTTATTTTTGAGTCCGTTGCCATAACAGAAGTTCGATGTATTACTTATTTTCTGTAATAAATAAAAATTTAAATATAAATAAATATATAAATATAATTTATTTACATTAAATACATTAGTCCTTACCAATGTCGCGTTTAGTAGGGTGGATTATTACAAAAAAATACATGCGACCATTTTGAGTAAACACGCAGAATGACGTACAAAACGAACATGTTTGTATTCGTTTTATGTTTTTTACACCACGTTTATTATTATAGGACGAAACCATTAAAACAACAGTGTTTTTTCTATTTAAAATAATAATATTGAAATATTTAAATTTATGGTAGTGAATTTTTCAAATACTATTGAATTAATTAGAAAACTTTTGATTTAAAAAGAAAAAACTATTAATACATGAAACATAAGATCAATGGCCGTACCATAAAGTACTTAATGGTACATTTTCTTCTGAGTGCATGTGAGCTAATTTTCCTTACTAGTTTCTTTTATTTTTTATTTTTTGTTTTTCATTTTTTGGTTGCATTTTTTATGCATTATTTCTTTTTTATTTTTGTTTTTGTATTTCTGCTTTTGATTTTGTGTTTTTGGTATTGTTCTTGTGCTTTTGTTTTTATACATTTGATTTTGTTGTTGTTTTTGTGGGTTTACGTTGTCTTGTGTTCTTTTGTTTTTGTTTTGTTTTTGTTTTGTATTTGCGGTTGTTTTTTAGTGTTTTTGCTTTTGTCTTATGCATTTGTTTTTGTGTTTTTATTTATGCTTCTGTTTTTAGGATTATTGTTTTTGCTTTTTTCCAATTACTTTGTTTTTTGTGTTTGTGTATTTTGTTTATGTGTATGGAATAACGGACAAAATTTGAGTTTCTTTTAAGACTGTTCTATTGTCCCGTCCGGAACCAAAAAGGTATATTTATTATCATATTAAACAAAAAAAAAAATTCTGTTTCTTTCTTGTCATTTTCAAAAATGTAAACTTCTATTCTTTAGTAATTCCAGAAAACTGTTCACAGTTCATTTTAAATCGGTCCCGTCTAGAACTTTTAGTATTAACTGTGAAAAAGCACAGTATAACATATAAAAAAAAAAAAACCTTTTTAAAAATCAAGCTTTTATAAAAATCTGTACTAAAAAATTAAAAATAAATTTACTAAAAATATAAAATATATTTATAGTAGGTATGTATATTTATAATGAATACTTATTAATATATGAAATAAATTAAATTCAATCTTATTCAAATTATATTATTAAGATATACGTTTAAAGGAAATAAATTTTAAAATTTACTAAGAGGTTTCCAAATACAAAAATAAAAGCGTGCGGCGAATATATTAAAAATTACCAGCATATTACATTTGTAAATGTGTAGCTTAAATATGTATTTTAACTATCAAAGGAATACAATTATGATCATATTTATATATAGATATATATTTATCTTATACATCACAAACCTACAACTCTTTATACTTTAAATCTCGCAACCGCTTAGCACACTATAACCTTTCACAGCCTAAGACAAGATTGTATAGGAGATATCACGTCCCGTTGTCCAGTTACACCCAGATTCTACATGGCGATTATAATGTAAACTATGACCTTTTACTTCAATTTTTAAAACTACTACTTTTATAAGTCGAGAGTTGTAGCATTTTAAAAGGTTTGCTTATTTGACAGGTGCCACACACCTCGGTGAAATTACGACCCTTTCTGGCAAGGAGATATATAACGTTAATCTACATCATTTAGACAAATTCCATGACTTAAATTAAGTACATAAATAAATATTTCTAATTAAAAGTTCAGTTTTGCCAGATTATCCTGAGGTAAAAACATAACACATGCCAAAAAAATATCATTGGACTTCCGATACCAGCACTGCCTTCAAAACTCATAGATACTTCCACACAGATCTACCCCTTCTCCAAAATTATATTGAAAACTATTGCAAAGTTGAATTAAATTGCAAAGTTTATTAGTGCTAGAGTTGGACTGTAATATTCAATAATTTTGCCGCACGCTTTTATTTTTGTATTTGGAAACCTCTTAGTAAATTTTAAAATTTATTTCCTTTAAACGTATATCTTAATAATATAATTTGAATAAGATTGAATTTAATTTATTTCATATATTAATAAGTATTCATTATAAATATACATACCTACTACTTATAAATATATTTTATATTTTTAGTAAATTTATTTTTAATTTTTTAGTACAGATTTTTATAAAAGCTTGATTTTTAAAAAGTTTTTTTTTTATTAGTTTTTTTATTTTTACTTTTTTAGTCGTTATATGGTTATTAGAATTATTATTTTGCATAGATCGGTTCAGCGGTTACCGAGTTATATTTTCCCCCTTAACACCTTCGTCGGTGTAATTTGAACTACTTTCTAGTCTTTGAAAATTTCCGCAACGATTTCCTGTACCAAGCATTGTCGAGATCAGTTAAGTGATAACCGAGATATAAAATTTTGATCTTAACACCCTCTATCGATATAATTTATAACTACACTCTAGAGTATGTTAAATTTGGTGCCCGCAAGAGTAATTGTACCAAGTTTTTCATATATCGGTTCAGCAGTTACCGCGAAATGTTTTGTCCTTACCGCCCTCTATCGATACAATTTCGAACTATACACTAGCATATCGTCGTTGTAGAACGAAAAGTCACCAAATACATTTTCAAAATGCCAAATATTTATTTACAAAAATCTTTATATACATTTCTGTTAACTTTTAATCGATGATATCAATTTTTTTAACCAAATGATAAGAAAATGTAAATCTATCAATTGATATTTCAACCTTAAAAATGCATCAATTACTTTTTATAGTATTAATCAACAAACTAAAAATTTAAATTATTCATAAAAATGTAGTTTTTGACTTTTCGTTCTAAAACGACGATATGTTAAATTGGGGTCCCGAAGGAGTCACTTAATGAAGTTTTGCATATATCGATTCAATGGTTACCGATATATAAAATTGTGCCTTTAACGCCCCCTATCGATGAAATTTAGTACTACTTTCTGAACTGCATTAATTTGTGTGCTCGAAAGAATTACTGCACCAAGTTTTACAGAGATCGGTTCAGTGGTTACTGCGATATAGAATTTCGTACTTAACGTCCTCTAGCGATGGAAAATCAAAGCTCTGAGTAATTAAATATAACATATAAATAAATATGACATATTTTAGTCTTCAATACTATACATATTATATACTAGCTGGACCCGTGCAGGACTCGTTCCAAGATTTTGTGAATTCAAAGATATGGATCGATTTTATTAATATAAAAAACATTTTTATTATTTATATCAGGGAAGATTTTATGGGTTTCATAAATGTATGGGTTTAAAATAAATTCTTCGCAGTAGAAATCTTCGCCGTATAATTCTTCCCCTTAGAACGCTTTCCCGTAGAATTCTTCACCGTAGAGTTATTCCCAGTAGAAGTTTTAATGTGGTGAGTTTCATTGTGGTAAGTTTAGGTGTGGTGAATTTTGGTGTGGTGAGTTTTAGTGTGGTGAATTTAGTGTGGTGAGTTTTAGTGTGGTGAGTTTTAGTGTGGTCAGTTTGAGTGTGGTGAGTTTTAGTGTGGTGAATTTTTATTATGGGGAGTTTTAGTGTGGTGAATTTTAATGTTGTACATTTTATTGTGGTGAGTTTTAGTGTAGTGAATTTCAGTGTGGTGAGTTATAGAGTGGTGAGTTTTAGTGTGGTGAGTTATAATATGGGGAGTTTTATTGTGGTGAATTTTAGTGTGGAGAGTTTTAGTGTAGTGAGTTTTAGTGTGGTGAGTTTTAGTGTGGTGAATTTTAGTGTGGTGAATTTTATTGTGGTAAGAGGATTTTAGTTTTATGTTATTGCTTTTATTTTTGTGTTTTTGCTTTTGTTTTGTGCTTTTGCTTTTGTGTTTTTACTTTTAATGTTTTTTTTTTGTATTTGAGTTTTTTGTTTCATGTTCGTAGCTGGTGAAACTGCCGAGTTATATCATATTGAAAGTTTAGGTTGTATTGGAGGTGCCACGCCTATTTGTCCAATCCCGCCCATATATATCCTATCATTCCTTCCAGATAATACCGCATCTGTGGTAAAAATTTCAAGAAAATCGGATGAGCAGTTTTATTTATTATATTAAAAGCATTTGATCTTACTAGGTGAAGATCAGATTTCAGAGGGTCCATTAATAATTAATGTGACCTCTAGCGGAGAAAATTCGAAGTTCTAAGTTTGCCAAATTTTTACCCGTTGCCAATACTATACATGTTTTAAATTTCAATTTTCTAGGTGAAGAACGCACTTTAGAGGATCCATTAATAGCAAATGCGCCCCCTAGCGGACAAAATTCAAAGTTCTGAGTTTGCCATATTTTTCCCCGTGTCTAAAACTATACATATTCTAAATTTCAACATTCTAGGTAAAGAACAGATCTCACACGGTCTAAAAATAGTTTTAGCGCCCCCTATCGGCCAAAATTCGAACTTTAAAATTTATTTTTATATGTGCCACATCGAATACTATATGTGTTCCAAGTTTCAACTCGATCGGAAATAAGGAAGTATGTTAAATTTGATATTTTTGTGCCCGACATACTAACAAACGAACAAACGAACAAAGGTACAAACAAGTGAAGTTAAATAAAAGCTTGTAAAAAAATCTTAAAAATTGTAAAAAAATCGAAAAAGTATTGTATTGTATAAAAAAATCGTAGTGAACTTTTTGTCCCGTCGGAACTATTGTCCCGTCCGGAATTTGTGTGTGGTTTACTATCAAAAACTTATACACTTTAAGAACAAATTGTATGTATTCAAAAAAGTACATTATCTCATTTATTCTTTTTAAATAATGGACAAAAAAAAAAACAATTTGTTCGAAAAAGTTTTATTTAGAAAAAAAGCGTTGTGAAAATTTAAATGCGGAACTTTTTGTTCCTTCCTATGATTTATTATGAAAAAACTATAAACTTCAGGCACAAAGTGTGCATATATGGAAAAAAGAACCATATCTCAACTTCATTAGTATTTAGAAATTTTGTATTTTTTATGTTAATAATCGTTTTGGATATAGCGAAAATTGTTTCCTAATAAAAACGCACATTTTTTCTGAACTGCATGCGGTTGGCAACGCGTTCGTACCACGTTGCCACCAAACAGAAATTGTCACTTAATTTCTTTATGCTATAAATAACTTCAATCACAACAACAGCAACCGCATCAACAACTGGTCTGCTGCTAAATAACATGTTTTGTCTCTTTCCAACAGACAGCAGACATTCGACGCTTTGAGTCATTTGCAAACATTTTTAGTTGACAAACAAGTCAACAACAAAAGCCAATAACAGCAACTACAAAAACAAAAATATACAAAAAAAAAATACTTTAACGTCAATAACAACAATGAGAGCCAATAATGATTACAACAACAACAAAGACTAGTATTATAATAACAACAAGAGAAGCAATAGCAGCAGCATCCTCCAAAACCAGAGTTGCAATTGCCATTTACGCTAGTTGCAAACTGCAAAAAAAGCAATAACAACAAAATCAATAATAACAAAAACAAAATACAAAAAAATTATAAAAACAACAGAAAACAAAACAAAGTCTGCAATAATAACAACAGGTAAAACTTGCCATAATCGTTGGTTTATTTTTAGAATCACAACGATAACAATAACAACAGCCGCAACAATAAGCATTCAGAAAAAAAATATATATTTTGTAGAGAAAAATATATATATAAAAAAAAACGAACTCAATCTGGCAGCTTTGCTGCATACACAAACAATAACAGCAATCACAACAATCCCAACAACATAAGAGCAGCAGCATCAGCAACAACAGATTTGCAAACCAGCTTCCAGCTTGTGTGCGTTTTATGCTGACCCAACGGGAAACAGCACTCGAAAACACTGTTGCGCAATTTAAAAAATAAAAGTCCAACTTTACACAACTATGGCATATACAGGGTGGTCTGTTTCAGGAAAGAAATATTTTAGGGACTTATTCCATGGTTTATTTTATGAAAAAAAATCATTAAAAAAATTGGAAAAAAACGAGAAAGTGTGATGATACACAGTTTGTAATATTGCAAAATTTCGAATTAGAACTTCGAAGAAATTGAGCTATTAATGTCAAAAATGTATAAGTTACATTTGCGGACAAAATAAATTATCTGAAAGTATTATTGATTTCGACATAAATAGGCATAAAAATAAAAATAGAAAAAATGTGGGCCAATCACGTCAATTTTTTGAGCACGTTCGTAATTAATTTTAAATTTTGTAACTTTATCTTAAATACTTTACGAAATATGAGATCCTAAAAAGTAAACCCATATCTTGTATGGTGTAGTACGTTGACTAATTTCACTCATTTTCGAACTTCAAATTACTTTTCTACTAAAATATATTTAAATTAAATTTCATCTCATTCGGAATATAGTTTATCAAGTTATCATGTATAGGCGAACAGACAGACGGCCAAGTCTAAATCGACTCGAAAAGTGATGCTGATCAAGATAATATATACTTTTCATACCTATTCTAAGATGCTCTTAAATAGCCTCATTTACATAGTATAATCTGTAACCCATGGGTGTAGGGTATAAAAACACAAATTTTTCTAATGCTTTATGTGAATTATTTCTGACCTCAAAATGTATCCATAGATTTATATTATTTTTACGTCGTTTTTTGTAAAAAGGCTGCAGGATAATTTTGGAATATCACAAACTGTGAAGCATCTCGCTTTTTAGATTTTACCCAAATTTTTAAATGCATCTTTGATTTAAATGTTTGTCGAAGAAAATTTTCGAGTTCTTCTATCGAATTTTCTCAAATCAGTAAACTAATTTTAAAATGTTGTGAGACGTGTTTATTGGAATTTAAATTATCTTTTATTTAGTATTAAATTCGATCAAACATGTTATTTAAAACGCGTAATATTTGCAAATATATTTGACCACTTTTATGAAAGCTCGGTTCAAAAGTTATTGGCCGATATCTTGTAAATTTATCCATAGAAATTTTGTTAATTAATATATATCTCCTAACGCATTGGCTAAGGAACATAAAATGTATAAGGGGCTATCCAAATATCTACATTTAAGATTGCGTTTTCTGTTGAAATTCCCGTTTTGGGTTGAAATTCCCGTTTTGTGTTGAAATTTAATGTTGAATTATACTATGGAACGTTTGTTTAAGTAATTCGAGAACTATAAATTCGAGAACTATTTTTTAATACTTTTGCACTTCCCTCAGGCACGCAGTTAATACGCATGGAAATCACATATCAAAGCAAGTTCTTAGTTAGCCAAAGGTGTTTTCTGCTATAGTGTGAAAGAAAAATTGGCATGGTAATGGCAGTGTATAGTAGCCAATACAGGTGGAAGCTAAATGGTAGGTACAGGCAGGTGATTGTAGGTAATAGGGGGAAAGAAAAATCGAATGTAGACTTAACTTATAAAATGAGTTAAGTCTACTCTACTACACTAGTGAACAAAAATGGGTAAAAGGTCGGACCAAAGAATGTTAACTACAAACCACATTAAATGTAATCTCTCTAAGCAGATATTTTAAAAATTATGTAAAAAATAAATAAATTTTGAAAACTATGACCTTTTAAAATTACACTCATAGCGGCGACCAACTCATCAAACCAACTTATTCGGTTATATCAACTGTTATGTCGGATCTTATAGCCAAAACTGATGGAGTTGTAGTTTGAACTACAACTAATTTTTAACAGTTTTGAAACATTTTGGTATGTACGTATAATCAAACTGAATATGGGAGTTCGTTTAACTAATTTGCAGTAATTTCGTTTAAACTGAATGATGTAGGTTGGTACAATGAACCAATTCGTTATTTAAAAGTCTTACCAAATTACAGCGTTTTGGGTATAATACCAAATCAGTAGTTGAGAGAACCGAATAATTTGGTTGGCGCTACTAATTTATATTTGGCTATACTATTATAAATATTTATTTGTATTTTTTAATGACTCAGAAATTTTAACATACCAAAATAAATATTTCTAATTTTGGTTCAAAAATCTTAATGTAGTAGCCGGTCTCAGCAGTCCAGAGGTAGCTCGCTGGACGTAAAGGTAGCGCGCATTCTGAAGGTCTCGGGTTCGAATCCCGGCTTGGGCATGGGCGCTCGTGGTGATATTAACCACAAAATCGTAAGGAATAGATTTCACAGTACAATGGATATATTCTGTCTGAGTGTTGTGGATCTTAGTAGATATTCCAAAAAAAAAAAAATGTAGTAAAAACAACTACATCAAAAAGACATATATGAAACACTTTTTCCCGCTGGGTTGACACATATTTGGCAATATGCTGCCTTTAGTGTCATTACAGCAAATTATGAAAATACACAACAACAACAAACAAAAACAACAACATTACATTTTTTAATGTATGTTGTTGCTAAGTGCATTATTTGTTGCAACAGTTGTTATTGCTTTTCATTTAGTTTTGGCGTAATTTTTATTTTTAGACATTTGGCAACGCTGCTGATGCAAAATTTGACTGACTATGTTTTTGTTGTTTTTACAGTATTTTGTTGTTGTAGATATTGTTGTTGCAAATATGGTTTTATAAATTTCTGTTGACTGTTCGTTGTTTTTTTTTTATTATTTTATTGTTGTTGTTGCAATTTTGTGTGTCAAGAAGTGGGTTAAACGTTATTTTGTTCTTAATTTTTTCGTTTACTTTTTTAAACTTCATTTTTTCTTGTTCTCATTTTTCTTGTTTTTGTAAAAAAAAAACCTGAGTCACCCACAATGCAATGGCAATGCGTGCTCCGGGATAAACAAATAATTTATGACCCTGTGTGGGACACGATTGTGAGTTCGTTGTAGACGAGTCATCGGATGGTTGATTTTAGCGAGAGTTATAATTAAGATTTTCCGAGAATTCAATCAATATTCGCTTGTAGTCTGAACTTTTGGTCCGAACAGTTTTAAGGTACATGTTGTATATAAAATGGTAACTATATGTTAACTGATTTGTAACTATTAAAAATGCTGCAGTGTCAAAAAAAATAATAATAAAAAACGAGACACTTCTTCAAATAGGCAGAAAGTGATAAAAGTGAAATCCCTTAAAAATTGCAAACTCGCTTTTTAATATAACAAAATGGGCGTGGCATAAAAGTTAAATAAAAAATTGTTATGTGATTATTTTCACAAAAAAAATAAATTCGATCCCTCTAAAAAATCAAAAACTTATATTTTTAACTATTTATTAAAATTAAAGTTAGGGCCTTTTTTAATTATGTGGGATCCCAAAATTTTATATGTCACAAACCCTGGGCGTGGGCGCTATGAAAAATTATAAGGGGGCATTCCACGTCAATTCGTCAAGCTGTGACCCCCTTTGATTGGCTTCTTATTTTAATATGTTGTGATTATTGGAAAATGAAGTTTGGAAGTGAGAATGTTCAGCCTGATTCAAAATTTTATAGTTGAGGTAAACAATTAGTTAGCCCACATTAATATCCCCACCAAGGTGTACCATTATCAGGCCCGATTGACTATATGCCAACCCATGACTTAGTTCCCTGGCCATGACATTACTTTATTAATATTTTTGATATTAAAGGTGTGTGCGAGTTCGACTAAATTGCTGAGTAAACTAAATTGAACGACTTTTCATTCGATCACCATTCGGTAACCGGTAATTGTTAAAGTCTATAATCAATCCATTATCATATGCCTGTTTGCTGTCATCCAATTTAGTTAATTTTAGTCTGCTCGAAAATTTGCTAAATTGAAAAGTCGAAAACTGCATTACCGACAAAATTTAGTTTAGTCAGCAATTTAGTCGAACTCGCACATACCCTAAATATATATTTTGACTAGCTGGACCCGTACACTACTCATGCAAAGATTTTGTGAATGCAAGGTTATGGAGCAATTTTATTAATATAAATAACATTTTTATTATTTATATCAGGGACCCGTGGACGTATTTTTTATTGGTTTTATAAATGTAGTAACCAAAACCAAACTAATTCTCCGCTAAAACAACTGTTCTCATATACAATTCTTTCTCTGACTGTGCTTCCCCGTAGAATTCTTCCCAGTAGAATTCTTTCCCGTAGAATTCTTCCCCATAGAGTTTTTCTCAGTAGAAGTTTAATTGTGGTTACTTTTAGTGTGGTGAGTTTTAGTGTGATGAGTTTTAGTGTGGTGAATTGTAGTGTAGTGAGTTTAAGTGCAGTGAATTTTATTGTTGTGTGTTTTAGTGTGTTGAATTTTAGTGTGGTCAGTTAAAGTGGGTGAATTTGAGTGTGGTGAATTTTAGTGTGGTGAGTTTTATTGTGTTGAGTTTTAGTGTGGTGAATTTTAGTGTGGTGAGTTTTAATGTGGTTAATTTTAGTGTGGTGAATTTTAGTGTGGTGAATTTTAGTGTGGTGAGTTTTATTGTGTTGAGTTTTAGTGTGGTGAATTTTAGTGTGGTGAGTTTTAATGTGGTTAATTTTAGTGTGGTGAATTTTAGTGTGGTGAATTTTAGTGTGGTGAATTTTAGTGTGTTGAGCTTTAGTGTGGTGAATTTGAGTGTGGTGAGTTTTAGTGTGGTGAATTTGAGTGTGGTGAATTTTATTGTGTTGAGTTTTAGTGTGGTGAATTTGAGTGTGGTGCATTTTAGTATGGTGAGTTTTAGTGTGGTGAATTTTAGTGTGATGAGTTTTAGTGTGATGAATTTTAGTGTGGTGAATTTTGATGTGGTTGATTTTGTTTTCTATCCTTTTTTTATTTTTCTGTTGTTTTTGAGTTGCTTAAGTTTTGTGCTTTTATTTTTGTGTTTGATTTTTGCTTTTGTTTTTGTGTTTTTGCTATTGTATTTTTTTTTTGTATTTGAGTTTTTTGTTTCATCTTCTTAGCTTGTGTATGTGCCGAGATATGTCGTTTTGAAAGTTTAGGTTGTATGGGAGGTGCCACGCCCCTTTGTCCAATCTCGCCCATATATAGCCTATGACACCTTCCGGACTCCATAGTATCCTGGTGCAAAATTTGAGATAAATCGGTTCAGCGGTTTAGATGTGATGCTGGAACAAACAGACAGACAGGCAGACAGACAGACAGACAGACAGACAGACAGACAGACAGACAGACAGACAGACAGACAGACAGACAGACAGACAGACAGACCGACAGACTGACAGACGGACCAAGAGTTTTATATATATAGATAGATAGATATTCTTGATTATATATGTCAGTAATGTGCATTTCTTAAACTGGGTACAAAATTAGACATATTTATATTTTATATTTTCTTATTTTTTTGAGAATGACGCTCTGAACTATTGACATCGATGAACCAAACACCTTGTATAACTAGATCAATTGGGGTTATATATAGCCATCACAAAATATATTTTTTCTATGATCGGAGAAAAACCTTGCGAATATTTTCATTCCCATTCAAAATATAAATTCAAAATCAATATAAATTAAATATATTTTTAAAATCAAATTTAAAAAAGTTTTTCCATAAAATTCTTATAATTTTGACAAAAAAAAAAATGAATAGCAACCCTACGACATCTCAACTGATCTCTCTACCTGTTGCTCTACCAAATAAAGCTTTTTTGCGTGTTATATTCGAGGCACTCTCATAACAAGATAGAGCTGCGATGGAGCTGCGTATATTAAGTACACACACAAAAAAAAAGAGAGTCTTCCGACTGCAATAAAGAGCGACTTAATTTGGATGGGCGCTGGCTCCAATGCGCTTACGCTCTCCCGCTCTTTTTTTTTGGTTGCTCACAATACGTCGGGTATTTGTTTTGTTTTTGTGATTTCGCGCATTTTTCGTGGTTATGTTGGCAATGAAGCCAAACCAGACCGCAGCACAGACAGGCAGACAGACTGAAACTCAGACAAACTCAACCCACAACAACAACAAAAACAGATGCAACTGCAGCAGCACGATATCGAGCGCCATCGACTATTACAACAACAACAACATCAGCAACGAACCGCAGAACAACGTTTTACGAAGATCAGCTCAGGTTTGGTGGTGTCGCCACAATGCGGCGCTGAGCTGAGCTCAGTTCAAATTTTGTACTCTTCGCGAACGTTCGTCGAGCGGCGTCAGGCATCCAAATCGAATACAACAACGACAGCATAGTAGCGACAAAACGGAGCAAATCCGGCTCCAAATGATGGAGCGAAATAATTCAAATTGAAAAAAAAAAATATGAATAAAACAAATTAATTAAAAAAATATATAAAAAATAAATATAAGAAAATATATAACAATTTGTGCTAAGTGTTTTAACTGTTCAAAATATTTGTGCAATAAAAATTTACTGTTTTTTTCTTGAAGTGCAAATATTGTTTATTGTGTTGTATTAGAAAAATATTAAAAGTGTGTGCAAAAAATATTTTTCTTGAATTTTTAAAATAAATTACAAAAAAATTGCAAAAACAACCGTAACCAAATATGGCAACCATCAGCAGCACCAACAACAATTGCCAGAAAAACGACATCTGCAGCTTCAACAACAACAACAGCCAAAAATGGTTTTTGGTTAGTCTGACGGTCGCCATTTGGGCAATTTTAACCCTGGCCACAGGCACCGCGGTACAGGCAGCCGCAGTGTATTCAAGTGAGTTCATTTTGTACAAAAAAAAAAATTAAATTGAAAAATAAAAATAATAAAAAAATAATAAAAAAAAAAATTTAAAATATTAAGATAAATAATAAAAAAAGATAAATATAAAAAAATAATAAGAATATTAATATAAATAATAAACAAACAAAAAATATAAAAAATTAATAAAAATATTAACAATTTAAAAATAATAAAATTAAAAATATATATTAAAAATAATAAAAATAATAAAAATAATAATAATAATAAAAATAATAAAAATAATAAAAATAATAAAAATAATAAAAATAATAAATATAATATTAAATATAATAAAAATAATAAAAATGATAAAAATAATCATTTTTTTTTATTGTTTTTATTATTTTAATTGGTTTTTATTATTTTTATTTTTTTTAATTATTTTAATTATTTTGATTATTTTGAATAAAAATAATAAAAATAATAAAAATAATAAAAATAATAAAAATAATAAAAATATTAAAAATAATAAAAATAATAAAAATAATAAAAATAATAAAAATAATAAAAATAATAAAAATAGTAAAAATAATAAAAATAATGAAAATATTAAAAATAATAAAAATATTAAAAATAATAAAAATAATAAAAATAATAAAAATAATAAAAATAATAAAAATAATAAAAATAATAAAAATAATAAAAATAATAAAAATAATAAAAATAATAAAAATAATAAAAATAATAAAAATAATAAAAATAATAAAAATAATAAAAACAATAAAAATAATAAAAATAATAAAAATAATAAAAATAATAAAAATAATAAAAATAATAAAAATAATAAAAATAATAAAAATAATAAAAATAATAAAAATAATAAAAATAATAAAAATAATAAAAATAATAAAAATAATAAAAATAATAAAAATAATAAAAATAATAAAAATAATAAAAATAATAAAAATAATAAAAATAATAAAAATAATAAAAATAATAAAAATAATAAAAATAATAAAAATAATAAAAATAATAAAAATAATAAAAATAATAAAAATAATAAAAATAATAAAAATAATAAAAACAATAAAAATAATAAAAATAATAAAAATAATAAAAATAATAAAAATAATAAAAATAATAAAAATAATAAAAATAATAAAAATAATAAAAATAATAAAAATAATAAAAATAATAAAAATAATAAAAATAATAAAAATAATAAAAATAATAAAAATAATAAAAATAATAAAAGTAATAAAAATAATATTAAAAATAATATTAAAAATAATAAAAATGATACAAATAATCAAAATAATTAAAATAATAAAAATAATTAAAATAATATTAAAAATAATATTAAAAATAATATTAAAAATAATAAAAATTATATTAAAAATAATAAAAAAGAGAAAAATATTCAAAATAATTAAAATAATTATAATAATCAAAATAATAAAAACAATAAAAATAACAAAAATAATAAAAATAATTTATTTACATTACAAATGTGTGAAAGAATTAAAATTAAATGCGGTTACCGTTTAAAATGCTCCAGAGTTCCCCAGGGTTTACAAATGTTGCCAAATAGTAATAATAATAATATTTTGACGATTCAGCTCTAAAGAACCTTGCTGATGAGACACCATTTGTGATGAGACACCATGGTGAGAGACACCAATTGATTTCTGCGTGTAATGTTTGTACTCAAACTGGTGGTCTACAGTGTAATGCCGAATCCAAACTGTATTTCGAAGGCTATGTTTTACTCTTGTTGGTTTGGCAATGATATACGAGAGGCAGCGTCATATAGAAAAATGAGTCGGGTACATCTCATACCAAGACACTTCATACCAAGACACTGCATACCAAGACAACTCATACCAAGACATCTCATACCAATAGACACCTCATACCAGGACACTTCATACCAAGACAGTTCATACCAAGATAACTCATACCAAGACATCTCATACCAATGTATACCTCATACCAAGACACCTCATAGCAGGACACCTCATACCAATGGACGTCTCCTACCGATGGACACTTCATACCAAGACACTTCATACCAAGATAACTCATACCAAGACATCTCATACCAAGATACTTTTTGGGATGGAATGTCTTGGTATGAGATGTCTTGATATGAGTTGTCTTGGTATGAAGTGTCTTGGTATGAAGTGTCTTTGTATGAATTGTCCATTGGTATGAGATGTCCATTGGTATAAGATGTCCTTGGTATGATATGCGACGACGTAAGAAAAATGTTTCATATAAAAAGTCGCAAGGATCGAACCTCCCTTAGACTTAAATCATATACAGTGTGTGACAAAACAAAATCAACTTTTCTTCTTACTCTTCGTGATCCCTTTCAGCATTTTGTAGTAAATTTATGAATTTTTGAGAACAGGAAGAACTACTATTTAAAAGTGATCCTGATAAAGTTGTATTTTATAAATTTTGAGCGATAATTTAGTTTTTATTTAGTTATAAAATGTTCAACAAGTATAGTCACACACCGTATATATGGTATATATACAAAAGTAAACTGATTCCAAGTTAAAAGACTACCAATCATGCTCATTTTCAATACCATTCAACATAGGTATATAAAGAATTTAAGTTTTGAGTTTTAATGGGATAACTCTGCTTGTTTTTTTGAAATCGTGCTTTAAATTAGACAGACAGGCTTAAAAAAATATATAAAGCGGCAAATAGAGAGACACAGAGGAAATACATGCAATATTTCAAACTAAAATCGAAGACTTCATAAAGACGAATGTTTAACAATACTGATTTATTTTAAAATAAAATATAAAACCATTTGATTCCTTTTATTTCAATTAAATTGAATTTACTACGCGAAATCTAATGGAGTACATTTTTCAAGTATTCCTCTTCACATATGTTTGAAAGGTGTGTGGCACAAATACGATCAAAGAAATTAGCTAGTAAATTAATATGATATGCCTGATACTTCTTTGTTTTCTTTTTTTAGGGTATACAAATTACAAAAAATTGTAAAACTCAAATACATAATATGTAAATAAATTATTTATATAAAAAATTTAAATAAAATTTAAAAAAATTTAAATCAAAATATGTAAACAATTTTTTGTTAAGCAGATAATAATGACTTCACATCGCAATGAAAACTGAATACCGCTATGCGGTTGCGCATGTGTGCTTCACCTATAAGAAATATAGCTTTAAAGCTTCACAAAAGTCATGACAGCGTTAAATTTTATGCGAAATGTTGCTCCGATGATGCTGTCTGTTGCTGCGCTCACATTGCATGTACCGCCAAATAACTGTTTGTGAGGCATGTTTGTTGCATGTTGCAGCCACCATAACTAATGAGATTGACTTATTAGAATTTTTTTTACCCATGATTTAAAAAAAGGAAAAAAAAATACATTAAACTACAATAACAACTGAAAGATTTCCTATACAACCCGGTCTACCGCCGTTGACTGCTGCTGCAACATCAGCCTCATACTACGATATGTATGACGGAAGCCTACTTTTGAATTGAAGTGAATGACATGACATGGTGATTGTAATGTTGATGGCATGACTATCCGTACATCTGTCTTTTTATCTGTCTGTATATCTGTCTGTCTGCCGGTTGGTCTATGCAACATTATATCAGCGTGTCTTTCAACCTGTTGCTCGTACAGACTTTTTTTTTCTATCTGCCCTCTTCATCTTTATGTTTGAATGCATCTTATGTTGCTGACTGACTTTACTGTCTATTCAACTTTTCATCTCTGTCTATCATTTTTTTTATTGTTATTAACAGTAATTAAAAGGTGGAATTTATTATATATTATAAATATGCGCCGAAAAATAGAATTTTTGAATACTTTTATTATGTCGCAATTTTTTTATATTTTATATAATAAATAATAGATTTTATCAATATTGTATATGTAATTAACCCATTCAATAATTTGTTACCATATGGTAACAGCTTTTCAAAGACATTTTTTAAATACTCTCTGCTATAATATTTTGAAAGAAATAAGTTAACTGATAGTTTTTTATACTTATCTAGTATGTGTTTGTAAATAAATTTAGTTGAAAAAGAGATATACTTATGAACTGTGAGGTGATATTCTGAGCAAAATAAGAAAAATTGCATATTCAAGTTTTAAGCCATTTTTAGTATATCTTATATTTAAAATATATGATAATTTATACTTGCTTATTTATTTTTATTAATAACTAGCTGGACCCGTGCACGACTCGAGCCAAGATTTTGTGAATTCAAAGATATGAGCGATTTTATTAATATAAAAAAAAAACATTTTTATTATTTATGTGAGGGGCCCGTGCTTAGCTGTTGAAGTTTTTTATTGGTTTTATAAATGTGGTAACCAAACAATAATTCTCCGCCAAAACAACTTTTCACAAAAACAATTTTTTCTCAGACTGCTCTTCCCCGTAGAATTATTCCCAGTAGAAATCTTCCCCGTAAACTTCTTTCCCATGGAACGCTTTCCAGTAGAATTCTTCCCGTAGAATTCATCCCGGTAGAATTGTTCCCGGTAGAATTCTTTCCCGTAGAATTCTTTGCCGTAGAGTTTTTCCCAGTAGAAGTTTTAGTGTGTTTGGTTTTAATGTGGTGAGTTTAGGTGTGGTGAATTTTTGTGTAATGAGTTTAGTGTAATGAGTATAGTGTGTTGAATTTTAGTGCGGTGAGTTTTAGTGTGGTGAGTTTTAGTGTGGTGAGTTTTGGTGTGGTGAATTTTGGTGTGTTGAATTTTTGTGTGGTGAGTTTTTGTGTGATGAATTTTAGTGTGGTGAGTTTTAGTGTGGTGAGTTTTAGTGTGGTAAATTTTAGTGTGTTGAATTTTTGTGAGGTGAGTTTTTGTGTGATGAGTTTAAGTGTGGTTAGTTTTAGTGTGGTGAGTTTTAGTGTGATGAGTTTAAGTGTGGTTAGTTTTAGTGTGGTGAGTTTTAGTGTAGTGAGTTTGTTTTTCTTTTCTTTTCTTTCCTTTTTTTTTTTGTTTTTCCTTTAGTTTGTATTGTAGTTTTATGTGATTGGTTTTGTTTTTGTATTTTTGCTTTTGTTTTGTGCTTTTGCGTTTTTGCTTTTAATTTTTTTTTTGTATTTTTTTGTTTCACGTTCGTAGCTGGTGAAAGTGCCGAGTTATATCGTATTGAAAGTTTAGGTTGTATGGGAGGTGCCACGCCTATTTGTCTAATCCCGCCCATAGATAGCCTATCATTCCTTCCAGACCATACCGCATCTGTGGTAAAAATTTCAAGAAAATCGGATCAGCCGTTTAGACGGAGAAGCGGAACAAACGTTATTGCTTTTGTATTTTTGTTTTCTGCTTTTGCTTTTTTGTTTTTGCTTTTAAATATTTTTCTTGTATTTCAAATTTTTGTTTCATTTTCCTAGCTGCCGAAAGTGCCGAGTTATATCGTTTTGAAAGTTTAGGTTGTATGGGAGGTATCTGTGGTAAAAATTTTATGAAAATCAGGTAAGCCGTTTAGACGGAGATGCGGAACAAAGAAACAAACAAACCAATCAACATTCAGATTTATTATATTAATAGGATAGTGTATTGAGTGTAGAATGAATTAATTTGAGTATTTGTTAAAATTTTAAAAATTATGCTATTTTTATTTTTTTTATTAAAAATAAATGGTTACATTCCAAAAAATCATCAAAAAATATGTATTTTTTTAAAACTAAAAGTGAATTTGTCTTATTGGGCTTAAAATGATCCAAAAAAATAGCTTAAACATGTTTAAGGTTTAAAATAAAAAAATTATAAAATTCTTATTTGAATACACTGTACTTTTATTATTTCTAAAATATTAATACGAAAATTCAGTCCACGGAAAACTGTTCTACAAGTTCGTATCTCTGGATTGTGTACAAAATAAAAACACTCTTAAGTTTAGTTTAAATTATAACAATTAACTTTATTAATTCACTTTAATAAACAACTTTACTAATAACAAATTCTAACAACTGCTGCATCCATTATTTAAATTGACATTGATTACACACGAGATGCACTCGACCACTCTCCAAGCACTAGTGAAGAGCGGCGGCCTTATATACGCATCAGTTCGACACACTTCGACATGTTTCGAGAACCTTCAACTCGTTTTGTGAATGACGCATGCTATTGGCATCTCATTCGCACTTATGTGTTTTAATGCGCAGATCTTCCATCTCTTTCTCGCACATTGCCTTAGTGCGCTGAATGATATTTCGTCTCTTTCTAACACATTGCTTAGTGCGCTGAATTGTTTTGCATCTCATTTATTCTTTTTGATTGCTTGCACTATGGTGCAAATTACCTCTTTTCGTAATAATATGTATTTTACAGTTTGAATATTAAATAAATCATCCATTTGACAGTCTATCCATTTGACAGTGGAAATCACGATTAGAGCAAAACCAGAAAACGGTTGATCAATGAAACTCAGATCTTTAATTACATGTATACCCACGCTATATGGTATTCAAAAAGAGCGTCATCGATCGACCTCTGATCTATGATGCGCACAATTTTTTAAAAATAACGCATATACCAATAAAATATACAGAAAACTTTTACCTGAAGAAGTAAACTTTATAAACTATTACAAGTTTATATTTGATTTCAAGATTCGTTGGTGAACTCCGGACTTTTTATATGATAAACAATTTATTACAAATTTGTAGGGCATATAGACCTACTGTATGTTGCTATTAAAATGTCATAAATAAAAAAATTTAAATATAAATTAAACATAAAAATTTTAACGTAAGTGCTAATATATTAATATATTGTCATAGTCGAAATTAAATCAATAACGACATAAAACATTTATCAATTATTTTTTTTTTGTTGAAAAGTTCACAATTTTTTATCAAATGACTGGGACTTGTTAAGTTGTCAATTGATATTTTAACTTTCAAACAATTAATCAACTGGTTTTCATATATTAATCGATAAATATAAAATTGTGTTTATTTAGTTAATTTAATTTCGACAACGACTTCATAATCACATGTTTTACGAGATTTTCAACAAAAAAATTAAAATTGCTCATCACATGATTAGGTCTAATACACCAACATGTTTAAATATTTTAATTCATTAATTTAACCATATATATACTTAGATAATAATGAATATATGAAAAACAAACTTGTTTTAATGTGGTTTGTCTGAGAAAAGAGATCAGTTTTATTTTGGCGATATGAACTGGTTTTTAGACAACACATTTTCTGCTTGATTTGGTTGAATTTGTGTTATTAAGGTACATTACAAATTATGCTAATTTCTAGCACGTGTAGGTTTCAGCAGAAATGAAAAATCTATTTCATACTGATTTCAATGAAGGAATTAGGACAAAATTTTAAGTCAAAATTTCTGGGTTATGGAAATATAACAATATCAA
Source organism: Dryomyza anilis (assembly GCA_951804985.1). NCBI lineage: Eukaryota > Metazoa > Arthropoda > Insecta > Diptera > Dryomyzidae > Dryomyza > Dryomyza anilis. The sequence continues at coordinate 26,340,255 of OX638133.1, forward strand.
GAATATAGATTTTATTTTGAATATAATAATATCGTCACTATCATGACAAAGGGGCGAATGTGCAATTTTTGACATTTGCGTTTTTTTTACATTTTCGAATGTAGTTTTTCCTCAAGTATACTGTGCTAAAATCGCGTGTCGTTTTGTTGGATATATCTAGCCTCAAAAGTCAAAACCAAAAGGGCGAATTTGAAAAATTGAAAATCTTGTCATGCCGAAAGGGCGAATATTTCCTTTTTCGCCATAACTATTTATTGGTACGAGATAAAATAGTAGTGTGAAGGCATTTATTATTTGTTTTTAAAGCACCTATCGATCTGAATCATTAATTAAAAATATTTTGTCAAACATTAATTTGCTATTTGTTATATTCAGGAAAAAATGTTTGGCAAAATATTTTTAAATAATGATGCAGTTCGATATGTGCTTTAAAAACAAACAATAAATGCCTTCACACTACTATTTTAGTTATGGCGAAAAAGGAAAGATTCGCCCTTTTGGCAAGACAAGATTTTCAATTTTTCGAATTTTTGTTATTTGCAAGAAAATATTTTTAATTAATGATGCAGATCGATAAGTGCTTTAAAAACAAACAATAAATGCCTTTACACCACTATTTTATCTCGTACCAATAAATAGTTATGGCGAAAAAGGAAAGATTCGCCCTTTTGGCATGACAAGATTTTCAATTTTTCCAATTTCATCGTTTTTTTGCAATAACTTTTTATTCGTGCAAGATAAAATCGTAGTTCAAAGGTATTAATTGTCTGTTTTTAAAGCACCTATCGATTGGTATCATTATTTAAATTTGCCAAAAAAATTTCCTTCAAATAACAAATGGCAAATTAATGTTTGGCGAAATATTTTTAAATAATGATGCACATTCGCCCCTTTGGCATGACAGTGACGATATCAAGAATATAGATTTCATTTTGAAAATTGGAATATAGGAAATTAGAATAGACTGGCATTCTTCTGGAATATTTCTGGTATTCCTCTGGAATATTCAAACACACAGTTAAATAAAACAAATTATAATATTTCAATTACTATTTTTACCGATCTGTCGATGAAGAACAAGAAAGCAGATGAACAAGAATCAGACTACCATTGCTGGTTCTCGTGCTTGCATTAACACATATCTATTTGACGGGGAAACTAAATTATTTTTTTCAAAAACACAAAATTAAATTCTTTTTTAACAAATCATTTGTTCCCATTATTAAAAAGTATTACATTAATATTACTTCTATAATAACTCTAAACATATACAAATAAATTTTCAACAAAAAAAAAATTAAATCTCATATTTCATATTTCTTTTACCATCGCATTGATTATGCCCCACGGCCTAATTATAGTATTTACCATTATAACCTTTAGCACAAATCTCAGTAATTATATATAATTTAAGTAACATACTTTTTAAAGTATTTCTTTTTTTTTTATCTCTATTACTTTTCCCTCAACTAGTTGAAAATTATGCATCTAACAAATAGCACTTCTTTTACAGTTTGTTCTTCTTTTTTTTCTACTATTTCAGACTATTTCTCTCAATTATAAAATCTGCAAATTATTACTTCATCTTCTTTGCGTGCGTCTTCATTTGTGGTGGCTGCATTCGAGCTCAACTTAATTTAATTTTTTTTTAGTTCTACTTTAATCTTTCGCATCATCATAAATTATTTTATTCCGTTACATTCATTTTAATTCTTTTGTTTTTATTTTTTACTGCTAATTTTTTTTTTCTTATTCTTTAATTTAACTGAGTTCTGGACGATGATGTTGATTTTTTTCATTGCGACCTTTTTTTTTGAGTCATTTTTTTCTTGTGCTGTCAAAACTTTTACACAAATTATGATTTTCCAGACTTTCTTTATTTCATACAGTCTCTGTTTCAGTCTCGGTTGGTGTTCCAGTTTTTTGCGTGCGCTGAACTCAATTTTTGAACTCGGAGTTCAATGGAATATGGGGGCGAGTGTGGTTTGTGTTATGGGATTATGGGATAAGCAGCGCGATCTACATTGGGCGCCAATCAAGTTTAATTGAATCAATGCAAGGCAATTAAGGAAATCTAAACTCTTAGATTTTAATCTTCAAATATTATAATATTGTCTGATGTTGAACTGACTTCCGCCTTTAACAGCTGACACTATAGAGGTCTTTTAACTTTTTAAAATTTATTGTTTTATATAATTTATTTTTTCAAATTGTATTTCATATTAATTTATTATCAAAAAAGTTAATTTAAATGCAAATTTTGTTATTTAGCCGTTTGTCTTTTTCGCAAAAAACCGTTAATATTTGTGTCTTTTTGTAATTATTTATATACTACAAAGCTGCAGGTAGTTTAACCTTATTTTAAATTTATATTTTATTTAATTTTGCCATTTGTTTGTAGCAGCGAAATATCGTTTAACCTAAAATTGCTTTTTGCCGCTACATTTCAAAGTGTTATTTTTCAATTATTGTACATTTTCTATTTATTTTTTATAATTAATATTTTACGTTTAAGTCACTTACTCATTTCTGCGTCATTAATTAACTTAAAAATTATTTTTTACTGTTTCTTGTTTGTTTTAAGCTACTTCTCTGCATTGACACTTTCTTTCAAGTCAACAGTGTTTTATTGATTGTCGATTTTGTTTTTCAATATTGGCTGCTGACAGCTTTTTGCCATTGTTGCCAACGTTGAAATAATTACGCATGGCTCGTGCTGACGTCTGACAGTTGGCTGAAAAATCCCCAAGTAAATTTAGCAAATTAATTAAGCAATCATTAAGATTTATTTAGAAAATGGTCTAGACAATGAATTTTTTATAAATATTTTTTTTTAAGTTAATGGTTTATAAATGAAATAAAATATATAAAAATAAAAAAAAAAAAAATGAAAATAAATAAAATGAAAATACTAAAAAAATAAAAACAATAAAAAAATAAAATGAAATAAAAATAACAATAATCAAATAATCAAGAAATAAATTAAAAGTAACAATAAAAAAGAAAATTAATAGAAAATTAAATTAATAATTAAATAAAATAAAAACAAATATAACTAAATATCAAATAAAATAAAAATAGATTAAAAAAAATTAAAACAAATTTATAAATTAAATAAAAATTGAAAAATATAAATAAAAATAAAATATAAATATAATAAAACAAAGTAAAAATAAAAAAAATAAAATAAAATTATGAAATTAAAAATAAAATAAAAATGAAAAAAAAATAAAAATGAAAATTAAAATAAAATAAAATGAAATAAAAATAAAATGAAATAAAAATAAAATGAAATAAAAATAAAATGAAATGAAATAAATTAAAAAAATGGAAAAAAAATTATTAAAAAAATTAAAAAATAAAAATGAAATAAAATTAAAATAAAATAGATATAAAATAAAAATATAATACAATTAAAATAAAATAAATGAATAAAATAAAAATTCAATAAATATAAAATAAATAAAAAATAAGTTATTAAATAATAACTAAATTTAAATAAAAATGAAAACAAATAAAATTAGTCATAAAATAAAATAAAAATAGATAAAAAAAATAAAATTAAGATAAAGTGGTAATAAAATATAAAATGGAAGAAAAATAAAATAAAAATAAATAAAACAAAAATAAAATAAAACAAAAATAAAATAAAACAAAAAGAATATAATAATTTAAATAAAATAAAAATTTAAAATAAAAACAAAAATATAATAAATGAAAAAATAATATTAAAATAAAATATAAATAATTTTACTATTATGAAAAAAAAAATGTTTTTTAAAAAAAATATATATGAGTGATTTTTTGTCAAATAGGAATATTCTACAACCTAGGCAGTCTCGCCAATCGTTATGTTATTCTGATTACGGATACTATTTTGTATAAGAATAAAATTGAAAATAAAATTAAGATAAAGTGGTATTAAAATATAAAATTGAAGAAAAATAAAATAAAAATAAATAAAACAAAAATAAAATAAAAGAAAAATAAAATAAAACAAAATAAAATAAAAAGAAAATAATAATTTAAATAAAATAAAAATTTAAAATAAAAACAAAAATAAAATAAATGAAAAAATTATATTAAAATAAAATAAAAATAATTTTACTATTCGGCATTCTAGGCAGTCTCGCCAATCGTTATGTAATTCTGATTACGGATACTATTTATGTATAAGAATAAAATTGAAAATTAAATTAAGATAAGTGGTAATAAAATATTAAATTGAAGAAAAATAAAATAAAACAAAACAAAAATATAATAAAACAAAAAAAAATAATAATAAAAATAAAATAAAAATTTAAAATAAAAACAAAAATAAAATAAATGAAAAAATAATATTAAAATAAAATAAAAATAATTTTACTATTATGAAAAAAAAAAATGAAAAAAAAAAAAAATTAGAAAAAATATATATGGGTGATTTTTTGTCAAATAGAAAAATTCGGCATGCTAGGCAGTCTCGCCAATCGTTATGTTATTCTGGTTACGGATACTACTTATGTACAGGAATAAAAATACAAAATTTTAGAACCTTACGTTCGGTATTTTCTGACTTAAGTGGCTCTAACTCCTAAACAAAGCCAAAACGCGGATTCAAATAAATCGGAATCGGCCCGGTGGATTTTAAAAATCGAAGGCTTTTCTAAAAGGCTGAACAAATATTCTTGATGTTTTTTTTTTGAATTTTTCGAAAAAATTACCTTGAAAAATTTTGGGGTGAATTCAAAATGTGGAATTTCGTAAAACGTCATTTCCAAAAAAGTCATCAAGGAGGTTTGTTTAGTTTAGCCTAAACTCGGATTTTTAAAATCCACCGGGCCATTACCGTTTTATTTGAATCGTGTTTTACGAAACTCCACTTAATGCGTATTTTTGAGTTGGCCCCAAATATTTTCAAGGTCGTTTTTTTAAATCAAAAAAAGGCATCAAGGAGATTTGTTAAGCCTTTTAGAAGTGCCTTGGATGTTTAAAATCCACCGTGCCATTACCGTCCTGTTTGAAACCGCGTTTTACTATATTTCACTGAATGCATATTTTTGAATTCGTCCCAAAAATTTTCGTGGATATTTTTTTCCAAAAAAGGCAGCAAAGATATATAAAATTTTTTTTTAAATCGATGGTGCTACATAAGTCGGAAAATATGGAACGTTTTGTAATAACATTTTTGTTTTTTTTGTTTCTATACATAAGTAGTATCCAAAACCAAAATATCATAACAATTGGCGATATCAACTTGCGGACGAATAATATCAATTATTCTTATTTGAGATAAAGTTACCCATTTATAAATATAAAATAATAAATAATGAAAAGAAATATTGAAAAATAAATACAATAAAAATTAAAAAAAATAAAAATAAAACAATGATAAAAATAAAATATATATAAAAAACTAAATCATATTAAACTAAAATGAAATTGAAACATTAATATTTAGTTCAGTATGATATTTTTAACTGATCGGGATTACCTTCAGTTTGTTTTAGAACAAGTTTCTTCGTAATAAAAAAAAATTAAAAAAAAAAATTGAGAAAAGTAATAATAAAAATAAAAATAAAATGTATATATATATATATATATATATATATATATATAAAACTTTTAACAAAAATCAATACTATATCAAACAATACTATGTCAAAATATCTAGGTAAATATAGACATTTTTACCCAGATATAACTTTTAATGTTTTTGCAAATCACTCCTTTAATACTCAGATTAAAGACAAATGTATATATTCGATTTTAATATTAAATTTTCTTTTGAAATGCTAATTTTAATCAATATTATTTTGTAGTCCTCTTATTATTTATAAGAATTCCAGAAGATCCATTAAAAATTTTAGTTTTCTGCATTCTGTGGGTCAAATTTACTAGAGTTTATTTTAAAATATTATATGAACTATTCTGTATAAAATACAAAAAAAAAAAATTCAAACCGAAAATTCAAATGTTAAAAGAGCTCAAAATATATACAAAAACAAAATAATATCCATTGTTGATTTTACGTAATAACTCATACACTTTACGAATTATTCAAAAAGAAGGATTATATATTAGAACTAGCTGGACTGGTGCCAAGATTTAGTGAATTAAATGATATGGAGCGATTTTATTGATATAAAAAACATTTTTATTATTTATATCAGGGGCCTGCTTGGCTGTGGAAGTTTTTTTTATTGGATTTATAAATGTAGTAACCAAATAATAAATCTCCGCCAAAACAACTTTTCTCAAAGACAATTTTTTCTCAGACTGCCCCGTAAAATTCTTCCCCATAGAACGCTTTCCCGTAGAATTCTTCTCGGTAGAAATCTTCCCGTAGAACTCATCCCGGTAGAATTGTTCCCGGTAGAATTCTTTCCCGTAGAATTCTTCCCCGTAGTGTTTTAATGTGGTGAGTTTCAGTGTGGTGAATTTAGGTGTGGTGAATTTTGGTGTGGTGAGTTTAAGTGTGATAAGTTTTAGTGTGGTAAGTTTTAGTGTGGTGAGTTTTAGTGTGGTGAGTTTTAGTGTGGTGAGTTTTAGTGTGGTGAGTTTCATTATGGTGAGTTTTAATGTGGTGTGGTTGCTTTTGTATATTCTTTTTTGTATTTGAGTTTTTTGGATCATCTCTTTAGCTTGTGTTTGTGCTGAGTTATGTCGTTTGGAATGTTTAGGTTGTATAGGATGTACCACGCCCCTTTATCCAATCTCTCCCATATATAGCCTATGACACCCTCCGACCCTCCGGACTCCATAGTATCCTGTTACAAAATTTCAGTTAAATCGGTTCAGCGGTTTAGACGTGATGCTGGAACAAACAGACAGACAGACAGACCGACAGGCGGACCAAGAGTTTTATATATATACCCTGCAGTGTAAAGGACTAGTTGTAAACTAGTATTGGTCTAGTTCTCCGTAGACACTAAACTAGCCCGAATTCGACCCCATTTTCATACAATGAACTGTAATTTTTTCAATGCTCATGTCCTACGATGAGTCAATTGTCCCTTCTTGCATTACATTTAAGTAGTTTTTAAACTAGTTTCTTGTAAGCAGTCTATAGACTAATTGTTTACAGTCAGTCTATAAACTAGTTCTTTTAATCCGACTTTAAATTGGTTACTATTTACCAATTGGAACACTAGAGCTGTAAGGTGTTGGACGACAATTGATATAGTCAAGCGCATTAAGATCTAACAGTTTTGCTCTCTAGGTCATGTGGGACGAATGGATGAAATTGCTCCAGTCAAGAAATGTCTTGAAATGAGACTTGATGGTGGACTGCGTAGGAAGGGAGACTGGTCGGCTTTTTATCAAGGCACGGTATTAAGGCCCTTTCAAATATTTAACAAATGCCTTTCAAATAGGTTGTTTGTTAAATTTTATGAGCTTATGGCGGTAAGAAATAAAACAAATCACACGATGGAACCAACCACAAAATTAAAATGAATGATTTTTCCCACAAAATAAATAAATGAAATATAATTTGTATTTCACAATTCATTTTGTTTTTGACAATTTTGACACGTTCCTTTACGATACAATTTTTTTTAACTGGTTTTCTCTGCGTCCATTTTAACTAGTTACTAATCTAGAAACATGTTACTAAACTAAATACTACATATTTATGCTACTAGTTTAAATTTCACTGCAAGGGTATAGATATTAAAGTTCAACGGAATATCATACTTGAATCACAGATAATATTTTTTTCCAGTGCAGTTTTATTGAACAATTTATAATTCAAAATATAAATGATAATATATAAAGTTAAAAAAACTGCAAATAAAAAAATTATAATAAAAACTAAAAATTAAAATTTATAAAAGATAAGTTTTTCAATTCAATGCATTTTACATTAGTAATCACTTGCATGCCCTCACTTTAAATGGCTACCATGTCCTTCTCAACATTTAATCGAATTTCGCAAATTTTTAATTATTTAAAGTATGGAAAAAAACAACTACGAAAATTATAAAACAGACGTCAAGAGTTTTCAACATTTTGGCTTCCTTACTTGAGTCGTCGTCTGTTGAAATGCGCAAGTAAAATAGTTGAGTTACAGCAATAACATTGAAAACAAAAAAAAAAAATATTAAAAATTTACAACAACACAATTACTCTAGTGCTGGAGAGTCAGCCAACCGTTTTTTGTGGGGCCACAACGTACCGGCAACCGGTACGAATTGACCGCATTTGACCGCGGACGAACGAACGGACAGACGAACAGACAGACATACAGTCTGATGCGTGCATAAGTGACTGCATTACATTGCAAAAACAATATAACAGATCTGTCATTAACAACTACAATAATAATTGAATAATTTTATTTATATAGGGGACAAGTTCAAAAAATCTCAAAATTTTCCACTTTCATATCATTTTTTGAAATTTGTTTCAAATAGTCTTTATAAATGTAGTGTTTATAAATAAATTGATAATTTTTCAATGTGTAGCCGCGTTGGCACAGTCGGTTAGTGCGTTCGTCTACCACGCGAAATGTTGCGGGTTCAAACCTATGTAATAGATACATCAAAAAAAAATCTTTTCTATATGCCGCTACCTCTCGATGGATAATCCATTTCTGTACAAATAGTACATACAGTTTACAAGGCGAAGAGACTCGGACTAGGTTTACGAACAGCTGAAATGGTGAGGGAGGCTTGACCTAGGTTTTACAGATCAGGTTTTTTGTATTAGTTTTCTATATGCTGCTACCTCTTGATGGATAATGCATTTGAGTACAAATAACACGTAGAGTTTAAATGGCGAAGAGACGCAGGCTAGGTTTACGAACAGCTGAAATGTTGAGGGAGGCTTGACCCTGGTTCTACAGATCAGGTTTTCTGTATTAGTTTTCTAAATGCTGCTAACTCTCGATGTATAATCCATTTGAGTACAAATAACACGTTGTGTTTAAATGGCGAAGAGATTCGGGCTAGGTTTACGAACAGCTGAAATGGTGAGGGAGGCTTGACCTAGGTTGTACAGATCATGTTTTCTGAATTAGTTTTCTATATGCTGCTATCTCTTGATAGATAATCCATTTGAGTACAAATAACACATAGGGATTAAATGGCGAAGAGACTCGGACTAGTTTTACGAATAGCTGAAATGTTGAGAGAGGCTTGACCTAGGTTCTACAGATCAGGTTTTCTGTATAAGTTTTCTAAATGCTGCTACCTCTCGATGGATAATCCATTGGAGTGCAAATAACACGTAGAGTTTAAATGGCGAAGAGACGCAGGCAGGTTTACGAACAGCTGAAATAGTTTTCTATATGCTGCTACCTTTTGATGAATCCATTTGAGTACAAATAACACGTAGAGTTTAAATGGCGACGAGACGCGGACTAGGTTTACGAACAGCTGAAATGATGAGGGAGGCTTGACCAAGGTTCTACAGATCAGGTTTTCTGTATTAGTTTCTAAATGCTGCTACCTCTCGATGGATAATCCATTTCAGTACAAATAACACGTTGTGTTTAAATGGCGAACAGATTCGGGCTAGGTTTACGAACAGCTGAAATGGTGAGGGAGGCTTGAACTAGATTGTACAGATCATGTTTTCTGTATTAGTTTTCTATATGCTGCTACCTCTCGATGGATAATCCGTTTCAGTACAAATAATACGTACAGTTTAAATGGCGAAGAGACTCGAACTACGTTTACGAACAGCTGAAATGGTGAGGGAGGTTCAACCTATGTTCTACAGATCAGATTTTTTGTATTAGTTTTCTATATGCTGCTAACTCTCGATGGATAATCCATTTGAGTACAAATAACACGTAGAGTTTAAATGGCGAAGAGACTCGGACTAGGTTTACGAACAGCTGAAATGGTGAGAGAGCCTTGAACTAGGTTCTGCAGATAAGGTTTTCTGTATTAGATTCATTCAGGATTAAGACAGAATACAATTGGTAGCGACGTCTTATCGTAACATGATCAACGACAGGTTACGTAGAATAGCAAATGTTTACGAACAGCTGAAATGGTGAGGGAGGCTAGGTTCTACAGATAAGTTTTTCTGTATTAGTTTCTAAATGCTGCTACCTCTCGATGGATAATCCATTTGAGTACAAATAACACGTAGAGTTTAAATGGCGCAGAGACTCGGACTAGTTTTACGAACAGCTGAAATGGTGAGGGAGGCTTGACCTAGGTTCTACAGATCGGGTTTTCTGTAATTATTTTATAAATGCTGCTACCTCTCGATGGATAATCCATTTGAGTACAAATAACACGTAGGGTTTAAATGGCGAAGAGACGCAGGCTAGGTTTACAAACAGCTGAAATGGTGAGGGAGGTTTGACCCTGGTTCTACAGATCGGGTTTTCTGTATTAGTTTTCTATATGCTGCTATCTCTCGATGAATAATCCATTTAAGTACAAATAACACGTAGAGTTTAAATGGCGAAGAGACTCAGACTAGGTTTACGAACAGCTGAAATTGTGAGGGAGGCTTGACCTAGGTTCTACAGATCAGGTTTTCTGTATTAGTTTTCTATATGCCTCTACCTCTCGATGGATTGAGTACAAATAACACGTAGAGTTTAAATGGCGAAGAGACGCAGGCTAGGTTTACGAATTTCTGAAATGGTGAGGGAGGCTTGACCCTGGTTCTACAGATCAGGTTTTCTGTATTAGTTTTCTATATGCTGCTACCTCTCGATGGATAATCCATTTAAATACAAATAACACGTAGAGTTTAAATGGCGAAGAAACTCAGACTAGGTTTACGAACAGCTGAAATGGTGAGGGAGGCTAGGTTCTACAGATAAAGGTTTTCTGTATTAGATTCATTCGTGTGGATTTCGTGGGTCAGCCCTGATCAGGATTAAGACATAATACAATTGGTAGCGACGTTTTATCGTAACCTGATCAATGACAGGTTACGAAGAATAGCAAATGTTTTCATTAAATTAATGAATTTCATTGCTGGATTGATTAATGCATGCAATTAATATCGGTTGCTATATTAACGTCGATTATTTTTTCTGTGTATAAACTTTGTTACATTTATATGTTGCATTGAGGTAACATTTCTTTATACTTTCCTTATTCAGTGTGGGTTAAATTTTTTTTAACAAACTTTACAAACTTAATTTATGTCATATTTTATATTTTTAATGTTGCTGTCGTTAAATAGAGCCACAAATATGGTTTTGTAATTTTTGTGCCTTTTGTGCTCTCACGCACGGCAAATGAGTTGCTGACTCGCAGAGTCGTCACTAATTGCAAACGCAATAACTGTTGCAAGTGGCGAAACGGGCTCGAGTGCATGACATTAACCCTTGCGTGACTCAGTTTTTTAATATTTAGTTTTTAAATTACTTTCGCACAAAGGATGCCAACAATATAAGCGGTTGTTTGAGGCGATTAAATGCACTGTATCAACTGTCCGTACAGACGGTAAATTAATGAACAAAGCAGATAACGCACAAAGAGGAGCGACCTTGAGAAGAACCGCACAGAATGAACTTAAAATAAATAATATAACAAATATAACCAGGCAAAAAACCAGACAAAAAAGATTTATTGAACATGTGTCAATAATAAATTCTAGAAATAAATAAATTTTAAAACATCGCATTTATATTACTAGGAAAGGAAATAATAAAAGAAATAATGAAAGAAAAATGTTCGATATTTTTCTTACATTTAACGTTATTCGAGGTAGCCTATAGTAGCAATTTTAATTCCTTTATATGTGTTCCGAAATATAAATACAGCGCCTTCCAGAAGTTGAATTTTAGTTTTTAAAGTTAATTTAAGTGGCACAATATGTAGTCCTATGAATAATGTTTGATTTGAAAAACATGATTTTAAAATAATACTAATTTAATAATTTAGTAAAAATTTTATTTAATTAAAAATATATTCATTTAGATTATGTATTATTCATTTTTTTGTGACTTTTCACACCAAGACTACTATAAAATTGAGTATGCTGTTAAAAACAGCACCCTCGATTTATATAGAAATGATTTATAAAATAGCAATACATAAAAACGTACTGAGTAGATTAAGTTCACTGAAAAATGGTTGCACCTATTTTGAAAGATGGTTTTGATTCAATAATAATATCAGATTATAACCTTAATCATTACACAAAAAACAGAATTAAATAAACATATATCCAAAACCAATAGATTAAGTTTTTTATAATAATAATAGTTTGGCACTACATTCTTATAAGAACTTAGGCCGAGCTCTCTCACCATTTTGAGCTGTGCGTGTTCTATTTGTACACAAAGTGGTGGGACCTACAGTTTATTGCCGAATCCAAACGGCGGGTGAGAGCATTTCATAGGCACTGTTTTACTCTCATAGGTTTGCCATTTACTGCCGAGAGGTAGCGCGGTATAGAAAAATGTTCCTATGAAAAGATGTTGTTAGCCCCAGTCCAGACTTGAACCGGGGACCTTTCGGCTCGCAGTTCAACGCACTAACGCGGCTCAAAATTAAGTTTTTACCGATATAAAACAAAAACAAAAACAATAAATTTTCAATATATTTTAATTTTTACCGTGTTAAAATTGACTGTTTAAATCCAAAACTCGCGATTTTTACTTTAAAATGTTGTTTCGATTTCAAAACTCTCACTCTTTGCTTTTTAGGTATGCTTTACACAAAAAATCTATCAAAAACCAGTATTCATCATATTGAATTAAAATCGTATTTTTTAAACGTTTTTTCATTTTCAATATTTTTTAACATCAAATTTCAAACTAAAATTTACACAGAAAATTAAAGTTATATGTATAATTAAATATATTTAAAAAAAAAAAAATTCGAAATGTTTTTTTTTCTTTTTCGAAAATATATTTTTTTGAATACATTTTTTATATAAAATTTGTACAACACTTTTTTTCGAATTATTTTCTAAAAATTGAAAAATTCGTAAAATAGTATTATATTCATAAATATTATGAACAAATTCATCAATATGACGATTCAAATTCATTGTATTAAATATTTCTTTCTTCACTATGATGTTCGATAAATTGAATAATTTCATATATATATAATGAATGCATTCATTAAAATGTCATTTTATGAACGGTGGTATCAATATGATGAATCTGGTAGTTGGTGAAAAAATTCATAATATATATGAATAAATTCATCATATTGAAGAATATTTTTTTCTTTGCTCATTAATGTATTTATAATTCTTATAAGTTTTATAACATTTAATTTATAATTATGCCAAAACTATATTTATCATATTAATGGACTAGTGTAAGTCATATTGCTGAATTTTGTTCATCAAACCATATTTATTTAAATATCATAAATCCTATAAGAATTATAAATACATAAATGTGAGATAAATTGTAAATGGAGATAAATTTTGGTTTGATAAACATTAAAAAAATACGATTTAGTTCAGTGAATGAAATCATCAATATGATGAATACTGGTTGTTGGTAGTTTGTTTTTTGTGTGTTCAGTTCCAAAATTATCACTTCTTGCTTTTTAAATGCTACCTGATTCTAAAACTCTCGCTCTTTGCGTCTTGAATGCTGCCTCGCACAGAAATAAAAATCATCAATATGTTGAATTTATTCATAAATATTATGAATTTTTTCGCCAACTACCATATTTACCACCGATTATTAAATGACGCATTGATGTATGTATTCATTATATATATATATATATATATATATATATATATATATATATATATATATATATATATATATATATATATATATATATATATATATATATATATAAAAAAACTTATTCTTATAAACGAACATCATAGTGAAGATCGAAATATTCAATACAATGAATTTATTCGTCATATTGATGAATCATAATATCTATGAATAACTTAAAATATTTTTGTAAATTGTTTCTATTATTCAATATGATGAATATTGTTGAAAAAAAAATTGTTTTTAGAAAATAATTCGAAAAAATGTACTTAAAAAAAATTTAAAAACCATGTTGTTGGAAAAATAAATGTTAATAAAAAAATTTTATCCGAAAAAAAAATTCTATGAATAATGTAAAATATTTTTGTAAATTGTTCATTATATTTACGAATATATGAATATTGTTGAAACATTTTTTTTAAACATATTAATATATTTAATTTTTTTTTACGAATTAAAAAATGTTTTTAGAAAATAATTTGAAAAAATTGTACTTAAAAAAATATTTTAAAAAACATGTGGTTGGAAAAACAAATGTTGTCCGAAAAAAAATTAATTTAAAAAAAAAAAAAATTTTTTTGTTCAAAAAAAAAAAAATGTTCAACATTTTTTTTTTCTAGAAAAAAAAATGAAAAACTTTTTTTTTTTAATTTTAATATTATATTATATAAAAATAATTGGGTACTGAGAAGTATGACAAAAATAAACGAAAACTAAATATTTTGATTAAAATTTGGTTTGATGAACAGCATTCTTCAATATGATGAACATTTATGTGGTATCCTGTGCATTTTTTTATTATTGTGATGTAACGTATTCTTCGCATACAGTTCATCTTATTGAAGAACACTTTTTCGACAGTTATCAAGCGTTCATAATTTTTATGATCGCATTCATAACATTGATGTCGTTATATGTACTGAGAAGTATGGCAAAAAATAAACGAAAACTAAATATTTTGATTAAAATTTGGTTTGATGAACAGCATTCTTCAATATGATGTACATTTATGTGGTATCCTCTGCATTTTTTCATTATTGTGATGAACCGTATTCTTCGCATACAGTTCATCTTATTGAAGAACACTTTTTCGACAGTTACCAAGCGTTCATAATTTTTATGATCGCCGTCATAACATTGATGTCGTTAGTCATTAATATTATGCATGGATCTTCAATACAATGAATCATGGTTTAAAGAACGTTATTGATCAATTTAGCGAGGTATTTAGCTGTTGACAGATGAAAAAATGAACATTATCAACGAACTTTTTTTGATTCGTGCACCCACAGTATCTTGGTCACAGTGGTGACACAAATATATAACATTTTGAGGTGATATACTACTGCTCTAATCAATATGGTGAAATGCTAAATACGATTATGCGAAGTTTAATACCGCCTTTTATGCTATTACCGAAAACCGAAGAACAAATTAATAATACTTGCTCTGATTCCATAAATTGATAAAAATATTTACAAAATTGGTATAAAGTAAAACAATAAAAAAACAATTTATAATTAATATTAATAACTCATTCAACCTACACACAACTAATTGTCAAACACGCATAATCAGAAATATAACAATTTGACTTCATTGAACTTATCTAATGACAAAATTAAATGAAAAATACTATATTTTTTCATTAGCACACTGGCTCATGCATGACGACGTTCTGATTGAGACCCCGACCTAGTCGCCTGTAGAACGATCGACCGACTAATCGCCCGCCTGTCAGAGCGCATCAGCAACATCAGTAAGCGTCATTGTTTTTCCGTGAGCTGTGATCATAGTTGTGACTTTTGTTTTTGTGATCGATTATATATATATAATTTTTCACAATTACATGAGAAATGCACCACAGCGTTTTACAGAAACAAACATATGTTTTGTTTGTTGCTGTCATCGTCATTATCGTTTTTCTAACTAGGTCACCATGGTAATTCCCTTTTAGAAGATTTCAGGGTTAATCGATACCTTGTGATGTATTCATAATGATTTCATATTTTCATATGAACGATTTTTTATCAATGTCCGTTCATTATATTAATTTATGTATTCAGATGCGCACCGGAACGATGCATTTTGAAATTGCAAACTTCACTAAATATTTTTACAGCTGTATGTTATTCGTAACCTTAACAGCTTCTGAATAATATTATTGCTATCTGGTCACCCTAGTGTAGAATGAAATAATCTTTCATTTTTGCAGCCACTTTATTCTAGTTGAAAACTGATACGTTAAATGACACTATAACTACAAAATAATCATCATATTAAAGAATTTCGTTCTTCGAACCATAAATATTGAAGAACGATTCATATTATTGATAACTGCAAAACATCTATTTTATGAATCATTATCAATTTGATGAATGACCGAAAAAGTGTTCTCAATATGATGAAGTGTATGTGAAAAATACGTTTCATCATATTAATGAACAAATACATAAAATTAATATATATGTACTTCATATTGAAGAATGTTGTTTATCAACTAAAAATTTCAATAATTTTCTGTCATATTTCGCAGTTCTACACAAAAAAATACTTCAATATGATGAATTTATTATAAATATTATGAATTTCTTCACCAACTACCAGATTCATCATATTTGATACCATCGTCCATTAAATGACATATTAATGTATGCATTCATTATATATATGAACAAAGTATTCAATACAATGAATTTGAATTGTCATATTGATGAAATTTGTTCATAATATTTTTTTCAAAAAAAAAAAAATTATTAAATAATTTGAAAAAAGTGTTATAAAAATTATATTTAAAAATAACAGTAAAAAACTTTAAAAAAAATTATCAAAAAAAAAAAATTACGGACAAAAAAATTGTTCCGAAAAAAAAATTATCAAAACATTTTTTTTTTTTAAATTTCGAAAAAAAAAAAATTTAGAAAAAAAAAATTTTTTTTTCGAAAAAAAAATTAAAAAAAAATCGAAAAAAAAAGTTTTTTTCAAAAATATATTTTTTATAAATACAACTTTTTAGTAATAAAAAGATGTAATTATAATAAATATATTATAAAATATTTTACTAATTTATGCATGTCGAGCAAGCAGAAATAACAAGAAAAAATAAATATTTTGATTGAAATTTTGTTTAATGAACAGCATTCTTCATTATGAAGAACATATATGTTGTATTTTATGTTCATGTTTCATTAATATGATGTAACGTTTTATCATGTTGTATTTTATGTATTTGCTCATTAATATGATGTAACGTTTTCTTCAAGTTGTATTTTATGTATTTGTTCATTAATATGATGAAACGTATTCTTCACATACAGTTCATCATATTGAAGAACACTTTTTCGACAGTTACCAAGTGTTCATCATATTTATGATAACATGCATAACATTGATGGCGTTAGTCATTAATATTATGAATGATTCTTCAATACAATAAATCATGGTTTGAAGAACGGAATTCATCAATATGATGTACATATTTTTTTCTGTATATCCAACTTTATTTGATTTAAAAGACAATTGCAATGGTATTTGCATAACTCCATTAATATGCTTATTTTCCATTAAAAACTTGACAAAATCTTTACAAATATCCAAACTTTTTATTTTCTATCTTAACTACAAAATAAAATTCCTCGAAAAACATATTCCATTGATGTTCTGAAAATGTAAGTGACATTTCTCTCATATATAATTTAGTATATTTCTTGATTGCAGATGATTTTGTGTGAAATTATATATTTGAAGTTTTTATTTATCTTAGCATTAATATGGTATATCACATTTTCGTTGTACTACCCCCTGAACTAAACATTATATTTTTAATAATTGTGCGAAAAATATAAATTCGAAGTTCTAATTACTCGTTTGCCATCGAAAACAATAACCAAATATAATTTTCTAAAAACATAACCCATTTAATTTCGTAGCCCACTTTCTGAAGACATTAAAACCAATTTTCGCAATTTATGCACTTAATTGAGCAAAATTTGAAATCGCACACAGAAAAAGTGGGTGAACTGTCACGAGTCAGACGGCACTAATAATAACAAAACTAAACTCAAAAATAAAATAAATAAAAAAAGGTTAAAAGCAACAATAACAACTTTCAATAAAACAGTTAGAGCTGCACTTAGCCACAGTGCAAAGCGGTTAAGTTCCTGTTAGTCGGTTTGGCAAATTTTGTGGGTCAGAAGATGTGGAAATTGTTGCAATATTAAGAACAACTACAGCAGAAGTAACAGCAATAGTAAAAAAAAAAATAAAAAATCATTCTATGCTGCATATTGCTGCTCTTTATACTTGTAGCAGCAACAGGTTTGGCTAACGGCAACTGCTGTTAACATCAATGTTCTTCTAATGGCTGCCGTTACAGTTGTTGCAGACAGCCCACGGCATGCAACAAAATAAATTTTAAAGTCTTTAATTTAGGCCTTCGATTGGAGAAGCGTGTTTGGATTTAAATTAAAAACAATTAATTTTAATTTATTGTTGCTAATTGATTGATTTATTTAGTTGATGCTATTGTGGAGTAAATCAATCAATTAATTAATAAAATTTTAAAATATAAAAATATTACTTTGTATTTCGAATTGATTTTAATTCTACTTTTATTTATACATATATAAATTTTAATTTAATGTGTCTGAATGTTTATACATTGAAAACAATTATGTTTTGACAACCAACTCATTGCACAATCAACATCGCAAAACATCGCATAACGTCAAATCACATCGCATTTTTAATACGTTTCTCATAACCAAAACCTTATAGGTTGTGGTATAGACTATAAGAAATATTAATCAAATTGGTGTGTGTCTATGGTCTTATATATTGCATCAACCGAATATGATAACTCTATACTGTAATTTGTATAAATATCTTTTAAATGAATAAATTTGGTTGTAAAGCAGCGAGCCCTGGTTTATAACCAAATTTGTTCGTCACCAATATTGCCCTATGCCCTGATTTATAACCGAAGATGTTCCTCACCAACATCTAGGGTCAGTTTTTGTCTAAAACCTTTACCCAACAAGCGCACTTTTATCGAAACATCTGATATTCTTGATATAAGATAATTGCACAAATGTATTTGAAGTTCCCTCTGCAAAATATTTACTACTTCATTCGATGGATGTAAAGCTATTGTCGGTATTTATGTCTTTCTTAAAAATACAACAAAAAATTGTAAAAAAAAAATGTTGTACGACAAAAACAACTCTCTCTACTGCGACTACACTTCACTGCAGTATTTGTTTCATTAGTGTCAAGTAGTGTCAAGACATTTTTTTTCAAGACATTTAACATGTTGAAAAACAAATGACACTACTCTCGCTGAAAATGCAACAAGTACAGTGAGTGAACGCCACGAGTGTGAAGACGAACATTGAAAACAATTGTCGCTCGGCATTCGACGAATGTAATATTGTTGTCGGTATTTATGTCTTTATTAAAAATATAACAAAAAAAAATTATTAAAAAAAAATGTTGTACGACAAAACCACACATTAGTCGAAAAGCAATTTATGCAACAATTTTTTTTGTTGAAAAAACTTATATAATAAGAAAATTTGTTTGATAAATAAAAACTTAATACAAAATGTTATAAGACTTTCTTATACCTATTCAATTTTTCTATATTTCAATATTTTAAATGAAAATTCCTTTGAGTAAGTAATACCGAGTACTCAGTGTCATAATCAGTTCATTTCAGTGTTTGAAGTTTTTTTGCACACCGTTATGGACTCTTCACTACAACTACGTTTTGTTTTTGTTTTGTCACTACTTGTTGAAATTTGGTTTAATGAACAATATTCTTCAATATGATGTACATATATTTAATTAAAATAAGATCAAAATAAAGTCAGCATTTCCAAATGTATTTTGCAAATTAATTTTTTAAAAAATTTAGTTGAGTTTAAAGTGTAATTAAACGTTTATTAGCTGAGTTTAGACAATGTGGTATTTGATAAGTACTCAGTGTCATAAGCAGTTCATTTCAGTGTTTGAAGTTTTTTTTGCACACCGTTATGGACTCTTCACTACAACTACGTTTTGTTTTTGTTTTGTTTTGACACTACTTGTTGAAATTTGATGAACAATATTCTTCAATATGATGTACATATATGTTGTATTTAATTAAAATAAGATCAAAATAAAGTCAGCATTTCAAATATATTTTACAAATTAATTTTTTAAAAAATTTAGTTGAGTTTAAAGTGTATTTAAACGTTTATTAGCTGAGTGTAGACAATGTGGTATTTGATAAATATATAATTTGTGTATAATTTGGCAAAAGCAAATGCGATTTACCAAAAGAGAAAATTTGATTTTACAATTTGACTTTAAATGAATGTCTGCCTAATTTCTGAGTTCATTGCGCTGGTTTTTACGATTGTTATAGAATTTTTACAGTTCAATAATATTATTAACGTAGTAAATAATCAATTATTAGTAGTTAATCATAAAATATAAACTATTAGTATAAAAATACAATGATTTTTAAACTTATTATTTAAACACAAATGATTTTTACGCGAATACGGTATATATTATTTAATGAGGGACCCAAAAATATGTAACCCTTGTTACATTTCAATAGTACTTCACAGTTCAATGTAATTGCATGGCATAAAATTGCAATTTGTTTGGTATAAATTAATAATTGGCATAACTATTTAAATTGTTTGTCAATAATGCGAAACTAAATCAGCAAGAAAATGTTTAAAGTATTCATTTTCGAAGTGTTATTTGCAAATCAACTTTAGAGACTGTTTGAAATGTCAAAACTTTGTATAATTTGGCTAAGTTGCTTGCTCATAATTTGCAGTGAGGCCTATAATCCATTCGACACGGAGAATATCAAAAAAGGATTTATTTTTGCGTAAGTAAAAATACTTAAACTAGTTGAATTAAATTTAATAAATCAGAAAATATTTAAATTTAAAGCGTAAAGACGCTGGCTGCCAAAATTCTATGGTTTATCAATGAAATTTTCGGTTTATTGTTTGGAATAAAATTCACAGAAAAGAAAACTTACAATTTCAAGGAATATGTTAAAAAATACGTTATTGGAAATGATGATTTCTTTCGTGTAAGAAATACATATTTTACTATAGACTATGGAAAAACGGTAAAGTATAGAATGGAAAATTATAATTGATATATAAAAAATTATATTAAAAAATTTGAATATTACAAATAGGTCGATTACTTTGAAGCGGTGCGTAGCTGTCGCAAAAGAGGTCTAGAATTAGCTACACTTAGGTCCGAGTCCGATTGGCTTACCGTTAAAAGACATCTGGATTACGAAAAGCGACAATCGTTTTGGTTGTCCGGCAATGATTTGACTAAACATGGCACCTGGATGCGTTTAAATACCAAGGAACCGCTTAAGTATTTTATTTGGCATCGCGGCGAACCAAATAATGTTAATAATCAGGAACATTGTATTATTTTGTTTTATTGGTGGCACTATAAAATGAACGATGTTTCGTGTAGTGCGAAATATAATTATATATGTGAGGTGCCACGAAATTAGAGAATGTTCAATTTATATTTTTACTATTTTTGGTTTAAGCACACACAAACGAATACCAAAAAGTGGATTAATGGTATAAGTAGGTATTGATTTAATAGTATGCAAAAATATAATTATTTTTCATATAAATTCAAAAATGATTTAATAGTATTTTGTTGTATTTATTAGTATTTTCTAATAAATACTATATAATTATGTATTATATATACTAGTTGTTATATTAAATAAACTATTAATTATATAGTATTTTTTCTGAATGTGTATGAATGTGAATTATTTCATTTAATATATTTTAGAATAAATGATACTTTCAGTCACTCAATGAATTTTTTATTGTTTTGTTGGTTGTGAATGGTGATTTATACAATATACATTTTTATTACTACAAAGTTTATTTCGCATGAATTTATAATAAACTGTTTTTTGTTTAAATTTTTAATGCTTTGTTTTTAAATACCATTTTATGTTATCAATGCTGCCGTGTAATGAATTTATAAAAACTTAATTTAAAACAAACACGAATTTGTTTTTTTTTTTTTTTTGTTTGTAACGGCATACAAAAGAACCGTTAATAGATGATAGAGTGATTTAAAATATTCAAATGAAGATTAATTGATGTGCTCTACACGCAGAAAAAATTGTCCTTTAATTACAGATGAATTTATCGCAAATACAAAGAGAGTGTTGCTTATATCAACAGAATAGTAATAGAATGTAAGAAATTTATTTCTTTATATTTAGAAAGCTTATTTCTTAATAGTCTATCTAAAATTACAATGTGAACAATAACGATATGCAATATTTGTTAATAAATATCAAAAATACTTTCAAATATTTGTTGATTTTACGTCATCCATTTTTCAAACTTTTTGTTGGTATTTTGAATTATGAAATCGGAGAAATACTTCTACACCATTTAAAAATGTAATTCAGAAAAGATCAATTGATATTCAGAAATACCATTTGAAATTCGGAAAACATCACTTGAAATTCAGAAATTCCATTTGAAGTTCAAAAGACACTAATTAAAATTTAGAAATTCTATTTGAAATTCAAAAGACAGCAAATGAAATTCAGAAATTCCATTTGAAATTCAGAAGACATCAATTGAAATTCAGAAATTACCATTTGAAATTCAAAAGACATCAATTGAAATTTATTAAAAATTTCCATTTCAAATTCAGAAATTTCCATTTTAAATTCAGTAATTTCCATTTTAAATTCAGAATTTTTCATTTGAAATTCAGAATTTTCAATTTGAAATTCAGAATTTTTCAATAAAAGAATGAAAATAGAATTCATCGTTAAAGCAAAAAAAAAAACACTTTATTTTATAATAACAAATGGTACTCAACTTCAGGAATTAAATTTCTTCATATTAAGAAAACGAATTTTGCAAATATGCAAATTACAATAGCTAATATTTGTGAATAAATCAAAATAAAATGGACAATTATTTGTTGATTTATCAATATAAAACTTTCCAAAAATATGCCGGGAATCTGCCACTCAAATGTCATAAATTGTATTACTCTGCCATACGCTTTCTAATAACATTCATTTAACTGTGTGTGTTTGCCGGAAATAATACTGAGAAATGACAGAAATTTTGTCTCCGACAGGCATGTTATCAAATTTGGTTAAATTTTAAAAGCAGATTTCCGGAATAATTTGGAAACGAATTTTTGTGTTTTTTTAAACTGAGTCGTGTCGCCAAAAATGTAGCCTAATAAGACAACATATCGTCACTGTAATGCCAAAGGGGCGAATGTGTAATTTTTGACATTTGCCTTTTTTTTAAATTTTGAATGTAATTTTTTCTCAAGTATACTGTGCCAAAATCGTGTGTGGTTTTGTTGGATATTTTTAGCCACAAAACCAAAAGAGCAAATTCGAAAAATTGAAAAATGTTATGCCAAAAGGGCGAATCATTTCGTTTTTTTGCCATAACTTTTTATTGGTATAAAATAAAATAGTGGTGTAAAAGCATTAATTGTTTGTTTTTAAAGCACCTATCGATCATCATCATTATTTAAAAATATTTTTTGAATTTTTATGGTGCTTTAAAATCAAACAATTAATGCCTTTACCTCATTATTTTATCTTGTACCAATAAAAAGTTATAGCAAAAAAACGAAAAGATTCGCCCCTTTTGACATGACAACATTTTCAATTTCTTCGTTTTTTTGCTATAACTCTTTATTGGTGCAAGATAAAATAGTGGTATAAAGGTATTAATTGTTTGTTTTTAAAGCACCTATCGATTGGCATCATTCGTTTTCCTGCAAATTAAAAAAATGGCAAATTAATGTTTGGCAAAATATTTTTTAATAATGATGCTAATCGAAGGTGCTTTAAGAGCAAACAATTAATGCCTCTACATTATTATTTTATCTTGCGCTAATAAAAAGTTATGGCATAAAAAACAAAAATATATTTTTAGCATATTTGGTAATCAGAAATCATGTAAATACTTCTTGAGTTGCAGAAGTTAAGTTCAAAGGAACGAAAAGAAATCCTCAAACTAATGAAGAATACTGATAGTTTTAGAATAATTAAGCAAATATTCACTAATTTTTAGTAATATGCAGGAATTATTGAAATTGTAACTCAGTTGAATACTTCTTAAGTTGAAGAAGTTATGTTAATAGGGGGAATGACTTCTTTTATTGAACAAAAAAAAAACCGTAAGTTATGAATGAGACAGTTGTTGTTATTTCCTTAAAATTGTAATTCAATTCTCCCTTTAAATTTCTGCATATTAAGAAAAACAATCTATATATATAAAAGAACAAGACCTGATTGACTGACTGACTGATCGATCAACGCCCAGACCAAACCCTTAAACCTAGAAACATGAAATTTGGACATGTTGTTCATCTCCCTACGTAGGCGCGCACTAATGTGGGATTTTTTGAAATTCGCCCCCTAAGGTACAAAAATGGGCGTGATAAACCTGAACTTTTAACTGCAAATATCTGTGTTAAGACAGCCACAGTCATGAAATTTGTCACAGTGATGTATATTGTCGTTGGTTATCATTTTCCCAAATGTGGACGGGATTGGACCACGAGGAGTGGCACCTCCCATATAACCAAAACATTAAAATTGCTATAACTCCTGAAGGGTAGAGTTATAAGAACCGAAACAAATGTTCATATTTAAAACTCCAATCGTCACGTAGAATGTGGACAGTATTGGACCACGAGCATCTCCCATATAACCAAAATAATAAAATTGCTATAACTCCTGTCACATTAGGAGTAGAGTTATTATGTGGACGGGATTGTACAAAGGGAGTAGCACGTGAACGGGAAAAAAATGGCGATGTATGCATGTACTAATTTTGCATTTACAAAAACTTAGCACGGGCAACGCTGTGAACGGGTCCAGCTAGTAACTTATATTTGCAAATTAATAACACAATTTAACACAAAAATTTCTTGAATTTGTGATATTCATTATACCCTACACCTGTGAGGTACAGGGTATATTAACTTTGTGCATATATTGTAACGCCCCTTAGGAGGCGTGTCCGGTATGGAAAAGTGTATATATTCTTGATCAGCATCACTACCTGAGTCCGTTTAGCCATGTCAGTCTGTCTGTCTGTCCGTCTTGCTGTCTTGCTGTCTTGCTGTCCGAATACAGAATAACTTGAGAAATACTGCTCAGAATGCGATGAAATTTCGTCTTAATATATTTTAGCCAAAAGTGGGAACTGAGTTTGAAAATGAGCCAAATCGGTCAACGGACACGTCCAGTATGTGGTCCAAAAATGGGCGTGATCCGCCCACCATTTTTTTTCATTATTTCCCGGGTTTTCATAGTTAAAATTTGATCCGTAAATTATTAAAATCAAATCTATGAAATATTAGCCTTTCAAAATTTTAAATATAGGCGTGGTCAGCCCAATTATATTTTTCATTTTTTTTTTAGTTTTTTATAATTTATATAATTTTTTTAATTTATGGGGATATAAGAAGTAAATTTCTGATATATGAATAATATTCTGAGGGTTAATATCCCCACCAAAGGTGTAGGGTATTCCATAGTCGGGCCCGACCGACTATAAAAATCCGCCCCATGTGACCTAACTTTCCCAACTCGTTATATTTATTATCAGTTGCTGTATAACTTCATATAGTACTCCGTATACCCTATAATTGATTCTAAATTTGTATTGTTTTTTCTTTGTGTAATTGCAGAAACTTTTATTCCATAAAATAGTTAAGATCTGTTCCAATTTTCATTATTTTGAAATTACACTTTTTTTATACTTTAAGAATTTCCGTTCAATCAACTCACGCATTTATTTAATCTGCGCCGCCTATAAACGAAAACCGTTAACGCGAGGTTAATAACCATTTAATTTACGATTATTTAAAAAAAATACGATAATAAATCGTTTAAAGCTACACATTTTATTTCCCAATTATTTCCCATCAAAAGCAGATAAGCACGCCAAATAAAAAAAGCAAACAAAAAAAAAAAATAATACATGTCACGTTTTTGTGACGTATGTCAAAAATACGTAAATGTCATGGAAAAATGTTTAAAAAAAACTAAATGAATGAAGTGGCAGAAAATGTGAATCACGTGAAAGGGCGCAATTTTTTTATTTGCTGTGTGACGCAATTATCGCAAATACAAAAAAAGGTTGTTCCTGTGGCTTTTTTATTGATTACATTTACTTTCATTTGAATTCATGGTTGAATCACAAAGGTTTTGATTTTGGTTTCAATTTTATCGATTGTTTTAATGTGTGGTTTAAGGTACAGTTTATGAGTCACATTTTCAAATTAAACTTAGTTTAAATTAGTTTTAATTATGTCTATATTGAACATAACACATATATATTTTAAATGTCATATTAAGTTATTAATTATCTATTTGTCTGTAAAATTTAAAAACATTATGCTATTTTGCATAGACATTATAGACGTTTTAAAAATTTAGAAAAGTTTAAACTAAGTTTAAACTACCTCTTCAAACTGACTGGCTTGACTTCAAATCCTTGTCACAACCCGACCAGTTATATAACTTACTAGGCAAAATTTCTAATTGAGCAAATCATATTTGTATAGATTTCGACTATTATTAAAAAAAAACCTGTATTAACGTCAACATTCAAACTCAACAATTAGCTGGTGCTGTTTTTTTTTTTTTTGCAATAAAAATTGCGCGCCCACCACAATTATTTCTATGGCTGCTCTGATCTTTAATTAAAAACTCATTTTATTAAATCAGCAATTGATGTTGATCTCACGGGTCAAACGTTTGAAATGGATGCAGTGGCTGCTTTGTTTTTCATATTCTGTTATTTTACGGTTTATTTTCACATGTGAAAAAAAAATAATATAAAAAAATACAATTTCAACACAAGTTGAAGCCTATTAATTTCCTGTGCACTTTGCAAAACATAGATCTATTGATTCTCTTGGGTGGTAGATAGACCGACCTACCGACAGACCGATACCAACAGACTTCAGACCATATAAATATGAATAAATGAATGATTTTTCCCTCAGCACATATCGTGGAAATTGGGTCAATCAACTTGAAATCGATTTCAATCAAATTATGTATGTCACACGTACTGCCAGCCACATGGTAGCTGACAAAATTATTGATAGATCTGAACAGCAGAGGTAACAACTAACAACGTCATCGTGTCCTATGTTTGTTAATGCAATTAGTGGGATTTTCGTGGACAGTGGGTAGAAATTTGGTTTTAAATTATTTTTAGTATTCGATAATGTTTTTAATATTGGAAAATCGTTTTATAATGTAGATAAATTTCAACAGAAGTTTAAAGACAGACTTTTAGAAAATAATTTCTTTGAGATAACTTTCAAAATGTCATATTTAAATTGAAGGATTTGAAAATAATATTAATCGGTTCTAGTTCTGGCAATTTTAAATTAAACCAACCGATAGACCTCTTTCCTAGGAAGAGGTGAATTCGCAGCTCTTGTAAAACTTTAGATCTATCCCCGTACTATACTTCAATTTCTAAAATATACAGCGTAATCGGATTTGAAAATAAAGAAAACTTTAGTGTAGGTCTTAAGATTTTTATTATAGGCTAAGAATAACGTTGTTGTTCTATAAATTTCCGTAAGTTCTATAAATTTAAATAGAAAAAATAAGTGAAAACATTTTTTTTCACAATGTTAGAAAATTTAGTAATTTATTATTATTTTGTAAACTTTGTTTAAGAAAAAAAAAAATTAAATACAAATGAAACAAAAAATAGCCATTTTAAGCGCATGTCTCTGTTGATAGATATTATTCTAATGATGTTATGTTAACGGCCATCAATGTAACGACATGACAACATTCACTGACGTGTTTTTTAAGGCTCCTGTCAAATTTGAACAGTCTGAGTGTTTGTCAGACGAAACCGAATATAAGCGCCTGTCAACAACGTCGCAATATTAATGATAAATCAAGCAAATTTTGGGAAATTTTATTTAATTTTATAATAAATGACAGTAAAGTAAAACAGCGTTGATTTCAAGTACACGATTTACTTTCACTCGACACATAAATAAAATTAAGCAATTTTAAAATGCAGTCATTTGGATGACGTTGTAATATTTTCGACACTTTTATTAACAGTTATATACACAATTAAAGACTTTATTTAAATAATTTATTATTGACAATTAGTACAATCAAAGTGAACGTTGGTTTATAATTTAAGATATATTTAAAAGGAAATATTTTTGATTCTTATTAAAATTTTTTAAAGAAAAATCATAACATTTTTTTATTTTTTTCCATAGCCTGAATTCTTTGTTTTTGTAACATTTTTCACAATGGCTTTAGAATTTAAAGTGCTTTTAGAATGTTTTCTTAAAAAGCTTTATTTATGAAAACTCATTCAAAAGCTTTATTTATGAAAAATCATTGAAAAATCATTATATCTGATAAAAATTTCCAAAAGCTTATTTATGAAAAAATCTTCAAAAGCTTTATATATGAAAAAGCTTTATTTATGAAGGAGATTTATATATGAAAAACTGCTTTATTTGCGAAAAAGCTTAATTTATGAAAGAGCTTTCCAAAGCTTTATTTATGAAAAAGCTTTTATAAACTTTATTTCTGAAAAAGTGTTCAAAAGCTTTATTTATGAAATATCTTCCAAAAGCTTTCCAAAGCTTTATTTATGAAAAAGCTTTTATAAACTTTATTTCTGAAAAAGTGTTCAAAAGTTTTATTTATGAAATATCTTCCAAAACCTTCAATATCTTTATTTATGAAACATCTTCCAAAAGCTTTCAAAAGCTTTATTTATGAAAAAACTGCCAAAAGTTTTATTTATGAAAGAGCTTTGCAAAGATTTACATATTTATGAAAAAGCTTTGTATATGAAAAAGCTAAAAAAGCTTTACTTATGAAAAAGCTTTATGTATGAAAAAGCTGTCAAAAGCTTAATTTTTGAAAAAAGATTTATCTATGAAAAATCTCTCAACAGCTTTCAAAAGCTCTATATATGAAAAAGCTTTCAAAATGTAAAAAATACTTTCAAAAGCTTTATTTATTTGATTTCAAAGGGTTTTTATATAAATTTAAAAAAAATTATATATACATAGCTTTTTAAATCTTTATTGATACATATTATTTAAAAGTTTTATTAGTTGAATGTTTGCATTTATCAAAAAGCTTTAATATTGAATAACTAAATAAATAAAGATTTATATATGTAAATGCTTTCAAAAGCTTTATTTATGGAAGAGCGAGCAAAAGATTTATTTAATTGTAAAAAAAATATTATTTATGAAAAGCTTCTGAAAGATATATTTATGAATAAGTATAGTTTTATTAATGTCCAAAAGCTTTGTGAAAGCTTAATCTAGAAAAAAAGTTTGAAACAAGTTTATGTTCAAATAATGATAAATTTAAGAACTGTGTATTTTTCAAAAATCTTGCAAAACATACTCATTAGATCACCTTAAGCATACAAAGTTAATAATGTTTAAAAATTTTTATTTCTCTTCATTAGATGTCGACTTCCAGACGAATCCCAATTTTGAGCCCATCTGCACCGAACAACAGGAGCGCTTTATCGAGAGTGAGGGCAAAGAGTCGAGTCTAATACTTGAGTTCAACACAGGCGACTCGCAGACGAAGTCCAAATCCTGCAAACGCATTCTAAGCGCACCCTCCGCCTACGGCTTCATTGTGCGTCTCATACTGCCAAAGATACGTCAATCGCATTTGCATCATGTGACGTCGATCAAGAGAGCTACAAACGATGCGAATGCGAAGAGTAAAATCAGTGCACTCGACGAGATGACAACACTCATGGAGAAATTGAATGCGACATCTTTGAAGAGTGCTGCCGCCGCAGGCGTTGTACTCGGACGCACCTGCCCATTGAGTATTGTAAGTACTATGATTTCGCAAATGATCTAAATGGTTTATAAAACTCATCTGCTCACCCATAAAAACTATTAATAGACTTCATTTACATACAACATTTATATTCGAGTATCACATCAAGCCATAACATAATAAGACAACCCCTAGTAGACATTTTGGTAGGGCCATGGTCATGAAGTGATCATGTCATTATTTGAGATGATCGGGATATGACGAAGCCCATAATGTTCTTGTAACGCAGTGTCCTGATTATGTACTGACCTCAGGTCATGATCATGTACTGATCGGGCAATTCCCCATTTTATTATTTACCCGACAATTGCCTTGTCAGAGCCCGAGCATAATAGGGTTTCTCTCATTAAATCTCGATCATTGTCTGATGCTAATTTCGTTATGAGGAACAAATAATGTAGCTATGATCGGGAACATTGACTATTTAGATACTGTAAACACTGGTATGGTAAGCATGATTATATTATCTCTAATATGGTTTACCCAACGAAAACCCGATCATTTCCCGATGCCGCATCGGGTAAATTTCTACTAGGGACTTATCATTTTTTTAATGTCTTCTATATATCTGGTTAAATTTTTGTGCAGATCGGTTGTTCCTATCCAAATTTATAATCACAATTGCCTTTTGCTAAATCAAGCCTTTTTTAAATTTTCACTCCATATTGGACTGAGTAAACTTAGCTAGGTATTTTGTAATATTTTAAGTAGACTGCGCTATTTATAAAATAAATATTTATGAATAAAAATACTATCAACATTTTGGGGCCAACAGTGAAAAAACAGCTTTTAATCTTTTTTAGTAACCCATGATAATTGCAATAAACATTTTTAAAGGCTTCTCCTGCAGAACTCACTGCTTAGACTTAGCATGTTATGGCCTGGGAGCTTCGTTGTTATTTATTTAATTCATTTAGCAGTTGAGCTGTTTATTTGTGCAAAGTATTTTAAATGTGTTTTAACACCTTTTGTTGCTATTGTGCCTTAGAGCACTTTAGACCACGTTCAGCCCAATTAGCCACATTTAATGGTTTGCTATCGTTGCGTTGCGTTGCGTTACCATTACGTTACGCATGCGCAGACATCGACCGTAACATCATGACTTATTGTTGTATGTGGTTCAATGGTCTCTTGCACGTCGATCAGGAAGTTAATTTAGCTTCTTTTTTTTGTGTGATTTTGCTTCGTTGTTATCTATCGTTTCGCTGTTTTATTTTATACGTGTTGGGTTTTAAATTGTAGAATTGTTGCCAAGTGATAAATGTTTTATTCTTTGAATTTACCAACATATTTAGTAGCATGTGCGTTTTGATTTCTTTGTTAAGTATGTTGAACTATTGAAATCTTTAGTGCAGATCAAATATTTTTTGTTTGTTTATTTAATAATTTTATTGTTTACCAAAGACCATTTTATTGAATGCTGTATAAATATCGAAACTTAAGAAACCATAAAATGTTATTTATTTCGTGTATGAGCTCATTCAAAGTCAACAAACGTGTTCAATTTAACTGATCATTTGTGGTTTATAAACTACTTTTGTTTATAGTCCATATTAAAAGTCAACTGTTTGTATTTTAATTCAGTTCAAATAAAATCGATATTTTTATTAGACCACCATATGGGTAAATTGAAGAAAAAAAAATAGAATAAAAATTATGCAAATCAGAATTAAATTTTTGTGTTTTCTCTTATATGTGACCAAAAATAGATTTATGACAATTTTTTCCATTCTAAAATAAATGTTTAACGATTTTTTGCAAACGGTCTAGCTTGCGAAAGATTACACTCAAAATAAAATACCATAAAATTAATAGTGTTTGACTATAATTATTATATTTATCAGTAAATACCATTAAATAATACACAGAAAAAAACTTCATCAATATTATGATTTTTTTCATAAATATTATAAATTTTTCTACCAACTAACCGATTCATCATATTGATATCACTGTTCATTAAATGAAATATTGATGTATGTATTCATTTTATATATGAACTTATTTATACTATCGAACTTCATAGTGAAGAACGAAATATTCAATACAACGAATTTGAATCGTCATATTAATAACGGGTTTTTCAATAAGAGCCGCTACAAAAGTTTTTTTAAATAAAACAAAAACGGTTTTGGATATCAATGAAATTCTTTATTCCTGTAAAAGTACGTTCGATGCCATTATGTATGGAACTCGATTTATTTTGCATGGCTACCACGGGCACGCTTGCAGAAGTCCAGACGCTGAACCCAATTTTCGAGGGTTTTCAAAGCATAAATCGGCCGATACTGCTGCAATTTCACGTTCGATATTCGTACGAAGTTCATCAATCGTCGCTGGCTTGTTGACATAGACCATAGACTTGACGTAGCCCCACAGGAAATAGTCTAAAGGCGTCAAATCGCACGACCGAGACGGCCAATCGACTGGACCATTTCGTGAGATAACACGTTCTCCAAACTTAATTTCCAATAAATTGATTGTGGCATTCGCTGTGTGGCTTCCTGTTCGAACCACATGTTCTCCAAGTCCATATCATCCAATTGGGGCCAAAAATAGTCGGTTATCATTGAACGGTAGCGATTCCCATTCACAGCAATGTGCCGGTCTTGATCATCACGGAAGAAGTACGGCCCAATGACGTCGCCGGCCCATAAACCGCTCCAAAGCGTAATTTTTTCGGGATGCAATGATGACTCATGGAGTACGTGTGGATTGCTGTCTGACCAATAACGCATATTTGTTTATTGACGAAGCCATTCAGCCAGAAATGAGTCTCATCGCTGAAGTTGTTTTTTCGAATTTCTACTACCGAATTTCGGTAGTAAATTTTAATAATTTCGACTCGTTGTTGGCTTGTATATCTTTCCATTATGAAATAGCAAACCTTACTGAAGAGAAATGTCAAAAGAGTGGCAAGAAATATGTCGTCGTTTGCTATCGCTGTCGCTCTACTTTTGTAGCGTCCCTGTTGAAAAACCCTTTATATATGAATAATTTAAAAATTGTTTGTTCATAATATTTATGAATATAATATTCAAAATGATGTTTTTTTTTTCTTCAAAATAATTTAATGATGGAATTTTTTGATGGAGTTTTTTTAGAAAAAAAAGTTCTTAAAAAAAATTTTTGGAAATGTTCAAAAAAAATTTATTAAAATATAAATTATCTAAAAAAAAAAAATTCGAAAAAAAAGTGTCTGCATTCATTTTTTTTTCTTAAAACAGATTATTTTGTCCGAACAATTTTTTTTTTTTAATAAATTTTTCAAAATAAAAATGGATTTTAAAAAATTGTTAGTCTTTTGTATTAAATCTAAAAATTTGGAAGATAAAGAAGAGCAATATAAAGTAAAGAAGTTTCGTAAAAAAGGTATTTTTAAAACCTCCACTAATAGTTAAAAGGATATTTTTAGTTTGCACTTTATAGTGTAACCTTCGATCAGACATACTCATATTAACTTCTTTTGAGCATATTTACTCTCGACCTTTTTGGTATTCAGTTCACAGTTTCTTTTTTAATGTATGGAAAAGAATATCAATCTGTTTTTAAAGTGTCTGACATGAAATATAGCAGTAGGTAAATTAAAAACTCGAAACTAAAAAAAATACCTCAACATGAAATACTATTTATAGCATATTTTCATTCGTTGCTTTAGGTATACAATTCACGGTTCTTTTTTTGATTTTGTCTTAAACATTTTTGAATACGTACTTCTAAAATAGCACTTTATAGTGTGACCTTCGATCAGACATACTCATATTAACTCCTTTTGAGCATATTTACTCTCGACGTTTTAGGTATTCAGTTCACAGTTTCTTTTTTAATGTGTGGAAAAGAATATTAATCTGTTTTTAAAGTGTCTGACATGAAATGTAGAAGTTTATTTGTAATTCCCATTTAGAGTATGACTGTAAGTGTCGATTTTATATTGCAATTTTAAACTGAATTTAAAATTTTACAACAATACTTTACGATATATGCGTTCCTAAAAAGTGGTTGTATACGTTTGACTAATTTGAATCATTTTCTAATTTAGAATTAATTTTTTAATAAAATATTTTTAAGCTACATATCATCGCATTCAGAATACTATTTTTTCAAGTTGTTTGTTTTTAAAGCACCTATCGAACTAAATCATTATTTAAAAATATTTTGCCAAACATTTTTTACTGCAAATAACAAATGGCAATTTAATGTTTGACAAAATATTTTTAATTAATGATGCAGATCTTTAGGTGCTTTAAAAACAAACAATTAATGCCTCTACATTACTATTTTATATTGCGCTAATAAAAAGTTATAGCATAAAAAACAAAAATATTTGCGTTTTGATCAGGCTATAGCCTCACAAAAACCGTATTTATAATTCAGTAGGTTGTCAAAATCTAAAGATATTTTATATACGTTATAATAATTAACGAATAAACTAAAATAATAGAAAAAATTAAAGAAAATATAATTTTTTCTAATTTTTAAAGCACTTCAAACTTTAAAATTTGATTTCACAACATTTTTAAAAATGCACATTCGCCCCTTTGGCATGACAGTGACGATATATTTTGAATGGTGTCTCAATTAACGGCGTTCATTTCATTTATTAACAACAATTTTGTCTGTGTACTATGTAACACTTGGGTGTACGGTATAAAAAAATGGGATTTTTAATTTAAACTCACTTCTAATGCTTTCACATGATTTTTTCTGTTCTCAAAATCTATCCATTTATTTCTTTTATTTTTACGTCGTTTTCTTGAAGAAAGTGTAGGCTAATTTTGTAATATTAGAAACTTGGCATTATCACGCTTTTTAGAATTTTTCTAATTTTTATTTATTTAAATTTTTGTCAAAAAAAAAAAACTTTTTTGAGTTTTCCTTTCGAATTCTCTTTAAGCAGTAAATGTTAATTTAAATGTTATAACAAATAATTTCTGGACGTTGAATGCCCTTTTATTTAATACTAGTAAAACCACCCAGCTAGCTGAAAATTTGTTTCTAAATATAAATAAAAAGCATACATAGATTATATGAAAATATTCTATATTTAAATATTAAAGACATTCTTTGAATATCAAATACTCCAAGAAAATTTTAAAAATTTGATGTTTTTATACATTTATTATGAAACAGTAGTAGACAATTTGTAATGCATAACTGCACCTTGATATTTTCATAATTCGTAAAAAAATAAACAAAATCTACCGATTAGTTTTGAAGTTATATATTTTCGTACACCATAAAATTCTTTGGATTCTTTTCAAAAAAATTGTTTTATAATAAATAAAATCAGTTCAGAAATACAGCCGGTTAGTGCAAGTGAAAAAAAAACACGTTTTGTTTTATTAATATAGATAACAATTGATAATACAGGTTATTTAAAACACGAAATATTTAAAAATATATGTGACGATGTTTTTGAAAGCTCGGTTAATAAGTTATTGGGCAATATCTGGTAAACATATCGATAGACATTTTCTTTTAATGTCCTGTATTCAAATTCTACGGGTAATTTTCTATAATACAAAAATAATGGCATTTACTGTGTAAACTTTTTGTTTCAGTTTATTGTGTAGTGTTTTCTGTCAAAAACATTAAGAAGTCTAAACGCCAGTATGAGACGTTTAAACTCAATTTAAATGACGAATGCAATTTACTACCACTGTAAATCTGCACTAAAACTGTTTGTTTGTCTATTGAATTCGCGTTTATAGAAAAACTAGACAAGCTAGTTCAATGAAACTTGTTAATTCGATGACTTGTTTACATAGGCTGCTGGATATTGAAAATTAGTGTGATTAGGCCATTTTATTTATAAATATATCTCATACACGGAGAGAAATACTTTTGAAATCAAGTGGGAATCAAGTGATATAAAATGAAATTAAAACTTTCTTGTTTTTAAGAAACAAATCTACTTAGTTTCAAAAAAGTAAATAAGAGAAATTTATCTTGATAATGCAGAGGTATTAAAAATGTTGAGGCTGTTTTCTACTCAAAATTTAAAGATGAGTTCGGTATTGAAAATTGGCGTGATTGGAATATTTTTTTATGTTAAATATACCTCATATACGAAGGGAATTACTTCTGAAATAAATAGAGAATCAAGAAATATATGCAGTGATATCAATAAAACGAAAACTTTCTTGATTTTAAGCAATACATCCACTCAGTTGTGAAAAAAGTAACTAAGAGAAATTAATCTTGATAATGCAGTGGTTAATATCTTAGGTATCAAAAATGTTGTTGTTGTTTTCTTCTCAAAATTTAAAGAACTCTTGTTCGGGTATTGAAAATTGACTTGTTTAGTGTATATTTTTTTTTTAAATATACCTCATACACAAAGGGAAAAACTTCTGAAATCAATAGGAAATCAAACAACAAAGTATACGAAGTATACAATGCAACAAAGTATACGAAGTATACAATGCAACAAAGTATACGAAGTATACAATGCAACAAAGTATACGAAGTATACAATGCAACGAAAACTTTCTTGATTTTAAGAACCAAATCCACTTAGTTGCCAAAAAAGTAACTAAGAGCAATTAATCTTGATAATGCAGAGGTTGATAACTTAGATAAAAAATGTTATTGCTGTTTTATTTGTAAAATTTAAAGAACACGTGTTCGTATAACTGTTGTTTTTTCGATCTTTGTTTTGCGACGACAGATGAACACTGTCATCGACATCTGTTGCTTGGTGACCAATAATTCTTGATATACAGATATTATGTGCTTAGGTGCCAAAAAAGTAACTAAGAGCATTTATTCTTGTATCGCAAAACAAAGCATACGGTAGAATAGTACAGACAAATTAAGAACGATTAAAATAACAACAGTTACATGAATACGTCTTCTTTAAATGATGTTTTTATAAAAAATTTGATTGGGAACATTTTTCTTTCAATGATCAGTTTCCAATTATGAGACTAGCATACTTTTTACTAGGGTTTAGGTAATTAATTAAATAAAGAAACCGTCTTTTTCGAACGTTACTTTATTATTTATTAGTTTTAAAGTAATTGGTATTAAAAAATTAAAAAATAAAATATTAAAAAGTCTTTAGGAATTCTGATTATTTTGCATTTGACCAAAATAATGAATATAAAACAATTTATATATTGCATAAAAATGTTTTAATTATAGTAAAACTCGTTAGAATTATTTTTAGCCAAATAATTTGTATCCCAAAAAATAAAATTTATAAAAAATTCACGCAGCATGATTTGGCGGCATGGCCCGAACGTGACATCCATTATTTATACTGTAACAATAGAAAAATATAAAACAAAGAAATTTAAAACAAAAATAGTAACAGAAAAATAAAATAACAAATGAAATAAAATAAACATTAATAATCCATAAAGCTTTATGTAAAGCATCAACATGAAATTAATGCGATTTTACGAAAATAAATGAAAAACAACAAAAATGTGGTGTCAAATATTGAAATGTTCATAAATATTTAAAAACTTTACGTATTAAATAAAACGTTTTATTTTTCGTAAGTTTAAAAAAAAAATGTTTTATTAGTTTAAAACACTGCTGTATGAGTGATGGATATAAATTTTAATTTATAAAATAAAAATTATTTCAGAAAAAAAATAATACAAAACAGCGTGAAAATTGCATTCGAAGGCATGGCGCCAAAAAAACATTTTTATTATACGGTTTTTTTTTGGTGCTGTAATCTAGAGGGCGTTGGACGGCACATGGTTCCAAATAATCATCAGTCAGAGCCAAGCCGTTGCCACTACAATGTTTTGTTGTTGTTATTGGGGTTTTTGTTGTTATAACAACTACGGTTGGTTGTCAATATTTGCATACCTAGACTTCAGACCCGTTGAATCGTTTTTACGTGTCAGGAATTTGAAATCGACAGAAACAAAATCAGCAAACTGTTTCAATTTAATTTGAATTTTGTCTTTGCTTCGCTTTTCTTGCTTGATAATGTTTTCAATGCTTGATAATAAATAAAATATTGGCAGCGAAAAAATGCGCCATTTATGCAGATTTATTAGAAATTAATGCGAAATTTTTAATATTTCAATAGTTTTGTAAATTTTATGAATTATTTAAATTTTATGAATTTTATGAATTATTTAAATTTTATGAATTTTATGAATTTTATGAATTTTATGAATTTTATGAATTTTATGAATTTTATGAATTTTATGAATTTTATGAATTTTATGAATTTTATGAATTTTATGAATTTTATGAATTTTATGAATTTTATGAATTTTATGAATTTTATGAATTTTATGAATTTCATGAATTTTATGAATTTTATGAATTTTATGAATTTTATGAATTTTATGAATTTTTTAAATTTTATGAATTTTTTAAATTTTATGAATTTTATGAATTTTATGAATTTTATGAATTTTATGAATTTTATGAATTTTATGAATTTTATGAATTTTATGAATTTTATGAATTTTATGAATTTTATGAATTTTATGAATTTTATGAATTTTATGAATTTTATGAATTTTATGAATTTCATGAATTTTATAAATTTTATGAATTTTATGAATTTTATGAATTTTATGAATTTTATGAATTTTATGAATTTTATGAATTTTATGAATTTTATGAATTTTATGAATTTTATGAATTTTATGAATTTTATGAATTTTATGAATTTTATGAATTTTATGAATTTTATGAATTTTATGAATTTTATGAATTTTATGAATTTTATGAATTTTATGAATTTTATGAATTTTATGAATTTTATGAATTTTATGAATTTTATGAATTTTATGAATTTTATGAATTTTATGAATTTTATGAATTTTATGAATTTTATGAATTTTATGAATTTTATGAATTTTATGAATTTTATGAATTTTATGAATTTTATGAATTTTATGAATTTTATGAATTTTATGAATTTTATGAATTTTATGAATTTTATGAATTTTATGAATTTTATGAATTTTATGAATTTTATGAATTTTATGAATTTTATGAATTTTATGAATTTTATGAATTTTATGAATTTTATGAATTTCATGAATTTTATAAATTTTATGAATTTTATGAATTTTATGAATTTTATGAATTTTATGAATTTTATGAATTTTATGAATTTTATCAATTTTATGAATTTTATGAATTTTATGAATTTTATGAATTTTATGAATTTTATGAATTTTATGAATTTTATGAATTTTATGAATTTTATGATTGTTATGAATTTTATGAATTTTAAATTTTATGAATTTTATGAATTTTATGAATTTTATGAATTTTATGAGTTTTATGAATTTTATGAATTTTATGAATTTTATGAATTTTATGAATTTTATAAATTTTATGAATTTTATGAATTTTATGAATTTTATGAATTTTATGAATTTTATGAATTTTATGAATTTTATGAATGTTATGAATTTTATGAGTTTTATGAATTTTATGAATTTTATGAATTTTGTGAATTTTATGAATTTTATGAATTTTATGAATTTTATGAATTTTATGAATTTTATGAATTTTATGAATTTTATGAATTTTATGAATTTTATGAATTTTATGAATTTTATGAATTTTATGAATTTTATGAATTTTATGAATTTTATGAATTTTATGAATTTTATGAATTTTATGAATTTTATGAATTTTATGAATTTTATGAATTTTATGAATTTTATGATTTTTATGATTTTCAGTAATTTTTATAAATTTTATGAATTTTGGTTTTTTATGAGTTTTGTGGTATTTCTTAAATAATGACCGCCTGTTCATTTTTTAATGCGTAGAAAGAACCCTCAAGGTTAACTCAGACATTAGTCAGATGTTTATCGTAATCATTTCTTGAATTAACTACACATGTAGCCATCATTATAATAAAATGCTCTTCACACACGTCTGGACTCTTTGTTCGCAGCAGCTCTTTTTGTATGCAGCTGACTCTGTGTTGTGTCAAATAATGCTGTTCGATCTGTCAGAATTTTAATGATTTTAATTGTCATGCAAATGCATTTAATGCTTATTTTGTTGGCAGCCTTTGAGAGCAATGAATAATTGAATAATTATTATAAATACACAGAAATTTAAATAATTTTACACTTTATTTGGTCGTTGATTGTTTTATTTTGTGATATCATTAAAAGGTATTGATTGAAAAATGCAATACCATAAGTTTGAGTATTTATTAAATGCATATTAAATATATAAAATCGTTTTACCTTAAAGCATTTCACAGAATAAAATGCAGAACTTCTACAAAATATAGAATTCACGGAATTAAAAATCTTTTAGAGCTGAAAAAAATTCAATCAACTCAGAAATGTAAACAACCGGTATAACATAAGCTAGGAACTGAACAATATAAAAAGTTCTTACATACTAAAAACCAAAAAGTCTAGTATTTCTGAGTACAACAGCTTTTGCAAATTAAATATTTGGTATAAACAATTTTAAATTAAAACTTGATAATCTCAAATCCCACATTAATTCTTCTTTACATGAGTTAGTATTATGTGCTATTTATAAATATTTATATCATTCATGTTGGAGTAATTAAAACTCGTGATACCATCTGTTTATTATTTTCAAAATCAAGGTTAGTGGGAAAGGTCAATGCCAAAACTATTTGAATGGTTTGATTTCTTGAGAAGTGTGCCATAATCTCGATCTCGAGTACAGCCATAATCTCTTTATAGAAGCTATTTATACATTTTAATTGAATAAAATTACTGGACTATAGCCTTTTCTTTATCAGCATGAATGATTTTGACAGCAAAGATTCAAAATAATTGTTCAAATTTTAATATCAAAAAAAAAAGTTAATATGTGGTTTCTATGATTTTTTTTTAATTTTTTTTTATATTCTGTTGTTCTGCTGAGCCAAGACAATTGACCGCTACGGGTTGCCTAACTTGGCTTCAATGAGCTCATTTGTCACCTTGAAACGACCGGCTACCGTTTGTTTGTCTTGGCGTGAAAGTGTCATTCCGTCAGTTGAAATTAATGCTGTGAAACACAAATGTTTGCATTCAGTTAAGTGACCCTGTATATTAAGCATTTGACCAACTCGATATTATCAAACAATAAACCAACGTTACGCATGCATTGTAATGGTTTTGAATTTTGTTTGAAATATATACAAATTTGCATACAATGCAAAGGAAGTATCTATCACATGACTCAAATTTAATACAATGTGCTGACTATTTGACGCCATTTAATAAAAATCATTAAACAAAAAAAAATCTTTAATTTTAAATTCAAATTCTAAAATGAAAAAAATTCATAAAATTTAAAAATTCATAAAATTCATAAAATTCATAAAGTTCATAAAATTCATAAAATTCATAAAATTCATAAAATTCATAAAATTCATAAATTCATAAATTCATAAAATTCATAAAATTCATAAAATTCATAAAATTCATTAAATTCATTAAATTCATTAAATTCATTAAATTCATTAAATTCATTAAATTCATTAAATTCATTAAATTCATTAAATTCATTAAATTCATTAAATTCAATAAATTCATTAAATTCGTTAAATTCATTAAATTCATTAAATTCGTTAAATTCATTAAATTCATAAAATTCATAAAATTCATAAAATTCATAAAATTCATAAAATTCATAAAACTCATATAATTCATAACATTCATAAAATTTTAAAATTCATAAAATTCCAAACATTCATAAAATTCATTAATATCAAACAAATATATTTCAAATTAAGCTCTTATATTTCTTTTTCAGTTCAGTTCTTTGGATCCGCATACGCCGCAATG
The DNA here is from genome assembly GCA_951804985.1 of Dryomyza anilis. Lineage (NCBI taxonomy): Eukaryota > Metazoa > Arthropoda > Insecta > Diptera > Dryomyzidae > Dryomyza > Dryomyza anilis. Next base: position 26,381,626 of record OX638133.1, read on the forward strand.
GCGCGTCGATCCCTGCCAACTCGAAGACACCGCACCCGAAATGGAGGATCCCGTGCGTCTCTTTCACGGACGCGTGCGCATCGTCTGGGAGCACAACAACAATGCGCTCGATTCGAAACTGATGGTTACGGTGCTGGGGAAAGGTGATCAGTGCCGCAGCGAGAACAAACACCAGTGTCTCAAAATCGGGTAAGTTTCAATGTTGTCTTTACTACAACTGAAAATTGTGCTCATTTTACTGTATTTTTCTTTTAGCGACGAACCCATATTATGCATCTCGAAGGATCTCATTTGCGACGGTATTCGCCACTGTCCGTACAGCAACGAGTACGACAGCGATGAGGACTACACAATGTGCTGGAAGCGTCGTCGTTTCGGCGAACCATTGCCCGCCAGCGAGAGCGACATTTTCGAGCATTTCGCATTTGAGATTTTCCGTAATCTCTTCGCATTCGATGTGCCATCGATGCCGGGCGCTACAAAACCCTCGCCGTCGTCGAAAGCAACGCCGACAACGTCATCGGATGCGATGGCGGCCACAAATAGCACTACATTGCGTAAAGTAGACTCCAAGCAAATGAGTTCAGCAGCGGGTGAGACAACTGAGGAGGAGGGTATTGACATGGGAAAAAATTTAACAACCCTCACAAATGGCACCGAACTAAATGGACCACATCGGCGCAACTCGACGCGTATGGGTCTCAATTCGGACCTGTCCAAGTATGGACCATGGGGCTATCTGATGCTGGGCATGTTGTTGTGTGGCGGGGCGCTGTTGATCTGCGGACTGTGGGGTAGGTTTGAGTTTTTGTTGTATGTCTAATAGCATGTTTGTCAAATGTCTCGAAAAGTTGAAATTTTTGAAAATTCAATTTTTCGTTTTTTTTTTGTATTTATGTAATTTGTTTATTATTTTTATTTTGAAAATTATTTTTTTTATAATTTTTAATTTAAAATTTCAATTGTAGTCACTTTTTAATTTTATTTTTGAAGTTTTTTTTAATATAAATTTTTTTCTTTTTTTTTATTTTTTTTATTTTTGTATTTGACTTTTATGACATTTTGAAAGTATTTACTCTATTTTTTGTACTCATTATTATTTTTTTAAATAATTTTTAATTTAAAATTTATATTTAATTCGTTTTTTTTTTTTTTTTTTAATTTTTTTATTATTATTATTATTTTTTTATTTTTATTTTATTTTTTTAATTCATTTATTTTATTTTTTATTATTTATTTTAGTTTTTGACTTTTATGACATTTTGCTAGTATTTACTCTATTTTTTGTAATCATTATTATTTTTTTTATAATTTTTAATTTAAAATTTATATTTAATTCGTTTTTTATTTTATTTTTTAATATTTTTTTTTTAATTTTTTTTTTTATTTTTTTTTATTTTTTTTTTTAATTTAAACTTTTTTTTTATTTTATTGTTATTTTATTTTTTTATTATTATTTTTTTTGTTTGTTTTTGACTTTTATGACATTTTGCTAGTATTTACTCTATTTTTTGTACTCATTATTATTTTTTTTTATAATTTTTAATTTGAAATTTATATTTAATTGGTTTTTATTATTTTTTTAATTTTTATTTTTTTAATTATTTTTTTTTTAATTTAAACTTTTTTTTTTATTTTATTGTTATTGTTATTTTTTTATTATTTATTTTTGTTTTTTACTTTTATGACATTTTGCTAGTATTTACTCTATTTTTTGTACTCATTATCTTTTCTTATTTTTTGCATTTTCATAACCTCATTCCGTATATTTGCTTTACTTTCTCCTTTTAACATTATTTATGCGCTTACGACTCTTTATAATATTTTCTCATTTGTTAAGTAACTGCACTATTATTCATTTTTTTATTTTTCTAAATTTCGTTATTGTCCTTTTCTATAATAACGATTTGAAAATTGGCCTTTTTGATTTTATCTATCTCTTAAATGATAAATTGATTAATTGCAAATATTGTTTATTAAAAAAAATAATTTCTATTTTTACTAATTACAAAACAAACAAAAAAAACATCAAAATCGGCACATCTGAATTTAAAAAATCATATTTGCTGAAAAATAACTATTATTTATTTTAAAATATGTTATGTTCATAAATATTCTGATGCTTTTGTGTAAATTATACCCATCATCCACTGATACAATTTAATCAACATGAATCTGACTCTGATTCAAAATGAATTAATCTCTGAATCAATATGACTCTGACTCTAAATCAAAATGACTCTCAATCTGACTCTCAAACAAAATGCATCTGACTCTGAATCATAATGAATCTGTCTCTCAATCCAAACCAATCTCACTCTGAATAAAAATGAATCTGACTCTGAATCAAAATTAATCTGACTATGAATCAAAACTCGAAATCAAAAACAATCTGACTCTGAATCAAAATGACTCTGACTCTGGATCATAATGAATCTGTCTCTCAATCCAAACCAATCTCACTCTGAATCAAAATGAATCTGACTCTGAATCAAAATTAATCTGCCTATGAATCAAAACTCTAAATTAAAAACAATCTGACTCTGAATCAAAATGAATTAATTCCTGAATCAAAATGACTCTGACTCTAAACCAAAATGACGCTCAATCTGACTCTCAAACAAAATGCATCTGACTCTGGATCATAATGAATCTGTCTCTCAATCCAAAACAATCTCACTCTGAATCAAAATGCATCTGATTCTGAATCAAAATTAATCTGACTATGAATCAAAATTCTAAATCAAAAACAATCTGACTCTGAATCAAAATGAATTAATCCCTGAATCAAAATGACTATGACTCTAAATCAAAATGACTCTCAATCTGACTCTCAAACAAAATGCATCTGACTCTGGATCATAATGAATCTGTCTCTCAATCCAAACCAATCTCACTCTGAATCAAAATACATCTGAATATAAATCAAATTTAATCTGTTTTGCTTGTCCGTCGTTACTTTACGTTAATATTTATTGATATATTAATATTACTCTATATTATAAATAAAACTATAAAATTCATAATTATATTTGTATAATACTTTTGTATACAAATCTCCAATTATTATTCCTCTAATCAATACCCTGAACACTACTTCTTTATTTTTCACTTCTTTACTCAATATTTTAACTAATTTATTACAACTCAAATATTAAATCTGTAAAATTCAATTACTAATTCATAACTATTTAAATTCGTTTCTATTATATTTCATTAATATTAATTCAATCTCTATATTCCATAATTAATTTCCTTCACGTACAACTTTATTTGTACTCTTTATTTTGAACTCTTCAAATTAATTTTTAACCGTTTTTTTTTTTCAATTTAAACTATGACTCTTTAATATATTTGTTTTTAAATGCTACATTTTTAACTAATCTTTTTATATTCTTTTATTGAAACACTTTACTTTAAATAATCCAACTTAATCATTCTATTTTAACTCTTTACTTTTAACTCTACACTTTTAATTCCTCACTTTAAACTCTACACTTTCAACTTTTCACTTTTCAATCTGCTTTTTTAAATTTTTAACATTTGACATTTGACACTTCACACTACACTTGACACCAACCTATTCCTTTTGAACTCTTCACTTTTCAATCGCCTTTTTTAATTCTTGACATTTGAATCTCCAACATCCTTCCATCTCCATTTTCTCCTTCCGTATGTAATTGTTTTTTTTTTTTACTATTCTCATTTTATACTCATTTACCACTCCTTATTAAAATACATATTTTGAACTCTTTTCATTTAACTGAAAACTTTTACCTGTTTATTTTAAATTCTGCAATTTTATATTTTCACTTTTAACGCTAATTTAAATTCTTCATGTTCTCTACTTTGATTTATTTATTTTTACTTTTTTATTTTATTAATATTTTACTTTAAACTGTTTACTTTTATTCAATTTTAACTCTACTTTTTTGTGTACTATTCCTAATTCAAATTTTTGAATTGTCCGCTTTCAAATATTTTATTTCAACCCTCCGATTTTAACCCTCCTTGTCTCTAAACTTTTTACTTTTAACATTCCACTTATAACTCTCCACCCAAAACTCTATAATTTTCGCTCTTTTTTTGAACTCTCTACGTTTAACTCTATAATTTTGCCTTTCTAATATATACTATGCATTTTTATATATTCTGTTTTAACTTTTATCTTTTACCTCTTCACTTTTATTTCTTGAATTGAAACTATCTTTACTTTCAACAACCCACAATAATCTGTTCAATTTAAACTTTTATATTTTCATGTTTAACGCTTTACTTTTTTTAATATCTACTTTAAAAACTCCATTATTTTTAACTCTTCACTTAAAATTTCCGATTTTTAACCGCCTATCCATTTTTATTCCCTATTTAACGATCAATATGTAACTCTCCTTTTTAACTTCCTACTTTGAACTCTTCTCATTTGATTTTCCTACTCCATTTCAAACGAACCTCACTTAAATCGCCTCTTTTTATTCCCGAATTAAACTCTTTCTTATCTCTTACGTCTTCACTTTTATTTCTTCAATTGAAACTCTCTCTACTTTCAACAACGACAATAATCTTTTCAATTTAAACTCTTCAATTTCATGTCTTTACTTTAAACGTTCTACTTTTTACTATCTTCTTTTAAAACTCCTCTATTTTTAACTCTTCATTTTAAATTTCCGATTTTTAACCGCGTATCTAAAACTTTTACATTTTAATACCATATATTAAATATCAATATGAAACTCTCCTTTTTAACTTCCAATTTTTACCACTTCTCATTTCAAACTCTCCTCACTTAAATCACCTCTTTTTATTAACCATTTAAAATTCTCCACTCATATCTCTTTCTATACTTACTAAAACCTCTGCTCTCTTTCCTATCTTTACACTCCCAAAACACTTTTCCACACACCTTACTCTCTGCCTCATTCAACTTAAAGTCTGCTTTATACGCTTGAGCCGCCGCATTGAAGTCATCCATTCAATTTCAGCCTCTGCCTCACAGCACGCCACAAACAACGAGCGCGAGTCGGCACTGCAAAATGGCGCCAACAACAGCAGCATCGAGCATCAGTCCAGCGGCGGCGGTGCGCCGCCCAACTACGAAGAACTGGATCCACCACCGTCCTACTCGGTGCTATTTCCCAATCAGAAGGCAGCCTCGAGCACGACGTTGAACTCGTTGACACAGTCAGTGTCAGTGCCAACTGCGCCGGATGCCGGTGCAGTTTCGATGATGACGACGTCGTCGTCGTCGTCGACGCGTGTGCAGTTGGAGACGCAGGCGAGTAGTTCGGGCAGTAGTGGCGCCGGCGGTATCGTTGCAGCGGCGACAACAATTGCGGCTGGTAGCCGCGACGAAAATGCATCCGGTGCCGGCACCGGAACTCGCAGTCAAAGCGTGACAAATTGACCGGCGCTGGGGTCGTTCAACTAATGCGCTAGAGCAGGACAAACATAGTGCGAATATATGTATATTGTATGTGGGAGTGTGAATGCAAGTAGTGCTGTCTCTTTCACGCTACGCCTCGACTGACTTATTTTAAATAAATAGTTTTAAATTAAGCGACGATCAATATAACTCTTTTTGTTCTTATTTCAATTTGAAAATTTAAAATTTAATTTCTAAACTACCAAACAAACAAACATTGTATGCATTTAAAAAACAAAAAAAAATATTCAATTGAAAATTGTATACGTCCTTTTAATAGTGATTTATGTTCTGTATGTTATTTGCATGCATGCGTGCTTTATTTTTTCTTTCTTTCTATTTATTTAAATTATAATTATTATAAAAGCTTTCATAAAATGATGTATTTTATTTTTATTTTATTTAGTTTTTACTACAAAACACAAACTAATTAAATTTGAACAGCTGACATTGACAATTGTGTAAAATAGCATAAATTAGAAATTGTAATACTTTAATTTTTAACAATAATTAATATTTAATGTGATATAATTTAATGGTATACGTAATAAAAAAAATATAATGCTTCATGAATCGCAATAAATTGTAATAAAATTAAAAACAAATTAATAAATAAACAAAAAATGTATTTAATATAAACGCCTTTTTTAATGCAATGAAAAACCAACTAAAAAGAAAAACATTTATTGTTTGAAATAATATAATAAATTCTTAAATAGCTATTAATATTCGAATTGAGCATTTAATTAGTTTTAATTTAATTATTTTTATTGTGCATATAAAGTTGTCAATATGTTGTTGCTCTTAATTTATTGTATTAGTTTTATTTAAAGCTGACTATAGAAACTAGTTGAACAATAAATAAACTATTAATAATAAAATTTAAAATTTAAAACTTGGTGGTTTTGGTGTCGATTTTTTAAATACTGAACACAATAAAAAATAAACAGTGGGCCTCTTATAATTATCACTGAATCTGTATTTTTTATCCAGGAAATTTCTTGTTGATAATTTGTTGAAACAGTATTGAAATTTCCAAACAGATGGCATATTCACTTTTCTTAGTTCATTGCTTGTTGGAAACTTCATTCAATTCAATTTGAAAATGTTCAATCAGTAAAGAATTTTAGATCTTATGAGAAATTTTGAGGTAAACAGAATTTGATAGTACACTCAGAAAAAAATTCCCTCAAATCCCATTAAAATTGGTCAATAGGACTGATTGATTTAATAGTATACAAAAAATAAATCTTTTCATATTAACTCAATGGCAATGTCATGGTATATTCTACTATTTAATGGTATTTTCCGATTAAAATAATAATTTATCCTATTGACTATTTTTAATAGTAAGAAACTATTATTTATATAGTATTTTTTCTGGGTGTAGGTGTAATGATGACTTCAAGAATTGTGAAAGTAACAGTCTGAGTACGTTTCGTATTAAATAAAATTGGTTCAGAATTAATTGGGTTTATAAAATCAGATTTTCAGAAAACTGTCAATCACGACCGACAAATTAAAAATGATAAAATCTTTAATAATACACACAGAAAAAAATACTATATAAATAATAGTTTTTTACTATTAAAAATAGTCAATAGGATAAATTATTATTTTAATCGGAAAATACCATTAAATACTAGAAAATACCATGGCATTGTCATTGAGTTTATATGAAGAAATTTATTTTTTGTATACTATTAAATCAATAATTGTCTTATTGACCAATTTTAAAGGGATTTGTGGCAATTTTTTTGGGTGTACAATAGTTTTGTGGTTCTAAATATATAAAAAAATAAATATTTATTTAACCGCAATGTTCAAAAAAATACTCATAGTAAATTCAGAAATGAAATTCAGAGATTGTTCACAAAAATAACGTGCTGAAAAATAAAAATAACAAAATTCAAAAGAGTAATTTGTATATTTAAAATAAAAAGTCTGTAACAGGAGCGTCGGTATAATTTAAATAATTTTGATTTTTTTTTATTTATGAAATTTTGAACATAGTGTCTTGAATGGATACTGATCTTATATTTGCAATGAAATTGAAAATTGACTACACCCAGAAAAAAATACTATACAAATAATAGTTTTTTACTATTAAAAATAGTCAATAGGATAAATTATTATTTTAATTGGAAAAATACCAATAAATACTAGAAAATACCATGACATTGCCATTGAGTTTATATGAGAAGATTTATTTTTTGTATACTATTAAATCAATTATTGTCCTATTGACCAATTTTAATGGGATTTGAGGGAATTTTTTTCTGGGTGTAATGTATTGAGGGCGGCGTATACAAAGAATGTCAAATTTTAAATTACATCGTATCATACATTTGTTCGCGATTTTCATATCATTCCCAGTATACCAAACTGTTTGGATATCGCAACGAAAATGTTGCGAAAGGTCGAACAATTTTTCTTATATCGATGCCATTTCGGCCAAAACGGTCAAACGATATCGAACCGAGATAATGAAGGTTTCTCGTTACGAGAATTATTTCAGAATCGAAGCGTTCTAGAAGCCTTTTACGACAAAATGGGGCTTTCTGATTGGATAAATAAATGCGCCATCTGTATATTTCATCCGCAATGACAATAAAAAACAGAAAAATTCAAAATTAAATTTCTTTACCTATCCTCTTCTCTTATATCCGCATTAATATATATTTTTTTTATTCTGTTGAATTTAATTTCTTATCACAATTACCATCCATCATCATTTTCCATTGCATTTTATTTTCTATCAGTTGCTCCTACTGGGTACTCTATATTACTTTGTCGTATATTATTTTCATATTCAATTTCATTTTAAACAAAATAGTTTTGAAAATGGGTCTACGAACTTAGCATGTGTTTACATTTTTTTTTATTTCTGTACGAAAATATTTCTGACACAAAAATAAGTAAAAAATGAAAATTCAAAGCTCACTATTTTCATACATTTATTTTTAATGAAATAAAGTGAAATTAACATAAAAATATAAAAAAATAGTGTCCACTCTATTTATTTTAAACAAAAGTAAATACAACCATAAGAAAAGGTCACTGGACACCTGGAGACCTTATTTTTAAAATCGAAAACGAGTCGCAATAATGAGTTCTAACATTTATTAACAAGGAAACGACCTAACTCTTGGACACTGACATTACTTGAACGCAAAAGGGTGTTCTAACTGTTCGGACCTACATATCATTACCAATATTATATTCAGCAGACGAAAGCAGGCATGTACCTGAAAGAAGGTACAACTGAATGCGAAAATCTTTAAAAATTAGTTTCGATATAACAACGAGATCAATGTTTTTTTTTTCTCGTAGACATTTCAGAAACATTCTAAACAATTGAATACAAAAATCATTAAAAATTAGTTTCGATATAATCACGAGATCGATTTTTTTCTCGAAGTCACTGCGAGAATTGTTCGATCAACTGGAGGCTCCGAGTCGTGGTATGCCGGGCAGTGACACAAGTAGTGTTCAAGCGTCTCTGTCTCTTCCTCACAGGCCTTGCAGAAGTAAGAGTCGACTCTTCCCAATTTGAAAAGATGACCTCTTAGCTCATTATGGCCCGTGAGGATGCCTGTGTATTGTTTTAACTTCTTTTTATTAAGCGTTCGAATTTTGTTTGTTTTGAATTTGTTCGGGGGGCCCCATATCCATTTAGTTGCTTGGCCCACGCTCGATTCTTCCCATGATTTTTTGTGAAGTCGATAAGCCCATCTCGTTCTTTAGAACGAAGCACTCACAGTGAGTGCTTTGTATAAATTTAGCCCCTTCTGTTATAGCCAATACTTTCGACTGAAAGACGGTGTTGTGGTCATGCAGACGAAGGCTATCTTTTGCAGAAAAGGCTTCACAGAAAAAGCCTGCTCCAGTGTGACCGTTTAGTTTTGATCCGTCAGTGTAGATTGCTAGACAATACCTGACCGTTGTCCCATTCCTCCGTAGTCGGGAAAGCGAACTTTGCGGCGGCATGATTGGTTTCCTCCGGGATGCGGTCGCAGTTCCAATTACCTGTAGAAACAGTATTAGGAATTGAGTTAATTATGGTTTGGTGATTGGTTAATGTGTCGGAATTGAGCCATCCCCCAAGGATGTTTAGTCGAGCCGCTGCGACCGCGGCCTCATATTTAACTTGAATTTGTATTGGGCGTATGTTTAGAATAGTCTCAATTGCTTTGGTCAAAGTGGTAGACATCGCACCTGAAATGCCGAGACAACACGCCCGTTGCACTTTCTCGAGTGGTTTGATGTTACATTTTCGTCCCAAAGCTGTCCACAAGTGATGGATCTGTTGCACAACATATGACGTACCCAGTGAAAAATAGCCGGGTCTATGTCAAAGGAGGCAAGGGACGAGATCAATGTGTCAGTGTGAACGTTATTAAAAGCACCCTCAACATCTATGAATTCAATTTATCATAGTGGTTCCCAAATATTTAATAAACAAATGTACCTATTTAAATTAATAAAATTGGTGAAGAATATGTATTAAAAAACGTATTTGCAGTGGTTCCCAACATAATATATAAAGTTTTCCTTGACATTTCGTTCCATTAAGTGGACATTAATCTTATTCACTATTAATTTTACTCACGTGATTGTGAGTGAGTGTGAGTAGAACAAAAAAAGGCCGTGAGTGAGTGTGCGTGATTAGAAAAAACTTTCCTAAGCGTGAGTCAAAACTCACTCACATGCTCATCTCTAGTTTTTTAGTCTCGTAGTTTGATACTGTTTTACAAATATATCAGAATGTTGCAAGAAGATGCATATTAAAAAAAAAATATATATATATATATATTTAATAACTACGTTTTGGTATGTGTTTCAACTTGAAGAACAATGGAGTTTTTTTTTAAAACTCACTAGTATATGATATTAAAAAATAATAACAAAATGTATGCAAAGTTAGTCCCTACAAAAAAAAAAAATGTTTTCCAACTATGTTTTTTTTTAGTGAGTAACATATTCAACTTTGACCCTAATAAAAATTTATATTAAATACCTTTAATACTTTATAAAATAGTTATTATTAATAGTAATTATTTTCCTAGAGTTTTACATTATCAAAATCAGGACAGTTTAGAAGTTTCAAAACATATGAAAGCATTTTCACAAATTGTACATAATTTTTGTGAAAGATGGTCCAAATCATTGACTTTATGACAGTATATTTCAAATTTCGAAAAATCCTATTTAAAAAAAAAAAACGGATGGCGCACAGTTGTCCAGATACCAAAAGACCACTGTGCGCCATTCGGATTCAGCATTAAACTGTAGGTCCCACCAATTTGAGTACAAATATAACACGCACAGCTAAAATGGTGTAGAGGTCGTCCTAAGTACTTTAAGACTGTAGCGTCAAACTATTATTATTAACAGTAGCAAAAATATTGCTAAAATATTTTTTTTTTAATTTTATTATTATTTTTATTATTTTGTATTATTTTCTTTTTTATATTAATATAACTTGTTTTCATTTGTGCTGGTCTGTACGTCGTCCGTCCGTCAGCTGCTTAAAATCCTCTTGATATTCCTGAACAATTAATATCCCGTTTCCTGCAAACAGTCGTGAAATACCGACAATACTATTATTTATTATACTTTATTTAATGTATCTGAAAAATAAGCATAAGAATTATATTACGAGCATCGATTGAGTGTTACAATTTTAAATATTTGCAATAACAGTTTGAGAATCTTGTTTACATAAGCTTATAGTTAAAAATGCCTGAAATAGCATACTTCTAGGAGCTTTTACTCCCACAAGTATGCAACGTGAATTTAATTTTTTTAAAGATTTTATTTTTACACAATAAGGTATTACCATTTCCTCAAAAAATGTTATACTTACTTTGCGTAAAAATAATGAAAGCATACTTTTAGGCATGTCCTTTAAAACTCTTCCCATTATAAAACTCTTACCCGCTAAAACTCTTCCCACAATAAAACACAATGTTGGGCTGGGTTTATTTTGCAAAGTCTAGAGATGCATAGATTTTTATTGATGATTTCATTTTTATTTTTGGGTTTAATTTTTATTTGCACATAAATCAATGACATTTTATTTACTAATAGTATTTATTTCTTTAATTTAATTTAACTTAAAACTACATGTACATACATTGAAGACAGCTGTGTGTGTGTAAGAAATAGAGTATGTGTGTGTGTGTACAGTTAAAACTATCCAGCAAATGATGGTAAATATTGACAGGGCAGAGCTTGCCATACAATTCCAAATGTTGTCTTTTATGCGTTTAAAATTCGAATTTGAAATTTTCAGTACCGTTTATTTTGGTCGGTCAGCTTTCTTCTTGATGGGAATTACTGAAATTATTAAAATTTGGTTTTTGAAATTAAAAATAACTCATAAAACAAATGGAAAAATTCTTAAATATTTTGTTTAACTTTCGATAGAAATCTGATTCAAATTTGTTTTTTTGTTTTTTCTATTTTTCATTTTAAAATAGTCTAAATACAATCGAACTCAATCCGTTCGAGTTCTGTGAAATGTAATCAATTCGAATTTTGTGTTCAAATATTTGAATTATCGATCAAAAGTTTTTAATGTTTTGCAACGGTTTTTATAGGTTTTCTTGTAACTGTATGCATCATCTAATTTTATATAGGATTGTGACAGCGGTACTGAAACTATCAAGTGCAAATATTAAACGCTCTTCAGGTCAAACATTGATGCGCCGTATTTATTGCATATTAAACAAATTGATTTTACAGTGGTGAATTTAAGATTTGGTTTCTGTATATTTAATTTTGTTTTTACATATATTCACATATACAAATACACGCACACAAAAAAAAAACATTTAGGTGTTACTGTAGATACTTTTAAAGCAAAATAAATTTTCTAGTTAAAAAATATTTTGGTTTTAAGAATTATTTTTAAAATTTAAATTATATACATTTTTTTCTTCAATAAAATTCACATTAAAACATAACAATTCATTGCATAATAAGCTAATTTATTTATCACTTAAATTTAGTATTTTGCTAAAAACAGACGCGCCTAAGAAATTAAAAACCTTGCCATAAATAAATTATTATACTACTCAAAGTGATTTTTGCTATGAACATTCCTTATATCATTTCTATATAATTCGAGGGTGCTGATTTTGATGGCATATACAGTTTTTTGATAGCACATATTGTTTTTCAAATAATGAAAATTTCAATTTTGGACTCTGGGTAGTCACTTTTTAAAATAAAAAAAAATTACAGAACTTTACAAAATTAATTTTCAAAAAAACTTTGAACAGAATTTTAATTATTGATTGTGCTAATTTCAATATATAAAAAATTATCAATATCGCAATTAGTTTTTAAGATATTTGAATTTAAACTCGAAATATTTAGATTTTTTCCACTTTTTTTTAATATCTAAAATTTAGTGAACAGAATTAAAATAGTTTTTAACACAATTTTACATGCAATTGATAAAACTAATTTTAAAATAAAATGAAATAACAATATCGCCATTAGTTTTCAAGATATTTGTATTTCAACTCGAAAAATTTAGATTATTTGGACTTTTTATAATATCTAAAATTTAGTGAGCTCAATTAAAATATTTTTTAACACAATTTTACATGCAATTGATAAAACTAATTTTAATATAAAATGAAATAACAATATCACCATTAGTTTTTAAGATGTTGGAATTTCAACTCGAAAAATTTAGATTTTCTCGTTTGCTTTTGTAATACCTAAAATAATAATACCTAATACCTATAATTTAAAGAGCTCAATTAAAATGGTAAATATTATTCATATAAATAATTAAAATTATATTTCTTAATTTTAATATGGTCCCCTAGTAGAAATTTGCCCGATGCGCCATCGGGAAATGATCGGGTTTACGTTGGGTAAGCCCTATTAGAGAAAATATGATCATTGCCTTTGCATGCCCTTATCATGCTTAACATAGCAGGGTTTACATTATCTAAACAGTCAGTGTTCCCGATCATAGCTACGTTATTTGTTCCTCATAACGAAAATAGTATCAGGCAATGATCGAGATTAATGAGAGAAACCCTATTATGCTCGGGCTCAGACAAAGCAATTGTCGGGTAAATATTAAAATGGGGAATTGCCCGATCAGTACATGATCATGGCCTGAGGTCAATACTTGATCGGGACACTGCGTTACAAGGACATTATGGGCCTCGTCATATCCCGATCACCTCAAATAATGACATGATCACTTCATGACCATGGAAATTGTTTGTTTATTTGAAAACTTCTGACAAAATTTTAATCTTCTGAAAACCTTTACGTGCTAGGAAAACATAAAATTATACATTTAAAATAAGCACTCTCGATTTATATAGAAATACTATATTTGATGTTCATTGTAAAAATTTTGTCATTTTTGAATTAAAAGTGTTTTTAATTTAAGTTTAACTGGAACTGGCAACTACACTCATTACATCATTATGCAATTTTTAACATACATTTTAATCTATATATATATTATATATAATTTATTTAACTACTTATTTATTGTATATCCGTTAAGTACCAATTAAAGCAAATTTAAATAATTTTTACTTTTTGCCAATGTGCATTGCAGCAACATTTTTGTTTCACAAAAAGATTTTTTGTTCTTTTATAAATTTTTGTATTCATAAGATTTGGGCGTTCATCATGTTTATGTGATTTTTATTTGCACATTATTATTTTTCTAATCATATATACTACAATTACAACTATTCAGCAATTAGTACTAAAAGTGCTGCTTCTGATTAATGTTATGTTTGCTGTACATAATATGTAATATTATTTGTGATTTAGTTTATTTAAATTAGGTTTGTTTTTGCTATGTTTAAAATTGTTACACTTAAATGCTAGTAAATTTTTACTTAACTAAATTTCTTGCTAATCTCTTTGTGTGTAACTCTTGTGAGTGGTTTTACAAATACAGTAATTATTTCTATGCTTGTTATAATAATAAATATATTAATACTGTAGGCAGAAGGATCTTACATTTACATCGAATTGAGAATTTCAAAATAATGTTTTTTTTTTTTTTAATTGCAACAGAATGCTATATGTAAAGGACAAATAGATCAAAATTATAATATAAAAATTGACAAAAATAGAATAAAAATATATTATGAAATATATCATAATTTTAGAGCTCATTTCAAATTGAGTTTACTGTAAAATGCTCTGGGAAGCCAATTATATTTGTTTGTAAACGTATGAAATGTTTGTGACAAACAAAAATAATTTCAATTGACGACTGCACATAATTTAAAAAGGGTACATTATATTGAAGAATTTCAATATTCAATGATTATTTACATTGTAGCACTATTATTCATTTTTTTATAAATACTGTTAAAATAAAAAAAAAAATGAATCTTAAAAAAAACAAAATTTTTATATAATTTTGTATTTATAAATTTGATATTTATTGGAAAAATAAAAAAAAAATATTATATCACATTCGAAAAAGAAGTGTCGAATTTGAACAGTTTCTGATTACATTAAATAATTGTAGCAAACATTTATTTTTTTTTATCAAAATGAAATACTTGAGGAAAATGATTGGGATATGTAATACTCTCAAATAATCTTTTGGTTCAAGAAATTGCCGATTTTAACATTTTTTGATTACCAAAAATGCTTCTACCAAACATGTAATATTGAAAAAATATAATAATACTTGAGGAATGTTATGGGATCTTCTAATCTAATTGTAGTATGTATGACTTAAATATTCTTTTTGTACATAAAATAACAAATGTAAAGATTTTCAATTTCAATAAATGCTTTTAGCAAACATTTAATATTTGAAAATGTGAAAATACGTTAATAGAGCTTATAATTGAGTTGTAGTATTTGTGATAAAAATCTTTCAAATATCATTTTCTTGCAGGAAATTATTGATATAAACACTTCTTGATTATAATAAATACATGTGACAAACATTTATTATTTTTCAACTGTAAAAATACTTGAGGTATGTTAATGGAACTTATAAATGAGTTGTAGTAATTATGACAAAAATAGCTTTTCCATACATTAAATTAATGGAACTTGTACATCAAATGTAGTATTTGTCACAGCAAACTGTCAAGTATGGTTTTTGAAGAAGATATGCCTTATTTAAATAAAAATATGATTACAAGAAATACTTGTAGCAAACATATGATAGTTTACAAATATGAAAATATATGTATGTGAAATGTTAAAGAGAAAAGTATTTAATGTGTAATATTTTGACAAACTTCTCACAAATTTTTTTCTATCTTATATGGGAATAAACATTATTTTAGTAATTTTTGAATAGAACAAATGCTTGTAGACAATCTTTTCTATATAGCAAATATGAAAATACTTGAGCAATGTTGAAAATATTGGAATTTGCATTTTGTTAAATAGAAATTTTGTATTTGTGACACAACTGAAAAAAAAGTCAATTTATATAATTTCAATAACTATATGCTCAATAAATTTCAAAATATAATTATAATAATTATTTTAGTAATAATATCAGTAAAAAACCGACTTATTTACATTCTAATGCAAATCATTATTTAAATAATTTATTTCTTAATTAAATTATATTGTATGCGTGGCTGCAATCATATTTAACATAATCGAATATTTTATAATTGTTATAAGGCATGTAATGAATTTTGTAGTTGCTGCAAATATAAAATAAATTAATTGAAATAACATCATCTAATACTAGCATAATACAAAGTATTTGAAGCAGTGCAAAATACATATTGCATTTGTCAGACCTAGAGTCCGACAAATTAGTTTTTGCATTACTCTGTTTTAAGGTCGACTAAAAACAAACAACTTAAATTTTGCAGCAAACATATTACAATCAATAAGTTTGAAAGTATAATTATCTTTTAGATGTATTAAAAATTTTCCAAATGTTTAATGAATTTCGTATTATATGTATAATAATTATAATTATTACAGAAAAATATCTGTAGAAACCGAATTATTGTTTTAATGCTGTGAATCATTATTTTAATTATGAATTTCTTAGCTAAATCATAATGAAAGCATTAATACAAAAATATTTAAGATAAGCGAATGTTTGATAATTTTTAGAAGGCATGTAATAAATTTTGTAGTTGCTGCAAATATACAATATATAAATTAAAATAACATTATCTAATACACGCATAAAAAAAAGATTTTGCTGCAAACATATTATTAACAATATGTTTAAATCTTTTAGATTTATTTGAATGTTTTTAAATGTTAAATGAATTTCATACTACTGTGAATCATTATTTTAATTCTATATTTCCTACATATATCATAATGAAAGCATTGCTGCAATCATTTAATTGTAGTTGCTGCAAGTACATTTCAAACATTATGATTTCCTCGTGCATTTTATGAATCATTGTGATGAACTTATAGGAAAAGAATACAGGAGAATAAAATGTATAAAATAATTAAATTAAAAACTAACAAAAAAAAAGAATTAAACAAAATATATATTTAAAATAAAATAATAGTTAATTATAATATAAAGCGGAATTTTCATGACTAGTTTCTTAGGCAATCCATTTATTATGCCATAAAAACACTTTATCATTGTACGTAAATAAATTCTAATAGTTCGATCAATGTATTATTATTATTTTTGGTTTTGTTTTTGCATATTTTATATTTTGTTATATATTTTAAAAAAGTTTACACATATTTTTAAAAAAGGTTTTGAAAATAAGGCCCGTGGATACACTATAAAAAAGCGATACTAGTACATATCATTGTAGATTTCTTCTTCATTATCTTCTTTACATTATATATTTTATTATATATTTATATACTATAGAGCAATACATCTATATAATATTTTATTATTTATATAGATTATGTTTGCGAGTAGAGCTATAGTTAATTTTTTTAAAATTTATTTTAACAAATTTTTTAAAACATTTAAAAGTTCTTTTTTGTTGTATTAAGTGCGCACTAGTGTTTATTTGAATGTGTTTTATTATTTTTTGTCAGTGTATTTTTTACTTATATGTTAATGAAATGGTTGTTAAATTGTTATTTCTATTTAATGTTTGAATAAAATTACAAAAAATTTAATTGTAGGTTTTGAAAATTGGATTTGAAACATTGTTGAGTTATTTGCGCAAAGATTTATTGCATTAAAAAACTTAGTTTATTTTTTTGTCAGACATGTGTTTGAAAAGACTGTTGTTCATTTTTATAAAAAAATAGAAAAATATTTATAGTGTTTTTTTTGTTGCTTTTTTTTTTCTTGGTATGTTTTACATTTTTTGTTGAAAGTTTCGCTTGGAAAAATATTGATTTCTGAAAAGTTCAAGTATAAATTCTTATTTTCTGTATAGGTTTAGTTTAGATTTTTTGGTAAGATTTATGTTTAGTTATAAAAATGTGTAACTCTTAGAGTAGAATAAAATAAGTTGGATCTCTTTTTGTTTAAATTTATCAATTTAATATTTAATTTATTAATTAATGATTGTGTTTTGGTTAAATAGTCAATGATGTTTGTTTATTTGTTTGTTGTATATGTTTGGTATAGATTTTTCATTAAATGTATAGCTTATGTATTTTACTGCAGATATATGTTTGTATTTTTTATAGTTTGGTAGAACTTTGCGCTTTTATTTGAGCTGTCAATTTACGATGTCAATTTAATGATGTTTTGGTCGAACGAACATCACAACGTTCTCCTAAGCGATTTTGACAATATTTGGAATAAAATTTGGAATTTGGAATTTCATCTATAAAATATGTCAACTTTCTTCCCGAGATATCGTATGCGTTACCATTTAGTGCGAAAAGATACCACACAATAAATGCATATAAATCAGATGAAGGCGGTGTTTAACGCCGTTAAACGTTGAACGGCGTAAAATATTAAACGCAGCCACAACAATGAACTCACCACAACGTGGGCAAATCTAGCCAACATCACCGCACTGTACGACGAAGAAGAAGAAATGCGTATAAAAGCGAGCGCTCAACGAGGACCAATCCCTATTTTACTGTTGACCGACTGACGATGAACTACATTGACGATTAATATTGCAGCGTGGTCTGTGTAAATACGCCAGATGTAGTATTAGTCAACGAACACCTTTAGGAACGCTTAGACATTTTGAAGTTAAATTGGAAAGGGGGGAGTGGTTGAAGTGACGCGTCTTCGCTGCACGGAAACTGCTGGGGCAACCATGTGTGCTTTGTGTAATTTAAACGCCCTGGAGAATGGAAAAACAGAAACCACACCGTCAAGGAGCTGCAGCATGCCGTCGCATGAGTAAGAATAATGCTTATTCTATTGTTACATCATATTTTCTTTTATTGAATTAATTAAACAGAAATGTTATTGTATAAAATTGAAATTAAATAAAATACGAATTCAAAATTATAAATATTATAATCGAGTGCATTTTTAAATTAAACTGAGGGGACCTGCAAAATATAAATTTTGTAACGCTCCAAACTCCTGGAGCCCGCTGAGTTTGCCCCAGCTTTAGACCGGAAACCATGTCCGTTACATTCGATTTAAAGAAATTACCCGGTGAAGAATAGTCTCAGGGGAGATTTGCATTTGGGAATTGTCTCGGGAAGGAATTATCATGGTGAAAAAATGTATATGAGAATTGTCCAGTTTTTGTGGCTTCAATTTATTATATTTTTATTTATTAGATTTTTTTTTTTTATTTTATCATTTGAGAACAGACGATTTAACAAGTCACAAATTTCTGTTTATTTATAAAACACTGAAGTAAATAAAAGGTATATCGATCTAAAAAAAACTTACTTAAATTCAGAATCTTAAAAGTTCAGTTATCATCAGAGCAATTCTTCTTGAAACGCAGAAGTTCAGTTCGAGGCTGTCAGAACTGAAATCGTGAATATTTTTCTTGAATCGTAGAAGTTAAGTTCGTGGCTATAGAAAAATAAATATTCTACTTGATTTGAAAAACTTAATGTCATGGCTATAACAAAATTGAATAAGAACAATTTTCTTGATTTGTCAAATACTCCAAATTCAAAATAGAGATTATTCTAGAACTATGATCGGAAACTGATCATAGATTTGTATACTTGTTATATTCCATCCAATTACTAAAACAACAAAATATGATCATGTCTACTATAGTAGGGAAATTTCCTTGATGTTTAGTATAATTTTGATGATATTATTGAAATTTTTCAATTTTGCATTCACGAAAAATTCTTCTTTAGATTTAGAAGCTTGTTACATTTTCCATCCACATTCCTTAATTACTAAATAGTGCTTTGAAATCTTTAGCCATGACTGTGTATTATTTGGAATATCTACTAAGAACCACAGCAATCAGACATACTATATTCATTGTATTGTAGAATCTATTTCCTACGTTTTTCTGGTTAATATTATCATGAGCAACCATTCCCAGCACGGTATTCAAAACGGAGACCTTTAGATACAAGTCCAGCGCGCATACCTCTAGACTGTTGAGGTCGGCAAAATACTAAAAGTTTTAAAACTTTATAATAATAGTTTGGCGCTACAGTCCTGTATAGAACTTCGGCTGAGCTCTTTCACCATTTTGAGCTGTGCGTGTTATATTTGTACTCAAAGTGGGACCTACAGTTTATTGCCGAATCCGAACGGCGGGTGAGAGCTTTTCATAGGCAATGTTTTACTCTCGTAGGTTTGCCATTTACTGCCGAGAGGTAGCGCGGTATAGGAAAATGTTTCTATGAAAAGATGTTGATAGCCCCAGTCCAGACTTGAACCGGGGACCTTTCGGCTCGCAGTCCAACGCACTAACCACTGAGCTACCGCGGCTTTAAAGAGTTTTAAAAAATGGGTTTTTACAACAGCTTTTCAAAGTTCACCAAACTATATAAAGTACAGATCTTTAGTTAAAGTTGTTATACCCAGTCTGCCATGTCTCAGAGACCTTCTATGCCTTGATTCTTTCTCGAATAACTTCGATAAAAAGTTCGATCTCGTTGCTTTCTGGATTCTAATTTTTAAAAATGTTCGTACATTCAAATTCTTTGATAAGATATTTAAATATTTATCAAATCGATAACGCATTATTTTTCGCAGCAATCTCGAACTTTCTTCGGTATCGTTTCGATTTCGAAATATTTCTCGTATAGAGAAAACTCCGGCTGAACTTTTCGATATCTAGGTCGAATTTGACGCTCGATATTGGTACGAGAACGGGTCTGATATCATGTGATTTGTCCATCTTCTTGCATTGATCTCGTAACGATATCGATACGAATGGCATACTAGGTAGTAACTAAAACCAATCCCAGTTTTGACCATCCATTTCCCAATTTAACAATTCTCTTAAAATGCTTAAAATGTATACGTTTTAAAGTCAGTTTGAAACGATTTCGAGAACGCCTTGAGAGTCACCATTAATGTACGAAGCAGAAATGATTTCAGTTTGAAGCCTGACCTGACGTTTGTCGGATCGGGCCGGACATTTCTTGTGAGTTTCAATATGGTTTCCAATGGTATCGCATATGGCCGTAATGCATCGAATTGCTTTCGGTCATCAGATCATATCATCAAGTACTTGTTTGTGTGTGTGTGGCCAAAGTGCGCGAGCGAAAGAGAAAACGAGCGATAGATTTGTCGACGACGATGATGATGATGGTGAAAACGCTGCTGCCGCGGCTCTAACAATGCTGATGATGATGTTGTCGATGTTATTCAGGATCAGTGATCGATCAATTGAACGGAAATGGTAGATAGAAATGAAGAACCAACATATGTCGAACGAGTTAACGTTCGGTTAAGAGAAGGATCAGGGAACAATTCAGAATATGGAATTAATCTGAATAACAACCTTTCGATTACCAATATTAATCGATCGATTAATTTTCGATAAATCTGCTCTTTTACCCTATCTATTCTCCAACCATTCAACCGATTGTTCGACCAACCCCATTTCTAACAACCGCCATACCACGGAAAGGTCCAGCACCATCAGTGCGGCAACATCAACGGCCGCGCGGTGCTGGTCAATTTATGGCGCGCCTGCGGCTTCTCGCCGTAATCGTCGAAGCAGTACAACGGCGAAATCTTCAGACCCGTCTTCTCTGGTATTATTTTGAAGTGTGGCTGTTCGGTGCTCACAATCAGTGGGCGCTTCATCGAGTGCATGTACTCGGAGTGTGGAGCACCGAGCGGACGTCGCGTGCTCGGCACGTTCATCTTCTTGCACGGCTCCGGTTTGGCATCGACGTTTAGCTGGCAGTTATGCGGCGAGTACTTGTTCGGTTTGTAAATGGAGAAAATGTTATTGATGAGACTGAGCGCCGAGTTGCCACCGCCGCCAGCAGGATGATGCATGCTGCCGGCGGTGGGTTGCTGCGTCTGAACCGTGTGCGTCTCCGGATAAAAGTTGTTGTACTTGTAAGAGGGCAGTGGCTCTGGGTAGACTTTGTGCTGGGCGTAGACACCGTGGAAAGGATTCAAGGCGGCGGCGGCGCTGGCGGCAGTGGAACGTGTCTGATGTAGCGGCGAACACGCCGCCTGCTCAAAAAAATGAAACTCACGTGAGGCGTTATTGTGATGATGTCGTTGGTGATGGTGCTGCGATGAGGTTGATGGCTGTTGCGGCGGTGACGGCAAACCTTCCAGCAGCGACTTCTTGATCAGTAAACGCTCCTGTTCGCGATCGTGCAGCACAATTGGCTGGCCGTTATTGTAGCAACCCACGTTAACTTGCTTGACTTTCAGATTGCTGCGCATGTTGCGCATATCGATGGGACTTGGCGGCTTTTCCAGCTCCTCCCAGTACTTCTCCAAATCGATGTTGAAGTCCTCGAGATCAAGCTGCGTCGAGTCGGAGCAGGAGTCAGCGTCCTCATCGTCGTCATAGCGCGATGGCGGCTGTACCTCCAACAGCGACTTGCTGCGTGCCGGACGCCGATATCTGCGCGCGTATTGCATCGGCGCCTCTGCCGCCAGATAACGTTCGTCCTCATCGAGGAATTTGTCCTGCAGCAGCAGACGTTCGCGCTCGTCGCGTATGAAATGCTCCAAATCGGCATCGTATGACGCAGCGACAGCTGCATTGGCGGCGTCAACGGCGCGGCAGTGAAAGTGTTCTTCCTCCTCCGCTGCTGGATGGTGACTTGGACAGCGGAGACGTGAACGCGGTCGCGGTGGCGGCATGGCCATATGAAACTGTTGCTGGCGTTGGCAGCAACATTCCTCGGCGGCGGTGCAGCAGCAGACCATCGTTGGCGGTGCCAGATCACGATGCTGCTGCAAGACCGCCGCACGACGACTACTACTACATCGATCATCCCAATCGGCGAGCATGTTTCGGTTGCTGCCAGCACTGGCGTCAGCGCCATACACGCCAAGGCCGCTGCGACAAGCGGCACGCGACGTCCGATTGCAACTGCTGTACATTTCATCGCACAGACATGTGCTGCTGGTGCAACGCTCACGGGCACAGCAGGTGTGCGCATCCAGTGGATAGCCGGTGGCCATAGATCGTCGAAATGCCTCCTGTTTGTCGCGGCGCGTGTGTGTCGGTGGTGGTAGTTCATAGTCCATGACATCAAACGGCGCAGTGCGCGTTGATGCGCTAAACGAGTAGGACTTTGGCACGTGCGTACGATTCTTTTTGAGTATCGAAGCGGTGGGTGGGCCATCGTATGCCCCAACGCCGCCACTCGCCGTAAAGCAGCAGCTCTGCGACTTTGGGTATTGAAACTCTTTGCAGCTTCGCGAGCGCTGCAAGCCGTAATTACTGCTTGATTCAGCACCATCGGCACGTCCACCACGCACTGCGTCCACATCATCGATGACATCGTCTTCGAAGACATCATCGACCTCGTCATGCAGCTGCATATCGCGAGTTTCGCGCGCATAGTAATCGCGTTCATCCTGCTCGCGTATGTTGCGCAACTTCCGATATGTGCCATATCGCAGACACTCCGGCATATAGTCTTCCTCCAGATCCTCTGAACGATTCGAATATATGTTGTCCGTATACCAAGTGGGGTCCAATTGTCGTGGTCGTGGCTTGGCCTGTAGTAGCCGTTCCCGCTTCGATTGACGATAACTCTCAAAGCAGATACTCTTCATGCGCTCCAACTTCTGTTCGCGTATACGTTCCCAGTTCTCCCAGTTCTTGTCGTTCTTGCTGCGTCCATCCGCGCCTGTGTTGTTTGTGTAGCTGTATTGTAGGTTGCTGTGTTTTGTGTCGTTAACATTTGGGTCCTTGGTGTTCGGTACGTTGTTGTAACTGGTGGTGCTACCACCACTGTCGGTGACAACAATTCTTATTCTACGTTTGGTCTTGTCCAGCAGCTTTGTCGTTGCCGAGAGTAGTGCTGACTTGTGCGGTTGCTGTGATTGTGGTGGTGGCGGCGGCGGTCCTTTGTCGCGTTCGCTTGGCGGCTCTTCTGGCTGTCACACCTCCTGTAGGTATTTGATCGGACAATAGCCTTGTCGGTTGTCCGCTGAGCGCACCATCACCATGCCGTTAACCTCATCTCCAGTCTGAAATGGGATGAAATGAGGGTTGTTTCGGTTAGAGATGAATAGCGAAAACTGTTACATTCTCATTTATCTTAATCTCAGTATGTTTTTCCCATATGTTGATTTTTCTATCATCGCCCTATCTCAGGTTCATCATTATTAGTCATTTTTAAAATGTCCTTCATTCCCAATTCGGCCAGTCTTAATATTATTCGAAATCCATATCTTTAGATTTCACTAACTTCGCTCTCTTCATATCTGTTTGGTTATTCTCAATTCTACCCCTTTCTACCCCATTTCTCTTTCTTCTTTTCTTCCAATTTCTTTGTTTTCCTGTGTCCATATCAAATTGTATTTATTTTTTCATATATTTGAGTATTACTCTTTCTTTAATGTTTTTTTCCTTATCGTCTGACTTTATATCTTCATATCTTATTCTGATCCTAATCTGCTTAATTCCATATAGTAACTTCTTCAATTTTCTCTAATGAACTATCTCCCATATCCCGCCCAGAAAGTTGAATTCTCCGTACCTTCCAATTTATTTATTTCATAATGTCTTTCTCTGAACGTTTCAGTCTTCCAAGAATCCCTTCATATCGCAAAATATCCATATTCTTCATTCTTTTAACTATCACCATAACTTCATATCTCGACTTCAATGTCTTAATCTTCTTGGCATTCTATCTACAAATCTCCTGTTTTGTATATCTCCCGTATATCTAACAGTTAAATTTATTTTATCCCATCCTGCCAGCTCCAATCTCTCTAATTTCCCCAATTCCATCATTTTCTACCTCATTTAATTTCACTCTATCTCCCTTTATACTTTAACTCTACTTTCACCCTATCAAATAACAAGGTAAAGTCAAAAATGTCTACTTTATACCTTCAATATATTCACTTCTTATGCTCCCCTTTTATTGTTTGGCCTTTCTCTCGTTAATCTTATTTCATTTATCATGCTCATTTTATCTCCACTCACCTGTATAACAATTTGATCCCTTAGTAAAGTCATGTTTTCGCCGCGTTCTCCATCGGAGACCTGCAGATTGTGCGTCACCTGCAACGGCTTCTCATTTGCGTTCAGTCGTACACAGTACTTTGATGGAAAGTAGCCGATGCGACCGAGTGCTTTGCCCTTCCACCAATCCGGATCAGAGGTTTCGATGACGGTGACCTTTTAAAATGATAGAAAAATTATAGGAAATTTTATGATATTCAAAAATAGCAAAAGTTAAAAATTAAATCATAGATTATAAGTATCAAATATTTCCTATTTTCTGCCCGTCCTATAAATATTACTGGAATCTGCTTTACAAAGTCTTCAAAATATGATAATTTGTATATTATCGTAAATATACCCAAACAATAGAATAGGATAATAGGATAGTTATCCAATAGGATTACTCCAGTTCCCAAATCAAAAATTTTGCCTAGGGCAGTTTAGAAACATTTTATCAAAGATTTCTAGCGAACAAAGACTGATTTTTTTGACAAATTAACCAAGGCTCAGGGGAAGCCTTCTATTCATGCAATGCACAGGGTTGATCGTAAGAAGGGATAATAGGTGAGAGGGAGGAATGACGATGGATGTTTGTTTGGAACTTGTCAATATCAAAATTGTCGGGGAAAACTGACAAAGAGATTTTGTTCCACAAACATATCGTGCGACTGAGGACTGATTTTTCTCTGTAATGCGTAGTTCTATTGAGTGCCGAGTGAACTACGAAGGGGTGGGCTTGGTTCAATGCTCGAGTAGAGCAAGAGAACACACGGCCTGGTGTAATCAGGAAATGTAATTGCGTCAAACACTTGTAATACCTATAAAACAGGGTTACACACCCAACGGTACTTCGGTGCTCAAGAGAACCAATAGATGATGAAATATTTTCATCCCCTATAAAATATATAAAATACATCGTCTGTTGTTGTATTCGCTTCAAGAACACCAAGGAGGATTTTGAAGCACCTGTCCAAAAATGCGAATGTTAAGCCAAATATAGGTAATGTAGACATTGCGTTAGTCAACAGGAGTGAAGTATGTCTTACACCGTTTTAAGAAACCGAGGCACTTGGTCGCTTTTTTCGACACATCATACATGTGAACATTCCAATGAAGGTCCATTGAATTGATTTGCCCAGAACGTCAAAAGCAGCTGTCTACGCAATATCTACAGCACCCATATTGAGAGGAGAGGGGATCCATCTATTCATTTGTGATCTCTTGCTTGAATTGCTTTCATTAAAATCAATTCTATTTGCAAGACTCCACTCGGAGATAGTTTTAAGCCAATTATTGAGTGAGTCATTAATAGTGCGTCTTTTACTCTCAATCTCAAAGAGTTTGGGCGCTTTTTGAACGAATATGAATGTCATCTTCATAGGAATGGATGAGGTTCTGGGTCAATGACAGAACATCATTGATAAATGCAAGAAATAGTGACGGGGATAAGAGGGAACCCTGTCGGACTCCAGTTTTGATGGAATTTTGTTACTCTAAAAGAACACCATCCATCACAACTCGAATTAATTGACTCTGGAGTCGATGTCTCGAGAGAAGAAGAATTACCGGCACCATATACAATTAGTTTTAATACGAGGGCTTCATGCCACACTCGATCAAAAGTCTTGTAAATATCCAGATAAACAACCTTACTCACCAAAAAAAAGGCTCAATACGCATCCCAAAATTTTCCAATAACCTGTGTGTTTCTTAAATATTCCAGAGAAATGCCAAACACTTTATCAATATATATTTTAAACTGTACAGTACAATTTAAAATTTTTGATCGGGTTGAGGCAGTATTTCAAATAGACAAAAGCGGAGTTTATATCAGAAGCTGTCTGGTTTCTGTCCATATCTAAAATATGCCGTGATTCTGACGTACAATATTACATTCGGATCTAGACGTTCCAAAACATTCCATTTATCTGCGTGTTGCCGGAAATGTTTCTTAAATTTTCGAGAAAAATGCCAGACATTTTGTCTCGGGATTCCAAAGATAATTTTAAGACATTTCTACATACGAAAGATTTTAAGCAGACGAAAGTAAAGTTTTTATCAAATGCTAATTATTTTACGCCTATCCCCAAAATATGCCGGAATCTGCCTTTAACATTCTTCAAAATTTTATAACCTCCCCAAACCAAATTTATGACGTTTACTGTAATATTTAGGGTATATATCTGACAACCATACAGACAAATGGAAATATGCGGAAAGCGTATATTTGGTTAAAAGATATTATGCAATTATTAAGACAGATTCTGGGCATACTTTTGGAATGGGCAGAACTAGACCAAATGCAAACATTTAGTTTGTATGCTTTAAATCTTTGGTACAAAATGTTTTGTAACTCTAGTTATGCTTTCTAAAATCTGAAGATAAATATTAAAAAAAAAAAGCCTAATATATATATATATATATATATATATATATATATATATATATATATATATATATATATATATATATATATATATATATATATATATATCGATGCTTTTATTTATCCCTTTTACATATGGGCATTTCCTGGGCTTCCGGACGGGACATTCGTACGCAATTTAAAGAATTTACTCTTATTCTTTTTTTTTGTGCAAAAAGTATTTATGTAGGACTAAAAATTATAGAATTCTATACGACAGATCAACAGATATAAATTAAATACTAGTCGTTCCGGACGGGACAAAAATAACAAAAATCCAAAAAGACAGCGAATTTTGCGTAAATATATTTTTTTTAATTATTTCAGAATATAGCTGAAATCATGTGCTTTATTTCTATATTTACAGATTGTTTCCAAAGTTTATAGTTTTTTCCTAATAAATCACAGAAATATTCCGGACGGGAGAATTTTTTTTTCTTATTCTAAAATTATTTTTTTGGATAATTTAGAAAGATAGCTGAGATAATTTACTTTATTATTGTGTATGTACACTTTGTTTCTAAAGTTTATAGTTTCTTCGTAATAAATAACAAAATAATTCTGATGTTCTGCATGAAAATTTGCACTAAGATTTTTTGCTTAAAATAATTTTATATCTGACAAAATTAATAATTATTATTACAAAATATAAAGTGATGTACGATACGAATATACAGAGGTTTTTTAAAGGTTAATATTTTTGTTTCTTTTTTTTTTTTTTTTTGAAAAACACATTTTTTTAATATTTATTTACACTTTTGGTACTCAAAGTTTTGGTAGTCAAATTAGCTGTCAAAGAATTTCTAGACTAAAAAGTCTAGAACTACTAAAAATGCCGAGAAATTTCTACTTTAGAAACAGAGAATTCAACTCTTTAAAAAACGTTGTTAGTTTAATATGATAATAAAGGTATCTTTTTGGTTACGTACATGACAATAGGACACCCTTATACAAACATCAAAATTTGTCCCTAATTTGGATTTCAATTCTTATTTTTAAGCTTAAGAAATATTAATTAAGGTTGTCTGAAAAAATAGAAAATAATATTTTGTATCTGTATTTTTTTCAAACTATTTAATTTGGTAATTCAAAGTAAATGAAAAATTGGTATGAGTAATAACTAAACTTTATTAGTATTTTTTTGTACGATATTGTATTAGATATCGGAATAGTATTTTGTTTTGAGATATTTAGATTCACATCCTTAAGATTTCAGATCCATCCAGATTTGAGCATTTTGAATTTTTCGGTCGTGGTTGACGTTTTTCTGGAAATGTCCATATACATATGCTATATTTGGGGAGTATCTTCAGATTTGGGAATAATGTGTGAATTTTTACTTTACTAATTGGGGATTATTTTCTGAACTTAGATAGTACCATCTAGAGATAGACATGTGAGCGTGATTCAGCGTGATTCACGTGAATCACGCGTGATCACGCGTCATCACGCGTGATTGTGATTGAATTCTAATTTTGCTCACGTGATTGTGAGTGAGTGTGAGTAGACCAAAAAATATCGTGAGTGAGTGTGCGTGAGTACAAATTTTTCGTGAGTGAGTGTGCGTGAATCGAATATTTCATAAAATAAAAAAAACTCAGTTTTAATTTTTTGCGATTTTATATGTTTTTGCTGAACTACAGAACAAGGCTCAGAACTCAGAAGGCTTCGGGAAGGCGACAGCCCACATTTCAGAACTGTAATAAATCAAACCCTTTCTAACGACCGTCATATACCCACCCCTTCGTCAACTCAGAATAAGTTGCAAGGTTTCAGTCAACAATTTATCTAAACCCTGCAAACCGGCCGTACTTAGTGTGGGCTAGTCAATTTTTGTGGGGTCATGTCAATAGTTTTTGCTTGGTTTCATACGATCGTTCATGGAACGCATTTTTTTTCGATATACCCATTTTTGTAAAAAGTTGAATTTTCAATTTCAACTATACATGATAACTCTGTATTGACTTCCTTTTGTTTATTAACTTTAGTTTGTTCCAGAGGTTCGTGTGGGGTCCCTATTTTATTTGAGTTATAAATGTAGTAACCAAAAAAAACGCTTCAAAAATAGTTTTTCCCAAAGTCAATTTACCCCTGGTTAATTCTAACCCAAACTATTATTTTATTGATAACTAGCTGGACCCGTGCACGACTCGTGCTAAGATTTTGTGAATGCAAGGATATGTAGTGATTTTATTAATATAAAGAACATTTTTATTATTTACTTCATCCCCGTAGAACGTTTTCCCGTAGAAGTCTTCCCGGTAGATTCTTCCCGTAGAATTCTTCCCCGTAGAGTTTTTCCCAGTAGAAGTTTTAGTGTGGTGAATTTTGGTGTGGTGAGTTTTAGTGTGGTGAGTTTTAGTGTGGTGAGTTTTAGTGTGGTGAGTTTTAGTGTGGTGAGTTTCGTTATGGTGAAATTTGGTGTGGTGAATTTTGGTGTCGTAAGTTTTGATGTGGTTAGGTGTGGTGAGTTTAAAATATTTGTGGTTATTTATAACGTTGACCAAAATTTCATTAAATTTGCTATCCTAATTGCTGATATAATGTGTTTTTAATTTTCTTTAACGAAGAATTATTCTTTGAGGCAATTTTTACTTTTTTATATGAACAGCACATCGAAGGTCTTTCACTTTTCCATCTCCGTTAAAAATTGAGATATATTTTATCAAAATCCCTATAACATCATTATTGCGTTTTAAAGATGTAGGTTGTATTGGAGGTGCCAAGCTCGGTTGACCAATTTCATCAACAACCAATAGCAAAAAACACGTGATTCAGCGTGATTCACGTGAATCACGCGTGATTATGATTGAATCTCAATTTTACTCACGTGATTGTGAGTTAGTGTGAGTAGAGCAAAAAAGGCCGTGAGTGAGTGTGCGTGATTAGAAATATTCTTTCGTGAGCGTGAATGAGTGTGTGTCAAAACTCACGCACGTACCCATCTCTAGTACCATCTAAGGATTTGAAAATTTCGACAGAGATAGGAATTATACTACAAAAACTTTTCGGGAATCGTTTTATATTTCAATATCCAATTACGGGAGTGGTATTATCATATTTTAATATTTTTACCTTAATCGAAGTAAAAAAAAAATAGAATTCTCATTGCTAATAAGTTTTATTTAATAGTTAAAAAAAAAAAGAAATAGATAATATGACTTTTTCGAATACATCCTAATGAAGTATTCGGTTTCGTTCTTTCATGACCATAAAAATTTACGAGTTTGCTAAAAGTAATATTTATCCTGGAACATAGCAAGTCTCTAATGGCTTATTCAAGTTTATGTGTGACTTTCAACACATTTGCAACGACTTTACCGGAAAAAAAAGAAAAACAAATCCCACACAAAAAAAGCACATAAACAAAAGCATTGGATCGCAGTAAAGAAAACTGGCGGAGGCGGTGCATGGCAGACAGTGTTGCCATTGTGTGGCAATGTATCCCAGTATGCCATACATTTCGAAATGTTGCGTTATTATTTTAACGATAACAATGTCAGTTATCACAATGATATTATATGAAAAACTATATCGAACCAACAAATCGAAGTTCTAACGAATGTTCTTAATTTTTAAAAATATAGCAAGAATTTCGAAATCGAATTTTGAAAATTTAAAAAAAAAAAATTTATAAGAATAACAAATTTTTTACTTGTTCATTTTGTTGTCGTTTTTAATTTTTTAATTTGAAAAAAAAATCACTGACATTTTTAGACGAATTTCGTTTCATTTTACATTATAAGTGAGTAATTTCGATATCGAATTTCGAAATTTTAAAAGATTGAAATTGTATAAGATAAACATTGAATTTTGCTATCATTGACACTTTGAGAATTATTCGAGTCGTGGTATACTGGGTATGAAAAAGACTGAAATGCAACGGAATAAAATGAAATCCAACGGAATTTATTAAAATTAATGGCGGCAAGAAAACATGTAATCAAGGAAATCAGTTCACAGTGCACATGGAGTGAGGAATTTATTGCAAACGATTTTTATTTGAACATTTTATTTTTATTTTTTTTTGTAAAGTTTACCATTTACTATTTTTCATTAACCATTTTATGCTGGTTCATTTATTTGTATTTTTTTTGTTGTTTCTTTTAGTTTGTTTCAACACTTTTAATTGGCTGTGCTTGTGAGCTATTAATTAATATGGCATGTATCTCAATAAAGCGAAAAAGTATTTCAGACGGAAATTTTATTTTATGGCGGAAAACTCGCTCTGTGAAAAAATTGGGTTAATTGCGCAGGCAGACACGTGGGCAAACAGTGTAAAATATATAGGTGGTATAATTCATATAAAATTTTTAAAATTTAATATTTATATTATTTTCGGTAACAGTGCTGCATGACAGTAATTCGATGACAATAACCACATATATATGACTGTTTATCTCTTTTTTATTTGCACATTTCGAACATATTTTTATAGGTCTTTCATAAAGCAGCTCAAATGTATACAAACTGTGATAATAAAAATTACGGTTCAGATTGGCTGATTTAAGTTAGAGATTTGTTTATTTGATTGCGACAATTTGGGAAAACACAACGCTGAAATGTATTTGGAACTAATTTATATTTTAATAGAAATTTTATCATTTTTATATATGGGCCAATCTATGTCAGAGCGACCACTTGGGTTTTCAGAATATCAATAAAATCAGTATTTCAAGGATTTTTCATTAATTTTGTAATTCAGGTAGAAAACATTGAAATTGTTTTATTTGTAGAGACTTTGTAAAGCTTTTAAATGACAATATGTCTTTTTAAATGAAATAAAGTTTTAAAAATTAAATGTGGATACAGTATAAATTTGGATAAATGTGTCAAAATATAGACACATTTTAAATGCTGTTTATCTTATCTTTATTCATAAAGTTTATGATTTATTATAATAAACCCCAGAAAAAAACCGAACAGGACGAATAGTTGTATATGGAATTTTTAATAATGATTTTTTTTAAACTTATTTTTATACCCTACACCTATGAGGTACAGGGTATATTAACTTTGTGCATATATTGTAACGCCCCTTAGGAGGCGTGTCCGGTATGGAAAAGTATATATATTCTTGATCAGCATCACTACCCGAGTCCGTTTAGCCATGTCCGTCTGTCTGTCTGTCCGTCTTGCTGTCTTGCTGTCTTGCTGTCTTGCTGTCCGAATACAAAATAACTTGAGAAATACTGATCAGAATGCGATGAAATTTCGTCTCAATATATTTTAGCCAAAAGTTAAAACTCAGTTTGAAAATGAGCCAAATCGGTCAACGGACACGCCCACCTCCCATACAAGTTACTTTTATATAACTCTTTAGGAACTAATAACTCGAAAAGTATTCAAGGTATAGTTATAAAATTTAAAAGGTATTGTTAGAATTCACCTATAAATATGTGGGCGTGATCTGCCCACTCTTTTTTTTCATTATTTCCCGGGTTTTCATAGTGGAAAATTGATCCGTAAATTATTAAAATCAAATCTATGAAATATTAGCCTTTCAAAATTTTAAATAAAGGCGTGGTCAGCCCAATAATATTTTTCAAATTTTTTTTCAGGTTTTTTATACTTTTATATACATTTTTTTAATTTATGGGGATATAAGACGTAAATTTCTGATATATGAATAATATTCTGAGGGTGGGGAGGTTCAGCATAATTAAAAACTTTAAAATTAAGGTATGCAATTAAATATCCCACATTAATATCCCCACCAATGGTGTAGGGTATTCCATAGTCGGGCCCGACCGACTATAAAAATCCGCCCTATGTGACCGAACTTACCCGTGTGACCTAACTTTCCCAACTCGTTTTTATCTAAAGATATTAATATAAAATAATTAAAAATGTTTGTAAGATTTCTATCACAGCCGGAAATGTCATCAATGATTCCCCTATGTCAGCTAAGAAACATCGATGACCGATAGCATTTTAGGCCTGCAAAGAACTGATTTTCAAACAAATGTCCTCCAAATCATGCATGATGTAGAATTGACAATGTCATGCACGTCATTCACAAATGTTTGTCATACGTTTTTTTTTTTAGTAAAAAAAATATTTTTTTTTATTATATTATTTATTTTTTAATTAATCTATTTATTTTTTAAATTTGTGTATATTTATTTTGTTTTATTCATCTTATTTTATTTTTTATTTTAAATTTAATTATATTCTTCTGTTGTCGTTTGCAATGGTATGTGGACTTGCTTATAAAAATAACCTACTTTACTAAAGGCCATCATCTATCAACATTACTACTGTTTATTATACCGCTTTAGTACAATGTGATCCCTCAAATTGGACCTATGAATAATATGGCAGTGTGTCATCGAACACAAAATTCCAGTTTACGCTTAAATGATTCGCCTAGACGTATGTTAGATGCATTTCACACCGTAAATGCTGCATACCTTTAGGCACATCATAAATAACATTTCATCAATGACGGATATTCACAATGTCCTTGGTATTTTTTTGCAATGTCCTTTATGAAATTGTTGTAATCAATGACAAATTTTACGGGTCTGGTACGATAAGTCGAAATTTAAAATGTCGAAACTAAAAATACCGAAGACAAAAATGTAGAAAATAAAAATGCCGAAATCTAAAAATGTCGCAAACAAAAATGTCGAAAACAATAACGTAGAAAACAAAAATGTTGAAAAATAAAATGTCGAAAACTAAAAATGTCGAAAACTAAAAATTTCGAAATTTAAAATGCCGAATTCATTTTTAACCGAAAAAATGTCGAAATAAATGCATAGTAATAAAAATAGCGTTTCTTGTGTTAGAAAAATATTTTAGTAAGCAACAAATTTATATAAATATAATTAAAAACGAGAATAATGATTTTAAAATATAATATATTCATAACGCAGACACCAACATTCTGAGTACAGTCGTCGCGAAAATCCAAATCTTCAACTCAAGGATTGAAACCTAAACGAATAACGGTTTCGATGTCGGTTTCGGGTTTTTCCACGTTTCGATTTTAAGTTTTTATAACGAAACGGTTTCAGTATACCGGTTCCAAGTTACGGTTTCGGTTTAGATTTCGGTTTTTGTATAAATTTTCTTTTTTCCATATTTTTCAAATAATTTAACATTGTTTATACGGTGCAAAGTTATGTTCAAATTAAGATATTGGGGTAAAGTGGAAAACGTAATTTAAACAATGTTTGTTGTTATTTTAGTTAAAATATTGTGTTTTATTAATTATTTAATTGATTACGCCAAGAAAAAATTTTAATTTAAAAAATTTAAATTTAAAACCAATGTAAAGCAACTTTTTGACATAACCTGAGATATGATCTGAATTGCAAAGAAGAATAATTTTGTACAATTTCCAACCATAAAAGCCAAAGAAATTAAATTTCAACAATTCAGTGACTGCAATATATGTAAAATAGTGATGATCATTTGCAAGAGCAAGGCAAGAAATGGTAATCTTGTTCTTGGTATTGTTCTTACACGCTGAGCCTTGCTCTAGCATTGGTACATATGATCTTGTTCTTGCAATACCTTTCTTGCTCTTGCTTGCAAGAATCTTGCAAAATTTTACTTTTTTAAATAAAAGATCGGAGACAAATATCTTAAACTGCATATTAATTATGAAAACGAATAGAATTTGAACACTAATTGTATTTAAGTTACTGATTTTCCATATTTTCAATTTCTTCAACAAAAAATAAATTATTTTACTAACAAAAAAATTTGAATTATATTTTAACAAGAATTAACTAATAAAATATAATTGTATAAATCAAGTGATGTTGACAGGACAATTCAAAATATCAACGCCATAATAAAATAAACATAATATGTTCATTATATATTATACATTCATAATAAATAAAGGGAATATTTCGTATAGGCATATTTCTGTTTTCGTCAGTGATTAAAAAAATCCGTATGCTACACGCACCGTATGTAAAGATAACACTAATAATATCTTGCAGGGTAACATTTGTTTTTTGCGAACACAAACTTAAACGCAAATGCTACAAAGCGAACACTAACAGAAAGAAGAGAATACAACAATATCGAATTACGATTCGTATATACACACTTTCACAACGACAACTCCTTGTTGCTATCCGGTATCATCGCATGGCAACAAACAGACTCATGACAACAGACAGACGCGTGACAACTGACAGACGTATGATAGCAGACAGTTGCATGACACCACACTTCATGTATGTATCTAGTACAGCTATCTAATTGGCAACAACAACGAGTTTTCATTGTGGTACAAAAAATGTCCCGCCAAAAATTCTATCAAAAGTTTGAATGCTGCTTTATTGTCATGCTGCTTTGCTCACTTTCAAACGAATCAGCGGATTAATGAAAAAGAAAAACACAAAAAGCAATATATAAGCTAAATGAGGTACACTGTGAAAATGTTCATATATTATTATTTATTTTTTTTTGCTTTATAAGTTGAATGAAATAATGCACATAGAACTTGACTTAAGTAAACTTCATGATTTTACAATTAACAAAAAAACTATGTATAAAAATAAAACAAAAATAATAATGTGCATTATGCACAATCGATGTACGAACTAGCGTAGCGAAGAAAAGCGAAAAAAAACATTGTTTTGTCAATTTTATCTTATTGAAGCGACTTTTGAAGCACTTTTGAAGCTATTTACCGCTACAAAAGTGCTTCACAGACCTTATTTTTAAGATGCATATTCTTTAGCCTTGAACAAATTTTGGGAACTCAAAATTTTATTAAATGACATTTTACTTAAAATCTTCTATATAAATAATATATATATAAATATAATATGTTTTTCTGTTTCTATTTATAGGTACTTTTTAAAAACCGTTTTAAGCCGGTATAAAATCGAAACCGTTTATATCGGTTTTGGATATCGGTTTATTTCTGATTTTCGTATAACGGTTTCGGTTTTAAAAATGAAACGGTTTTAAACGGATATCGGTTTTGGTTTCGGTTACGGTTTCAATCCTTGCTTCAACTACTAATTCAAATTTTTAGCAACTTTAGGATCCGTGCATAATGGAATTCAGGGTGAATATGTTCGAATATGTTCCATTCCGCATGGATCCTAGAGTAGCTAAGAATTTGTATTCGTACGGAGATTCATATTTCCGCTGCGATGGGACTCATAATTGAGGTGACAATACACCAGAACATGCAAATATTATTTTTAAAAAACAAATATAAGTTTAAAACTATTAAAAAATAATATTAATTACATTAATTATAAGGCGTAATTTTTTATAAGGCGTCAAAATACCATCTTGAAATTGGCACGAACATTTATAATAAACCAATAACAATTTTGAATTAAATACTTCAAATCTGAAGTGCAGGAATAATGATCATTGCACACCTTAACGGAATTACTAACATCAATAGATGATGAATATGAACCACCATACACCATTTCTAACTTTGAACAATTTCAGAATCTCTGGAAATAATGCATATCTCGAAACCCAAAATTCCATTGATATCGCAGGTGAGTTGCAAGCCCTATCGATTAGGTGTGGCTTAAATAAGATTTGAAATTTTTATTTCAACATTTTGATATTTCGACATTTTTTGCTCTTATAAATGTGTGCATATTTATTTTCAATTTCCTAGCTTTAAAATATTTTTTCGACATTTTTCGTTTTATCCAAAAATAGTTTCGGCATTTTAAGGCTCTTAAAATTACAAAATTTTTAGGTTTCGACATTTTTTTTTAACAAATCGTACGGATTCCAAATTTTCCAATATCGTCGATTCATCATTGTTGACTTTGTCGTCAATTTAAATTAAAAATTTTAAATTATCTATGCCTAACGACATCCTGTCGCATCAGAAAAATATATAATTTTTATTATTATTATTAAATTTGTTGTTTTAAAAAATATACATAGGTACGTGTAATAAATAAAAAATGATTCTAAAAAAATTATTTTGTGGTTTTCACTTTTTAAAACTCAAAATTAAAAAGGTTAAGGTTTATGGTATTTTTTCATTTATGTATTTGTAGTTTTCCATTCATATTCTTTCAGAAACTGAAATTTCTATGTTAATATTTCATTCCTAGCAAAAGTTTCAGATTTGTAAGAGTCAGATGTCATTCTCTTATGACCGGCTCATACAGACGAATATGACTAAATCGAATTAAAAAGTAGTGCTGATAAAATATATACTTTTCTGACTACACCTTCTAATGGGCTTCACAAACATAATATATCTACCCTGTTAAACCTAAATACTGACCTTGTAACCAGCCTTCAGATCCAGCTCATCGGCATGACGTGCCTTAAAATTGTACAAAATAACATACAAATTTGTAGGCAACAAACGATGGGATTTCTGTGAAAATAATAAATAGTGATAGTTAGTATCATTTAAATATATAATATATATAATAAATGTACTCAGACAACATTTTTGACTACACCCAGAAAAAAATTCACTCAAATCCCATTAAAATTGGTCAATAGGACAATTATTGATTTAATAGTATACAAAAAATAAATCTTTTCATATAAACTCAATGGCAGTGTCATGGTATTTTCTAGTATTTAGTATTAATTTTCCGATTTAAATAATAATTTATACTATTGACTATTTTTAATAGTAAAAAACTATTATTTATATATTATTTTTTCTGGGTGTATACTCTGGTAGATTTGTGCTTTATATTTAGGAATTCCAAATAGAAAGTTAAGAATATCATTTGGCATATTCTGAAAATCATTCTGAATTACGTTTAGAGTTTTTTGAATTTCAAATAGAATTTGAGCATTAAAATTATATTTGATGTGTTTTGACTTTAAAATTGCAATTTGGTATTACAATTTATGTATTTTGAATTTCCAATGGAATTTCTAAACTATAATTGATGTATTTGGAATTTGAAGTGGAATTTATGAATTAAGATTTATGTTTTTTTTAAATTTAAACTGGAATTTCTGTATTAAAATTTATGTTTTTTTAATTTTAAAATGGAATTTCTGAATTATAATTGATGGGTTTTGAATTGCAAATGGAAATTCTGTATTACAATTGATGTGTTATCGTTTTCACAAAGAATTTCTGAATTACAGTTTATGTCTTTTGAATTTCTAATCGAATTTCTGAATTTCAATTTATTTTTCTAATATATTTTTCATCTACCTTATGTTTGCCAAAAATGTTGTCAGGATAGATATGCTATACGGCAGTTAAAAGTGGATTTTTTTTTTAATTTGGAGATTTATTTTAAAGTTTATGTATTTTATTTTGATATTTTTGATAATATTACCATGTGATAGATACCCTTAAATATTATACAACAAAAACTATAATTTAAATTTTAAATAAAGAACAAGATTCAGTTTCCGATATCCATAACCAATTAAATAATTTTGGTTTAATACCGGTTTTAGAACTGGTTTTTTAAGAAGCATGAACAAATAAAAACGAACTCTAAACTTCTTCGATTTGGTGTATAAAGGGTTTTTCAACAGGGACGCTACAAAAGTAGAGCGACAGGGACAGCAAACGACGCCATATTTCTTGCTGTTTTTTTTTGACATTTCTCTTCAGTAAGGTTTGCCATTTTATGATGGAAAGATATACGAATTCGAATTTCGGTATTAAATTTTAATAATTTCGACTCGTTGTTGGCTCGTATATCTTTCCATCATGAAATGGCAAACCTTACTGAGAAATGTCAAAAGAGCGGCAAGAAATATGGCGTCGTTTGCTGTCCCTGTTGCTCTACTTTTGTAGCGTCCCTGTTGCAAAACCCTTGAAAAAACTTTTGTAGCGCTCTTATTGAAAAACCCTTTATTTTAATATGAATAATAATTCTTGGTCTATGAAGTTTAAATTTAATATTTCTATCACACCCTTCAATGAACTCCAAAAAAAAAAAGATTTTTTTGCGTCCAAAATTGTCTTTTTAAAACTCTGAAAAATTCACATATATTATTGGCTTTAAATAGAGATCATCACGCATTGATTTGGGGTGGCAAGAATTTTTCTTCTGAAAGATTAAATTTGAATTTCATTGATTATAATAACAACATATTCAAATATGTCATAGCTCGGAGAATAATGTCTCTTATATTTATTAATATTACTGTGTTTTATTGAAATAGTCATTCAAAATTTTAGGTGATTGACGTTTAGTTATTATTTTAATAAAATTTGTCCTGTTTTCGTAGAATATATTTGAAATATGAAGAAAAGCAAAGATTAACTGAAAACTTTAAACCGTAAGCAATACACAAAACATGGTTGAAAACTAAAGTAAAACTTAAATCGATATTAATTTGGGTTTTGTATCTTTGAGTTATATTGGTAATTATTGAAAAATCAATTTTATCTTCAAAATATATTAGAAGGCATCTCCAAATTGTTATTATTTAAAAATAAACTTATAGAAAAATATAAAATTCACAAAAGATATTAAAATAAAATTATGTTGTAAGTTATCCCAAAAACGATTATAGTAATTGAAGCGCTATGATACCTGAAATTGTCTTACGGGAGAGGGGCACGGCGAAGTGCTCGCCGATGATTGTGATTTCTCCATTTCGTCCGGCAGATCGACGCTGCCGCCACGCATGCCGCGACTTGCATAGAGCAATTTACGGCCCTGGTGTGACGGACTCGATGGCGCTGTAAATGGACGATTTAAAGCTGATTAATGGTTGCAAATAATTATTAGTTGTTGTGATGGTAGACGTAGCATGTTGATTAAAAAGAAAAAATTAAAAATTCAGGTGCAGTTTGAATGATTTTTACATACGGTTGAAGTGCGTGTATTTTGAGTAGTTAATTATTGAGTTTATTTTGTTGTTGTTGAGTTGAGAAAATAATGTTAAGGAAAAGAAATAAAAAAAAGAAAAAATAAATATTATTAAGATTTTTTTAGAAATATTGTTAGTTAATTGTTTAAGTTGAAAATATATTTTATTTTAGTTTTAAAAGGGAGTAAAAAAAACTATGAACAAATTATGAACTACTTTAAATTTTGTTAACTACTTTTTGGTTTGGTTGGTTTGGTTCTATGAATACTACTAAAAAAATTAATATTAGATATTTTTAAAAATTTTTTAATAACAAAGCAACTACTGGAACGTTATATATTTTTAACCTTTTAAATTGAAAATATTTTATTTTTTTTTTTACTTTTATACACTACATTTTTGAAAACTCAAGTTAAATTTTGATGGTATGATTAATTTTTACAGCGAATTTGATGATATATATGAGGTGGATTGAAGCTGTGCAAGCCGAAAAATAAGCTGTAACATAACTACTGCATTTAATTAAATGATTAAGTTGTTTGCATTTTTGAATAGTTGATTTGTGAATTTTATAGTTTGTTTAATGATATATGAAAATTGTGTTTTTTATTAGATATTTTTGTAAGATAACAATTTTGGTTAATTTTTGTTTGTTTTTAAAAATATTGGTTTGTAATTTTTATTTGAACAAAAAAGCTTTTAAAAGCTTTTTATAAGAAAAAAGCTTTTAAAAGCTTTACATTATAAAAGTTTTTAAAAGCCTTACATTATAACAGCTTTTGCATCCTTTACATTAGAAAAGCTTTTAAAAGCTTTACATTAGACATTTTTTTGAAAAGCCTTACATTATAAAAGCTTTTAAAAGCTTAACTGTAAAAAAAAATATTTAAAGTTTAACTGTAAAAAAGCTTTTAAAAGCTTTACATTATAAAAGTTTTTAGAAGCTTTACATTGTAAAGCTTTTAAAAGCTTTACATAAGAAAAGCTTTTAAAAGCTTTTCATTATAAAAGCTTTTAAAAGTCTTACAATATAAAAGCATTGAAAAACTTTACATTAAATAGTTTTTGAAAGCTTTACAATATACAATCTTTACATAATAAAAAATTAGTACAGATATTTTTTCAAAAGCTTTTTTAAAATCTTTTAAAAGATTTTTAGAAATATTTTAAAAGCTTTTTATAGAAAAGCTTTTAAAAGCTTTTAAAAGCTTTATATAGGAAAAGCTTTTAAAAGCTTTATATAGGAAAAGGTTTTATAAGTTTTATGTTGAAAAGGCTTTTTAAAGCTTTGCATATAAAAAGTTTTTAAAAGCTTTATATAGAAAAACTATTGAAATCTCTTTATAGAAAAAAAGCTTTAAAAAATTCATATAGAAAAAAGCTTTATTAGAAAACTTATAGTTTGAAAAAAATCTTTAAAAGCTTTATATAGAAAAGTTAAAGTTAGATAGATTTTAAAGATTCATATAAATACAACTTTTAAAAGCTTTAATTTTCCTTTAATTTATTTACCAGAGTACAAAGTATATATAGTTTATGCGATACACAGAGAGATAGAATTCGTATATAATATGTATTAGTAAAATTTTTAGCAAAATGGGGAACTATTTTTTTTATATTGCTTTATTTCTTACTTTCTTTTTCTTTAATTTGTACTGTTTACTTACAATGTAGA
Source organism: Dryomyza anilis (assembly GCA_951804985.1). Lineage (NCBI taxonomy): Eukaryota > Metazoa > Arthropoda > Insecta > Diptera > Dryomyzidae > Dryomyza > Dryomyza anilis. The sequence continues at coordinate 26,423,430 of OX638133.1, forward strand.
CGACTGTTGTTTGACGGCGGCGTACTGTGCTCCAGATGTCCACCGGAGCCACCATGATAGTAGCCGCCACCCGATCCTGATCCGGACGGACCAACACCACCGACAACCGGCTGTTGGCGTCGACGCATTTGCCCATGTAACTCCGACGATTCGGGCGAATCCAAACTGAGCGACTTCATGCGAAGATTGAGCTTTTGACGCCGTGGCGAATGCGGTGCTGTACAGCGCGCAATCAGTAATTACGGATGTTATACGCATAGAATTCAACAGAATTCAAGATAAACGTGTGTTTTATATTTTGGTTTTTTTTTTTTTTGAGAGATTTTGTACAGTTTTGAATTGAGTGTCAAATTTGTAACGTAATTTAGCATGAGATGAGCGAGTGAGAAGAGTAAAATTTAAAATGCATATTAATTACAAATTATTTATAGTAACGATTGATTAATTAATTTGTTGCTAGCATAAATAGTAAATAAAAAAACAATTACTTAAATAAACATTTAATTAAATAGAGAAAAATAGAGACAGAGAGAGCGTGAGAGAACTCTTAAACATTGACAACAAAATTGAGTGTTGAGTTGTTGAGTGGCGTTGAGTGAAGTTCAGACAAAGTGGAGACAACCGGTAGAGTTGCGTTGAGTGTTGTTGAGTGTGAGAGAGAGAAATAGTGGATTTTTAATTTCTCGCAGTGTTGTTTTTGTAGTTGCATTAAATGTTGTTATTTTTATTGTATTGGTGTTAGTTGCTGATTAAGTTTTTTTTTTGCATCCATTTTAAGTAAAAAAAAAATAAGATTTCAGTGCTCATTCGCTATATATTGACGAACATTCATTGCTTTATTTCATATCAAAAAAAAATCTATTTAAAAATTTTCACTTTGAACATAGAACGTATCATTTTTTTGTGCATAGGAAGTGGGTTTGTGCTGTGAAAGGTGCTAGGCTATATATGGTTGATCATTTTAAAGAATAGTTGTTTGGTATATATACAATAAAAAAAATTAAAAAATATTGAAATAAATATATAAATATAATTTTGTGTTAAAGTTGTCTAATGCATAAAACAAAGTTTTTTTTTGAAAATCTTATTATTCAAAGTCGATAATAATAAAACAAAAATAGTTGTGTTTGCTAAAAACAAACCTTTATTTGAAACATATATAATAAAAAAGAAGGAATACAAATTTAATAAATTTTAAAATATAAAATTATAGAATATTGTTATTATATTTATATTATAAAGTATTTAAACAGCTATTAAAGTAAAGATTTACAATAATATAATTATAATAAATACAGTATAGCTACAGTAATGAATATATATTTACAACATTAACTAACAACGATTTATTTTGTAGATATTTAGAACATAAAATATTTGAAAATTTATAAACATTTAAAAATAATTTTAATTTTGCTTTTCAAAAAGAATTTAAAAAAAATAGTAAAAAAAATAATTATAAAAAAATTTAGAAAATTGATTTTAAAAAATACTACATCATGACCCTAGCCTAGCATTTATATTTGAACATATTTTTAAATAGAGATGAGTAATTCAATTTTAATATAATTCACGTTTGATTGCACAGAACTATAGTAACAGAAAATAGTAAAAGAAAATAATATTATTCAAAATTCATCAAGAAAATTACGAATACAAAACGATAATTTCATACAAAATTTATCAAAATTATTCTCGTTAAAATTATCAATAAGTTTACCGATAAATTTATCGAACTAAAATCTTATCAATAAATTTATTGGAAGCAATATAGGTAAGTTTTTTCGATAAATGTATCAAAAAGTGATGCCTAATTTTCGATACATTAATCGAAAAAATATCAGTAAGTTTTTCATTATCGAAAAAAATTGTCACTAAGTTATTAATAAATTTATCGAAAAAATTCTGTAAGTATATCGATAAATGTTTCGAAATAATATCAGTAAATTTATCGATTAATATAACATTGGTATTGTTAATTTATTTAATAAAATTATTGGATAATTTTCGTTATGTATATCGATAAGTTTGTCGTGAAAATGATCGATTAGTTATCGATACATTTTTCGAAATATTTGTTTAACTATTTATTGAAAATAATATCCAAAAATAACTAAAAAAAAAACTGAAATATAAAAGTTCGAAATATTGAAAAAATTATTTAAAAAAATTTAACATTCTATCGACAAAATTATATAGAAAAAATATCGTTTAAATAATCAAAAAATGGTTTGATCAAAAAATTGTTTAACGAAAAAATAAAAAAACGAGTTGGATTTACGACTAAAATGTCCACTACAAAAAATCGGTAAAAAATGAAAAAAATTCAATGTGGGCGGATCACGCCCATTTTTGGAACATATATTTTTAGGCGATTTCAAACAATATTTTTTAAATTTTATAAATATATATCTAATACTTTTTGAGTTATTGGTTCCCAAAAAGTTATATATAAGTGACTTGTATGGGAGATGGGCGTGTCCGTTTACCGATTTGGTTCATTTTCAAACTCAGAACTAGTTTTTGGCTAAAACATATTGAAACCAAATTTCATTGCATTCTGACTAGTATTTTTCAAGTTATTCTGTATCCGGTCAGACAGCAAGACAGACATGGCTAAACGGACTCTGGTAGTTATGCTGATCAAGAATATATATACTTTTCCATACCGGAAACACCTACTAAGGGGCGTTACAATATCTGCACAAACTTAATATACCCTGTACCTCATAGGTGTAGGGTATAATTAAAGAAAATTAAAGAAATAAATAAATACATGTATAAAAATATAAAAATTTGTTATCGGTAAGTGTGTCGATAAATTTATCAAACATAAATTAAAACTGTTGCATTTATACTCGGTAAGTTTATCTTTAAATTTATCAGAAAAAAATATCGGTGGTCTTATTAATAAATTTATTATAAACAATATTTGCTAGGTTTTTTTATAAATTTATCAAAAAATAATTACCGATTATTTTCGATATATTTATAAAAAAAATATCAGTAAATTAATCAATTAATTTATCCCAAAATTATTGGTAAGTTATTTAATTAAATTATTGAAAAATTATCGGTAAGTATATCGTATATGTTTATCAAGAAACTTTCGGTCAGTTATCGATAAATTTATCAAGAGATATTTATTTTAATATTTACTGAAAATAACATCCAAAAATATCTACAAAAAGAAAAAAACTGAAATATGAACGTTAAAATTATTGAAAAAATACTAAAAAAATATATCGACACAATTAAAAAAATTTACAGAAGTTAACGAACATTATAGCAAAGAATTAAAAAAAATAATAAAAAAAACAATAAATAAATATTTTTTTTGATAAATAAAATGTAAATAAATTTACATGATCAAATAATCGAAACTAAAACTTTTGAATTTATTATAAAACACATAAAAATTAAAAGTTATTGCACAAAATTACTGTAAAATGAACAAAAATTATGAAAAATTTAGTTTATCAAAGAATTATTGCTTAAATAATAGAAAAAGTATCAAAAACTTTGTGGAAAAAAAAGAAATATTTCCAAAAAATTAATTTATCGAATAGTTAATGAAAAAAATATCAAAGAGTTATTGAAAAATATCGAAAAACATTCGAAGAATTATCAAAAGTATTTTTAATTAAATTATAAAAAATATGATTATATAATATTCACAGAAAAATCAACGAAAAAACTATTAAAAATAATTAGAAAAAGAAAATCATAAAGATTACAAAAAAAATAACGAAAAAAAATATTGATAACATATGGTCACTATCATGCCAAAGGGGTGAATGTGCAATTTTTGACATTTGCGTTTTTTTTACATTTTTGAAAGTAGTTTATCTTCTTGTAGCCGCGGTAGCTCAGTGGTTAGTGCGTTGGACTGCGAGCCGAAAGGTCCCCGGTTCAAGCCTGGACTGGGGCTAACAACATCTTTCATAGAAACATTTTTCTATACCGCGCTACCTCTCGGCAGTAAATGGCAAACCTATGAGAGTAAAACAGTGCCTATGAAAAGCTCTCACCCGCCGTTCGGATTCGGCAATAAACTGTAGGTCCCACCACTTTGAGTACAAATATAACACGCACAGCTCAAAATGGTGAGAGAGCTCGGCCGAAGTTCTATACAGGACTGTAGCGCCAAACTATTATTATTATCTTCAGGTAGGCTGTGCCAAAATTGCGTGTCATTTTGTTGGATATTTTTAACCACAAAAGACAAATCCAAAAGAGCGTATTTGAAAAATTTTAAATTTTGTTATTACAAAAGGGCGAATTTTTTCGTTTTTTCGCCATAACTTTTTATTGGTATAAGTTAAAATAGTGCTGTAAAGGCATTTATTGTTTATTTTTAAACCACCTATCGATCTGCATCATTAATTAAAAATACTTTGCCAATTATTGTTATTTGCAGGAAAAAAAAGTTGGCAAAATATTTATAATTAATGCTACAGATTCATAGGTGCTTTAAAAATAAACAATAAATGCCTGTATTTCATTATTTTTTCTTGTACCTTTAAAAAGTTATAGCAAAAAAACGAAAAAATTCGCCCTTTTGGCATGACAAGATTTTCAAATTTTTTCGCTTTTTTGCTTTAATTTTTTATTGGTGCAAGATAAAATGGTGGTGTGAGGTATTAACTGTTTGTTTTTAAAGCACCTATCGATTGGCAGCATAATTTAAAAATATGTTGCCAAACAATTTTTCCTGCTACCAACAAATGGCAAATTAATGTTTGGCAAAATATTTTTAATTAATGATGCCAATAGATAGGTGCTTTAAAAACAAACTTTTAATGCCTAGATATTACTATTTTACCTTGCGCCAATAAAAAGTTATAGCATAAAAAACAAAAATATTTGCGTTTTGATCAGGATATAGTCTCACAAAATCCGTATTTATAATTCAGTAGGTTGTCCAAATCTAAATATATTTTATATACTTTATAATTTTGAGCAAAATAAACCAAGATAACGAAAAAAATTGAAAAAGATATAAATTTTGCAAATTTTTAAAGCACTTCAAACTTTAAAATTTGATTTTCCAACATTTTTATGCACATTCGCCCCTTTGGCATGACAGTGACGATAAGTAGAAAAATCATTGTTAGCATTTTCGGTAAAATAATTATATAATTATTAAAAAAAAATAATGAAAATAATTATCTGAAAAATTATAAAAAAAAAAAATTTAAAATTTTGAATATATTTTTTAGTAATTAAAAAACAATAACATAACAAATTATTAAAAAATGTTCTCAAATTAATTGCTTTTGTTTTACGACCTCTTTTGATTATTTTAAGATATTGTCTTAACGTGCTCAAGGTCTTGGGTGTTTTGTACCAACAAATTAAACAATAAACAATTGGCAAAATGCATTGAGTGGCATATCGTACAGCTGTTTCAGAGGCAGCCAAGCCCCTTAATTAGCGATCTTACTCTGCAGATTCTACATTTCAAGTCGCTTGAGTTTTCCCTTCTATAAGAATTGTGTGCATTGAAGAAAGAACCAAAAGCAAAAATGCAAAAACTGCATCAACTCAAGCCAAAGTTTTTGTTGCGTACAAAGTATAAATCCCTAGTAGAAATTTTCCCAATGCGCCATCGGGAAATGATCGGGTTTTCGTTGGGTAATCCCTATTAGAGAAAATATGATCATTGCCTTTGCAGGCCCTTATCATGCTTACCATACCAGGGTTTGCATTATCTAAATAGTCAATGTTCCCGATCATAGATACATTATTTGTTCGTCATAACGGAATGACATGAGACAATGATCGAGATTTAATGAGAGAAACCCTATTATGCTCGGGCTCTGACAAGGCAAATGTCGGGTAAATAATAAAATGGGGAATTGCCCGATCAGTACATGATCATGGCCTGAGGTCAGTACATGATCAGGACACTGCGTTACAAGGACATTATGGGCCTCGTCATATCCCGATCATCTCAAATAATGACATGATCACTTCATGACCATGGCCCTAACAAAATTTCTACTAGGGATGATGCTATTCGAAATTTATCGTTTATTTGATAGAAAAATTGTCGAAAAAATTCATAAAAAAAACTTAAGTGAAAAATGTTAAAAAATTATTGTATAAAATATCGAGATAATAATCGAAAAAAAAAATCAATGAAACTATCCGAAATATAATCCAGAAGATTTTCGTTAATATTATTACAAAAACTATTGAAAAATTAACAAAGAAAATTTTTACAATTATATAAAAGAATAAAAATGATAAAATAAATCAAAAATGGATAAAAACAGGAAACTATTACAATAACTTTAAATTTAAAATTAAAATATCGAAAAAAAATTAATCAAAAAAAAAATTTGTAATATTAAAAAAAAAATAATAATAATAAATTCATTCAAGTGTTGTGGAACGTATTCAATTCCGTTTTTAAAATATTAAAATTTCAACCAAAAGTGATTTCCGAAATATAGGCTTTAATATTTTTCTATTTAAAACAAAAATTAAAATAAATAATTCACAAAAATTTTAAAACTAGAAATGATATTAGTAAATAAAAATTAATTAAAATTATGGCATGACTAGACGCTTTCGTTAACCAACATATTTTATAATGTTTGCTATTTTTTGGTATATTACATTTTATGCTATATCTTGAGTAGTACAAAAAAATATGCAATTTATGCGAACCTATTTAATTAAAATATAAATTTATTATTTTGTAGTATAATTATTGTTTATGGCTATTATCTGAGGCTTTTGGTATTTTTTGAAATAATTTTTTGGGTTGTAGTTCACAGCAAGTGTTTGAGAAAAGGTTGGATTTAATACAACAAAAATATGAAGGCGCCTTCAAGTTAATTTACACTGTACAACATTTAATCTTAAGGTATTTAAATAAATAGATATATAAAAAAAAGTTATGTTCAAAAACATCGTTTAGACTTCGTTGAGGTTCAATGCTTAATCCGTTGTTGCTGCTCTACATCCTATCTATATCTGCAATTTTATTTTTAGCTTATCTACATTTTGAGCGTTTTCTTTTTTCTAAATTTTATCATATTTTCCACCAGCAACATTTCTTTGAGTTCATCGCAGCCATTAACTATGTTGTTTTTTTTGTTGTCAGCCGCATCATTTGTTTTTCAGCAACATCAGTTGCTGTTTTTTTTGTTGTTATTTTTTATCATTAATTCGTATTTTTCGTGCACTTTTATTTGCCTCATTTGTTGGCTTTGAGGCGCTGCTGTTGCCAGTGCCACCACCTGCCACTGTCGTCGTTGTCGTCGTCTGTTTCAGTATTTTTTTGTTTAGCATTAGTGGTTCTCCGGAGGGTCGCGTATTCATCGTCTCCATGACTGCAACTATAAGGTTGGCAAAACAGAAAACGTTATGTTAATTTTTTGGCTTGAGTCGTTAGTATTTGCGTTTTTTAAGCATTATAAGCTTTGCGGTAATTTTTCGGTTTCTTTGAGCATAATCTTGAATTGTACAGCAGTTTTTTGTTTCTTATTAAAATGTTGTTCTTTAAAACTGGTACTATTAATATTAAATTTAGTTGTATCGGTTAGAAGTTGCTTTTAGTAGATGCACTGATGATGTTTGTTAGTGATACTTATTATTTATTGATATTTTTTTAAAATTAATTTTTAATAATTACGCTACTCAATACGTTTATTTCCATACATCAATTCCATATAACTTGCTATTACTGATTTTGACTGCTTACTTAGTTTTTTTGCTATTACGTAGCATTTTTATGAAAAATGCTTTCGAATTTTTAGGTCCTTTTCACCACACTACTTTGAATAAGAAAAATATAGAATAGTTGAAAAATAGTTTTTTAAAAAATTGTAAACGCAGTTTTGCTTCTAATTGTCAAGACTAATTTTAGTATACCAACATATGCTAATATACATATATGTTTTTGAGTTATTTCTATCTAAACTCGGAAAATTTTTATTATTTTATGCATTTTTACAATAAGTTTTTAAGCATATAGATACTAATGGTAAACATCGTTACTAATGGTATTTATCGTTATATAGAGCATAGTTTAGACTAACTATCAAAATTACAAACTTTTTCTATATGCTCTACTTTTTAAAATCTAACCTTTGAACCTTATTTTGGTACACTTTCACACAAGGAAAAATTCATTTTCAATCATCATGTTTGCTACAATATTTTTTTAATTTATAGAATTTTAAAATAAATATGTTTAGAATAATATTAAGTTATAAAATTAATACCAAAATAACTCTGAACAATTTTGATTTAGCATTAACAGCGAATTAAGGTCAGAAAATTGATGAATGTAAACATCAATATGTTGCCTGCAATCAGATAAAATTTCTATAAAAAATTCTTATTCATGTAAACTGAAAATATTATTACTTAATATCTAAAGTATGATTCTTCTTATTCGAATTTGGGTAGAAACTTTAATAATTTCAACTCGTTGTTGGCTCGTATATCTCTTCATCATGAAATGGCAAACTTTACTGAAGAGAAATGTCAAAAGAACGGCAAGAAATATGGCGTCGTTTGCTGTCCTTGTCGCTCTACTTTTGTAGCGTACCTGTAGAAAAACCTTTAAAAAAACCTTTGTAGCGCTCTTATTGAAAATATATAAAATATAAAAAAAATATCCGAATATTAGCATTTATCATATATTATTATCAGTACTGGAAGTTAGTGAAAAATTATAAAATTTTTTGGAAAACAAATTTTGTAAGACACCTAATATTTATTATCTAAAAAGTGGCGAAAAAGGTTCATATATTTTCTAAAAAACTTTGCGTTAAAACAAAAAAGTATGCTAATAAAATCAGTACACACGAAATATGGAATTGCATTGGAAAACAATTTCGCGTTTTTTGAGTAGTGTTTTTTTAATTATTTCAAAATTTTCTATTGTGAGTAAATTTTTTGACATTCAAAATATATGTATTTTGTTTTTAATACATTGAGTTATTAACTACATATTGATTAGTGTTGAGTAAGTTTTATTAGTAAAGTATACTACAAATTTAGTAAATGCTTGGTACATGGTAATAATTCATAAATGTTTAGTACATGTTTGTGTACTTGTTAAATACATGTTAAGTATATTTACTGTAAATGTTTAGTACTGTTCAGTGCTTGTTAAGTACATGTTTTGTATATATTTATTGCATGTTTAGTACATGTTTTGTGCTTGTTAAGTACATGACATGTACATGTTAAATATACGGTTATTTCATATTTGGTACAAGTTTAGTACATGTTTAGAATTAATTGAGTAAATGTTTACTACATATTTACTACGTGTTAAGTACATGTTAAGTACATGTTTAGTACATGTTTAGTACATGTTTAGTACATGTTTAGTACATGTTTAGTACATGTTTAATACATGTTTAGTACATGTTTAGTTCATGTTTACTACAAGCTTAGTACATTCTTAGTACATATTAAGTAAATGTTTACCACATGTTTAGTACATGTTTAGTACATGTTTACCACATGTTTAGTACATGTTTAGTACATGTTTAGTACATGTTTAGTACATGTTTTGTATATATTTATTGCATGTTTAGTACATGTTTTGTGCTTGTTAAGTACATGACATGTGCATGTTTAATATACGGTTATTTCATATTTGGTATAAGTTTAGTACATGTTTAGAATTAATTGAGTAAATGTTTAGTACATATTTATTACGTGTTAAGTATATGTTTAGTACATGTTTAGTACATGTTTAGTACATGTTTAGTACATGTTTAGTACATGTTTAGTACATGTTAAAGACATGTTTAGTACATGTTTAGTACATGTTTAGTACATGTTTAGTACATGTTAAAGACATGTTTAGTACATGTTTAGTACATGTTTAGTACATGTTTAGTACATGTTTAGTACATGTTTAGAACATGTTTAGTTCATGTTTACTACATGTTTAATACATGCTTAGTACATTCTTAGTACATATTAAGTACATGTTTAGTACATGTTTAGTACATATTTACCACATGTTTAGTAAATGTTTAGTACATGTTTAGTACATGTTTTGTACAAATTTCTTACATGTTCAATAATATTTTGTATAAGTTTAGTACATATATAGCATTCGTTTAATACATGTTTTGTATATACTTAGTACATATTAGTAAATGTTTAGTAATTGATTAGTACATGTGCTGTGGATGTTAAGTACATATTTTGTATATGTTTAGTTAATGTTTATTTCATTTTTAGTAAAATTTTATTAAATGTGTTGTACATATTTAGTACATTTTTAGTACATGTTTAGTACATACTTAGTACATATTTAGTACATATTTAGATATATTTAGTACATATTTAGTAAATATTTAGTACATATTTAATACTTATTTACACATATTTAATACATATTTAGTACATATTTAGTACATATTTAGTACATATATAGTACATATTTAGTACATATTTAGTACATATATAGTACATATCTAGTACATATTTTTGGTACAACTTTAACTTTATTAGATGTTTATTGACATTTTGTACATGTTTAGTAGCCACGGTAGCTCAGTAGTTAGTGCGTTGGACTGCGAGCCGATAGGTCCCCTGTTCATGCCTGGACTGGGGCTAACAACATCTTTGTAAATGGCAAACCTACGAGAGTAAAACATTGCCTATTAAAAGCTCTCACCTGCCGTTCGGATTCGGCAATAAACTGTAGGTCCCACCACTTTGAGTACAAATATAACACGCACCTCTCAAAATGCTGAGAGAGCTCGGCCCAAGCTCTTATAGGGCTGTAGTACTACATTATTATTATTAGTACATATGTTTTAAATGTTAAGTACATGTTTAGTATAACATTACCACATGTTTGTACCATTTTAGTACATGCATAATACTTGTTTTTTACACGTATAATAAATGATTTGTAGTTGTATCATTCGTGTTTAATACGTGATATATGTTCAACACATATTTAGTATATTTTCTGTAAATGTTTAGTATATGTTATGTAAATGTTATGTAAATTTTTAGTAAACGTTTAGTAAATGTTTAGTAAATATTTAATAACTGTTTAGAAAATATTTAGTAAATGTTTATTAAATGTTTATTAAATGTTTAGTAAATGTTTATTAAAAGTTTAGTAAATGGTTAGTAAATGTTTAGTAAATGTTTAGTAAATGTTTACTAAATGTTGCGTAAATGTTGCGTACATTTTTCGTAAATGTTGCGTAAATGTTCAGTAAATGTGAAGTAATTGTTTAGTTTATATTAAGTGCATGTTTAGTATATGTTTTTTAAATATTTAATATGTTCTTATGATAAGTTTATTACATTTTAATTAAACGATTAATACATAGTATAATTTATTAAGTTATTTTGACTTTTTGTAACGAAATTTGTTTTAAATGTATAATGATGTATATACCAAAATCAATCAATATCATTGCATATTAAGGTTCGCTGTGTAAACATTATTTTGTTTCTTTTCAATATTCTGCACAATATGTACAAATTTTTAAAATAATAAAATAAAAACACTTTTAAAAAATCATTTATATAAAGTATTTTGAACTTAAACAAGTAAACTTGCATTTTATGTCATTAATTATGAAAAAATTGCTTTAAAGTACCGATTTCATTTGTGCGGTTAAACAAAAAGCTATTTTTAGAATTCATTATGTGAACAAGTACAAAAACACTTTTTATTTTTGTTATACTACTAAAAAAAAATAACAAAATTAAAGAGAAATAAAATCGTTGTAATAAAAAATAAAACCACAAAAACGCTGATGAGACAATTTTGCAAAATTTCAGTGAATATTTTATGGCACCCCAAAAAATGTTCAAACCCAACTGGAAACAACATGGTTTTCACTTGCTTAAGGCAGATATTTTTTTTTGTTGACGGGTGGCTCTAATTCTGGCAATGGACTAAAAATATGTTCATGATAATGATGTTAATAAAAATATAATATATAAAAATAAAGTAGGTAAATTCATCTAGAAAAAATAATAATAAGAAAAAATTAGTAGACAAAAAAAAGAGTTAAAAAAGTGTTGAAAAAGAATTTAGAAAAAATGCAAAAAAAAAAATATTAAATAAGTTTTTTTTTTCAAGATATGGCATACAAAAGTATATGTTATATTTATGTATTATAAAACAGCTTTATATAGGTGCTAAGAAAAATTAAAAAACAGCTTATTGTGGATTATCAGAATAATAAAATAAAACAGGCAATGACAAAAGTAGCATTAAAGACAATTCATTTTGTGGTTTTACTCCAGAGAATTCTTAAAATATATATATATAAATCCTTGCCTTAGGCGGCAGCCCACAAAGCCCTTAAGCAACCTTTTTACGCGTTTTTTTGTTCAGTTAATATTCATAGTACGTACAAAGCGAAAAATGTGCAAGACATTAAATTAACTGCAAAACATAAACCAAACTGAATAAAAAGAATGAAAACTGGGAACACCATACAACTCTAAAAGGGCTAGAAGAACGGGAAACGGAAGTACTTCTGCCAACGAGTAACGGAAGCATGAATGGCTGTGAAAAACAAACTGTTTGCAGTTTGAGGAAATGCAGATAATTGAGGGTAAATCAGAAATATTTAAAATCGTATAGTATGGGTACTGGGGAAATTTAACAAAGTTGTAGTGATTGAACTAAATTTACAAATTTCATTTATAAGTTTCAAAAAAAATGCATATATAATCCAGAATGATGTGGTCAATATTGATAATTTAATAGCATTTTGAATTCTTTAATACAATATTTATACAAATAATTAAAAATCAAAAAATACACTTTATGAAATTTAAATAATACATTTTATCAAAAAAAGTTAAACAAAATATTAATTTTAATGTACAAAATTCATAACTTAGAAAAATCCCTCCATATATACAATTCATAAAAGTGTAGTTTTGCATCATTTTGACAGCCTTCATGCCGCTGTTAAACTGGGTTAAAACCTAATTGGCAGCTGTATTGTTTAACAAGTGCTTCACAAAATGCGCCGCCGAGGCTCTAAATGACATCTAAAGAGCCTCTTTACGTAAAATGTGCGAATAAACAAAAGCAGTTTTTCTTTTGGCATGTTTTCAAATTGTTTTCAAAGAATACCATTTAATGTTTTCAGCGTATATGTTATGTGTGAGCGCTTTTTTAGAGGCATAGTCAAACAAATATGCTCCAATAAATAACTCTAAATGTGTCTAAGCTCTAAGTTGCTTCAATAGTAGCTACTATTAGACAAAGTAGCTACTACCAGATTTGATTCGAATAGTAATAGCTATTTGAAATCCATCAAAATGATTTTATATGAAATTTTTAATATTTAAAAATCAATTTCTATTTCACTCAATTTAATACACTCAGAAAAATACCATAAAATCAATAGTTTTTACTAGTGAAATTAGTCAATAGAATAAACTATTAATTAAATGGTTTATTTACATTAAATACTACAAAATACTATAAAATTGTTTTTGAATTTGTATGAAATTATTTACTTTTTGTATTAAATCAAAAACTGTCCTAATGACAAATTTTAATAGGATTTTATCAGAATTCCGAATTCTCAGTTTTAGCTTATTTAGAAAACTACAAACGAAAGTATAAGTCCATTCCAGCGACTGCTTACAACAAAAAAAAAAATTACAAAACTAATTTTAAAAATGTTCTTGAAAATCGCAAAATTATTTTTAAATAATATGCCCTCCAAACATTTTTTTTTGATTCTCCAAAATAGTGATACATCTTCAATAATCCACTTTAAATATTAGTAGTATTGCAAATTACAATATACCGATAAGATCAACCTATTGCAACATTAATATTTTCAAAACTAGGACTACATTAGAACTAGGACTACTTTAATAGAACTGGGACAACATTAACATAATTAATATAATTCCGTAGTATTTAATGTGAATTTTATTCAAGAGTATTTAATAGTATTCAATATTATTCAACAGAATTCAATAGTATTCAATAGTATTCAATAGTATTCACTAGTATTCAATAGTATTCAATAGTATTCAATAGTATTCAATAGTATTCAATAGTATTCAATAGTTTTCAATAGTTTTCAATAGTATTCAATAGTATTTACTAGTATTCAATAGTATTCAATAGTATTCAATAGTATTCAATAGTATTCAATAGTATTCAATAGTATTCAATAGTATTCAATAGTATTCAATAGTATTCAATAGTATTCAATAGTATTCAATAGTATTCAATAGTATTCAATAGTATTCAATAGTATTCAATAGTATTCAATAGTATTCAAAAGTATTCAATAGTATTGAATAGTATTCAATAGTATTCAATAGTATTCAATAGTATTCAATAGTATTCAATAGTATTCAATAGTTTTCAATAGTTTTCAATAGTATTCAATAGTATTTACTAGTATTCAATAGTATTCAATAGTATTCAATAGTATTCAATAGTATTCAATAGTATTCAATAGTATTCAATAGTATTCAATAGTATTCAATAGTATTCAATAGTATTCAATAGTATTCAATAGTATTCAATAGTATTCAATAGTATTCAATAGTATTCAATAGTATTCAATAGTATTCAATAGTATTCAATAGTATTCAATAGTATTCAATAGTATTCAATAGTATTCAATAGCATTCCATAGTATTCAATAGTATTCAATAGTATTCAATAGTATTCAATAGTATTCAATAGTATTCAATAGTATTCAATAGTATTCAATAGTATTCAATAGTATTCAATAGTATTCAATAGTATTCATTGTTATTCAATAGTATTCAATAACATAGTAATAGTGCATAGTTTTTGTAATAGTCACAATAATAAGTTCAATATATATTTCTTAAAATTAGGAAGGTACTTTCTATTAATTCAGTGCTTCCCTATTTATTTCTCTATGAATTCCTATTTAGTTAGAGACGTTTTATTTCTGTTTTTAGTGAACAAATTATAATTACTCAAATTTATAATCACCATAAACCAAAAATTAGCAAACATAAACAATTGAATTCTACCAACATTTCAGTAGTTTATTTTTTGTTGTGTACTAAACAAAAATTATATTTATAATTATTCAATGTAATAATCGACAGAAAGAGAAATATTATAAAAAAAAATCCAAAATAAGCCTTGTAAATTTAGACACACGAAAAAATCCGAACAAAGCCCGCCCAGAGCCCTTTGCAAATTTATTCAACTGTTTAATATAACCACATATATAAATTAATTTCTTTTATAAAAATTATGTTTGCATAAATTTAATTAAGTAGTGGAGAAAAAAATGTAATAAGCTTAAAAAATTCAACAAAAGCCAAATGGCAAAAAACAGGGCATAAAGTAGTGTAAAAATCACGTTTATGAAATAAAAACATAAAAGCATTAAAAAGGCATAAAAATAAACAGGAATGGTGCAATGGAAAAAAAAAATTAAATATGTGAGAAAAAATTGCATTTTTTAGTAACACGTAAACACATAAAAAGTTCACGAATGTTTTTGTGTAAATGTTTTATTCGAGTGTCGAGCGGGAGTTTTGTTCATGAGTGAGACGAGCCCTTGACATGCTTTTGACAATACATGCAAATGTAAACACACACACACACATACATCTACAGTCCTGCACAAACAAGTATTTCCGGAAACTGGAATTTTGTTGTATTTTTATAATAAAAAAAAAATATTTAAAAAAAAAAAAAATTAAAATTAAAAATAAAATTTTAAAAATATTTTTTTTTAAATATATAAAAAAAACTTTGAAATAAAACATTCATAAGTAAATCAAAGAATAAAAAAAAACATTCAATATGCAACAGCAAATTAACAGCCTGTTCTGTATTTATATGTGTCTGGGTTCAGGGGTGTCCCGTGTAAATATTGCGCTCAGTTGGATCAAGTTATTAAGTGCCAAAAGTATTTGTGCTGTGCAGAGGTGCAGGTGCTGAAGTGCGTTGATTGGCAACACTTTTAAAATAAACGGAACAAAATTAAAATAAAAAAAAATAAAAAATAAAAAAAAATTGCTTGTTCAAGTGCTTCAGGTTTTTCGCGATGCAATTCGGTTTGGCTTTATCATTTAATATAAATTAGTTTACATCGTACAATCAGAAAAAAAATCCTTTTAAAATTGGTAAATAGGACAGTTATTGATTCAATAGTATACAAAAAATAAATATTTTCATATAAAGGGATTTTTTAACAGGGACGCTACAAAATTAGAGCGACAGGGAGAGCAAACGACGCCATATTTCTTGCCGCTCTTTTGATATTTCTCTTTAGTAAGGTTTGCCATATTATGTTGGAAAGATATACGAATTCGAATTTCGGTAGTAAATTTTAATAATTTCGACTCATTGTTGGCTCGTATATCTTTCCGTCAGGAAATGGCAAACCTTATTGAAGAGAAATGTCGAAAGTGCGGCAAGAAATATGGCGTCGTTTGCTGTCTCTGTCGCTCTACTTTTGTAGCGTCCTTGTTGAAAAACCCTTGAAAAAAACTTTTGTAGCGCTCTTATTGAAAAACCCTTGAAACATAAATAATTTAATAGTTTTTAATAGTATTTCATTGTTTTTAATGGTATTTATATATTCAAATAATAGTTTATCATATTGACTAATTTTAAAATCAATGTCAAAGTAAAAATTGGTATTTTTATTTTCGATTTTAAAAAAGGAGCAAATCGTGGGGTTCGAAGATTTGATATATCATTGGAAAGGTAATTTAATTGCCTAAAGCACGAGTGTAAAATTTCTATTCATTTATCAATAGATTATACTATATGGTCAATTTTCTTAGCTAGGTTATGTCAGAAATATGGACTTCTTAAACACCCTGTATCTTAAAACGGGTGCAAAATTAGGCACTTTTTTTATTTAATATTTTCTTAATATAGAATGCCTCTTGAAGTATTGAGTTCGTTGAACATAACTAAATAAATTGTTGTAACAACCAATTTCATGCGGTTCAAATGAAATTTCTACAAATTTGATGATGGAAATATGCCGTATTCAGTTAGCACTTGAAATATTATCATATATACTGAACAAATTGTTCTAAAATGCATTTAAATTGGTTACTAGTCATACTTTGTTCACTTTGGATTGGCTATAAGAACTAACTCGCCATTCATTTCGATATCGTTACTAAATCAATACGACCAGCATGAGAATTAATTTGCTATCGTATTCTTTCTCATAGCGATATTGATCGTCAAACTTGGCCTTAATCCAAATTTCTAGCATTTTTCAAGAATATTTCAGGCATATTTCCGGCAAACATACAGATAAATAAAATATTTTAAGAAGCAAACAGCAAATTTTTGGCAGGGTCATTTTCTCGACAGAAATATTTTCTCGACAAATTTCAAACAGACTGTTTTCTGCCTGTTCCCGAAATATGGCGTGAATCTGCCATGAAAATTCCACTAAAATTTACAACCTGCTATACACTTGCCAAAATATTCAAAATATCTGTGCGTTTGCTGAAAATATGCCCGAAATATTCAAAAAAAAAAATGCCAACAAAATTTGTCTCGGGACCCAGTCAAAATTTTTGTCAGGATCGAGGCAGTTCAGTAACATTTTCCTGATAAATTTCAAACAGATAAAGGCAGAGTTTGTATCAAAAACTTTCCGTTTTCTGCTCGCTCCCCAAATATGGCGTGAATCTGCTATTAAAATGCCATCAAATTTTACAATCTGCTATACACTTCCCAGGATATTTCATTTAACTGTGCATTTTCCGGAAATATGCTCGAAATATTCCTGAAAAATGACAGATATTTTTTCTCGGGCACCCAGACACAATTTTTGATAAGTTCTAGATGGTTTAGAAATATTTTTTCGTCATATTTAAAACAGACAAAGGCGGAGTTTGTATCAAAAGCTGCTTGTTTTATGTCCATTCCCCAAATATGACGAGACTCTGGCATAAAAATTCCGAGACAACATTTTTGCATTTTTTTGGAATATTTCCGGCATATTTCCGACAAACGCATAGATAAATAGAATATTTTAGAAAGTGTTTTGGTAAGGTTGTACATTTTTGTGGAATTTTTATGGTAGATTCACTCCATATTTGGGGAACGGGTAGAAAACAGACGGATTTTGATACAAACTCCGCATTTTTTGTTTGAAATATGTCGAAAAACATTTTCAAAACTACCTCGACCCTGCCAAAAATGTTGTCTGGGGGCAGGTTGTAAAATTTGTGGTATTTTAATGGCCAATTCAAAGCATATTTTGTGCAGAGCGAGCAGAAAACAGACAGCCTGTGATATAAACTTCGCATTTGTCTGTTTGAAATATGTCGAAAAAATGTTTCTAAACTGCCTCGACCCTACTAACATTTTCTTCTTTGGTAAACCACATTTTATATACAAATTTGATTCTCGAAATATTGAAAATCTTATCATGCCAAAAAGGCGAATCTTTTCTATTTTTTCATTACTTTTTAATGGTAGAAGATAAAATAGTTATTTAAGGACATTAATTGTTTGTTTTTTACATTTTTGAATGTAGTTTTTTCTTAAGTATACTGTGGCAAAATCAGAAGGGTGAATGTGATTAGTTATTAATTTCAGTCATGCGAAAAGGGCGAATCATTTCGTTTTTTTACCATAACTTTTTATTGGTACAAGATAAAATAGTTATGTAAAAGCATTAATTGTTTGTTTTTAACGCACCTATTGATTGGCATCATTATTTAAAAATAATTTTCTAACCTTTTTTTCTTTTTTCTTGATTTTTAATAGATTTAATGCAATATTTTATGAGATTAAAACGAGTACCGATTACCTTGCGCATTACAACAGAGCTTTACAACGAATGGGAAAGCAAATTCAAACAAATAAAATAAATAAAATAAAAAAAAATGTAGTGAAAACATCAAAACACAAATCACAGCACATCAAACCAGACACAATGACGAAGACACCGAACAAAAAAAATTTAGTAGTGAATTTAGTACTATTAGTAGCAGAAGTAGTAGCAGAAGTAGTAGAAGAGGTGGAAGTGTGGTAGTAGTAGGAGGGCACGTAATTACTTTCGGGCAATGATATTGATCGATGTTGGGATGAGCGAATGCGCAGTCGTCCGAAGCCGGAGAGCGGACGAAAGCCGGCGAAGAGACGTCGCCGCAGCCCGGTATCCGTGACAATCGGCGGTGGCGGTTGTTGCAGTTGTTGTTGTTGTTGACCTGAGATCGTTGCATTGGCACCGGTACTTATGCCGTAGTAATAGGCGGAGGTTGTTGCACCGCCGGATGTTGCAGCTGTTATCGCCGCGGCGGCTGCTTTTGTGGCGGCGGCATTGGACGGTAAACGATAATCTTCAAGTAAAAGCGTTTGGTTTTTTTTTGTTGTAGGTAGTATTGTTTTTTGAATGTAGTTTTTTTTTTATATGGAAAAATGTTGCAATAGAAAGGGTTTGAAAGAATTATGCAAGACAGGGATGTGGAGGATATGGCGCATGTTAAAAGATTTTTTAATAAATTATTTAAATATTTTGCAGTGAAATTTTAAATATGTTCGATATATTATCAATTTATAAAACAAATTAAGCTTTAGTTCTTTGAGCTTTTCTTCTTGTTTTCAGGTTATTTGTTAAGAAGCTATATTACGCAGTAGATTAGCAGCCAAAAATAATAAAAAAATCATTAAGAAAAAATATATAATTGTAAAATTAAAGCAATAAATTGTGTAAAAAGAAATAAAGTGTACAACAGAAATTGAATTAGAATTATCTAACAAATTTTAATATGAATTTAGTATGGATTATATAATTGAAATTGGTATAAAACAAAAATGATTTCCGAAATTAAAAACAAATGAAATGGATGTCAGTTGAAAACCCCTGGTTTAACCCCCTAATCACTTAAAACAAAACGAAATTTATTTCTTCAAGAAACTTCAAAAAATCCAGTGACATAATTTTTTTTATTCAATAAATTAAAATCGACGACAAAATGAACAATTAAAAAAATTATGTCACTCAAATTTCAGACGAAACGAATTTCGTATCATTTTACATTATGTGGAGGTAAATAATAAATTTTATAATTCTGTCTGCTTATTTTAAATCTAACAGAAATTTAATTTTCCTATTAAACAGTCTAATTTATACAATACTCTATTACTCAAGAATGAAAAAAAAAACTTATTTCCTATTTCACTTCACTAAGGTACTCAATTCAGACACACAAAACCAATAAATACTACTTCAGCCTCTGTGCAGAACCCATTGAAATGAGTTGATCAACGACTGGTAACGTGAAAATAAATGTACAGTGCCCACACACACATCGATTAAACCATACAAAAAAAAAATACCGGTAACAATAATAGCAACAACAAAAATCTATTGAATGATTCTCGCCATTAAGTTGTAGTTAAAATAACAACCTCGAGAACGGTAATAAACGAGTCGGCAGCATAGAAGAAATAAAATGATAAAAAAAGCAAAAAATAACAAAACTCAATATATACCTTACAAATAAAAAGAATACCACACAAAGATCCGAACATAAAACGTACCAAAATTGCACAGAAAAAAATAGGCTAAATAAAAATTAAAAAAAAAATGATAATAAATGAAATATATAACAATAATATTTAATCAATATAAGATAAAAAAATAAATGTAGAAAAAAGTGTACAATAAGAAGGGTACAAAAAAAGGAGTACACAATAATTTATAAAAATGGAAATATTAAAATGTACATAAGTGTACATAAAAACAATAGACACATTTGTATACAAAGTGTACACCAGAATGTGTATAGCCAATAATGTACAGAATAAAGTGTACACCATCAAATTTGTAAGAAAAGTGTACAGTGCACTGTTGGACAGAAGTCAATTCTAGCACGCCGTAAATACAGTTTTGCGCCAATCTTAACAAAACTTTACACTAAGCATACATGGACTATGATAGATTTCAATTTGAAAATGAACAAGATTGGTTCATTGCCACGCCCACATGTCATATAATTGAAATGGTAAAATGACTATAACTTTTGTTTGGAATGAGATATTTTGTTTATAATTGGTATTTAGATACATACTATACTTGCACATGACCATTGTTAATATGGGCGTGATTGGTCAAATGTCACGCCTACGATTCATTTTAAACTATATAACTTGACCATCGTAAGAGATATACTGATAATATTAGGTACTATGGTACATATCACAATTCTTAACTACCATACCAAATATGAGCCAGTTTTGTCAACTTTAATGATAGAAAAGACAAAACTGACATATTAAAATAACAAAATTTAGTTAAATTATTTTACGATTTTCATATATTTCTCATCACTTAAATTCATTTTAAATGACGTGTAGCAAACTAATGCAGGCATGTTTAACACCGTCAGAAAGAAGACATTTCAGACACTATGCCAGTAAAAAGATTTATGAGAGTATTTGAGAGCTTTTTTTTCCATGTCTACTTTTGAATAAAAAATATGTAATTACAGTTTTATGTTTTTGACAAATAATCAGGAAAAACACGAATAGGCATTTCAAATTTTTGATACAGAAGATTATAGTTCTCTCAATTCTCAATAATATTAAACTAACACTCTGCATGTGGAGTATATATTGAAAGAGTTATGACCGTTTTAATGTGACCCATTTTTATTTCTTAAAAAGCACTTATTTTAATTTTTATACCCTACACTAAGAGTGAAAGGGTATATTCATTATACCCTACACTAAGAGTGAAAGGGTATATTCAGTTTGGTACGCCGTTTGTAACACCCAGAAGAAAGCATCTCCGGTATGGAAAAGTATATATATTCTTGATCAGCATGACCTCCTGAGTCGATTTAGCGATGTCCGTCTGTCCGTCTGTCTGTCTGTCCGTCTGTCTGTCCGTCTGTCTGTCTGTCTGTCTGTTGAAATCCCTAAGACTTTTAAAATTGAAGAGCTAGATAAATGAAACTTATAACTTAGATTACTAATATACCTACGCTGTATGTGCGAAAAAATTGGCGAGATCGGTCCATGGTGACCTATGATCCGACCACTTATGTTCAAATACCACATATAAAATGTACATATAAAGATCAATTTTTATGTATACGTGCTTAGGTAAACTTTGTTGGTCAAATATATATTGACATCATGCTCAAATACATGATAATAATGTTTTCCGGCGAAAAGACTTGTGGTTCACAAAAAAAAAAAATCGAAATTCGGTACACCTACCCATTTGTAAATATGGGTATCAAATGAATGGAAATTCTTCAGCGATTGAATGTTTGTAGTTATTTTCAGGATTTGTATACCCTGGTGACCTATATATCACTTTGAATGGTAACCACACATATGTGTAGGGTATTTATAGTCGGCTTAGACCGACTATAATTTTGATAATCCTAACTATCATAATTACACCTACTTTAAAATTTCCCATGTGATCTAACCTTCCCAACTGGTTTGACTTTAAGCTGGCCTACAGAAGTATTTTTTCACTAGGGTGTATCATTTTAAGTTTGTTCTCTAGGATCTCATAAATTATTAATAAAATTACATATTTTTAAACTTTCTGCAACATACTTCAATTTCCGTTTATCGGCGAGCTAGACTAAGCTTCTGTCCCATAGTGCAGTGTACAGATTAAATAAAAGTCTACAATAAAAGTGTAGACAAAATTGCGTGCAGGGAAAAGTGTACACAAAAAGTATACTTCAAAAAGTGTACTACTATAATTTAGACTGAATTCTCCTGAATGTTTTTTTCGAATTTTTAAATGAAACTTTTTTGACTTACTACACGGAAAAGTGTACACGAAAAAATATTCTTCAAGAATTGTACATCTAAAATTTATCCCGAATCCCAATGAATATATATTTTTTAAAATTTTTAAATGAAACTTTCTATACAAGGATGATCCCGAATATGCCAGACGAAGTGTGCAAAGTCGATAAAAACCGAGAAAATACATACAACAAATAAAATTTTGAAAACCGATTAAAACTAAAAATAGAGGAAAAAAGCAGTATATGCACTACAATTTATTATTTTCCAATGACTACATAATAAAATGATTTTTCTACTTCTTTTTTATTTTATAAATTATTGCCGGTTTCTCACTTTTTAAATTTTGCTTCATTTTGAGACGCTACCACTTAAATTTAAGACAAAGGATTAACTTAATTTTTTTACCCACTTAACGACATTAGTCACGAAGAAATAATAATTGAGTTTGGTTTTGTTTGTACTTTGCTTTCACCGTTACACGTATGTTTGCAATATTATCACAAGTCTAACAATATGGTCGAGTTAAAGGTAATGGGGCACAACGTGATGAACGCTAAAATTGTACATAGAAATGCTCCCAAAAAGTATACTCGATAAATTGTACATTCAAAAAATGTTAAGAAAGGAGTACACAATGCAGAATAAACCATGTACGTGAATAAATGTACAACCAAAAGTTGTATATCAATTGGTATACACCAAATTTCACAATAAACAATAATAAGAAAAGTAATAATAATGTGTACACAAATTATGTACACAATAAACCAAAAATGTGTGTACAAAAAACAAGACGTGTACACATTTAACTGTACTTCAAGAAGTATACTCAATAAATTGTACACCAAACAATGTATAAAAAAGGTGCACATAAAGTAGTATACCAAATAAAGCACGCGACAAAGTGTACAATAAAAGCTGTACATCAAAAAAATTACTACACAAGTATTGTATTCAACATGTTGTACACAAAAATGAATACACAAAAAGTATACTCAAAAAAGTTTCGAAAATAAGTACGTTAAAAGTAAACAAGATAATGTAAAATTAAAAAAAATGTGAATACAAAGACCAAAGTGTTCACATAAAAGTGAACAAAAAATATCTATACACATAATAGCATATATTAAAACAGTACACATAAAAGTGCACAAACAAAAAATATACACATAACATAATAGTGTGAAGAAAAAGTGTACACAAAGAAGTATACACAATAAGTGTACACAATAGGTGTACACTAAAAGTATACACAATAAGTGTACACAATAGGTGTACACTAAAAGTGTATGCAAAATGTGTACACTAAAAGTGTTCACAAAAAGTGAGCACCAAAAAGTGTACAACAAAAAGTGTACTCAAAAAGTGTCATACCAAGAGTGTGCACAAAAAGTAAGCACTAAATGTGCCCAAAACAAGAATACACAAAAAGTGTTCTTCAAAGAATGTACACAAAAACTATATATAAAAAATGTACACATAAAAGTGCACAGAAAAACTAAACACATAATAGTGTGCAAAAAAAGTGTACACAAAGCAGTGTACTCAATAAGTGTACATAATAGGTGTACACAAAAATTGTATGTTAACCAAAAAGTGTACAACAAAAAGAATACAAAAAAAGTGTACACAAAAAGTGTACGCAAAAAGTGTACACAAAAAGTGTACACAAAAAGTGTACACAAAAAGTGTACTTAGAAAGTGTACACAAAAAGTGTACACAAAAAGTGTACACAAAAAGTGTACACAAAAATTGTACACAAACAGTGTACACAAAAAGTGTACCCAAAAAGTGTACACAAAAAGTGTACACAAAAAGTGTACACAAAAAGTGTTCACAAAAAGTGTACACAAAAAGTGTACACAAAAAGTGTACACAAAAAGTGTACACAAAAAGTGTACACAAAAAGTGTACACAAAAAGTGTACACATAAAGTGTACACAAACAGTGTCATACATAAAGTGTGCACTAAATATTCCCAAAACAATTGTACATAAAAAGTGTACTCCAAAAAATGTACACAAAAACTGTATATGAGAAGTGTAAGCAAAAAGTGTACAACAAAAAGTGGACAAAAAAAAATGTGCACCAAAAAATGAGAGAGTGTACATATAATGTACAAACAAAGTAAAACTCTTTAAGATTTCGAGATATCATAAAAATGTTTTCGATAATCTGATAAGAAAAGATGATAGAAGTGCGTTAAATTCCAAACCATATATCGCTATTTTTAAAATTCGATAAAACAAATTAAATTTTTGCACATTTGTGACAAAAATTTCAAAAAACTTCTAAAAATTTATCATTGGGTATTAATTTAACGAATTATCATTAAATAGTTTTTAGGATTACTGTATACTCTAAAAAAGTATTTAAAAAATACCCAAATACGAGTATATTTTTTTTTACATAAATCAACCAAATAGTACTCAACAATAAATTCGCAATAAAAATAACACATAAAAAGTACCTCCAAAAAAATAATGACAAAAGGCAAGTGTAATAAAAGAACAGCCTCCGTACAACATAAACTAAAGCATATTATGAACACATAAAAACGCCCACAATACTCAGCAAAAGGAGCAGCATCGGCGTCACTAAAGGACCAAAAAACTTTGAACAAACGTACAAAAGCAACACACAGTCTGAAGTCCACTCTGAAGTACGAAGAGACTGTCGACCGCAGACGAAAATACGTGCACACAAAAAGTACTATTCCATCTGCCTTTTCTTCAAAAATGATTTCGAATAGTCGCGTCACAAAAAAAAAAATGCCTACAACGTTGGCAACGTGGCCAAAAAAAATTTCGCTACTGGTCACACAATGCACTTGACGAGTAGGATGGCATTGGATTCTGACGAGGGTGTGGCAACATCATGTAGTATATAACGAAAGCAGCAGAAAATTATTTGATTGCATGTTGGTCATGCTTTTTGTTGGCGGTTGTAGAAAGCAGTTTTTGTAGACGACAGACGACATTTGAATGGATGCCCAAATTGTTGGTTAAACCAAGCGCCAAGTGAATAAGAGTTGAACAGTTATTGAGTTGATTGTAGGGCAGAAAATGGTGTGAAATTTGGTGTAGAAGGTTAGGGAAATGATGGTGCAAATGGTGGTGTATGAGGTGGTAGAAAAGTTGGTGTAGAACAGTTGTAAAAGGTGCAGTTTAAAATGGTTTAAGAGGTGCTGCATGAGGTGATGTTTAAGGTGGTGAATAAGTTGATGTTTAAGGTGGTGAAAAAGTTCATGTCATTTGTGGTGTAAAACGGTGCAAAGAATAATGTGAAATTTTTGTATAGATGTAAATGTAAATGACGCGTAGGTGGTGAAGAAGATTTTATAAAATATGGTATAAGGTATGTTGTAGAATATGAAGTTTAAAATGGTTTGAGAGGTGCTATAGAAGGTGATGTATAAGGTGGTGAATAAGTTGCTGTATATTGTGGTGTAAAATGGTCTAAAAAATCGTGTAAAATGTGTGTATATTTGGTGATGTTAGTGACGCGTAAGTGTTGTAAAATATGTGGTATAAAGGGTAATGTACACGGTGTATTGTAAAAGATGGTACAAATTATGGTGTAAAAGGCGCGTATGTAGAAGATGATATTGCAGTTATATATAAGATTGAGTAAGGCAATTTAATATATACTTGAGAAGATGGTATTAATGGCTGGTATAATGTGTGGTGTATAAAATAATGTAATTTATGGTATTGAAGAAGATGTAACGGTCAGTTAGTAGTGTAAAAGCTGATGTAAATGGTGGTGTAAAAGATCATGTAAAGAATTTTATAAATGAACAAGATTTTATAAAAGAGGTTTCAAAAGAAGAAAAGAAGATTTGGTTAAGGATAAAAGATGGGTATAACAGCTGGTGTAAAATGTGGTGTAGAAGGTAATGTAAAGGTCGGTAGGTAATGTATAAGATGCTGTAAAACATGTATAAGATTTTATAAAGAATGGTGAAAAAAGTGGTATAAAGTGTAAAAAGTGGTAAAGCAGATTGTAACGAAGGTATGCGAAAAGAATATGGTACAAAAGGTTACTGTATAACAGGTGGTATACATAAAAGATCGAGTAAAATGTGGAAAAAAAGGAGATGTAAAGGGCAGTAGGCGGTGTGGAATAAGTTGTAAAAAGGAGATGTAAAAGATGAATTAGAACATTGAATAGAGAAAAAATAAGTAAGAATTCTTCGAAGTCTGCTGTAAATTCTGTTTTCAAAGACTATATATAGAAGATGATGTAGAAGATTTTTTGAAAGTTGCTGCACCAAAAGTGGTGTGAAAACTCTCCTGTTCATTGCATTATTGCTGGGTGGTGTTCAGGTTAACTCTGTGGTTGCTACTGCCGCTCATGGGCTGCAACATATGACAGACACACGTTCGGTTTTTTTTTTAACCAACATTTTGATGGTGGCTTCACGCGGCGGATGCTGTTGCACACGACAGGAAGTGGCATCGGTTCGTGGTGCATTTGAAAATGCGGCACAAACTTTATAACTGAGAGCAAAAGTAAGCATAGGTGGCAACTGAAATTGGTGCAAATTCTAGTTTAATGATAATTTGTGTTGCAAATAAGAAAAATGTTCAGCATTGAAAAACATGAAATATGCATATTTTCGATGTAGCCTACTACGCGCCTTCAAGTATGCAACATATTTTAAAATTACTTATTTGAAAAACAGACAGGGCTTTTGCTAGATTTTTAAAGTAAGTTGATATAACTTTGGTTTTAGTACTTACAAAATATTTTTAAAATTAAATATTTGAAAATTTTACTTTTTTCTTAAATAAAATTGAAATTTGTATTAATGCAAAAATGATGTTTGAAGTTGCAGCAGTTTATTGTACAGCTAAAATATTGTACAGTTAAACTGTTATACAGTAAAATTGTTATTTAGTACACAGTAAAACTGTTATACAGTAAAACTGATATAGAGTAAAACAGTTATACAGTAAAACTGTTGTACAGTAAAACTGTTATACAGTAAAACTGTTATACAGTAAAACTGTTGTACAGTAAAACTGTTATACAGTAAAACTGTTATACAGTAAAACTGTTCTACAGTAAAACTATTCTACAGTAATACTGTTCTACAGTAATACTGTTCTACAGTAAAACCGTTCTACAGTAAAACTGTTCCACAGTATAACTCTTCAACAGTGAAACTGTTCTACAGTAAAACTATTCTACAGTAAAACTGTTCTACAGTAAAACTATTCTACAGTAAAACTGTTCTACAGTAAAACTGTTCCACAGTAAAACTGTTTTACAGTAAAACCGTTCTACAGTAAAAATATTCTACAGTAAAACTGTTCTACAGTAAAACTGTTCTACAGTAAAACTATTCTACAGTAAAACTGTTTTACAGTAAAACTGTTCTACAGTAAAACTGTTCTACAGTAAAACTCTTCTACAGTAAAACTGTTCTATAGTAAAACTGTTAACAGTAAAACTGTTTTACAGTAAAACTCTTCTACAGTAAAACTGTTCTATAGTAAAACTGTTAACAGTAAAATTGTTCTCAGGAAAACTGTTCTATAGTAAAACTGTTCTAAAGTAAAACTATTCTATAGTAAAACTGTTCTACAGTAAAACTGTTCTACAGTAAAACTGTTCTACAGTAAAACTGTTCTACAGTAAAACTGTTCTACAGTATAACTGTTCTACAGTAAAACTATTCTACAGTAAAACTGTTCTAAAGTAAAACTGTACTACAGTAAAACTGTTCTACAGTACAACTGTTCTAAAGTAAAACTGTTCTACAGCAAAACTCTTCTACGGTAAAACTGTTTTCCTGCTCTCAAGCGACTATGCCACACTTTTATCATATAATAAAATCAAAGGACATTAATTAAATACAGTAAATGAAAAGGGCACATTTAAGTGCTTCGTGCACATGTGTGCAATTAATCAATTACATATCTTAAAATATGCAAATTTTAAACAATTTCACTTAATTTGCACTTAATTTATGTGCGTCCTGAATTTAATTGCAATTATTTATTGCTGACTGCTGGCCATCACTGTGCTTGACAGTTTTTTCAATTTCAGTCAGTAGTTATTGTAATTACAATAGTTGTTTTTGTTGTTGTAACTACTGCAGCTGATATATTTACGACACCCAGCATCACACGGAAAACACTTGAAATTAATTAATTTTATCACACGAAAAGCATCTAAATTGTGTTTGTGATTTTTTTTTTGCTTTCGTCTTTTTTATCGCTGACTATGTACTTTATCAGCCAGCTGATTTTTTTTTTCAAGTGGCAGTGAGAAATTCTGCTGAAGTGTGTTTGTGCGGCAGTTTATGACTGGAAAATTGTCGTCATACGTAATGTGGCAGAAAAATACAGCGAGAGCAATACGAAAAACCATCACACATGCTCCACTTTGCCATGAACATTAGCAGGACCTTCTTTTTAGACTCACACACCGAATTACACACATTTTGACTGGCACAGATTCCTATTCATTGGCGCATTTATTTGGCTCGCTTTCTGTGTTTTTTGTTGGCATCCAATAAACGATGATTTTTTCCCTATCATTCTCGCTCTCTCTCTCATATTTGGACTATTTTTTGATATTTTTAACAATTTCCAATTTTCTCTATTTTTGTTTTTATTTTTTCCAATTTATTCATTCAAATTTTGTTCATCTGTATTTATTGGATTCTCAATTGCACTTCGATGACTTTTTATGGGTCTGTGCTATTGAATATTTTCATTCATTGAAAATTGTGATTTTCATTGTTTAAATTATTATCATGTATCATTTTTGAACGATAGTAGGACTATTCATCACCGTTTCGTATCTTTTCAGAGACAACTATTCCCTGCGAATATTTTTATCTTAGACTTTTGTCTCCAGAGACAATTTGTTTTCCGAGTCAAATTTTCCTAAAGACAATTGTCTCCGAGTAAGAAATCTTTCCCAAGACATTTTTTCTACACCCAAAAAACGAATCAATTGGGGCAACCGTCTTTTTTTGCCAACCGATTTATTTAGTTCTGTCAACATTCGACTGATTCAGTTGTTGCAACACCGCGTATCAGTTCACACAACTAATGAATACAATTGACACAACCAATTTGTTTAGTTGTGGTAGCCAATTTAATTATAAGAAATCGGCCATTTTACCTAGCGCTCCAACGTGTTGCAAACACGAAGTCAGCGTTACAACAGCGTTCCCGAGATTGAACATTGCCGACGATTCGTTGGGCTGCTGACTTTGTGTTTGCAACACGTTGGAGCGCTAGGGCTGCATATATAAATACAACATATAGAAACACAATAGGAAGTACTCTGTTGAATAGAGTGTCTCTGGTTCATTCTAAGCAGTTTTTTCCCGAAAAAATATTTTCAGCGAGAATTCTTCAACGCGATATTTTGTTGTTCAATTCTGTGTTCTCAAAGCATAACAGAATAACTCATTTTTTCCTCATTTTTGGAGAGTTTTTAAAGGCGCCTATTCTATCGCTTTCCCATGTATTCAGTGATACCAAATTGAAATGTTTCTATTAGATTTTGAACTAATAACTAATGAACAACAAAAAATATTTGCATATAAATTGGAGACAATATTAAAGAAAATACCAAGAACGAGTTATAACAGCATAATACAGATTTCTTCCATACACCATTGATAAGATAATTTCACCAGATATAATACTTTCCCCGGAAAAAACTTTTCCAAGACAATTTGCAGAGAGACAATTTTTCCAAATACAATATTTCCAAAAAACCCTTCTTCCTCGAGACAATTCATACCAAAGACAATTTTTCGCAAGACAATGCTATCCAAAGGCAATTCTTTCCAAAGACAATTCTTACATGAGACAATTCTTTGCCAAAGTTAATTCTTACATGAGACAATTCTTTGCCAAAGTTAATTCATACCCAAGAAAACTTTTCTCCAAGACAATTCTAACTTTAGATAATTCTTCGTAGGCAGTTTTTCCATAAGAAATATTTCCAGAGAGAATTCGTCAACTCGACAATTTATTTCTGAGTCAATTCTTCCTCGATATAGCCGCGGCAGCTCAGTGGTTAGTGCGTTGGACTGCGAGCCGAAAGGTCCCCGGTTCAAGCCAGGACTGGGGCTAACAACATCTATTCAAAGAAACATTTTTCTATAACGCGCTACCTTTCGGCAGTAAATGGCAAACCTACGAGAGTAAAACATTGCCTATGAAAAGCTCTCACCCGCCGTTCGGATTCGGCAATAAACTGTAGATCCCACCACTTTGAGTACAAATATAACACGCACAGCTCAAAATGGTGAGAGAGCTCGGCCGAAGTTCTATACAGGACTGTAGCGCCAAACTATTATTATTATTATTAATTCTTCCTCGATACCATTGACAAGACAATTTGTGCAGAGATAATACTTTTCCGGGACGAATATTTACAAAGACATTTTTTCTCCAACACAAACTTTCCCCAAGAAAATGCTTCCCCATACAATTCTTTTCAAAAGATAATTTTTCCCCAAGATAGTTCTCTTTAAAACAATTCTTACTCGAGACAACTCGTTGCCAATGTCAATTCATACCCACGACAATATTTCCTGGGCAGTTTTCCTTGAATAAATATTGAATGAAAGAGAATTCTTCATTATTTCTGAGTCAATTCTTCCCAATTCTATTGACAAGACAATTCTGTCAGCTATAATTCCAAGAAAAAATTACCCTAAGACAATTCTTTCCAAAGAAAATTTTTCATTGACACAATTCCCTCCCAATGACAATTAATAAAAAAACAATTTTTCCTTATTCAAGTTATACTATGTCCATTCTTCCCCCAAAATAATTCAATCTCAATACACATTTTTCCAAGAAAATTCTCTCCAAGTCAAATTTTCGATTTTTTCTATTTCGATCAACTTCTATCAACATTCAAATATTGCTAGAGACAGTTCCCTCAAGACATACGATTGTCCCCAAAAATAATTCTTCCTTAATTCTTCTTAATTCAATCAAAATATTTATTTTTCGGTCATTTTTTACCGTACTTCTCAGTTCTCAAGTAGTTTTTGTATTTTATTTCTTATATAATGCTTTCTCGACATGCATAAATTAGTAAAATGTTTTCTAATATGTTTATTTATGACTAGCTAGACCCGTACACGACTCGTGCAAAGATTTTGTGAATGCAAGGTTATGGAGCAATTTTATTATTATAAATAACATTTTTATTATTTATATCAGGGACCCGTGGACGTATTTTTTATTGGTTTTATAAATGTAGTAACCAAAACCAAACTAATTCTCCGCTAAAACAACTTTTCTCAATTCTTTCTCAGACTGTGCTTCCCCGTAGAATTCTTCCCAGTAGAATTCTTTCCCGTAGAATTCTTTCCCGTATTTTTTTTCTAGTAGAAGTTTTAGTGTGGTTAGTTTTAGTGTGGTGAGTTAGTGTGGTGAGTTTTAGTGTGGTGAATTTTAGTGTGCTGAATTTGAGTGTGGTGAAATTGAGTGTGGTGAATTTGAGTGTGGTGAGTTTTAGTGTGGTGAACATTAGTGTGGTGATTTTTTTGTGGTGAGTTTTAGTGTGGTGAGTTTTAGTGTGGTGAATTTTAGTGTGGTGAATTTTAATATGGTGAGTTTCAATGTGGTGAGTTTTAGTGTGGTGAGTTTTAGTGTGGTGAATTTGAGTGTGGTGAATTTTAGTGTGGTGAATTTTAGTGTGGTGAATTTTAGTGTGGTGAGTTTAAGTGTGGTGAATTTGAGTGTGTTGAGTTTTAGTGTGATGAGTTTTAGTGTAGTGAATTTTAGTGTGGTTGATTTTGTTTTTGTTTTCTATCCTTTTTTTATTTTTCTGTTGTTTTTGAGTTATTGCTTAAGTTTTGTGTTTTTACTTTTGTTTTTGCTTTTGTTTTAGTGTTTTTGCTTTTGAATTTTTTTTTGTATATGTATATTTTTTCATTTTCTTAGCTTGTGTATGTGCCGAGTTATGTCGTTTTGAAAGTTTAGATTGTATGGGAGGTGCCACGCCCCTTTGTCCAATCCTGCCCATATATAGCCTATGACACCCTCCGGACTCCATAGTATCCTGGTGCAAAATTTCAGTTAAATCGGTTTAGCGGTTTAGACGTGATGCTGGAACAAACAGAGAGACAAACAGACAGACCGACAGACTGACAGACGGACCAAGAGTTTTATATATATAGATTACAACTTTTATTAATAAAAAGTAATATTTATTACAAATATATTTAAAAAAAAATTGTTTGAAAACAAAATTTTTTTGAACACATTTTTTTCGATTTTTTTTTAAACAATTTTTTTATTCGATAATTTTTAAAATTTTTTTTTTTTCGAAATATATTTTTTTTTATATTTTTTTTTTAATTTTTTTTCTATTATTTTAAAATAAAATTTAAGCAACAACACTATATTTCGAATTTTTTATAAAAAAAATTAATTCTAATTTGAAAAATTCATAAAAAAATATTATATTCATATATATTATGAACAAATTCATAAATATGACGAATCAAATTCATTTTATTGAATATTTCGTTCTTCATTATGATGTTCGATAGTACGAATAATTTCATATATATATTGAATGTATACATCAATAATGAACGGTGGTTTCAATATGACATATCTGGTAGTTGGTGAAAAAATTCATAATATTTATGAATAAATTCATTATATTGATGAATTTTTTTTCTGTGCTGATATCTTAGTTTTAATGAATTTTTTCGATAAGAATTTTAATTAATTTTATAAAAACATTAAAATAACTACGTCGTTATCAAATATTTTGCTCTTGTTTTTAAATTCTAAATTAAAATCAGTTTTTAAATCCCATACTAATTAAAGTTTCGTTTTCTATTTTTGAATCGTTATTATTGAATCATGATTGGAAACTTTTTATTGAATTTTATCTCTTCTTTGTCCGACCAGAAATAGGAGCAACATGATTTAACCAAGAAAATGAATTTCTTTATAGGGTTAACTTCTACTAAAGCATTTCTAATATATAAGTTTTAAAATTTGAACACCATTTAGTGCCAACAACGCGTTGTCAGTTATTTTCCCCTGTAACCATTTAAGAAGACCTCAATGCTATTTGTCTCCCTGCATGCCAAGTCTATCAGTGCTAATTATGAGTTAGGCAACCAAGGCCGCAAAAGATGAGAATGACTTCCAAGAATGCGCCTAATTAACTCGTTCATAAATAACATTAGTCAGGACAGTAGCATCATCCAGAGTCAAAGACACAGGCAGTATTGAATTTTGAGAAAATAAAAATATATCACAAAAAAAAATAAGAAAGTACTAAGAAATTAGGAAAAAAAGTATTTAAGTACGATGTATTGTATTTCAAATTCTAAGAGATACCATACAATTTTTTATCAATTAAATGAGAGAAAATGTTCCCAAAATAGATCCACAACAAAATGATACAAAAGTTAAACAATTGCAATCGTACTTTTCTATACCAAAAACCAAAAGATATTGAAATCCTTAAAAGGTACCATACACTTTTTTCGAAAAAAAGAAATGCTTAAAACAGATTGTTTAATGTTCCTACTTTATGTGTACGTACTCAAAAATACTAAAATTGTACTAAGTTATAAACTACCGATATTTCGTATGTTCAGTATTAAAAATGTACTAAAATTATTACGAAAGCTACTAACTTCTACAACTCTGTTCATAGTACCTAAAAGCGTAGGCAATAACAGAAAAAAAGCTTGTGGGAGGAGTTGTAAAAGTGGAAAAAACCAAAGTACGCAAAAAAGAAAAATTAAAGAAAATGTCTGCTAAATGCGAATACGGGCGAATGCTGCCACATAGTCGAAGGCGCAACAGCGACTTAATGCCATGAATAATGATGACGGCGAACATAAATATGTCTGAAGCATAGTTGATGGTGGGGCTTAACGAAAACACACTCACACACAAACACAACCATATATACTATAGCCATGTGTCAGGCAAGGCTTAAAAGGTAGGTGGCAAAATGCCTGCGTTGCGACGATTAATCGTTGCATTTGTCTGCCACATAAACGAGTAACCATTTAAAAAAGGGGGATAGTGTTGCATTGAATATTTAAAATTCCGTTAAATCGTTAAAAAAATATGAAATACATTAGATAAACTTTGCATTAGTATATAGATGGAAAATATATGTTTGAATGTAATTAAAAATATATTCAAAATTACCATTTATATTTAATAATTATATTACGAATGAAATGTAATTACATTTTAATTGGAATTGATTATATTTTTGACCAGGTTGTAATAATTATTATGGTGTGTAAATATAATCATATTGTAAAGCAGTAAATTTAACATTATTATGTTTAAAAACAAAACGTTACTTTTTAATAGTATTTCATTAAATTTATGCTTGGTCGTTTAAATAGCTGGAACAATAACATGTTTCTCTGTAATAATATTTATATTAGGTTGTTTCAAAAAGGATTTACTGTTGAAATTATAAATATTTCGGTTCAAATAATCTTAGATTAACAGAACGTAAGCATAATTATGATTCTACAGATATGAACACACACCATTTTAAGGAGAAATAACAAAATGATACCGTGGATTCGAACAAATATAATGTTATTTAAAGCTCTTTGCAATATGTTCCACTCTCATTACAACCCTGTTCATAAAAAATGTATCTGACATTTATAATTATGTTAATATAAAGCTCTAAACATATATGTAATTCCTGCAAAAAAATGTCTGGGAAAGTATTTTGGGAAATCATTAAATTTAATATATATTTTAAATAGTTTAAAATAAGCGGAATGAATTTATAAAATACAAAAAAAACCTTTCTCAAGACTATTATTATTTTTTAACAACGACATTCATTATAAAACGTTTAAGTGAGTTTTGTGTTCATCGAATAACATTTATCTTTAAAATGACACTCAAAGCAGATCAAACCTTGACCAAACATTTAAAAATCAAAAAGCCTATTTTTCTATTCTCCAGTTTTTCTTATTTATACTTCTTAAATTTATAATTTTTCACTTTAATTATACAATTTATAATTTCAGTTCACGGAACCACATTTACATTGATTTCTTTTAGTTTTATTTGTTTTTTTTTTACATTTTAAGTACTTTAAATAGTTTTTTTTTTTACAGTATGAACCAACTTTAATCATTTCTCCACAATTTTTTACTCCAATTTCTCTAGTATTTTTCTTTTTTTATTCTCTGCCTTTAGCTTATTTCCACGGAAATCTACAGTCCGGTCGGCGCTGTTGGCGATTTCTCTAATTTCAGTACAAAATGAGCTGCTTTGAATGCGTGAACAACTATTTTAAAATGTATTAAATTGCTATGGGGTCTGCTGCAATGAGTGCAGTGAGCAAAACGAACAGTCAGCAAATTTCAAATGTTTGGGAAATGTCCAGGAAATGCAGCTATTTAGTTGGATGTTTCAGTGAAGTATAGAAAAAGAAAAAAAAATAACAACTAATCGACGTTAGTGCTCAAATTCCAAGTAAAATAAAAATCCTCAAGCATGTTAAAAAATTTATTAGAAATATCTAAAAAAATAAAATTGGTTGTTGTAAAATGCATTAGTCTGAGTTTAGAAGGAGCTAAAAATTAAAAACTATGAATTTTCAAAAGTATTTTATAGAATTTTCAATTTTTTGTGTTATTTTTCAAAAGTGGTACTCAAAATAATTTGTTCTGAAATAGGTTTTAGGAAATAACTTTTTCTTTCGTTTTTATGATTTTTGAAAGAATTGAGAAAAGAATATATTACTGAATACATTTTATAATATACTTGGAAGTATCAGAATATGGAAGTAAAAAAAGAACCTGCAAAATTGTTTAGTAAGCATTAACAAAAAAATGTTGCAATATACATGAATAACATTTTCACGAAAACCAGAAGGATGGTGGTCATTTTAAAAAATCATCTTCACTTTTAATTTTTCCATATAAAATGTACTCATTTTCTGATGCTATACACAGAAAAAAATTCATCAATACGATGTATTTATTCATAAATATAATGAATTTTTCTACCAACTACCAGATTCATCATATTGATACCACCATACATTAAATGATATTTTGATGAATGCTATAGAACATCATAGTGAAGAACGAAATAATCAGTACATTGAATTTGAATCGCCATATTGATAAATATAATCATAATATTTATGTATAAAATTTTATTTTTTATGAATTTTGATGTAAAATATTTTTTTTAACAAATAATTGGAAAAAAGATGTCCTTAAAAGATGTTGTTGGAAAATTTGTTCCTTAAAAAATAAAAATTTCAAAAAAAAAAATTGCAGAAAAAAATTGTTTACAAAAAAAAAAAAATGTCTGAAAAATTTATTTCAAAATTTTTTTTTTTCTGAAAAAAAAAAAAAAATTTTTCAAAAAATAATTTTGTCTGAATAATTTATTTCATAAAAAAAAATTCTAAAATTTTTTTTTTTAATGCATTTTTTACAACTTTTAGTGTAGAAAAAAAAAATTTTTTTCTATGAAATTAGAAAATTATTTTGTAAAATATGATGCAATCAAAATTCTATCTTGAAATTTTGCATGAACATTAACAATAAATTGACGAAAATTTAGGATTTTTTTCAGAATTTTAAAAAGGGTCCTTTTTAAGGACCACAATTTTGAAGTGCAAGGATAATGACCACGGGCCACATGTTACCGTTTGGAAATTACAACTTAATTTTTCTAAAAGCTTGTTCTATTAGCTTTAAAACGAGCCATTAACGGAGTTTCTAGCCTTTCTAGTTCAAGAGATATTTAAATATGAACAACAGTACAAAAGTGATTTTTGGCACTTTTTTCCAACTTTGAGCCACTGTATCTCTGTAAGTAGTGGTCGGAAAAAATAAAAAAAAAATGTTTAGTGCATGTCTCGATACCCTTTATCAGTTGAAATTGAAGAAGGTGAGTTCCAACCGCTGGTCGATTTGGTGTGGAATGGCCCATATATAACTTTTTAATAATAAAAAGTTGTAATTATTAATAAATATATTAGAATACATTTTTCTAATATATGCATTATATAAGAAATTACATACATGAAATACTTGAGAACTGAGAAGTAAGGCAAAAAATTAACGACAAAAAATATTTTTATTGAAATTTGGTTTAACGAACAGCATTCTTCAATATGAAGAACATATATGTTGTATTTTATGTTTTTGTTCATTAATATGATGAACCGTATTCTTCACATACAGTTCATCCTATTGAAGAAAACTTTTTCGACAATTACCAAGCGTTCATCATATTTATGATCGCATTCATAACATTGATTTCGTTAGTCATTAATATTATGAATGGTACTTCAATACAATGAAGCATGGTTTGAAGAACGAAATTCATCAATATGATGTACATTGTTTTTCTGTGTAGCTTCTATGTATTACGTTTTGGTTCTACTTTTGCTTTGACGAAACAGAAGACTTTCGAACAATTCTAAACAAAAATCATATCCAAATACAAATCATATATATAAATCTAGAATATTATAAATTGTTCCTGAATCACTTCTTTCGAACCGAAATCTTTAATAGGAATTAGAAAGCTCTAATGGGAGAATCTTTTATATAACTAGTAAAATAAATGAGTAATAAAAGTATTTTAAAATTAAGTTCATAAAAAACTATTTATTTACATGTAATAATAATATTATAATTACCATTATAAGAATGTCATATGAAAAACACTTCCGAATTTCCCTGTATTTAAATTTTAATCATTCAAATCAGCTTTTCCCTAGTAGAAATTTACCCGTCGGGAAATGATCGGGTTTACGTTGGGTAAGCCCTATTAGAGAAAATATGATCATTGCCCTTGCATGCCCTTATCATGCTTACCATAGCAGGATTTCCATTATCTAAACAGTCAATGTTCCCGATCATAGCTACATTACTTGTTCCTCATAACGAAATTAGCATCAGTCAATGATCGAGTTTAATGAGAGAAACCCTATTATGCTCGGGCTCAGACAAGGCAATTGCCGGGTAAATATTAAAATGGGGAATTGCCCGATCAGTACATAATCATGGCCTGAGGTCAATACATGATCCGGACACTGCGTTATAAGGACATTATGGGCCTCGTCATATCCCGATCATCTCAAATAATGACATGATCACTTCATGATCATGGCCCTACCAAAATTTCTACTAGGGTTTTACAAAAACTTTCTCAAACACTCATAGAGGAAACACACACGATATATTCCTTAAAACACAGAAAATACAAAAATAAAATCTTTCTTTAAACAAAGAATTTTGAGAATTCATTTAACTATGTTATTCGTATAATAAATTTCGGACTTGTTAAAATAATTTTTGAAGCTTATTTCTTTGATGAATTTACAATAACAAAACAACAAAAAAAATTCATCAATATGAAAAACAGTCGAATAATGATGAACTGATTACTGATTGTACTAAATAAATTTATCATTAGTGAATAAAGTCCTAATTGTAAAAGCCTAGTTGTTATGAATAAATTCCTAATTTTAATGAAAAAATTCTTTGGTCTAATGATTCAATTCCTCGTTATAATAAATAAATACCGTATCTTAATGAATAAATTTCTCATTGTTATGACTAAAATTACAATTTGAAGAAACGGAATAAATATCTAATTGGAATAAATACATTTCTCATTGTAATGAATAAAATTAAATTTCAAAAGAATTGTACATTATATGTATGTATGAATTATTCATCAATACTATGAATTTATTCATTAATTAATCATCATTAAGCAGATTTTTCATTTTTTAATTGTGCGCATTCAATGCGTTCTTTGGAAACTTTTGTAGAAACGCAAAATCGAAAGAGTCTTTCGATTAATACACCATAACTGACTTATTTAATAATTTATTCAAGGAATATATTTTTCATCAATATGATGAACAAATGTGTTGACTGAACACTTATTTGTGAAAAAATGATTCTTTAGAATAATGAAATTACATCAAAATTATGAAAGTTTCCTTGAAATTATGAAAGATTCATCGAAATTATGAATTTGTTAATTAATATACAGACTTTTTCATCGAATGAACAAAAGTTTATCATTTGGATTTTTATTTTGACTTTTTTTCGTATATTCATGAGTTCTATAAATGCACCTCGTATTTATTAGAAATGAATTTATAAATTGACAAATTACTTTACAGACTTTTTTTTTGATTCAATGCTAAAAATAAAATACTCGACCGTATCATGAAAAAATATTGCCATGATAAACAAATTCTCGTAATAAAGTCGTATGGTAAAAAATATTACTACGAATAGTTTTCTCTAAAATACAATTTTTTCAATGGAATTAAATTTTATTTCAGTGAAAAATTGAATGTACTAAAGAAAATTATTCATTGATAAAATTAATTTTGATAGGACTGCTTATAACAAGAATATTTTTCGCACATAATAATAATAATTTTCGAAAAATATTTTACTTTATTTCAAAGAATAAAGGTAAATTTAAGAAACAAACTTCTTAAATATTGATTTTTTAATACCATTGAAATTGCTCCAGCATTAATGTGAATAGTTTTGAATAGTACAAATAAAATATAAATGATATAATGAAAATAATAAAATATTAATAATAATAAAATTTAAAACACAACATAATATTAAATTATATAGAGTGATGAGCTATGGCTCAGGGGTTGTTCTTGCTGCTATTCTTGCAGGGTAGGTCTTGATCTTGATATTGTTCTTGCATCGGAAGATAGTACTTGTTAATGTTTTTAACTTTTGCAAAAACAATAATCTGGTTTTTTACTCATCACTAATTCTATAATAAAAAAATTATAATTTTAAAAACTAAAAAAGATTTTAAAATACACTACTAAATTTATAATAAAACTACTATTTTATTTTTCAGTTTTAAAAATGCAACAAAAATCTACGTTAGAAAAAAGAGAGCTACATTTCAAGCGGGACACGTGTTCTAAATGCGGGAATTTTTTACGTCCTGTGTAGCGCCGACTTGCAGGATGTGTTGCCACAAATATTTAGTAGCAATAAAAGTGTAGCAAATGTAAAATGATATATACAAATTCTACTACTTTTTGTGATGCAGAATAATGTGTTGTTGCAGTAATAAAATGTAGAAGTGGTTTTAATTTTAATGGCGGCAAACATACTAAGTGCTAAAGGAGGACCTAGTTATGCACGTAAAATATAAATAGTAGCAGAAATAGTACTCAAAAATAGTAGTCAAAATAGTACTAAAAAGTTGAGTTAAAATTATGTAAAAATATAGCTTAAAGAATAAAAATAGAAAAAACAATGTTGTTAAAATAGTACTTTAAATAGTACTAAAAAAGTAGTAAAATAGTACTAAAAATAGTAGTAATAATAGTAGTACACAAAAAATAGTAGTCAAAATAGTACTAAATTTGTTTGTTAAAATTATGTAAAAATATAGCTTAAGGTATAAAAAAATGAAAAACAATGTTGTAAAAATAGTACTTAAAAAAGTAATAAAAAAGTACTAAAAAAAGTACTAAAAAAGTACTAAAATAGTAGTAATAATAGTAGTAAAAAAGAAATGTAGTTTTATCTGAATAACTAATAAATTTGCAATTGCATATAAGTGTTAAAAGTAAATTCAATAAAATAGTAGCAAATGAATATTTTCAACTTTTATTTTTTGTGGTATAATTTCAAAAATATTCGCAATTT
Source organism: Dryomyza anilis (assembly GCA_951804985.1). NCBI lineage: Eukaryota > Metazoa > Arthropoda > Insecta > Diptera > Dryomyzidae > Dryomyza > Dryomyza anilis. The sequence continues at coordinate 26,464,896 of OX638133.1, forward strand.
TCTATTAATATTATAAAAAAATACAAAATTAACCGAAAGTGTATTTAATGTTTTTGTTGTTATAAGTATTGTTCTAGAGTCTATGATGTATGCGTGAGAATTAAAGCAAAACGGACGAAATACTTTTACAAAAAAAGGAAGAAATGTGATAAATAAGAAATATAAATACTACATAATGTAGTAGGTCGTTAATTAAGAGAAGTGACTCAACAAATAGAAAACTAAATTTACAAATACGAGACAAAAGAAAAACCAAAACCGGAAAAAATCAAGAATACAAAAAGAGAAATTGACAAAGTCAAGACTCAACAATGGCGGACCTGAGCTGCTCGAAATGTCTTGCGTGGGCACCGGCAATGCACCGCGTTGTTGTTGCAACTCCTGCTGCTGCAGCTGTACACCCAGTATGGGCATCGGCACCGGCGGCGGACGTACGCCACTGCGTCGACTCGCGATCGGCAGCGCAAGACCGCTCGTCTGCTGCGGCGGCAAGTGGCCGCCGCCTGGTCCTGTGTTGGAAAAACTGATGGTTGGTCCGCGTTCGGGATATTCGGGCACTGACATGATGGCGATGTCAGGTGGTGCTGGCGGTGCAGATGTTGGCACGCCCGACACAGTGCCCGCTGAGCCGGTGTTGGTACCAGCTCCGGCGGCGGCAGCGGCTGCTGCGATGGCGGCCATGTCCGGTTTGCTGACGGCGTGGACGGATTTGTCGGCTGTAATATTGGCGGATTTGAGTTCGCCGGCTTGTTTGAGCACGCGATAAATTTGATCGAGATCGGTGAATTCTGGTGGTGGTGGTGACGGTGACGGTGACAGTGACGATGATGTTTGGTATAAGGACAGTGATGTTCGTGACGGTGATAGGTGTTGATGGTTGGTAGTGGGTATTACATTTTTTTGGGGGTTTTGTTGCGAATTATTTTCGAATTTGGATTGTTGTCGAATTTTGCGAATTTTTGTAACGAGCAGGGTGCGGAAAAGGTATAAAAAGGAAACATATTTTTTAAAATTTTGATATATATTCAATACTGGTTTGTAGACCGCTTTGGCGGGTCAAGGGGATTTAGGTTGGATAAGGCGTTTAGTTAAGTTGAAGGTATTATTTTATTTGATGGAAGAACTTGAAGCCGCATTTTCAGGTGCAGCTGATTTTATTTTAGTTATTAGTTTAAAATATATTGAATATTAAAATTTTTTAATATAAATAATATTTTAACCAAACAATTTTAATTAGAATGAATAATTTATAAAAAAATTTGGAAAAGAATTCAATAAAAAATTTAATGAATAATTTAAGGTGAAGTTCAATGAAGTAGCCAGTAACAAATTTAATGAGGAATTTAATCATAATTTTAACACAGAATTCCGTAATAAAAAATTAAAAAAATAAGAAAGAAATTTAGTAAAAAAATCAAAAAAGAAATTATTGAAGAATTTAATAAAGAATTCAATAGAGCATATAATAAAGAATTCCACAAACAATTTAATAGAGAATTTAACAAAGAAAATTAATAAAGAATTAAATAAACAATTTAATGAAGTATTAAATAAAGAATTTAATATATATAATTCAATGGAGAATTCAATTAAGAATTTGATGAAGAATTCAATAAAGGATTTGATTAAGAATTCAATAAAGAATTTAAAAAGGAATTCAATAATGAATTTTATAAAGAATTTAATAAATAATTTGATGAAGAATTCAATAAAGAATTTTATAAAGAATTTCATAAATAATTTAATAAAGAATGTAATAAAGAATTAAATGGAGAATTCAAAAAAGAACATGATGAAGAATTTAATAAAAAATTATTAAAGAATTAAATAAACAATTTAATGAAGTATTTAATAAAGAATTTAATATATATATAATTCAATGGAGAAGTCAATAAAGAATTCAATGAAGAATTCAGTAAAGAATTTAAAAAGGTAATCAATAAAGAATTTTGTAAAGAATTCAATGAAGAATTCGATGAAGAATTCAATAAAGAATTTTGTAAAGAATTTAATAAATAATTTAATAAAGAATATAATAAAGAATTAAATGGAGAATTCAAAAAAGAATATGATGAAGAATTTAATAAAAAATTTAACAATAAATTTAATAAAGAATTTAAAGTAGAATTAAATAAAGAATTTAATAAGGAATTTAATAAAAAATAATTGAAGAATTTATTAAAGACTTTAATAAAGATTTCTATGGATATTTTAACAAAGAATTAAATAAAGAATCGAATAAAGAATTGAATAAAGAATTGAATGACGAATTGAATAAAAAATTGAATAAAGAATTTAAAAAAGACTTGAATGAAGAATTGAATAAGGAATTGGATGAAGAATTGAATAAAGAATTGAATAGTTAATTTAAGAAAAAATTCATTGAAGAATTGAATAGAAAATTTAATAAAGAAATCAATAAAGAATTTAATAGGTAATGACGAATTCAATAAAGAATTAAATAAAAAAATCAAAAGAAAATTTAAAAATAATTAAATAAAGTATTCAATAGAGAATTTAATAAAAAATTCCACAAAGAATTGAATACAGAATTTAACAAAGAAAATCAATAAAGAATTCAATATACAAATTAATGAAGTACTCAATAAAGAATTAAATAAATAATTCAATTAAGAATTAAATAAAGAATTTGATGAAGAATTCAATAAAAAAATCTGAAAGAATTTAATAAAGAATTTCAAAAAGAATTTAATAAAGAATTTCAGAAAGAAATTAATAAAGAATTTAATAAAAAATTCAATAGGGAATTCAATAAAGAATTTAATAAAGAACGTTATAAAGAATTAAATGAAGAGTACAAAAAAGAATATGATGAAGATATAATAAAGAATTTAACAATAAATTTAATAGAGAATTTAATAAAGAATTCAAAGTCGAACTAAATAAAGAATTTAATAAAAAATAAATTAGGAATTTAATAAAGACTTTAATAAAGAATTCAATCAAGAATTTAAATAGTATTCAGCAACACTGAAAATGCGGCTCATAACAAAATGAGCACTAGTGCTCTGTTCTAGGGTTGCCAACGCACAATACGGCGACGCAAGTAATGCTAGAATAAAGTTGATATTAAAATGCGTCGTCAATAGAAATTATTTGTATGTTACATGTATAAAAAAAATGCGCCAAACTAGAATTTATTATTCACCCAGTAGGAAATGTGCGTGTAACGTGTATGACTAAAATAACTGTTTGATTCAACTATAAAATATAAATAAAATTAAAATAATTTGAAAAAACTAAATAAATTACAATATCTAAGTTCATAAATGAATGTGTTTATTTAACATTTAAATAGCTGTCTCGGTGTAGTAAATATATATTTTTTTTAAATAAAAATTGTGTTTCACTAGTGATGACTGCTCTACTTAAGTCTGCTCTAAAAATTCTAATCAAAACAGCTGTGAGAGCTGTACTAATTAATGCGCTTTCCAATGAATTGTGTTTTTTTTTTTTTTTGGTTTTAATTAGTTCATCAATTTTACAAAATTAACACTCAAAGTAACAACATTGCGCATGCTCCACTAATTCATTGTCATTGTTGTTATTGTAGTATAGTATTTTATTGTTGTTGCAGTGTTAGCTATTGTAAAAAAAAAATAATAATAAAATTTATTCAATTACTGAAAGCACAAGAAGCAAGCACGCTGTGCCATTGGCATTGCTTCGATAACATAAGCTAAACATCTATAATTAAATTTGTTAGTTTTAATTTTTATACTAAAAAAAAAATTAAAAAATAAAAGTTCAAAAATATTTTTCTCTTAATTTATTTTATAATTTTGTTTATTTTAAAATACCTTGAAAAAAATTCAAAATTGAATTTTTATAAATTTTGAATAATTAATAAAAATGAAGTAAACATTATTTTTAATTCAAGAATAAGTATGAAATGTTGTAGAATAGAATGTAATAAAATTAGAGTATTAAAGTCATTAATGAATTCAATTTAATATTAACTCATTGATAAGAATGCAATAAAGAGTTTAAAATATAGAATTCATTAGAGAAATAAATAAAGAATTTAGAAAATAATTTTAATGATGATTTAATGAACTATTTAATAAAGAAATGAATAAAGAATTTAAAAAACAAATGTAATAAATAATTTAATAAAGTACCCAAGTAATCACGGCTCGACAATTTCCACAAACTCTTGTAGCAAATGTGTAGCTTTTAAGTTACCTCTAACACCAGTGTTGCAAACTAGTAATTTTTAGTTGTAAAGCGGTGGCTAAGAACATGTATGGAACATACGCAATAATATGTCACAATAATGGAACATAAATTTAGTTCCAAAGTGGTGGCTAAGAACATGTGTGGGACAATGCAATATTATGTCACAATGCTGTGATATATAAGTCATACATTCCGATAATGGAACATATACGATAATGGGCGGAGCTAACTTTGTTCTCATGTAGTGGCAAATAGTGGCGAATAATAAAATGTATTATGTTCCATATATGTTGCATGTAATAGGAACATGTTTATAAATAAAATGGCTAATTAACTTTAAAATGGTATAAATATATAATATTATACACAAAATAGTTATAATATCCACTACACATGTCCATGGAAATTTGGGTTGTAAAAAAGGACTGTAAAAATAGTATAATTTAAGAAATTTAAAAAAATCATTTTTTTTTTTTAAATTTCACAAATTGCATTTTTTAGGTGCACATTAAAATTAGATAGGGTAGAATATAAGCTTTAGCCCGAAAACTTGAACCATTTGTTAAATTAGAGTTGTAGTTTACCGAAAAATCTGTTCGTAAAGACTTATATTATTATGCCATAGCATATTTTTGACATTATGTGCAGTTTTATTACACAACAAACATTCACGTAAATGACACTGCGTATGATCTTTATTATTTTTATTTTTAATCCACACAAGTTCCACATTTAAAATTACAAGTTCAAGTTCCAAATAGATGAACCGACACTTGAATGTATCAAAAATTTGTGGCAACTAAGCCGTTAGGTGGCAAATAAGTATTTTTCGCAGGATATAGAACAATCAATTTAATGGCAATTCTATGGCTACCACTTAAGTTGCCACAATGCGGTTACTTGGGTATTTATTAAAGAATTTAATGAGGAATTTAATAAAAAATTAAATAAAGGTTTTATAGGGAATTCGTTGAAAAATTCAATAAAGAATTTATAAGTGAATTCAATAGGTAAAGGGTTTTTCAACAGGGACGCTACAAAAGTAAAACGACAGAGACAGCAAACGACGCCATATTTCCTGTCGCTATTTTGACATTTCTTTTCAGTAAGGTTTGCCATTTCATGATGGAAAGATATACGAATTCGAATTTCGGTAGTAAATTTTAATAATTTCGACTCGTTGTTGACTCGTATATCTTTCCATCATGAAATGGCAAACCTTACTGAAGAGAGATCTTAAAAGAGCGGCAAGAAATATGGCTTTGTTTTCTGTCCCTGTCGCTCTACTTTTGTAGCGTCTTTGTTGAAAAACCCTTGGAAAAAAACTTTTGAAGCGCTCTTATTGAAAAACCCTTTATTAAAAAAATTATACTATGAATTTTATAAAGAGTTAACAAAATATTAGAATTAAAATTAAAGAAGTTCGTTTACAGAAATTCATTATTGAATTTCATTTAAAAAAAATGTTATACAAAAATGTAATTTCGACCTTAGAAATTCGTTTACCAATTAAAGAAAAAGGCTTTCAAAATAATAGAATTATCAATACATTGTAAATTATGAAAATTTCATTAAAAAAACATAGTTAAAAAGAATTTAGTATATAATTAAAAGTAATTAAAATAAAGTATTTATTAATAAATTTAATATATAATTAAAATTTTTTAGATATTTTTTTAAAATATTAAATAAAAAATTGATGTTATTTACTAATTAATTTACAGCGATATTTCACTTATTTTTTAAAAATAAATTTTAATAATAATTTTTGAATATTTTAATAATAAATTCTTAAAAAATTTAGTGTTAATTTAGACACATCTGCACAAAGGTATTTGAAGTTCCCTCTGCAAAATATGCACTCTTCAGTATTTAGTTCATTTTGCAATGACAGTCAACAGCATTATGGAGAAGTCTTCACTGCAGTATTTGTTTCATTGGTGTCAGGTAGTGTCAAGGCATTTTTTTCAATGCATTAATTGTTTTGAAAAATAAAATCAAGTTTGCAATGACAGTCAACAGCATTATGAAGAAGTCTTCACTTCACTGCAGTATTTGTTTCATTGGTGTCAGGTAGTGTCAAGATATTTTTTTCAATGCATTCATTGTTTTGAAAAACAAAATCAATGCATTCATTGTTTTTAAAAACAAAATCAAGTGACACAGGTGCTGAAAATTCAACAAGTACAGTGAGTTCGATTAATGAGTAAGAAGATGAATATAAAAGACTAAAAGCAAATCTGACGCTTTAATATTACTGAAAATTTCTTAAAGTAAGAATGATAATAAATATAAAATGCACTGAGTACTCAGTGTAATTAGCAGTTATTTGAGTCTTTGATTATTTATTGCACATTATCATAGACCTATTCACTACAACTACGTCTTGTTTGAGTTTGGTTTTGACACTGCTTGTGCGTTGTTGTTGTGAGTAACATATTCATTTAATTTTCAAGCATAGAGTCGGTGACATTTAATGTTTTGAAATAAAGTGCAATTTCAAAAACATTTGTGCAGATGTCTTTTAACTTAAATAAAGAATAAAGAACTTAAATAAAGAAAGAGATTTGGAAAAAAATTATAAATATTTTAATAAAGTATTCAATATTGAATTCAATACATTTAAAAAACCAAATTTAGGAACTAAGTAAAGTATTAAAGAATATATACATATAAAATGTAGCTATTTTTAATAATGTATTTATTAAGGAATTTATTTTAAAAGAGTTCGATATTTAGTTAGTATTTAATATGAATAGAATTTGGCATAATTTTATTGGAACTTAATACAGAATTTAAAATTAATTTAGAAAAAATTATAATATTAAATATACGCAAATAGCCTAATGCGGACTTTTATCAAAGTTTCATAAAATTCTTTAATACATTATTTAAAATAATTGGTTTGAGAATATAATAAAATATCGTTATATTAGAAAATTCATAAATGAATTTAATATTTTATGCCAACACCAAATTATGCATCAAATAAGGTGCTTAAAAACAATTTGAGTAAAGTATATTGTAATATTTGAATACATGGTTTATTGTTGAAATTTTAATATAATTCAAATATTTTTTAAAGAATTTGATAAAATATTACAGCGTTTGAAAAGAAATGACATTTTGTAATGGCGAATTAAAAAAAATAAAAATTAACTATATATTTAATTATGAATAAAATAATATTTATAAAGGGTTTCTCAATAAGAGCGCTACAAAAGTTTTTTTCAAGGGTTTTTCAACAGGGACGCTACAAAAGTAGAGCGACAGGGACAGCAAACGACGCCATATTTCTTGCCGCTCTTATGACATTTTTCTTCAGTAAGGTTTGCCATTTCATGATGGAAAGATATACGAGCAAACAATGAGTCTAAATTATTAAAATTTATTACCGAAATTCGAATTCGTATATCTTTCCATTATGAAATGGCAAAACTTACTGAAGAGAAATGTCAAAAGATCGGCAAGAAATATGGCGTCGTTTGCTGTCCCTGATGCTCTACTTTTGTAGCGTCCCTGTTGAAAAACCCTTTAAATACTAAATTCCTTGATAAATATATTGAAATCAAAAAATCTTAATAGAATGTTTAAACAAATAATATATTAAACAACAAAATAATTAACGAAATATTATAATTACTATTTCATTAATTTTTTATACTTTTGGTTGTGAAATTCATTTTTGCTTTTATATTTTTAAATAAGAATAATATTTTTGAACTTTTTTCGCTATTTGAAAAATTTATTTTTTTGCTTGAAAGCTTTTATAAAATTTGTACCTAGTTGCGCAATGCGTTCGAGCAGCGGTGTCTTCTGACGAAATTTCCTACTGGGCACATTAAGGGTGTTGACAAGCGCGTCCGCATCGGCTTCATCATTGGCATCAGTTTCGGGCATGTAGACTTTTTAGGGTTTTTTTTTTGTTATTTATTTATTTTTTTTTGTTGGCGGGTCAAAATTTAAAATATTTTTAATAGTTAAAGATAATTGAACATTTTTTAAATTATATAAAATTTAAAATATATAAGTGTTTAGAATATATTTTCTTTTGTGTTGAGCGCAAAAATTTTGCGAATTTTGCTTTACAGATGCACATCGATAAAATGATGTTTACCAAAAGTAAAAAATATAATAAAAAAATAATAAAAAAATATATATAAATAAAGAAAGACAGACTTTATATTGCATTTATTTGCTGACAGCTAAAAACAATTGCAATAACGATGCACAAAATGTCACAAAAGCTTTGCCAGCACACTGCATGTAACAATCATCAATCAAGCGACAAAGCGAAATTTATTTTTGAACTTTTTGCAGCAATTTTGATATGAATTTTATTGCTTTCTTGAAGTTTTTATTTTATTTCTTATAACTGTAACTTTATGTTTTTTTCTATTTCTATTTTTATTTTTTTGTTATAGTTTTTATTTTTTGTCTGTTTGATGTTTTGTGCATCATTGCAAATAACAAATTGCCCGGACATCACCTTCAATTGCCGTGGGAAAATACTCAAAGTTTTGCTGTCGCTTCTTCGATTTCACGAACTTGAATTTGTTGCGTTTGGCAACACTTTTTCCTCCCGCCGCGTGCAAACTTTCACTGATAAATGTTGTCATGTGAGTTTTTATGTTGAGAAAAAGTATAGAACACAAATAAAAAAAAAAAAATTGTTTTTGATTTATTGTTATTGTTGTTTTGGGGCATTTGCTAGGGGACAAAATGTTTTATACGCAAACTTTCAACAAAAGTGGTTGTGTGTTTTTTTTTTTTGTTTGAGAACAACAAACATTAATTGTTACCAAAAAAATATTTTAAAGCAATTAGTTTTATAAAAACTAAAAATAATAAAAAAAAATATTATATAAAAAAACATGCAAATTTTAAACGCAAAACTGCTGCTTCTAAATGTTTTAAAATTTTAAAAATTTTCAACTAATTTTTTATGTATATAATTAAAAAACATAAAAAAATCAGTATTTCGTAAAGTTGGCAACACTGTATCAACACATTGCAGCGCCAAGTCAGCACTTGGCTGTTGTTGACACTTCTGAAAAATCCCGTCAAAAACCGCGCAAAAGATTCCCTTAAACCATACCGCATAATAGCCGCTGCAATTTGCTGCCCCACGCCCCCGCATGCAGCTTGCATTGCGCGTCACACTCAAAGCCCATGTTGTGCACACACATCGGCATAAAAAAAACTTACTTTCTTCCTCGACATCAACACGATTCTCCAGCTCCGAGGTGCTCTTCTGACGGCGCAGCAGCTTCTGTTTTGGCTGACAGCGCGGCAGTTGCGGCGCGCAGTCACCGTGCGCATTGAGTTTGCAGATGCGACAGCGCAGTCCTTGGCGCGTATGTCCTATGTGCGAAATGGACAAAAAATTAAAATATTTTAAAAAGAAATTTTATCAAGATTAATGAAAACTAAACGTTTAAAAAATGGTTTTAATGAGATATTTTAATTTGCTCGGCATTTTCAAAATTTAAAACATAAAATGCCTAGTAATTCTACCATTTGAAATTCAAAAGACATCAATTGAAATTCAGAAATTCCATTTGAAATTCAAAATGGCACCACTTGAAATTCAGAAATTCTATTTGGAACTCAAAAGACATCAATTGAAGTTCAGAAATTTGAATTTTAAATGGATTTTCTGATTTTAAATTGATCTTCTCTGAATTACATTTATAAATGGCGTTGAAAATTTTTTAAAGCTAATACAAATCTGCCCCACCGGAACTTTCAAAAATAGTAAAAATATTAAATACTTTAAAAACTTCAGAAAATTAGAATCGTATATCACTTTTCATTTCCTAATACTAATAAAAGATGGCAAATAGAAAATAGTTTTTAGCAAAAAATCATAGTGCACATTTATATACGGAACGTCCGGAATTATTCTGTGATTTATTACGAAATACCTACCCAGTATGCCATTCGTATCTATATCATTACGAGTAGATGAAAAACTCATACGATATCGGACCCGTTCTCATAACAATATCGGGCGTCAATTTGGACCTAGATGGTAGGTAGATATCGAAACGTTCTGTCGGAGTTTTCTCGATACGAAAAATTTTTCGAAATCGGAACGATATTGAAGAAAAAAACGATGAAAGTTCGAGATTGCTGCGAAAAATATTGCGATATCGATTTGATAAACGTTTAAATATCGTATCTTGTAAAAGAATTTGAATGTACGAAAATTTTTAAAAATTAGAATCGATAAAGCAACAATATCGAACTTTTTTATCGAAGTTATTCGAGAAAGCTTCGAGGTATCGGAGGTCTCCGAGACATGGCAGACTGGGTATAAACTATAGGAACAATGTTCATATTCAAAAATTAAGTATATATTGTACTCAAAAAGTATTTTTAGAAGAAAAATTCGTAGTGATAATATCTATTGGGAACTTTTTACCCCGTCCGGAATTTTGCTGTGATTTCTAATGAAAAAAGTATATATTTTAGAATCAAAGTGTAAATTTACGAATAAACCAAATGATATCAGCTATTTTTACAAATAATTAAAAAAATATTTTAACGGAAAGTTCGCTAATTTTTTGGAATTTCCATATGAACCTCAATAAGCACTGGTGTTGTCTGACTCATCCGGATCGGTCATTATAATTTATATCTTTTAATCTACCATATAGAATTTCTTAATATTTTTCAGTTGTTAAGCTCGTTTTATTACTAAGTGCAAAATTTAAATAATTTATTATTTTCCTGCGATATATTAAAGTTTTCAATGTACGAATGTCCCAACCGGCGTAGCAGGACACTTCCCCGAAAGCCATTACCCCGAAAGACATTTCCCCGAAGCCATTTCCCCGAAAGTCATTACACCCAAAGACACTTCCCCTAATGGACATATCCCCGAATGAACATTTGTCCGAAATGTGGGTTGGCAAAAATGGGCGGAAAGTGAAAAAGACCGAACAAATTTTTATTGCATAAAATCGATAGCTAATATCGTTGGAAATCGAATGGTATCATTTGGAGTCGTCCTTGACCACCAAGAGGGAGTCAAAACTTTATGACTCAAATATTTTTATTTCGGAAATTGAAAGGGGATATCATTAGAAGCCTAATGGTACACTTTGGAGTGAAGGGTACCATTTAGAGGTCATGGACAGCTCTAAATGGTACCATTCGATTTCCAACGATATCTGCTATCGATGTCCGTACATTTTTTGGTCAAAAAGTGTTTTTGACCCCCTTTTGGAGGTCATGGATCACTCCAAATAGTATCATGCGATTTCCAACGATGTCTGCTATCGATATCTGCAATAACAATTTTTTCGGTCTTATTATCACTTTCCGCCCACTTTTCGGGGAAATGTTCATTTCGGGAAAATTTCCATTCGAGGAAGTGTCCATTCGGAGAAGTGGCCGTACAGGGAAATGTCCATTCGGGGAAATGTCTCTCGGGGAAATGTCCATTCGAGGAAGTGTCCATTACGGAGAAATTTACATGAACCGATAAAGCACGGGATTTAAAAAAATCACGATGAAACACGGAAAAAGCGACAAAACACGAACAAACATAACGTGATAAATAATACCGTAAACGTTCAAATTTCGATCGGAATCGAAATCGTTATTAAAAATGTGTGGAATCGAAACCCATATATTTTTTGTGGTAGGAAACGGAACCCCTATTTTAAAAATCTCGGAACCAGAACCGGAGCAGTCCCTATCAGGGAACGAAAAAAACTGTAATCGCAACCGTCATTAAAAAATGTATGGAACCGGAATCAGTACCGGAACCACAATTTTAATAATCTTGAAACCCGAACCGCAACCAAAATTCAAATGTTTTTAGTCCCTCAAATGAATAATTAAAAAAAATAATTTTGAAACTATTTAATTATAATATATTTAAATAATATATTTTATGTAAGTAAAACTAAAACAACATATTTTTAAAAAAAGTTTAAAATACCACGAAATTTTTATTTTCTGAATTTGGAAGTACACCCAGAAAAAAATACTATATAAATAATAGTTTTTTACGTTTACGTGTATGGTTTTTTTTTTAAATTGGGGTAGAAACTAGAGATGGGCACGTGAGTGAGTTTTGACTCACACTCACTCACGCTCACGAAAGAATATTTCTAATCACGTACACTCACTCACGGCCCTTTTTTGCTCTACTCACACTCACTCACAATGAGTAAAATTGAGATTCAATGACAATCACTCGTAATCACGCGTGATTCACGTGAATCACGTGTTTTTTGCTATTGTTTGTTGGTGAGATTGGTCGACCGAACTTGACACCTCCAATACAACCTACATCTTTAAAACGCAATAATGATGTTATAGGGATTTTGATAAAATATATCTCAATTTTTAACGGAGATGGAAAAGTGAAAGACCTTCGATGTGCTGTTCATATAAAAAAGTAAAAATTGCCTCAAAGAATAATTCTCCGTTAAAGAAAATTAAAAACACATTATATCAGCAATTAGGATAGCAAATTTAATGAAATTTTGGTCAACGTTATACATAACCATTCTAAACGGTCTCGCGGAATGTGGGCGGGATTGAACCACTGAGCGTGGCACCCCCAATAGAAGTTATATTTTCCAGATGGTGTATGTCAAAAGTTATTATAATGATATCAATATATTTCACACCAGGGTATCAACCACCACAAATTTTTTAAACTCACCACACCGAAATTCACCACACCAAAATTTACCACAACGAAATTAACCACACAAAACTTACGACACCAAAATTCACCATAACGAATCTCACCACACTAAAACTCACCACACTAAAACTCACCACACTAAAACTCACCACACCAAAATTCACCATACCAAAATTCACCACACTAAAATTCACCACACTAAAACTTCTACTGGGAAAAACTCTACTGGGAAGAATTCTACGGGAAGGAATTCTACCGGGAAGAATTCTACGGTAATACGTTCTACAGGGAAGATATAAATAATAAAAATGTTCCATATATCACTTGCATATCACACTACATATCCTTGCATTCACAAAATCTTGGCACGAGTCGTGCACGGGTCCACTAAGTATGGCCGTTTGCAGGGGTTAGATAAATTGTTGACTGAAACTTTGCAACTTATTCTGAGTTGACGAAGGGGTGGATATATGACGGTCGTTAGAAAGGGTTTGATTTATTATAGTTCTGAAATGTGGGCTGTCGCCTTCCCGAAGCTTTCTGAGTCCTGAGCCTAGTTCTGTAGTTCAGCAAAAATATATAAAATCGCAAAAAATTAAAACTGAGATTTTTTTATTTTATGAAATATTCGACTCACGCACACTCACTCACGAAAAAATTGTACTCACGCACACTCACTCACGGTATTTTTGGTCTACTCAGACTCACTCACAATCACGTGAGCAAAATTAGGATTCGATCACAATCACGCGTGATCACGAGTGATTCACGTGAATCACGCAGAATCACGCTCACATGCCCATCTCTAGTAGAAACTATAAAAAAATCTTTATTGAGCGTGTGTCTGATTTTTGTGGACACGCACGGCACGACAACAACTAGAACCTACGGATATATGCACGCACGGACTCAGATTTTCAGGCGTGACACGATAAAAGCATGGCAGGCACCCATCTCTACTTCCAATACATCAATTCTATATAACTTGCGGTTGCTTATTTTGACTGCATACTCAATTTTTTTCTATTACGTATTGTTTTTAAGAAATTTGTTTCTTTTTTTTAGGCCCTTTTTAGAATTGAAAAAATACAGTCCCTTACACAATTATATTTTAAAAAAACTGTAAACGTAATTTTTCTTTCAATTTTCAGGACTAATTACAATATACCGACAATTACTCCGATAGATTTTTGAAATATTTGAATCTAAACTCGAAAATTGTTTGATTTTTTTATTATTTCAGACTATTTTTAAACGACTTTTTTTATCATTTTGAATTTAATAATAAATAAGAAAATGATATATGGTTATGTGGTTCATAGTCTTAGCTCACGATGAAAATTACGATATACATAAATGAGTATCAAAATTAAGTTCTTAGGGCATATGTATTTTAAAAAGTGGATCAAATAGAAAAAAGTTAGTATTTTTTATAGTTAGTTTGGACTTCTAAAAAAATCCAAATTTTAGCTAGTAATTTTGACAGTAAGTTTAGAATTTGCTGTAGATAACCATAAATATGTTTTTGTAAACTATTAAATCCTAAATGATAAAAAAAAAATTCTAATGAAATCCAAAATTTTCTAGTTTTGAGCCAATTATCTTCAAAGCTGATTCGAACATTAGTATTCGTTAAATTAAATTAATTAATTAAAATTAGCCTAGTCAATAGGAAGAAAAATTGCGTTTAATAATCAATAGAACTATATTTTGTTTATTCTAAGTAGTGGGTGAGAACGGCATACAATTACTTTTACTTTCTCATAAACGTTACGTAATAACAAAATAAACTATAAGAAATAAAAACTGAGTATTCAGTCAAACTCAGAAACAGCGCATTATGTTTGCAGCAAACATAATAAATTTGCAATCGTAAATTTGATGTCTGGATTTTTCTTTTAGTTCCAAATTTTTTAAATCATTTTGGTATTCATTTCATGAATTATTGTTATTTTTTGTTATAAACAACTTATTTGAAATTCTTGGATACTCATGTATGTAACGTGTAACATAATATGTTTGCTGCAAAACATAATTTTTCCCTGTGTGTACTGACTAATTGGTATTGAAATGCAATAAAAATATAACCATAAAAATTCTCTACACCCAGAAAAAAATTCTCTCAAATCCCATTAAAATTGGTCAATAGTATACAAAATTGATTTAATAGTATACAAAAAATAAATCTTCTCATATAAACTCAATGACAATGTCATAGTATTTTCTAGTATTTAATGGTATTTTCCGATTAAAATAATTATTTATCCTATTGACTATTTTTAATAGTAAAAAACTATTATTTATATAGTATTGTTTTTCTGGGTATAGAGTATAATAAAAAGTTTAATTTGGTATATATAAAAATAAAAATTTCAAATAAATAATAAAAATTTCAAATAAAATTCAAATAAATCAAAAAAAACATTTCCTTTACCTCGTAGTATTTGAGAACAAACATCGCAGGCTGTTATCTTTTTGTACGTGTACTCCTGCAAATGATGACTGCCATCCTCGTTGGGACGCAGTGGCTGTGCGGCGGTACCAGCGGCTCCATTGCGCCTGTTCCAAAGCAGGGGTACCAACATTGATAACATGTAGAACAGGGTGTAATTGTGGTACGGCATAGATTTACCAGATGCGATGATTGTTGAGGAAGAGTAGAGAAAAAGTATTATTTTAGTATTCAGGCATTTACAAATATTTTGGTTGACACTAAATTTAGACTAAATTATATTATTCTGGGGGAGAGCATAATGTCGTAATTTTAGGGTTGTGTAATTGTGATTAATAACGATTATGATGATGATGATGAAGATAATGTGAATATTATGAATACAGCAATGAGCCTCTATGTAGCTAAGTGATTTAGTTAAGATGTCACAGTTTATGTGTGATTTTTGAAATGCACAAAAATAAAAAAAAACATTCAAATAATAAAATGTACTAATGGATTTAATAATTTAAATAAAAATAATTTTTTGGATTGACTAAAATATTTACAAAATTGTATTGATTTTTTTTTTTTAAACTATAACTCTTATGATAAACTACCGCTTATACGCAAAATCTTTGGCTAATTTTTCCAACTTGACTTTTATGAGTTTAACGCAAATATCCAGTTTAATTTTAGTTCTTTCGCATTTGCCACTTCAACAGCTAAGCTACACTTTGTGCTCGGGTGCCATTTCCGGCGTCAGCGCTGCATCCGCTTTATACATTTTAATGGCGGCTTATTGTGGGCGACAACAACAATGGTGATTTGATGACTTCCTGTTTACACAACACGACAACTGTTGTTAAATGCTACAGCTATTTGGTACTTATTTTAAATGCTTTTTTAGTTGTTTCAATAAAGGTTGTAGCGGTATTTAGTAGAATTTGAAGTTTTTCAAGTAACATTTTTAATTATAGTTGTTATAGCATTTTAAACGTTGTAGTAATTTGACACAAAGTTTTTAAATTTTACTTGTTTTATTAAATCTACTTGATGTGTTAATAAAAACAATATTCACTGAGAAAATTAAAGTAGTAAAATTTCATAGATACAAAAATAAATGCAGACCCAATTAATAAAATTATTGGAAGCGAACATTAAATATAGTATACAGTTTTTTGATGTAAATTTCAATTTCAAAATTTCAATAAAATAAATTATATATCGTCACTATTATGCCAAAGGGGTGTATGGTACAATTTTTGACATTTGCGTTTTTTTATATTTTTTAATGTTGTTTATCCTCAAGTATGCTGTGCCAAATTCGCGTGTCATTTTGTTGGATATTTCTAGCCACAAAAGACAAAAGCAAAAGGGCGAATTTGAAAAATTGAAAATATCGTAATGCCAAAAGGGCGAATCTTTTCATTTTTTCGCCATAACTTTTTTTTTTGGTATAAGATAAAATAATAGTGTAACGGCATTTATTGTTTGTTTTCAAAGCACTTATCGATCTGCAACATTAATTTGCAATTTGTTATCGACAGGAAAATTTGTTTTGCAAAATATTTATAACTAATGATGCAGCTCGATAGGTGCTTTCAAAACAAACAATAAATGCCTTTACATCACTATTTTATCTTGCACCATTAAAGAGTTATAGAAAAAAACGAAAAGATTCGCCCTTTTGGCATGACAAGATTTTTCAATTTTCCCAATTTCTTCGTTTTTTTGCTATAATTTTTTATTGGTGCACGATAAAATAGTAGTGTAAATGTATTAATTGTTTGTTTTTAAAGCACCTATCGATTGGCATCATTATTTAAAAATATTTTGTCAAACAATAATTTGCCATTTGTTATTTGCAGGAAAAAATGTTTGGCAAAATATTTTAAAATAATGATACAGTTCGATAGGTGCTTTAAAAACAAATAATTAATACCTTTACACCACTATTTTATCTTGCACCAATAAAAAATAAAAGCAAAAAAACTAAGAAATTGGAAAAATTGAAAATCTTGTCATGCCAAAAGGGCGAAACTTTTCGTTTTTTCTCCATAACTCTTTAATGGTACAAGATAAAATAGTGTGTAAAGGTATTAATTATTTGTTTTTAAAGCACCTATCGAACTGCATCATTATTTTAAAATATTTTGCCAAACATTTTTAATTGTTTGTTTTTAAAGCACCTATCGATTGGCATCATTATTTAAAAATATTTTGCCAAACATTTTTCCTGCCAATAACAAATGGCAAATTAATGTTTGGCAAAATATTTTTAATTAATGATGCCAATAGATAGGGGCTTTAAAAGCAAACAATTAACGTCTTAACAATACTATTTTATCTTGCGCTAATAAAAAGTTATCGCATAATCAACAACAATATTTGCGTTTTGATCAGGATATAGCCACACAAAATCCGTATTTATAATTCAGTAGGTTGTCCAATTCTAAAGAAATTTTGTACGTGTTATAATAATTGACGAATAAACCAAAATAATAGAAAAAATTGAAAAATATATAAATTTTGCTTATTTTTTAAGCACTTCAAACTTTAAAATTGATTTCCCAACATTTTTAAAAATGCGCCTTCGCCCCTTTGGCATGACTGTGACGATATATTAAAGTAATTTTATTTTTTAATAAAGAACATTTCTTAAGAAAACGTAATTCGACTATATAGTTTGTAATAAGTACATTTAAATACTTGTAGGTCTATACACTAATTAAAATGGTGCATTATTAAGAGTTAATAGTTTGAATATCATTGAACTAATGGTATACATCATATTGACCAATTTTATTAGTAAAAATGACACTACTCAACAAAACGAGAAAAAATATCAACATGGACATCGCATACATCAATTCTATATAATTCGTTAATGCTGATTTTAACTACATACTCAGTTTTTCTCTATTATGTCACGTTTTAAAAAAAAATTGCACTCGAATTTTAAGGTCCTTTTCAGCGACTTTTTGGATTTATGCAATTCTTCTCTCAATTGTCAAAACTAATTTCAATATAACGACATATACTATAATTCTGATTGACTTTGAAGATATTTGAATATAAACTCGAAAAATATATTTTAAAATATATTCTTCATCTGAATTTTCTAAGGTAAAAAGCGTCCGCTGTAGTATTATTCGGGAAACAAAATTAGTGTATATTTATCGAAAAAACATAAAACTAAAGTACCATAAATTTTCATTGAAAAACAATTTGTCGTTTATATCGTTTGAGAGACACATAATTAATTGCATTCCATATCCGAATCTATTTGATTTTGTACGAAATTATATTATCCAACAGACGACAAAATGACATCTAATTGACCAAGCTCAACTACTGTAACAAACAATAGCAATAGCAGTGGCAACAGCAACAGCCTCAGCAAAGCAATTTAATTGAACAGCAACAACAGACAGCGCAGTGAGCAACATCTGCAAACTTGTCGCAGTTGTCGTTTCAATTATAGCAACCGCATCGACAGTGGTACTTCAAATAACAAACAGAACAGCAGCAAAAACTTCAACAATTGCTACAGCAATAAAACCAAAAAGCAGCCAACAATAATACGAAATTTATTGCAATTCACATTTCCTGGTAAATATGAAATTACCTGTGGTTGTTTTATTTTATTTTATTGTATTTATTTATTTATTTATTTATTTATTTTATTTACAAAATTATTAAATATTTTTTATTCAATAATAAATTTATATTTTAATTTTTTATATTATATTATTTTGTATATATCGTTATTGTTGAACGAAATGTCACTAAATATATTTTCAGTATGCCAAATATTCATTTACAAAAATCTAAATATATCTGTCAATTGTTAATCGGTGATCTCAATTTTTTTACCACATGTTAAGAAATTGTAAATCTATCAATTGATATTTCTACTTTAAAAATGTTTTGATTACTTTTTATAATATTAATCAACAAACTCGAAATTTATGTTTTTCAAAAAAATGTATTTGGTGACTTTTCGTTCTACAACGTTGATATATAGTTTTGTGTTTATTGCAATTTAATATTTTTTCTAATGAGATTTAATGCTTGTTATGTATCAAGACAGATTTAAAAATTTTACAATTTTTAAATTACATTAAAAAATGCTCTTTTTATTATTATATCTATGTTTATGTTTTACTGTTTTGAGTCTTGTCTTCTCTGTCGTGTTCTTTTAAATTTATTTTTAGTTCTGGGGTTTTATTAATTTTTTTATTACGATGCACGTTAAAAATAAAAATTTATTTCTTTGCTTCATGGTAGATAGAATTGGATTTATGGCTTCATCTTTTGATATAAACCACTTTAGTTTTTTTTTATATTTTTTACATTTTCATATTATTTTTCTGATATTAGTTATATTTCATTTTTATATATTTATATTTATATTTTGCTTTTATTTTATTTGTAATTTTTCTATTTTAAAATAAGTCTTAACTTAAATGTTGTAAAATCCAATTTAATTGACATTGTTCTTAGAATTGCTCTTGCATTATGTATGCTTTATTTATTTCTTATTCCTTCAACGATTTATTTTCAGATTTTTGTTATGTTACGACACACATTTTTTTACAAATATTTAAGACGCACATCCCATAATTCATATTCGAATTTAAAAACATACCAAAGATTATTTTTTATATTTTTCAACTTTAAATATTTTGTTCTGTATATGAACCACAATACAGACTTCACATTCAACATAAATTGGTCTGAAAAAACATTAAATTGAATAATTTTAATATTATTTTTTATATATGCATCTAAAAGTATGCTTCTGAAGTATTATTATTTTAATATATACATTTTTTTGTATGGGCCATTCCACACCAAATCGATCAAAAAAAGTCAAATTTGAGATTTTATCTTTTCGATCTTAATGAACTTTTGGCAACTGATAAAGGGTATCGAGACATGCACCAAACAATTTTTTTTTTTTTTTTTCGACCACTACTTCCAGATATACAGTGGCTCAAAGTTGGAAAAAAAGTGCCAAAAATCACTTTTGTACTGTTGTTCATATTTAAATATCTCTTGAACTGGAAATG
This sequence comes from Dryomyza anilis, assembly GCA_951804985.1. Taxonomy (NCBI): domain Eukaryota; kingdom Metazoa; phylum Arthropoda; class Insecta; order Diptera; family Dryomyzidae; genus Dryomyza; species Dryomyza anilis. The sequence goes on from OX638133.1 coordinate 26,485,276, forward strand.
CTAGAAACTCCGTTAATGGCTCGTTTTAAAGCTAATAGAACATGCTTTTAGAAAAATTAAGTTGTAATTTCCAAACGGTAACATGTGGCCCGTGGTCATTATCCTTGCACTTCAAAATGGTTGTCCTTAAAAAGGACCCTTTTTAAAATTCGTCAATTTATTATAAATGTTCATACAAAATTTCAAGATGGTATTTTGATTGCATCATATTTTAAAAAATAATTTTCCAACTTTGAGCCACTGTATCTCTGGAAGTAGTGGTCGGAAAAAATAAAAAAAAATGTTTAGTGCATGTCTCGATACCCGTTATCAGTTGCCAAAATTTCATTGAAATCGAAGAAGGTGAGTTCCAACCGCTGGTCGATTTGGTGTGGAATGGCCCGTATGGAAGTAATAAACGTTTTCGGAATCAACTGTTACGTTTCATTATTTGGAAGTATAAAGGGTTTTTCAACAGGGACGCTACAAAAGTAGAGCGACAGGAACAGCAAACGACGCCATATTTCTTGCCGCTCTTTTGACATTTCTATTCAGTAAGGTTTGCCATTTCATGATGAAAAGCTATACGAATTAAAATTTCAGTAGTAAATTTTAATAATTTCGACTCGTTGTTGGCTCGTATATCTTTCCATCATGAAATGGCGTGCCTGTTGAGAAACCCTTGAAAAAAACTTTTGTAGCGCTCTTATTGAAAAACCTTGTATTACATTTTTGAAAAATTTTGATATTCTGTTAAACTATTTCCATCATGCAGATTTAGAATAAAAGTAATAAATTAAATTTTAATTACGTGAACATTTTTTTTAAGTTCTACAGAAACAAAAAGTTTGGACTGTTACGTTACAAAAAAACGGGTTACGTTACCCGACCGATTAAACGTTTAGAGTTTAGAACAAAATTAAAAAAAGTTTAAAATGCCTCAATGGTTTAATTTCACAATAGGTAAAATTAATTTATTATTTTTACGATAAGACATTCAAAAAGTTTCAAGAAATTGACACTGAATTCGAAGGAATCAAGCATATTGTAATTATTCATTAAACTAATGGTTTCATTTTTTGCGTTTTGGTTCATATATTAAATTTAAATAAATCCAAATACATAATTAATTTTTCATGATTACTACATAAATAATGAAACTTAAAAATTCATAATTTCCAAAGACTATCCGTAATAAAATTTTAGAGTATGCTACCCAAAAATGGCTCTAGTTTACAATTGTATAATTTAGTACATTTTCAAAGGAAGGAATTTTGGTAGGCTATTGGTATTTTTGACTGGACATTTTTTTGACAAATAAAAAATTAAATTTCATAAATATTCAGTATTGAAAATGCTTCGATTTTATACGATATATGAAACTTGTTTGCAGACCAGTCAGTTTAGTGGTATGCATATTACATTTTGAAAGTAGATTTTAGATAGATAAATGTGGGAAATAAGACAAAACCTACCTATTTCATAAATAGTATGTAAAGAAAAACGGCGTAGACAATGAAGACAATGATAGACTAAGAAAAGGTATTGTAATTTTTAAAGAATGGATTCATTTCTTTCCACTTGCCTTTCTTTTTTCTTTAAAAATTTATAAAGAATCTGTTTGCTTACTTGATATATTAGATTTTCCTTCTAATTTCCTACTCCAAACTTTCTCTTTTAAATTATAAAATGTTATATGTAAACCGTAGCAGTTTTCAGACAGTTTTCCTAAAAAGTGTCATATACAAAACATGCACGAAATCTGCCATTAAAATTCCATAATAACATTTCGATATAAATTTCAGAAATTTTCGGTATACTTCCAACAAACATAGAGATAAAAAAGGAAGTTCATGGCAAATTAGCAACTTATATAACATTTTAAATGTAGAATTCCGGCATATTTTAGGAGCGGGCAGAAAACGGCTTTTGATATAAACTCCGCATTCGCCTGCTTAAAATCTTTCGAAAATATATATGATTTAATACAAATTGCCTTGAGCCTTCCAAAAATTTTGCAAAAACCAGAAATTTTATCTTTGTAAGGTGATCAAATTTTGAGGATTTTAAAGGTAGAATTCTTATAAATAATGCGAACTGATTGTAAAGACAAAAAGTACTAAAATAATAAAATTATAAAAAATTTATAAAAAAAAGAAGTTTGATAAAAAATAGTAATAGAAAAAGTAGTAAAAAAGTACGAAAATGTAGTTAAATATGAAAATAGCAGTTATATTAAAAATATAGTTAAATAAAAATTCAGAAAAAGTAGTAAACAAGTGTTAAAAATGTAGTGAACGAAAATTAGTAAAAACAAAAAGCAGTCAAATATAAAAAATAGTAATAAATAAAAAAAAAAATATAAAAACGTAGTAGACAAAAGTATTAAAAAGTAATAAAAAAGTTGTTAAATAAGAAGCAATCAAATAAAAAAGGTCAAATAAAAATGTAGTACATAAAAAGTATTAAAAAAAGTAGTTAAGTAAGAACAGAAAGTAGTCAATTTAAAATAAAATTGTTAAGTAAATATGAAATAAAAATGTAATAAAAAAAATTTTAAAAAAGTAGTAGTAAAGTAGTAAAAACGCAGTAGAAAAAATTAGTAAAAATAGTAAAAATAGTAAAAATTAGTAAACAGCAGTTAAATAAAAAAAAAGAAATAAAACAGTAGTATAAAAGTATTGAAAAAGTAGTAAACAAGTAGTTAAACAAATAGTAAAAAAAATGTTAAATAAGAAAAAAAGCAGTTAAGTAAAGACGTTGTGAAATAAAATAAAGTAATAGAAAAAGTGGTTAAATAAAAACAAAATCCCAGTTAAATAAAAACCAAATTCTAGTTACATAAAAATAAAATTGGAATATGAAATATGCACAAAAAGCAGTTAAATTATAATAAAAATGTTATCCAAAGACTTAATAAAATGAAATATAGGTAAATAAAAATTCAGTAAAAATAGTATTCAATAAGTTTTAAAAAAGTAGTAAACAAAAACAAAAAGTAGTAAATACAAAAAACAGTCAAATAAAAAAAATAGTAAAAAAATATGTGAAATAAAAAAAATAATATAAAAATATTGAAAAGTAATAAAATAGTAGTAAAAAAGGCAGTAGAAAAAGTAGTAAAAAAAAGTTAAATAAGAAAAAGCAGTTAAATAAAAACCTTATGTACTCAAATAAAGTAGTAAAATAAGTACTTAAATAAAAACAAAAAGTAGTTAAATAAAAACCAAATCCTAGTTAAATAAAAACAAAAAGTAGTTAAATTAAAATAAAAATATTATTCAAATACTTAAATAAATGAAATTAAATATAAGTAAATAAAAATTCAGTAAAAAAGTAGTAAAAAATATAAAAATTAGTAAAAAAAATGATATAAAAAAGTAGTATATAAAGTAAAATAGTAGTAAAAAAAGTAGTAGAAAAAGTAGTAAAAGAAGTTAAATAAGAAAAAAAGTAGTTAAGTAAAGACGTTATGAAATCGAAAAAAGTAGTAAAATATGTAGTTAAAAAAAGACCAAAAGTAGTTAAATAAAAACCAAATCCTAGTTAAATAAAAACAAAAAGTAGTTAAATTAAAATAAAATTGTTATTCAAATACTTGAATAAATGAAATTAAATATAGGTAAATAAAAATTTAGTAAAAAAGTAGTAAAAAATATAAAAAATAGTAAAAAATAATGAAATAAAAAAGAAGTATATAAAGTAAAATAGTAGTAAAAAAAGTAGTAGAAAAAGTAGTAAAAGAAGTTAAATAAGAAAAAAAGTAGTTAAGTAAATCGAATAAAGTAGTAAAATAAGTAGTTAACTAAAAAACAAAAGTAGTTAAATTTAAACAAAAAGTAGTTAAATAAAAACAAAATCCCAGTTAAATAAAAACAAAATCCTAGTTAAATAAAAACAAAAAGTAGTTAAGTAATGAAAACAATGTAAATAGAAACTACAACTGCAAATCGCAGCCAACTACTAAAAATTCCAATGTTTAAAGAAAGTACTAAAAAGTACTTTTTTTGTTTAAGTTTTAGTTTTACGTTTTTTATAGTTCTTTGTGTTTGTTTACATTTACCAGCAAAGTGGAGTCAAATTTGGAGTAAAACTGGAGCAACTAACGAGTTGCTGAATTCCGGTAACGGAGACAGACAGACGCACTTAGTAGTAGACAAAAAGGCAGCAGGTACCAACACATACAGCAAGAAAAACAATAACAAGTAGAAGACAAACAAGTTGACAACAACAATAGCAAAAACAACAAAATAAAAAATAGTAGTTGTCGAAAAAAGGGAACTTTTTCAATGAGAAAACTTTTGTGATTTTCTGTGGCTGCTGTTTTTTGGACGATGGGTGTAATTTTGTGCCTGCGCTTTAAGTGTAATTTGGTGCTTTTTGTTTTGTAAGTGCAGCAAAAATTAAAAAAAAAAAACCAAAAAAAAAAAAACCAAAAAAAAAAAAACAAAAACAAAAAAAAGTGTGTAAATAAGCAACACTTCTTACGGTCTCATAAATCGTCGGAGGTAGTCGCCGTTCTACTTTTTTCTCTTTGTTCACTCCGCCAGCCAGTTGTTGTTTATTAATGTGAAAAAGTGAACAAGAAAACTTGCAGTGAAGTGCTTTTCGTTTTTGCGAAGCTTTGTTTAAGCTCTTCGCTTCTGTGCTCTATGTGTGTGTGTGTGTCTGTGTGAAAAAAGTGCAGCAAAAAAACGTAGTTAATGAATGCAACTGGCAAACGTTGCCATAATGAAATTTTAATGTGCTTTAGCGTAATTTTTGGCAAGATTTTGGCAATGTAAAGCAATTAAAATGAGCTACCAAAATTATAGAAAAAAGGTATTAGAAAATATATAAAAAGAGTGGTGCTTAATGTATTAAGTGCTGCCTAACTAATATGGGCTAAAGTTGCTGTTTTACCATATAGTTTTTGGTTATACCTCAATTATCAAGAAATCATTTTAAAAACTTAGCGATTTATAGTGTACAAAGTATTTTATGTTTTATTAAATCTGTAGCATAATTTGAAATGAATATATATATCATCACTATCATTCCAAAGGGGTGAATGTGCAATTTTTGACATTTGCGTTTTTTTACATTTCTGAATGTAGTTTTTCCTCAAGTATACTGTGCCAAAATGATGTGTGATTTTGTTGAATATTTCTAGCTACAAAAGACAAAACCAAAAGAACGAATCTTTTCGATTTTTCGCCATAACTTTTTATTGGTATAAGATAAAATAGTGGTGTAAAGGCATTTATTGTTTGTTTTCAAAGCACCTATCGATGCATGATGCATTAATTAAAAAAATGATGCATTAATTAAAAATTGTTTGCCAAACATTAATTTGATATTTGTTATTTGCAGGAACATTTTTTGGCCAAATATTTGTAATTAATAATGCACATCGATAGATGCTTTGAAAACAAACAATAATTGCCTTTACATCACTATCTTATCTAGTACCATTAAAGAGTTATAGCAAAAAAACGAAAAGATTCGCCCTTTTGGCATGACAAGATTTTTCCAATATCTTCGATTTATTGGTGCAAGATAAAATAGTGATGTAAAGGTATTAATTGTTTATTTTTAAAGCACCTATCGATTGGCATCATTATTTAAAAATATTTTGCCAAACATTTTTTCCTGCAAATAACAAATGGCAAATTAATGTTTGACAAAATATTTTTAATTAATGATGCAGATCGATAGGTGCTTTAAAACAAACAATAAATATCTTTACACCACTATTTTATCTTGTACCATTGAAGAGTTATAGCAAAAAAACGAAAAGATTCGCCCTTTTGGCATGCCAAGATTTTTTAATTTTTCCAATTTCTTCGTTTTTTTGCTATAATTTTTTATTGGTGCAAGATAAAATAGTGGTGTAAAGGTATTTAATGTTTCTGTTTAAAGCACTTATCGATTGGCATCATTATTTAAAAATATTTTGGCAAGTTAACGTTTGACAAAATATTTTTAATTAATGATGCAGATCGATACGTGCTTTAAAATCAAACAATTAATGCCTCCACATTACTATTTTATCTTGCGCAAATAAAAAGTTATAGCATAAAAAACACAAATATTTGCGTTTTGATCAGGATATTGTCTCACAAAATCCGTATTAATAATTCAGTAGGATGTGCAAATCTAAATATATTTTACATACGTGATAATAATTGACAAATAAACCAAAATAACAGAAAAAATTGAAAAAAGTATAAATTTTGCTAATTTTTAAAGCACTTCAAACTTTAAAATTTGATTTCCCAACATTTTTAAAAATGCACATTCGCTCCTTTGGCGTGACAGTGATGATATATTTATCAGAAATATATTTTTATAAAAATATATTTCTTATAAGTATAACTTTTTATTAATAAAAATTTGTTGGGGAGACTTGGGTAAAGTGGGAGACGTTTTGATTTTATTCCAAAAAAGCACATTTGAATAATTTTATTCATTCTTTTAAAGGGTCTGTTGCAAAGATTGGCTCCAGGTCTATATCTTTGCATGAACGGAATACCATTTATATGCCTTTTTATTGATTTTTGAGCGATTTTTCAAAATAGCTCAGTTTTGGACTTGTTGAAAAATGTTCGGGTAAAGTGGGAAACTTAAAATTTCTTTGGTAAAATGCTATTTTAGTCTTTCTTTTTGTTATTTTCATAACAAAGTCAAATATAATAAGGAAAATAAAAACATAACAATAATGTAATAAAAAAATAATGATAATGAGGGAAAAAATTAGAAGAAAAAATGTTTATATTCATAAAAATCTGACTAAATAATTCATAGAACACAATATTTTTACTATAATTACAAAAAACATTGCTTGAATGAAGTTTTCCATTTTAACCCAGAATTTGTTTCCCACTTTACCCCAATATCGCAATTTGCACCATTTAAGCGATGTTGAATTATTTGCAAAACCCGTTTGTATTTCAAAATATATATAACATCCGAACATTTTAAACATACCTTTCCTACTTAAAAACTATAAAAATTTAAAATTTTTTATGCAAACAACAGGATTCAAAAAAAAAAAAACTTTCAAAATCATTTTTTCACTTGTTTTCAAAATGCAATAAAATGATATTAATTTGAATATAACCATGCATGAAAATGTTGATACCATTATGAGAAGCACTTGATAATTGTTTTTAATTTCCTAAGTTTCTTTTTACAATATAAATATTTTTAACCAAGCTGAAAACATGAGAATTTTAATTAGTTTAAGAAATATATGTTTAATAAACAAAAATTTCAAAAATTGTTTGTGTATTTTAATATTAATTTATAGAAATTGCTGTAATAAATTTTCTTATAGCATTTGCCATGCTATAAACTCGACATGTTTAAAGTTACCTCATAAAAATACTGAACTTTAATTCACCATTGTCTGTCTACGTCGGAAAGTTTTCGTTAAGCACGTTAATACAATCAATTCTTCTTTTTTTTTTGCCTGTACAATGCAGTGCAAAATTTGCAGAGTTGCCACAATTTCGATTGATTTAATTTTTTTCTAGTTGTTGCAGCTGTTCTGCGTTAACGGCAAAATTGTATTGCTTTTGTGTAAAAATTGAAATTTTGCGCTATAGATTTAAATTTTATTTTTTTTCATATTTTATTTTAATTTTTTTAAAATTCTTTTTTATTTTTAATATCCTTTCTTTATCGTTTAGATTTACGAAAAAATTCAAATTTAATCGACTTCCATCCAACTTAGTTTCACTGGAATACGATTAAATTTAAGAATTTTTAAGCTGTTTTCAATGTAAAAGTTAAACGAATCAGTCAATTATTTAACGATAAAGAATTTTGTAAACGAAATTATTTTAAAGACAAAGTTCTTGTGAACATATAGTTAAAATTTAACATTTTATTATATCATTACTTTTTGTTTTTAATGCAAAATTATCGAACGTAACAAATTGTACAAAATGCAAAACGGAATTCATAGAACTACATAATATCGTCATTGATATATCAAAGGGGCGTATGTGCATGTTTAAAAAATGTTGGTAAATCAAATTATAAAGTTTGAATTGCTCTAGAAATTAGTAAAAATTATTTGTTTTTTAATTTTTTTTATTATTTTGGTTTATTCATCAATTACCATAAGTTATAGAAAATTATTTTTGATTTAGACAACTAAATGAATTATAAATGCATATTTTGTGTGGCTATATTCTGACCAAAACGCATTTTTTTTTGTATTTTTTGCCATTACTTTTCATTGGTACAAAATCAAATAGTAATGTCTAGGCATTAATTGTTTGCTTTTAAAGCACCTATCGATTGGCATCATTATTTAAAAATAATTTGCTAACATTTTTTTTTGCAAATAGCAAAAATTCAAAAAAATATTTTAAAATAATGATGCCAATCGATAGGTGCTTTAAAAGCAAACAATTAATGCCTTTACACGACTGTTTTATATTTTTCCAATAAAAAGTTATCGCTTACAAATAGCAAAATTCGAAAAATTTAAAATCTTGTCATGCCAAAAGGGCGAATATTTTGTTTTTTTTGCCATAACTTTTTATTAGTGCAAGATAAAATAGTATCGTAAAGAAATTAATTGTTTATTTTAAAAGAACCTATCAATTGGCTTCATTATTTCAAAATATTTTTTGAAAAATGTTTGCATAATGTTTTTAAATAATGATGCCAATCGATAGGCGCTTTAAAAATAATGAATTCTTGCCTTTAAACAACTACTTTATTTTGTACCAATTAAAAGTTCTGGTAAAAAAACGAAAAGATTCTCCCTTTTGGCATGACAAGATTTTCAATTTTTCAAATTCGACTTTTTGCTTTGGTCTTTTGTGGCTAGAAATATCCAACAAGACCACACACGATTTTGGCACAATATACTTGAGGAAAAACTACATTCAAAAGTGTAAAACATACGCAAATGTCAAAAATTATATATTCGCCCCTTTAGCATGATAGTTACGATATAATAATAATTCATTGAATTCAATATACTTGAAGTATTCTTTCAATTAAATTTCCATTTAAAAAATTTCGAACTTTTAAAATTTTAAGAACTCATGGCTTATAGAAAGAAGTCATTGAACTTATAAATCTTTTAGAATTTATAGAACTCATAGAATTCATAAAACTCATGTAACCTATAAAACATGGATCTTATGGAACTCCTATTTCTTGTAGAACTCAATGAATTGATAGAACTCATTAAACTCATAGAACGCATGCAACTCATTGAACTCATAGAATTCATAGAACTCAAGAACATATAGAACATGGGTCTCATCCAACTCATAGAACTGATAGAACTCATGGAAGTCATAGAACTCATAGAGCTCATATAACTTATAAAATTCATTGAATGCATAGCACTCTTAGATCTCATAGAACTCATAAAACTCATAGCACTCATAAAGCTTAAACAATAATTAGACTTAAAAACTCCCATAGTACTCGTCATTAAATGGGAATCCGTAGAATACATAGAAATCATCCCGTACCTCCCAGAACTTATAAATCTAATAGAGCCTATATAATATAAACATTAAGAACATTTCTAACACTTACAAAAAAACTCTTTCATCATTATGAAATTTTTGAGTATTTAATGTCTCGAATTAAATAAATCTAGAATTGTCTATGGAAAACTAATAAATAAAATTAGGAGTGCAGGGTTACTACAAGCTCTACAAATTATAAGTTTATAAATGAATTTTCTCTCAAAACCAAACTTTGTACAGTGCTACCTCTTTAAAATACTTTTAAATCAATAAAAATGTAATACATGATTTAAATTCTATACTAAATACAAGTTTCATTTAGGTACGGAGTAAGGGTAGAGGAGGTGGGGGTTATTAATTTTGAGTTTCATTTTATTTTTACCTTAGGGTCAAGACGGTTGACACGGCGTGATACATTTGATTTGGACGTGGTGGTTGTGATGGTTGACTAACAATTGAATTTTAGTTAATTGCGTTGTAATTTTGTTTGTGGTTTTTAAGTTTTTTGTGTGTTTGGCAATATCGGTGTTAGTTTTTCACAATTATGTTTTAATCATATATTATTGATTATGAGTATTAATATGATAAATAGTGATAAGCAGACGTATATATAATAAAAAGAAATTTGAAAATTTGGTTGAAAAGAATGAAATATTTGATTATTTAGTTTTAGTAAATGCCTTGTAATACTTAATATTAAATAGATATATTAAATAAAAATAAAAATATAATTATATAATTTTTTTAGTAATATAAATTTATTTCCAGAAATATTTTTTAGATGTAATAAGTATATGTTTTTTCCTATTGTCACACTGAGCTTTTGTCATTTTGAAGCCTCTTTCTTTAGGTTTGATAAATTATTTTGTACTGTTTTCTGACTACATTAATATTAAACAGGATTTGATAAAACATTTCGTTAAATTTGACTTCAATTTAGGTCTCAAGTTGACTTTAAAAATATTTTAATTAATTTTATTAATTTTTACGATATTAGGAATTCATAAAATTCATAAAATTCATAAAATTCATAAAATTCATAAAATTCATAAAATTCATATAATTCATAAAATTCATAAAATTCATAAAATTCATAAAATTCATAAAATTCATAAAATTCATAAAATTCATAAAATTCATAAAATTCATAAAATTCATAAAATTCATAAAATTTATAAAATTTATAAAATATAAAAAATTCATAAAATTCATAAAATTCATAAAATTCATAAAATTCATAAAATTCATAAAATTCATAAAATTCATAAAATTCATAAAATTCATAAAATTCATAAAATTCATAAAATTCATAAATTCATAAAATTCATAAAATTCATAAAATTCATAGAAATTCATAAAAAATCATAAAAATTCTTAAAATTCTTAAAATTTTTAAAATTCATAAAATTCATAAAATTCATAAAATTCATAAAATTCATAAAATTCATAAAATTCATAAAATTCATAAAATTCATAAAATTCATAAAATTCATAAAATTCATAAAATTCATAAAATTCATAAAATTCATAAAATTCATAAAATTCATAAAATTCATAGAAATTCATAAAAAATCATAAAAATTCTTAAAATTCTTAAAATTTTTAAAATTCATAAAATTCATAAAATTCATAAAATTCATAAAATTCATAAAATTCATAAAATTCATAAAATTCATAAAATTCATAAAATTCATAAAATTCATAAAATTCATAAAATTCATGAAATTCTTAAAATTCATAAAATTCATAAAATTCATAAAATTCATAAAATTCATAAAATACATAAAATTCATAAAATTCATAAAATTCATAAAATTCATAAAATTCATAAAATTCATAAAATTCATAACATTCTTAAAATTCATAAAATTCATACATAATATATAATTATATAAAATTCATAAAAATTCATAAAAAATCATAAAAATTCATAAAATTCATAAAATTCATAAAATTCATAAAATTCATAAAATTCATAAAATTCATAAAATTCATAAAATTCATAAAATTCATAAAATTCATAAAATTCATAAAATTCATAAAATTCATAAAATTCATAAAATTCATAAAATTCATAAAATTCATCTAATTCATAAAATTCATAGAAATTCATAAAAAATCATAAAAATTCTTAAAATTCTTAAAATTCATAAAATTCATAAAATTCATAAAATTCATAAAATTCATAAAATTCATAAAATTCATAAAATTCATAAAATTCATAAAATTCATAAAATTCATAAAATTCATAAAATTCATAAAATTCATAAAATTCATAAAATTCATAAAATTCATAAAATTCATAAAATTCATAAAATTCATAAAATTCATAAAATTCATAAAATTCATAAAATTCATAAAATTCATAAAATTCATAAAATTCATAAAATTCATAAAATACATAAAATTCATAAAATTCATAAAATTCATAAAATTCATAAAATTCATAAAATTCATAAAATTCATAAAATTCATAAAATTCATAAAATTCATAACATTCTTAAAATTCATAAAATTCATACATAATATATAATTATATAAAATTCATAAAAATTCAAAAAAAAATCATAAAAATTCTTAAAATTCTTAAAATTCTTAAAATTCATAAAATTCAATAAATTCATAAAATTCATAAAATTCATAAAATTCATAAAATTCATAAATTTCATAAAATTCATAAAATTCATAAAATTCATAAAATTCATAAAATTCATAAAATTCATAAAATTCATAAAATTCATAAAATTCATAAAATTCATAAAATTCATAAAATTCATAAAATTCATAAAATTCATAAAATTCATAAAATTCATAAAATTCATAAAATTCATAAAATTCATAAAATTCATAAAATTCATAAAATTCATAAAATTCATAAAATTCATAAAATTCATAAAATTCATAAAATTCATAAAATTCATAAAATTCATAAAATTCATAAAATTCATAAAATTCATAAAATTCATAAAATTCATAAAATTCATAAAATTCATAAAATTCATAAAATTCATAAAATTCATAAAATTCATAAAATTCATAAAATTCATAAAATTCATAAAATTCATAAAATTCATAAAATTCATAAAATACATAAAATTCATAAAATTCATAAAATTCATAAAATTCATAAAATTCATAATATTCATAAAATTCATAAAATTCTTAAAATTCATAAAATTTATAAAATTCATAAAATTTACAAAATTTAAATAAATTTAAAAAATTCATAAAATTCATAAAATTCATAAAATTCATAAAATTCATAAAATTCATAAAATTCATAAAATTCATAAAATTCATAAAATTCATAAAATTCATAAAATTCATAAAATTCATAAAATTCATAAAATTCATAAAATTCATAAAATTCATAAAATTCATAAAATTCATAAAATTCATAAAATTCATAAAATTCATAAAATTCATAAAATTCATAAAATTCATAAAATTCATAAAATTCATAAAATTCATAAAATTCATAAAATTCATAAAATTCATAAAATTCATAAAATTCATAAAATTCATAAAATTCATAAAATTCATAAAATTCATAAAATTCATAAAATTCACAAAATTCATAAAATTCATAAAATTCATAAAATTCATAAAATTCATAAAATTCATAAAATTCATAAAATGCATAAAATTCATAAAATTCAAAAATTCAAAAATGTAAAAGAAAAAGTTGAGTTTTGCAATATCTCTGATGAAAAAACAAATTATAACCACATTTTTTTTGCCACAGTTTGCATTATACACTGCCGCATCCAGGCGCTTTATGCAACTTTTGCAAAACCAAATCATTAACTAATGGCAATCGAATTTGCTGCTTTGCAGTGAATAGTTCAAAGTTGATGAAAGTGTTGGCAACTGCTGCCGAGCAGAGTTGAATTGCAAGTCAGTGTTGCTGATGTTAGCAAAGCAAAGGAAGAAAAAGCTTCAAAATTCAACGGAAACCAATACAATTACGAAAGGGTGGCGGCTGTTTGAGTTGGAAAAGCAATTCAACTGATGGAAGAGCACAGGTTTTGCCTAACATTGTGGTTGGAATTATGAATAAAACAAAAAAAACTATAAAACCAAAACTGAAAAAGAAGAAATTGAGGCATACATTGAGGCGCGTAACCTGCAGCATACTTGAAAACATTAAATAATCATTACTCGGGCAGCATAACAAAAATCAGAAGATTATGTGTCGGTGCAGAGAGCATCGAAGTTAAATCAAGGGCCATGATGGGGATGTGGCAGGTGGCAAACGGAATTTTATTGCAATCAATAAAAGCGTCGACATAAGAGCTGTGTTTAAATGGGCGTGCAGCAGAGAAAACACATTCTGTTTTCTGCTTTTAGGCAAATTACAGCATTTCGGTACTTTTACTTAAGTCAAATTTAATTTAAGAGATTTAAAAAAATTAGAAAAGATTTGATTTTTAAATAATGCGGATGAAACAATTAATTTTTGTTATTCGTGAAAATAGAAATTGTTAAAATTCATAAAACTCATAAAATTTATAAATTTCATAAAATTTATTAAATTTATAAAAATCATAAAAATTTTGTTCTGAATTATTGAATATAAAAAAAATATATGAAAAAAAGGATATATGGGGCACTTAGTTATAATTGTGCATAACATTTCATAATTTTGCGATGTAGTAGGTGTTAATATTTGTCATGTTTTTTAATAATTTGAAGGATTTAGCATTAATAGAAATGATTTTCTTGGATATTTAATATTTTTATTTTTACGAAAAAATAAAGAAGAATAAATTCTGAATTATTAGAATTTATAAAAAAATCTAATATAAAACGGATATATTGCGCACTCAGTAAAAAGTGCGCAATAAAAGTGATATTGAGATAAAGAAGTTTTTTTTTTCTTTTGATAAAACTATTTTTTTTTTATATTTTTATTGAATATTTAAGAAAATGCATATGAAAAATGATACATTGCATACTCAGTTAAAAGGGCGCCCAAAAAAAAAATTTTTACTCTGAATTATTGGATAGTAAAAATAAATCATTGGAAAAAGGATATATGGCGCTCTCAGTTAAAAGTACTCCAAGTATTCCAAAATTTTGCAAAAATGTAGCTGTTTATATTTGACATTTATATTTATTACTGGAAGCACATAGCACGCTTATTATAAATTTTGTAATGAATTTTATTCATTTTATTAATGAAATTAAAAAATGTATAAAATTCATATATATCAAAAATTTCACATATTTTTTATAAAATTCTAAAAATGTATAAAATTCATAAATTTAATAAATTTTATTAATTCTTAAATTTAAAAATTTCATAAAATTAATTTTTAATATTTTGTTTGAATTTTTTTAATTTAGAATTTGTAAATTTTAGAATTTAGAATTTGAATTTTAGAATTTGTAAATACTTTGGTAGTCAGAAAAAAGTCATTTCGAAAAATTCTTTAACGTCGCTGTCATTATTTAACGTAGCTGCTTAAAATCTAAATAATTTAAATATTTAACCCGCATACGTCACTCACCTGTCTGGCTGTGCTGCTGAACCCGAAGCCGGTTTTAGGCTTCTGAATGCTTTCAGCCACTTTGTTTTCATCGATGGCGCACTCGCAGCCGAAAGTTTTCGTTCACCGCGCGGAGAACCCGGATCAACTTTACTCACGAACAGCTCCTTCTGCAAAGAAATGGAAAAACAAAAAATATTTAAAATTCGCTCTAGACTCAATTAAAATAAAAAAACTAAAATACTTTTGTTGAAAATAAAACAAAAACACATAATTTTAATATCTTTTTAATGCTTTCGTTAATGACGACGCCCCACTTTTTGGCTGTAATTCTAGCTGTAATTAGCACGCGCTAAACTTTACACCTCACGGGAAAACTTTTCACTAATTTACTTATTTATATTCGAGTGTATTCACATGCGTTTGTGTTTTAGTTGGTTTAAAAATAGTTGGCAGAGTCCTGATTAGCTACAAAAAATACTACTCGAACATTTACAATTTAAGTTGTAAAGTTTTGCCACTATTTACGGTTTCTTAGTGGCTTTTTAGTGGCCTGTTTATCGTAATTAGCGTTTTTCGCGACAATACTTAGGTGAGTGAAAGAAAGTTAGTCTTTGCAAGTGAAGTTTTAGTCTAACGATAAAATTAAATTCTATTCAAATTTTAAATTTTAAATAAAAATTTAAAAAAATAAAATTTGTAAAAAATTTGATCTTCAATAAAAAAAAATATTTTTTTTTAACTTGAAAATTTAAATAAAATTTATTATTTTTCGTACAAGTTTAAATTTTCAGCTGAAATTACAATTATCAGTCAAATTTAAATTTTTAGTCTAAATTTAAATTTTCATTCCAAATTAAAAGTCACTGTCAAATTCAATTTTACCACAAAATTCCATTTTATGGTAAGGTAGAAGGTAGCTTATATAGTATATTTCCCGTAAATTAAATCCATATCAGCTAAAACATGTTTATTTCCGCTGTCTCATTCATTTTCATCACTTTTTTATACAAAGTTTTTTTATTTTTTATTTTGTTTTTTTTTCCATTATTTTTCTTTCAATTTTTATTTATTTTTAATTTTATCTATGTTTTGCTATTTTGCTTCAGCTTCAATTTTTTTCAGAGACATGGTCTTAACCACAATTACAGCCAACCTTCAGCTCACATACTTCTTTTGCTGTGGCTTCATCTGAACTGCAATTCACCTCCAACTGACATTGGCTTCCGTTACGTAGCGCACTACAGCATCCTTCGCAACTCAACTAAACTCAATTCAACTCGACACGACTCGACTCACCTCGCATTGCATTGCTTGACAGTGATTAATGGATGGCTTTGGCAAGGATACTAAGCTGTTTCTACTTTTTTTTTTCTATCCACTTTTACTCTTTTCAAAGCATTGTAGATGTTACCTCTATGAGATATATACTAAAATCTACGAGACGGACTTGAACACATTGACCCACTAGGGCAGATAAATATGCAAAATGTAAAATTTTACAATATGTTTTTAGTAAAACTAAATTTCAATTTAAATAATGGAATTTAAATATTATAACTCATTAAAAGCACATTGTTTTAGTTTTTCAAAAAAAAAAGATATATGGCGCACTCAGTGAAAAGTGCGTGAAACATTTCAATTTTTCGCTATTACATAGAACTTGTTATACGTCATTTATATTTAAAATTTGATATGCTTAGCATTAATTAAAATAGTTTTAAATTTTTGTGTTATATAAAAAAAAAAAAAATTACAAATTTACGAGCTTATAGAATAATGCAATATTCATTAGTTAATGAATAATATTAAATTCTAAAAATGAAATACAAAAATTAAATAAATGTACATTCAAAAAAGAATATATGGCGCCGTCAGTTAATTTAAAGCGCTTAGCAACAATATTAATAATACAGATTAAGCGTTGCATGTTATATGTATTTTCGACGATAACAATAATATATCAACATCGTTAATTATTATATAAATTTTTTGTTTTACTTATTGTCTTTAAAAGTTCGATAAATTTAAAGAGTAGAAAATTGCTAATATGATTTATGTATTTAAAACATATCATATTGAAAGATTATCTTGTTTTATAATTATTAAAAATATTAAAAAATAACCAATGCATGTGAAAGAAAGGATATATGGTGCCCAGATATAGCAATGCACGAATCATTCTAGAATTTTGCAACAGCATAGGTATTAAAACATATCGCTTATATAATAAATTTAAGGAATACAGCATCAACTGAAATGGTTTCATAGACTTTCAAATTTCAATATTGATTTTTTGTTTAAAAAGAAAATAATTATGTTTTTGTATTATTGTAAAACTTCAATAACAAAAGGAGAAAACATGTAAAAATTAAAATAAGAAAAAAAGGATATATGGCACCCTGTGTTAAAAGTGCGCCTAACCTATCACAATTTTGCAACACAGTAGGTGTCATTATTAGACATTTGTTTTAATAATTTGAAGGATTTAGCACCAATGAGAATGGTTTTATAAGCCATTAAACATTTCAATTTTTAAGAATAAAAACATTTTATTTATTTTTTTGATGAATTATTAAGTAATATACAAAATTTGTAAGCTGAATTATTGTAAATTATGAACAAAAAAAAAATCTTTTAAAAAAAGGATATATGGCACCCTCAGTTAAAAGAGCGCAAAACTTTTCAAAATTTTGCGAAAGTGTAGTTGGTAATATTGGACGTTTATATTAATCATTTTAATCATATAGTATTAACGGATTTATTTTTCTAAGACAATTAACATTTAAATAGTTATGATTATTAGTTTTTTTTTTCTTATAAAAAGAACACCAAACTTGTATGTTTAATTATTGAAAATTAGGAAAAAGTCATATGAAAAATTATATATGGCGCCCTCAGTTAAAAGTTCGCCGAATTTTTCAAAATTTTGCGAAAATGTAGTTATTAATATTCCAGATGTATATTAATCATTTGAAGAATTTAGCATCAATTGAAATTTTTTAATTGGTCAATAAACATTTTAGTTGTTGTGATTAAAATGCTAAATTATTCAAAATTAAAAAAAAAATTAAAAAGGATATATGGCGCCCTCAGTCGAAAGCGCGCCAAAATTTTCGAAATTTTGCGAAAGTGTAGTTGTTAATATTGGACATGTATATTAAACATTTGAAGTATTTAGCATCATTGGGAATATTTTCTTAGACAGTAAACCTTTAAAGTATTATGATTTTTTTTATATAAATAACTTACCAAATTATTGAAAATTACAAAAAAAAGTCATAAGAAAAAAAGGATATATGAAACCCTAAGTCAAAAGTGCGCCAAACTTTTCAAAATTTTGCGAAAGTATAGTTGTTACTATTGGACATCATTTAAAGGATTTAGCATCATTGGGAATATTTTCTTAGACAGTAAACATTTAAATGTTTATGATTATTTTTTTTAATAAATAAAACTATAAATTTGTATGCTGAATTATTGAAAGTAAGAAACAAAATTTTTATGAAAAAAGGATATATGGCGCCCACAGTCAAAAGTGCGCCAAACTTTTCAAAATTTTGGGAAAGTGTAGTCGTTAATATGGGACATGTATATTAATCATTTGAAGGATTTAGCGTCACTGGAAATTGTTTTCCTGCACAAAAAACAGTTTAATTGTTGTGAAACAAAATTTCTTTGCCAAATTATTTAAAATAAGAAAATAAAAGTTTTGCCCTAAATCAAAAGAGCGTCAAACTTTTCAAAATTTTGCAAAAGTGTAGTTTTAAGTATATAAAACATTTGAAGGAATTAGTTTTTTTAGAATATTAATCATTTTAATTTTTATAATTTTTTCTTATATAAATACTAAATTTTCCTGCTTAATTATTTCAAATTATGAAATTATTAAAAAAAAGGATATATGGCGTACTCAGTTAAAAGTGAGCTAAAATTTACAGAATTTTGCAACAGTGTAAACGTTAATATTTTACATTTATATTCATAATTTGAAGCACATAGTACGTATAATATAAGTTCTGAAGTATTTTTAATTATAGTCTTAAATATTTACTGCACCATTTCATATATTTATGCACATCTTTTCACATGTTTTTTTTCATACATTTCTCTCTGTAAATTAAGCAGCGTTTCAAACTAAATTCAGTAGCCAGTCGTTTCCGATTGCCAAGCGCCGCTATTTTTGCAGTTGTCCTTGCGCATAGCTGTTGCTGCTGCTGTTGCTACACTAATAAAGCAACTTAGAAACATCAACAGTAACATTTTACTATAGTAAAAACAACAACAACAATCCTCACGTTACTTTGAGCGGATGCGGAAACACGTCTTGTGCCGCATTTCAGGAAACAACGCTGAGGTTGACGTTGTTGCTACTACCTAGCTCTGTTTTTGTATTTGTTGCTGTTTGTGTGTAGTATTAGTGATGGTGGTAACAAGGTTTAGTTGTAGTTATTTGTATGTTGCTAAATGTCCTTGTGTCCTGTTTGTGTGTGTGAGTGTGGGTGTGTGGACTTGAAGTGCGTTTCAAATTAAGCCGGAACATTCGCCTCAAGTGAACGCGCACGTGCTGAACAAGCGTTTGTTGCGCGGTGTTTCGATGGTGTCTGTAAATTTGTGCTGCTTGTATTTATTTGTATGTGTTATTTAGCAGCTAAACCACGTTTAGAACCAACGATTAATGTGTTAACTCGCAACACTTAATCAATGCAATATGCGCGCTTATTTGCCTGTAGATGTGCGGCTGTTTGTGTGTGTGTGTGTGCGTAGTCATTAATTATATCCTTGGCACAGATTAATTCAAGCAAGTTTAATGAATTACAATCGCAATTAATTCATTACAATTAAAATAGCACTGATTTTCCGCGCATGTTGCTGTTGAATTAAGCAATATAGGCTGCTCTCATATACGATTAACATTAATTAATTGTTATGAAGTGATTTTGTGCGTGTTTCAAACGTGCTCAGCAATCTAAGCATGTGATAGTCAACGATTTAGTTGTCTAATTATTCTGTTTCAGTAAATAGTTGCTTGGCAATATTCTCAATGAATACACAATTATATTAAACGAGGTGCAATCTGGCGTATGATGTACATTTATTTCCATGTCAACACAATTTAATTGTGTCGTTGCTTGGTATAATGTATGTTAAATGGTAATTTAATTTTGTCTAGGTCTAAGCGTATCTGAATTTTATAGATCGATATTTTTGTTTATCTAATTTGTTTGATTATTTAAATTTTTTTTTTTGTAAAAAAAAAGGATATATGGTGGATCACAGTGAAAAGTAAGCAAATCACTCTATGAGTTTAAAATAACACTGAAAATAGTATTTTACATTTATATTCTTAATTTGAACCACTTGTTTTTTCTTTATATAAAACATTACAATTTCAATATTGAATAAATTTCCTTTTTTTTTAAATCTATTTACATTTTTTTTTATATGAACAAAAGGATATATGACGCCTTCACTTAAAACTGCACCGTATTTCTTAAAAATCTTCGACAACGTAGCTGTTTATGCATGCCGCTTATATTAGTAATTTCAAGCATTTAGCATCAATGCTAATGGTTTAATAAACACTAAACGTTATGAAGATGAAGAAAAATGTTTGTGCTTTTTTTAAATAACACACATTTTATATTGAAATATTGAGTATTACAGAAAAAAAAAAAATGAAAAAAAGGATATATGGTGCTCTCAGTTAAAAGTACGCCAAACATTTCAAAACTTTGTAACACAATAAGTGTTCATATTTTACATATATATTAATAAATTGAAGAATTTAACGTCAGCGGGAAAGGTGCTATTATACATTAAATATTTTTATTTTAAACAAAAATGATTTGTAGACATATCAAAAGTTTATAACATGTTTTAAAGTTACTCAATACTTCAAATAAATTGTCTTCACACACATACACAAAAGTAAAAAAAAAAACGCATTTAGGGTATAAGAAATCTAACAAATGTTGAAAATCAATGTAAGAATCAGTGGAAATTTTAAAAAATATATAACATTTCTCAAATGCAGTGCAGCGTAGAATAAAAAAGAAGAGAAAAAACACCGATGTATGTCACCAGAATTGTGCTGGGTGCTTGGCATGTGTTGAAAATATGTGTGACATACGATTAAATTAAATGTGCAACGTATATAAAAAAAAAACATAGTGTCTGTCTGCATGAAAGAACAGATGTGTGGTAATGCTATGCAATAATGAAAATAACGAACTACCCACCGCATTCCTTAGGCATGTGCTGAGCATGTCTACATGCGATTTAACTTGCGATTGAATGCAAATTGAATGAAATATCTCTGTGGCGGAGATGAATGCTTTTAATAAAAAAACAAAATAAAATATAAATAATAAAATGAAAAGAAATGAAATTTAAAGAACGGAAAAGAAAAACAAATTGAAATGAAATGAAAAGAGAAGAAAAGAGAAGAAAAGAAAATAAACGAAAAGAAAAGAAAAGAAAAAAAACAGAAAATAAAATTAATAAAAAAAAGAACAGGAAAGAAAAGAAAAAAGAAAAGATAAGAAAAGAAAAGAAAAGAAAAGAAAAGAAAAGAAAAGAAAAGAAAAGAAAAGAAAAGAAAAGAAAAGAAAAGAAAAGAAAAGAAAAGAAAAGAAAAGAAAAGAAAATAAAAGAAAATTAATGAAAAAAAGAATAGGATAGAAAAAAAGAATAGGATAGAAAAGAAAAGAAAAGAAATAAAAAAAGAAAATAAAATAAAATAGAGAAAAAGAAATGAAAAGAAAAGAAAATAAAAGAAAAGAAAAAAAACAAAGAAATGGAAAGAAAATAAAATAAAATAGAGAAAAAAAAATGAAAAGAAAAAAGAAAAGAAATGAACAGAAATGAAAATAAATGAAAAGAAAAGTAATGAAAAGAAATGAAAAGAAATGAAAATAAATGAAAATAAATGAAAATAAATGAAAAGAAATGAAAAGAAATGAAATGAAAAGAAATGAAAAGAAATGAAAAGAAAAAAAAATAAATTAAAATAAAAAGAATAGAATAGAATAGAAAAAGAAGAAAAAAAGTAAAGAAAAGAAAATAAAAGAAAAAAAAAGGAAAGAAAAAAAAGAAAATAAAAGAAAAAAAAAGAAAAAAAAGAAAAAAAAGAAAAGAAAAGAAGAAAAAAAAAGAAAAGAAAAAAAAGAAAAGTAAAAAATAAAAGAAAAAATAGAAAAAAAAGGAAAAAAAAGAAAAAAAATGAAAAGAATATAAAAGAAAAGGAAAGAAAAGGAAAGAAAAGAAAAAAAAGAAAAGAAAAGAAAAGAAAGGAAAATAAAAGAAATGAAAAGAAAAGAAATAAATAAATAAAATGAAAGAAAAGAAAAGAAGAGAAGTAAATTTGACTACAATCGAAATGTCAATTGGAGGTTGCAACAACCTGATGCCCCCGACATGGATGTTGCGACAACCTTCTGCTCACCGACTTGGAGGTTGTTCACAGACTAAGGGGTTACTACAACCCAATTAGTTGTTGGTACAACGGAAATAGAGGTTGATACAACTGAATTAGAGGTTGTTGCAAATACTTTATCAGTTGATGCGGCAACCAAATATCAGTATCATATAGCAGCACGAAATCTGACAAAGTTGAGTGACAAACGAAAAAATAGAGCTTGACAAAAAAAAAACGAAAAAACTCAACTGTGAATAAGTAGAAAATTCCATTTATGACCGCTTACAACTTTTACGTACGACGTTCATTGAATAAATTCAAGAAGTGCGGTCAGGCGACTGCATGTCCTGACAACTAAAAGTGTCATTACCATGGGAAAAACTCGACGACAGACACAAACTAATATGTTTAGCACACTCACACACATACACAGCTTTACATACACACACATTCACTTATATTTACACACACACTTATAAAAAGCAAGCGCCCACAATTGAACCAGAAGCGCAGCGAACTGTGAAAATGCTGGCAGTTGACGTCGCAGCGGCTGCGGTTGCTGCAACCCACTTGAGGGATTTTACACGATTTTCGAAATTTTCAAGGAGGATCCCAAGTTGAAAAAGTCATGTTTTTTTTTTTTTTTGTCTGAGATGCATATGTGTATGTGTGTAATATCTTTTCACAGAGATTTAGTGTGTGTTGGTAAAAATGTCTTTAATAAGGCAGACAAATTGAAAGGCATTTAAAAGCTTAATTGGCTGTATTAAATATAGAATTTTTAGACTTTAATAATTGTAAATATCAAAGGAGCTTTTAACTATATCAGTTAAAGAGATGTAAATGCATTTTTGTGAAAATTAGAACATATATAAAAATGTTGCTCATACGTCAATATTTTCTGAAATGAATTCTTTTTACTTTTGCAGTCACATTTAAGAGCAATTTTCTATAATATTAAATGTAAAATAATATTCTTTATTTGTGAATTTATTATTTTTAATATCTACTTAATGTATGCTTTGTTTTTGTTGAATTTATAAATGTTACTCATACATCTTGCACAACTATTTTTTCCTAAAATTTACAACTTTTAAACATTTGTATATTTTTAAATAAATAAATTCAGTACTAAATAAAAGGTCACTGCTGCAAATGCCTAGATAACTTTATGACCAACACATAAATATTCAATTTCTTTTATTTCACACAATTGATTTGATGGTCTACGCAATTTTACACACAATTTTATGCCGCCTTCTGAAATGTTTCTTTTGCAAAAAAAAAAAAAAAAATAGAAAAAAAAACTCTATACTCTGTCATCTAAAATAATCCATCATTTGTGGCTGGCCCAAGTATTTTATTTGATTGTCAACGGAATTAAGTATACTTTTCTATTTTAAAGGTTAAACGACGAGGGTCAGTTAGAGCGCCAACATTTTGCACTGCAAATGAAGCCAAAGCCAGCAGTTTTTTCCTTTCTTCCAGAGATAACCCCAAGAAAAAGTAACGTCAATCGAAAAAGGCTTTGCAGTCGCTTCAAATGCAGGATTTGCCGGATTTAACAAATATCAATAAGAGATATGAGTTATTTATTGCTTTGGCAGAGAAGGCGCTGATAATATTTGCGGCAAGGCAATAAGTGCAGGATTTTCCTTCTATGTTTTATTATGACACATTAGCTTGGAGCTGCTGGTGTTCAGAATTGATGTGGGCCACAGGAAGCGGATT
Source organism: Dryomyza anilis (assembly GCA_951804985.1). NCBI lineage: Eukaryota > Metazoa > Arthropoda > Insecta > Diptera > Dryomyzidae > Dryomyza > Dryomyza anilis. The sequence continues at coordinate 26,509,383 of OX638133.1, forward strand.
GTGGAAAAGTTTAAGCCTTTCGTCGGATTTAACAATGATGAATGTGCGCTGATTATTGTTTGGGTTTAATGTGGTATATATTAAAAGGCAATGTAAGGATTTTGTAAAGCGATTTATTTTTTCAATAGAGTGTCAAAGAAGTAGCGCTGAATTGTGTGTTGAAATTATTTATTGAAATTGGTTAATATTTGTGCATTTATTCTTTTATTCTTTTATTCTTTTATTCTTTTATTCTTTTATTCTTTTATTCTTTTATTCTTTTATTCTTTTATTCTTTTATTCTTTTATTCTTTTATTCTTTTATTCTTTTATTCTTTTATTCTTTTATTCTTTTATTCTTTTATTCTTTTATTCTTTTATTCTTTTATTCTTTTATTCTTTTATTCTTTTATTCTTTTATTCTTTTATTCTTTTATTCTTTTATTCTTTTATTCTTTTATTCTTTTATTCTTTTATTCTTTTATTCTTTTATTCTTTTATTCTTTTATTCTTTTATTCTTTTATTCTTTTATTCTTTTATTCTTTTATTCTTTTATTCTTTTATTCCTTTATTCTTTTATTCTTTTATTCTTTTATTCTTTTATTCTTTTATTCTTTTATTCTTTTATTCTTTTATTCTTTTATTCTTTTATTCTTTTATTCTTTTATTCTTTTATTCTTTTATTATTTTATTCTTTTATTCTTTTATTCTTTTATTCTTTTATTCTTTTATTTTTTTATTATTTACGAATATTTGTGAAAAAACAAAATATATTTTAAATGTTAAAAATTGTCTTCATCACTTCTGAAACTTTTTGCAACCATATTTTAATATTTTCCACCTCAGCAAATTATTGCGATTCTCTTGAATGCATTGCACTTCAGCCACTTAATTGTTTTCCTCACTCAGACCACATCTAACTGCATCAAGAACCCACATAATTTGCATAATTCAGCATCTCTTCTCGTCGTTCCTTCTTCGTCTCACGTCGTACGTCGTTCGTCACTTGACTTAAACTAAAACTAACCTCAATAACAATTATGTTTGCCATACAGAAAACTTCAAGCGATGCCATGGCATGCCATGCGACCAGAAGGCGGCAGGACTAATTGCAAAATGTTGCTCAGCTGCAGGCAGCCGAGAATGTGCTGTGTGTGTATAAAAATACTAAAGTATGTGTTTGTGTCTGTGTATAACCCACATGAGAGAGTTATTTCTCCCCCAATTTATTTTGACAATTTTTACTAGAAGCGCAAAAAATATCTGCGTGGAACTGGAGTAGAACAGGATGTTTGTCGCAATAAGCTGCACTTTGTCAGTCAGTCAGTCGGTCGAGAGGCATGTGTTGCACTCTATATATGTAGTAAAGAGGAAGACAAAAATGTATATAGTTTTTGTGAAATATTTTTTTTGATTTTATAAAGAATAATTCATAGATAGAAAAATGCGGTAAAGAAAGATATATTTTTTCTACAATTATACTTGTAATTAAATATTTACTTCGTTTTAGATTATATATTAAAATCTTTAAAAGTAATTTTTATTAAAGAGCATTTAGTAGTCAATGAGTTTTTGTATTAAATAAATGTTTTTGTGAATTCAAAAATAGTTTCAGTACTAATTATAATTTACCCAACATCGTATGTATACTAAAATATTGATACTATTTTTAGTACTACAATTCTAATTGGTACAAATTTTTAGTACTAAAATTATAATAGATTCAAATTTTTAGTACTAAAATTCTAATACAAATTTTATACTAATATTTTATTAATACTAAAATCGTAATACTTAAATTAAGTACTAAAATAGTAATACTAGGTTTTAGTACTATAAAGTGTCTACCTTTTTTAAGTTCTAAAAATTTGCAGTGCTAAAATTGTAATACTTACTTTAAGTACTAAAATTGTAATACTTAATGCTAATGGTCTACTTAATTTTAGTACTCAAATTATTATACCAATTTTTAGTACAAGAATTGTTTTAACAACTTTAAATACTAAAATTATTTTAGTACGAAAATTGTAATGGATAATTTTAGTACTAAAAATATAATATTAATTGTTAGTGTTAAAATTGTATTAATCAATTTAAATACTAAAATTGTTTTAATACCAAAATTGTATTACTTAATTTTAGTACTGAAATAGTAATACTAATTTTTAGTACTAAAGTTGTTATACTAACTTTGAGTACTAATTTTTTTTTGTGCAATAGCATTGAAATGATTTATTTTATTACCTAAATTGAAATAATTAATTTTAGTACTGAAATCAACATGATTAATTTTTAGTACTAAAATTGTAATATTAATTTTTAGTACTAAAATTGTACTATTAATTTTTAGTACTAAAATTTTGATGAAAACTTTTAATACTAAAATTATAATATCAATTATTAGTACGAAAACTTTAAAACTAATTTTAAATACTAAAATTATTTTAGTATTAAAATTGTAATAATTAATTTTGGTACTATAATTGTAATATTATTTTGTGTACTAACATTGTTATACAAACTTACAATACTAAAATGGTTTTGGTACCAAAATTGTAATACTTCAAATTTAGTACAAAATAAAAATACTACCTTTTAGTAGTAAACTTGTAATTTTCATATTTAGTACAAACATTTTAATACTAAATTTAAATACTAAAATTGTTTTAGTTCTAAAGTTGTAATATTAACTTTTATTACTAAAATTTTAATATTAGTATTAAATACTAAAATGGTTTTATTACCAAAATTGTAATACCAAAATGTTGAATTAAAAAAGTTTTACTAATTTTCGGTATTAAAATTTTAATATTAATTTTAATTTTAAGTACTAAAATTGAAAAAGGATGTTTCAGTACTAAAATTTGTTTAGTACTTAAAAAGTAATAATATATTATAGTACTAAATTAAAAATAGTTTCTTTTAGTACTAAAATAAAAATAGTTCCTTTTAGTACTAAAATAGTAATACTTAATTTAATTTTTAAAATGTAATTTTTAGTACTTTAATTTCAATATTTATTTAAAGTACTAAAATTATAATAAAAGATTTTGGAAATATTAGTACTAAATAAAAATGATTTCTATTTTGGTACTGCAAACTAATTTAATTAGAAATTATATAAATTGCAGTGAAGTAAAAATATTGTGCAATTTTCGCCATCTAGAAACTAACGAGCTAAGAATTAATCAAAACTATAAATAAAAAATAAATCAGAAACGAACTCAGAAGATTAATTAAAACGTGACACGAATATCATGCATGTGGTATGCGTCGCACACATTTGCGTTGACTTAAAAAAAAACACTTCATACAGAGCTGCAACTTGTAAATCATTTCTGCAACAGGGTGCTGCAAAAATAAATTTATCCATTTGTGTATACTATTTTATTACTACATTATTTTACATAATAATTAAGAATTAAACAAATTTAATTTTTATTTTTGTTTTAGGCAAAAGAATAAGTTTTCAAAAATTTAGTGATATTATTTAAGTACTTAAATAATTAGTACTGAAATTGGCTATATGAACTATAATTTTGTTTACTACCTTTTTATAATATTCGTTTTTATATTATTCAACAATTTTTTTTTAATAAGTACAAAACTGTTATTTATTAAAATAATTTTAGTACTGTTTTTAAAATATCAAAATATTTAGTACGAAATAATTTAGTACGAAATAATTTAGTACTAAATAATTTAGTACAAAATAATTTAGTACTAAATAATTTAGTACTAAATTATTTAGTACTAAATTATTTAGTACTAAATAATTTTGTACTAAATAATTTAGTACTAAATAATTTATTACTAAATAATTTAGTACTAAATTATTTAGTACTAAATAATTTAGTACTAAATAATTTAGTACTAAATTATTTAGTACTAAATTATAATTTAAATAAATAATTTAAATAAAAAATTTAAATAAATAATTTAGTACTAAATAATTTAGTACTAAATAATTTAGTACTAAATAATTTAGTACTAAATAATTTAGTACTAAATAATTTAGTACTAAATAATTTAGTATTAAATAATTTAGTACTAAATAATTTAGTACTAAATAATTTAATACTAAATTATTTAGTACTAAATTATTTAGTACTAAATAATTTAGTACTAATTTCCTTTTTGTACTAAATTGTTTTTAGTACTAAATTTTATTGTACTAACTTTTTCTAGTTTGTTCTTGTTTTCAATAATTGTAAATCTGTGATTAAAATACTGTCATCATTTTTAGTACTTAAAATATTTTAGTCGGTACTATTTTAAGTACTAAAAACATTTTTTTAGTACTATTTTGATGCATTTAATTGTGAGCTATAAAAATAACAGGAATACGTGTATGCGCTTATCACCGTCGCATACGTTCGCACAATCAAATGATTAATTGTTGCCAGTTTTACTGACGACGACGTAGTCCAGTCGGATACTGTGTAGCATTTAAATGTAAATGTGTATGTGTGACTTGAAAGCCTGTTAACAAGAGCCTCTCCCGCACACAAACGCAAATAAACATCAGAACGCGCACTTAATAAAAATGTTGTTAAAACATGGCCAACAATGGTGCGCGCCATGGAAATGTTTACAATTTATTGCATATCATTAAAGTCCAACGACACAAGCGAATAACATACATTTCACCCATGCATTCTAGAGGCAATAGCAACAGCAGCGGCAGTGGTAGCAACATATGAAGCAATTTCAAAAATGAACAACATGAATATATAGCCAAAATGTTAAATAAATACTGCACAACAAAAAATTGCATTTTTATATTTTTATTTTATATTTTTATAACTTAGTCATTTATTTTAATTTTTTATTTTTATTTGTGCTGGCACTGCAATTTCTTGCACAAAAATGAACACTTCATATATTGGGCAGAATTAAAAATTAAAGTCTCTTGAGCTTATATCGGACAACTGCGCACGGAGTTGATAATAAGCATTAAGTTGTATTGTTTTTAATTTAACACTTTATTCGACAAATTACCCTCACTGCCTGTCTGCAGTTTCTGTTAATCCCGTTGAGAGTTCCGAGTTAAAAAGTTAAATAGCAACAGCAGCTTAAAGCCGCACCGCAATTAAGTTGATGCGATTTGCAACGCGTGGTATTTATTTTTTAAATATTCTTATTTTTCTGCACAAAATTCGTTAAATAAATCAATTTTAAATTGAATATTTATGCACTTAAATAGTTCAGACACTGCAAATGTTTAAAAATAAGTCATACAAAATAGCATCATTTTCAATTATTGAAAACAATAAAAAAAAGTTACAAAAATTTTGCATTATTTACATTTTCATTAAATTGCATAATTGTGTCCGGAAATTGCAAAATTTGATACGATGGAAAAATGTTCTAACAAAATGCGAGTTGATGTGTCATATGAGTGAAACGTATATTTTAGCTTTAATTGAATGTCAATCATTCTATTATGTATTTAATTCAGAGTCATTTTCACACATTATACACTCGAAATGATTTTATTGATTTTATATTTAATATGCGCATAAATAAATAAATTAAAAAATTATTTAAAAATATTATTTTTTATTTATTATTAAATATCTAAATAATTTAGTTCGTTAAATAACTTATTGCCAAAAATAATTCGAAAACCATTTTTAATTAAATTATTAAGAAAAAATATTTTTATGCAAGGACATATTTAGTTTTATCAAATAAACTGGTGGTAAAAAATTATTGATTCCATAAAATTTGATTACATTATTACGATAAAATTTGAGTACTTTGATAAAATTTAAGTACTTTGATTAAATTTTAGTACTTTGATAAAATTTGAATACTTTATTAAAATTTGAGTACTTTTTTGAAACTTTTTTAAAATTTGAGTACTTTTTTGAAATTTGTTTTTTTTTTTAAATTTGAGTAATTTTTTGAAATTTGAGTAGTTTTTTGAAATTTGAGTCCTATTTTGAAATCGGAGTACTTTTTTAAAATTTGAGTACTTTTTTGAAATTTGAGTACTTTTTTGAAATTTTAGTACTTTTTTGAAATTTGAGTACTTTCATAAAATATGAGTACTTTTTTAAAATTTTAGTACTTTGATAAAAATTGAGTATGTTGATAAATTTTTTTACTTTGATATAATTTAAGTACTTTGATAAAATTTGAATACTTTATTAAAATATGAGTACTTTTCTGAAATTTGAGTACTTTTGTAAATTTGAGTATTTTTTTGCAATTTGAGTTTTTTTTTGAAATTTGAGTACTTTTTTGAAATTTGAGTCCTTTTTCGAAATCGAAGTACTTTTTTGAAATTTGAGTACTTTTTTGAAATTTGAGTACTTTCATAAAATATGAGTACTTTTTTAAAATTTTAGTACTTTGATAAAATTTGAGTACTTTGATAAAATATGGTATTTTTTAAAATTTTAATACTATGATAAAATGTTAGTAATTTAATAAAACTGATAAAAATTTTAGTAATTTGATTAAATTTTAGTGCATTCTTAAAATTTTAATACTTCGATGAAATTTTTGTATTTGGTTAAAATATAGTACTTTGAAAAAAATTGAGTATGTACTTTGAAAAATTTTATTACTATGCTAAAATTTTAATGCTTTGTTAAAATTTTAGTACTTTGATGAACCTTAAGTATTTTATTCAAATTGGAGTACTTTGATAAAATATGAGTACTTAGATAAATTTTAGAACTTTGTTAAAAATTTTAATACTATGATAAAGTATTATGTACTCGTATAAAATTTGAAGAACTCGGATAAAATTTGAAGTACTCGTATAAACTCGTAGTACTTTGTTAAATTTATAATACTTTGAAACAATATTGGTTTTATGGGAGTATATTAATATTCTGGGAGTACTTTGATACAATTTTAGTACTTCGATAAAATTTGAGAACTTTGATAAAATTTGAGTACTTTTTTTTAAATTTTCGTACTTTGAAAAAATCTGATTAACTCTTCTTATTTTGTTAATATATTAGTACTTTAAACAAATTTGAGTATTTTGATAACATTTTAAAATGCTATGATAAAATTTTAAATACTCGGATACAATTTTAGTACTTTGCTAAATTGTAGTACTTTAATAAAATTTTAGTATTTAATTAAAATGAATGTTCTTTGATGGACTACGAGTACTCTTATAAAATTTGAGTACTTTGTTAAAATTTTAGTACTTTGAGAAAATTTTAATACTCTGCAACAAAATTTAGTACCAAACTAAAAATTAAATTATAGTGCTAAATTGAAATAAATTTTAGCACTAAATTAGAATAAAATTTAGTTAAAAATAAAATTAAAATTTAGTACTCAATGAAGATTTAGTACACAAATAAAATTTAGTACTCAAATTAAATTAAGTACCAAAATAAAATGTTGTACTAAAGTTATTAAAATTTAATAAAATATGTGTATTAAAACAAAAAAAATAAAGTACTAAATCTTCATATTAAAAATGTATAGATAGAATAAAAAAATGCATTTAAAGTCACTCATACGACATAATGTCTCGCATTCAAAATCACATAAATAATTTCGGAAAAAAAATAATTAAAATAGATGTGCTCTACAAAATTCTAGAAAACAACATTAGAATGCAGAAAAAGCAAAGAGAGACTTAAATATTTTTTTTAAGGTGCTGTTTATGCAGCTGCACTCATATTTTTTATCAAAGCAATGAAGAGCCTTTAACTAGAAGCAGAAGAACAGAAGAAAAAATAAAAAAGACAAAAAAAGATAAAAACGATGAAGATAATGAAAGCAACTGCATAGTACAAAACTGAAATACAACAATGACATGCAGCACTTAGCCACTGCACAACAAAATAGGAAAAATGCAGCCGGAGTTTTGTTTTTTATTTTTGAGGAGGAAAATGTGGGCCTGGAACGATTTGCCTAAACGCTTTGCTGTTGCTTTGAGCGAATGCTTCAAATGCGAACAAAAAAAAGTGGGCGACGCTTTCTTTTTTGAAAACCAATGTCTTTGAGTAGTGAAGTTCCATTGATTTTTAGTTTTATTTCTGCACTAATTTTATATAGCAAACTATTTAAAAATGTGGTTTAATATAAAAAATATTTCTATATTAATTATGCTAATTTAGTTTTTAAATGCAGTCTATGTTTTCTGTATAACGCACAATAAATAAAAATAAAATGTTCATCATACGTCATGTTGTACATTACTTTTTATGAATAACACAAATAACACACGTTATTGTTTGCATAAATTGATGGTAAATTACACAACTATATTCAAAATTCTTGCTATTAAGTAACCTGCAATATTTTCTACAATTTTCTCTAATATATTTAAACATTTATCATTTTTTAACACATTTTTCTCATATTTGTCTCTTCTTTAATATTTTTCATATAATTTGATAAAGCTTATGCAGTAAATAATGCATAGCATGCACTTCTGTTAGCTGTTATTAAAATTTTTTGACATTTTTCATACAGTTCCACCTTGGTCTCAACTAAGATTTAAAGTTGAAACTGTCAACAGCGCATATGGGGGGTGCCAACATAAATCACTGCGTTTCTTACAAGTGTCTTTAGATTTTTTCTGTTTTTTGTATTTTATTCTGAAGTATGCTTCGGGCGCATCAGTGCTCAACACAAGTGCCATTCGATTGCACGATAAATGTGAGCGCATCAAATGCAATTGAAGAAATTCGAAATGAAAATCGAAGAATACAGCACAAAGAATATAAAAATATTCAAGTGTTTTAAGCAAAGAATTGTTAGAATTAATGCAATTTATTCAAGTATTTGTTTGACATTTACAAAAAAAAAAATAATATTTATATTAATTGTGCTATAATTGTATTTAAGTGGTTTTAAGTTTTAGCCTTTAGTAAAATACATAATATTGAAATTTAATAAACACTTATGGAATTTAAGTTTACATAAAACTACGGGACCGTAGAGAAAAATTAAATTAAAAAGATTATGTAATATAATATAAATTGAAGAATATTAAATGAGAAACGAATAAGTTAAAAAAAGATATTTTATAAATAATAATGTTTACTACTTATGCCAGCTGAATCTTTACATTTTACAAATGTATAAAAATATAAAGTAACTTGGTCTAAATTTGTATTTTGAAATTTTTACCTTATAATATTTAGTTAATCAAATAAAATTAAAAATAAATAATTAGTCATACGTCACGTGGAACATATTAAATTTTGGTACACAATTAAAACCTCAAAAACTATTGAGAAAGCTATTAAAAAGTAGATACTTAATAACATAAATTAAATGACGTTTATGAGCAGCGATGGAATTCAGCAAAACAGAAATGTAAGAAATTTATAAAAAAATTAAACATCATTTTTGTAATTTATAGGACGATTTTCTGGATTTTTTCAATAAACAAACAGTTATTAAATTACTGGATCTTAATTTTTTATTTTGTAGTTTTTAATTTATGGCATTTTTTTAATTAAATAAAATTCAATATAAATAAAAAATTATTCTCATTTTCTATTTACATTAAATTGCAAAAACAAACAAAAAAATATTGAACAGCTATAATTTATAATACATATTTCTGAATATTATAAATTTAATTATGAAATAATTATGAAATTTAATATTAAAATGTTGTATTTAATTTGTGTTTATATTTGGCACAGCATTAAAAACACAAATAAATATTTTAATTATGTGTTCTAAATTTGTAATGTAATATTAAATACTCATACGGCATGTGGAACATTTTAAATATAAATTTTATATATAATAACAAAAACTATAGGGAACGCTTATTAATATTTGATTATTAAAAAAAATAATTTTAGAATGGATTTAGAGAATGGAAATTTGAAAAATAGTCAAAAGTTGAAATGTATTTGTAAAGTTTTACTTAATTTTCATATTTTTTAAATATGCAAATAATATTTAAATTAATTGTTTTGAATTTGAATTTTAATGAATTACGTTAAAACGTAGATTTCAAAAAATTAAAAAATACAAAGTACTCATACGTCATGTGGTACATATTTAAATACAAAATTTCTCTAAAACTACAAAAACTATGGAGAAAGCATTATTCAAAATTTATAATTTATTTTACAAATTATTGATTTCATTTAATTATTCAGTCTACTGATTTGTATAATTGGAGAATCTAAGACATTACGTGAAAAAGTCAAAAGTTTAAAATTTATGATTTATTAAATTATAAACATTTGTTGAAGCATTTGCTTAACATTAACTGAACCAAAAACAATATTTTAATTAAGTTTACTTAATATGTATGAGAACGTTTTTAAGTTTTAACATTTAGTTAAAATCATAAAATGAAAAATTACTAAATACTCATATGTCATGTGGTATATTATAATAATTTTTAATTTAACATCGAAATACAAAAGCTATAGAGTATGTTTATTTGATATTTAATTAAATAGATATAGAAAAACTAAAAGATAATTTTATAAATAGTAAAAAAAAATTAAATGTAATAAGCAAATGTTTCACTATTTTTTTAAAATTTATTAACACATTTGCGTATCATTTATAAAAGAAAAAAAATATTTTAATTAATTATACTTAATTTATATTTTCATGCTTTAAAGTTTAAACAGTTCATTTAATAAATAAAAATAAAAAATTTAAAATTACTCATACGTCATGTGGCACTGAGTTAATTTAATATAATAATCAAAACTGAAAAAGACTTAAACATATTTAATTAAATCATATAAATTGAAGAAAATTAAATAAATTTTATAAAAATTTCACAAAATTTTTAAATCTTAAAAACACAAACGACATTTTTCAAATTTGCAAAAATCTTTATATTTTCTACAATTTATTGTCGATAGGGTTAAAGTTAATAACAATTATTTTAATCTGATTGAGCTTGCTTATATCTATTAACTTTTTATAGTGCCTTAACTACTTTTTGAAATTTTCTCATTAAACCCACTTTTTTCATTTTAATTTTAAATTTATTTTTCTTAAAATGCTTTATAAAATATATGAAAAATATATTTTTTAATTTCTCTGAAATATATGTGTCTCCCTAATACTTTCTGCAAAATTTCACACTCATGCATTAAAAGTATTTAAGCTGCCTTAAGTAGTTGGTGCGCTGCTCACGGCGAATATCTTGGAAAATCTCTTGGGATTTTCTTGCAAAAAGTTTGGCTTATGCTGCCGCTACTTGTGCAAAATGTGTGATAACAAAATTATAATGTAAAGCTGTAGATTTTTGTAATATATTTTTTTATTTTGCTATTTTCGAACCACACCTGCGGTAATGCTAAAGCATAGAACGTCACAAACAGCTGAAAACTGCGAATTTATATAAATAATAAAGATTTCTTAAATGAAATGTCTTTAAATTTTTATTTGAAAAAACATTATAAACTAAATTTTTATATAAACAAAGAATTATTCTTTTTTTTATTATAAAATAAAATTTTTGAGAAAATTGCACTTGAAATTTAAAGACACTATTTCGTTTAAAATAATTATAGCACTTCGAAAATTTATTTTTTATTAAATTTTAAAATGTAGTTCTTTTTGTAGTCATTACGGAACATATTAGAATAAAAGTACATCTCCATAGCACTAACAGTATTCAACTTATTTGAGTTCTAACTTACAGTTTTTGATTTTTTAAACTTCTATTAGTATTTTCTGCATGAAAGTTAATTGTTATAGTTTTTCTCTTCTAAATAAAAACGATTATACACTTTTATATATTTTTTTTAATTACCCTTAATTAACAAAAAGAAATTGATACAACGGACATTCTCCAGAAATTTCTAGTTTCTACAACACAATGTTCACAAATATCCATCAATCATTTGACCATTTTTAAAATCGTCTAAAACCCCACAAAATGCAACAAATAATGCAGCCAGTTAATGGCTTCAACTTGACAGCCAAAGCACAATAAGCGCAAAAATCATTTTCAAAATGTCCTTGGACTCGTGCTAAACTAGGTTAAAAGCCAACAATAATGCAAAACAAAGAAATGACTGAGCACTTGCAGTGTATTTAAGCAGCTAATAATAGGAGGAAAAATGTTTTCAGCTAATGGAAAATTGCTGCTGCTGCCACTGTTACTACTCTATTGAGCAGCTCGATTTAAAATGGAATACTCTGTAAAAATTGTGGTTTTATATTGTGTTCTTTGTTTAATATATTCTGAATTTCTTTTTACATATAATCTTTTATGTTTTTATGCAACATGTAGTTAATTTATTGACATTTATATTGCTTGAGAAATGAAAGTGATAAATTAAAAAGTGTGAAAAAAATGAATTGTACGTCATATCATAACAGACATTTTGTTACAAATACCAGGTATATTTTTTATAATTTATTTCGATTTTTATTCAATATTATGTTCCATTTTTAAGAGCTTCATTACACGTTCCCATTTGCATTATAATAAATTTTAAGACATGAAAAATGGTCTACATTACTCACCAAAAAACCACACAGTGCACAAGCGCCTAAAAGCATGCATTAATTATTTCCGCAGTGAGTTTTTGTGTGCAGCGATGTAGATTAAAATGTAGCTAAAGATGCGTATGTTATGTGGGGGTTCTTAATGCGACATTTGAATGGCAATGAATTTATTATTCATGTGCTTCAATTAGCTTTTAAAATGTCGGCGTTCTATGCAGAGCAAGAAAGCGATAATTAACCCCTTTGGCTTTGATTGGTGTTCGATATTAAAAGGTTTTAAACTATGCAAATGTAATGCATACGATGTCAAAAAGCATAAGAGATGAATATGATTATGCGAAGAACAAGTTAAACTAAGTTTCAAATATATAACATACTCAAATCAACTACGGTAATTGCACAAATCATTTAGAACAACATGTGGTATGAGTAACATTTAATGAAATCTGTTTTAAATTGAAAACACTTTAAATTAATAATAATCATATTAAAATTGCTTGAAAAATATACTGTCAACATTCAGAAATAATATAAAAAATGGCGATTTATATTGCATACCAGTCTTTCAATAATGGCGATGCACTCAAGCGTTAAAATATATAAAAAACTTATACATGGTATGTTGTGCAACGGCATTTCGAAATACATTGCATCGCGTACATTTCGAAGAATTTAAATATTTGATGTGTTCATTTGTGATGGAATCTCACATGCAACCGCACTCAATCGCACAATAAGAGCGAGAAAGATAGAGATATATATAGTACTTCAGACGCGACAGACAGTTGCATGCCTATAATATGCATTATTTAAATTTTTAATATCCGGTCGCACACTGCAGTCGTCATTTTGTATTGAAATGTTTTTGATATGGCAACAGCAGTCATAGTACAAATGACAGAAAAAATCAATTTTCAACATAAAAAAAACTATGCACATGATCGTTGTGGTTGATATTAATGATAATGATGTTTATGATAATGATAAAAGTGAAACGGGGTGTGAATATATGAAATATTGCTTGATTAAGAAAAAATAAAAATGATACATGATATACATGATACATGATATATTATAAAATAAGAAGATAACAAGTAGATGATGATATCGATGGCAATGCAGAGGATAATGTGACTTAAAATAAGTAAGACGATTAGAAATATGATGGAGAAGACGATAAGAAAGGTCACAAAGATGATTTCCAGAAAGGCTATCAAAAACACAACGAAAATTACGATAGAGAAGGTAACAAGAATTAAGATGACAAATAATTGGATTAGGAAGACGATGAAGTAGATGGCGGGAAAGACGATAAAGACAAGATTGCGGAAGTACATAATAAATAAAATGAGAATTACAACAAAGAAGACAATGTAAAATTCTAAAAGGAAAAATATGAAAAGATGATGAAGATAAAGAAGTGGAAGAAGAAGAAGAGGAAGAAGAGGAAGAAGAGGAAGAAGAGGAAGAAGAGGAAGAAGAGGAAGAAAAGGAAGAAGAGGAAGAAGAGGAAGGAGAGGAAGAAGAGGAAGAAGAGAAAGAAGAAAAAAGAAGAAGAAGACGAAGAAGAAGAAGAAGAAGAGGAAAAAGACGAAGAAGACGAAGAAATGGAAGAAGGCGATGAAGACGAAGAAGAGAAAGAAAAGGAAGAAAAGGAAGAAAAGGCAGAAGAGGCAGAAGAGGATGGAGAGAAAGGAGAGGAAGGAGAGAAAGGAGAGAAAGGAGAGAAAGAAGAGGAAGGAAAGGAAGGAGAGGAAGGAGAGGAAGGAGAGGAAGGAGAGGAAGGAGAGGAAGGAGAGGAAGGAGAGGATGGAGAGGAAGGAGAGGAAGGAGAGGAAGGAGAGGAAGGAGAGGAAGGAGAGGAAGGAGAGGAAGGAGAGGAAGGAGAGGAAGGAGAGGAAGGAGAGGAAGGAGAGAAAGCGGAGAAAGCGGAGAAAGGAGAGAAAGGAGAGGAAGGAGAGGAAGGAGAGGAAGGAGAGGAAGGAGAGGATGGAGAGGAAGGAGAGGAAGGAGAGGAAGGAGAGGAAGGAGAGGAAGGAGAGGAAGGAGAGGAAGGAGAGGAAGGAGAGGAAGGAGAGGAAGGAGAGGAAGGAGAGGAAGGAGAGGAAGGAGAGGAAGGAGAGGAAGGAGAGGAAGGAGAGGAAGGAGAGGAAGGAGAGGAAGGAGAGGAAGCGGAGAAAGGAGAGAAAGGAGAGGAAGGAGAGGAAGGAGAGGAAGGAGAGGAAGGAGAGGAAGGAGAGGAAGGAGAGGAAGGAGAGGAAGGAGAGGAAGGAGAGGAAGGAGAGGAAGGAGAGGAAGGAGAGGAAGGAGAGGAAGGAGAGGAAGGAGAGGAAGGAGAGGAAGGAGAGGAAGGAGAGGAAGGAGAGGAAGGAGAGGAAGGAGAGGAAGGAGAGGAAGGAGAGGAAGGAGAGGAAGGAGAGGAAGGAGAGGAAGGAGAGGAAGGAGAGGAAGGAGAGGAAGGACAGGAAGGAGAGGAAGGAGAGGAAGGACAGGAAGGACAGGAAGGAGAGGAAGGACAGGAAGGAGAGGAAGGACAGGAAGGAGAGGAAGGACAGGAAGGAGAGGAAGAAGACAATGAGGATGTCGGTGAAGAAAAAGATGAGGAAGAAGGTACGGTGAATAATACTCAGGGACGATAAAGTTGATGACGAGAAAAACGATAAGGAAGACAAAACATAGCAGACAATATAAAAAGCTACGGCGAAAATAATGTTGAAATCAATGATTAAGATAATGCAGAAGTTGAGGCTGTTAAGAGTCCTATCCTCTAAGGAAATAGAGACAATAATGCAGACAACAGGGAAGACAATAAAGAAGACAAGAAGAAGAACGATGGCAATGAATATGATACATAAGATGTCGATGAAGTTGAATAGAAAGACAATGATCAGTACAACGCAGAAATGGAGAATGATGAGGAAATGTAGAAAGATTAGAATGACTAAAACACACTGAATAAGACACACTTTATTGTTAATCGTAGAAAAGTCGAACTTTAAAAGTAGAACTAGAACTTTAAATAATTTTTTCATTAAGTTATACTAATAAATTTTGGAAATATGAAAATATTGGAGATCATTAAAACTTCGGTTTGAATTTACGAGCCATATTCTGCATTAAAAATGGAATTGCGACACTTTTCAAAATTGTCGTTGTTCAAAAAAAGGCATCTTTAAATAGAATGTACCGACAAAAGGGTTGCGTATTAAATTCAACATTATCTTCTCACTATATAGTCGCAAAAATACTATTAGAGTCTAGGGATTTCTTTTTAAGAATTATCGGAATATCAGTAATATGAACAAATTGAGTTTTGAATAACTAGTAAAACAAAGATAATTCTAAAAGAAAGACAAATTAGATTTTGGGTCATTTTAAGCAGGATAGGCTATGAAAAAGAAGTACTGTCCTCCCAAAGCTGTACGGTTGCTATTCTTAATGATGACGGTTAGAAATATAATTGCAAAAATGTTGAGCAAAATGATGTAGAAGACAAAGACGACGAAGAAGACGAATCAGGTATTTAAAAAAAGAACACAATTAGGAAAATAAAGTTCTTGATAAGAAAACATAAGAAAGTCTAAAATGTGTAATAGAATGATGAACTATAATGGAAAAGAAGACAATAGAATGCATTTCAGGAATAGTGAGAAAAAACATTTAAATAAGTCTAACGCGGACACTAACTATTGTATTGTGTCCTAATTATGACGACTAAATAGTTCTATATGCAGTAATATATTTTTAAAGGAGTTAGTGGAATAATAATATAATAATGATTTTTGTGGTAGACATTTTGAGAGTGGAATAAAAAACTCGCACACCATAAATACATTATTTTTTTTACAAACGCACACACATGAGTTTATGTGAAATTTTCAAAATTTAGGTCAAAAATGCAAAGCGCAGACATTTAAATATGTGCGCTGTGGTAACGCATGAGGTTTTGTCACGTGGTTGACACACTGAATAGGGTGATGTTTAGCGTAAATTGTGAAAAATGTGTTTATGTGGAAATTGTATTTGAGGTTTTTGAATAATATGATTATTTGCTGATAAATCGAGCGTAAAATACAATTAAAAATGATTTATGAGCACAAAATACATTTACAGTACAACATGACGTATGAGTGATATAAATTTATATTACTAAAATCTATGTAAATATCATGATATATAAAATGTTATCAAGTCAATGTATTTTAAAAGCATTTCTACAATTTCTAAGTACTCGAAAAACCACAAAACTATTTACATTAAAGCCAAATAAATTTATTAAAATATTCTAAATGAAGTTATAAATGTATGATGGTCAAATTTATTTTTGTTAATAAATCAAATCAAAGGAACTACTTGAAATTGTACATTTTCAAATGCATTTAAATCTACCTCTGTTGCAAAATGTTTGCCATTGTTTAATTAATGCTACCTAGATGGTTTTATGTGTTTGAGTTTGTGTGAGTTAATTTTCAATTATGTTAATTTTGACACTTTCGCACTGACCACCAACTGACACCTGTGCGATATATTAGCATGCAGCAAGTAGCAACTCCACCACTATAAATCCCGTATACAACATACTAACTCAACTCATTCACTCACTTGAGTGTCCTTCACCTTCGCCTGCTGTGCTTCGTCCTGCTGTACTGCCAAAAACCACTGAATTGTGTCGCATGCCGACAGCAGAGCAGCCTCTCAACTTTAACGTGACCCAGTTGCCAACGATGGCAGCTGACATTTTTGCGGTCAATTTAGTTTTGCAAAATCACACACAAAATTAATTATTTAATTACTCCGGACATACGAATGCACACACCAGTTATAGTTGGCCTTTTTGCATTTTATAATGTGGCAACATTGGTTAATAATTCATTTGAAATTAGTTTAATTTGTCTGTACTGCAGGGCTTTACATTAGCAAAATGCGACATTTAAATCTGGATGCATATATTATTTATTATTATTCGAAAATATAATTAAATGTTCATCATACGCCATGTGGCAACGCAAAGCAATTACATTAAAATATATTTAATTTGTATGGTTTTTTATTTAATTTAATTTATTAGTTTTAATGTGCTTTAAAAAGCTTTGAATTTGTTTAAAAAATTTTACTTTATATTTATTTAAATTATGCGTAATTAAAATTTTGAATCGACGGACTTTGGTTCATGTGAAGAAGGTGCTAATTCAGGTAATATCTGACAAATAGGAACATTTATTTATATACTGAAATTAGCTTATACAATTTAACGAAGAAATTAATTAAAAGTTTTTTGAAAACTTATTATTTATAAATATCATATTTTTCATAACTTTATCTTTTTTTACTTTTTATTATTAGAATTTAAAATTTAATCACTTTCTAGTTCAAATCGCTATATCTAAAACACTACATAGAAAATTGCGTATTTTTTATATATTCAAATTAGCCAATACAATTCGAGATAAAATACAATTTTAAGTATTTTCAAACCAAGTTTTGTATAACTCTATATTTTTTTAATGTAAACCGATGTCTTTAAATTTTAGTTTTCTAGCATACTCAAGTTACGTTTCATATATCTTAAAAACTAAATGAGATATCAAAATTTGTTCATATATTGAAATTAACGGCTTCAATTTAATGAAAAGTACATTAGCAGTTTTTTTGAAAATTGTTATTTGTAAAATAAAACAGATTTTTTTTTAATATTTAATTTTTTTTTTTTTTTAGTTTCAAATTAAAACGTTTTGTAGTTAAAATCGCTATATCATAAAAAACATTTAGAATATTGTATATATTTTATATACTCAAATTAGTCTATGCCATTTAAGGAAAAATTACGTTTTAATTATTTATAAACCAAGTTTCGTATTAATTTAAATTTTTTTAATATAACTCTATGTTTGTGAATTTTAGTCTTTAAGCATTCTCAAGTTACGATTCCTATATTTTAAAAACTAAATGAGATATCGATATTCTTTAATATATTGAAATTAAACTATTCAATTGTACGAAAAATACATTTAAACCCTTTTGTTAACTGTCATTGCTAAAATAAAACTTTAAATTTTTAACTTTTTTAGAATTTCAAATTTAATCATTTTCATGTTAAAATCGATAAATCTTTAAAAGTATACAAAATATTATAAATAATTTATAAACTCAAATTAGCCTATTTAATTTAAAGAAAAAACTTGTTCAACCATTTTGCACCAGGTTTTATAAAGTACGTTTATTTTTTTTTTATATAACTCGTTATATTTGAATTTTTCAATGTTGACCATTTTCAACTGCCGGTTCATATATTTTAAAAAATGAATGGGCTATCGACATTTGTCAAAATATTTAAATTAGCTTATTTAATTTAATAAAATAAAGAATTGAAAAGTTTTTAAAAAATTAGTACTTGTAAAGTATTTTATTTTTTTTATAAAATCTTAAATTTTTAACTTTTTTAGAATTTCAAATTTATTCATTTTTAAATTAATATCAACAAATTTTCAAAAATACACAAAATATTATATATTATTTATATATTAAATTTAGCCTATGCAATTTAAGATATAATACCGTTTTAACTACTTTGAAACCATGTTTTTTTATATCTCTATTTTTTTTATTATAACTTTATATTTTTGTATTTTTCACTTTTAGCCATTTTCAAGTTACGATCCATATATCTTAAAAACTGAATGAGATATTGAAAGTTGTGAATATATTGAAATTAGTCTTTTCAATTTAAATAAACTTACTGTAAAAAGATTTTTAAAAACTATTTTGTACAGTAATACAAATGTTAATGTAAAGAATTGAAACTAAAATTTCTAAAATTTCAATGTCGATTCTTCATATTTTTCATATTTGATTGCAAAAAGTAGAGTATGCAATCAAAATTAGCACCGAGTTATATAAATTTGATATATTTGATGTTCATATATAAAAGAAAATAACCTTTGTTTAGTATTAAAATAGAGCTTTATGTTGACTTCAAATTGAAAAACATAATAAAAACCTTAAAAAAAAAAACAAAATTAAAGCCCAATAAAAATAGCTAAATGACAAAATAACACTAAAAACCAATTGCAATGTAATGATTTGGTTGTGCCTTAAACTTTAGTCGCTGGTTTTATGTGCCAATTCAAAACGTTGATTTGAATTTAGCAATTGCTTGAATTATTGATTAAGAAAGAAGGCTAGAAACTTAGGTAGTTGTCTAAAAAAATAAATAAAAATTCTACACACTGTTTCCCAACTTAACTAAGTGCGCAACGTTAAATAAAAAAAAATGAAGACAATGTGGAATATGAAGACTTGAACAGAGATACAAAGTTTGCGCATAGTTTGCAAGTGAGTGTTGGAATTTAGGCTTATGACAGTCGAAAGATATAGAAACTTATGACAGCAGAGGAGATTAAATGTAGAAATTGGTGGGAGGCATGGCGGAAATTCAAGGTAGAAATGAATACATAAATATTTTATGTGGACTGTAACAAAGTTAGAAATTGCGCGGATTATGTAGCAGCAAAAGTAGATTATGGTCGAGGTGATTTTAAAGAATGTAAAAAATTAAATAAAAATTAAGTATTTTCGCGAATATTTTAACAATTATCAAAATCTAGAATTTGCTTTCATATATAATTTTTCAGTAAATTAAAGTTTTAAAGTCGAAATAAGTACATATCGTCGTTGTAGAACGAAAATTGCATTTTCAGTACATAATGTATTAAATGTAAAAAACAAATATTGTATATAACTAGATTAAGAAAATATGTGTTATTCCAAAAAAGATCATTACAAATAGCTGTCTCCGTAAGTTGTGTAGTAAAATTAAGTCAAATAAATACAATTGTATTAAAAATTAACTAAATTATTGCAGTTAATTTTATAAACATAACAATTATATATTACATGTTTACTATATTTTAATAAAAATTACTGCATGTATTGAGTTTCGCATAAATATTTTAAATATTTTTATATAAATTTATAATTATAAATATTTTTAAATAAAATAAAAAATGTTTATAAAAATTATAAAATTATTGATTTTCAATTTTTTTTTATGACTGATATAGTAAATGATCTGCAGGGCTCAATAATATAACGAGTTCTGAAAGTTAGGTCACATGGGTAAGTTCGATCACATGGGACAGATTTTATAGTCGGTCGGGCCCGACTATGGAATACCCTACACCTTTGGTGGGGATATTAATGTGGGATATGTATACCTTAATTTAAGTTTTTAATTATGCTAAACCTCCTTCCTCCTAATATTCCTAATATTCACATATCAGAAATGTTCGTTTTATATCCCCTTAGTTTAAAAAATTGATATAAAATTATAAAAAAAGTAATAAAAAGAATTATTAAAATAAAAGTGGGCGGAACACTCCTATATTAAAGATAATATTTCTAATATTTCATAGATTTGATTTTAAGAATTCACGGCTAATTCAACTATGAATATAATAATTTAAATAATTAAAAAAAAAAATGTCAGCGGATCACGCCCATTTTTGGACCACATATTTTAAGTTGAATTCTATCAATATGTTTTAAATTTTTTACTATTAACTATATCTTAAATACTTTTCGAGTTACTAGTTCTTAAAGAGTTATAAAAAAGTGACTTGTATGGGAGGTGGGCGTGTCCGTTGACCGATTTGGCTCATTTCCAAAGCCAGTTCCTACTTTTGGCTAAAACATATTGAAACGAAATTTCAACGCATTCTGAGAAGTATTTCCCAAGTTACTACGTTTTCTGACAGACAGACAGACAGACGGACATACAGACAGACAGACAGACAGACGGACATAGCTAAACGGACTCGGCTAGTGATGCTGATCAAGAATATATATACTTTTCCATACCGGCCTCGCCTCCTAAGGGTCGTTACAATGTCTGCACAAACTTAATATACCATGTACCTCAAGAAAAATATGTAGTAAAATCAAATAAAATAAATACAAATGTTTTTAAAATTTAATGTAATTAGATGTAGTTGTTTTTATATAGAAAATAATTACATATATTTACTATGTTTATGCTCATTTATATATCATAATAAATTTAGAAAATAACAACATCTGCCTTTATTTTTACTACATTATGTATTGATTAAAAAGTAAAAAATATATATTCTCCCAAACCAGTTTTACATAAATATCAGATGATGAAAATGGCTTAATTGTTGTTTATTAGTAATAAATAATAAATACTAATGCGTTCGCAGAAATATCTCTGTATTATTTATATTATTTAAAAACTACAAAATGTAGTTGAACTTTGTAATTATAAAATGGTATTTACAAGAATAAATTTATGTAATTCAAAATTTATTATATATGATATTTTTCCATTGTAATTCGGGAAATATGAAAATTTATTCAGAATAATTAATAGAAATGCAATAACCGTCAAATCTAATGGAAAGTAGTGAAATGTATTGCATTTCAGAATATTCAAATGAAATTAATAAATTATAAATTTAAAATCCAAATATAATCAAAAAGCGTTAAGTGTATTATAATAGTGAAATGTATATTTCAAATCGGATACTGATATTCAGAAATATCAAATGTAAATCAGGAACAATCAATTTAAATCTATATATAAAACTCTTGGTCCGTCTGTCTGTCCGTCTGTGTATCTCTCAGTCTGTCTGTTTGTTTCAGCATCACGTCTAAACCGCTCAACCGATTTCATTGAAATTTTGCACTATGGAGTCCGGAGAGTGTCATAGGCTATATATGGGCGAGATTGTGCAAAGGGTCGTGGCACCTCCCATACAACCTAAACTTTCAAAACGACATAACTCGGCACATTTTTTTTTTTTTTTTTTTTTTTTGGAATATCTACTAAGATCCACAGCACTCAGACAGATTATATCCATTGTACTGTGAAATCTATTCCCTACGATTTGTGGTTAATATCACCACGAGCGCCCATGCCCAAGCCGGGATTCGAACCCGAGACCTTCAGAATGCAAGTCCAGCGCGCTACCTCTGGACTGCTGGACTGCTCGGCACATACACAAGCTAAGAAGATGAAACAAACACAAAAAAATAAAATCAAAAGCAAGAACTAAAGCAATCACACAAAAGCAAAATAAGCACAAAACAAAAGATGGTAACACAAAAACAAATGCAAATACAAATAACAAAAGCAGAACCACAAAAACAAAAGCAGAACCACAAATCAAAATCAAAAACTCAAAATCAAAAGCAAAAACACAAAATCAAAAGCAAAAACACAAAAGCAAAACACAAAAGAAAAAACACAAAAAGAAAAGCTAAAACTCAAAAGAAAAAATGCGAAAGCAAAAACACAAAAGAAAAAAAGCAAAACACAAAAACAAAAGCAAAAAAATAAAAGTAAAAAAAAGCAAAAACACAAAAATAAAAACAAAGATACAAAAGCAAAGACACAGAAACAAAAGACAAAAGCTAAACACAACCAAAAGCAAAAGCAAAACACACAAACACAGAAAAAAGAAAAGCAAAGACACAAAAACAAAAACACAAAAGCAAAGACAAAAAATGAAAAGCAAAACACAAAATTAAAAATAATAATAAAAGCAAAAATAGAAAAACAAAAACTTAGAAGCAAAACACAAAAGCAAAAACTTAAAATCTTTGCAGGAGTCGTGCACGGGTCCAAATTCTCAAAAGCAAAAACATATAAGGGCCATTCCACACCAAATCGACCAGCGGTTGGAACTCACCTTATTCGATTTCAATGAAATTTTGGCAACTGATAAAGGGTATCGAGACATGCACTAAACATTTTTTTTTTTCCGACCACCACTTCCAGAGATACAGTGGCTCAAAGTTGGAAAAAGTGCCAAAAATCACTTTGGTTCTGTTGTTCATATTTAAATATGTCTTGACCTAAAAATGCTAGAAACTTCGTTAATGGCTCGTTTTAAAGCTAATAGAACAAGCTTTTAGAAAAATTAAGTTGTAATTTCCAAATGGTAACACGTGGCCCGTGGTCATTATCCTTGCACTTCAAAATTGTGGTCCTTAAAAAGGACCCTTTTTAAAATTCTGAAAAAAATCCTAAATTTTCGTCAATTTATTGTTAATGTTTATGCAAAATTTCAAGATGGTATTTTGATGGCATCATATTTTAAAAAACGGAGTTTCTAGCATTTCTAGTTCAAGAGATATTTAAATATGAACAAAAGTACAAAAGTGATTTTTGGCACTTTTTTTCCAAATTTGAGCCACTGTATCTCTGGAAGTAGTGGACGGAAAAAATAAAAAAAATTGTTTAGTGCATGTCTCAATACCCTTTATCAGTTGCCAAATGTTCATTAAGATCGAAAAGGTAAAATCTCAAATTTGACTTTTTTTGGTCGATTTGGTGTGGAATGGCCCATAAGCAAAACACAAAAAAACCTTTTCACAAAATTTATTTAAAATTAGGAATATATAGTAGAACCCACCAAACAAAATCGAGTAGACTATCGAAAATAAATATTTTATGCATTACAATTGACTATCTGTGATTTAAATAGAACCATTATTCAATTTTTATTGAACGTTTTTTGAATTTAATTAAATTTTATTATATTATAAAATTATATATATATTATTTTATGAATTATATTTGTTGGCATCTGAATTACAATTCGTGCTTTACAAATTAAATTTGAATTAACTGAATTACAATTGACATAATATTACAAAATATTTTAATTTTTGTTGCAATTATCTTTAAAAAATATCGGAATATTAATAATTTATGGTATATTGTAATTGGTATATTATTATTAGGCTTGACAATTCAAAGACAAATTTTGTTCACAATGTTTTCGAAAACTAGTTGTGAACGGTCTATATTTTTTTCTAAAAGTTGATGATGCGCCTAGAATTTCGATAGAGATTTTCTTTACTTTCTTACGTAGTAGAAACAAATCAGAGTATGCAGTCCAAATAAGCAACCGCAAATTACATAGAACTGATATATGACATGTCAATGGCAAATATATTTTATCGATTTGTTGAGTTTTATATTGCTCCCTCTAATTGACAAATTGGTTTCTTTGGGATTCTCTCACAACCCAATTTCATCGTTGGACTAATTTTTCAATTGAATTTTTAAAAATGCCCAGAGGAATCAAATATCCAATTGATAATCCCGTAAGTTTAGATTTGAGTTATCTTTTTATACACTACACTAAGAGTGAAAGGGTATATTTAGTTTGGTACGCCGTTTGTAACACCCAAAAGGAAGCATCTCCGGTATGGAAAATTTCTTGATCAGCATGATCTCCTGAGTCGATTTAGCGATGTCCGTCCGTCCGTCCGTCTGTCTGTCCGTCTGTACGTCTGTCTGTCTGTCTGTCTGTCTGTCTGTCTGTCTGTCTGTCTGTCTGTCTGTCTGTCTGTCTGTCTGTCTGTCTGTCTGTCCGTCTGTCCGTCTGTCAGTTGAAATCAATACTACTTAAACACTTGAAGAGTTAGATAAATGAAACTTATAATTTAGATTATTTATATACGTACGGTGTATGTGCTAGATCGGTCTATTGTGACCTGTGATCTGACCATTTATATTCAAATACATCATATAAAATTTACATCTACAGATCAATTTTACTGTATACGTGCTTACCTAAACTTTTGTGGTCAAATATATATTGACTTCATGCTCAAATACATGAAAATAATGTTTTCCCTCGAAATGACTTGTGGTTCCCCAAAAAAAAATCGAAATTCGGTACACCTACCCATTTGTAAATATGGGTATCAAATGAATGGACATTCTCAGCGATTGAATGTTTGTAGTTATTTTCAGGATTCGCATACCCTGGTGACCTATATATCACTTTGAATGGTAACCACACATATGTGTAGGGTATTTATAGTCGGCTTAGACCGACTATAATTTTGATAATCCTAACTATCATAATAACACCTACTATAAAATGTCCCTACTTTAAAATTTCACATGTGATCTAACTTTTCCAACTGGTTTTTATTTATTTTTCATTAATAGATTTCATCTATATTTTCAAAACAAATTAAGGTTTTGGTAAAGGAAAAAAATAAGCAGATGATAATTGAAATTATATATTTCTAAAAATAAAACACTGAAATTCTAAACAAAAATTAAGTATTTTAATTTTTCCATACCTCCAAGTGTCTAAGAAGCACAAAGTATTCAAAAATTGTAAAAAATGTGCAATTGTTTTCTGTGTGAGTGTGTGTATGCAATACATGTGTAAGTGTTACAAAAACACATAAGCAACCATTTCAGTCGCAAATTGGTTTCCGTTCTGAATTCACCGTTTTTTGTCTATTTTTTTGTGTTCTTGTTTTTGAGCGCTTGCCAAGTGAAGTGAGTGAAAACAACAGCCATAGAAAAAGGACTCAAAACTCACAGACACACACCAATACATATGTAAGCGAAGAAGCGCAAGGACATAGTCTGCTGTGGCGCGTAACAGCTGAATGTGTGTCTAGGGAAATTTAGTACAAACAAATTCTTATCATGCGCATTTTCAATGTGAAACCAATGTTTATTGTGTTTTTGCAATGCATATAAAATATTTTAATTTTTTCTAAATTTTAGAAAGGAAAGTTTTTTTTTTAAATATTTAAATATATTTGAAAAATAAATATTATTAAATTAATTTCTTTAATTCAAAATAATTGACGATGAAAATACGAGTCGATCGAATTTGAAATAATTTTATTTTCCTACTATACATTTATTTTCATTTTAATTTCAGTTCAAAATTCAGTTATAAAATCATTTAACATTAATATGCATAACCCCATATATAATATTTCTATTTGCATAGAAAAATCTCAACCTCAAACATTACTAATTAATATGCAAATATTTGATTTTTCATTAGTTGCAAAAAGTATAATAAATGCAAAAAAGAAAAACAAATAGTAGCGAACGAATCCTTGCTGCAACATTAGCGGGCAACACATTGCCACGTTTCATTAAGCAATATACGCAAATGTTGCCTGCAGTAAATGGCGAACAAACACACAACGCAGCGATAAGGATATCGTGTATATAATTTATACATATACTTTTATATGTTTGCAAATATTTACATTTTTTGCTGTTATTAATCATGAGCAGCAAGTAAACAATAAGATATGGTAGAGGCAAACCATATCGCACGGTCTAACAAAATGCACAAAAATATGTTAAAACTTTTTATAGTTATGGAGCAACTGCATGGATTTTAATTATTTTTAGATTTATAAATAGCGGATGGTTTTATCAATTTAAGTTATGAGTTTTGCGTGAATATCTTAAATAGTTTTTATGTGACAGTAAAAATTATGAAGGAAATATAAAACTATTTTTAAAATTTCCCTTGACGTACACTTACGAACAAAAAAGAGTTGAGGAAATATAGTTGATGTTGGTGTAATAAAAAGTAAGTATTATGAAAGGTATAATATTTCTAAGCCGATTATAAATACTCTTTATTAATGTCATAATGATATAAACTAGTAATCGCTAAAGATAAACTATGAGACCATTTTGGTCCAAATTGACTTATGTGTTACTTTTTCTAAATAAGGCATTTTTAGCCGTTATATGATTATTTCAAAATCGAATATATATCCCTGAAATAATTCACCTGTAAAAATTTCCAGAGCGATACCTTTAACCGTTTTGAAGATGTATACAAACAAAATTCAATTTGCACCAAATTGGTCGAATAGACGTACCCGGGTTAATGTTAAATAATGTCAAAAGATGTGTAGAAATGTCAATATAAATTTTTATAAATCTGCAATTTATTAACAAAATATATATGGTGATGTAGAGAATATTAATGTAAATGTAAACAAAGTGAAAAGCAATGTAGACAAATCGAAACTCTATAGTCAAGGTACATAAAAAATAAGAAAAAAAAAATAAACAAAAAAAAATAATAAATAAGGGCCCTATTATGATAAGCGAAGCGAATGCTTTTGGCGAAGCGAACGCAATTTGGCGAATGAACTGGCAAATGTACTAATTTTTTTGGTTTTAAAAGTAAGCAACACTTTCAATATTGACAGATCAAATGACGGATTTGCGAGTTGCAAAAAATAGTATCATGTTGCGTGCTTTTAGTACTGCTTTTTTTTTAGAACAAATACTCTTTTATCTTAATATTTATTTTTGTTTTTATTAAAAAACCATTTAATATTATTTATGGTTTAAAAAACATTAACTCGATTCAGAAAAATAATACTTTTTCGGTTTTTTGTTATTTTTTGTCTATAAAAGATCAAAAATTATCCAAATAAACTTCGGAACAATTCAAATTAGTTAAAATTTAAAGTTAAATATGTTTTTAAATGTTAATATTAGAATTATTTTTACATAAAAATAAATACTTTTTATTAAAAAAAGTGTTTTTTTTTTTATTTTGTGCAATACTTCTTTTGTTTTAATTAAAAAAAAACCCTAGAGTTTCAAAACAGCTGCTGTGAATTGACTTATTTAGAAAATTATTAAAAATATTCCAAAAAAACCTTGGGAACAACGCAATCAAAGAAGAGCGCCTTAAACCGAAGCCAATACGGTGTGCAGTAAGCTGGAGCGACGACAAGAAGGAAGACTACAATAAGTGACAGCGATGGTGGTCTGTCCTCCGAAGCATTCATCTGTGGCACAAATAACTTCGCACGATGAACCAAGCTGCATCCTCAGCAGCAGTCGGAGCAGTTCCAGACATTTTTTTATTAGTGTTAAGTTTAAAATCAAAATAAAAAAATGTGAAAAAATTTGTTTTTTTTACGTTTATTAGATATGTTACAAAAAACTCAAAATTATAGACATCCTTTTAGAAAAACTAAAGGATAAGAAAAATTGAAAATCAGAAAAAGCCTAATAAACAAAAGCACAGAAGAAAAAAAATGTAAAATCAAAAGAAGAACTGAAAAACAATAGTTAAAGATACGTTCGCCGATTTGTCACATGAACTGTTGATTCGCTGGACACTTGAAGCGAATGAAAATCGGTTGAGTGTTGCCTGTTTTTTTACGTTCGCTTCTCCAAACCCATTCGCTTCGCCACTCATGATAGGGCCCTAAATGTCAAAAAAGACAGATCAATCAATGTCTACAATAATGTAGACAATGCCTACAGTAATGTAGATAATGTATATAGTAATACAGATAATGTCTAAAGTAATGTAGACAATGTCTACAGTAATGTAGACAATGTCTACAGTAATGTAGACAATGCCTACAGTTATGTACACAATGTCTACAATAATGTAGACAATGTCTAGAGTAATGTAGACAATGTCTACAGTAATGTAGATAATGTCTACAGTAATGTAGATAATGTTTACAGTAATGTAGACAATGTCTGGTAATGAAACTATGTCAAGAGTAATGTAGACAATGTATACATTAATGTAGACAGTGTCTAGGTAATGATAAGATGTCGAGAGTAATGTAGACAATGTCTAAAGTAATGTAGACAATGTCTACAGTTATGAAGACAATGCATAAAGTAATGCTGTAATGCAGACTACAGTAATGTAGACAATGTCTACAGTAATGTAGATAATGTCTTCAGTAATGTAGATAATGTCTACAGTAATGTAGATAATGTCTAGAGAAATATAGATAATGTCTACAGTAGTGTAGACAATGCCTACAGTTATGTACACAATGTCTAAAATAATGTAGACAATGTATACAGTAATATAGATAATGTCTAGAGAAATGTCGACGATGTATACATTAATGTAGACAATGTCTAGGTAATGAAACAATGTCGAGAGTAATGTAGACAATGTCTAAAGTAATGTAGACAATGTCTACAGTAATGAAGAGAATGTATAAAGTAATGTTGACAATGTCTACAGTAATGCAGACAACAGTAATGTAGACAATGTCTACAGTAATGTAGACAACAGTAATGTATACAATGTCTAAAGTAATGTTGATAATGTCTACAGTAATGTTGACAATGTCTACAGTAATGTAGGCGATGTCTTAAGTAATGTAGACTATGTCTACAGTAATGTAGACAATGTCTAATGTAATGTAGACAATGTCAACAGTAATTTAGACAATGTCTACGGTAATGTAGATAATCTCTACAGTAATGTAATAATGTAGATAATGTCTAAAGTAATGTAGATAATATCTTCAGTTATGCAGACTATGTTTACAGCAATTTAGACTAAATCCGCAGTAATGTAGAAAATGATTACAGTAATGTAGAAAATATCTACAGTAATGTAGTAAATATCTACAGTAATGTAGACAATGTATACAGTAATGTAGACAATGTCTGAAGTAATATAGATATTGTTTGTAGTAATATAGAAAATGTCTAAAATAATATAAACAATACTTAAAGTAATGTCGACAATGTTTATTTTAATATAGACAATGTCTAGAGTAGTAAGACAGTGTCTTGATTAATGTAGTAATGAAGAGAATGTCTACAGTAACGTAGACAATTACTGCAGTGATTCAAACAGCCAATAGAAATCATTAAACATTTTTTTTTAATTAATATAAACATATTTTATTTTAGTTCTATCTCTGCAATCTGGCAATTTTGATCAAAGCTTTATATGCAAAATGTAAATGCAAATGTGAGCAATTTCCTAGTATTAACCACTGCAACGAGCACCTTCGTTTTTACACCCTATACACTCTACAGAAAATTACATCATATTGATGAATTCCGTTCTTCAAACCATGAAGAGCCATTCATAATAATAATGACTAACGCCATCAATGTTATGAATGCTATCATAAATATGAAGAACTCTTAGGAACTGTCGAAAAAGTGTTCTTCAATATGATGAACTGTATGTGAAGAATACGTTTTTAATGAACCAAAATATAAAATACAACATATTAGTTCGTCGTATTGAAGAACTCCGTTCATTAAACCAAAACAAAATGTTTTTCAATGAAAATGTTTTTATTCGTTCATTTTTTGCCGTACTTCTCAACCCTCAAGTAGTTCTTGTATGTTATTTCTTATAAAATGCGTGCTCGACATGCATAAATTAGTAAAATGTTTTATAATATATTTATTATAATTACAACTTTTTATTAATTAAAAGTTATATTTATAAAAAAAATATTTTTGAAAAAAAATTTTTTTTTTTTGAAAAAACTGTTTTTTAGAAAAAAAAAATTTTTTCGAACAAATTTTTTTGAAAAAAAAATATTTTTCGAACAAATTTTTTTTAGAAAAAAAAAATTATTTTTTCAAAAACATATTTTTTTTTTGAAAAAAATGTTTTTTCGAAAACAAAATTTTATTTTTCGAACAAATTTTTTTTAGAATTTTTTTTCGAAACATTTTTTTTTCAAAAACATTTTTTTTTCTAAAAAAAAAAAATTTTTGGAAATTTTTTTTTGTCCAAATTTTTTTTTTCGGATAATTTTTTTTTAACTTTTTACTGTGATTTTTTTAAATAACATTTTTACAACAATTTTTTTTCGAATTATTTTATAAAAAATACATTTTTTTGAAAAAATATTATGAACAAATTCATCAGTATGACAATTCAAATTCATTGTATTGAATATTTTGTTCATATATATATTATAAATACATTCATTAATATGTCATTTCATGAACGGTGGTATCAATATGATGAATCTGGTAGTTGGTGAAAAAATTCATAATATTTATGAATAAATTCATTTCTTTTTTCTGTGTATACATTCATTTATTTATACGTTGAACGACTTTTTGGTTGCAACTACTGCGGTTAGCGGCCAACTTTTATTGTGGTTGTTTAACAGAATTTCGCTTGTAGCCAGTTGGCGAGTAGTTTGTACACTGAATGGCAATTTTTGCGCGACCTTCTTTTATATATTTTTTATTATTTTTTTTTTCATATAGTATATTTTAGTAAATTCCCTTATGTTGCTTGCTATCATGTTCGTGTTGCTCCCACGAGGCAGCAATGGCTTCGAGCTGTCCGAGCTGATAAGCCAAAATAATAGCAACAACAATAATAACAACAACAATAAAAATAACTACAACAATAAGAGCTGCCGATTCGTGGTGTCAAAATTCCCGCGGGTTCTTAAACATGATATGTTGAATGTTTTTGCAATTCTACACCGATTCAAGTACTTGGTATTTATTTTAGTTATTTTTATTGCGATAAATTTTTTTTAAATTTTTTTTAAAGCAATAAACTCTTTGCTTTTTAACGAAAATGCAGAAAAAAAGTAATTGCAGATGTAGTATTTTC
This sequence comes from Dryomyza anilis, assembly GCA_951804985.1. Taxonomy (NCBI): domain Eukaryota; kingdom Metazoa; phylum Arthropoda; class Insecta; order Diptera; family Dryomyzidae; genus Dryomyza; species Dryomyza anilis. Next base: position 26,541,003 of record OX638133.1, read on the forward strand.
AAAATTTTTATCACATTTAAATAAATAAAAATTGTAGTAAAAAACAAATCCATATGCAGTATTTTTACAATTTCATGCAAAATATTAGATAATACATTTTCTTTTATTTTTAAATAAATACCGAATGCATTCAAATAAGTAGAAAATAAAGTAAAAATAAATGAAAATTTAGTATTTTTACAATCTTTTAAAAATTAAAAAAAAATACAAAATGTAGTAATAATAATTAAAAATGTATTATTTATTTGAAATGTGTAAGGACGTTTAAATTAATACAAAATGTAATTAATTTCAGTACAAATATATTCAAATTTTATAAATTATACTAAATTAAACTATTGTTAATTTTTTATGAGATGATCTAAATTCTATATGCTTTTAATTAATAAAAAATAGCTTAAACTTTAAAGTTCGATAAATTGTTAAATAATTGCACATGTTTTTGCTCTAAACTTTAAATGTTTATTATGCTCCAAGGAAATGCGAAAAAGAAGGTACTACATTCTACTGAAATTAATAGTGTTTGCACATGTGGCATGGAGTAAACGTGTGAATTGTGCACAAAAAGTAAAACTTTTATTTGAGTTTTTAGTTTTATTCTTTTTTTTAGTATTTTTATTTTATTTTGTTCTTAATGCAAACAAGTGCGATAATTCACTGACGGATCATGTGCCACACGAGGCACATGTGTGCGGGTAGCTGCCATTAACCCATAACCTCCCACGACCATTAGAGACCGACCAAGAGCACAGCTTAATGGAGTTGGATATAATTTTCGTTGGTTTCACAAAACATCGCCGTCATCATCATCATCATCGTCATCTCACCACGCATAGTTGGTGCCATTAAAAACACCAAAGACGATGAGAACCCTTAGCGAGGGACATGAATTTCTTAAGAATTTCATACAACCAAAGAGATGCAGATACAGCTACAAATGTGACATGGCAAAACACGAACAAAGTGACTTCTTGTGCGAGTGTCGAATATCCTGACAAAAAGCAAAAAATACACAGAACATTGACAGCTGTGCCTTTGAGCCGAATCCTTGTCGCAGAGCAGCGTACTGAATATAAGCACTGAAATGTAATACAAAATTGTATTAAAAGCATGAAACATAGTTTCACAGTTCTCAGTTAAAGTAAATTTTATATGTGCGCGCTGAAGGCGGAAGTCAAAATCGCAGAGGCTGCATTTGTGATGCCATCTGTCAGGCACAATTTACAAAATGCCGCTGCATTTAGCAAATAGAAAATAAAATTAGAGTAAGTGATAAAATCGCTTAAGCAGCACTGTTGTACTCTGAGAAACAAAATAAAAGGTATACAAAAATTAAAAAAAAAACTACTTTCTTTAGATTATTTTGTAAATTTTGATATATTTAGAAATTAAGAAATTCCTTAAAATGCCAGAAGAAAAGTCGGAAATATTTATTTGTGCAGAGTTAAGGTTCTTTGAACATAATTTTCTAAAAAGACTTCAATATGAAGTTAATTTTAACTAAAGGTGTACAAATTAAAAAGTATACTTTTGTGAAAAAATGTAGCTTGCTCGACTGTGCAAGCATCAAGCAGAGTAAGTAAGAGTAGTTTGAAGAAATTTCTAGAATTGGGCTACTCGTTGCACATGAGTGTGAAAGAGAGAGAAATATCTAACGAGCTGTACGGAAACTCATCAAGAGAAGATGTTTATAGAAACACGAATGTATGAGCTCTACATCTTAGGTGCTGCAATATATTAGTGACTTAAGAGTGACATATATCGTTAGCAACAATCCACCAACGGTTGGGCAACAAAGCACCAACGCGTCACCAACCAATGGGCTATAAAAGGCATTACAAGAGTGAAAATCACTCTCTCTTTTCCTGACTTCGTGACTGAATAGCTGCATTGTCACCCTGGAAGGTTTTTAACTAAACCGTATCGGGGCACAATTGCCAAGCGTATTACCCTGGGTGGTTTTTAGTTAAACCGTAGCGGGGGACACGTGGACCCAAAGCGCGGTTATGGGCCAAAGACAAAACAAGACAGTTCCTGAAACACATCGTATAGAGTAAGTCTGGTTGCCATCATATTATATTAAGAAGCAATGAATTAAATATAGAATTATATTATTGAATTAACATAACCACTTTGCGTACGTCGTATTTATTTGGTGCTGAGGGTTTCCCTTGAAAATATAAATTTTTGTAATGCACGGACTTCTCGCTAAGCTATCCCAGCTCTGAACCCGGAAACCGGTTCGTTACAGTGTAGACGTTTGTGGAAACTTCTAGAATACCACTATCCACTGAACATGAGCGCAAAATATATGGAGACAACTTTCAAGCAATATAGATTTGCGAGAAGTACGGAAGTTTGTAGAAGCTTCTAGAACTCGACTCGTTAAGTGTAGAAGATTGTGGAAATTTCTTGTGGAATTGTGGAAACTTCTAAATACGCAGCACATATGTATGTAAATATCTAACAAGCAATAAGGAAACTCACCACACTAAAACTTACCACTCTAAAACTCACCACACTAAAACTCACCACACTAAAACTTAACACACTAAAACTCACCACAATAAAATTCACCACATTGAAACTCACCACAATAAAACTCACCACACTAAAACTCACCACTCTAATACTCACCACACTAAAACTTACCACACTAAAACTCACCACACCAAAATTCACCTCACCTAAACTCACCACACTGAAACTCACCACATTAAAACTCACCACACTAAAATAACTACTGTGAAAAACTCTACGGGGAAGAATTCTACGGGGAAGAATTCTACGGGGAAGAATTCTACGGGTAGAATTGTACGGCGAAACATTTTACGGAGAAGCACAGTCTGAGAAAGAATTGTTTTTGAGAAAAGTTGTTTTGGCGGGGAATTATTTTTGTTTTGGTCACTACATTTACAAAACCAATAAAAACCTTCACAGCGCAGCACAGGTTCCTGATATAAATAATAAAAATGTTTTTTCATTACAATTAATATTACAAATTATATTACAAATAATATTCATAAAATTGCTCCATATCCTTGCATTCACAAAAATCTTTGCACGAGTCGTGCACGGGTCCAGCTAGTTTAAAACATTTTACTAATTTATGCATGTCGAGCAAGCATTATATAAGATACTAGCTGGACCCGTACACGACTCGTGCAAAGATTTTGTGAATGCAAGGTTATGGAGCAATTTTATTAATATAAATAACATTTTTATTATTTATATCAGGGACCCGTGGACGAATTTTTTATTGGTTTTATAAATGTAGTAACCAAAGCCAAACTAATTCTCCGCTAAAACAACTTTTTTCATATACAATTCTTTCTCAGACTGTGCTTCCCCGTAGAATTCTTCCCAGTAGAATTCTTCCCCGTATAGTTTTTCCCAGTAGAAGTTTTAGTGTGGTGAGTTTTAGTGAATTTTAGTGTGGTGAGTTTTAGTGAATTTTAGTGTGGTGAGTTTAAGTGTAGCGAATGTTCTTGTTGTGTATTTTAGTGTGCTCAATTTAAGTGTGGTGAATTGTAGTGTGGTCAGTTTAAGTGGGTGAATTTGAGTGTGGTGAATTTGAGTGTGGTGAATTTTAGTGTGGTGAATTTTAGTGTGGTGAATTTTAGTGTAGTGAATTTTGGTAATTTTTAGTATGGTGAGGTTTAGTGTGGTGAATTTTAGTGTGATGTTGATTTTGTTTTTGTTTTCTATCCTTTTTATTTTCTGTTGTTTTTGAGTTATTGCTTCAGTTTTGTGCTTTTACTTTTGTTTTTGTGTTAGATTTTTGCTTTTGTTTTTGTGTTTTTGCTTTTGTATTTTTTTTTTGTATTTGTGTTTTTTAGTTCTTCTTATTAGCTTGTGTATGCTCCGAGTTATGTCGTTTTGAAAGTTTAGGTTGTATGGGAGGTGCCACGCCCCTTAGTCCAATCCCGCCCATGTATAGCCTATGACACCCTCCGGACTGCATAGTATCCTGGAGCAAAATTTCAGTTAAATCGGTTCAGCGGTTTAGTCGTGATGCTGGAACAAACAGACAGACTGACATACAGACCGACAGACTGACAGACGGACCAAGAGTTTTATATATATAGATAACACGGCAAAATGAAGGTAAACAAAATTTTGTTGATAGAAATTTGGTTTAATGAACAGCGTTTTTCAATATGATGAACATATATGTTGTATTTTATATTATGGTTCATTAGTATGATGAAACATGTTCTTGACATACAGTTCATCATATTGAAGAACACTTTTTCGATCTTTTTATGATCGCATTCATAACATTAATGTCGTTAATCATTAATATTACGAAGGAATTCATCAATATGACGTACATTTTTATCTGTGTACGCCGAAAAATCTCAATTTTTCCAGTTTGAATTCCAATAAAATTCCAAATGAAATTGAAATTGAGATTTTTCGATTTGAAATTGACAAATTACAATTATAATATATAAAAATATTTATATCCAATTAAAAATATTTTTTTTTTTGTTTTCCTAATTTTATTTGTTTCAAATTTCAAAATGAACATCTTTAGCAAATTTCTTAAATTAAAATTTCATTTTAATTTGGAATTTTCTTAATGCCAAATAAAAAAATCCCAATTTCATTTCGAATTTTTTCAATATCTAATTGAAATTGTAAATTTAATTTATATATTTCTCAATATCAAATGGAAAATATGTAATACATTTGAAAGTTTTTCAATTTCAAATAAAAAAACTTAATTTTATTTCTCACTTTCATATCAAACATTTCAATTTCATTTTGAATTTTCCCAATTTCAAAAGAGAATCCTTCAATTTCAATTAGAAATGATATAGTTATAAAAAACTTCCTATATATTTACAGAGTTTTGTAATAAAATTGATGAATAAAATATTTAATTTTATCACAAAAACATCGCACATTTCGTGTTTGGCACTGATCCCAAAGCTGTTTAAAATCTATTTAGAATTTTAATATTTCACATAAAAACCGCCTCTCCATTGTTTAAGACACATTCAATTTCTTTGGAAAGTTCAAAATGTTTTTAATCTTATTGCCATTCACTCTCTGTGAATTCTCTGTGTTTTTAGATGATATTACTGAAAATGTTGGCACTAACTATTTGCAGTAGCAGCAACAGCATCCGGCTGCATATTCTAGTGCTGATGACTGAGTACGTGTTTATGGCGCCAAAACTAAAAGTTGGCATTTTAAACCCCCCACTCAACACTATCATTTTAACTACCACTAAAAGCCTGCATGGACTCATACTACAGATGCTGCCAAAATTTTGGAACAACGTTAATGTTTAGTTGGCCATCAGGTCTGTTGAGACTCGACAGTTTTGTCACATCCTCTTATTATCGTAAAGCAACCCATATAAGTAAATCCAACATTGTTCCATTGATGTGACACGTCATCGTCGTTGCACGGTAAGTAGTTCATCAGATCCCTTTACTCCTTTAGAGCTTTCTTTCTTTGGAAAATTCCATTTCTATATTCTATTTTTTATAGTTTTTTTTTATATTTTCACTAGCTACTACTCAACGTGTACAAATTGTATCATACATATTTTATTTAAAAGTGTCTTCACTCACACGTTGCCTATATAAAACATTTATATTTCCCATTTTATTTAGTTTATTTCTGTGAAATATTCTCTCGAAATTCTGGATCAACCACAAGGACAACGTGTCTGCTGTTCGTGCGATGCGCTCATTAGTGTTGAACGTATGAACTTTTTCCATATTTTTGATAGTTTATTTTGTGACTTTTATTTGACAGTTGAAATTTTTTGTTTGTTTGTTTTGTCAGTTGATATTTGTGCAGCAATATGCAACACTTTGAGTTGTATTATTTTCAGAAAATTCTGTTTGTTTAAAATTTCAACATTTTCAACAATTTACCAATAAAATGGTACAATAATAGATTTATGCACATAGACTATCGAAAATGTTGTTTGAAATTAAATATTTGCTTACAAATTTAATACTTTATTATATTCATTTGTATATTTGTAAATGTGATTTAAAACTCATTAATAAATGAAATTATTTGAACAGAGAAAATTGAAAATTCACCTTTTTTTGTATGGCAAAAAAAACTTGTTGGGTTGTCAAAAATAACAATAGAAAATTTTCAAATTATTTAAGATTTATATTTTTTAGAGTATTTCAGCATACACAAAAAAATGTACATCATATTGAAAAATTTCGTGCTTTAAACCATGATTCATTGTATTGATGAACAATTCATAATATTCAATTTGATGAATGACTGAAAAAGAGTTCTTCAATTTGATGAAGTGTATGCACAAAAAAAAATAATCATCATTTTGATGAACTTCGTTCTTCAAACCATGATTCATTGTATCGAAGAATGATTCCTAATATTGATAACTATAAAACATCAATGTTATGAATTCATCCTAATAATATAATAAAGGGTTTTTTAACAGGGACGCTACAAAAGTAGAGCGACAGAGACAGCAAACGACGCCATATTTCTTGCCGCTCTTTTGACATTTCTCTTTAGTAAGGTTTGCCATTTATGATGGAAAACCCCTTGAAAAAAACTTTTATAGCGCTCTTATTGAAAAACCCTTTACATCTGTTTGTTCGTTTGTTCGATTGTTCCTCTTCTCCGTCTAAACGGCTGATACAATTTTCCTGAAATTTTTACCATAGATGCGGAATGATCTGGAAGGAATGAAAGGCTATATATCATAAAACTAAAATCCAAACTAAAGGTAAAACAAAAATAGGAAAGATAAAGAAAAAGAATACAAACTAACCACACTAAAATCACCACACTAAAACTCACTACAATAAAATTCACCTCACTAACATTCAACACACTAAAACTCACCACAATAAAATTCACCTCACTAAAATTCAACACACTAAAACTCACCACACTAAAACTTACTACACAAAAACTCACCACATTAAAACTCACCACTCCAAAATTCACTACACCTAAACTCACCACACCTAAACACACCACACCTAAACTCACCACACTAAAATTCACCACACTAAAACTCACCACATTGAAATTCCCTACAATAAAACTCACCACAATAAAATTCACCACACTAAAAATTCACCACACTAAAACCCACTACATTAAAATTTACCACACCTAAACTTCTACTCTACGAAGAATAATTCTACGGGGAATAATTCTACGGAAAAGAATTCTACCGGGAACGATTCTACCGGGATGAATTTTACGGGAAGAATTCTATCGGAAATAATTCTACGGAAAGTGTTCTATGGAGAAGAATTTTATGGCGAAGATTTCTACTGGGAAGATTTCTACGGCGAAATATTCTACTGGGAAGAATTCTTCGGAGATGCGCAGTCCGAGAAAGAATAGTCTTTGAGAAAAGTTGTTTTGGCGGAGAATTATTATTTGATAGAACCCATAAAAAAGTCCACAGCGAAGCACGGGCCCCTGATATAAATAATTTTTTATTTATATTAATAAAATCGCTTACATTAATTTTATATTAATAATATCTTTGAATTCACAAAATCTTGGCACGAGTCGTTCACGGGTCCAGCAAGTTATCAATATAATGAACGACAGAAAAAGTATTCTTTAATATGATGAACACATTTCATCATAACAACGAATAAATTCATAAAATACAACTTATATGTACATCATATTAAAGAATGATGTTCATCAAACAAATATCAATCAAAATATTTATTTTTCATTTATTATTTGCCAGACTTCGCAGTTGTCAAGTATTTCTTATATGATATTTCATATATAATACTTTCTCGACATGCATAAATTAGTGAAATTTTATAATAAAAAGTTATATATTTAAAATCATCGAAAAAAAAATTAGCATTTTACATTTTTTACTCAGGAACCAATAAGAATACACCTATGAAATTTAAAACAAATATTATGAAGAAAATAAGCAATAAGATATAATTTTAAAGAAAATTTAAAATATATGGGATTTTGAGAAATATATTCGCTAAATCTAGATCATGTGATAATGACATTTAACCATTGGGAACAAAAACCAAATTATACTTCATAATAAAGACAATATTAATAGCTTTCAAATGGCATCTCAGTTGATCTTGTATGTAAATTACTTTTTAAGATAAACAATTAACTTAACCCACCTTTGCAATTCTGCACCTATTTTTTCACTTTTTAAGCCGCCATATTTCGGAAACCTTTTAAGCTAAAGGGCCAAATTTCCTATTATATCTTATTTTAATAAGGTACAACATTTGTTTAGAATTTCAGTTTTTTCTGAGAGGGGTACAGTTCGTTAATTATAAATGTTTTTACCCATATATGAAAAATGCATTTAACAAAAATTTAATTCATTAACTCAGCCGCGGTAGCTCAGTGGTTAGTGCGTTGGACTGCGAGCCGAAAGGTCCCAGGTTCAAGCCTGGACTGGGGCTAACAACATCTTTTCATAGAAACATTTTTCTATACCGCGCTACCTCTCGTCAGTAAATGGCAAACCTACGAGAGTAAAACCATTGCCTATGAAAAAGCTCTCACCCGCCGTTCGGATTCGGCAATAAACTGTAGGTCCCACCACTTTGAGTACAAATATAACACGCACAGCTCAAAATGGTGAGAGAGCTCGGCCGAAGTTCTAAACAGGACTGTAGCGCCAAACTATTATTATTATTAACTCACCACACCAAAATTCACCACAACGAAATTCACCACATTAAAACTCACCACACTAAAACTCACCACAATGAAACTCACCACACTAAAACTCACCACACCAAAACTCACCACACCAAAATTAAATAATAGTTTTGCACTACAGTCCTATAAGAACTTAGGCCGAGCTCTCTCTCCAAAATTCACCACACTACAATTCACCACACTAAAACCCACTACACTTAAATTCAGCTCACTAAGATTTATCACAATAAAACTCACCATACTAAAATTCAGCACACTAAAACACACCACAATAAAATTAACCACACTAAAATTCACCACACTGCACAGATTGATGATATTAAGAATTTCTTCATTTGTGCATCAAATTAAAAATCATTTATTGCACCTACTACCAAAAAAAAATACATCAAATTGTAAAATATTTCACTTTCCAGTAAATTTGTAACATCTGTAAAAAGACAACATTATTTTTGAAATTTTTTTCACATAAAACATTCACTTAAATATGGTATTTTTGAGTTTTGAAAGTATTTCTGTAAAATAGTGTCTAAATAATATATTTTGTAAAATATTGAAAACTATTCAATTTTAGTAGTACGCACCAGTTTTGCAACAAATGGTGTTTGTTACTCATTCAGACACACTGAATATTTATATATTTTATGCATAAAATGTTTGCATATTTTGAGGGTAAATAAAATAAAATTAAATTCAAATTGAAGCATACGTTTCTCATAGTAGAAGCTATTATTTTGTAGTACAAATAAATGCAGTTCAAAGTAAAAATAACTCTATGTTATTTATTTCATTTTCGTTGAAACTTTGAAGTATTTCGAACATAGAAAATGCTGCATAATTTGCAACTCTCTTATATAGTGCTTTTAAAAATGTAGCATATTTCTAGGCATTGTAGCAAATGAAATTGCATAGTTGATGGCAGACTTTATAAGTGGTTTAATTTGAGTGCGCAAATGTTTGCATTTCTATATTGCATTTTAAGAAGTTTTTTAATAAGCTCCAAATTTGAGGATAAGTTTAAAGAATTTCAATGAATTATTCACTACTTATACGGTGGTATTAAAAGCAAAAAAGTGCTGCATATTTCTAGGTGCTTTTTGCAACATCATTAGCAAATAATGATGTCAAAAATATAGCATAATTTTAAATAATAAAAATGCAAATGATATTGCATATGAAAAAGAATTTTTAAATGTTTTAAAATATATTAATAGAATTTTGTATATATATTACATCAGGACAATCAGTACTTTATCCACGTCGGTGTAAAATTGATTTTGGATATGAAATGTGAACGAAATGTTTGATCAGTACGATAATGGTATTGTAGATGGTGTCACGGTTATAAAAAGAGCGAAATTAATTTTGATTTTTAATAAAAGTTTTGAAGTTTTAATAGAAGTGTGATTTTTTCCTTCGTTTTAAAGAAAAATAAAATAATATAGAGATGAAAGTACTCTATATTATTTTACACTCATGTGCAACTCTTAACCACATTCTATAATTTTCCATAAACTTCTACTTGTACGGCGAACCCGTATTGCTCGTAAAATATCTGCATCACTTTTATTCTCATATGCAACGCATTGCCGAATTCTAAAAATTCTACATATATTAACACAGAGTCTAGAATTATTCATATATTTCTACACTCACTCAATATCCCCTAAGATATCCGCATATATCTTAATTTCCGAACTCTAGAAGTTTCCAGAACCTTCTACCCTACACCTAAATGCTAACACACTATCTATCTCTTTTGCACTCAAGTCTTTTATATAAATAATCTTTTATTTGTACCTCGTCCAAATAAAAAATTTTGCATATTTTTAGGCGTTTATTTCTATACTTTTTTTCTACTATTAAACCAATAGTTAAAAATAAGACTGACAGCTTTAATTGCTAGGCGTGTTGCCAACAAATGGTTTTATTGTCGTTGTACTTGTTATCGTGACAAACAACTGCAGCATATACAACAGTAACAGCAACATCGACAGCATTGATTATTCGATTTAATGGGATTTTCTTATTACATTTCCATTTGGCACGGCATACGACGATGGACAGATAAAACAACAGAGTAGTAGCAACAACTGATACAGAGACCTACAAATTACGGATAGAATATCGGTGAACAGAGGGAGGGAGAGAGTGAGTGAACAGTCAGAACAGTAAACGAAATGACAGATAGATAGACAGACAGACATCGCAAGAGAGACACATTTATTTTGTAATTAAATTGTCTACATTGCGCCAGAAACTGTTGAGGTGCCTGCTGTTGGCGGAGGGTAAAGGCAACAAACTGCATGAGTTGCTGGCAGCGAACAACCGACATTAATGACTGTCATTTAAATGACTGCATGGGAGAGAGTGAGAATGGTGAGGGAGACCGGAGAGAAGAACAAGTAGGATGGTAAAAATAATGTATGTTAAAAGAGGAGCTTAAGTAGAAGAATAAAAGAGATTGGATAAGAGAAGGAGAAGAAGAAGGTTCAGTAGAAGAAGGTTGAGAAGAAGAAGGTTGAGTAGAAGAAGTTTTTGTTGGAAAAAATAAGGTTGAGTAGGAATAGGTGAGGAAGTTAAGTATGAGAAGAAGGAGATAGGGTAAGCGAATGAGAGGCTTGAATAGGAGGTAAATGCTAAGTATGAAAAGGAGGTGATTGATGTGAAAAGAATTGGGTTTGGTAAGAGAATGAGTAGGAGAATTTGAATAAACAGATAAGATTGATTTTGAGAAGGAAAGTATGAGGGAAAGTATGAAGGAAAGTATGGAGGAGAAGTTTGATTTTAAATAGGATTGGGTGGAATTGGAGAAGGCGTCTTCTTTTTTTACTTTACCTCTTCCTTGTTCTAAACTTTATCTTTCCCTTTTCAACTCCAAACTTTTTATTATACCCTACACTAAGAGTGAAAGGGTATATTCAGTTTGGTACGCCGTTTGTAACACCCAGAAGAAAGCATCTCCGGTATGGAAAAGTATATATATTCTTGATCAGCATGACCTCCTGAGTCGATTTAGCGATGTCCGTCTGTCCGTCTGTCTGTCCGTCTGTCTGTCTGTCCGTCTGTCTGTCCGTCTGTCTGTTGAAATCCCTAAGACTTTTAAAATTGAAGAGCTAGATAAATGAAACTTATAACTTAGATTACTAATATACCTACGCTGTATGTGCGAAAAAATTGGCAAGATCGGTCCATGGTGATCTATGATCCGACCACTTATGTTCAAATAATAATAATAATAGTTTGGCGCTACAGTCCTGTATAGAACTTCGGCCGAGCTCTCTCACCATTTTTGAGCTGTGTGTGTTAATTTTGTACACAAAGTGGTGGGACCTACAGTTTATTGCCGAATCCGAACGGCGGGTGAGAGCTTTTCATAGGCAATGATTTTACTCTCGTAGGTTTGCCATTTACTGACGAGAGGTAGCGCGGTATAGAAAAATGTTTCTATGAAAAGATGTTGTTAGCCCCAGTCCAGGCTTGAACCGGGGACCTTTCGGCTCGCAGTCCAACGCACTAACCACTGAGCTACCGCGGCTACACATATAAAATGTACATATAAAGATCAATTTTTATGTATACGTGCTTAGGTAAACTTTGTTGGTCAAATATATATTGACATCATGCTCAAATACATGATAATAATGTTTTCCGGCGAAAAGACTTGTGGTTCACAAAAAAAAAAATCGAAATTCGGTACACCTACCCATTTGTAAATATGGGTATCAAATGAATGGAAATTCTTCAGCGATTGAATGTTTGTAGTTATTTTCAGGATTCGTATACCCTGGTGACCTATATATCACTTTGAATGGTAACCACACATATGTGTAGGGTATTTATAGTCGGCTTAGACCGACTATAATTTTGATAATCCTAACTATCATAATTACACCTACTTTAAAATTTCCCATGTGATCTAACCTTCCCAACTGGTTATTCTTCTTCTCAGAATTTTATAACTCAACTTCTTCATTGTCCTTAAATAGAAGACGAAAAAGTTGGAGAGGAGAGTTAGAGTCTTCTTTCTCTACTTTACCTCTTCCATGTTCTACACAACTTTATCTTTCCACTTTTCAACTCCAAACTTTTTGTTATTCTTCTTTTCAGAATTTTCTAACTCAACCTCTTCATTGTCCTTCAATAGAAGAAGAAAAAGTTCGAGAAGAGAGGAGACTTAGAGTCTTCTCTTTCAACTTTACCTCTTCCATGTTCTACACAACTTTGTCTTCTCCTTTTCAACTCCAGTCTTTTTATTATTCTTCTTTTATGAATTTTCTAATTCAACCTCTTCATTGTCCTTCAATAGAAGAAAAGTTGGAGAGGAGATTTACAGTCTTCTTTTTCTACTTTACTTCTTCCATGTTCTTCACAACTTTATCTTTCCCCTTTTCAACTGCAATCTTTTTATTATTCTTCTTTTCAGAAATTTCTAACTCAACCTCTTCATTGTCCTTCAATAGAAGAAGAAAAAGTTGGAGAGGACAGTTAGAGTCTACTTTTTCTGCTTTTAACTCTTCCATGTTCTACACAAAAATTTATCTTTCCCTTTTCAACTCCAATCTTTTTATTGTTCTTTTTTAAAGAATTTTCTAACTCAACATCTTCATTGTCCTTCAATAGATGAAAAAAAAATTGGAGAGGAGAATTAGAATGTTGGAAGAAAAGGAATAATGAGAAGAAAGGATAAAGTTGTATAGCACAAAGAAGAGGTAGAGTAGAGTAAAAAGAAGAAGGTTGATTAAGGTAAGGATGCGGTTAATGAATAATTAAAAGGCAAAAGAAGACGTCGATTTAGAGAAGAGGAAAATTGACCAATAGAAGCATGAGATTGCGTAAGATAAGGGGGAATTTAAAGAAAGAGTAAGTTAGCAGAAAAAGGACAATTTCGAATTGGAGTAGGTTGAGTGACAGATGGAGGAGAAGCTTGAGTAAGAGAATTAAGAGTTTGAGTAGAAGGATGATGTTGAGTATGACCAGAAGTAGGCCGAGTAAGAGAAAGAGGACATTGACTATAAATAGAAAAAACTCTGAGTAGAAAAAGCAGGAAATTAAATATGAAAAGGAGTACATTGAGTATAAGATAGAGGAGAATGTTAAGTAGCAGAACGAGAAACTTAGACAGAATATGGAATTGGATAGAAGAGGAGGAGGTTGATGTTTATATGACAATAAGTATTAAATATAGAAAGTGAATTTGGAGATTGAATAGGAGATGGATGGTGGAATATTGAATAGGAGAGGAATGGTAGAATATTTACAAGAAAAATGAAGGAAGTGCAATATGTGAATGAGGAGGTTGAGAGTAGGTTGAGTATGAAAATGAGGAGCTAGAAAAAGAGAAGGGCAAGATTGGTAAGAGAAGGATGAGAATGAATAGGAGAAGAAGAAGTACGAAAATTATATGGTTGAGGATGCGAGGGACAAGTTTAAGCAAGAGAAAGAATAGGGTAAGAGTAAGAGAAGAAGCAGGTCAATTAAGAGAATGGGAGAAAAAAGAGTAGCAGAAGATGAAAGGAATTGGAAGGAAGAGGAGGAGGTTGATGTTTATATGACAATGAGTATTAAATATAGAAAGTGGATTGGGAGATTGAATAGGAGATGGATGAAAAATAAAGGAATGTGAATGAGGAGGTTGACTAAGAGTAGGTAGAGTATGAAAATGAGAAGCTAGAAAAGGAGAAGGGCAAGCTTGGGTAAGAGAAGGATGAGAATGAATAGGAGAAGAATAAGTTCGAAAATTGTAAGGTTGAGGATGCGAGGGACAAGCTTAAGCAGGAGAAAGAATAGGGTAAGAGTAAGAGAAAAAGGAGGTTGATTAAGAGAAGGGGAGAAAAAAGAGTAGCAGAAGATAAAGGGTGTTTTGTACGAAAAAAGAAAGACATAGTAGGGGAATGAGGAAGTTCAGTAGGAGAAAGAAGAATTTAATTTGTAGAATTAATAGCAGAGGGAGAAAGCTGATAATGGTAGGGATGAGGTTGAGTAAAAAAAAGATTGTTGTTTAACAAAAACATTAGGTTGCATAGTAGAATAATGAGTATAACTGCTGGATAATCGATGAAATTGTTGCTGGTTATTAGTGACTATTGTAAGTAAATGTTGCTGGCTCATGTGTGTTAAGTACGACTAATTACCTCATTATGTGGGTGGTTTGTTAACTGAAATGTGCGGGACACCAATCAACTTGCGTGTGTTAACGGAAAAATTATGTCGAATACTGACAAAATGTTGCTGCTTGTTACCAACTCTGTGATGGCAGCAGTGTTTACGTTGTTGGAGATATTTGAGTGGTCCATTGAAAAGCTATTATACAATACAATAAAGCCGACATAATGTGTCGTTTGTTGTGACTTATGTTGAGCGACATAAATTGATGAAAGCACTGAATGTAAAGATATAAATTACATTTTATTTAAGTATCAAAAACATAATAAATAAATTAAAGCTATTTTGTTATATACGTTTTACTGTTTCACACATAAATCAAAGCAACAATAAATTCTTAAATGAATTTCTCTCAAAACAAAGAAGACTTAACCATAAATTTATTGACGACCTATTGTAGCCAATTCAATTTATGGCTTTATTGCACAAAATTAAGTCAACACGCATGTCGAACGCCTGCACGTATGCAGCAGGAGCAGCAGCAGCAAAGCAATTAATTCAAGCAATTGTTTTAGTCAATTGTTTGTCATCATAATTAGGCCAGGGAATAAACTGTATAAACTGACTGGCTTATTGTATACATTTTCAATAGAGGTTTAAGTTACTATACATGTATATTTTAATTGCCTGGAGATTTGAGACAAAGTGTAGACTTAGTGCAAAATGTTCAATTAAATTGTTAGAATTATACAATAAGTTATACTGTATTTAGTATGGAAAATATTTCAAGAATTATATGAATTTGTGTAGAGTGCAGTGCGTTTGAATATAATAATTGAATCAGCCTAAAAGTAGGTAACAAAAACTTGCAATTTATGCCGCTTCTAGAACTTAAACTACAACGCCTTCTTTATCTGCATTTCTAACTGTTTCTCTATCTTCTACGTCTGCTTCAACTTTCTGTTGTTGGCTGCCAAAAACTTTGTCCTTCGACCTGCTATCGTCGTCATGCACTCGACATGACTTTGACAAACACTCGACGCTACTTTTGAATTTCAAATTTTAATTCAGATTCGAATTTTGAATCAGTCGCAGCCGAAGCCGCATCAGAATCGGAATCAGTGACAGTGTTTGCGGCACAAACTATTTGCATGTAGTGATTGTGTGTGAGACAGAAAGAGAGAGAGAGAGTGAGAGAGAGAGTGCGGCCGGAATCTCAGCGCGGGAAAGACAGAGAGACAACGAGAAAGACAACGCGCGACAGCGTCCGGAAATGTAAACGAGATGCAGTCGCATGACAAGAAATCTGTACTATATCTAACAAAAAAAAAATGTAGTTTTCTTGTGCTTGCAAATGTTGATGCTATTTTGTGCCATCTCGTTGTCAGCTAGTTTTTGCTTTGTCAGTTTCATCAATTTTTTGTGACATTCTCTTCTCAATTCGTTATTCGGCTGTAGTTGATATTTAGCATTATCAGATTTTGGCAGGACATATATACGGCTGTTATTGGCGGAACTGTTGATGTTATTACCATTTGTATGGATGTAACGATTATGCTAAAATAGGGCAGATCTACACAGCAAGAAAATATATGTGTAAATATAGCAAAGAAATTTATCAATACAATTAGAAATTAATATCATCGGCAATACGACATTTAATTGTATTGATTAAATATTTAATTATATTAATTAAAAAATTAATTGAACAAAAGATAAAAGAAATTAATAAGTTTAAATGTTTTTTTGTATGTCATTTTTATTTATTTTATTACATTTCCTTCTATTACTAATTTTTCTGTTCGTCACGAGTAGTGCTATACATACAAAAAGAGAAATAGTAAACATAAATATGAGAGAAGAATATCTAACTCATAAATACGCATGAGATTTGGAATCAATGTGAAATAAGATCGGTATAACAGTACCTGTAATTCTGTGTAGTTAATATAAAACTGTGTGTAACTGTTAAACTGTGTAGCTGTAAAACTGTGTAGTGCATCTAAAACAGTCGGTTAGTGTATATGCTATATATGCATATATTTTAGTATATAGACCAACCGATAAAGGATAAAATTTCTTCGATTTATAAGGCCTTTTTAATATAAGGACTGCGTCGAATACATATCTTCCCATAATGTGCTATTGCAAGATTCAAATTAAAAAATTTGATCATAGTAGTTCTGAATTAAATGGCACAAAATAATTTGTGTCAGTTATAGTCAATACAAAATTTATTTAGCGCGAAAATGGCAAACGAAGTGGAAGTGTGAGAAAATATAATTAAAATTTTTCAAAAACAACCTAGTTGGTCTTTTAAAAAAATTGCCAAGGAGGTAGGGGCTAACCCTAAGACCATTTCTCGCGTTAGCAACCGCTTTAAGGAAGACCTGAGTATTGATCGGAAGAAAGGTTCTGGTAAAAAAAAGGCCCACATGATCGTGAAAAGTCGAGGAAGGTTGTGAATATTTTAAAGAAAGATCCAAGCATATCCGGGAAATTGGCGAGAAAGGAAATTGGCGAGAAAGGCGGACTGCTCAGAATCTTTCGAGCGCAGGACTAAGAAAGAAGCTGGGCTGAAGACGTACAAGGTCCAAAAAGTTCCGGATAGAAATGCCATCAAGAATGAAACCGCAAAACAACGATCTAAAAAGCTGAACCAAGATTTTTTTAAAAAATTCGATTGCTGCATAATGGACGACGAAACTTATGTTTTAGCGGACTTTTCTCAGCTACCTGGGCAGGAATTTTATACAGCCGATTCTCGAGGAAATGTCGCTGAAAAATTCAAATCAAAAATGACAAAATTCCCAAAAAAAATTCCTTGTTTGGCAGGCAATTTGCAGTTGTGGAAAAAGGAGCAGCTCATTCGTGACATCGGGTACAATTAATAGCGAAATATATGTGAAGGAATGCTTGCAAAAGAGATTGCTTCCATTTTTACGCCAACATGAAGTGTCCACATTTTTTTGGCCTGACCTCGCTTCATGTCACTGCAGCAAAACGGCCTTAGAGTGGATCCAACAAAATGCTGTGATTTTGGTGCCTAGACAAGCCAATCCACCAAACTGTCCAGAACTCAGGCCGATTGAGAGTTACTGGGCTTTAGTAAAAAGGGAGATGAAGACAACAAAAAAAGTGGCCAAAGACCTTCAAGACTCTAAAAGAAAGTGGTCTTCAGCAGCTGTGAGGGTGTCGGACACTACCATTACAACATTAATGGAAGGGGTTCCGGAAAAATTAAAACTTTTTATTAAAAAATATTAATTTCTTGTTTTTTATATTTTTTTAAAATCTAAAAATAATTTGCAAAATAAAATATTTTATTCTATAAAAATTCGATTACTAGATTTCTAGATTTTTCATTTTTGTAGCGGACAATTTTATTCGACGCAGTCCTTAACTTTCCATATTGACTATTTGATAATAAGCTGAGTAGACTTTTTTTAATATTATTTCCATTTCGAATTCTATATATCTAAAAAATTGTATTTTTAAAGAAAATTGTAATAATTTCGGAAATACAAGAAATTCATTTAATTTACTTATTTAATTCAACATTCACAGATATTTTACCAAATAGTGTGACCTCAATTTGTGCTACTTAATTATATGCCAAATATGTTCAACTGTATTTCAAAAATCATTTTACAAAAAGTGTTTTTAAATATGCATTGGTTTGTCGTGGTCTTCGTTCTTTTGTTACATCTCAAACTCAAAGAGTCTTTTTTCATATCTCATATTTTTACAATTTCTTGTCATCATCATCATCATCATCTTCTACAACATGCCCATGTTCTTCGAGCACTACTTTTTACCAACCACAATGCACTACCATGTTCTGCTCCCTGCTACCTACCGGATATGAAGAGCCTCATATGCGGTTGTTCTTGTGGTTTTGCATAGCTCCAGGCATGGGGCACCGTCTACTGGGACATGCCAGAGACTACTACATTCCAAAGGGGCAACATGTTGTTGAATGTAAACTGTGTGTGTGTGGCTGCAAAGTGGATATTAAACCAGATAAAAACCTAATATAACCCGAGGCAAGTGTGTTTCCGAAAATAGCAATTAAAGTGCAATATATTGGCAAAAGATTTTTTGCTATACAAATTCGGAGAAAATCTTTAAAAAACGAAACAATTACACTTTGTAGAAAAGAATATTGTTGCATGTAATGGTATCTAATATTAAAATGTTTCTTTATTTAGAAATAGCTTAGAGCAAAAAACTATTTGTAAGATATGTTCAAAACAAAAGAAAAGGGAAAATATTTTTAAGCCTTTTTTCAATGAGATTATGTTTGATGTTGGCAAAACCTTTTGCAGTAGAACTTGAATATTTGAATATCCAAATAGTTTTAATTAAGAATATCATTTTTAAATTGTAGCGTATTAACTTTTTTGAAATGTCATACCATTTAGCAGGGGAAATGTTGCTTTTTCGAGCGTAGTCTAAATTGGAGGTACTCTTTTAACTGCAACATATCAAGACTGATCTCTATTTTCATTTAATTAGATAATTTTCAGATATTTCTCCACGTAATATGAGAATTTTCATCACAATTTAGTATTGCCATTTGAGATTTTGTTAAAAACCCATTCAAAACTTGAACCTTATGCCGTCATTTCAGTTCAGAACGATCAAAAAATGTCCACCTAAAACACTTTTCTAAAAGACAGTTCTTCCGCGTAGAATTTTACCCAGAGAAAATTCTTTCCCAGAAAATTATATCTCAAGAAATATTTAAATAATTCTGGGTTGTTTCAGTGTGGTTAGTTTTGTAGTGGTGAGTTTCGGAGTTCTGAGTTTCGTAGTGGTGATTACGGATCGAAAGGTCCGCGGTTCGATCCCTAGCGACTGCCAACATCTTTTTTATAGACAATATTTGTCTATGCGACGCTACCATTCGGCAGTAAATGGCAAACCAACGAGAGTAAAACATTGCCTATGGAAAGCTCTCACCTGCCGTTCGGATTCGGCAATAAACTGTAGGTCCCATCAATTTGAGTACAAATATAATACGCACAACTCAAATGGTGAGAGAGCTCGGCCGAAGTCCTATACAGGACTGTAGCGCCAAACTTAAGGGTTTTTCAATAAGAGCGGTACAAAAGTTTTTGTCAAGGGTCTTTCAACAGGGACGCTACAAAAGTAGAGTGACAGGGACAGAAAACGACGCCATTATTCTTGCCGCTCTTTCTACATTTCTCTTCAGTAAGGTTTGCGATTTCATGATGGCAACAACGAGTCGAAATTATTAAAATTTTCTACCGAAATTCGAATTCGTATATCTTTTGATAATGAAATGGCTAACCTTACTGAAGAGAAATGTCAAAAGAGCGGCAAGAAATATGGCGTCGTTTGCTGTCCCTGTCACTCTACTTTTGTAGCGTCCCTGTTGAAAAACCCTTTATTATTATTTCGCTGTGGTGATTTTCGGCGTGGTGGGTATCTGTGTGGTGATATTTGGTGTGATAAGTTTCGGTGTGTTAAGTTTCGGTATGGTGAGTTTCGATGTGATGAATTTATGCGTGGTGAGTTTCTGCGTGGTGAGTTTCGGCGTATTGAGTTTCGGCGTGGTGATTTTTCGATGTGGCGTGTTTAGGCGTGGTAAGCTTCGGCATGGTGAGTACCGCAATATATTTATCAGCTAAAATATTTGAATTAATGCTATCTATGAAAAAAATGCATATTACAGTATAGATCGAATTTTCCAAAAAATTTAAAAACTAGTTGAAAATATCCACTTTATAATTTTATGTATACTAAACCACTAAACATATAACAAAACGGTTTTCAGTTTATTGTATTTGTATTAGTTTTTTTTAAGTACTATTAAATGTTTTGGATTCATATTAAACGGTATAATCAATGTCTAAATCGAATACAATATCGCGATTTTATGTCAATATCTTTAAACAAAAAAAAAATCTGGATATTTCCTGAAGTAAGCACACATTTTCGTTATACATATTTTAATGTAAGCTATTGACGAAAAAAAAATGTATTTAAAATTAGTTAAGTTTTGAATTTTTTACAATATTTGAAAGATTTTTCATGAACAAAACTTTAAATTTGGTAATTTTTATTTAAAGAGCATTTAAAGATACAATACAATAATGTTCTGTGTACAAAAATATTTTACTCGAATACTCGAAGTATGCACCAGTACACACTTTAGTTTTGAGTGCATTTTGAAAATGGCAGTCTAAAGTATTAAAGTGAAGTCTCTCCAGCGACTTCACTTAACTGCAGTATTTATTTCATTAGTGTCAATTTGAGTAGTATCAAGACATTTTTAATTTAAAACATTCAATGTTTTAAAGAACAAAATCAAATTGCACAGCATAAGGCTGTTAATTTAAAATATTATATGATTTTCTTATACCTTTTGATTTTTTTTTTATATTTCAATATAAATGAAAATTCCTTAGAGTAAGAATGATAACAAAAATGTTGAGTGCACTAAGGACTGCGTCGAATAAAATTGTACGTTACATATCTTCCCATAATGTGCCATTGCAAGATTCAAATTAAAAATATTTGATCATAGTAGCTCTGAATTAAATGGCAGAAAATAATTTGTCTCAGTTATAGTCAATACAAAATTTATTTAACGCGAAAATGGCAAACGAAGTGGAAGTGCGAGAAAATATAATTAAAATTTTTCAAAAACAACCTAGTTGGTCTTTTAAAATAATTGCCACGGAGGTAGGGGCTAACCTTAAGACCATTTTTCGCGTTATCAACCGCTTTAAGGAAGACCTGAGTATTGATCGGAAGAAAGGTTCTGGTAAAAAAAAGGCCCACATGATCGTGAAAAGTCGAAGAAGGTTGTGAATATTTTAAAGAAAGATCCAAGCATATCCGGAAGGAAATTGGCGAGAAAGGCCGATTGCTCAGAATCTTTCGTGCGCAGGACTAAGAAAGAAGCTGGGCTGAAGACGTACAAGGTCCAAAAAGTTCTGGATAAAAATGCCGTCAAGAATGAAACCGCAAAACAACGAGCTAAAAAGCTGAACCAAGATTTTTTTTAAATTCGATTGCTGCATAATGGACGACGAAACTTATGTTTTAGCGGACTTTTCTCAGCTACCTGGGCAGGAATTTTATACAGCCGATTCTCGAGGAAATGTCGCTGAAAAATTCAAATAAAAAAAAATGACAAAACTCCCAAAGAAATTCCTTGTTTGGCAGGCAATTTGCAGTTGTGGAAAAAGGAGCAGCTCATTCGTGACATCGGGTACAATTAATAGCGAAATATATGTGAAGGAATGCTTGCAAAAGAGATTGCTTCCATTTTTACGCCAACATGAAGTGTCCACATTTTTTTGGCCTGACCTCGCTTCATGTCACTACAGCAAAACGGCCTTAGAGTGGATCCAACAAAATGCAGTGATTTTGGTGTCTAGAGAAGCCAATCCACCAAACTGTCCAAAAATCAGGCCGTTTGAGAGATACTGGGCTTTAGTAAAAAGGGAGATGAAGACAACAAAAAGGTCTTCAGCAGCTGTGAGGGTGTCGGATACTACCATTACAACATTAATGGAAGGGGTTCCGGAAAAATTAAAACTTTTTATTAAAAAATATTAATTTTTGTTTTTTTATATTTTTTTTTAAATCTAAAAATAATTTTCAAAATAAAATATTTTATTCTATAAAAATTCGATTACTTGATTTCTAGATTTTTTCATTTTTGTTGCGGTCAATTTTTTTCGACGCAGTCCTTAAGTACTCGGTGTCATAAGAAGTTCTTTTTAGTATTTGAATTTTAATTGCATATCACAATAGAACTCATCACTGCAGTTCTGTTTAGTTTGTGTTTTGACACTAATTGGTGCTTTGTTTTTGTGCCCAACACATTTATTTGATTGTGAAGCATAGAGTTGACTACAGTAAATGTCTTGAAACAAAGTGAATTTCTTGAAGTGGATTTCAAATGCACTTGTGCAAATGTCTATTGCACATCATTATAGATATCTTCACTATAACTACGTCTTGTGTTTTGCTTTGACACTATTTGTGATTTGTGGTTGTGAGCAACACAGTCATTTGATTTTTAGTATAGAGTTGGCGACAGTAAATGTTTTGAAATAAAATCAATGTCTTAAAGTGTATATATACATACTTGAAGTATATATTTGTTTTTATAGACCCCTTAACATTTTGAACAATTTCGTTGAAATTCAATATATTGCATTAAACTAATGTAGCATGTGAACTATATGTGGGCCATTCCACACCAAATCGACCAAAAAAAGTTAAATTTGAGATTTTACCTTTTCGATCTTAATGAACTTTTGTCAACTGATAAAGGGTATCGAGACATGCACTAAACATTTTTTTTTTATTTTTTCCGACCACTACTTCCAGAGATACAGTGGCTCAAATTTGGAAAAAAGTGCCAAAAATCACTTTTGTACTGTTGTTCATATTTAAATATCTCTTGAACTAGAAATGCTAGAAACTCCGTTAATTACTCGTTTTAAAGCTAATAGAACAAGATTTTAGAAAAATTAAGTTGTAACTTCCAAACGGTAACATGTGGCCCTTATCCTTGCACTTCAAAATTGTGGTCCTTGGACCCTTTTTCAAATTCTGAAAAGAATCCTAAATTTTCGTCAATTTATTGTTAATGTTCATGCAAAATTTCAAGATGGTATTTTGATTGCATCATATTTTAAAAAATAATTTTCTAAATAAAAAAAATTTCTAATAAAAAAAAATTGTTTAGTGCATGTCTCGATACCCTTTATCAGTTGCCAAAATTTCATTGAAATCGAAGAAGGTGAGTTCCAACCGGTGGTCGATTTGGTGTGGAATGGCCCATGTACAATATTGAACGTGAACAATATTTCAAAAATCAGAAAAAAAATTAAAACAAAAAAAAAGTATTAAAATATTAAGCGTAAAAGGTATCCTTCTAATTTTTTGATGCATTATTGAAAAAGTTTAGCGATGGTTTAAAAACAAAATAAAAAATTTTGTGGTGACCACCAAAAACTTAAAACTTTCATTTCTTTGTTACCTAGTCTGCCATGTCTCGGAGGCCTTCGATGCCTCGAATTTTTAACGAATAACTTCGAGCAAAAAGTTCGATATCGTTGCTTTATCGATTCTAATTTTTGTAATTTCTCGTACATTCAAATTCATTTACAAGGTCCAATATATAAACATTTATCGCATCGATATCGTAATATTTTTCGAAGCAATATTGAACATTGTTCATTTTTCTCATCGATATTGTTACGATTTCTAAAAATTTCTCGTAACGAGAAAACTCCGACAAAACGCATCGATATCTACCTACCATGTAGGTTCAATTTGACGCTCGATAGCGGTACGATAAAGTGTCCGATATCGTCTGATTTCTCCTTTTGTTCGCATTGATCTCGTAACGATTTCGAAACGAATGGCATACTGGGTATTAATACAATCAGAGGTTTTAAAAACGAGTTAACCTTTAGAAAATTCAATTTATCGTCTTTCGAATGAGATGGGGCTTTTGGTTTCTGTGCTACAGTCGTTTAACTGAATGCAGAAAGTTAAATTAAAAAAAAAAATTGAATTCATTAAATGATAAAACTATGAGGACATAAAATAAAAATACATGTCAAATCTATTTCGGCATGACTTTAATATGAATTTAAAATATTAAAAACATCGGAGCTCATTAAGTAATTTTTTGACAAGAGCTACCGATTTGACGTGGAATGGCCGACATATTAATTGGAAGGCCTTGTGGAAAAAAAAAAAAACATTTTTTGATATCTAAAAAAATGTGAACTTTTTTTGGCCAATATTTCGAAAATGTGTAGAAAACAATGTTAAAATGAAATGTAATGCGTGAAGATGTTGAAAACTTTCCTTAGCTACATATTACACGAAATAAGAAATGAATGTTTTTTTTTAATTATTCACGACTTTGGTATGATTTTTCGATGGAGTCTAAGATCTTAAACACGACTATATACTCACAGTTATTACTTAAAACAAATATATGAACATTTCTCAGTTCTTCTACATATTTTGGACTTTAACTTTTTACTGATTTGATTTTTGATTGTCTTTCTTTTGTATTGCATTGAAAATACTGCTGTATATATTTAAAAATAAACCGCTTGACATCACAAAAAAGTTTAATCGGAGTATTACGAATTCACATACATGTTTTGGTAAAATATAAAAATAAAAAAAATAAAAATGAAACAAATAAAATCGGAATTTTGTTACTAGTTCCAAAGATAAAACATACCCCAAACACATCTTTTGTAGTTACTGACTTTTTTCTTTGCGGCGAATTAGAACACATTTTCTGTGACCAACAACAACAAGTGTAACTCTTCGTTGAATAAATTATCATCGCAGTACTATGAGGTGCAGCAAAATAGCATGAGAAAAAAACCAACTGCTGCATAATAACGCAATAAACAAGATAAATGCAAACAGCTGCTGGTTGGTTGTCTCTGGCATCTATACGACTCACTGACTATCTATCCAACTGTCACTGTGTCTGTCTGTTCAACTCTCTGCATGTTCAACGTTCGCTCTGTACGTCTGTCCATCTCTCCAACGCTCTGTCAGTTCAAGCATGAGCAGCTGAGCGTCGAGATATCGCGCCCGCATCATGTCATGGCTGCCATACAGCATCCGGCGGGCGCCCTGCCCACTTCAATCTTATAAAGAATGAAACTTATTTTTCATAAACCGTCAGAGTGCTTTACATGTTGCAATTTTTGCAGGATTTATGTGCAACAGAAAAAAGGGCCACAAAAAAAAAAAACAAAAAAAAAAAATGAAAAAAACTAAATCCTTTTAGAGAAACAAGCATCGATGCAGCGCGTGAGACTCACATGAGTTTAGCTACGCCAAAAAGTATGCAATGCAAAACATATTTGTCTTCCTCCACCCCCTTATCAAATACCCGTGTACCACCTCTTGAGGCTTCCAGCAGCCGTTTTATTTTTTCTCAGTATTTTTATTTTTTTAAGAGTTGCAAATATTTTTGCATTTTTTATGCTTTGTTACACCGACGTCTGTCGACTCGAAGCCATGTCTCTGCTATGTATGTGGTTTGGTTTGGCCCTCTGTGTATATGAATATCTCCGTGTTAGTTTTGGCTACCACTACCTCCACAGCTGCACCACCACCTCCACAGGCACCACCGCCAAACACCGCCGCATCTAAACTGAAAGTAGTACAAATAAAATTGCAACCATACCATACCAGGCAGGCAGCCAAAATACTTTATTTGTGCGTTTCAGTTTGAGTTTGCGATTGCGATTGCAAAATTCCATTGTGTACCGCTTAAAATGTGAAATTTTTGACATGCTAAATTGTATTTATTTGTTTGCTGAATTTGGCATATTTATCAAGTTAAATTCGTAGCGAAAACTATGCGAGCTGAAGGCTGCAAATGCAATCAACATAAATTCTTTGATTTTTTCTAAATTGGTTTTATTGCATTTTAGTTTTGAAGTTATGTTTATATTTGTTATGTAGAATAGTATTTTCTTCAATATTTCATTTTGTAATTTAATTACTATCAAATTAAAATTAGTTATTTATATAATACAACTCTTACGAAAACTAACACATTTTAGTTTTTGCATGAACATTTCTATTCAGTTTTTGTAGGAAAATTTAGTTTCTCATATATTTTTGCAAACCACAAACCAAATGTTCATACAAAAGTCTACTTAAAACAATAGAATTCATTAGGATTATACTTAAAGAAAAACTGTACAAAATGATTGTATCCATTGTACCATCGATATTTTTTCAAAATTCCCAAAATCAGAAATTTTAAATGTAGCCTTTATTTATTCTAGTAAAGGGTTTTTTAACAGGGACGCTACAAAAGTAGAGCGACAGGGACAACAAACGACGCCATATTTCTTGCCGCTCTTTTGACATTTCTCTTCAGTAAGGTTTGCCATTTCATGATGGAAAATTATACGAATTTGAATTTCGGAGGTAAATTTTAATAATTTCGACTCGTTGTTGGCTCGTATATCTTTCCATCGTACAATGGCAAACCTTACTGAAGAGAAATGTCAAAAGAGTGGCAAGAAATATGGCGTCTTTTGCTGTCGCTGTCGCTCTACTTTTGTAGCGTCCCTGTTGAAACCCTTGAAAAAAACTTTTGTAGCGCTCTTATTGAAAAACACTTTATTAATAAATTTTTAACTAAGAGATGTAATATATTGTCTTAATTTTTTTTTTTAAGAAGATACATGGCGCTAAAAAAAAATGCATAATACTAATTTGTAACATTTTACTACTACGTAATTAAGTATTTTATTCATATTTTTTATTTATTTTTTGAAATGTTTTCAATCTATTTTGCTTATATCTCGCAAACAATTTTTTTAGATCATAAAAATATATTTTGGTTTTGTAGCACATAGTTTTCTTTATTTAATATCGAAAAAATTATTTCAATTTTATTTTTTTTATGGGATTTCAAAAATAAAAGATGAACAAAATAATAAAATATGAAAAAAAGTGAGCTATATCTCAAAAACTAGAACTAATTAGACAAAACTGTTGCCATATTCGGAAGCAGCACCACAAATGTATCTAAATTTAGTGCAACATTCAATATATTTGACAAAAACAGCAGTGTTCGAAAAATTTCGAAAAAAAAAATAATTTTTGTTAAACATATTTTGGACGTCAAAAACAACGCATTGTGTGAAATCACTATTTTTCAAACGACAAAATGAATTCGAAAAAATTAACGAAGTTCGAAAATTTTCGAAAAGAAAAATTTGAACGAAAAATACAACGAAATGTTCCAAATCACGATTTTCCAAACAAAAAAATGTATTCAACAAAATTAACAATCTTCGAAAATATTCGAAAAAAACTAATTATCGTTAAACAATTTTTTGAACGACTAAAACAATGCAATGTTCTAAATCAGCATTTAAAAAACAATCGATAAAACCAACAATTTTATGTTTTTGTTTTTTTTTTTTTACGACAAAAACAACTCAAGGTTCGAAATCACCATTTTCCAAAAAAAAATGTATTAGACCAACGTATTCGAAACACTATTTTATGAAAGAAAATAATTTTCGTCAAATTTTTTTTTGACGACAACGCAAAATTCGAAAATTTCGAATGTATTTGAAAAAACTAACAAGTATTGAAAATTTTCGAAAAAAAATAATTTGAACGAAAAATACAACGCAATGTTCGAAATCACCATTTTCCAAAAAAATTGTATTCGATAAAATTAACAATGTTCGAAAAATTTGGAACAATAAATAATTTTCGTTAACATTTTTTTGGACGATTTAAACAACGCAAAATTCAAAAATTTAGAATTTAGCGTTGTTTAAGTCGTTCAAATATTTTTAACGAAAATTATTTTGTTCAAAAATTTACGAACCTGCTAATTTTCAAAAAAAAAAATAGATCAAACCAACAATTTTAAGTTTTTTTTACGACAAAAGCAACTCAATGTTCGAAACCACAAATATAACAATGTTCGAAAATTTTCGAAAAAAAAATTGTTAAATCATTTTTTGACGACAATAACAACGCTATGTTCGAAATCAATCTTTTAAAGAAAATGTATTCGAAAAACGCACTAATGTTCGAAATATTTCGAAAAAAAAATAATTAAAACAAATTGTGGATGACAATAACAACGCAATGTTCGAAATCAAAACTTTCCAACAACAAATTTGTATGTTACTTCAATCAATTTCTGCAACAAAAAAAATTCCATATAAGACACAAAAACAACGCATGTACGAAATCACCATTTTCCATACAAAAAAATGTATTCGAAAAAATTAACAAAGTTCGAAAATATTTGAAAAACATTAATTTTCGACATTTTTTGGACGACAAAACAACTCAATGTTCGAAATAAATATTTCCCAACAACATATTCCACAATGTCTGCACTTAGAAAAAGTTCATATAACACGACAAAAACAACGCAATGTTCGAAATCACCATTTTCCAAACAAAAAAATGTATTCAAAACAATTAACAAAATTCGAAAATTATCGAAAAAAATATTTTTTGTAAATAAAAATGTGGACGAAAAATACAACGCAATGTTCGAAATCACCATTATAAAATATAATATATATTCGATAAAACCAACAATTTTTTTATTAATGTTGTTTGACGACAAAAACAACGCTTTGTTCGAAATCACCATTTTCAAAAAAAAAAAATGTATTCGACAAAATCAACAAAGTTCGAAAATATTCGAAAAAAATTAATTTTCGTTAAACTTTTTTTGACTACGAAAATCAACTCAATATTCGAAATCATTATTTTCCGAACTAAAAAAATGTATTCGACAAAATTAACAATTTTCGAAAAAAATGTGTTCAAAAAAATGTTGACTACAATAACAACGCTATATTTCGAAATCAATCATTAAAAAAAAAAAAACAAATGTATTCGACAAAAGCAGCAATGTTCGAAATATTTCCAAATAAAAAATAATTAAAAAATGACAATAACAACGCAATGTTCGAAAACAAAATTTTCCAACAACAAAATTTTATTTTACTGCAATCAATTTCTGCAACAACAAAATGTTTTCAAAACAATTAACAAAATTCGAAAATTTTCGAAAAAAATATTTAAAAAATTATTTTAAAATTAAAAATATGTATTCGACAAAATTTACAATGTTCGAAAAAACTTAATTTTCGTTAAACATTTTTTTGGATGACAACCCCTATTTTTTGAAATAAAAAATTTCTCTCATCAAGAAGATCCTTATATTTTTGGAAAATAATATCGCTCAGTGAAAAACCAAACCAAAATAAAGGTTAATAGTTATATCTGATCACTGTCCAATATACATCATCTACTCCTTATATTGAAAACATTGATTATTTGTTGTACTTTACTAAACTCAGCAATTTAATAAATTTTAGAATTCTAAAAGGTTCCGAAATATGGTGACTTGAAAATTGAAAAAATATAAATAAAAATTTACAAATCTAGTACAGCTGGAAAATAAAATGAGATATCGAGATATCGCTTGAAAGATATTAAAATCACCTTTAATATGACGCATAAACTTAAAAGTCACTAAGACATTATCTAGATTTTGGAAATTAATATCCAAAAAAACCTATATTTTGAAAATGATAAAAAAATATATGTCGTCACTGTCATGCCAAAGGGGCGAATGTGCATTTTTAAAAATGTTGAGAAATCAAACTTTAAAGTTTGAAGTGCTTTAAAAATTAGCAAAAATTATATTTTTTTCAATTTTTTTCTGTTATTTTGGTTTATTTGTCAATTATTATAACGTGTGTAAAATATCTTTAGATTTAGAAAAATTGAAAATCTTGTCGTGCCAAAAGGGCGAATCTTTTCGTTTTTTTGCTATAACTATTTAATGGTACAAGATAAAATAGTGATGTAAAGGCAATAACTGTTTGTTTTCAAAGCACCTATCTATTATAAATATTTTACCAACATTTTTTTTACTGCAAATAACAAATGGCAAATTAATATTTGACAAAATATTTTTAATTAATGATGCAGATCGATAGGTGCTTTGAAAACAAGCAATACAGGCCTTTACACTACTATCTTATCTTATACCAACAAAAAGTTATGGCGAAAAAATGAAAAGTTTAGCCCTTTTGGCATAACAAGATTTTCAATTTTTAAAATTCACCCTTCAGCATACTTGAGGATAAACTACATTAAAAATGTAAAAAAAGCAAATGTCAAAAATTGCGCATTTACCCTTTTGGCATGATAGTGACGATATGTTCTTGCTGATTTTCTTCCATACATTATGGACAAATGTCATTTGGGTATTCATATTGGTTCATAAGTAAAAAATAAAAAGGTGAAATTTTTCCACTAAACTTAAGTCTATATAGTTTTTTAATCTTAAAGATCCGGGACCATATTCTCGTTCTGAGAAATATAAAATCAGAATGAAAATGAAATCAAAATTGTTTTTTAATTTACATATAACATATTTTCTCATTTTTATTTCTCATTAAACGAGAAAAGGGCAACAGTTGTCCAAATTTTGACATACATATCAGCAGTCCAGAGGTAGCGCGCTGGACTTGCATTCTGAAGGTCTCGGGTTCGAATCCCGGCTTGGCCATGGGCGCTCGTGGTGATATTAACCACAAAATTGTAGGGAATAGATTTCTCAGTACAATGGATATAGTCTGTCTGAGTGCTGTGGATCTTAGTAGATATTCCAAAAAAAAAAAAAAAACATTCATTTAAAATTTTATAAATTTCAAATAATTTGTTCGTTGATTTGAAATCAGCTTACGCCAAAATGAATTCTCTCAAAGGTTTTCCATTATTTGAACCCTCATATACAATCAGAATTACGTTACAACTTTCAATTTGTTATTATTTACTGGATTATTAAATCTCACAACATTATTCCTTTCCGACACTATATAAATTCGTATTTGATTCGACAATAACTTTTTGCACAAATCGATTCGAATTCATTTATTACATCGTACTGGTTGTATTGTGTCATTCTATCACTTCCACTAGAATAACTTTTGTCGTCTAATGCTTACTATACAACGTTATTGCAATGCCAAATATTTACAGAGTAGACTTTCAGGTGTTACTCCCCCTGCTCTAGGCACAATCGTCATCATCAGCTGTAGTTTGTAGGTTGGTGTAGGCGTTCGTTTTGTAACAATATATAATATTCGCCCACATTAACACTTACCTGAAATGAGAAAAAGAATAGAAACGAATTTAGTGTGAAATAGATGACAAATAAATGCTTGGGAAATTCCCACGTTTACTGTTCTAAAATAAGCAAAACAAATAACAATATACACTATGTAAATATATAATACTAAAATGATAAAATACATATATACTACATATAAAATACACATAAAATATATCATATAAAAAAAATCAGAAAAAGAAATAAAATAAAATAAAACGAAAAAACATAAATCAAATTTTTGTCGACAAGGTCATGACTATAGGTAAAATATAATAGGGCTATATGTAGGTAATATATATGAACTTAAGTTATTCGTTTTTATTCGCCGAATTTCTATGGAAAAAACACAGATTCATCAGAATAATGTGTGTGTTTTCTATAACACCTACATAGTTCTGTTGTAGTGATTGATGATTCGTGAAATGATATCAAGTGGTATTGATATAAAATCAAATATGTTAATACAAATATCGATATCTTATTGATTGGTAAACCAAAGTCAATTTCTCAAAATAGAATTTAGCTCAAAGTAAAAGCACTAATAATGGAAATATACGATATTCAATGTAAATTAATTTGAAACCATTTTGATAACATTTATTTCAATTAGTTGTTCAATTGAATTATTAAGATTTTTTGAACACAATTTAATAATATTTCTGTCGAATTATATCAATATTGTAAAATTGCGTTTTTTTTTTGACAAAAATATATGAATTGTACCTATAGTATCCAGTCTGCCTATTTCAGAGACCTTCGATTCTTCAAAGTTTTCTCGAATTACTTCCATAAAAAAGTTCGATCTCGTTGTTTAATCGGTGCAAATATTTAAAATGTACCATACATTCAACTACTTTGACAATATATCGGCACTATACTGCCAAAAGGGCGAATGTGTAATTTTTGACATTTTTGTTTTTTCACATTTTTAATGTAGTTTTTCCTCAAGTATACTATGCCAAAATTGTGTGTGGTGTTGTTGTTTATTTATAGTTACAAAAGACAAAACTAAAAGGGCGAAATTAAAAATCTTGTCATGCCAAAAGGGCGAATCGTTTCGTTTTTACGCTATAACTTTTTACTGGTGCAATATAAAACAGTAGTGTTGAGCAATTAAATGTTTGTTTTTAAATCATCTATCGATCGGCATCATTCTTTAAAAATACTTTTCTTGCAAATAACAAAATTTCGAAAAATTATTTTTATATAATGATGCTAATCGATAGGTGTTTTAAAAGTCAACATTTAATTGCTTTACACAACTATTTTATCTTGCGCCAACAAAGAGTTATAGCTACGTATATATAGTACGTCGCACTATGCACCTTACGGTCGCGGGTTCGAATCACCGCAACTGCAACATCAGAAAAGTAATAAATGTTATAAATATTCAATTCAATACATTGAATTTTTATAGTAAAGTGCATTTTTAAACATCGCTTTATTTCTAATGTTTGTACAATGATTACGCTTTTAAATAGTTATTGGATTAAGCTTCGAATACTTTTTAAATTTCTCCTTTTCAATTTAATTTTTTAATTCTTGAATGCATTGCATTTTCCTCTGTAATTTAACATTTTGTGTTTGCACAATGACTATATACATTTAAATTTCATAGCTCATAAATTTTCAATGCATTTCATTTTCTAAACATTCTTTAGAGCTAAAACCACCAGCTGTATATTGCAGGTAAATGGTCTGTATTTCAAATGAACTCTAAGTCGTCAAACAATGAAGCTTCTACATAAAATGAACTCATTCTATATCTAGCTTTCTGTAAATTAACTACAAAATATAGAGTAGAAACTGCCACACAAAAAGCAGAAAATTTAAAATTTATTTCATCTTTATTTATTTTATATAACTCTTTTGAAGAAACTACTCTTTGTGCCGTATGTTAGTGATAATTAGAAACACAAGTTTGTAATTTTGAATTTGAATTGTAATAAAAAAAGTATGTTTACTGTACTATATTTTCGGGGCTCTGTGTTTAAGGTGCCACAACTCTACTCATTTTTTTTTTTTAAATTGAACAAGGTATCATAATGAACATTTTCCGAAAAGAACAGAAATAAAGATTATTATTCCGAAAAAAAAGCGTTGATAATTATGAAAGATATTAATACCATGAAGTATGGATACGTTATTCACAATGTAGAGCATGTTAAGTGGGATGAATGTGAAAAGGTTCAGGTTATTATCCAGCATCATTTATGTTCCACATACTCACACGCATACATAGATAAAAGTGCTCATAACTCTATGAATGCGGCAAAATACCGCCTCACATACGGTATGCTGTGAGGCACCGACACAAACACAGATACGCTGGCGCTGGCGGTTATTTCATTACGTTAAGTTAAGCCGCTGATCTCATCAACTGTGGTGTGCTCCTGCACTGCGCTGTGCGAAAACAGTTTTTAACTAAACGAGGTTGCAACCCAAAGGATTTGCGCAATAGCAGCAACCATATCAACAACAACAACAACATAAAAAACTACAAATACAACAAAATATACACGCAGTACACTCGTAGGATTTCAAAATTATTACATTAGTATTAGTGGTTTGTATGTGTTGGTGTTTCCGACTATGTCGTCTCGCTATGAATGAGTTAAAATATAAATTAATGTTACGCACACACACACTCACTCATACAACTATACAAAACACATACATGTGAATTTTGGTCTGCTTGTATTTTAATATTTTATACATGTCTGCGTAGATTATTACTTTGGGGAACACAAACCAAAGACTGTTGCTGCCGCTGCTGCTGCTACAACATCGCTCTCGAAAATAATTACAACAACGCCAAACAGATACGAAGGCGTTTAGTATACTGAGAGAAAAATGTCCCATAAGTTGCAGAGTGCAACAAAAAATATTAATGCGATCTTACTGTGATTTTTTTCACTAAAAATTTAAATTTTTTCTCAAAATTTGTATTTGCACTTAAAACTCAAACTATCACTCAACATGTTCACTCGAAATTCAAATTCTCACTCAAAATTCAAATTTTCACTCAAAATTCAAATTTTCACTTAAAATTCAAATTTTCAGTCAAAATCCAAATTTTCAATAAAAATTTAAATTTTTACTCAAAATTCAAACTTTCACTAAAAATTAAAATTTTCACTCGAAATTCAAATATTCACTCAAAATTCAATTGTTCGCTCAAAATTAAAATTTTCACTCAAAATTCAAATATTCACTCAAAATTCAAATATTGTCATTCAAAAATTCATATTTTCACTCAAAATTCAAATTCTCACTCATATTCAAATTTTCACTGAAAATTCTAATTTTCATTCAAAATTCTACTTTTCATTCAAAATTCTAATTTCCACTCAAAATTCAAATGTTAATTCAAATATTCACTAAAAATTCAAATCAGAATTCAAATTTTCACTCGAAATTCAAATTTTCACTCAAAGTTCAAATTTTCACTCAATATTCAAATTTTCAATCAAAATTTGCAACATCAATCAGAATTCCAAATTTTCATTCACTGTTCGAATTTACCCTTAAAATTCCAAATTTTCACTTAAAATTCAAATTTTCACTCAAAATTCAAATTTTCACTCAAAATTCAAATTTTTACTCAAAATTCAAATTTTCACTCAAAATTCAAATTTTCACTCAAAGTTCGAATTTTCACTCAAAATTCGAATTTTCACTCAAAATTCAAATTTTCACTCAAAATTCAAATTTTCACCCAAAATTAAAATTTTCACCCAAAATTCAAATTTTCAATCAAAATTTGCAACTTCAATCAGAATTCCAAATTTTCATTCACTGTTCGAATTTACCCTTAAAATTCCAAATTTTCACTTAAAATTCCAAATTTTCACTTAATATTCAAATTTTTACTCAAAATTCAAATTTTCACTCAAAATTCAAATTTTCAATCAAAATTAAAATTTTTACTCAAAATTCAAATTTTTACTCAAAATTCAAATTTTTACTCAAAATTAAAATTTTCACTCAAAATTCAAATTTTTACTCAAAATTCAAATTTTCACTCAAAATTCAAATTTTCACTCAAAATTCAAATTTTCACTAAAAATTTCCGTTTTCACTCAAAATTCAAATTTTCACTCAAATTCAAATATTCACTCAAAATTAAAATATTCACGAAGGCGTTTAGTACACTGAGAGAAAAATGTCCCATAAGTTACATAGTACAACAAAAAATATTATGCGCGATCTTACTATGATTTTCCAATCAAGACCCCATAAGCAGTTTTTTCAGATTGTCTCAAGTTTTTGAATTATTACGTAAAACAAATATATGACATTTCCCGTGTTTTTCTACATATTTTGAACTTGAATATTTTACAGTTTTGAGTTTTCAATCTGACTTCTTTTGCATTTTATCGAGAATACTTCAACTGATTGCAATAATTTTAAGGTGTACCTATTATTCATTGTAAAACATTTATAATTTTCATAATTAAAATTGTTCTATAACTGTGATAATCAAATTTGTTTTATAGTTTTATGTTTCTTCATACTTTGTTTTTTATAAATCACTCTTTCAGTCCTGCGATTAAAGTCAGTGTTTAATAATTCAAAAAATTTATGTCACTAGAATTTCTGACATTTTTTTTTGATGAATTCGTATTCCTATCCATAACCGAAATCATATTACCACAATCAGAAAAAAACAGACATTATTGATATTGATTTTAAAAAAGTATGAAAATAAGCTTTACTTTTATTTCAGAGAATTAAATTATTCCAGAAAAAAAAAAATCAACACATCTTTAAATTAGTTTAGCAATTTTCAAATATAAACGAAAGTTTGACACGGAATTTCAACATTTTATATTGGCTTGGAATTGGCTTGGCTATTGTCTGGCCAAATTTATTATGCCCATACCATATATTTATACCATACTAGCAACACTCTCTTCTGGGTATTTCAAATGTTTGTAAAAATATAATCTAAATTTTAACTTTTAGTGTATGTTATAAAAACTATTGAAATAAAATTCTTTTTTTTTTTGTTCATTATTTTTTTCTGAGTGTGCCTTACATAGTATAAAAACCAACAAAAACTGACACACAAACAAATAAATCAACCCATAGTTGCAAAACATCCTATTACGCTAGACTTAATATTTATGGCTTTAATTCAAGTATGTTTTACTTGAATTTTTTGTTTGGACATTATGTAGCAAAACTTCGTATAGTAGCTACATATTAAAATGTACATTGTACCTTTTTTCATTATAACATGTTATAGACTTTTTTTTTAAATGATAACAACATAAAGTTTTTAATGTCTAGAAAGTTTTAAAGTATTTCATTTTT
Organism: Dryomyza anilis; assembly: GCA_951804985.1. Classification (NCBI taxonomy): domain Eukaryota; kingdom Metazoa; phylum Arthropoda; class Insecta; order Diptera; family Dryomyzidae; genus Dryomyza; species Dryomyza anilis. Next base: position 26,577,853 of record OX638133.1, read on the forward strand.
GTCACAACTTATGTTAATTAATCTATAATTTGAATTGAACATAACACAAAATTTTTTTACAAATTACCATTTTTAAGATAGGAAATATTTAAAGCATTTAATTAAATTCGTATTTATAATCTTGGACATAAAATTGTGAATAAAAAATGTCTCAATTTAATCATTTATTAATAAAGTTTATACGATTTGTTCCTGAATACTGCTTTCTTTAAATATCCAATGTGTTTTAATATTTTGTATTTATTTGAATTATATAGATAAATATATTGAATTTTAAAAAACAAAATTTTTGAAAAAATAAATATTTTTAATTTTAATTTATATTATTTGAAAAAATAATATTTTTATTTTCACTCAAAATTTAAATTTTCTCTCAAAATTTTTATTTACACTAAAAATTTAAACTTTTACTCAAAATTAAAATGTTCACTCGAAATTCAAATTTTCACTTTAAATTCAAATTCTCACTCATATTAATATTTTCACTCAAAATGTTTATTTAAATGTTCACTCAAAATTCAAATGTTTATTCAATGTTCACTCAAAACTCAAATTTTCACTCAAAATTAAAATTTTCACTCAAAATTCAAATTTTCACTCAAAATTCCAAACTTCAATTTTACCTTAAATTCCAAATTTTCCTTCAAAATTCAAATTTTCACTCAAAATTCAAATTTAAACTCAAAATTCAAATTTTTACTCAAAATTCAAATTTTTACTCAAAATTCAAATTTTTACTCAAAATTCAAATTTTCACTCAAAATTCAAATTTTTACTCAAAATTCAAATTTTTACTCATAATTCAAATTTTTACTCAAATTTCAAATTATTACTCAAAATTCAAATTTTCACTCAAAATTCAAATTTTCATCAATTTTCGCTCAAAATTAAAATTTTCACTCGAAATTCAAATTTTCACTCAAAATTCAAATTTTCACTCAAAATTTTAATTCACACTTAAATTCATATTTTCACTTTAAATTCAAATTCTCACTCATATTAATAGTTTTAACTTAAAATTCTTCTTTTCACTCAAAACGTTTATTCAAATGTTCACTCAAAATTCAAATTTTCACTCAAAATTCAAATTTTCAATCAAAATTCCAAACTTCAATTTTTCCTTAAAATTCCAAATTTTCCTTCAAATTTCAAATTTTCCTTCAAATTTCAAATTTTCACTCAAAATTCAAATTTTTACTCAAAATTCAAACTTTTACTCAAAATTCAAATTTTCACTCAAAATTCAAATTTTCACTCAAAATTCAAATTTTCACTCAAAATTCAAATTTTCACTCAAAATTCCAAACTTCCATTTTTCCTTAAAATTCTAAAATTTCCTTCAAAATTCAAATTTTCACACAAAATTCAAATTTTCACTCAAAATTCAAATTTTTACTCAAAATTCAAATTTTTACTCATAATTCAAATTTTTACTCAAATTTCAAATTATTACTCAAAATTCAAATTTTCACTCAAAATTCAAATTTTCATCAATTTTCGCTCAAAATTAAAATTTTCACTCGAAATTCAAATTTTCACTCAAAATTCAAATTTTCACTCAAAATTTTAATTCACACTTAAATTCATATTTTCACTTTAAATTCAAATTCTCACTCATATTAATAGTTTTAACTTAAAATTCTACTTTTCACTCAAAACGTTTATTCAAATGTTCACTCAAAATTCAAATTTTCACTCAAAATTCAAATTTTCAATCAAAATTCCAAACTACAATTTTTCCTTAAAATTCCAAATTTTCCTTAAAATTCCAAATTTTCCTTCAAATTTCAAATTTTCCTTCAAATTTCAAATTTTCACTCAAAATTCAAATTTTTACTCAAAATTCAAATTTTTACTCAAAATTCAAATTTTCACTCAAAATCAAATTTTCATCAATTTTCGCTCCAAATTCAAATTTTCACTCGAAATTCAAATTTTCACTCAAAATTCAATTTTTCACTCAAAATTTTAATTCTCACTTAAATTCATATTTTCACTTTAAATTTAAATTCTCACTCATATTAATAGTTTTAACTCAAAATTCTACTTTTCACTCAAAACGTTTATTCAAATGTTCACTCAAAATTCAAATTTTCAATCAAAATTCCAAACTTCAATTTTTCCTTAAAATTCCAAATTTTCACTCAAAATTCAAATTTTCACTCAAAATTCAAATTTTTACTCAAAATTCAAATTTTTACTCAAAATTCAAATTTTTACTCAAAATTCAAATTTTCACTCAAAATTCAAATTTTCACTCAAAATTCAAATTTTCATCAATTTTCGCTCAAAATTCAAATTTTCACTGGAAATTCAAATTTTCACTCAAAATTCAAATTTTCACTCAAAATTTTCATTCTCACTTAAATTCATATTTTCACTTTAAATTCAAATTCTCACTCATATTAATAGTTTTAACTAAAAATTCTACTTTTCACTCAAAACGTTTATTCAAAAGTTCACTCAAAATTCAAATTTTCACTCAAAATTCAAATTTTCAATCAAAATTCCAAACTTCAATCAGAATTTCCAATTTTCATTTCATATTTCAATTTTTCCTTAAAATTCCAAATTTTCCTTCAAAATTCAAATTTTCACTCAAAATTCAAATTTTCACTCAAAATTCATATTTTCTCTCAAAATTCATATTTTCTCTCAAAATTCAAATTTTCACTCAAAATTCAAATTTTCAATAAAAATGTCCGTTTTCACCCAAAATTCAAATTTTCACTCAAAATTCAAATTTTCACTCAAAATTCAAATTTTCACTCAAAATTCAAATTTTCATCAATATACAAATTTTTACTCAAAATTAAAATGTTCGCTCAAAATTCAAATTTTCACTCAAAATTCAAATTTTCACTCAAAATTCCAAGTTTTTACACAAAATTCCATACTTCATTCAGAATTCCAAATTTAATTGACTTTTTACAATTTTCACTAATAATTCCAAATTTATAATTTCACACAATATTCAAATTTTCAATACTAATTCTTATTTTATCTCCAAATTACAATTTTCATTAAAAAATGCAATTTTTATTACCATTTTTAATTTTGACTGGAAATTTCAATATTCACACACAATAACATTTATATTGAAAATGGTTATATTCACACAAAATTGCAATTATTATCAAAAATAAAATGTTCTTGTTCAAATTTTCACTTAAAATTCTATTTTGTCACTCTATATTCTATTTTCAGTAAATTTTGTAAGCAGAGTATTCAGTGTGTCATATCGTGTCTCAAAATACATCTAATACTAAATATTAAATTGTAAACCCATTAAAACTATTTAAATGTTTACTACTTTTGCGAACAGGCAAACTAGCGGCTTTGAAGTTCAAACAATATTTTTGAAAAAAAAAATGTTTGGCTTTTAATACATTTTATTCTAATTATTCTGAGCACAAGCATACACAGTAAATAGAAAACCGTGTGTATGTTTAAAAAACTATTTTCATTTAATTCGCCTCAAAACTAATTTAGAAATTTTTGTGAGGGCGTCGTCTATGAGGTGGTCGGAGGTTTCTGTAACTGCATTGTGCAGCGCGATGCTATGCATTCCAAAACTTTGCAACGAAATAGTTTTATCTCGAAACTTTGTTCATTTAAAACACATTTTCACATTGTTAAACAGTCGATGAGGCTGTCGATGTTACGATGATGCTGCACTTGACAGCAAAGTTTTCAATTCGGTTATACTTTTGTTTTACAAAATAATATTCTCTAAATTTTGTACTGAATTTCGACAATGTTTTTAATTGAATTGTATTAATTAATGGAGTTTAATTGATAGTTATTATTCCAAGTAGTTTAAATAATTGAAATAGATTGCTTTATTACAAAAATTGACTGCCTCCGACACCTAAACCTAATGCTGTCATTCCTTTTGGGTTCAAAGTTAAATCTTTATTATGGTGATTTGAAAATTTTGAAATTTTATTGAAAATGTACCAAAATGATAAAATTTCAAAATAAAATTTATTTTTAAAAACTATTTTTTTTTTTTAAATTAGATGCTCCGTAAATATATATCGAACTACATAAACTTAAAATTACCATTAAATACAATTCAAAAATTTCTTTATTCAGTTTAAGCTGGAATTAGAGTGGAGGAGTCTGACGTACAGATTTTGCTTTGCTATTTAATTTGTAGCTACGTATTTGTTTTATCTATGTATTTTTTATATTTAGATGTAGTTGTATAAAATAAATATGTGCACAAAGTGTTTCCTAAGCCGCTTAGTATTAATCGCAGTTGTTGCTATTACAGTTGTCGTGTCGATTAGGAGAGTAAACTGTGTTTAAATACTAGTTGGAATAGACACACGCCAGAGTGTATTTTCTTTATTTAATTTAATGAATTTTAGTGTACAAACTTTTTGTAATTTAAAAAAATAAAAATAATATAACATCGTTGTTGAGGTTAATGAAACAAAAACATTTTATTTCAAAATGTATTTTTAAAGTTTGTCGATTTATAATGCAAAAAGTATTGCTTGAATTTTAAAATATAAAATTAAATTTGTATTCTTATTTAACTATCTTTTCACTCATACTAAACTTACTACAAACTGATCAGATTTATTTGCGTATATCGCCTTTTTCGTAAACCGCTAGTTAGCAAATGTATTTTATTTCAAAGTGCATTTTCCAAGTTTGTGAATTTATTTTATCGAAAGTACTTAATATATTTCAAAATATTAAATGTTGTTACAATACCCATGAAATTAGGTATTAAATAACTTTAAAATTACTACTTATCGCCAAGATAAATTTTCATTTATCGCCCTTTTCGTAAAGCGCTAATTATCAAATACATTTTATTTCAAAGCACAATTTCCAAGTTTGTGAATTTATTTTATCGAAAGTACTAAATATATTTCAAAATATTGAATGTTGTTACAATACCCATGAAATTAGGTATTAAATAACTTTAAAATTACTACTTATCGCCCAGATAAATTTTCACTTATCGCCCTTTTCGTAAAGCGCTAATTACCAAATACATTTTATTTCAAAGCACAATTTCCAAGTTTGTGAATTTATTTTATAGAAATTACTCAATGTAGTTTAAAATATGAAATGTGCTTATAATACTCATGAAATAAGCTTTCAACTAATAATGAAAATAAAAATTATAATTTAATGTATCACGATTTTCAAAAAGTTTCATTTCAAATTACCAAATGCCAAACACGTTTTTATATTAAGTTCATGTATTTTAAATTTCACAAAAATTTGTATGTTTTTAAAAATTTTAAATGTTTTAAATTAAAAAAAAAAGTTAATTTAAAAATCATAAAATTAACTTTATCTCACACTCAATTTTTAAAAATTACTTGGAAATATTTTTATAAATCGTAAGGCTTTGATAACATTTCATTTCAAAACGAATTTGTATGTTTGCAGATTTTTATTATAGAATATGTTTTATGTATTTTAAAATAAGAAATGTTGTTCGAATAGTCATGAAATAAGTGACACTAAAACTAAAAATACCCATGGACTCGAGCCAAATTTTGTGAATGCAAGGATATGGAGTAATTTTATTAATATAAAGAACATGTTTATTATTTATATCCTCTCCGTAAAATTCTTCCTTGTAGAACGCTTTCCCGTATATTTCTTCCCGGTAGAATTCTTTCCCGGTAGAATTCTTTCCCGTTGAATTCTTCCTCGTAGAGTTTTTCCCAGTAGAAGTTTTAGTGTGGTGAATTTTGGTGTAGTGAAATTTGGTGTGGTGAATTTTAGTGTGGTGAGTTTTAGTGTGGTGAATTTTAGTGTGGTGAATTTTAGTGTGGTGAATTTTGGTGTGGTTATTTTCGTTGTGGTGAATTTTTGTTTGGTGAATTCCGGTATGGTGAGTTTAAAAAAATTGGTGTGGTTGATACCCTGGTGTGAAATATCTTGAGATCACTATAATAACTGTTGACATACATTGATTTTGTGTATTTTTATTGAGAGCAATATTTCATAAATATAAAATTATGAAAAAAAGTGCTCATGAAATTATCTTTAAATTGTCACTAATTTTAGACACATATATAATAAATATTTTAATATATCACATTTTTCCGATAGATATCATTACCAATTGCTTTTTATTTCAAAAAGTTTTTCCTAGTTTGTGGTTTTTTTTTATAAATTTTTTTTTGATGAATTTTAAAATATAAAATATTATGAAAATCTTGATGAAATTTGATTATAATTTATTCTTAAATCATAATGAACGACTATAAATACTTTAAAATAACGCCTATTCCGTAATGTGATCATTACCAAATACTTTAAAATTTTAAACGCATTTTCTAAGTTTGTGGTTTTTTATTGTAAAACGTAATTGAGATATTTTTAAAAATTAAATGAGATTCTAATACTAATAAAATTGGATTTTGAACCACACTAAAATACTAACAGTCGATCTAAAATATTTGAAAATATCACGATTTTCGGTAAGAGAGCACTTAAAAATATATATTTTTTATATTTCATTTTCTAAGAACGAACATTTTTATTAAGAAAACTATAGCAAGCATTTTAAATTATAGAATATTTTTAGAAAGGTCATGAAATTAACTTGCAGATGTCAATAAAACAAAAAATTAATTTTAAAAATATTTCATTACATCACGTTTTGCCAAAAGATGTCATTACCAATACAATTTATTTAAAACTAATTTTCATAGTTTGTAGATTTATTTTACGGAAAGTACTGATTGGAATTTCAAATGGAAAGCATCATTATAAAGCCTATGAATTGGGCTTTTAATAGCACTTACATAAATGACTTCAGTGTGAAATATATTCATATAAAATACGTTTTTCGCAAAACAAAAAATTAAATTTTAAAATATTTATTTTATTTAAAAAAAAGACTATATCGACGCGTCTTACGAAGATTAGCACATTTAGAAATTTTCAGTGTTCCTTTTCTTATACAAAATCTAAAAGTGTTACTTTTTGCAAGAACTATCAATATAATTTTAATTTATTTTATGTATTGCACTTAAATTTTCCACATTTATTATCATAAAATTTAAACTGATGTTGCTTTTTATATATTTTATTTTTTGTTTAAGATAAAATCTTAATTATAACCACAAGTGCTTCATTCAACGCGCGACGTCCTTTTGCGTCCTTCTGTGCACATCACAGAGCACACTGCGGATGTCCTGCTGACCGATGAAGCACTTCGTTCATGAGTGAACGAAGAGATAACTTCATTCGCCGCAGCATGTCGCACAATTAGCACATGACTCTCAGCCAACAACAACAACAACAATGAGCCTCAAAAACAACAGCAACTAAAATGTTGTTGGCTGCTTCCACTGTACGAACATCCTGTAATGCTGCTGCTGCTGCTGCTGCTCTTCATTATGTAAATATGATTTTCTATGTTTTTAGTTCTACCTCGTTTGTCCCTCTATGGTCATGTCATTTCTACAGTACTGTCTCGTAGTCTGGCAACGCAATCTTTCAGCGACCGACTGACAGACAGACACACAGAAACATAGACATTAGAGCGTCATAGCGTTAGAGCGACACAGCGCATCCTGTCGTGTGCATAGGATGTTTAACGAGCCGTACGGCAACCGATATTACACCATTTTCTATAATAACAAAGATCACTGTAGTCAGGTTGTGGACCCTAAGTACATTCCAAGTAGGTAATCAATGGAACGATGAATCAATTACCCAATTGGCAGGCGAAAGTAATTAGAATGGAAGATAATAATGGAAGATAATAAAAATTTGAATTGAAGATAATAAAAAAAGATAAACTTTTACTTTCGCAAATACATCATTCGATCGTTTTTTTAATGTATTCTTTTTGCTATTGTTAAAATTTAACTTCTCGACTTTCTACTGCAATTCATATCTTATCTCAGCTGAAGTCAATATTTTGCTTTTTATTGGTTTGTTACCAAGATTGAAGTTTTTGTTTTAGCTAAACCATTTAAATAATTTATATAACACAACATTTTTAATAAAATTACAACAAAAATATCCAAAATTACGTTTCCCATTTTACCCAAGAAAGTGTTTCCCATTTTACCCCAATATCGCAATTTGATCAAAACTTATGAGCAATGTTAAATTAATTGCAAAACCCGTTTGTATTTCAAAAGATGTACAACATCCGATCATTTTAAACATACCTAATAAACATTTTGAGTTATACAAAAAAAAAATTCAAAAACATTTTTTTTGCACTTCGGCACCTGAAAATTTGTGTGGTTCATACGATATTGAGTCGATTTCGAGAAAAACAATAAATAAAGTCGATGCAGAATATCTCTGATTTGATACGAGATATTGAAAAACGGATAAAGGCATGAGAAATATAATATATAAGTCATATATATATCTATACAAATCCTAAATCTATTCACCCAAAAATGGCGTTTGAGCCAAACCAATTCTCAGGTGATTACTTGTTAACGAAATGCAATAAAATGTTACTAGTTTGATTATAACCATGGATGAAAAAGTTGATGTCATATTAAGAAGCAGACGACTTTTGTTTTTACTTTTCTAAGTGCAAAATATGTAAAAAAAATTGTAATTTCCCACATTACCCATGTCCCACTTTACCCCAGGCTCCTCTACTATTGGCACCATAAGCAAAAAAATAATGTTGAACGTAAATAAAGCAACTGAGATAAATTGATATAAAATAATTAATTCTATTAATATAATTAATTGTATAAACCAATTATTTAATAGTATAAATCACATCCTCTTTGGGTTTGTGTATATGCTAAAGTATTTACTACACACATAGCATATACACAAACCAACAGTTCTAGAGGCACAATACAGTTTTCAAGGCACATACAGTATTAAATTCTCTACACAGTATTGCAGGTACTTTTGTATCGATCTTATTTTACATTGGTTTTTCGCAACGCCTGCTTGCCTATTCAGTTCATCGACTCGTTTTCCGTACATAGTGCGAATGTCATACCTTGTTTTAGCTTTTCTAAGTGCAAAAACATATAAAAAATTGCAATTTCCCACATTTTACCATGTCCCACTTTATCCCAGGGTCCCCTACTATTGGCACACTAAACAGAAAAAAATGTTGAACGTATATAAGGTGACTGAGATTAATTGATACAAAATAATCATTCTATTAATATAATTAATTGTATAAGTAAACGAATTATTCAATAGTAAATATAAATCACATTCTTTTTGGGTTGGTGTATATGCTAACGTATATACTACATATATAGCATATACACAATCCAACAGTTCTAGAGGCACAACACAGTTTTACAGGCACACACAGTTTTAAATTCACTACACAGTATTACAGTTACTTTTGTACCGATCTTATTTTGCATTGGTTTTTCGCAATGCCTGATTGCCTATTCAGTTTTCCGTACATCGTGCGAATATCATAGCTTTGATATTCTTATCTCTTATTTGTGTTTCGCAATTTCTTTCATTATATAAAGCTCTAAAAAACTTTTTTTTTCATCGAGTGCATAAATTTCCTTCAAGTTTTATTCAACTAATTTTTAATTAATTAATATAATTAAATATTTAATCAATACAATTAAATATCGTATCGGCGATGAAACAGTGAAAATTTAATTTTATTAAAAATGTTGTTGCTAAATTGCTAAAATATATTTTTTTCTGTGTACTACCAATATACTTCCTACTAGGCATATACTCTATGTATTTATGTGCGTTAGTTAAAATAACGTTAGATACAAACCGACAGACAGACAGACAAACACACAGACGTAAAACGAGCCAAGAACGCAAACACGAGCACTGAAAGCAAATACAGGTGCAGGACGAATAACAAATACAAAAACAACAACAATGTGGTGTTGCAGAAGGAAGCGGCGAAGAGTACAAAGTAGACACAACAACAACAAAAATAAAAACAAAATAACAACAACATAGAACAAGTTTATTTGCAGCTGCAAGGACATTCCAGAACTGAGTCAGAGTATTTATAAATTTGCTTAGCAAATGCTCCAGTTTGCTTAATCTTGTTGTTGTTGTTTTTATTGTCAATGATATTGTTGTTGTCAATGATGTTGTTGTTGTTAATAATGATGTTGTTGTTCATGACGTTGTTGTAATTGTTTTTATGCAGCTGTTGGCTTTTAAGCTTCATACCTAAAATGGGTTAATCGGCTGTTTAAATACTTAAAACTCTCCATCTATCTCTCTCTATCACTCTGTTATTTTATCACTCCTTTGCTCTGCATCTCTGGCTGCCTGCTGTCTATCTGTCTGTCCGTTAGTCCGCCTACCTTTCGTGTCAATTTTATACTTTATTTAAGCTGTCATTATTTTCAAGTTGTCGTTTTTAACTTTTGCATGCTGCATGCCACTTGGCACTTACTATGCTTTTTAATGCACCTTGCACCATCTCGACTCACTTCTCATTTTTATCCGTTCGTCCTTGTCATGTCTGCATTTTCAGTTTTAGTCAGCTGTCAATGTCAGCTCGACATGCGAGCATTTTTGGCTCTTCATTTAATAATTTATTTTTCAACTTCACTCAATGTCGTTGATACTCTATGGTACGATATATGCGACCCATACAATTTTTACACTGTCATCTGAAGGTTATCACTAAAGCGCACAAAACACTATCCATTAGTCATGCAATTTATTTACGATATTCAAGAGAATTCTGCCTAAGAGTCCTACAATATTTTTCAGAATACGCTTAACAGTCACAATCTCAAAACAGGCGGCCATTAGTCAACCAATAGTCACTCCACAGTCCCTAAATAGTCGGCCATCAGTCAACCAATAGTCATCAAACAGTCACACAATAGGAAACAAACATTTGCCCAATAGCCTCTAAACCATTTTCCAAAAAGTCACACAACCTCTGCTGAAAAGTCGCCCAACATTTACCCAAGAGACGCACAATAATCACGTAATCACAAATTGTCACCCAGCAGATAACAAGCAGTCGCCAATTAGTCGCCCATCAGTCGCCCAACAGTCGTCCATCAGTCGCCAATCTGCCATCTCTTAGTCGCTCATCAGTCGCCTTTCAGTCGCCCATCGGTCGCCATCAGTCGCCCATCGGTCGCCATCAGTCGCCCAACAGTCGTCCATCAGTCGCCAATCAGTCGCTCATCAGTCGTCCATCAGTCACTAATAAGTCTCCAAACAGTCGCTCATCAGTCTTCCATCAGTCGCCAATCAGTCGCTCATCAGTCTTCCATCAGTCGCCAATCAGTCGCTCATCAGTCGCCCATTAGTCGTCGATTAGTCGCCAATCAGTCGCCAATCAGTCGCCAATCAGTCGCCAATCAGTCGCCCAACAGTCGTACATCAGTCGCCAATCAGTCGCCAATCAGTCTCCAATCAGTCGCCAATCAGTCGTCCATCAGTCACCAATAAGTCGCCAATCAGTCGCTCATCAGTCTTCCCTCAGTCGCCAATCAGTCGCTCATCAGTCTTCCATTAGTCGCTCATCAGTCTTCCATCAGTCGCCAATCAGTCGCTCATCAGTCGCCCATTTGTCGTCGATTAGTCGCCTATCGGTCGCGCAACAGTCGTCCATCAGTCGCCAAGCAGTCGCCAATCAGTAGTCCATCAGTCACTAAACAGTCGCTCATCAGCCTTCCATTAGTCGCCAATCAGTCACCAATCAGTCTCCAATCAGTCGCCAATCAGTCGCCAATCAATCGCCAATCAGTCGCCAATCAGGCGCCAATCAGTCTCTCATCAGTCGTCGATTAGTCACCCAACATTCGCCCAACATCCAACTAATATTCGCACGCACAATAGTCACCCAATTTTCACACAACATTCTACAAAAATTTGGCCAACAGTCGCTACTATGCGACCAATAAATCGTACAACATTTTTGCAACATTTGCACAACAATCGCACAATAGTCACCCAACAATCGCAAAATAGTCACTCAGTCGAATAACAGTCATCCAATAGTCTCTCAAAACTCACTCAATAGTCTCCCAAGGGTCACTAAATCGTCTTCCAAGAAACAGTGAATAGACTTCCCACAGTCACTAAATACTAACTCAATAGTCAAGCAACAGTAGCTCAACAATCGCTTAACAGTCGGCCAACAGTCGCTCAACAGTTACGCAAAAGTCACTCGATAGTCGCTTAAAAGTCACAAAAAAGTCAAATAATCGTATCCCAATTGTCTTCTTACAGTCTCCCAAAAGTCAGACAATACTCTCCTAAGAGTCACTGAAAAGTCTTCGTACAGTCTTTCAATAGTCTTTCAAAAGTCAGCCAAAAGTTAAACAAATACATTTACAATAGATTTAACTTAACATCACCACATGATTACCTAACGAATCACTTTGCTCTTATAAATTCTTAATGCTGTTACCAACTGGCAGCTGTTTCACCTGCTGTCACTGCGCTTTTATTGCATGCAACACACAGAAAACAGCTGCACTTTGTATCCTGCAGAATACTTGCAGCAACATTTTTACTTTTATTTCTGCTGTTGCACAAATAATTAATTTTTTACGTGGAAAATATGCTCGAGCAGCAATTAATTGCAATACTTTGGTTTGAATTTATTTCTGTCGGTGTCAAGGGAGCAACTTGCAAAAATATAAATCCTTGCCGAAAGCAGACGAGGCCAAAAGTTAATAAATGGAAAAGTTTTCTTTGATTAAAATATGTTGCTTTCAATGCATTAAGCCAGAGATTAACTTAATTTTTAAAAGCATTCAAATAAAATACAAATTGCTTTATTTCCATTTAAATTTTGTTTTTGTTTTTCTTTTTTTAATACTGCTGTGATATTTTAAGTGGCAACGAAAGAGCACACAATAAAATCAATGCATTTTGTTTAATGCGCTGAGTGCTAATAAATCATCACAGGCACATGTCACAGCAACGACGAGTGACATGTTGTTGTCACTTATTTGTTTTAACAATTTATGGTAGTCTTTATTTGTGGCGCCATTTTTTATGGTCTTTTTATTATTTTTTGTTTGTATAGTTATTTTGATTTCTAGCGACTGTTGTTGTCAACATAAATTTTGATATATTTGCATTGACTATGCAAACAACAAGTACAGACAAAAACTACAACAGCAGCTTAAAATTGACATTGATTTTGACAGGGCTCCCAGCTGCAGTTGCTGTCCTCAACTGCAGTGAACAGCAGCACCACCACTCGAGTAGCTTGAATGCAAAGTGCACTCGACACAAAAAACAACAAAATAAAATACACTATTGCACATATTTATGCACTTGTGATGACTGTTGCTGTGGTTATTGCAACCACTGTTGTTGTTGCTGCCATTAAAGCAAAAACAAAAAACATTAACAACAGTAACAAGAGCACAAAAAGCAGTAATCAAATTGAAATACAAACAACAAACACAAACACACCGAGTGAGTGAGGATACGACAATTTATTGCCGAGTCCTTTTGTGTGCACAACAAGGACCTACACTTCAAACTGTCAATATAATTGTGTGGATGGCAGCAACAACAGCAAATAGTAGCAGCAGCAATGTTGCTCTGTGGCTTCAAAGAAATACTCAAGAATTTGCATTGAAATACACGATGATTAGAATATGTTGCTGATTGGTAGCAAAAGCACAAAGTAAAAGTATTATTTAATTATAATAATAATATATGTGAATGATAATATTTCAATGATTTAATAATTTGATGATTTGACGATTTGATGATTTCATGATTTATTGAATTGATGATTTGATTATTTGATGAATTGATAATTTGACGATTTGATGATTTGATGATTCGATGATTTGATGATTTGACGATTTGATGATTTGACGATTTGATGATTTGATGATTTAATGATTTAATGATTTAATGATTTAATGATTTCATGATTTGATGATTTGGTGATTTGATGATTTAATGATTTCATGATTTGATGACTTGATGATTTGATGATTTTATGATTTCATTATTTAATGATTTGATGATTCGATGATTTGATGATTTGACGATTTGATGATTTGATGATTTGATGATTTGATGATTTGATGATTTGATGATTTGATGATTTGATGATTTGATGATTTGATGATTTGATGATTTGATGATTTGATGATTTGATGATTTGATGATTTGATGATTTAATGATTTCATGATTTGATGATTTGATGATTTGATGATTTGATGATTTTATGATTTCATTATTTAATGATTTGAGGATTTGATGATTTAATGATTTGATGATTTGATGATTTGATGATTTGGTGATTTGAAGATTTGATGATTTTATGATTTCATTATTTAATGATTTGATGATTTGATGATTTGATGATTTGACGATTTGATGATTTGATGATTTGATGATTTGATGATTTGATGATTTGATGATTTGATGATTTGATGATTTGATGATTTGATGATTTATTGATTTGATGATTTGATGATTTGATGATTTGATGATTTGATGATTTGATGATTTGATGATTTGATGATGTGATGATTTGATGATTTGATGATTTGATGATTTGATGATTTGATGATTTGATGATTTGATGATTTGATGTTTTGATGATTTGATGATTTAATGAATTAATGATTTGATGAATTGATGATTTGATGATTTGAAGATTTCATAATTTGATGATTTTATGATCTGATGATTTGATGATTTTATGATCTGATGATTTGATGATTTGATAATTTAATGAATTGATGATTTTAATGAATTGATGATTTAATGAATTGATGATTTGATGATTTGATGATTCGATGATTTGATGATTTGATGATTTGATGATTTGATGATTTCATGATTTGATGATTTAATGATTTGATGATTTGATGATTTGATGATTTGATGATTTGATGATTTGATGATTTGATGATTTGATTATTTAATTATTTGATTATTTGATTATTTGATTATTTGATTATTTGATGATTTGATGATTTGATGATTTGATGATTTGATGATTTTATGATTTGATGATTTGATGATTTGATGATTTGATGATTTGATAATTTGATGATTTGATGATTTGATGATTTGATGATTTGATGATTTGATGATTTGATGATTTGATGATTTGATGATTTGATGATTTGATGATTTGATGATTTGATGATTTGATGATTTGATGATTTGATGATTTGATGATTTGATGATTTGATGATTTGATGATTTGATGATTTGATGATTTGATGATTTGATGATTTGATGATTTGATGATTTGATGATTTGATTATTTGATGATTTGATTATTTGATGATTTGATGATTTGAAGATTTGATGATTTGATGATTTAATGAATTGATGATTTGATGATTTGATTATTTGATGATTTTATGATTTGATGATTTAATGAATTGATGAATTGATGATTTGATGATTTCATGATTTGATGATTTGATGATTTAATGATTTGATGATTTGATGATTTGATTATTTGATGATTTAATGATTTGATGATTTGAAGATTTGAAGATTTGATGATTCGATGATTTAATGAATTGATGATTTGATGATTTGATGATTTGATTATTTGATGATTTGATGATTTGATGATTTAATGAATTCATGATTTGAAGATTTGATGATTTGATTATTTGATTATTTGATGATTTGATGATTTGAAGATTTGATGATTTGATGATTTGATGATTTGATGATTTGATGATTTAATGAATTGATGATTTGATGATTTGATGATTTGATGATTTGATGATTTGATGATTTGATGATTTAATGAATTGATGATTTGATGATTTGGTTATTTGATTATTTGATGATTTAATGAATTGATGATTTGATGATTAGATGATTAAATGATTTGATTATTTGATGATTTGACGATTTGATGATTTGATAATTTGAAGATTTGATGATTTAATGATTTGATGATTTAATGAATTGATGATTTGATGATTTGAGAATTGAAAATTTGAATTTTGACGATTTTATGATTTGATAATATTATGAATATTTTATGAATTTATGTATTAATAATTAATGCATACATAAGTTTTATAGTTTTTAATTTTAATATTTTTTGTTTTTTATTAATGAGTTTATGAATTTAAGAACTTATGACTTCAAGAATTTAAGACTTTAAGAATTTATGAAATTATGAATTTATGAATTTATGAATTCATGAATTTATAAATTTGTGAATTTATGATTTCATGAATTTATGAATTCATGAATTCATGAATTTATAAATTTATGAATTTATACATTTATGAATTTATGAACTTATGAATTTAATAACTTATGAATTTATGAAATTATAAAATTAAATATTAATGTATTTATATTTTTTTGTAATTTTTAATTTAATTGTTTTTTGATAAAATTTTAAAATTTTATGAATAAACGAATTTCTAAACAAATTCAAAAAATATGAACAGTATTAATTTTGCCAATTTGTTCATTTTTTTGATTACATTCATTGAACCGGAAATCATCGTGTTTGCCAATGAGTACCTGTTGTTCACTTTGTAACGAGATGAAAAAGTGAAAATGGAAGTGACTATATGAATATGTGTATGGGTGTGTGCATAGCATATATGGAAATACTCGAGGCACATCTGATTCGGTTGAAGTGGACAACCATACTGAAGCACATCACGTAGCTCTCATGCGTTATTTTATTTTTAAATTGATATGGTATATGAAAATGGCAAAAATGTTTACCTTGAATATTAACTGATTTTGCCATTTTTTCAGTGCTACTCAACGCTTTATTGGCAGAATATTTTTTCGCAAGCATACACTCTACTTACTGACGCCATTAATGCCACAAAATCTATGTGAATGACTTTCATGGCAACGTACATTGAATGGTTTTAGGAGCTCAATAAATAAAAAATATTTTTTTAACTTTGTCTCAATTAATAGCCAATTATTTTGTACATATATTTTGTCATTGAAAGGATTTTAATATTTATAAAGTGCTTTTTTTAATATTGCAGATTTATTTTTCAAATTCAAGAAGATTAAGCATTTATTTTGGTTTTGAAATGCCAATTAAAATTACAGTTCAGTAAATGCTATCAAATAAAATGATTTTTTGAATGTAAATTCTTCTGAATTAGAAATAATTAATGTGTTTACATGATGTAAAACTCAGATTATCAAATTCAAATATTATTTGCAATCAACTTGAAATAGCGTGAAGTTAAAATTTAATCATTTTATGAAATGTTTGTACTAAATAACGAGTTGGGAAAGTTAGGTCACATGGGTAAGTTCGGTCACATGGGGCGGATTTTTATAGTCGGTCGGGCCCGACTATGGAATACCCTACACCTTTGGTGGGGATATTAACCCTCAGAATATCATTCATATACCAGATTTACGTCTTATATCCCCATAAATTAAAAAATTATATAAAGTATAAAAACAAACAAAAAAAAATTTTTAAATTAATTGGGCGGACCACGCCTATACTTAAAATTTTGAAAGGCAAATATTTCATAGATTTGATTTTAATAATTTACGGATCAAATTTCCACTATGAAAACCCGGGAAATAATGAAAAAAAAAATGTGGGCGGATCACGCCCATTTTTGGACCACATATTTTTAGGTGAATTGTAACAATACGTTTTAAATTTTATAACTATACATTGAATACTTTTCGAGTTATTAGTCCCGAAAGAGTTATATAAAATTGACTTGTATGGGAGGTGGGCGTGTCCGTTGACCGATTTGGCTCATTTTCAAACTCGGTTCCTACTTTTGGCTAAAATATATTGAGACGAAATTTCATCGCATTCTGATCAGTATTTCTCAAGTTATTCTGTATTCGGACAGCAAGACAGCAAGACAGCAAGACAGCAAGACAGCAAGACAGCAAGACAGCAAGACAGCAAGACAGCAAGACGGACAGACATACAGACAGACAGACAGACAGACAGACGGACATGGCTAAACGGACTCGGGTAGTGATGCTGATCAAGAATATATATACTTTTCCATACCGGACACGCCTCCTAAGGGGCGTTACCATATATGCACAAAGTTAATATACCCTGTACCTCATAGGTGTAGGGTATAAAAATTATACTTCTTATTATACGGTAATTTTTTCCTTAAAGATATTTCATGTTCAATATTCTTATTATTAAGAATTTTTTTTTTGTTTAATATGTTTATAATTCATTAATTCGAGTCGTAAATTCATGAATCATAAATTCATAAATTTCAAAATTAATTTATTCAACAATACGTTAAAAATTTAGAATTTTCTTAATTCATGAAATCATAAACTAATAAATTCAAAAATTTAAAAATTCATAAATTCATAACTTCATAAATTCAAAAATTCATATATTTATAAATTCATAAATTCATAAATTCATAAATTTATAAATTCATAAATTCATAAATTCATAAATTCATAAATTCATAAATTCATAAATTCATAAATTCATAAATTCATAAATTCATAAATTCAAAAATTCATAAATTCATAAATTCATAAATTCATAAATTCACAAATTTATAAATTCATAAATTCATAAATTTATAAATTAATAAAATCATAAATTCATAAATTCATTAATTCATAAATTCATGATTTTATGTTTTTTTTTGTATTATTAAAAACAGTTTTGTATTAATTTTATTTCATTTAAGTTAAATTTAAATATATCTAGTTACTTTTTAATAACATAATAGCAAATAAATCATTAAAATATTTAAAATGTATTAAATACATACATATATTTAGAAGAAAATATAATTTTCGACAAATATTATTTTCGACTTGTACGCTTTCTTTTAGTATTTGTTTTTCATTCACAGTTTTTTTCTTTACTTTCTGAACTTTCGTTTAACTTAAAGCTTTGAGAAAGGAGTGGTATAAGAAACTATAGAATATTTTGGGGAAAATTCTATTTTCAAAGTGTTCATATGTATGTGTGTCTGATCATAATTTTTGTTCGAATTTTCTTCGTGTCTGTTACGTGCCCCACCAGCGCCAAAAACATAAGTTTTGGCAAAAGTTGCAGCATGTGGTACGTGGCACGTAATGCCATCGTACACAAGTGCAACAAAACGAACATTAATTGAATGTTTTCTATTTTGAGGGAGATGCTTACAAAATAACAATAAAATGTTGAAAAGCAACTGCAGTTGAAAATAGTATCAAAAATTAAATATTAATTTTAATTCATATGTAGCAAAGTTTAAGTGATGCATATGTCGAATATTTTGTTTGCACTAAGATCTAAGATTTTTAAATCTATTTAAAAAAATATATTTTTATTTATTAAATATTGCAGAACCAATTTAAATTGCATACAGTTTTAAATATTTGTCTACTTATAATATAATAAATAAGGTATTTTATAAGATTTTGCTAAATAGCAAGTATAACTCATACGACATGGTTCACTATTCAATGAATAGTTTTCATATATTCGCAGATTCATATCTAATAAAAATATGCAAAATTCATAAATTTTTCATCAAAAGTTTATTAACCCAATTAAAAAATTTAAATATTTAAATAAAATAAAATATTAAATATTTTTCTTTAAACATGCAAAGGTCAACCCCTTAACAAATGTTCAGTACTTGTCTATACGTAACGTTCTTTTTTGTGAAAATTTAAATTAAATTATAAGGCTCTCGGGAGCAATCTAATAGAGTAATGTAGCCAACTAATAATTCCAAAATATTTAAACGCAATTTTTCTTCCAATTGTCAAGACTGATTTCAATATATTAATGAATGGGAATATTTCAATAAATTTTAATGATATTAAAGTCCAAACTCAGATTTTTTTTTTCAGGCTAGTTTTGCTTTATTATTTATCATTAAGGATGATATAATAATAAAAAAAAAGTAAGTATATAATTATCAAGAACATATCCCAAAAAAACATCCAAAATTTCTAAATTACTACAGTTTTTAATTCATATATTCAAATTATGATAGAATTCACAGATTAGTGTATTCAAAAATTCATAAATTTATTCTTTCAACCAATCATTAATTGACAAATTTAATTTATTAAAAATTAATTAATTCATAAGTTCAATCATATAACATTCAAAAGTTCATAAATCAATCATTAATTCATAAAATTAATTACTCATAAATTTATAAATAAATTAGTTCATAAATTCATAAATCCATAAATTCATAAATTCACAAATTCACAAATTTACAAATTCATAAATGCCTAAAATCATAAATTTATCATATAGTCATAAGTTCACAAATTCGTAATTTTATAAATTAATAAATTAATAAATTCATAAATTTATAA
Organism: Dryomyza anilis; assembly: GCA_951804985.1. Classification (NCBI taxonomy): domain Eukaryota; kingdom Metazoa; phylum Arthropoda; class Insecta; order Diptera; family Dryomyzidae; genus Dryomyza; species Dryomyza anilis. Next base: position 26,598,095 of record OX638133.1, read on the forward strand.
ATTCATAAATTCATAAATTCATATATTCTAAAATTCATAAATTCATAAATTCATATATTTATAAATTCATAAATTCATATATTCATAAATTCATAAATTTATCATATAGTCATTAGTTCACAAATTCGTAATTTTAAAAGTTCATAAATTCATAAATTTATAAATTCATAAATTCATAAATTCATAAATTCATATATTCATATATTAATTTATTCATAAATTCATAAATTCATAAATTCATAAATTCATAAATTTATAAATTCATAAATTCATAAATTCATAAATTCATAAATTCATAAATTCATAAATTCATAAATCCATAAATTCATAAATTCATAAATTCATAAATTCATAAAACCATAAATTCATAAATAAATAAATATTAAACAAAAAAACATAAATTCAAAAACATTTTCAATTCATTTATTCATTTAAAAATGCATAAATTTACATTTATAAAAATTCATTAATTCATAAATAAAAAAAATAAAAAATAAATCAAAAATTCACAAATTTCTAGACTCAATAGCAATATTCATGAATTCTTTATTTTTTAAATTAAATGTTACATATTGGAGCAAAATAATACAGGAAAAAAAACATGTTTTTATGTATATATTTTAATATTTGCAGAATGGCGATAATACCGCAATTTTAACTTTCTGTAACAATTGCAAAATGACTTGGTGCATGTCTGGTAAAAAGGTCAAATAGAAAATTAAAAAAATAAATTAAAAATATACAAGAAAAACAACAATAAAGTGGCTTTAATTTTTAAAGCACGTACAACATGGCCTGTCAATTAAACAGCCACAAAAACCACCAGTCAGCTGCTGTGACCAGCAACGCGAATTTGTTGCATGCAACTTTCGCATTTGTCACTTTTTATATTTTATAAATATTTTTATTTTCAAAATAATATGCTTTAGCAGAGTATTAAGTGCACAATTAATATTTAAAAATAATGCAATAATACTTATCACAAATACAACACGACGTATGAGTGATTTTAAACTTCTACAACATAAGTTCATATGGGCTTCAAAGATATTCTAAAAATTGCCTATTATATGTACATTAATTTTGAAGTTGTAGTTAATAATTACATTAAAAAATTATTTGTTAGAACATAATAACACTAATTTGGCTGAAAAAGTGCAGTTCGAAAAACTCGAACATGCAAATTAAGCATCACTCATACGCCCCAGTGCACATGTGCGGTAGGACAGACATAGGACGTGCTGCTGTCATTGCTCAGTTGCTTTGCTTGCGAAATTACTGCATGCCAAATGCACTCAACCATTGCAGACAACTACAACAATTGCTGTAAAATCAGCAACAATTCCAGTTTTGACTACAGTCGAAGCCAGCCAGGTTTCTGCTCGAAGCTCGAAGCTGAGTCCTGCAAAGTGCATTGAGTTCTGCTCACAGTTGGCATGGCAGCCAAGTCACGCACTTTGTGCGATTATATGCTAAGTGCCTGCAACCTGTCTTCAAATTGCTGGCTGCAGGCGTGCAACAAAATGAAGCCAATAAATAGTGCGGCTGCAGCAGGAGCAGCTACAGAATCAGCAATTTGGATGCCTGCCCAGGTGCGTCGTGCATGCGTATCGAGTATCGTGACGAATGACAGTGCAACCTGACGGTAACATTTGCAAATGTCTGCAGTTAAATACATTGATTGCGGAGTAGTGCAATTGCTGACAAATGCAGTTGCAAATGCTGATGGCATAGTTTACGGTGAATGACGATGATCTCGGTATCTTGTTTGATGGCAGTAAAGACTTCATAAATAAAAAAATTTGATGACTATATTCACAAATTACAATTTTTAAAATTCATTATTTCATATATAAAACGTTATTTATACATTTATTCAAAAATTCATCAATTCATTAATTCATTAATTCATTAATTCATTAATTCATTAATACATTAATTCATTAATTCATTAATTCATTAATTCATTAATTCATTAATTCATTAATTCATTAATTCATTAATTCATTAATTCATTAATTCATTAATTCATTAATTCATTAATTCATTAATTCATTAATTCATTAATTTATTAATTCATTAATTTATTAATTCATTAATTCATTAATTCATTAATTCATTAATTCATTAATTCATTAATTCATTAATTCATTAATTCATTAATTCATTAATTCATTAATTCATTAATTCATTAATTCATTAATTCATTAATTCATTAATTCATTAATTCATTAATTCATTAATTCATTAATTCATTAATTCATTAATTCATTAATTCATTAATTCATTAATTCATTAATTCATTAATTCATTAATTCATTAATTCATTAATTCATTAATTCATTAATTCATTAATTCATTAATTCATTAATTCATTAATTCATTAATTCATTAATTCATTAATTCATTAATTCATTAATTCATTAATTCATTAATTCATTAATTCATTAATTCATTAATTCATTAATTCATTAATTCATTAATTCATTAATTCATTAATTCATTAATTCATTAATTCATTAATTCATTAATTCATTAATTCATTAATTCATTAATTCATTAATTCATTAACTCATTAATTTATTAATTCATTAATTCATTAATTCATTAATTCATTAATTCATTAATTCATTAATTCATTAATTCATTAATTCATTAATTCATTAATTCATTAATTCATTAATTCATTAATTCATTAATTCATTAATTCATTAATTCATTAATTCATTAATTCATTAATTCATTAATTCATTAATTCATTAATTCATTAATTCATTAATTCATTAATTCATTAATTCATTAATTCATTAATTCATTAATTCATTAATTCATTAATTCATTAATTCATTAATTCATTAATTCATTAATTCATTAATTCATTAATTCATTAATTCATTAATTCATTAATTCATTAATTCATTAATTCATTAATTCATTAATTCATTAATTCATTAATTCATTAATTCATTAATTCATTAATTCATTAATTCATTAATTCATTAATTCATTAATTCATTAATTCATTAATTCATTAATTCATTAATTCATTAATTCATTAATTCATTAATTCATTAATTTATTAATTCATTAATTCATTAATTCATTAATTCATTAATTCATTAATTCATTAATTCATTAATTCATTAATTCATTAATTCATTAATTCATTAATTCATTAATTCATTAATTCATTAATTCATTAATTCATTAATTCATTAATTCATTAATTCATTAACTCATTAATTCATTAATTCATTAATTCATAAATTACCAATTTAACAATATTGAAATTTTATTAATTTAAATCAATTTAAACAGTATTTTAGCCTATTTGGTCTCCGTTCAAATTCGCTCATCTAACAAAGAACATATTTGCACTTTGACTGGCTGCCAGCAACCACTGGAAGCAACTTAACATCGTTTTCACTTTGATTCTACTCTTTTTTACAGCAACAACCTTTAATTATCATGTTGTCTTTGTTGGCAGCAGCAACTTTTTTGGCAGAATTTTTATATTATTTTTTTTTTATTTATTTATCTAAAGTTACAACGCAAAAAAATGCAACAACATGGATGTCAAAGAAAGTTTTGCAGTTTTTTTATTTTCACGTTTTTTCATTGTTGCCGTGATTGTTGGCTGTTGTTGCTACTGCTGCTACTCAGATGTTATATTTTAATTTGCTCCTCAAGCGAACAAGGATAATGTTTCAATTTATGCTGGCGCTGTATCAAGAGTTTTAATTAACACTTGAAGCTAAAAACATTTCACTGTTTCATACAAGTAGCAACTTGACGAAGTTGCACTAGGTTGTTACATCGGACGTATGAGCAAATTTTAAAAACATGATAATGCTTGAACATAAAATATATTTAAAAATTTATTTATATATTTTTAAAATAATATTTTTTTATGAATATGAATTAAAAGTTATAAGTTATGAATTATTAATTTTGAATTATGAAATTTGAATTATGAATTATGAATTATGAATTATGAATTATGAATTATGAATTATGAATTATGAATTATGAATTATGAATTATGAATTATGAATTATGAATTATGAATTATGAATTATGAATTATGAATAATGAATAATGAATAATGAATTATGAATTATGAACTATGAATTATGAATTATGATTTATGAATTATAAATTATTTAGTATGAATTCTGAATTCGGAATTATGAATTATGATGAATGAGTTATGAATTATAAATTCTGAATTGTGAATTATGTATTAAGAAGTATGAATTATGAATAATGATTTATGAATTATGAATTATGTATTATGATGTATGAAGTATGAATTATGAATTATGAATTATGAATTATGAATTATGAATAATGATTTATGAATTATGAATTACGAATTATGAATTATGTGTTATGTGTTATGAAGTATGAATTATGAATTATGAATTATGAATTTTGAATTATGAATTATGAATTATGAATTATGAATTATGAATTATGAATTATGAATTATTAATTATGAGTTATGAATTATGAATTCGGAATTATGAATTATGAATTATGAATTATGAATTATGAATTATGAATTATGAATTATGAATTATGAATTATGAATTATGAATTATGAATTATGAATTATGAATTATGAATTATGAATTATGAATTATGAATTATGAATTATGAATTATGAATTATGAATTATGAATTATGAATTATGAATTATGAATTATGAATTATGTATTATGAATTATAAATAATAATTTATGAATTATGAATTACGAATTATGAATTTTAAATGATATATTATGTTATGCTTGTCATCCGAAAAATCAAACTTGACGTATGAGCAACTATTAATAAAATACACGTTACATTTAATATGTAATGTGGCGCTTAAAAACATAAAAATTTAGTAACAATGAACATTTTTAATGCACTAAGTTCTACATTTAAAGCCACTTTTATGGCCATATTATAGCACTTAATTAACATATTGTTTGAGTACTTAAATTTCAAATAAAACTCACATGATCACTACAACAATTTAACGCCCATTGTGTCGGTTACTTTGTATAAATTTAATTTTATTCTACTACATATATACCACACTGATGCTCTGTATAGTGCATAGTTTCGCACAATAGTACGATGTCCTGCGAGAAACCCAACTAAATACGAATTTTGCCACAGCAATTAATAAGGCTATAAAAGGATATTTGGCAGGACAACATGGCATGGCATACGTCCATCAACGCTTGGCATATTCTTAAGCGCCAGCTTTTTCGACGTAGTTGCCACAAAAACCCTAGAAGAGACGACGGGAAAAAGGTGCTGCCTAAGTGTGAGCATTATAAAAGAGAAGAAGTAAAAGCATGATTGAATGAATAGCGACTGGAAGGCGGGTTTAATTTGAAAAAGTGCGTATCTTGTAATAAATCGCATTAAAATCAGTTTTTGCTACTGCTGCTGCCCAAAAGAATCTCTTAATTAATTAGACAACAAAAAAAGTTTTTTCTATTTGCTGCCTATTTCTTCTGTGAATTAATACAGCTTAAATATATATTTTATTCAATGCCAACGATTTGTAATGCTTTTGAAAGTATTTCAAATATGTTGTTTGAGCAGCGTATCTAAATCGTTTTGACATTTTGTACAAATTAAGGCAAACATTTTGTTGTTTTTTGTATTCCTCTTGATAGAGTGATTAGTGCGGTTTTATTAAGTTAATTGCTGCCCGAGCACAGTTGTCTTTATCAGATAAATGCGCGGTCATTAAACGCTTTAATGAGGCTAAACCGCCAGCACATAATGCCTTGATTAATGAGTAGCTTTGATTATTTTTTATTGGCATTTCTTGCAGATTTTTTGATGTGTAGAAATACGAAATATAAATGTTTAAATTTCAAAGAGTATGCAAGAGTAAGCAAGTGATTTATTAATTATATTTATTGAAAATTTGGCTATCTTGCATTGAAAATTTGCATTATATGCAGAGAAATTGCATAGTTTGAATAAATTGCAAATTTTAACATATATTTCATATATTTTGCATAAAATACATATTTTTGAATACAAAAATATATATTTTTTTTTCAAAAAATGTATATTTTTCAAAAAATGCTTATTTTGCATAAAATTCATATTGCATAAATGCATATTTTGCACAAAGTATATATTTTTTTGCATCAAATGCATATTTTGAATAAAATTAATATTTTTCATCAAATGCATTTTTTTTATATGAAATGAATATATAGCAAATGCATATTTTGCATAAAAAGCTTATTTTGCATTAACTGCACATTTTTCATAAATTGCATACAATGCATATTTTACGTAAAATACATATTTAGCATAAAATGCATATTTAGCATAAAAAGCATATTTTGCATAATATGTATATTTTGCATAAAATACATATAAAATACATATTTAGCATAAAACGCAAATTTTGCATAAAATGCATATTTTGCATTAACTGTATATTTTGCATTAAATGCATATTTTGCATAAAATCCAAATGATGAAAATTTTGCATAATATCCACATTTTGCATACAATGCATCATATTTTTGCATAAAATGCATGTTTTGCATTAAATGCATATTTAGCTTAAAATGCGTATTTTGCGTAAAATTCATATTTTGAAAAAAATCATATTTTGCATAATAAAATAAATATTTTGCATAACATGCTTATTTTACCCAAAAATACATATCTTGCATGTTGCATATTTTTGCATAAAATGCACATTTTGCATTAAATGGATACAATGCATATTGTTTCATAAAATGCATATTTTGCGTAAAATTCATATTTTGCATAAAATATATATTTTGCATTACTTGCATATTTGTACATTTTCATAAAATGCATATTTATCTCAAAATTCTTAATTTGCATGTATTTATTTTTTTGCTATAGTACATATTTTCGTTAAAATTCGTATTTGGCATAAAATTTAAATTTTGCATAAAATTCATATTTTTCATAAAATGCATATTTTGCAAAACTTGCATATTTTTGCATAAAATGCACATTTTTCATAAAATGCATATTTAGCTTAAAATCATATTTTACATAATATGCATATTTTGTTTAAAATGCATATTTTGAATAACATGCATATTTTTGCATAAAATTCAATTTTGCATGAAATGCATATTTTTGCACAAGATGTATATTTTTGCATAAGATGCATATTTTTGCATAAAATCCATATTTGTGCATAGAATGCATATTTTTGCATTAGATGCATATTTTGCATAAATTGCGTATTTCTATATAAAATAAATGTCTTGCTTATATAGCATAAAATGCATATAATGCAAAAAAATACAAACTTTGCAATCTCTACCAGAATATCACAAATTTGCTGAATTCATTTTTATTTTTAATTTTAATCACGTAGAAAATATTATCCAAGGCGAAGGCTCTTTATCACTTCATTCGTTTTTTTTTTTTTTGTAAACCAATGCGTTGCCCATTAAAGCGCTTTACGTTCACAGTAAATTATGTCCGTGGGCAGAAAAATCTACTTTTACTGTAAGCAGATAAAAATTAAAAGCAGATGTAAAGAAAATGAGAACCGTTGTAAAAAAAATATTTTTTTTTTCGTGCACATCGTAAGCAGGTGGCAACGCTATAGCGCCTACGCTTTTGACTCTTAATTAAATGCGCGCGCGCGCTCAATTGTTGCTGTCAGTGTTGATGTATTAAAAATCAGAAATATTACAAAAAATATATTTAAAATAAAAAATAAAATAAAAATAATGAAAACAGCTCAAAAGGAATACAAAAAAATATATTTTAAAATAAAAATATGTTTTAAAATATTGCATTATATTTTTCTTTTCATCCGCATTATTATTTGCGCATTAATGACGCGCGAGCTCCTGCTGTTGCTGTATGTTCGTCCTTTTGCTGCACGCATTTAATTGCAAACGAAAATCTGTCTGTTTACAGTATTTATTATGAATTTGCTGTCATGCTGCCTGTGTGTTTTTGTGTTGCCATGTGCGTTGAAGCGCATATTTCAGCAAAACCCCAAAAATGTTGTAAAGTTTTTGCACACAAACACACACTTTGAAACTCGCAGGACTATCGGGCAACAGTTGTGGCACACCGTCTGCGCTACATAAATATTAATTTAAATTGTGCTATGTTTTTGTTGTGGTGGTGTTCTTGTTGTTGTTGTTTAGTTTTAGTCATCATAAATATATATTGACTTTGTTCGCATTGCAGAAAATTTAAACATTAATTTAGGAGCCACGTGTAGCGCAACAAATTCAATGTTTCCAACAAATTTGCAACCCAAAGGCTTTGTAATGTGTTTAGCATGGCGTATGATTAATTTTAATTTTACCGCTTAATTAAAACGCCTTTTAGTAAAAAGGTCAAATTCTGTTTAACCTACGCAATTGTGTTTCAAATTTGATCAACATTTACCTAACATTCAGACACATTTTTATGACAGGTACTATTGACGTATGAGTAACATTTAATACTACTCGATAAAACGTGACTATACTTGCCTATGTAGATATCATACATCAATTCTATATAACTCGTGGGTGCCGATTTTTACTGCGTACTCAGAAAATTTTCTAAATCAATTTTAGGTCATTATCAGTCCCTTATATAGCAATTTTTTCTAAATACTGTAAAAGAAATTTTTCTTTCAATTGCAAGACAATATATATAATACAAAAAAATACCAATATTCCGAAAGAATTTTAAGATATTTAAATCTAAACTCGAAAAATTTTGATTTTTTTATACTATTTTTGTTTGATTTTTTAGCATTTCAAATCTAAAGATAAATTAAGTAAAATTTATATTGTCATATAGGTCATAGCTCAAACTAGCGAAAAAATTACTGTATGCATATTATTCGTTTACATTTTTATAATAAACCTTATCAACACAGAGTTCGTCGTATTTGTTAATTTTTATAAAAGTTTAATATATGCATTACACATAAAGTACTGAAAAATATTAATTATCAAACAAAAGTTTTATTAAAACCGCTTCAGTTTTAGAACAAATTTGAGTATTCTTCAAGAATACGCCCTATATACGTATTCTTGAAATATACGTTCTATATTTTAAAAAGTAAAGCATATTTAAAAATGTTAGTAAATTTTATAGTTAGTTTGAACTATGCTCTAGATAATAGTAAAAAAATTTCTTGTTCTTCATTTCAAGCTAAATGTTAACTAAATGCTAACTGAAGAAATTATCTAAAAATTAAATTCTCCAAAATCATATCCAATTATTTTAAAAACAAATTGAAATATTAACATTCGTTAGTATACTGAAATTAGTCTTGAAAATTAGAAGAACAATGCCGTTTAAAGTTTTTTCGAAACTGTTTTCAAATAGTACTATTTTTTATTTTTTGTAAAATATAGTGTGAAAAAGACTTAAATTTTTTCGCACATATGGGCAGGGGCTTCAAAATCTACTTTGGAGTTCCTGGATCGAATCCAACAACGTGCCATATATTTAATAGGGGATGAAAATATTTCATCCTTTATTGGTTCTCCTGAGCACCGAAGGACCGTAGGGTGTGTAAGCCTGTTTTATAGGTATTACAATGGTAAGTGTTCGAGGGAAATACCTGGCCTGATCCCCTGAGCGTTGGTTAATTTGTAAAAAAAAAAAAAAAAAAAAAAAAAAACCATTAGCATTAATTTGTAACCTATATGTTTCTATCTAAAAAACATTAATTTTTAAATCATTTGTAACTCATTTTCAACCCATTTTTAACCCATTTTTTACTCATTTGAAACTCATTTGTAACTCATTTGTTACTTATTTGTAATTCATTTCAAATTCATTTCAAATTCATATGTAACTCAATTGTAACTCATTTGTTATTCATTTTTTGTTTATTTGCAAGTCATTTGTAATTCATTTGTAACACAATTGTAACTCATTTGTAACTCATTTGTAACTCACTTGTAACTCATTTGTAACTCATTTGCAACACATTTGTAACTCATTTGCAACACATGTGTAAGTCATTTGTAACTCATTTGTAATTCAGTTGTTACTCATTTGTAATTCATTTGTAACTCATTTGTAACTCATTTGTAACCCATTTGTAACTCATTTGTAACTAATTAGTAACTCATTTGAAATGAATTTTCCACATTTTTTTTATAGTACATTACTCTGAGAACCTTTTTCTATTTTTCATATCAGTTTTCTATTTTCTGCATTTATTATCTTACTAGTTTTATCACTTTTTTATTATTTATTTCCTTCATTGCCACTTATAAATTACACATTATTCGCTAGTGCTGCTGTCGCTGTTGCTGTTGCTACAGCAACCACTCCAAGTGGCAAATCATGCAACAAGTATTAAATATTTAATTGCATCCCAAAAGACAAATTTTTGTTGTAACATATCACACACACACAGATAAAAACACGCACACACTTAAACGAGTTACTTTGATATATAATCTCGGCACAAATACACACACAAACACGTAGTAGGTGTACATAGCATTGGCAACAACATCAGCAGGATTTAGTCAGCTACAAATACACTTAAAAATTTGTCCTGTCTTGTGGCAGGTTGAGAGGCTCAACTCGACTCGACTCGACTCAACTCAAGTCGACTCAACTCGAATCGCCTCGGGTGCGCTCAAGTGTCAAACGTTAGCTGCTGGCAGGCAAACAAAAATTACAAAAGCAACATCAATTGCTATATAACATGCTGTTGCCAAGTATTTCATTTTTTTCTATTTTTTTGCTTTTGTTGCTTGTAAGCGGCATTGTTTGTCATAAATTTGCGATCAACCCTTTTTTTCTGTATATTATACAAAAAAAAGGTATTTTTATTGTTGAAACGAGAGATGCTTATCGTCGCACAAGGACACGAGCAACAAAGCAAAGTGCTGCAGATTAGCAAATAAATGTTGGCTTTTGTAACAACATATTTTTGGCAGAGCAAAAGACCAACAACGGCAGCAATAACAGCGGCAATAGGAAGAACATTAAAGTCACGACCTGACGTATGAGCAACATTAAATTATTGACCATTGCAGTGCAATCTATAGAAAGATTGTCAATTTGAAAATTGTGTGTTCAAAGTTTAATCATCTGTGATATTTTAAGCTTTTTAAAAAAATATGTGCTTTAAACTAACGCCCATTTTTTATTATTTTTTTATTATTAACTGCTTTAAGAAATTTCACAGTTCATTGATTGCACTTCCGCTTCATTGCCACTTTGCAGCACCATCATTACCAACATTACCAGCACCATCATTCTCATCATCATCATCATCACCATCGTTCTCATCATCTACATCACTCTGTAGTTCTTGCCTACAGCCTCTTCTAATTTTAGGTTTGTCTGTTAAATATCCAAGCAAAGCAAACATTGCCTGCATTTCAATTTGGAATATCGATTTTTGTTAATCGCTAGAAATGGCCCATGTGCTTTGCAATTTCATCGAAAATTCTTCGAAGACTTTTGCAGCATTATACGTAGTCGATTGTTTGCACAGCGTTTTAGTTTCGTATCTATGTGTTTCACAGAAAATATTAATATTATTGTTCTGCACGATTAGTCTATATTTGTGCGGAATTTGTTTAATTCAACGCATTATCGGATTTGAATTTTGTAATGTGTGAGGATTTCGGAGAGTTTTAAGTTTTTCTTACACTATTGTACAATTGCATATAATTAATTTATAGATATTTGATATATTCCTCAATGTGTCGTATTCCGTTTCTGATTAATATATAACAGTTTTACATATTTTTTTGTAGTCATTTCTAATTTGTTTCATAATCTTTAGTAAGTCTTTTGTTACTCTATTTTAACTCTTTTGTAACTCTTTTGTAACTCTTTTGTAACTTTTTTTGTAACTCCTCTGTAGTTCAATTGTAACTCAGTTTTAAGTTATTCGCAATACGTTTATTTCATATTTGTGAATCTTTTGTAACACTTTTGAAACTCCTTTGTTATTTTTTTGCAACTGCTTTATAACTCATGTTTAACTCTTCTGTAACTCCTTCGTAACTCTTTTGTAACTTTTTTGTAACTCCTCTCTAATTATACTGTAACTGAGTTCCAAGTTATTCGCAATACGGTTGTTACATATTTGTGACTCTTTTGTAACTACTTTGTTGCACTTTTGAAACTCTTTTATAACTTCTTTGTAACTCTTTTATATCTTTTTTGTAACTCTTTCGTAACTTTTTTGTAAGTCCTCTGTAATTCTATTGAAACTTAGTTCCAAGTAATTCGAAATACGTTTGTTATATATTTGTTACTCTTTTGTAATTCTTTTGAAACTTTTTTGTAACTCCTTTGAAACTCCTTTGTTACTCTTTTTAACTCTTTTGTAACTCCTTTATAACTCTTTTGTATCACTTTTGTAACTCTTTTGTAACTTTTTTTTGTTACTCCTTTGTAACTCTTTTGCAACTCTTTAATAACTTTTTTGTGACTACTCTGTAATTTTAGTGTAACTCAGTTCCAAGTTATTTGCAAATTTTTGTTACATATTTGTGACTCTTTTGTAACACTTTTAAACTTCTTTTGTAACTTTTTTATAATTTATTTGCAACTTATGCTAAATTTATTTGTTACTTATTTGTGACTCATATGATTTCGATTTGAATTTCTTTAGTAACTCATTTGTAATGACCACAAACTACTGAATTACATTAAATTAAGGTTTATTTAATATTTATATAAAATAACGACAAACAGCTTCTTCACTGTCCTGTAGAGTGTCAGTTTTGTCAACTTGCGTCGCGACGCAATTAACTTTGTGTTCGCGTCAAGTCGTCATGTCTTACTGTCTGTCTGTATCACTGACATACTGAGGCGCCGAGGCGTTAACTTGGCTACAATGTTGGTCACGATTTGTAACGCATTTAAGTCAATTGTGTCAGTGAGACTTTTTTTTCTTTTTGTTAATTCTATTTTATATATCTTTTTACTATTTTTATTCATTATTTTTTTTTTACTCAAATCTAAAGCTGTGTATTACTTAAATAAGTGCCACCCACTTTTCTTTCAACTGCGGTTCTTTGGCTGTAACCGCAATGCATGACGCAGATCATTAAGTTCAATTGTAGACATTGAGTGGCGCCGTTTCCATTCATTCATTGATTAGTTGAAAGCCATCATTTGCATTGTATTAATGTGGTTATACTGTTCTTTGTTGGTGTAGTTACTCTTTTTTTTGTACTTTTATAGCTAATTTTGTAAGTGTCACTTTTATTACTTTTTCTAAAAATTACCTACTTTTTAAGTATAGCTTTTAATTCAATTAGTTGTATTGTATTCATTGAGACGAAACTTGTAAAAAGTGTAAATTTGATATGTCATGAAGTGGGTTAGCAATTTAGAAAATTACTGGGCGCTGCTTAGAGCAATATGCAATTGGAAAATTCATTATTATATATTCAACTACTTTGTTAAAAGTAATATAAAAATAACACTCATACGTCATGTAAGCTGAAAATATACATTATACATTCTTAAAGATGTAAATAAGGTAAAAATTGTTGATGTCATTAATATTAAGCATTTAATATATAGTATTATACTTGATTTAATCATTTTAATATAATTATATAAGATGTAGCCGCGGTAGCTCAATGGTTAGTGCGTTGGACTGCGAGCCGAAAGATCCCCGGTTCAAGCCTGGACTGGGGCTAACAACATCTTTTCATAGAAACATTTTTCTATACCGCGCTACCTCTCGTCAGTAAATGGCAAACCTACGAGAGTAAAACCATTGCCTATGAAAAGCTCTCACCCGCCGTTCGGATTCGGCAATAATCTGTAGGTCCCACCACTTTGAGTACAAATATAACACGCACAGCTCAAATTGGTGAGAGAGCTCGGCCGAAGTTCTACACAGGACTGTAGCGCCAAACTATTATTATATTATTATATAATATAATTACAATATAATTGAATAATAACAATTTTAAAAAATGCTCATACGTCAAGTATGATCAAAAATATATTTAGAGAAAAATCTAGTGAACAAAATGTAGAAATATAAGTGATAATATATTTGATACTAAATAGCTTTAAACCAGATAAAATACTAATACTTCTTGTTTCGTCTTTGTTTATATTTAAAATGCACAACAAATTAAATTAAAATTAACTAATTAACATCGGTGCTACACAAGAACGTGGTTTTTATAGCTGAAGTCACATTTAACTCATTGTCAATTTTTTGGTAGCTCATATGTTACTTATTTATAGCTCTTTTGTTATTCAGTTGTAAAACATTTGTAACTCTTTTATAGCACATTCGTGACAAATTTGTAACTTATTTGTAACTCTTCTGTATCTCATTTGTATCTCATGTGTAGCTCATTTGTAACTCAATTGTCCGCTAATTGTAACTACTTGTAAATACTTTGTAACTAGTTCGAAACTACTTTGAAAATTATTTGTAACTCATTTGTAACTCATTTATAACTCATTTGTAACTCATTTGAAACTCATTTGAAACTCATTTGTATCTCATTTCTAACTCATTTGTAACTCATTTGTAACTCATTCGTAACTCATTTGTAACTCATTTGTAACTCATTTCTAACTCATTTGTAACTCTTTTGTAACTCATTTGTATCATTTGTAACTCATTTGTAACTCATTTGAAACTCATTTGTAACTTATTTGTAACTCATTTGTAACTCATTTGTAACTCATTTGTAACTCATTAGTAACTCATTTGTAACTCATTTGTAACTCATTTGTAACTCATTTGTAACTCTTTTGTAAATCATTTGAAACTCATTTGATACCAATGAGTTGGTATCTCTTTTGCAAATCATTAAATACAAATGAGATACAAATGAGTTTCAAGTGAGTTACAAATGAGTTACAAATGAGTTACAAATGAGTTACAATTGAGTTACAAATGAGTTACAAATGAGTTTAAAATGAGTTAGAAATGAGATACAAATGAGTTTCAAATGAGTTTCAAATGAGTTACAAATGAGTTACAAATGAGTTACAAATGATACAAATGAGTTACAAAAGAGTTACAAATGAGTTAGAAATGAGTTACAAATGAGTTACAAATGAGTTACGAATGAGTTACAAATGAGTTACAAATGAGTTAGAAATGAGATACAAATGAGTTTCAAATGAGTTTCAAATGAGTTACAAATGAGTTACAAATGATACAAATGAGTTACAAATGAGTTACAAATGAGTTAGAAATGAGTTACAAATGAGTTTCAAATGAGTTACAAATGAGTTCCAAATTTATTACAAATGAGTTACAAATGAGTTACAAATGTGTAACAAACATATATCTTCAATTCAAACTGGGTCAAATTGTCATAAATAGTATTTACTGAAATATTGGGTAATTTTGACCAGATTTATGCAGAAGGGTAAAATTACCTGATTTTTTATGTTTAACAAATTTCTAGAATTTTGTTAATATTTGTTATACTTTGTTTTATATATTTGATACTCAAAAATCTGGGCGATATAGATTTGAATGAGCTGTGATTTAATTTAGGAGTAAATATAATTAGGAGGAAATCAAAAATTAATTTTTGGAAATTCCTATATATCAAATAACAAAAATTCAAGTTTTCCATCGAAAAATAGCGAAAATTCCACATAAATCCAAAACCACCTTTATTTTCCACTTTGAGCCATTTAAACACAACACAATAATTCAATTTCATTAGGTTTTATTGGCATTTTTTCGCCAACGAAAATCATCATCAATCAGCAGCTCAATTGTTTTGGCTACTGGCGAGGACTGTCTTGAGAAAAAAACAACAAAGGAAAATAAGCAAAAAAAAGCTTTTTCAACGGTCATAAAATCTACATAAAGAGCGAGGTAATTAGGTAAAATATTTTGAGTGTTTTTTTTTTAGTTAATCGATATAGATGCATTTTCTGCAATTTAATTTTAAATATTTTTTACAACTTAATTCAGCCTAACTTCATTGAGATTTTGATTATTTTAAACAGAATGAAATACTAAATAAACGTTTTAGCGGTATTTGTAAAACAAAGCTTCAGGTAATCATAAATGCTGTCACCTCAAAGTATGCTTTACATTTTATATTATAATAAATTAAAAATACATTAAAATATATTTTGTTTAATATATATAATTTGACTTTTGACACTTTATACTCATTAAATAATTGCAATTTAATTTTAAATATTTTTTTTTATATTCTTTTTAATTAAATTTCATAAAATGTTTGGCTGCATTTGCATCACCTGTTTTAAGGCTTTAATGCATTTTGTTGAAATTCTAAATTATTTGTTTATTTTTAAATTGCCAACAATCATTTCCTCATCCTGCCATATTTCGCAAATTCATTGGTGTGCATGAGCAGCGCTATTAGCACAAATAGCATTTTTGGTTTAATTAAAAATAAATGGGTTCAGTTATTTTCAATAATGTGGAAAATAGTTCAAATCAGTACTCATGTGTGCGCAAAACAATAGCATGGTAGTTGAAATGTTTGAAATGAAAACGTTTAATATATATATATTGTTTAAGAATATTTTAGATTTAAGTTATATATTTAAATATCATTAAATAATTATTGCAAGTCAGTAAAAAGAAAAAAAGAAAATGCAAAATTAAAGCAAGCAAAACTTAATACTATACAGTTGTTAATAATTATAGTAAAATATAATTTTATAATACACTAATAAAATTTAGTTATAATAATAGATAAAAATTTGTCCGTTCCTACAACAATCAATTTTTGAGCTATTTCTAAAGTTGCCAAAATTTTGCAAAATTATTTTGTTATATTTAAAAACTATTTTTTTATATACAATTGGTTTTTTTCTCTATTTAAAGAAGATCTCTAATAGAAAACATGCATTTAGAATTTACTATAATTTTGTATAGACTATAAGGCTAGTTGGTGTTTCTATTATCGTGCTTTGCTAACATGCCTTTCAGTTTAGATTTTAAAACATAATGAATGATTAATGCATATCTTAAACATTTTATTTTTTTTTTACACCAAAATTTATATCGTCATTGTTGAACGAAAAGTCACCAAATACATTTTCAAAATGCCAAATATTCATTTACAAAAATCTTTATATATCTGTCAATTTTTAATTGATAACCTCAATTTTTTAATACATGATCAAAAAAATGTAAATCTTTCAATTGAAGTTTCAACTTTAAAAAATGAATAAATTACTTTTTATAATATTAATCAACAAACTCGAAATTTAAGTTTTTCATTAAAATGTATTTGGTGACTTTTCGTTCTACAACGACTATATAAGCTTCTGGTTTTAAACAGACAACCTACTGCTAATTTATTATTTTGCCAGGTATAACTCTATTCTAAAGTATTCTCTTGTAGCACATTGTGGAAATTAATTCCTAAAATGATTTTAAATGGTGAAACATTTCATGATATCCTTGCTTGGAAGCTTTTCCTGCAAATAAATTTTTGCAGTATTTTTCTGTATCCAATAGTTAAAAAGCTTTTAATCTGAATAAAATTTAAACATTTTATGAAGAAAGTTTAATATCCGTTTGTAATGTTTTATTTTTTCATCATCAGATATTTATAGAATTTTTTTTAAATTTCATATTAAAGCTCTTTAAAACTACTCTTTCAAGTTTTCCTGTTAAGTTTTCTAGACTACCAAATGTAGTGAAAGCTTTTTATTTTTTTTTTATTTAAATGAGAGCTTTGCCACTTTTTAACAGAAAACTTTATCAAAATTTAATTCAATTTTCAAAGTTTTAAATTACAGTTGTAGCATCAACTATTAAATGAAATTTGCTTATTTTATTTAAAACATTATTAAAAAGCTATATTAACCAGTTTGAAAGCTTTTAGAATTTGACTAATTTTTAGGGAGAGCTTTTATTTTTTAACTTTTTCCAACTTTTCGATTTTAATTTTAAATTCATTACACATGTTTGGTAAAAGCTCACAGGCACTACATAGAACTGGAATTGGAACCGGAACCGTTTATATATTTGAAACGAAGACCAGTAGGAATCGGAACCGCTATTTAAAAAGTCTTAGAACCACAACCGAAACCGATATTTCAAAGGGAAAAAGGTAACTTTTCATGAAAGCTCTTTTTAGTTAAACTTTTCTGGAAAGCTTTATTATTAAAAAAAAATCGTTTTTATAAAAAAAAAATATTAAAAGTCTTTCGGTTTTTCATATAAGCTTTTTCAACCATTTATTTAACCTAATATCACTGTTCAGAAAAGCTTTTTTTTAACAAATTTTTATTTTTTTTTATTTTCAAAGAACGTTTTTTCAACGTCTTAACTCATAATAAAATGTTCTGTAACTTTAAGTAAAATTTGTTTTTGTCTTTTTTAATTAACAATATTTTTGATTTCAAAAAAAAGATTTTTCTACTTTTAATAAATTCTTTTTTAAATAATTATAAAGTATTTTTCAAATTATATTAAAATTTACGTTTTTTTAAACTTTTAATAAGAGCTTTTTAAACTATTAAAAAAGCTTATTCAACTGTTAATAAAAGCATTTTTAAGTTTTAATAAAAAGCTTTTAAAATATTTAATAACATTTTTCTACTTTTATATTTGTTTTTCTACTTTTATTAAAATTTACGTTTTCTTCAACTTTTAATAAGAGCTTTTTAAACTTTTAAAAAAGCTTATTCAACTGTTAATAAGAGCATTTTTAAGTTTTAATAAAAAGCTTTTAAAATATTTAATAACATTTTTCTACTGTTATTAAGCTTTTTAACCTTTTTAAAAACTTTTAATAAAAGCTTTTTCAACTATTAATAAAATATTTTTCAAGTTTTAATAAAAAGCTTTTGAAATATTAAAAAAAAAATTCTACTTTTATTATAAAAGCTTTTTAAACTTTTAAAAAATGCTTTTTCAATTTTAAATAATAATTTTTCAACTTTTGTTAATAGTTTTTTCAACTTTTAATAAAAGCCTTTTCAACTTTAAATAAAAGCTTTTTCATCTTTTAATTAAAGATTTTTCCAACTTTTAATAAAAGCTTGCTCAACTGTTACTAAATTAAAAGTTGTTTCGACTATTCATAAAATCTGTTTTCAGTATTCAGAAAAGTGTTTCAATATTTAATAAAATGTTTTAAATCTATAAATAAATATTTCTACTTTTACTAAAACCTTGTTAACTTTTTAAAAATGTTCATTAATCATTTAAAAACAGTTTTAAAAACATTTAAAACAGATTTTACAACATTTAAGGAGCTTTTAGTAATAGAGTAAAATTTAGTTTTTTAAATAGTTTTGCTATTTTTAAAGTAAAATGTAATAAAAATCGATTTCTTAAATTTATTACTAATTTTTATATGTTCGAGGTATGAACAGAGCTTTAATTGAAATTTACTAAAACTTTTATTAATTTTTCTTCCTCATAAAATACACATCCTACACTATTCTCCAAAGTTTTTTTTTTTTTTTTTGATTAAAGTGGTTGCAACTCGAATTAGAATAAAATTGCTCAAAAATTGTTTGTAGTTGGAAACGTTTCGCTGAAGCTTTTTAAAAACGAAACCGACAAAAAAAGGAAAAAAAGCATTAAGCGAACAAGAACAAGAATTGAAGTAGAAGAAAAATAGATTTCTTACTTTGATGAGTGACTTTATGGGCACGTCACGGGATGCTGTCGGAGTGCCACGTTTGTTCGAGCGGTTCTTTTTCAAGACGATAACCCGCATGATTCAGGCGCGACTAAACGACTGGGCGACTACGTTACAAAACAAACAAGCTGTACACTATATATATAGTATATAGAGTCGAGCATATAATGTATATATATATTTTTTTATGCTAGCTATTTTTATTATATACTATATTCGATTTGATTTATATATTATGTACACAATTTAGGCAGGTGATGCATGTGATGATCAAAGAGAATTTGGTATAAATTGCACAATAGATTTTGCGATTTGCTTATTTTGTTAAGAATTTCGATTTGCAGTTTGTAAAGAGTACTTAATTTAGTAGTCGCAATAATAGTAGTTAGTATTTAGTATTTTACAAAAAAAAAACATAAAGCAAAGTGTTTTTAACTAAATTTTGTATTAGTTTTTACTACTTTTTTTTAATTTGGTTAGTTCAATTATTTAAAATACTTTCGATTAGTAGTAATTATCGCGTGCTTTAGTGTGTAAGTGATTATTTATTTAATACGAGCGTTAAAGAAAACAACAAATAAATGATAAATTTAAGTGTTTGAATTGTGTAATTTAATGTTTTCTTTTTTTAATTCAAACATACTGAGTTTGTGGTGATAAGAAATGCATTTTTGTTACTTACATAAAATAGATAATTTTTTTTATATTTTACAAATTATTATGAAATTATTTTAGCAGACAAAATAGTGCCACGACAAAAAGCTCGCCTTACTGCAAAATATTATTTTTAAATTAGTGATTAAAGTGATTTATTTAAATTTGTGCGTATGAGTTGAAGTAGTAAAATACTTTTGTAATACCAACCGCCGTCGATAACGCTTTTCGGTGTGTGTAGTTAGGCAAAGCTTTAAGCTTGCGGCAGCTTTCAAGGCGCAAACACTTGCAGTACAACGGGAATAATGTGGAAGCTCGTTTTAAAGTATATTTTTATTAATTATTTTTTTTTATTTTTAAATTTTTTTATTTTTTTAAATTTTTTTATTTTTTTTAATTTTAATAAACATTTTTTTAATTTTCAAAAATTTTCAAATATATATATATTTTTTTTTGTTTTTTTAATTCTGATTTCTTTTATTTAAATTTAATACACCAGCAATTTTTAATTTTTTGTATACTTTATATTTACCGCACACTTTAAATTTAAGTTAACGCTTTTAAAAGCTTTTTTGAGCTTTTTTTATTCAATTTCTATTATATTTTATTTAAAATTGTAATATCTTATCAATATATTCAATTTTTTACTTTTTAAGATTTATGTTTTTTTTTTTCGTTTCGTTTACCTTTCTTTAAAGTTTATTCTAACTACTTAAAAACACTTTTAAGTTTTAATTAACATCACTTTTTTTTTATTTTTTTATTAATTACTTATATTTAGTTGGTTTGTTTTTATATTTAATTATCTTTAAATTATGTTTATACTATATTTAGTTAATGTTTCGACTAAATTTAGCAATATTTGTGCGCTTTGTTTAGAACCTTGTTTAGTTTTTACTTTATTTTAGACCATTTAGTTTAAATCTTTAGTTTATATCATTTTTTTCTTATTTTATTTATTATTTAAGCATTAGAGTTCGTTGTTTTTTGCATAATAGCAATTTGAATAAATTATTTGTTTTTAGTAAAAATGCCTTTGCTATATCAGAAAATAGAAGAAACGTTGGAAAAATTTGAAACAATGAAATATTTTATTTGTATTATAAAACACTGGCCAATAATAGTTAAGAAATCATTAATCAGCAGATATATGTTTTAACAATTTAATTTAATTATGTGGAATTTAAATTTTTTTTTTTATGTTATTAAAAATCGAAATTTGATTAAATATTTTGATAACATTTTTATTTTATTTCATTTTTTTCCGATTTTATTATAATAAATATGTATTGTCAATTACATACTACTGAAAAGTTGCTATATTTTAAAAATAACACAAGTCAATGAAATGATTCCATTTTTTTAATTATTCCATTTTAGGTTTTTCAAAATATATTTTGACCACATACTTTACGATAAAACATTAAATAGCCATACCTTATTTAAATCTTAGATAGTTTTAACGTTCACAGACTAATAGAAAAATTCACGAAAATTCTTTTTATCAAATATTTGAATCTTTCAAAACCTTTGCATGTTGTCATATTTTAAATAGAGACAAATAAGGGCGAATTGAATTAAATACATTTTTTAGAATCTTAGGGGTACTAAAAATTTGTTGTTTTTGAAGCATTGCATATGTTTATTCATGGAGAGTTTTTTTTTTTTGGATTTCTAAAAATCATTTATTTTTTATTTTTAGAGTAGTAACTTAGTAACGTAAAAAAAATAATACAAGTGGCTTCTATGCTAATAAAAAGGTACTAACAATTCGCGTTTAAATGTGATTTGCCATGGCCGGAAATAGTGTCAGGTGACGGAGATTTTATATAACCGTGGTAGCTCAGCTTTTAATGCGTTTAACTACGATGCGAAAGATACTGTAATACAGGTTCAACTCTGGGCTGGGCCTTCACATAATCTTTTTATAAAAAAACATTTTTCTATACCGCGCTACCTCTCAGCAGCCAATTACAATTTTGGAGTAAGGAGTAAGGTTTTTGAATTAAAATTTGGAGCATTCAACTTTCAAATGCTTCTCGAGTATGTTGTTGTTCGAGAGTATGTTGTAAGATAATACCCAATGAAATATTATCACACAAAAAATATAGATTTGTTGCGCCAACCAAATTATTCGGTGCTCTCAACTGCTTAGTCGGTTGTTGTTTTCAAAACTAAAAAAGTTAATGTTTCGACAACAACCAATTTCAAACAGTTTTACAAAATTGGATGTGTGTTTGGGCTAATTTTGAAAAAACATAGTTGAAAATTCATTTCAACCGAATAAAGATTGTTCTTATAAAGGGACGCTACAAAAGTAGAGCGACAGGGACAGCAAACGACGCCACATTTCTTGCCGATATACGAATTCCAATTTCGGTAGTAAATTTTAATAATTTCGACTCGTTGTTGGCTCGTATATCTTTCCATCATGAAATGGCAAACCTTACTGAAGAGAAATGTCAAAAGAGCGGTAAGAAATATGGCGTCGTTTGCTGTCCCTGTCGCTCTACTTTTGTAGCGTCCCTGTTGAAAAACCCTTGAAAAAACTTTTGTAGCGCTCTTATTGAAAAACCCTTTATGAATAAGCTCATATATCTGATGAATACATTCACCAATAGGTCATATATAAATATGTAAGAGGTAAACAACCAATTTCACAGTAATACTTACGTTAATTTGCAGACTTATTGTTCAGACAACTCCAAAGAATTGAGTTTATCGAATATAAAGGGTTTTTCAACAGCGACGCTACAAAAGTAGAGTAACAGGGACAGCAAACGACGCCATATTTCTTACCGCTCTTTTGACATTTCTCTTCAGTAAGATTTGCCATTTCATGATGGAAAGATATACGAGCCAACAACGAGTAGAAATTATTAAAATTTACTACAGAAATTCGAATTCGTATATCATATATTCGTATATTCGTATATTCGTATATTTACCATCATGAAATGGTAAAACTTACTGAAGAAAAATCGCAAAAGAGCAGCAAGAATAATGGCGTCGTTTGCTGTCCCTGTCGCTCTATTTTTGTAGCGTCCCTGTTGAAAAACCCTTGAAAAAAACATTTGTAGCGCTCTTATTGAAAAACCCTTTAACTACACATAAAAAAATATCGTTTTCTGTAAACACTTTCTCAAACAATCACTAAAGTGTTTGCAAGCTCATTTGTAGGAAATAATCGAAGTGTTCACTAGTGTTTCCCACAAATAATTGCAGTGTTTCTCACAAACACGAAAAGCGGTTCCCACAAATATTTGAAGTGTTTCCCACAAATATTCCAAAATTTGGTAGTGTTTGCCAAAAATACTTGAAGTGTTTCCGGCAAATATTTGTAGTCTTCGCCAAATTCAGTCAAAGCAAAAGATTTTTTTTTATTGCGGCCGCCACTCATTTACGCGATTTGTCGAATAATGATGAATTTCAGGGTTGATTATTGGACAAATAGCGTAAACGAGCGACTGCCGAAATAAATCTTTTATTTCGACTGATATTGATGGACACTAAGGAAACACTACAACACATTGATGCATTATGTCTGGGACAGGTGTCTCATACATTGGACGCGTCTGAAAAAGTCGTCTAAACTGACTCACTTAGAGTTTGCCCCAAAGAAATATCACGTATTTATTACTTATATTAAACACTTTTATTATTTACTAGGAACACATGAGTGTTTGGCAGTGATAATTGAAGTGACTTTTATAAAGTATTCTTGGGAAACATTTTAAATGTTTTTAAAAAATTAGATATTGTTTGGTTCAAACACTAGAATTGTGCAATTATTTGCAATAAGCCATTATTAATAACGACTAACAATAAGTATTTCTGGCAGCCAATATGTATTTACCAGAAGTAACCGATAACTTTCCACAATTATTTTATAAACATTCCTTTTTTAGAATGTAACTTTTTTGTTTTTCCAATCTCTCTTATAGAAAAATTCTAAAACTAAGTTCGATGTCGAAATTCTATCAAAACTAGAAACTAAAGAGTGTAAACGAAATGATTTTTATTTTAAGGACTGCGTCGAATAAAATTGTCCGCTTCAAAAATGATGTCAAACGTCGAATGGTGGCCTGGAAGCCTAAAATACGGAAATTCGTTCCATCCCATTCCGCAATACAAACCTTTAACTATTCTTAAAAACCATGGAGTGATATAATCTTTTCTATTACAATGTAAAATTTTTATGTTATGAATAAGGACTGCGTCGAAAAAAATTGTCCGTTACATATCTTCCGATAATGTGCTATTGCAAGCTTCAAATTAAAAAAAATTGAACATAGTAGCTCTGAATTAAATGGCAGAAAATAATTTGTGTCAGTTATAGTCAATACAAAATTTATTTAACGCGAAAATGGCAAACGAAGTGGAAGTGCGAGAAAATATAATTAAAATTTTTCAAAAACAACCTAGTTGGTCTTTTATAAAAATTGCCAAGGAGGTAGGGGCTAACGCTAAGACCATTTCTCGCGTTATCAACCGCTTTAAGGAAGACCTGAGTATTGATCGGAAGAAAGGTTCTGGTAAAAAAAAGGCCCACATGATCGTGAAAAGTCAAAGAAGGTTGTGAATATTTTAAAGAAAGATCGAACCATATCCGGATGGAAATTGGCGAGAAAGGCGGATTGCTCAGAATCTTTCGTGCGCAGTACTAAGAAAGAAGCTGGGCTGAAGATGTACAAGGTCCAAAAAGTTCCGGATAGAAATGCCGTCAAAAATGAAACCGCAAAACAACGAGATAAAAAGCTGAACCAATTCGATTGCTGCATAATGGACGACGAAACTTATGTTTTAGCGGACTTTTCTCAGCTACCTGGGTAGGAATTTTATACAGCCGATTCTCGGGGAATTGTCGCTGAAAAATTCAAATTCCTTGTTTGGCAGGCAATTTGCAGTTGTGGAAAAAGGAGCAGCTCATTCGTGACATCGGGTACAATTAACAGCGCAATATATGTGAAGGAATGCTTGCAAAAGAGATTGCTTCCATTTTTACGCCAACATGAAGTGTCCACATTATTTTGGCCTGACCTCGCTTCATGTCACTACAGCAAAACGGCCATAGAGTGGATCCAACCAAATGCAGTGATTTTAGTGTCTAGAGAAGCCAATCCACCAAACTGTCCAGAACTCATGCCGATTGAGAGATACTGGGCTTTAGTAAAAAGGGAGATGAAGACAACAAAAAAAGTGGCAAAAGACCTTCAAGACTTTAAAAGAAAGTGGTCTTCAGCAGCTGTGAGGGTGTTGGACACTACCATTACAACATTAATGGAAGGGGTTTCGGAAAAATTAAAACTTTTTATTAAAAAATATTAATTTCTGGATTTTTATATATTTTTTTTTAAATCTAAAAATAATTTGCATAATTAAATATTTTATTCTATAAAAATTCGAATACTAGATTTCCAGATTTTTTCATTTTTGTAGCGGACAATTTTATTCGACGCAGTCCTTATAGTAACTCTAAAATGCATTGCCTGAAAAATAAGTAATGACATGGTACGTTTACATTTTTTATATCTTTATGGAAAATTTATATATATAGTTTTTTCGTTTGTCATATTAGTTAATAATAAATATGTTTTATTAATATTTAAACTGCTTGTTTATCTAGATTTAGTATATTGAAAGATTTGATTTAGTTATCTCTAAATTAAACTTTAAATTAGACAAAAATGTCAGCACTAATTGTTTAATATAATTTCAATACATTATTGTTCATAATCAAATTAATTATTATTTGCAAAACTTAAATTTTAAAGACAAAGAAAATTGAAAGACTTTGGCTAAATTGTTATTTTAAATAAAATTTCAAATTTTAATCGAATTCTTTGTATTTTTTTTACAATCTTTGCAAGTCTATGCCATTTAATAAAAAAATAATTTTTGCATTTTTCTACATTTTTCACTTCTTCTATAATTTCCACTATTATTTATATTTTTTATTTAATTTTTTTATATTCTAATATTTTTATTATTAATTTTTGTTATTTCACACTTGCGCCAAAAAAAATTTGATTACAAATTTTCATTCACAAAAATCGCAGCTGCCCGTCGTTCGCCAAATATCACACGTGACTGATTTCAACGCGTGAGTTTTTATTGCAACTCTTATTTTCAGCAAACGACAAAAAAAGAGACACTCGCGCGCGCTCTCCAAAAATAAAAAAAAATGAAAACAACTACTCTGCGAATTTTGACATTTGCCAGAGAGTGCTGCCAGCAGTCACGGAATTTCTTGTATAATGCAAAAGAAATGAATTTTAAGTTGTTTTGCTTTCATTAAAATGTTAAAAACATTTAGAAAATTTTAAAAACCGTTCAAAAAACAACACGAAACTGTTTTGAAACTGCACTAAAATTTTCAAAAACTTAGTCGCCTCAATATTGTAAGCACGTTTTATATTTTTAGCTTTTTTCGGTTGTTCCGCTGCGAGTCGCAACTCCAAATTAACTGAAAACCGTGTTTGCGCTGCACTCGCTTTTTATGCGCTTTCAATTCTATGCAACCAACCGATTCGAGTAACTGACAGTCAAGCGACCACACGAACGACCGACGGACCTACAGACCGACTGACTGTCTTTTGGAAAAATTGTTGATTCTATACGACGCAAAGTTAGCTGCGCTTTTCACGACCCCGCTCAACACTGAACTGACTGGCGATACCAGTCGAGCAGCTGGTGATACTTTGACAGTTATCCTGTCTGGCCGCCAGAGGGCACATGCGCAATTGGTGCGCACACGAACTGTCAAAACTCACAGCACAGCTGTTTGTGCTGCTTGTGCAGTTAACGCGGAGTTGCCAGCAGTTGTTGCCAGGACGTATGACTCAAAAGTTTCATCAAAGCATTTCCAAGTGTGGTGAGTTTCATGTGGGTGGTTGTGGTGGTGGATAAGGTGCGAAAAGGTTCGTGTAGTCGCAGTTATGCAAGTTTTTTGTAAGACTGAAGGACACCGCTTTTAGTCGGTCGTCTGGAAGTGACACAATTTGCTGTTGGTTGAAAGCCTTATGCGCGGTCATTGGAAGGCTGTGCTTTTCTGTATAAAGTGTGAGAATAATTATCTCTCTCGTGGTAAAGCTTTTGCAAAAGCTTACTTTACCTTACTCAAATAGTGAAAACTACCAGTTGTTTTTTTTATTTCACTGCAAAAAGCTTTTAAAAGCTTTATTTTCTTATTTTAATAATAAAACGTAGAACTTTTAGCACATAAAAAAAGCTTTAAGCATTTATAAGTGTGCTTTATTTTGTCCAGTATGATATCCGGTTTAAGCAAATACTTAGCTAATGTTTAGTGTGAAAGATTTTCAACTTATACAGTAACCTTTAAAATGTATTATTTGTAATCGATTATATTAATTAAACATCGACAAATAAAAGTAAAATAATTTCAAAAATATAAAAAAAAAATTGAATAAATCTGAAATGTTTAGAAAAATTTGAAGCAATCGATTAATTTTCAATTATTTAAAAAATATTCATAATTCAATTCATTTGATTAAATCTAGTAAATTTGAATAAACTCTATAAATTTTAAAAAATTTGAATTTAATTCGATACATGCGAAAAAAATTCGATAAAATAAAAAAATCGATATATTTGATTAAATTAAAAAATGTGAATGCATTCGATAAATTTTAACAAATTCAACAAATTTTAATAAAATTGAACAATTTTAATAAATTCGATCAATTTAAATAAATTCGTTAATTTTCAATAAATTTGATAAATTCGTTAAATTTTCATAAATCGTTAAATTTTCATAAATTCGTTAAATTTTCATAAATTCGATCAATTTTACTAAATTCTAATAATTTTAATAAATTGGACAATTTAAATAAATTCTATCAATTTTATTAAATTTTATTTAAAATTCTTCCAATTTTAATAAATTTAAATAAATTCGATAAATTTTAATAAATTCGATAAATTTTAATAAATTCTATAAATTTTAATAAATTCGATAAATTTTAATATATTCGATAAATTATCATAAATTCGAACAATTTTGATAAATTTTATGAAATTCGATTAATTTAAAAAAATTCAATTATTTCTCATAAATTTGATCAGTTTAAATAAATTCGATAAAATTAAATAAATTTTGATAAATTCGATAAATTTTAATAAATTCGATAAATTGGAATAAATTCGATAATTTTCAATAAATTTGATAAATTCTTTAAATGTTCGTAAATCGTTAAATTTTCATAAATTCGTTAAATTTTCATAAATTCGATCAAATTTAAATTCTAATAATTTTAATAAATTGGACAATTTTAATAAATTAAATCAATGTTATTAAATTCGATAAATTTAAATAAATTCGATAAATTTTAATAAATTCGATAAATTTTAATAAATTCGATAAATTTTAATAAATTCGATAAAATTTAGTATATTCGATAAATTATCATAAATTCGGACAATTTTAATAAATTTGATAAATTTTATGAAATTCGATCAATTTCAATAAATTCAATTATTTCTCATAAATTGGATAAAATTAAATAAATATGAATAAATTCGATAAATTTTAATAAATTCGATAAACTGGAATAAATTCGATAAATTTTACTAAATTTGATCAATTCTAATAAATTCGATCATTTTTAATGAATTCGATTCATTTTAATAAATTCGATAAAGTTTAATAAATTATATCAATTTTCATAAAATTAAAAAAAAAATCGATAATTTGAAAAATTCGATATATTTTAATAAATTCGATAATTTTTACTTAATGCGTTAAATTTCAAAAAAAAAATTTAAAAATATTTCAATAAAGTTGAATAAATTCGATAAATTGGAATAAATTTGAATGTATTCGATAAATTATAATAATTTCGATAAATTCAAATGAGTTCGATGCTGATTGAAAATTTTACCTCATCGATTGGAATAAATTTGATATATAAAACGTTTATAAATTTTTGACATACTTAAATTTGAGTGAATTTTACCTCCACCATGACCACGAAATAAAAACTTAATATGAAAGTATATATATATAATTATATTGCCTAATGTACCAAGAAATCTAATTAAATAGCATAACTCACCTGTGCTCTAATTGCCGCCAGATGTATCTGCTTCGCGCGTAGGTCGAACTTCTTCATGGAGAGGTCCTCCTGCAGCTCGTTGACCTTGTTGAACAATTGGCCCTCGATGCCACGCACTTGTGTGCGATTCAGTGAGTCGATGGAATCCTGCAAAATTAATTCAAATACATTAAACTCATAAAATAAGATTTTTCCAGTATATGCAACCTATATATTTTATGTGTGAATTTAATAATATTTAAAAAAAAAAATTTAATAAGCTTTGAATAATTTCGATATATTTAAAAATCCGCAATAAATAATTTCCATAAATTTTTAATAATTTTGGAATATTTTGAAATATTTCATAAATTTAAATTAAAAAATTGATAAATTAATCGTTTTTTAAGATGTTAATAATTTTAAAAAATTGAAATTTTGCATTTAATTTTGATGTGTCCAAAAGTCTGAATAATTTCGATAAATTTAAATGAATTCGATAAATTGTAATAAATCGGTTAATGCAATAATTTCGAATAAATTTGAATAATTTCGATTTGAAAATTTGCGATTACGATAAAGTTTAATAATTTCTATAAATTTTCAAAATTTTGATATATATTAATTACTTCGATAAATTGTAATAATTTCGACCAATTTTAATAATTTCGATAAATTTTAACAATTTCGATAAATTTTAATAATTTCGATGAATTTTAATAATTTCGATAAATTTTAATAATTTTAAAAATTTGTATTATATTGATAAATATCAATAATTTTGATAAACTTGAATAATTTCGATAAATTTAAATAATTTCGATGAACTTAAATAATTGCGATGAACTTAAATAATTTCGATAAATTTAAATAATTTCGGTAAATTTAAATAATTTCGATAAATTTAAATAATTTCGATAAATTTAAATAATTTCGATAAATTTAAATAAAAAACAATTTAAATAAAAAAAAAATTTAATAATTTCGATAAATTGAAATAACTTCGATAAATTTAAATAATTTCGATAAATTTAAATAATTTCGATAAATTTAAATAATTTCGATAAATTTAAATAATTTCGATAAATTTAAATATTTTCGATAAATTTAAATAATTTCGATAAATTTAAATAATTTCGATAAAATTAAATAACTTCGATAAATTAAAATAACTTCGATAAATTTAAATAATTTCGATAAATTTAAATAATTTCGATAAATTTAAATAATTTCGATAAATTTAAATAATTTCGATAAATTTAAATAATTTCGATAAATTTAAATAATTTCGATAAATTTAAATAATTTCGATAAATTTAAATAATTTCGATAAATTTAAATAATTTCGATAAATTTAAATAATTTCGATAAATTTAAATAATTTCGATAAATTTAAATAAAAGAAATTTAAATAATTTCGATAAATTTAAATATTTTCGATAAATTTAAATAATTTCGATAAATTTAAATAATTTCGATAAATTTTATTAATTTCAATTAATATTTTCGATAAATTTTAATAATATCGGTGAATTTTCTATATATCTTAATCATTTTTATAAATTTTAATAATTTCAAAAAGATTTAATAATTACGATAATTTTTTTAAATATATTTTTTAATAAATGTTAATAATTCTGATAAATTTTCATAATTGCAATAGATTTTAATATTATCGATAAATTTTAATAATTTCGATAAGTTTGAAAATTTTAGATTTATAAAATATCGATAAATTTTAATAATTTCAATAAATTTCGAACATCTTTTGTGTACGCAAAACTCACCTGCAGCTGCCGGATTTGTATCTCCAAATCGGTGGCTTCGCGTTTTAGCGACTCCAGTGCAGGACGCAGCGCTAACGTCGAGTGACGATCAAAGATCAACTCGTTGCGCAACATAGGTATGATGTCCTGTTGGGTAAAAAAAAACATTAATATTGAGGCCTATAGAAGGCAACTAGATTTTAATCACATTGTAGTCATTGCCATCGTCCGCCTCGTTTGGTGCCAACTGAGGCGGTGCAAAAATGCGTCTAGGAACTTTTTGCGCATTCGAGGCAAGAGGTAGAATGCGTGCGAAATTCGTCAGGTCCTGCATAGGTGAAACCGAGTTGCACTGGGCGGTAAGGCTGCCGTAACGCTTCGCTTGATCGGAGGCCTATTGAGATTAAAATGTAAAAGTTGAAATATATAAATATGAGCAGAATTTAATTGAGTTTATAAAATACGATTTAAATTGCGTGTAAAATGATGGCATTAAATGAAGTTGTTGCGGTTTTGTGGTTGGTTTTAATTACAGTTTTTACGAATAAAAATACACGCATTATCACTGTTTTTAATGCAATTTAATTCGCAAAAAATACTACTGTGGTTGTGGTTAAAAGTTTTTTTTTTTATTCATTCATATTCATGCAGGCGAATTGTAATTAATTATCACCTTTTATTACATTTGCTTTGTACGACATGACATGTGCATAAAATATGAAATGTTAACAAAAATTGATACATTTTTTAAATCTTTTGTCATTTGACGTTTTTCAGTTTTTTTTTTTTATTTTCGGTTGTTAAAAAAAAAAATGATTAATTTAAAAATAAATTAAAAATAAAAAATTCGACTCAATTAAAAATGACAATACATTTAAAAATCTAAATTTAAAAAATTTTTAAAACTACGATAAGTTTCTAAAAATCCGTTAAATACCTTAAATTACGATATATCTCTATAATTTTAATAAAAATCCGATATATGTATATCTGTATATTTCTAAATTTATTTCTAAAATTACTATATATTTTTAAAATATCGAAAATTATCAAAAATTTCTAAAATTTTGAATTTTACTACTTCGATAAATTTCTATCATTACAAATTTCTACAATATTAATAAAATTTTGATAAAATTTCTAATTTTCGATAAAAATTCGATAGATTTCTAAAATGCCGATACATTTATAAAATGTCGATACATTTATAAAATGTCGATACATTTATAAAATGTCGATTTATTTATAAATTATCGATAGAATTTCGATTTTTTGCTGAAATTTCAATAAATTTCTAAAATTTCGATGAATTTCGATAAATTTTTAAAATTTCGATAAATTTTTAAAATTTCGATAAATTTTTAAAATTTCGATAAATTTTTAAAATTTCGATAAATTTTTAAAATTTCGATAAATTTTTAAAATTTCGATAAATTTTTAAAATTTCGATAAATTTTTAAAATTTCGATAAATTTTTAAAATTTCGATAAATTTTAAAAATTTCGATAATTTTTAAAAACTTTGATAAATTTTTAAAATTTCGATAAATTTTTAAAATTTCGATATATTTTTAATATTTCGATAAATTTTTAAAATTTCAATAAATTTTTAATATTTCGATAAATTATTAAAATTTCAAAAATTATTAAAATTTCTAATATTATTAAAATTTCTAAAATTGTTAAAATTTCTAAAATTAAAATTTTGAAAAAATTCTTTTTCTAATGATTTTGGTAAAATTGCTTATTCGTAAACAACAAACTAAATTAGTGCGCAACATATTAACTTTACATCTTATAATCTGCAAAACTTTGGTGGTACATGGTATATTAGGTTTTCGAATATTTTTCTTTTTTTGTTTTACCTTTATTTAAGTGCGCCAATTTCACACACGTGTTTTCCCAAACTTTTATGCCAAACTTTACTAAGTAATATCATAATTTATATTCATTCATAAATTACATTAAAAATCCATTAGCCTAAAACCGATAAGCAACGAAAGGATAACGATTAACCCCCTGATACTTTGACGCTAATTTCGCTAAAATGCCATTAAATGGCCAGACAAAATATTCATTTGTATTAAATGCTGCCAAAGCGATTAAATGACGACATGCCGCACGAAAGAAACTCCGCAATAACCGCAAATTAAACGCATAACAAACAGCAGCAAAAACCGACAAACACGAGTTCATCGGACGACAGGACAGCAGAGGAGTGGAGAGAACTGGGTTTATGCGATGTCAGATGACTGAAGAGTTTCACAGAAAGCCAGACGAATGAATAAATGACCGCCCAGCAGTACGCCATAAAACGCAACCAATTTAAACGATTACAATGCAGGTCATAAAAATATGTCGTAAAATTTAAAGAGGCAGCCAATAAATTTAATTTGTATACAATATGTTCAGGTTGCCACTGTGGCGCGGCCACGGTGTATTGCCAGTTAAGCCTACTAACCAACAAAAAATGCTGTAATTCCGATGTGAAATGGCGGCGTTTATGCAGTGCCAATGGAAATTCAATTGCTACGAAATGCAACAATGTACCGAATAAATATCAATTTATAGCACACTCTAACAATGAATTGGGGACTATGGGGGCGATTATCACAAGGCAACGTGTCTGAGTGCTTCAACATGGCGAAGCCAGCGCAATCCTTGTCGGTGTCGTCTCAAGTCAACTCACTGGTCACCAGAATTGACAAATTGTCAAATGGTGACACCTCCACTTCGGTGGAAGTCCTCCTCGTGGAAGTCCCTGGAAACGGCGCTCTACACCACCCGGTGTAGAAGTCGGCTAAAGTGAGTGGCGAGCATCTCCCTCAGAGTGAGGGTTCGTGCGTTGGGTTTGGGTCCCACCACGGAAAAAACCTATGCGCCCAATGAAAACAAAAAAGAAGCCTCGGATAACGACCGATTACAACGATGAAGACCCACGCAAACGTTTTAAGGACCATGATTTACGGATATGCACCTGGAATGTCCGGACCCTTTATAGGGAAGGTGCCTCTATCCAGCTGGCAGATGTCCTCGAAAAATATAAGGCTGACATCACCGCTATCCAGGAGATGCGATGGACGGGACAGGGCTGTTCGAAACATGCGTCCTGTGATATCTACTACAGCTGCCATGCGGAGAGACACGAATTTGGATGTGGATTTGTGGTCGGCAAGAGACTCCGCCACCTTGTCTCTAGGTTCACGCCCGTGGACGAAAGGCTGGCAACAATCCGCATCAAGGCTAAATATTTCCATATCAGCCTAATTTGTGCACACGCTCCGACGAACGAGAAAGATGACGAGGCAAAAGAGCGCTTCTACGAGCGCCTAGACAACGCATACGAGCGCTGCCCCCGCCACGATATCAAAATCGTGCTAGGCGATTTTAACGCCAAGGTGGGCAGAGAAGCCATCTATTGTCCCACAATCGGAAAATTTAGCCTCCATGCCAACACTTCCGATAACGGAACGAGGCTAATCGACTTCGCCGCAGCACGAAACATGGTAGTTAGTAGCACTAGATTCGAACATTTCGATATCCACAAGGCCACATGGTTGTCGCCCGATCAAAAAACTCGAAATCAAATTGATCACGTTGTGATTGACGGAAGGCACGCTTCAAGCGTGATGGACGTACGCACAATCCGAGGTGCCAATATGGACTCGGATCATTACCTTGTAGCAGCCAAGGTCCGCACACGCTTAAGCGCTGCGAAGAACGTACGGAACCAAACGCAGAGAAAGCTAGACGTCGGAAAGCTGCAATCACAACAGACAACGCAAGCCTTTTCCACTCGACTCTCACACCTGCTTAGACAAAGCACTCCTCCTCTCGATGATATAAGCGCGCAGTGGAATCATATCTCCTGCTCTATGCGTACGGCTGCCGAAGAGGTGCTTGGATTCCAACGCCCCCTGAGGAATCAGTGGTATGACCAAGAGTGTCGCGCGGCCACTGCAGAGAAAGACGCTGCGTACAAATCCACCCTGCAGTCAGTAGCTACGCGAGCTGCGAAGGAGCGATACAAAGAGAAGAGGAGGGAAGAGAGACGTCTTTTCAGGCGTAAAAAAAGCGAGGCAGAAAGACGTGAGTGTGAGGAGATTGAGATGCATGGGGACAGGAATGAGGCTCGAAAATTCTTCGAGAAAATAAGACGCCTAGCCGGAGGTTCGAAATCCGGAGCCTCTTCCTGTAAAGATGAGAACGGAAATCTAGTGACAGATATCCAGAGCACACTGAAAATATGGAGGGATCACTTCTCTAAACTGCTGACCGGTGATGATGACCTCAATTCCACCGATAGAGAAGCAAACCCGGCAACCCCAGTACTTGATGACGACGTTGAGATTCCGCCACCCGACCATGACGAGGTCAGAACAGCCATTGCTCGGCTGAAAAACAACAAAGCCGCAGGTGCTGATGGCCTGCCTGCAGAATTGTTTAAGACCGGAGGCGAAGAGCTAATAGAGAGCATGCACGAGCTCGTAAGCAGAATATGGTCGGATGAAAGCATGCCAAGTGACTGGAACCTCAGTGTACTCTGCCCAATCCTTAAGAAAGGGGATCCCACTATCTGCGCCAACTACCGTGGGATCAGCCTACTCAATATCGCATACAAGGTTCTATCGAGCGTATTATGTGAAAGACTGAAGCCCATCGTCAACAGACTGATTGGACCTTATCAGTGCGGCTTCAGACCTGGAAAGTCCACCATAGACCAGATTTTCACATTGCGCCTAATCCAGGAAAAGACCCTAGAAAAACAGATCGACACCTACCACCTATTAGTCGACTATAAAGCTGCCTTCGACACTCCGATAAGGGAACGATTATACGCCGCAATGTCTGAGTTCGGTATACCTGCGAAACTTATAAGGCTTTGCAGGATGACCCTGAGCAACACACGTTGCTCAGTGAGAATAGGAAAAGACCTCTCCGAGCCATTTCATACCGAACGAGGTTTCAGACAGGGTGACTCCCTATCGTGCGACTTTTTTAACTTATTGATGGAGAAAATAGTTCGAGCTGCCGAACTCCGTCAAAGCGGCACTATCCTCAACAAAAGTGTCATGCTGCTCGCATATGCCGACGATATTGATATCATTGGCAGGAGCACACGAGCAGTCAGCGCAGCATTCTCCAGATTGGAGAAAGAGTCGCGTCGAATGGGTCTAGCGGTGAACGAGGACAAGACGAAGTTCCTTGTGTCAACAAGCAAAAAAGAGTCCGTGCGTCTTGGACAAAAAGCTGATTTTGACACCCACAAGTTCGACATTGTGAAGGACTTCGTCTATCTGGGATCCAGCGTAAACAGCAACAACGACGTCAGCCTGGAGACTCTTGCCAACAGGTGCTACTTTGGGCTCAGTAGGCAATTGAGAAGCAGAGCCCTCTCTCGCCGGACAAAAATAACGCTCTACAAGTCACTCATCATGCCCGTCCTACTTTATGGTGCAGAAACATGGACGCTGGCCACCACCGATGAGAGAGTACTGGGAGCGTTCGAGAGAAAGATTCTCCGTAAAATCTTTGGCCCTATCTGCTTTGCTAACGAGTATCGAATCAGGATGAACCACGAGCTGTATGAGTTATTCGACGACATTGACATAGTCAAGCGCATCAAGATCCAGCGGCTTCGCTGGCTAGGTCATGTCGAACGAATGGATGAAAACACTCCAGCCAAGAAGGTGCTTGAATCGAAACTCGAAGGTGGACAGCGTAGAAGAGGGCGTCCAAATCTGCGTTGGAAAGACCAAGTTGAGGACAACCTGGCAACGCTTGGTATTTCTAACTGGCGTCAGCGCGCGCAAAGCAGATCCGACTGGCGCGGCTTCATCTCAGCGGCCAAAACCGACCCACGGTTGTAAGGGCCATTTAAGTAAGTAAGTAAGTAAGTAAGTAAGTAACAATGAATTGAACGTGAACAGCTGCAACACAAAAATTGTTCTAATTTGGAATCATTGCACCGGATATTTCAAATAAATATGGCAGATGCATTTGAAACCATTGAAGAGTATTAAATTTGAAATATATTTAAAATACAAATTTTTATAATTTCTCAAATTTTATAAAATTTTATTATATTTCGAATTTATCGCAATCTTCAATATACTTCTAACCATTTTTAATATATCAAGTTTTTTTAATTTCATTCATTTTCAATGCAATTTTTATATTTTATTTCAAATTTATATTTCGAAATTTAAACAAACGAGACCAAATTTTGTATTTTTGAATATTATTTCAATTTAGATAGTTTTTGAACAATATTCCGATTACGTTAATATTACTATACCGATAATTTTTACAATATCGATATTTAACAATTTCAATATTTTACCAAATTTGATAATGTTTTCAATTTAAAAATTATTCAAATCGATAAACGTTTTCGATAAATGTTTGAGTTAAAATTCCTATAAGTATTTATGTCAGCTGTTCATATCGAAAAAAAACACAAGTAGAAAAAGGATTTTAAATTCAATTAACCTTAAATAGAACCAGTTAATAATTAAAAATGTCGAAAAGTATTTAGCAAAAAAAGTATATAACAAAAGTGTAAATTTCGATATATTTACAAAAAAAAGCCGATAAAATAAAAAAAAATCCGTTAAATAAAAAATATTTGTTAATTTAAAAACATTTTGATTATTTAAAAATAAAACGATAAAT
Organism: Dryomyza anilis; assembly: GCA_951804985.1. Taxonomy (NCBI): domain Eukaryota; kingdom Metazoa; phylum Arthropoda; class Insecta; order Diptera; family Dryomyzidae; genus Dryomyza; species Dryomyza anilis. The sequence goes on from OX638133.1 coordinate 26,635,849, forward strand.
TTAAAGAATGTTGATAAATTTAAATAACTTCGATTACTTTTAAAAATTGCATAAAATTAAAATATATTTTTAATTGTTCAATTAATTTAAATAATTTCGACAAATTTAAAGAAAATCGTAAAAATTAAAAATATCGGTAAATAAAATAAATGTTTACAATTAAAAATATGTCGATAATGTTAAAAAATGTCGATAAAATATCGGTACATTTATAAAATGTCGATACATTTATTAAATGTCGATACATTTATAAAATGCCAATACATTTATAAAATTTCGATTTATTTATAAATTATCGATATATTTATAAAATGTCGATACATTTAAAAAATGTCGAAGCATTTATAAAATGTCGATACATTTATAAAATGTCGATACATTTATAAAATGTCGATACATTTATAAAATGTCGATACATTTATAAAATGTCGATACATTTATATAATGTCGAGACATTTGTAAATTATCGATACATTTATAAAATGTCGATATATTTATAAAATGTCGATACGTTTATAAAATGTCGATACATTTATAAAATGCCGATACATTTATAAAATTTCGATTTATTTATAAAATGTCGATACAATTATAAAATGTCGATACATTTATAAAATGTCGATACATTTATAAAATTTCGATTTATTTATAAATTATCGATACATTTACAAAATGTCGAAGCATTTATAAAATGTCGATACATTTATAAAATGTCGATACATTTATAAATTGTCGATACGTTTATAAAATGTCGATACATTCATAAAATGTCGATACATTTATAAAATGTCGAAGAAATAAAAAAATGTCGATACATTTATAAAATGTCGATACATTTATAAAATGTCGATACATTTATAAAATGTCGATACATTCATAAAATGTCGATACATTTATAAAATGTCGAAGAATTAAAAAAATGTCGATACATTTACAAAATGTCGAAGCATTTATAAAATGTCGATACATTTATAAAATGTCGATACATTTTTAAATTGTCGATACATTTATAAAATTTCGATTTATTTATAAATTATCGATACATTTACAAAATGTCGAAGCATTTATAAAATGTCGATACATTTATAAAATGTCGATACATTTATAAATTGTCGATACGTTTATAAAATGTCGATACATTCATAAAATGTCGATACATTTATAAAATGTCGAAGAATTAAAAAAATGTCGATACATTTACAAAATGTCGAAGCATTTATAAAATGTCGATACATTTATAAAATGTCGATACATTTTTAAATTGTCGATACGTTTATAAAATGTCGATACATTCATAAAATGTCGATACATTTATAAAATGTCGAAGAATTAAAAAAATGTCGATACATTTATAAAATGTCGATACATTTATAAAATGTCGATACATTTATAAAACTTCGATTTATTTATAAATTATCGATACATTTATAAATGTCGAAGCATTTATAAAATGTCGATACATTCATAAAATGACGATACATTTATAAAATGTCGATACATTCATAAAATATCGATACATTTATAAAATGTCGATACATTTATAAAATGCCGATACATTACATAACTTCGGTTAATTTAAAAAATGGGATTAATTTTTAAAATAATTTTAAATTAAGTAAAGTATTATATTATTAAATAATTTTGATTAATTTACATAATTTCGATTAATTTAAGTAATTTAAATCAATTAAAAAAACCGATAAAATAAAAAATCAATAAATTTAAAGAAAATCAGTTAATATAAATAATTCAGACAAATTTAAATAATTTAAAAATTTTAGATTAAAATATCGATAACTTTATAAAATGTTGAAAATTCAAAAACCTTCGATAAATTTAAATAATTTCGATAAATTTTAAAAATGTCCATTAAATAAATTTATTTCGATTAATTGAAGTATTTTAATAAAATTTAATAAATTTAAGAATTTTCGATATAACTAAATATATTGATATATAACAAAAATTTCGATATTTAAAAAAATGTCGATAAATTTAAAAAATTTCGATATCTTTAAATAGTTTTCATAATTTAAAAAAGAATGCTATACACTAAAAAAAAACTATAAAAATTAAATAATTACGATAAATTAAAAAAAATCGATAAAACTAAATAAATCAAAAATATTAATAAAATGAAAAATATTAAATAAAATCAAAAATATTAAAAAATCGAAAATTTAAAAAACTGATTAATGTAAATAACTTTGGTAAATTTATATAATAACGATTAATGTTAATAACTTCAATTTAAATATTTTTTATAAATTAAATAATTTTGATAAATTTAAATAATTTCGATAAATTTAAATAATTTCGATAAATTTAAATAATTTTGATATATTAACATTATTTCGATTATTTCAACATTATGTCTATGCATTTAACAAATTTCGATTAAACTATCGATAAATTTTAAAGATTGCTATAAATTAAAATATCAGGTTTTTAAAATTATCGCAATCTTTAAATTTGTCGATATTTTTTTTTTAACCGAAATTTGTTAAATATTGTTTAAATATTCGAAATTATTTTAATTTATCGAAATTATTTAAATTTACTTAAATTATTTAAATATATCGAAATTATAATATTTATTGAAATTATTTAAATTTATCGAAATTATTTACATTAATCAGTTTTTAATTAAACTATATAATTATTATATTATTTTCATTATTCTCATTTTCATAATTTAAATATATTTTTTTTATGTTGAAATATTTAAATCAAATGTCATTAGTATTGCGCGATTCTATTCTGAATATAAAATACATTCTTAGTTTAAAATTATATGTCAAACCACTTTAAATAATTGCTGCACGCACTACCATAATTTCCACCCGCTTCATTAGTAACTTGGGTTGTGTTACTGTGAACGAAGAGGTTGGTTGTATTGTTCAACAGGAACATTTAAAACAGCATGACACATATTATTTAATATCACTAAACCAAACAGCATACAGTAAATGCCAATGATTTTAAGCCACACAACGGATGCGTTTAAATCGCATTTCCTTCCGTATTATATCCGCTTTAATACATCGACCGGAGGCAATCAAATATTGCAACATATTAATGCAGTGATAAATAATGAATATTGTACAAAACATAAAATTGTTTCTAAAGATACAACATTTTTTTCATATATTCTCAGTATTCAAAAACAAATCCCCGACTACATAGTTAAATGCAGCAATTTGCTGCAATATGTTGCGACAGCAACATAGAAGAACACCATGTAATTTGCAGTTACCTGACCACACAAAAGCATGGCCAATGGTAAATGGTCTCAGCGGCTACTTTGGCAAAGTGCAAAACGGAACAAAGCTAATGGCATCCGAAACGTCCCAAATGACACAGAAATCTATCACCGACACATTACTCGATGAACGATTTCAATGCTGTTTTGTGCAGTTATGTAGTGGAGGAATGAATAAAACCAAGTGTAAGTACACTGAAAAAATTAAAGTCACTCACTACTAAAATAAACAAACTTATTTTAATAATTTTCAAAAATTAAAAAAATTTCGACAAATGGAAAGGAAAGACAAATCGACAAATTAAAAACACCAGATTTGATTAATTTTCAAATTTCGGTAATATTCAAAAATTACGATTGTTTTTAAAAATTTAGATTAATTTTAAAAATTTCGATTAATTTTAAAATTTTCGATTAATTTTAAAAATTTCCATTAATTTTTAAATTAGGATTAATGTTAAAAATTTCGATTAATTTTTAAATTAGGATTAATGTTAAAAATTTCGATTAATCTTAAAAATTTCGATTCATTTTAAAAATATCGATCAATAATAAAATTTTTGATTTATTTTAAAAATATCGATCAATAATAAAATTTTTGATTTATTTTAAAATTTTCGATTAATCTTAAAAATTTCGATTAATATTGAAAATGTCGATCAATTTTAAAGTTTTTGATTAATTTTAAAGTTTTCGATAAAAATTTAAATAATTCTAATTATAATAAAAATTTCGATTATTTTTAAAATTTCGATTATTTTAAAAATGTCGATTATTTTAAAAATTTCGATTATTTTAAAAATTTCGATTATTTTAAAAATTTCGATTATTTTTAAAATTTCGATTATTTTTAAAATTTCGATTATTTTTAAAATTTCGATTATTTTAAAAGATTCGATTATTTTAAAAATTTCGATATCTATAAAATGTTCGATAAACTAAAAACAGCCACATTAAAAAATAATTTTAAAACATTCTTCAATAAACTAAAAAATTCGATACATTAAAAAACTTTGAGATAAGTTATAAAATTTAAAAATCCTACAAATTTTAAATAAATCGATAAATTAATAAATCGATAAACTCATAACTTTCAATAAATAAAATATCGATACATTAAAAATTTATACATTTATCATAAAATCAATAATATTTCAAAAAAATTTAATAAAATAGTTTTAAAAATATCGATAATAATATCAAAAAAAACAACGACGTTTTTCGATGAATTTATATAATTACGTAAGATTTATATAATATTAAATAAAAATTGATAAAATTTAATAATATCTAAAAATAATTTCGATAAAATTCTAAACATTTTCAATAAATTTCGATAAAATATACTTTTTTATTTATTTATTTATTTATTTCTCACTCAGAATTGTAGTCGATTTTGAAGTAATTCAGTAAGTCTAAAAACTTATAAATGCACTGTTTTTTTTTCAACAATGTAATTTCAGCTTTAACAATTTTTTTTTTATTTTTTTTATTTTCCAGTGTAGTTCTGCGTGTGTAAAATGTTTACTTACTTTGGCTGCAATGACATCGGCCCCCTGCAATATGGACTCGGCAATAATACTGCACAGATCGCTGTGTATCTCCTCCAGCTCCTGCATCAACTGCGGCACCGTCTCACAGTGGTACATCTCAAGCATGGCATTGGTGGCATGCAGCTGTTGCACGTACGCATTATGCGCATCGATGTACTCGGTCAGCGACAGTTGTGTGGGATTCTGGCGGTGCGACATGTAGCATTGTTTGTAGTCCAGGCGGCACTGTAAGTCATGTAAAAAATGCCCAATTATTATAATTTTAATTAAATTGTTGCAACGCAAGTCAATTTCAAAAATACAATTGAATATTTCACCTTGACGTCTCGAAGCAACAATTTAAAAAAATATATCAATATTCGTTTCATACGCAGTAATTCAGTTTTAATCAATTTTTCATATTTATTTTTTTAAATATTTTTTTACAAGAATTTTAAGCAGTGACGGCGGCCACTTTGAATGCACTTTAGCCAGGGTTTTGCCAGAAACAGGACCGCAGGCCACTTGATATGGCCACCACAACAGGCACTGACTACGGCACGTTTGCAGTAAATAACAACAATTTTAGTCAGACCAAGTATGATGTGCTTGTGTGCATAACAAGCAGCATTGTATTTACTGCATGCATCGGAAAATTTAAATTTTATACTTTTTTTTTCTTTTTAAATTTATTTTCTCATTTTACATTCCCTTAAAAATTTTTTTTTTTTTTTTGTATGTTTTTTTACACTCACCTTCGACAGCTTTTCCTCAGTCTTGGCGATAATAGTCTCAAAAGACTCCCTGTGTGTGAAAATTTTGCGACTTTGAACTTTACGATGAAATGATTTTTCGAGCATTGGACGTGACACCTGCAATATATTGATTTAAGTAATTATATTAGTTGGAAATATTTATAAATATTTTACAATTCTGTATAATAAATCAAGCAAAAAATCATAATTAATCGTTTAATTACAATTTGATAATCTTTTGTTATAGATAATATTCCATATATTAGAAAATTTGTTAATAAATTCAATAAATAAAATCATTCTATAAATTTTACTAAAATCGATAAAAATATTAATAAATTCTAAATTTTAAGAAATTCGATAAATTTTAAGAAATTCGATAAATTTTAAGAAATTCGATAAATTTTAAGAAATTCGATAAATTTTAAGAAATTCGATAAATTTTAAGAATTTCGATAAATTTTAAGAATTTCGATAAATTTTAAGAATTTCGATAAATTTTAAGAATTTCGATTTAAGAATTTCGATAAATTTTAAGAATTTTGATAAATTTTAAGAATTTCGATAAATTTTAAGAAATTCGATAAATTTTAAGAAATTCGATAAATTTTAAGAAATTCGATAAATTTTAAGAAATTCGATAAATTTTAAGAAATTCGATAAATTTTAAGAAATTCGATAAATTTTAAGAAATTCGATATATTTTAAGAAATTCGATAAAATTTAAAAATTTTAAGAACTTCGATAAATATTATGAATTTCGAAATATATTAATAAATTCTAAATTTTAAGAACTGCGATAAATAAGAAATTCGATATATTTTAAAAATATATTAATAAATTCTAAATTTTAAGAAATTCGATAAATTTTAAGAAATTCGATAAATTTTAAGAAATTCGATAAATTTTAAGAAATTCGATAAATTTTAAGAAATTCGATAAATTTTAAGAAATTCGATAAATTTTAAGAAATTCGATAAATTTTAAGAAATTCGATAAATTTTAAGAAATTCGATAAATTTTAAGAAATTCGATAAATTTTAAGAAATTCGATAAATTTTAAGAAATTCGATAAATTTTAAGAAATTCGATAAATTTTAAGAATTTCGATAAATTTTAAGAATTTCGATAAATTTTAAGAATTTCGATAAATTTTAAGAATTTCGATAAATTTTAAGAATTTCGATAAATTTTAAGCAATTCGATAAATTCTAATAAATTGGATAAATTTTAATAAATTCAATAATTTTAATAAATTCGATAAATTTTAATAAATTTGATAAATTTTAATAAATTCGATAAATTTTAATAAATTCGATAAATTTTAATAAATTCGATAAATTTTAATAAATTCGATAAATTTTAATAAATTCGATAAATTTTAATAAATTCGATAAATTTTAATAAATTCGATAAATTTTAAGAAATTCGATAAATTAGATAAATTTTAATAAATTTGATAAATTTTAAAAATTTCGATAAATTTTAAAATTTTCGATAAATATTAAAAAATTCGATAAATTTTAAGAATTTCGATAAATTTTAAGAAATTCGATAAATTTTAAAAATTTTAATATATTTCTATAAATTTGCAAAATTCCTAAAAATTCTTTAAATTTGATATAATTTCAAACACTTTATTAAATTAGATAATTTTTTTTTTAAATCAATAAATTTTATTGAATTCGATATTATGAAATGTGAATAAATTTCAATAAATCAGAGTATACTCCAAATTACTAATACTCCAAATTACGAATGTTCTGTGAACACAACATTTGTTTAGGCTTAATATTTGAATTTGGAAAAGATTTTAACACTAATCGTGCATAAAATGTTTAAATAATTTAAGTAATTTACATTTATTACCGTATATCATAATATACAAAATTATTAACACATTAATTAATGCATGCACATTGCATTTAATTGTATCTGCAACAAAAGCACAGGATTACAATGCATCTGGCAGTGCTTTAATTTTGATTTAGTTTTGTTTTGGGGATTACAATAATAATAATAATAACACTCACATCTGGAATAATTCCAAATAATTATTCAAATTGTATTAATTTAACCTTTAACAATTCAACTGACATATACTACATAGATTATTGGTCAAAATTATTAAATAATAACAAATTTTATAATATTAATTGTTACTCATACGTCAGGTGCAGCGTCAGGTGCAGTAGTTTAAATAACTATTTTTTTTGCATACAACATAAATTATATCAAATTGAATTATATTAAATTAAATTATATCAAACTAAAAATATAAAATATGTGTTAACTCAAATTTATTGCCAATTAAGGTTATTTTAAACATCTGTTTAAATATTAATTTAAATGCATCGGAATTTAATATTGATTATGTATATTTTTATTTTGTTACTTTAGTTTTTTTACGAAAATATGAAAAACTGTTCTTGTATATTTCTGAAACAAATTTCACTAAACATAACTAAGGACTGCGTCGAATAAAATGGTCCGCTACAAAAATGAAAAAATCTAGAATCTAGTAATCGATTTTTTATAGAATAAAATATTTTATTTTAGATTTAAAAAAAAAAAATATAAAAAACCAGAAATTCATATTTTTTAATAAAAAGTTTTAATTTTTCCGAAACCCCTTCCATTAATGTTGTAATGGTAGTGTCCAACACCCTCACAGCTGCTGAAGACCACTTTCTTTTAAAGTCTTGAAGGTCTTTTGCCACTTTTTTTGTTGTCTTCATCTCCCTTTTTACTAAATCCCAGTATCTCTCAATCGGCCTGAGTTCTGGACAGTTTGGTGGATTGGCTTCTCTAGGCACCAAGATCACAGCATTTTGTTGGATCCACTCTAAGGCCGTTTTGCTGTAGTGACATGAAGCGAGGTCAGGCCAAAAAAATGTGGACACTTCATGTTGGCGTAAAAATGGAAGCAATCTCTTTTGCAAGCATTCCTTCACATATATTTTGCTATTAATTGTACCCGATGTCACGAATGAGCTGCTCCTTTTCCACAACTGCAAATTGCCTGCCAAACAAGGAATTTCTTTGGGAATTTTGTCATTTTTTTTTATTTGAATTTTTCAGCGACATTTCCTCGAGAATCGGCTGTATAAAATTTCTGCCCAGGTAGCTGAGAAAAGTCCGCTAAAACATAAGTTTCGTCGTCCATTATACAGCAATCGAATTTTAAAAAAAAAATCTTGGTTCAGCTTTTTAGCTCGTTGTTTTGCGGTTTCATTCTTGACGGCATTTCTATCCGGAACTTTTTGGACCTTGTACGTCTTTAGCCCAGCTTCTTTCTTAGTCCTGCGCACGAAAGATTCTGAGCAATCCGCCTTTCTCGCCAATTTCCTTCCGGATATGCTTGGATCTTTCTTAAAAATATTCACAACCTTCTTCGACTTTTCACGATCATGTGGACCTTTTTTTTACCAGAAAATTTCTTCCGATCAATACTCAGGTCTTCCTTAAAGCGGTTGATAACGCGAGAAATGGTCTTAGGGTTAGCCCCTACCTCCTTGGCAATTTTTTTAAAAGACCAACTAGGCTGTTTTTGAAAAATTTTAATTATGTTTTCTCGCACTTCCACTTCGTTTGCCATTTTCGCGTTAAATAAATTTTGTATTGACCATAACTGACACAAATTATTTTCTGCCATTTAACTCCGAGCTACTATGATTAAAAAAATTTGAATCTTGCAATAGCACATTATGGGTAGATATGTAACGGACAATTTTATTCGACGCAGTCCTTAGTACGGCTTTAACTTTATTTAAGTGCAAAATTATTTTTTATAACATAAATTTATAACAAAATACATATTTCCCGACAAATTAGTTTTTGCATTACATAAATTTAATAATTTTATTAATCCTATATATGAATTCGAAGAAAAATTATATTACTTTTACAATTATCGCTCATACATCCTAAAAAGATAAGTTACAGCCCACTTTAACATATACCACATACTGTAGAAATTTAATTTATAGAATACATTTTTTTTAATTAAAATAGTGCATTTTTCAAAATAAATCTTTGAATAACATAATAATATTTCGATATTTTTGCAAATTCCGTTAAATTTGAAAATTTTGATAAATTTGAAAATGTCGATAAATTTGCAAATTTCGATAAATTTGAAAATTTCGATAAATTCGAAAATTTCAATAAATTCGAAAATTTCAATAAATTTGAAAATTTCGATAAATTTGAAAATTTCGATAAATTCGAAAATTTCGATAAATTTGAAAATTTCAATAAATTTGAAAATTTTGATAAATTTGAAAATTTCAGTAAATTTGAAAATTTCGATAAATTTGAAAATTTCGATAAATTTGAAAAATTCGATAAATTTGAATCTTTCGATAAATTTGAAAATTTCGATAAATTTGAAAATTTCGATAAATTTGAATATTTTGATAAATTTGAATATTTTGATAAATTTAAAAATTCCTATATATTTGAAAATTTTGATAAATTTGAAAGTGTCGATAAATTGGAAAATTTCGATAAATTTAAAAATTTTGATAAATGTGAAAATTTTGATAAATTTGAACATTTCAATTAATTCGAAAATATCGATATATTTGAAAATTTCGATAAATTTTAAAATTTCAATAAATTTGAAAATTTCGATAAATTTGAATATTTTGATAAATTTAAAAATTTCTATATATTTGAAAATTTCTATAAATTTGAAAACTTTGAGTGGAAAAAAAAAAAAAATTGGAAAATTTCGATTAATTTGAAAATTTTGATTATTTTGAAAATTTGTTATATATGATAATTAAGTTAAATTTGAATAATTTTGAAAAATTTCGACAAATTTAAATAGATTTGTGATTTAGATCATTTTAATTAATTTCCATAAATTTTATTATTTCAAATATACTATATTAATATCGATAAATTTAAAATATATAATATTTTAAATATAAATCATATCACATTGATATGTACGTAATTTTGCATGTATTTAATGCTGTTTGTTTTTAGTCGACCTTAAAACAGAGTAATGTAAAAATTAACTTGACGGGCTTTAGGTCTAACAAATGCAATATGTATTTTACACTGGTTCAAAAAAGAATTTAATAATTAAAGAATTCCATTGTCTGCAAAAATTTCGAAATTCATTAATTTGATTGCATCAAACATGCCTTTGCTAAGATATTTTTGTTTGTTATAGAATTAATTTTTCATTTCTAATTTAATGCTGTTGACAACACAAAATAATCTAAAAATTATGCTTAGAATTTCACACACACAAAATATTGATTCATTCATTCAATCAGTCAGTCAGTGAGTCACACATCACAAAGAGACTCAGTATATATTCATGAAATTCATGAACAATTTTAATCGCATTGAGGCTGAACAAAAACATAAACAAAATTAAAATAATAAATTTATTCATACGCTTTAGAGACTCCTTTTTGCTCACTCACCTGTCGGGACAGCACGCTGGCCACATCGTTGGATGCCTGAGAATCAGTTTCGACCTCTTGCAGGAATGTTTCCCATGCTTGAAAAATGGACATATGACATGCGGGTCTTTTAGCAAAAAGCAGGACGTTCATCGGTATGCGTTCAATATATGTTTTATGTGTATTGGCAAAAAAGAGATATGAAATTTGTAAAAAAAAAAAACATATATTTATAATTAAAACATTGCAAATGGTTGGAGTTTCTTACAAGACGTTTATCTAATTTTGGAAGGAGGTATATTGCACGACGACTGTCTTTGTGTGAGTGTGTGTGTTTGTCAAACACTTTAAGTATTCGATTACATACCTTTCTTTGCGAAGCTCTCCATTCTTTTTACGATAATTGGACACTAAAGTTTGTAGGGCAGTTGCATGTTCTTCATATAAATGGGAAAGGGTTTCGGTGAAATCGGATACTGCAAAGAAAAAAGATAAATAAAATTTAGTACTTTTATTAAAAATAGGCATTTATATACTTAGTTTTTAGAATTTAATGTCAATGATATTTATTAAAAACTTATTTATTCCATAAAATGTGTAAATCGATACGATTGGCATTTATTTCTACTCTTTCCATGCACTATTCACACCTATCACATTCTACGTCTAAATGTTTTGTCATTTTCTTTATTGTCCGCACAGCTCAAACTCATCTTTTCAACAACATTTTCCGCTTCACAATAGAATACACAATAAAACCTGCCATAAATCACTTAATGTCCAAGTCTCAATTCTATTACAGTCGCATGCAACCCCTCGGCAACTCAGCGACTGGAAACTTTATCACAGTGACGAGGTTTTGCTCTCCATCTCAATCAACCCACTTTAAATTGTGGCAATAGTTCTCAGTTACAACAATACAAGTAATAAAATTAAATTAAATTGAAGTAGCAAAATTTATTGAAGAAGATTAAAATTGAACTGCAAAAGATCGAGCATTCTGTAGATAGAATTGTATACAATGTTTTTACAAATGTGATGAAAACTAAAAAATGCCAACGAATAGTATTGATACAGTAGAATATACAAATAAATTAAAATTAAAATTCGACCAACATTCAATAAAATAATACAATAATACAATAATACAATAATACAATAATACAATAATACAATAATACAATAATACAATAATACAATAATACAATAATACAATAATACAATAATACAATAATACAATAATACAATAATACAATAATACAATAATACAATAATACAATAATACAATAATACAATAATACAATAATACAATAATACAATAATACAATAATACAATAATACAATAATACAATAATACAATAATACAATAATACAATAATACAATAATACAATAATACAATAATACAATAATACAATAATACAATAATACAATAATACAATAATACAATAATACAATAATACAATAATACAATAATACAATAATACAATAATACAATAATACAATAATACAATAATACAATAATACAATAATACAATAATACAATAATACAATAATACAATAATACAATAATACAATAATACAATAATACAATAATACAATAATACAATAATACAATAATACAATAATACAATAATACAATAATACAATAATACAATAATACAAAAATACAATAATACAATACTTTGTTGAAATAAATAAGCGATGACAAATTAAGAAACAATTTCTTAAATAAAAATTACACAATCCATTAAAAAAACGCTCAGACCTTTAAAAAAATTAGTGAATATACTACGTAATTGTGTTCTTTAAAATATATTTTAACACTTAATACTTTTTAATATTTCGAATTTATATTGTGGGTAGAAATCAAAACTAAATTTAATTTAATATAATTTTAAGTTTTATACTACATCTAAGGTTTGTTATAAGGTAATCTCTAATTTTGGGACATAAAATTTTATACTTTAAGTGTTTTGTGCATAATTGATACAGTTTGTGGGTTTATGCTGTAAACTTAAGTTAATTTTAGTTAATTTAATTAAATTTTGTCTAAAACTTTTGACGTACACGCGCCACAGTATAATTGTGGTAAGGCGTAAGTTATGCGGGTTATGATAAAATATTAGACTCAAGCTAAACGTGTCAAATATAAACCTGTCAAAATAAGGGTTAGATACAGCGTAAAAATATATTTAAATGTGGTTTTCAATTTAATGTTGTATCGCTTAGAGTATGCGGGATTTAATCTGCTAAACGAGTATTCAATTAAATTAATTTATGTGGTAACTGACTGGGAGTAGGGTAATGTAGGCAAAATCAAATAGGGATTCAAATCGTAATGAGATTTCTGAAAAATTGATAAAAAAAGATATCCCAAAAACCTTACTAAAAGCTGAATATTTCAGAAAATGTCAGATTAAAAAAACATCAAATTTTTTAAGTCTTATAAAATATTATTTTCTCGGAGTAAACATTTTTATTACAATCAAAATCGTTTTTAAATTCATATTTATTTAAAAATGGATAAGTACAAATTTTTATAATTTTACAAAAACTACACAAAATTTATATAATTTCAAAAACTAAATTTCACAGGTATTATTGTAATTGGCACCCATCAATTTACAGCAATCAATAACTGAATATTGCATAAATACATACATGAACATATTTATGAGGCTTTAGTATTTCAGTTCAAATTTTCTTTTAAATAATTCATGAGCAGACATACAAAAACAATTCTCTCTGATAGAAATCAATTTATATTTGGCATTGCAATTTCAAATGATACATGCAAGTATATTTTTTACGTCATCACTGATGTTTTGCATTCAAGTGAATATTAAATATGTTTGAATTTCGTATTCAATTCTGTTCTTTTTAATTCTGTTTACTTCTATTCAATTCTATTCAATTCTATTCAATTCTATTCTATTCAATTCTATTCAATTCTATTCAATTCTATTCAATTCTATTCAATTCTATTCAATTCTATTCAATTCTATTCAATTCTATTCAATTCTATTCAATTCTATTCAATTCTATTCAATTCTATTCAATTCTATTCAATTCTATTCAATTCTATTCAATTCTATTCAATTCTATTCAATTCTATTCAATTCTATTCAATTCTATTCAATTCTATTCAATTCTATTCAATTCTATTCAATTCTATTCAATTCTATTCAATTCTATTCAATTCTATTCAATTCTATTCAATTCTATTCAATTCTATTCAATTCTATTCAATTCTATTCAATTCTATTCAATTCTATTCAATTCTATTCAATTCTATTCAATTCTATTCAATTCTATTCAATTCTATTCAATTCTATTCAATTCTATTCAATTCTATTCAATTCTATTCAATTCTATTCAATTCTATTCAATTCTATTCAATTCTATTCAATTCTATTCAATTCTATTCAATTCCTTTCAATTCTATTCAATTCTATTCAATTCTATTCAATTCTATTCAATTCTATTCTATTCAATTCTATTCAATTCTATTCAATTCTATTCAATTCTATTCAATTCTATTCAATTCTATTCAATTCTATTCAATTCTATTCAATTCTATTCTATTCAATTCTATTCAATTCTATTCAATTCTATTCAATTCTATTCAATTCTATTCAATTCTATTCTATTCTATTCAATTCTATTCAATTCTATTCAATTCTATTCAATTCTATTCAATTCTATTCAATTCTATTCAATTCTATTCAATTCTATTCAATTCTATTCAATTCTATTCAATTCTATTCAATTCTATTCAATTCTATTCAATTCTATTCAATTCTATTCAATTCTATTCAATTCTATTCAATTCTATTCAATTCTATTCAATTCTATTCAATTCTATTCAATTCTATTCAATTCTATTCAATTCTATTCAATTCTATTCAATTCTATTCAATTCTATTCAATTCTATTCAATTCTATTCAATTCTATTCAATTCTATTCAATTCAATTCTATTCAATTCTATTCAATTCTATTCTATTCAATTCTATTCAATTCTATTCAATTCTATTCAATTCTATTCAATTCTATTCAATTCTATTCAATTCTATTCAATTCTATTCAATTCTATTCAATTCTATTCAATTCTATTCAATTCTATTCAATTCTATTCAATTCTATTCAATTCTATTCAATTCTATTCAATTCTATTCAATTCTATTCAATTCTATTCAATTCTATTCAATTCTATACAATTCTATTCAATTCTATTCAATTCTATTCAATTCTATTCAATTCTATTCAATTCTATTCAATTCTATTCAATTCTATTCAATTCTATTCAATTCTATTCAATTCTATTCAATTCTATTCAATTCTATTCAATTCTATTCACTTCTATTCAATTCTATTCAATTCTATTCAATTCTATTCAATTCTATTCAATTATATTCAATTCTATTCAATTCTATTCAATTCTATTCAAATCTATTCAATTCTATTCAATTCTATTCAATTCTATTCAATTCTATTCAATTCTATTCAATTCTATTCAACTCTATTCAATTCTATTCAATTCTATTCAATTCTATTCAATTCTATTCAATTCTATTCAATTCTATTCAATTCTATTCAATTCTATTCAATTCTATTCAATTCTATTCAATTCTATTCAATTCTATTCAATTCTATTCAATTCTATTCAATTCTATTCAATTCTATTCAATTCTATTCAATTCTATTCAATTCTATTCAATTCTATTCAATTCTATTCAATTCTATTCAATTCTATTCAATTCTATTCAATTCTATTCAATTCTATTCAATTCTATTCAATTCTATTCAATTCTATTCAATTCTATTCAATTCTATTCAATTCTATTCAATTCTATTCAATTCTATTCAATTCTATTCAATTCTATTCAATTCTATTCAATTCAATTCTATTCAATTCTATTCAATTCTATTCAATTCTATTCAATTCTATTCAATTCTATTCAATTCTATTCAATTCTATTCAATTCTATTCAATTCTATTCAATTCTATTCAATTCTATTCAATTCTATTCAATTCTATTCAATTCTATTCAATTCTATTCAATTCTATTCAATTCTATTCAATTCTATTCAATTCTATTCAATTCTATTCAATTCTATTCAATTCTATTCAATTCTATTCAATTCTATTCAATTCTATTCAATTCTATTCAATTCTATTCAATTCTATTCAATTCTATTCAATTCTATTCAATTCTATTCAATTCTATTCAATTCTATTCAATTCTATTCAATTCTATTCAATTCTATTCAATTCTATTCAATTCTATTCAATTCTATTCAATTCTATTCAATTCTATTCAATTCTATTCAATTCTATTCAATTCTATTCAATTCTATTCAATTCTATTCAATTCTATTCAATTCTATTCAATTCTATTCAATTCTATTCAATTCTATTCAATTCTATTCAATTCTATTCAATTCTATTCAATTCTATTCAATTCTATTCAATTCTATTCAATTCTATTCAATTCTATTCAATTCTATTCAATTCTATTCAATTCTATTCAATTCTATTCAATTCTATTCAATTCTATTCAATTCTATTCAATTCTATTCAATTCTATTCAATTCTATTCAATTCTATTCAATTCTATTCAATTCTATTCAATTCTATTCAATTCTATTCAATTCTATTCAATTCTATTCAATTCTATTCAATTCTATTCAATTCTATTCAATTATATTCTATTCAATTCAATTCTATTCAATTCTATTCAATTCTATTCAATTCTATTCAATTCTATTCAATTCTATTCAATTCTTTTCAATTCTATTCAATTCTATTCAATTCTGTTTCTATTCAATTCTATTCAATTCTTTTCAATTCTTTTCAATTCTATTCAATTCTATTCAATTCTATTCAATTCTATTCAATTCTATTCAATTCTATTCAATTCTATTCAATTCTATTCAATTCTATTCAATTCTATTCTATTCAATTCTATTCAATTCTATTCAATTCTATTCAATTCTATTCAATTCTATTCAATTCTATTCAATTCTATTCAATTCTATTCAATTCTATTCAATTCTATTCTATTCTATTCTATTCTATTCAATTCAATTCAATTCAATTCTATTCAATTCTATTCAATTCTATTCAATTCTATTCAATTCTATTCAATTCTATTCAATTCTATTCAATTCTATTCAATTCTATTCAATTCTATTCTATTCAATTCTATTCAATTCTATTCAATTCTATTCAATTCTATTCAATTCTATTCTATTCTATTCTATTCTATTCTATTCAATTCTATTCAATTCTATTCAATTCTATTCAATTCTATTCAATTATATTCAATTCTATTCAATTCTATTCAATTCTATTCAATTCTATTCAATTCTATTCAATTCTATTCAATTCTATTCAATTCTATTCAATTCTATTCAATTCTATTCAATTCTATTCAATTCTATTCAATTCTATTCAATTCTATTTCTATTCAATTCTATTCAATTCTTTTCAATTCTATTCAATTCTATTCAATTCTATTCAATTCTATTCAATTCTATTCAATTCTATTCAATTCTATTCAATTCTATTCAATTCTATTCTATTCTATTCTATTCTATTCTATTCTATTCTATTCTATTCTATTCTATTCTATTCTATTCTATTCTATTCTATTCTATTCTATTCAATTCAATTCAATTCAATTCAATTCAATTCTATTCAATTCTATTCAATTCTATTCAATTCTATTCAATTCTATTCAATTCTATTCAATTCTATTCAATTCTATTCAATTCTTTTCAATTCTTTTCAATTCTATTCAATTCTATTCAATTCTATTCAATTCTATTCAATTCTATTCAATTCTATTCAATTCTATTCAATTCTATTCAATTCTATTCTATTCAATTCTATTCAATTCTATTCAATTCTATTCAATTCTATTCAATTCTATTCAATTCTATTCAATTCTATTCAATTCTATTCAATTCTATTCAATTCTATTCAATTCTATTCTATTCTATTCTATTCTATTCTATTCTATTCAATTCAATTCAATTCAATTCTATTCAATTCTATTCAATTCTATTCAATTCTATTCAATTCTATTCAATTCTATTCAATTCAATTCTATTCAATTCTATTCAATTCTATTCAATTCTATTCAATTCTATTCTATTCAATTCTATTCAATTCTATTCAATTCTATTCAATTCTATTCAATTCTATTCTATTCTATTCAATTCTATTCAATTCTATTCAATTCTATTCAATTCTATTCAATTATATTCAATTCTATTCAATTCTATTCAATTCTATTCAATTCTATTCAATTCTATTCAATTCTATTCAATTCTATTCAATTCTATTCAATTCTATTCAATTCTATTCAATTCTATTCAATTCTTTTCAATTCTTTTCAATTCTATTCAATTCTACTCAATTCTATTCAATTCTATTCAATTCTATTCAATTCTATTCAATTCTATTCAATTCTATTTAATTCTATTCAATTCTATTCAATTCTATTCTATTCTATTCTATTCAATTCTATTCAATTCTATTCAATTCTATTCAATTCTATTCAATTATATTCAATTCTATTCAATTCTATTCAATTCTATTCAATTCTATTCAATTCTATTCAATTCTATTCAATTCTATTCAATTCTATTCAATTCTATTCAATTCTATTCAATTCTATTCAATTCTATTCAATTCTATTCAATTCTATTCAATTCTATTCAATTCTATTCAATTCTATTCAATTCTATTCAATTCTATTCAATTCTATTCAATTCTATTCAATTCTATTCAATTCTATTCAATTCTATTCAATTCTATTCAATTCTATTCAATTCTATTCAATTCTATTCAATTCTATTCAATTCTATTCAATTCTATTCAATTCTATTCAATTCTATTCAATTCTATTCAATTCTATTCAATTCTATTCAATTCTATTCAATTCTATTCAATTCTATTCAATTCTATTCAATTCTATTCAATTCTATTCAATTCTATTCAATTCTATTCAATTCTATTCAATTCTATTCAATTCTATTCAATTCTATTCAATTCTATTCAATTCTATTCAATTCTATTCAATTCTATTCAATTCTATTCAATTCTATTCAATTCTATTCAATTCTATTCAATTCTATTCAATTCTATTCAATTCTATTCAATTCTATTCAATTCTATTCAATTCTATTCAATTCTATTCAATTCTATTCAATTCTATTCAATTCTATTCAATTCTATTCAATTCTATTCAATTCTATTCAATTCTATTCAATTCTATTCAATTCTATTCAATTCTATTCAATTCTATTCAATTCTATTCAATTCTATTCAATTCTATTCAATTCTATTCAATTCTATTCAATTCTATTCAATTCTATTCAATTCTATTCAATTCTATTCAATTCTATTCAATTCTATTCAATTCTATTCAATTCTATTTCTATTCAATTCTATTCAATTCTTTTCAATTCTTTTCAATTCTATTCAATTCTATTCAATTCTATTCAATTCTATTCAATTCTATTCAATTCTATTCAATTCTATTCAATTCTATTCAATTCTATTCTATTCTATTCTATTCTATTCTATTCTATTCTATTCAATTCTATTCAATTCTATTCAATTCTATTCAATTCTATTCAATTCTATTCAATTATATTCAATTCTATTCAATTCTATTCAATTCTATTCAATTCTATTCAATTCTATTCAATTCTATTCAATTCTATTCAATTCTATTCAATTCTATTCAATTCTATTCAATTCTATTCAATTCTATTCAATTCTATTCAATTCTATTCAATTCTATTCAATTCTATTCAATTCTATTCAATTCTATTCAATTCTATTCAATTCTATTCAATTCTATTCAATTCTATTCAATTCTATTCAATTCTATTCAATTCTATTCAATTCTATTCAATTCTATTCAATTCTATTCAATTCTATTCAATTCTATTCAATTCTATTCAATTCTATTCAATTCTATTCAATTCTATTCAATTCTATTCAATTCTATTCAATTCTATTCAATTCTATTCAATTCTATTCAATTCTATTCAATTCTATTCAATTCTATTCAATTCTATTCAATTCTATTCAATTCTATTCAATTCTATTCAATTCTATTCAATTCTATTCAATTCTATTCAATTCTATTCAATTCTATTCAATTCTATTCAATTCTATTCAATTCTATTCAATTCTATTCGATTCTATTCAATTCTATTCAATTCTATTCAATTCTATTCAATTCTATTCAATTCTATTCAATTCTATTCTATTCAATTCTATTCAATTCTATTCAATTCTATTCAATTCTATTCAATTCTATTCAATTCTATTCAATTCTATTCAATTCTATTCAATTCTATTCAATTCTATTCAATTCTATTCAATTCTATTCAATTCTATTCAATTCTATTCAATTCTATTCAATTCTATTCAATTCTATTCAATTCTATTCAATTCTATTCAATTCTATTCAATTCTATTCAATTCTATTCAATTCTATTCAATTCTATTCAATTCTATTCAATTCTATTCAATTCTATTCAATTCTATTCAATTCTATTCAATTCTATTCAATTCTATTCAATTCTATTCAATTCTATTCAATTCTATTCAATTCTATTCAATTCTATTCAATTCTATTCAATTCTATTCAATTCTATTCAATTCTATTCAATTCTATTCAATTCTATTCAATTCTATTCAATTCTATTCAATTCTATTCAATTCTATTCAATTCTATTCAATTCTATTCAATTCTATTCAATTCTATTCAATTCTATTCAATTCTATTCAATTCTATTCAATTCTATTCAATTCTATTCAATTCTATTCAATTCTATTCAATTCTATTCAATTCTATTCAATTCTATTCAATTCTATTCAATTCTATTCAATTCTATTCAATTCTATTCAATTCTATTCAATTCTATTCAATTCTATTCAATTCTATTCAATTCTATTCAATTCTATTCAATTCTATTCAATTCTATTCACTTCTATTCAATTCTATTCAATTCTATTCACTTCTATTCAATTCTATTCAATTCTATTCAATTCTATTCAATTCTATTCAATTATATTCAATTCTATTCAATTCTATTCAATTCAATTCTATTCAATTCTATTCCATTCTATTCAATTCTATTCAATTCTATTCAATTCTATTCAATTCTACTCAATTCTATTCAATTCTATTCAATTCTATTCAATTCTATTCAATTCTATTCAATTCTATTCAATTCTATTCAATTCTATTCAATTCTATTCAATTCTATTCAATTCTATTCAATTCTATTCAATTCTATTCAATTCTATTCAATTCTATTCAATTCTATTCAATTCTATTCAATTCTATTCAATTCTATTCAATTCTATTCAATTCTATTCAATTCTATTCAATTCTATTCAATTCTATTCAATTCTATTCAATTCTATTCAATTCTATTCAATTCTATTCAATTCTATTCAATTCTATTCAATTCTATTCAATTCTATTCAATTCTATTCAATTCTATTCAATTCTATTCAATTCTATTCAATTCTATTCAATTCTATTCAATTCTATTCAATTCTATTCAATTCTATTCAATTCTATTCAATTCTATTCAATTCTATTCAATTCTATTCAATTCTATTCAATTCTATTCAATTCTATTCAATTCTATTCAGTTCTATTCAATTCTATTCAATTCTATTCAATTTTATTCAATTCTATTCAATTATATTCAATTATATTCAATTCAATTCTATTCAATTCTATTCAATTCTATTCAATTCTATTCAATTCTATTCAATTCTATTCAATTCTATTCAATTCTATTCAATTCTATTCAATTCTATTCAATTCTATTCAATTCTATTCAATTCTATTCAATTCTATTCAATTCTATTCAATTCTATTCAATTCTATTCAATTCTATTCAATTCTATTCAATTCTATTCAATTCTATTCAATTCTATTCAATTCTATTCAATTCTATTCAATTCTATTCAATTCTATTCAATTCTATTCAATTCTATTCAATTCTATTCAATTCTATTCAATTCTATTCAATTCTATTCAATTCTATTCAATTCTATTCAATTCTATTCAATTCTATTCAATTCTATTCAATTCTATTCAATTCTATTCAATTCTATTCAATTCTATTCAATTCTATTCAATTCTATTCAATTCTATTCAATTCTATTCAATTCTATTCAATTCTATTCAATTCTATTCAATTCTATTCAATTCTATTCAATTCTATTCAATTCTATTCAATTCTATTCAATTCTATTCAATTCTATTCAATTCTATTCAATTCTATTCAATTCTATTCAATTCTATTCAATTCTATTCAATTCTATTCAATTCTATTCAATTCTATTCAATTCTATTCTATTCAATTCTATTCAATTCTATTCAATTCTATTCAATTCTATTCAATTCTATTCAATTCTATTCAATTCTATTCAATTCTATTCAATTCTATTCAGTTCTATTCAATTCTATTCAATTCTATTCAATTTTATTCAATTCTATTCAATTATATTCAATTATATTCAATTCAATTCTATTCAATTCTATTCAATTCTATTCAATTCTATTCAATTCTATTCAATTCTATTCAATTCTTTTCAATTCTATTCAATTCTATTCAATTCTATTCAATTCTATTCAATTCTATTCAATTCTATTCAATTCTATTCAATTCTATTCAATTCTATTCAATTCTATTCAATTCTATTCAATTCTATTCAATTCTATTCAATTCTATTCAATTCTATTCAATTCTATTCAATTCTATTCAATTCTATTCAATTCTATTTAATTCTATTCAATTCTATTCAATTCTATTCAATTCTATTCAATTCTATTCAATTCTATTCAATTATATTCAATTCTATTCAATTCTATTCAATTCTATTCAATTCTATTCAATTCTATTCAATTCTATTCAATTCTATTCAATTCTATTCAATTCTATTCAATTCTATTCAATTCTATTCAATTCTATTCAATTCTATTCAATTCTATTCAATTCTATTCAATTCTATTCAATTCTATTCAATTCTATTCAATTCTATTCAATTCTATTCAATTCTATTCAATTCTATTCAATTCTATTCAATTCTATTCAATTCTATTCAATTCTATTCAATTTTATTCAATTCAATTCTATTCAATTCTATTCAATTCTATTCAATTCTATTAAATTCTATTCAATTCAATTCTATTCAATTCAATTCAATTCTATTCAATTCTATTATAATTCTATTCAATTCTATTCAATTCTATTCAATTCTATTCAATTCTATTCAATTCTATTCAATTCTATTCAATTCTATTCAATTCTATTCAATTCTATTCAATTCTATTCAATTCTATTCAATTCTATTCAATTCTATTCAATTCTATTCAATTCTATTCAATTCTATTCAATTCTATTCAATTCTATTCAATTCTATTCAATTCTATTCAATTCTATTCAATTCTATTCAATTCTATTCAATTCTATTCAATTCTATTCAATTCTATTCAATTCTATTCAATTCTATTCAATTCTATTCAATTCTATTCAATTCTATTCAATTCTATTCAATTCTATTCAATTCTATTCAATTCTATTCAATTCTATTCAATTCTATTCAATTCTATTCAATTCTATTCAATTCTATTCAATTCTATTCAATTCTATTTAATTCTATTCAATTCTATTAAATTCTATTCTATTCTATTCTATTCTATTCTATTCTATTCAATTCTATTCTATTCAATTCAATTCTATTCAATTCTATTCAATTCTATTCAATTCTATTCAATTCTATTCAATTCTATTCAATTCTATTCAATTCTATTCAATTCTATTCAATTCTATTCAATTCTATTCAATTCTATTCAATTCTATTCAATTCTATTCAATTCTATTCAATTCTATTCAATTCTATTCAATTCTATTCAATTCTATTCAATTCTATTCAATTCTATTCAATTCTATTCAATTCTATTCAATTCTATTCAATTATATTCTATTATATTCAATTCTATTCAATTCTATTCAATTCTATTCAATTCTATTCAATTCTATTCAATTCTATTCAATTCTATTCAATTCTATTCAATTCTATTCAATTCTATTCAATTCTATTCAATTCTATTCAATTCTATTCAATTCTATTCAATTCTATTCAATTCTATTCAATTCTATTCAAGTCTATTCAATTCTATTCAATTCAATTCTATTCAATTCTATTCAATTCTATTCAATTCTATTCAATTCTATTCAATTCTATTCAATTCTATTCAATTCAATTCAATTCA
This sequence comes from Dryomyza anilis, assembly GCA_951804985.1. Taxonomy (NCBI): domain Eukaryota; kingdom Metazoa; phylum Arthropoda; class Insecta; order Diptera; family Dryomyzidae; genus Dryomyza; species Dryomyza anilis. The sequence goes on from OX638133.1 coordinate 26,660,149, forward strand.
ATTCTATTCAATTCTATTCAATTCTATTCAATTCTATTCAATTCTATTCAATTCTATTCAATTCTATTCAATTCTATTCAATTCTATTCAATTATATTCAATTCTATTCAATTCTATTCAATTATATTCAATTCTATTCAATTCTATTCAATTCTATTCAATTCTATTAAATTCTATTAAATTCTATTCAATTCTATTCAATTCTATTCAATTCTATTCAATTCTATTCAATTCTATTTAATTCTATTCAATTCCATTCAATTCTATTCAATTCTATTCAATTTTATTCAATTCTATTCAATTATATTCAATTCTATTCAATTCTATTCAATTCTATTCAATTCTATTCAATTCAATTCTATTCAATTCTATTCAATTCTATTCAATTCTATTCAATTCTATTCAATTCTATTCAATTCTATTCAATTCTATTCAATTCTATTCAATTCTATTCAATTCTATTCAATTCTATTCAATTCTATTCAATTCTATTCAATTCTATTCAATTCTATTCAATTCTATTCAATTCTATTCAATTCTATTCAATTCTATTCAATTCTATTCAATTCTATTCAATTCTATTCAATTCTATTCAATTCTATTCAATTCTATTCAATTCTATTCAATTCTATTCAATTCTATTCAATTCTATTCAGTTCTATTCAATTCTATTCAATTCTATTCAATTTTATTCAATTCTATTCAATTATATTCAATTATATTCAATTCAATTCTATTCAATTCTATTCAATTCTATTCAATTCTATTCAATTCTATTCAATTCTATTCAATTCTTTTCAATTCTATTCAATTCTATTCAATTCTATTCAATTCTATTCAATTCTATTCAATTCTATTCAATTCTATTCAATTCTATTCAATTCTATTCAATTCTATTCAATTCTATTCAATTCTATTCAATTCTATTCAATTCTATTCAATTCTATTCAATTCTATTCAATTCTATTCAATTCTATTCAATTCTATTTAATTCTATTCAATTCTATTCAATTCTATTCAATTCTATTCAATTCTATTCAATTCTATTCAATTATATTCAATTCTATTCAATTCTATTCAATTCTATTCAATTCTATTCAATTCTATTCAATTCTATTCAATTCTATTCAATTCTATTCAATTCTATTCAATTCTATTCAATTCTATTCAATTCTATTCAATTCTATTCAATTCTATTCAATTCTATTCAATTCTATTCAATTCTATTCAATTCTATTCAATTCTATTCAATTCTATTCAATTCTATTCAATTCTATTCAATTCTATTCAATTCTATTCAATTCTATTCAATTTTATTCAATTCAATTCTATTCAATTCTATTCAATTCTATTCAATTCTATTAAATTCTATTCAATTCAATTCTATTCAATTCAATTCAATTCTATTCAATTCTATTATAATTCTATTCAATTCTATTCAATTCTATTCAATTCTATTCAATTCTATTCAATTCTATTCAATTCTATTCAATTCTATTCAATTCTATTCAATTCTATTCAATTCTATTCAATTCTATTCAATTCTATTCAATTCTATTCAATTCTATTCAATTCTATTCAATTCTATTCAATTCTATTCAATTCTATTCAATTCTATTCAATTCTATTCAATTCTATTCAATTCTATTCAATTCTATTCAATTCTATTCAATTCTATTCAATTCTATTCAATTCTATTCAATTCTATTCAATTCTATTCAATTCTATTCAATTCTATTCAATTCTATTCAATTCTATTCAATTCTATTCAATTCTATTCAATTCTATTCAATTCTATTCAATTCTATTCAATTCTATTCAATTCTATTCAATTCTATTCAATTATATTCAATTCTATTCAATTCTATTCAATTCTATTTAATTCTATTCAATTCTATTAAATTCTATTCTATTCTATTCTATTCAATTCTATTCTATTCAATTCAATTCTATTCAATTCTATTCAATTCTATTCAATTCTATTCAATTCTATTCAATTCTATTCAATTCTATTCAATTCTATTCAATTCTATTCAATTCTATTCAATTCTATTCAATTCTATTCAATTCTATTCAATTCTATTCAATTCTATTCAATTCTATTCAATTCTATTCAATTCTATTCAATTCTATTCAATTCTGTTCAATTCTATTCAATTCTATTCAATTCTATTCAATTCTATTCAATTCTATTCAATTCTATTCAATTATATTCTATTATATTCAATTCTATTCAATTCTATTCAATTCTATTCAATTCTATTCAATTCTATTCAATTCTATTCAATTCTATTCAATTCTATTCAATTCTATTCAATTCTATTCAATTCTATTCAATTCTATTCAATTCTATTCAATTCTATTCAAGTCTATTCAATTCTATTCAATTCAATTCTATTCAATTCTATTCAATTCTATTCAATTCTATTCAATTCTATTCAATTCTATTCAATTCTATTCAATTCAATTCAATTCTATTCAATTCTATTCAATTCTATTCAATTCTATTCAATTCTATTCAATTCTATTCAATTCTATTCAATTCTATTCAATTCTATTCAATTATATTCAATTCTATTCAATTCTATTCAATTATATTCAATTCTATTCAATTCTATTCAATTCTATTCAATTCTATTAAATTCTATTAAATTCTATTCAATTCTATTCAATTCTATTCAATTCTATTCAATTCTATTCAATTCTATTTAATTCTATTCAATTCCATTCAATTCTATTCAATTCTATTCAATTTTATTCAATTCTATTCAATTATATTCAATTCTATTCAATTCTATTCAATTCTATTCAATTCAATTCTATTCAATTCTATTCAATTCTATTCAATTCTATTCAATTCTATTCAATTCTATTCAATTCTATTCAATTCTATTCAATTCTATTCAATTCTATTCAATTCTATTCAATTCTATTCAATTCTATTCAATTCAATTCTATTCAATTCTATTCAATTCTATTCAATTCTATTCAATTCTATTCAATTCTATTCAATTCTATTCAATTCAATTCTATTCAATTCTATTCAATTCTATTCAATTCTATTCAATTCTGTTCAATTCTATTCAATTCTATTCAATTTTATTCAATTCCATTCCATTAAATTTAATTCAATACAAAACTATTTTAGTATAAAAAATATTCAATTATTTTTTTTTAATTATTATTTTTTATTATACCGTTTTTATATATCATACATTATACATCCTTTCTTTTTAAATTTCATCTTTTTGCTCTGCCAATTCAATCAAGTCTCATAATAATCACTTATTGATAAGCCATCACTTTCTGACACAAACTTCAAAAACAAATATTCGAAAAATTACATTTCCTATTCATAAATTCATCATGCATTCCGAGGGCAGCCTATTTGATTCCGAACGCCAACAAGTTGATACATTTCCAAAGCGCCGTAAAATTTCCACAACAATCCATTATTTATTTTTGAATATTTAAAATGCAAAATGTGACTGTTGAATGGGGTTGGGGATGGCTCTTAACTTTTACTGCCTGCTCAATGTGGCACGCGAAGGAAATGGTAAAATGTCTTTTATGATTGTTGTACATGTTCTTTTCGTTACTTCTTTCTATTTGTTATTCTTGTAGTTTTTGTACCGCCTATTTTATACATAAGACTTTTCAAATGCAATCAAATATTCCACTCACACACACAGACAGCTGCCAGCATGACTTTTGCAAGGGACTCAGGTGAAAGTTGAGCCACCAAGACGACTTTTTCGTTAAAGTTGCAAGCGCCCAGGCACGCCCATTACAACCCAATCTATTTAATAGATAAATGTTACAAAACAACAAAATGTCTGTTCGGAACATATGCATGATACTTGTTGGACGGGTTGGCAGTAATACTGGGTTATATGGGGGCTTTTTTTATACAATATTTGCATTATTTATTAATGGTATGAGCTGTAAATTCGACCAAATAACATGCACGTGCAAGGCATGCACGTGGTCTTTACAATTGTAACTATCAAAAGGTAGGGTAATATTTTGTGAAAATTAAGTTTTTTAACTTTCTGACAGCAAACTAAATATTCTGTGAAATTTATGTCTGAATAAATGAGGATTGCGGAATAAAAACAATGGATTTGCTTGGCACAAACGATTTTTAAATGTGGAGTACGGTGTACTCAGTTGAGAAATATTTGTTTCGGGAAAATTTTCTGGTAAAAGAATGTGTCTCGCGAATGTGTTTCAAGAATAACCAATAATAGTCGAGAAAAATTGACTCATCTTGACTCAATCGGGAATATAGTATTTCGGTATTAATAATATGGGGAAACATTGTAAGGGACAGAATTATTCGAAAAAACAGTTAACATGGAGAATAATTGTTCAGTGTTTTGAAACAGTGCAAAATACATATTGCATTCGATAGTCTTCGAGACGAACACATTTTTAAAACCAAAGCAAAAAGAATAGCAAAACCCAAAATCATATGAAAATCTTAAAAGCAAAATAAAAAAACAAAAATAAAAACATCAATGAATGAAAAAAATCAAAAGAAAAACAATAGAAAAATTCAAAAGAAACATAAAAATACTAAAACAAAAAGGAAAAAAAAGCAAAAATAAAAAACAAGCAGAAAAAGAAATATGGGACTCAAATATCGATATGGATAACAAAGTATATATTAAAAGTTCATTTCTAAAAAGCCATCTCTTTAAACATGTTGAAGTTGGTTTTTTGTGTCTATTATATTTAAGAATTTCATTAGAAAAGCAGCTCAATGGGTTCTGAAGCTTTAAATGAAAGTGTAATACTAAGTACAAATTTTGTAAAGGTAGCTTTTTATTGTTTATTCAAAACTGACCACTATTAATTCAATATGGAATGGAAATTATATTCCCTATTTTTGGAAATTTTATTATCTCTCAAATGATATCTTTGGATTTTAATTCTCTTAGGTATTGCTTAAGGTTAGGTCAATTGATAAGCACTACTTTTGTGAATTGTTAACAGAATTTCGAAACTTTAAAGTACCAAATCTCTAAAACCACAACATCTTTCAAATATCATTTTTTGGTATTCGATAAATTTTAATAATTTCGTTATATTTTAAGAATTTTGATAAATTTTAAGAATTTCCATAAATTTTAATAATTTCGATAAATTTTAAGAATTTCGATAAATTTTAAGATTTCTGATAAAACTTAAAATTTTCGATATATTTTAAGAATTTCGATCAATTTTAAGAATTTCGATTAATTTTGAGAATTTCGATATATTTCAAGAATTTCGATTTATATTAAGAATTTCGATAAATTTTAATAATTTAGATAAATTTTAAGAATTTCGATAAATTTTAAGAATTTCGATAAATTTTAAGAATTGCGATAAATTTTAAGATTTTTAAAAAAATTTAAATTTTTCGATAAATTTTAAGAAATTCGATAAATTTTAAGAAATTCGATAAATTTTAAGAAATTCGATAAATTTTAAGAAATTCGATAAATTCTAAGAAATTCGATAAATTTATACAATTTCGATAAATTTTAATACTTTCGATAAATTTTAAGAATTGCGATAAATTTTAAGAATTGCGATAAATTTTAAGAATTGCGATAAATTTTAAGATTTTAGAAAAAATTTAAAATTTTCGATATATTCTAAGAATTTCCATAAATTTTAAGAATTTCTATAAATTTTAGGAACATCGATAAAATTTAAGAATTTCGATAAATTTTAAGAATTTCGATAAATTTTAAGAATTTCGATAAATTTTAAGAATTTCGATAAATTTTAAGAATTTCGATAAATTTTAAGAATTTCGATAAATTTTAAGAATTTCGATAAATTTTAAGAATTTCGATAAATTTTAAGCATTTCGATAAATTTAAAGAATTTCGATAAATTTTAAGAATTTTTATAAATATTAAGAATTTTGATAAATATTAAGAATTTCAATAAATTTTAATACTTTCGATAAATTTTAAGAATTTCAATAAATTTTAATACTTTCGATAAATTTTAAGAATTGCGACAAATTTTAAGATTTTAGAAAAAATTTAAAATTTTCGATATATTCTAAGAATTTCGATAAATTTTAAGAATTTCTATAAATTTTAGGAACATCGATAAATTTTAAGAAATTCGATAAAATTTAAGAATTTTGATAAATTTTAAGAAATTCGATAAATTTTAAGAATTTTGATAAATTTTAATAATTTCGATGAATTTTAAGAATTTCGATATATTTTAAGAATTTCGATAAATTTTAAGGATTTCGAAAAATTTTCAGGATTTAATTAAATTTAAATATTTTACTTAAATTTAAATAATTTACTTAAATTTAAATAATTTACTTAAATTTAAATAATTTACTTAAATTTTAAGTATTTTGATAAATTTTAAGATTTTTGATAAATTTTAAGATTTTCGATAAGTTTAAAGAATGTCGATCAATTTTAAGAATTTTGATAAATTTTAGGAATTTCGATAAATTTTAATAATATAGATAAATATTAATAATTTCGCAAAAATATTAATAATTTCGATAAATAATAAGAATTTCTATAAATTTTAAAAATAATTATAAGAATTTCGATTAATAAATTTTCGATATTTTTTAGAATTATCGATAAATTTTTGAGAATATCGATAAATTTTAAGAATATCGATAAATTTTAAAAAATTAGACAAATTTCTATTATTGCGAAAATATTACTTTTTTTTAACTTTCTACATGAAAAACTTACAACCAAAAGTTAAACAATTAAAAAAAAACTTTTTTCCCTCAACTGGTCGTCATAAGTAAGACCTAATCGTCGCCACAAAAGTAAAAACTTAAAATTTTAAAGCATTGCCCGCAAATAAACTAAGGTTAACGTGTTCTGGAAGGACTTTTGAAAAAATTTGAAATTTTTTTCGACACAAATAAATAAAATCAAAGTATGCTTAAAAGCAACGATTATACTTCAAAATAAAAGAAATAAATTATAAAAAAAAAAACAAAAATCCTTTATTACAATAGCAATATTTGTGTCCCTATCTATTTGTAGTAACTATGTGTTTACGAGTGGCTTTGCCTGCGTGTGTGTGTGTTTGTCATTGAAAAAGGATCAACTTAAACCAATTCCAGGCACTTACGTCACCACAAAGTCAGCTCCTTGACGAACGCTCTTTGTGCGTCCTTCGTTCGGTTGGGGTTCTACTCAAGAGGTAGTATTTGGATTTTTTTATTGTTATATCAAAGTGGTTGGTAGGGACATGTCAATGTCCTGCACACAATAAGGACACACATTGTGCGACACACTTTGTGCGAACAAAAAGCTGACAATAATTGGTTTACTAAAGATTTGAAAAGTAACAAGGAAAAGAAAATCAGAAATTTATATTCACCATTTTGTGTCACAAAACTGTCAGTCAGTTCGTTCAAATTATAATCAATACTTAATTATTAAATTAATATAACAAATTTTACACTATGCAGTAGAATCGACTCAGTCAATTTGTTTCTTAATTAAGTTAAATATTTAATTATTTAGGACTTTATTAGTAGGGCACACTGCGAGTGAGGTTTATTTAATATAATTGTGGCGGTCTTTTAAATTGAGGTCGAAAGGTAAACGAATTATGTTGCAGTGCATTAACCCAAATTAGTGTATTTAGTTGAGCTTATTAAAAGGATATAGAAATTGAATTCAAAAGAAACTTTAAGAAAAGAATTGTAACATGTTGAGTGTGTCATAATGAGTGTGCTAAAAGTAAATTAATTATAGCTCAATTATAAAAACACAAATTTATAGAATTTTATTTTTTATAGCTACAGGGATATGATTAATATATTAAAACAATAATAGCTTTGTTAAAAATAATGAAAAATGTTTTTAAAATAATTATGAGAACCTTGGGTAAAGTGGGAAATTGTAAATTTTTGACATTTTTTCGTACTAACAAAGTTTAAAAAAAAATTGTCAAGTGCTTCTTAATAGAGCATCAACGTGTTTTCATCTATGAATATAATCAAATTAATACCTTTTCATTGCATTTCGAGAACAAGTGAAAAAAATGTTTTTGAAAATTTTTTAGAAAAAACGTTTTCGAATGTTTTTAGAGTATTGTGTTTTCCATTAAAAAAAATGTGTAAATATTGTATGTTTAAAATTATAGAATTTTGAATATCTTTTGAAATACTAACGGGTTTTGTAAATAATTTAACATTGCTTAAAAGTTATGTTTAAATTGCAATATTAGGGTAAACTGGGTAACATGTTCTGGGGTAAAGTGGGAAACGTAATTGAAGCAATGTTTGTTGTCATTTTAATGAAAATGTCTTCTTATATGAATTATTTAATTGGTTTAGCCAAGAATAAACTTCAATCGTGGTCACAAACATATTAAAAGCCAAATTTTGTCATAACCTGAGATCAAATATTAAATGCAGCAGAAATCCGTGAAGCGAACCTTTGACTAAAGCAAAAAGATTGTATCAATAATGTTTCTTCAACTTCATCAGAAAAAGAAGATTTTTATGCAATTTTCTTATATGAAATTTGACTATTTTGACTAGGATTAAATGTACCTTTTTCAGAATTTCTTTACTTAACTCCTGAGACGTTTTTGAATTTAAAATTTTTTTTCTCCTTATTTTTTTTTCTTACATTACAAATGTTTTTTTTTTAAACCTTATTATATCGTTGTTGTAGAACTCAAAGTCACCAACCATATTTTCAAAATGCCAATTGTCATTTACAAAAAACATTATGTATCATTCAATTTTTGATCAAAGAGCTCAAAGTTTCTACCAAATAATAAGAAAATGTGAATTTATTAATTGATATTTCAATTTTAAAAATGTACCAATTACTTTTTGTAATAATTATCAACAAAGTTTAAATTTAAGATTTTCCCAAAAATGTATTTGGAGACTTTTCGTTCTACAACGACGATATATCCTTAATACATTTGACTGTTATGAAAAAAAAAAACAAAACATGGAAAAGAAAGACTTAAATAGCATTTTGTTAAAAATTTTGAACTTTCCCACTTTTGGTGTAAATAAGTCCGAAATTCAATAAGTCCGAAATTGAGCTGTAATGAAAAATCTCACAAAATCACTTAAAAGGCATTTAAATAGTTTTCTGTTAGTTCAAAAAGTTAGATAATGAATCAGTCTATAGAGTAGACCTTTCAAAATAATTTAAAAAATTATTCAAATGTACTTTTTTTGTCCCACTTTACACCAGGCTCCTCTACTACATAAGCTCATTTTGTTTACTACATTGATGTATGTATTTGTTTTTGTATGAAATTGATAATAAGAAAACTGTAACAAAATATATCAAAAATTACAAAACTCAACAAAACGAAAAATAATTTTCCTACACAGAAAAAAAATTCATCAATATGATGTATTTATTCATTAATATTATGAATTTTTTCTCCAAATTAGAGATTCATCATAGTGATACCACAGTTCATTAAATGACATATTGATGAATGCTTTCATTATATATATTAACTAATTCATAGTGAAAAACGAATCATCATAGCGAAAAATGAAATATTCAATACAATGAATTTGAATCTTCATTTTGACGAATATCTGTGAATAATTGTAAAAAAAAATAATATATTTTTATGAAAATATATTAATTGATGGAAATTTTTATTTTACAAAAAACTATAATAGTTTTTAGAGTAATGTAAAAACTTAAGAAAATAATTCGAAAAAAAAAATGTTTTAATTTTTTTTTTTTTTAAATATTATCAATAAAAAAAATGTTTTTCGAAAAATAAAATTTTAACCGAAAAAAAATGTAAATACAAATTTCAGTTTTTACCATAATACGTAATAGAAGAAATCCGTTTTGGAAGGAGACTGCCATTCCTTGCGCCATTTTATCGAAAGATTTCAAGGACACAAAGCGGCGTTGTTATAAAAATTTGTCTGTTTTCTGCCCGTTCCTAAAATATTCCCAGAATCTTACTTCTACAAAATTTAATATCCTCCGCGAGAAAAAATTTCTGGCATTTTTCATGAATATTTCCGAGAGACAGAGAAAAATGGAAGTTTGTTTAAGTGTTTGGCAGATTATCAAATTTGATGTGCAGAAGAATAACGGCATATTTTAGGAACGAGCAGATAGCAGCGAATTATACAAAATTAATATATGAGATGTCCATAGGAAAAATCGCCAAATTTACAATTTTTGAACTTAAATTGAAATATCTAACAAAAAAAAAATTAAATATTGAAATTTCTGTTTATATTCTAACAATTCTCCACCAAAACAACTTTTCTCAAAGACAATTCATTTTCTGACTATTCTTTCTCGTAGAATACATCTCCGTGAAATTATTCCCGGTAGAATTCTTCCCCGAAGAATGCTTTCCCGTTGAACTCTTCCCGGTAGAACTATTCCACGTAGAGTTTTTCCCAGTAGAATTTGTAGTGTGATGAGTTTAAGTGTGGTAAGTGTTATTGTGGTAAGTTTATGTGTGGTGAGTTTTAGTGTGGTGAGTTTAAGTGTGGTGAGTTTTAGTATGTGAAGTTTTAGTATGTACAGTTTTAGTGTGGTGAGTTTAGGTGTGGTGAGTTTAAGAGTGGTGAGTTTAGGTGTGGTGAGTTTAGGTGTGGTGAGTTTAGGTGTGGTGAGTTTAGGTGTGGTGATTTTAGGAGTGGTGAGTTTAGGTGTGATGGACGGGACAGGGCTGTTCGAAACAAGCGTCCTGTGATATCTACTACAGCTGCCATGCGGAGAGACACGAATTTGGATGTGGATTTGTGGTCGGCAAGAGACTCCGCCATCTTGTCTCTAGGTTCACGCCCGTGGACGAAAGGCTGGCAACAATCCGCATCAAGGCTAAATATTTCCATATCAGCCTAATTTGTGCACACGCTCCGACGAACGAGAAAGATGACGAGACAAAAGAGCGCTTCTACGAGCGCCTAGACAACGCATACGAGCGCTGCCCCCGCCACGATATCAAAATCGTGCTAGGCGATTTTAACGCCAAGGTGGGCAGAGAAGCCATCTATTGTCCCACAATCGGAAAATTTAGCCTCCATGCCAACACTTCCGATAACGGAACGAGGCTAATCGACTTCGCCGCAGCACGAAACATGGTAGTTAGTAGCACTAGATTCGAACATTTCGATATCCACAAGGCCACATGGTTGTCGCCCGATCAAAAAACTCGAAATCAAATTGATCACGTTGTGATTGACGGAAGGCACTCTTCAAGCGTGATGGACGTACGCACTATCCGAGGTGCCAATATGGACTCGGATCATTACCTTGTAGCAGCCAAGGTCCGCACACGCTTAAGCGCTGCGAAGAACGTACGGAACCAAACGCAGAGAAAGCTAGACGTCGGAAAGCTGCAATCACAACAGACAACGCAAGCCTTTTCCACTCGACTCTCACACCTGCTTAGACAAAGCACTCCTCCTCTCGATGATATAAGCGCGCAGTGGAATCATATCTCCTGCTCTATGCGTACGGCTGCCGAAGAGGTGCTTGGATTCCAACGCCCCCTGAGGAATCAGTGGTATGACCAAGAGTGTCGCGCGGCCACTGCAGAGAAAGACGCTGCGTACAAATCCACCCTGCAGTCAGTAGCTACGCGAGCTGCGAAGGAGCGATACAAAGAGAAGAGGAGGGAAGAGAGACGTCTTTTCAGGCGTAAAAAAAGCGAGGCAGAAAGACGTGAGTGTGAGGAGATTGAGATGCATGGGGACAGGAATGAGGCTCGAAAATTCTTCGAGAAAATAAGACGCCTAGCCGGAGGTTCGAAATCCGGAGCCTCTTCCTGTAAAGATGAGAACGGAAATCTAGTGACAGATATCCAGAGCACACTGAAAATATGGAGGGATCACTTCTCTAAACTGCTGACCGGTGATGATGACCTCAATTCCACCGATAGAGAAGCAAACCCGGCAACCCCAGTACTTGATGACGACGTTGAGATTCCGCCACCCGACCATGACGAGGTCAGAACAGCCATTGCTCGGCTGAAAAACAACAAAGCCGCAGGTGCTGATGGCCTGCCTGCAGAATTGTTTAAGACCGGAGGCGAAGAGCTAATAGAGAGCATGCACGAGCTCGTAAGCAGAATATGGTCGGATGAAAGCATGCCAAGTGACTGGAACCTCAGTGTACTCTGCCCAATCCTTAAGAAAGGGGATCCCACTATCTGCGCCAACTACCGTGGGATCAGCCTACTCAATATCGCATACAAGGTTCTATCGAGCGTATTATGTGAAAGACTGAAGCCCATCGTCAACAGACTGATTGGACCTTATCAGTGCGGCTTCAGACCTGGAAAGTCCACCATAGACCAGATTTTCACATTGCGCCTAATCCAGGAAAAGACCCTAGAAAAACAGATCGACACCTACCACCTATTAGTCGACTATAAAGCTGCCTTCGACACTCCGATAAGGGAACGATTATACGCCGCAATGTCTGAGTTCGGTATACCTGCGAAACTTATAAGGCTTTGCAGGATGACCCTGAGCAACACACGTTGCTCAGTGAGAATAGGAAAAGACCTCTCCGAGCCATTTCATACCGAACGAGGTTTCAGACAGGGTGACTCCCTATCGTGCGACTTTTTTAACTTATTGATGGAGAAAATAGTTCGAGCTGCCGAACTCCGACAAAGCGGCACTATCCTCAACAAAAGTGTCATGCTGCTCGCATATGCCAGCGATATTGATATCATTGGCAGGAGCACACGAGCAGTCAGCGCAGCATTCTCCAGATTGGAGAAAGAGTCGCGTCGAATGGGTCTAGCGGTGAGCGAGGACAAGACGAAGTTCCTTGTGTCAACAAGCAAAAAAGAGTCCGTGCGTCTTGGACAAAAAGCTGATTTTGACACCCACAAGTTCGACATTGTGAAGGACTTCGTCTATCTGGGATCCAGCGTAAACAGCAACAACGACGTCAGCCTGGAGATCAAACGGAGAATAACTCTTGCCAACAGGTGCTACTTTGGGCTCAGTAGGCAATTGAGAAGCAGAGCCCTCTCTCGCCGGACAAAAATAACGCTCTACAAGTCACTCATCATGCCCGTCCTACTTTATGGTGCAGAAACATGGACGCTGGCCACCACCGATGAGAGAGTACTGGGAGCGTTCGAGAGAAAGATTCTCCGTAAAATCTTTGGCTCTATCTGCTTTGCTAACGAGTATCGAATCAGGATGAACCACGAGCTGTATGAGTTATTCGACGACATTGACATAGTCAAGCGCATCAAGATCCAGCGGCTTCGCTGGCTAGGTCATGTCGAACGAATGGATGAAAACACTCCAGCCAAGAAGGTGCTTGAATCGAAACTCGAAGGTGGACAGCGTAGAAGAGGGCGTCCAAATCTGCGTTGGAAAGACCAAGTTGAGGACAACCTGGCAACGCTTGGTATTTCTAACTGGCGTCAGCGCGCGCAAAGCAGATCCGACTGGCGCGGCTTCATCTCAGCGGCCAAAACCGATCCACGGTTGTAAGGGCCATTTAAGTAAGTAAGTAAGTAAGTTTAGGTGTGGTGACTTTAGGTCTGGTGAGTTTAGGTGTGGTAAGTCTAGGCGTGGTGAGTTTAAGAGTGGTGACTTTAGGTGTGGTGAGTTTAGGTGTGGTGAGTTTAGGTGTGGTGAGTTTCGGTGTGGTGAATTTCAGTGTAGTGAATTTCGGTGTGGTGAGTTTAGGTGTGGTGAGTTTAGGTGTGGTGAGTTTAGATGAGGTGAGTTTAGGAGTGGTGAGTTTAGGTGTGGTGAGTTTCGATGTGGTGAATTTCGGTGTGGTGAGTTTAAAACATTTGGGGTGATTAGTATACAATGTTGTGAACTATTTTTGATATTTTATTTCCTACCATAATTTTTGTAACATAAAAATTGAATAAAAAAGGACAACTTTTTGCATTAATTCTCTTTAAAATGTAATGAAAATACCAAGTACAATCAGCATCCTGGCATTATATAGAAATGATATATCGAATGTCTATGGCAATTCGGCACTATAATCAATTTAAAAACATTTATTACGAATTCTAACAACATTTAATATATATTAAAAAAAAACTTTTAAATCAATGTAATTTTCCTTATTTCTATTAATACCCAGAAACTTCTCATTGCCTAGTTCTCAAGTTAGGCCCGTAACTTCAACGAGTAGATATCTATTGGTGTTCGTACCGAACAGATATCTCTTCCCTATCCGGTGTTTTTGCTCCTTAACTATGAGTTGAAGTTATGAAATTTTGGTTACACGATAGATAACTAAGCACCAGTAGATATCTATTCGTTGAAGTTACGGGCATTAACTTTGAACTTAAGTGAATCGAGTAAAAAATCAACAATTTATAAGCATCAAATAAATGCAGGACGTGCTAATTTTCTGACATAATAATCCATAAAATAACATAGATTCTAATGACCACATAACAAGTCAAATGTAGAACAACGCCAAAATAAAAAAAAAAAATAAATGCGGTAAGAAATGAAATTTTAATTTCCTACAAAGTGTTGAAGTGGTCGACGTAAAGTTCTGAACGCTGACGAAAAATATTAAAAAAAAAAAAAAACAAATAAAAAATAATGGAAAGAAAGAAGTGACAATAAAAACCACAAAATAAATACAAACAAAATAGATGAATAATGATGGAAATTCCTCAAATAGCTGCAAGTGATTTGCAAAATATGCTGAAAATATGGCAGACAAAGAAAACCGAAAGAAAATTTACAAAAAATGTAAATAAAAACCATTTAAATCAAAGACGAAGCAACTATTTATAACAAGCATAAATCATTTAAATTTGAGCACTCTATTAGGTGATAACGAAGACTTGAATAATTACAACATAATTGCACATAATTTGCAACATTCAAAAGGAAATTTATTAAATTGTTTCTAAATAACTTAAGTAACACTAGATGAACAAGGACATTGTAATAAAAAGATTAGTTTAATAGGTTATTTTATAATCTGTCATGAATTTAACGCATATAATTTCTCATAGATTTCAACTTTCTAAATTTATAAAATTTCCACATTCTAAGTCGATTAATAATGATATATTTAAATATTTTCTTAAATATATTAAAATCCGATATGTTAGCAATCGAAAAGAGAAATTATTTGTTTACAGCAAACATAATATACTTGCAATCATTAATTTTATTTAACAAATTTAATTTTGCATTTTATATTTACTTTGTGGGGCATATTTTAAAAACTAAAACAGATGGGAAAAAGTTAGTTATTTTTATCGTTAGTTTGGACTATATTCTGTATAACCATAAATTATTTTCTTAATTATCATTATATTTGAAATGATAATAAAATTTTACAAAAAAAAAACTCTAAACAAATCAATATTTTTCGAGTTTCAATGCAAATATCTTAGAAATATATCGGAATATTTGCATTTATTTATATTATGTAATTCGATTCGACATTTAAAAGAAATATTGCATTTACAGTTTGTTGGAAAACTAATTGCGTAAGGGACTGTATTTTTTTATTCTAAAAAGGGTCTAAAAAGATCAAAAAATGTTCAAAGCAATATTCAAAAAAAAGGCTATCAAAATCAGTACCTACGAATTATACGGAATTGGTAATGAACTTTTGATTGAATAGTCTTAGCTAATTTTTAACAATAGTTTTCCAACATTTAGCAAAATTCCAAAAACAAACTGAATAAAAAAGAATTTTAATCAAAACAACATTTGCGCATTATTTAGATAAAAACTCTTTTACTTTCACACACATCTGGAAATCTCATCGACATATTGAATGGATTTATGCACCATTGCCTCATAAAAATTTCACCACAAAATGCAGACATAACCTATACCGTAGCCCGTAACCGTGGCCATATCCGGTATAGAAGCCGTTGCTGGCTGGAACCACAAATGTGTTCCGGCTCGTTTAGTCATAAATTTACAGTGCTTTGTTGCAATGCTTCGCATTAAATTTTCACTTCACTTTCATCAAAGCTAAAGTGCACTAAAAAACATTTATTTATAGTTTAATTTTATGAGTTTTTTTTTCTTTATTTCTGTAATGTTTTTATGCAGTTTTAGTTGCGACCATAAAAATGTCAATGCACAACATGACGATGCCACCTAAAAAAAGGTTTATGGGCTTTCATGTTGTTCGAGTGGACAACACATCAGCCGATAATAATAACTGAAAAGTTTCGCACAACGACCTAAGGAAAAACAATTCAAAACAAAGAATTAAATTGAAGTTTTAAAACTTTATTTTTTAAATAAATTTAAAGTAAGTCAGGATATAGTAACACATGATCCGTATTTATAACACACTTAGTTACCCAAATCAAAAGATATTGCATATACCTTATGGTAATTGATGAATAAACCAAAATAACAAAAAAAAAAAAATTAAAAATTATACTTTTTACTAATTTTTACAAATGCACATCGCCCTTTGGCAGGAAATAAAAACATTTACAAAAGCGTACATATTTTTCTTTCATCTGCTGCTTCTTATGTATTGTGCTGTACAATACATATAAATTTGTCTCTCTTTCATTGCGACGTAATTAAAATTAGATCTGTTCGCCAAAAATTCATTGCAACGGATTTAAAACGGATAGTATAATGGATAATTAAAGGGTTAGTAAAAAAAATAGTGAAACAGATAGTGAAACGAATACTGAAAATAATAGAGAAAAGGATAGTGAAACTGATAGCGCACTGGATATAGCAACGAATAGTGAAACGAATAGTGAAACGAATAGTGAATCGAATAGTAAAACGAATTGTGAAACGAATAGTCAAATGAATAATGAAACGAATAGTAAAACGAATAGTGAAACGAATAGTTAAAAGAATAGTTAAAAGAATAGTGAAACGAATAGTGAAACGAATAGGGAAACAAATAGTGAAACGAATAGTGAAATGAATAGTGAAACGAATAGTGAAACGAATAGTGAAACGAATAGTGAAACGAATAGTGAAACGAATAGTGAAACGAATAGTGAAACGAATAGTGAAACGAATAGTGAAACGAATAGTGAAACGAATAGTGAAACGAATAGTGAAACGAATAGTGAAACGAATAGTGAAACGAATAGTGAAACGAATAGTGAAACGAATAGTGAAACGAATAGTGAAACGAATAGTGAAACGAATAGTGAAACGAATAGTGAAACGAATAGTGAAACGAATAGTGAAACGAATAGTGAAACGAATAGTGAACGGAATAGTGAACGAATTGTGAAACGAATAGTCAAATGAATAGTGAAACGAATAGTGAAACGACTAGTGAAACGAATAGTGAAATGAATAGTGAAACGAATACTGAAATGAATAGTGAAACGAATAGTGAAACGAATAGTGAAACGAATATTGAAACGAATAGTGAAACGAATAGTGAAATGAATAGTGAAACGAATAGTGAAACGAATAGTCAAATGAATAGTGAACCGGAAAACGGTCACCAAAACTTATAGAAAAGGAAAAATAGTCGCATTTGAATCAAATATGAGAAAACTGAAATTAAAAATAGAAACCAAACCTTGGTACTGATAAACCGAAACTTTTTCGTTATAAAACTTTATCCAAAACTCAAATAGTAGACCGTATTCCTTTTGGTTTCAAAGTTTGTAAGATAAAATTTCTATAAAATTTTCGAAATAATAAAAATTGTTTTTCAAAAAATTGTAAAAGTTATTGTCAGAACTAATATAATACATATATCAATATGTATGAGCATCAATAGGAAATTTTATACTCATTTTTTTTAGTGGTGTTTTGTTGAGTAAACGTAGTGTAAACCCCATTGCAGGATAATCGCTATTTAATTATGTAAAATATTTTAGGCAGATTTTTGTCATACTTAGGAAACATGTAGAATATATGCAGCATTTGATGCTACCTTCGCCTTTATCTACAAAAATGTTTTTAATCTAATCTAATTAACCGTGCAAAATATTTAATCTTAGGATGGCTTAAAATTTCACTAAGTAGTTGTTTAATTATTTAAAATTAACCCACTTTTACACTGCATAACTGAAACTCTCAACAAAACTCTAGAACTCCAAGTATTGACAGAACAACTGCGCTTTTTCCGTTGCACTCTGTCCACATCCAGTCGGCTACTTTCGGTCACTAGTGATTTAAATTTTTTTTTTTACTTTCTTTTCTCGCTTTTCAGAAAAACAGTTAGGCGTTGGGTTGTAAAAGTCTAGTGTTTTATTTTTTTTGCATTAATTGCGCGCTTCATTATTTAGTTTCCGTTCATTACCGACTAATTAAATATTGATTTTTCTTTTTCAACTTTTATACAACTCAATTTGCAGTGATTACAGAGTTTATTTTGAAGTGTTTTACTTTTTATTTAGCACTTTGCAAATACTTAACAATTTTGTATTTTACATAAATAATTCACGGAAAATGGTATAATTAATGAATTCAACACCTACAGATTTAATACGCACTAAAATAAATAAATATAAGGCATAGTTTTGAGTTTATATCAATAATATCAGTAAGTCAAATTATATCAGAGAGAGGATTTTTATTATTGCATTAGTTTTGACGTTGAAAATATAGAACAATTTAAACTTTTGCGATGCACACGACATATGTTTCATGCTACATACCAGCTTCAAAATGAAACACAGTATGACAAAAAGCTCAAAAATATACATCAAATCAAATTTTTTATTATCGCTAGTAGAAATTATGCAATCATTGTAATTTTAACTTATCTCAACCCCAGTAATTACAATTTTTTAAGGGATACTGATATAAACATTTGACTTTATTTGGCAAACTAAAAATTGTAAAAAAAAAAAATAGTTTTTAGAGATATGATTTAATATCATTAACAATCTTGAATATTTGATATATTTTTTTAAAATTTGTAATTATACGAAATATAATAATCATTTATGGAAACCTTATACTAAAGTCCATATGTCGTATAGCTTAAATATTGCAATAAACTAAATAAAAAATATATTGTTACGAAAGTTCAGTCTAAAGAAAACTGTTCAACAAGTTTGTATCTCTAGTTTATGTGCAAAATAAAAACACTCTTATGTTTTGTTTAAATTCCAACAATTAACTTTATTTAATTTATTTAACTAACAAATTTACTACTTCGACATGTTTCGAGAACCTTCTACTCGTTTCTCGCTATTGGCATCTCATTCGCACTCATGTGTTTTAATGCGCTGATCTTCTACATCTTTCACACACATTGCCTCAGTGGGCTGTATGATCTGCCATCTCTTTCTAACACAATGTTTAGTGCGCTGAATTGTCTTGCGTCTCATTTACTCTTGTACAGTGAAGCAAACTACCTCTTTTCGTAACAATATTGTATATATGTAATTTAATAATTTGGCCCACTGTGCAAGCAATAAATAAGAGTGAAGGAGACATAAGAAGATTCAGCGTACAAAGGCAATGTGTTAGACAGAAAAAATTTTGAAATTTAATTCGAACCAAGCCCACCCCTTCGTAGTTCACTCGGTTCTCAACAGAACCACGCATTACAGAGATAATTCGTTCTTCAGTCGCACGATACGTTTGTGGAACAATCTCCCTGCGTCTGTTTTTCCCGACATTTTTAATATTGGGAAATTTAAAGCAAACATCCACCGACACTACTCCATCTTTCCTCCTCCCTTTAACCTATAATCCTTTCTTACGATCAACACTGTGCATTGCACGAATAGGGGGCATCCCCTGAGCGTTGGTTAATTTAAAAAAAAAAAAAAAAAAAAATACAATTTTGTTTTCATTGCAAGTATTTTTATTTCAACCGAAAATGTAAAATTTAAGTCACACATTTTTGATCAGCCTTGTTTACCCTACGTGATATCAATTTTAAATCAAAATATATTGATTATAGTTTTATACAATTACCAGAAACTACATTCGAATGACAAAAATTATAAATTCCCCCCTTTGACATGATAGTGACGATATCGTCAATGTCATGCCAAAGGGGCGAATGTGCATTTTTAAAAATGTTGGAAAATCAAATTCTAAAGTTTGAAGTGCTTTAAAAATTAGAAAAATTTATATTTTTTACATTTTTTTCTATTATTTCAGTTTATTCGTCAATTATTATCACGTATATAAAATATCTTTAAATTTGGACAACCTACTGAATTAAAAATACGGATTTTGTGAGGCTATATCCAGATCAAAACGCAAATATTTTTGATTTTTATGCTATTACTTTTTATTAGCACAAGATAAAATAGTAATGTAGAGGCATTAATTGTTTTTTTAGTACCTATCGAATTTAAAAATACTTTGCTAAAAATTTTTGCTGCAGATAACAAATGGCAAATTAATGTTTGGCAAAACATTTTTAATTAATGATGCAGATCGATAGGTGCTTTAAAAACAAACCATAAATTCCTTTACATCACTACTTTATCTTGTACCATTAAAGAGTTATAACAAAAAACGAATAGATTCGCCCTTTTGGCATGACAAGATTTTCAAATTTTCCAATTTCCTCGTTTTTTTGCTTCATTTTTTTATTGGTGCAAGATAAAATAGTGGTATAAAGGTATTAATTGTTTGTTTTTTAAGCACCTATCGAACTGCATCATTATTTAAAAATATTTTGCCTAACATTTTTTCCGGCAAATAACAAATTGCAAATTAATGTTTGGCAAAATATTTTTAATTATTGATGCAGAACGATAGGTGCTTTTAATACAAACAATAAATGCCTTTACACCACTATTTTATCTTATTCCAATAAAAAGTTATGGCGAAAAAACGAAAAGATTCGCCCTTTTGGCATGACAAGATTTTCAATTTTTTCAAATTCGCCCTTTTGGTTTTGTCTTTTGTGGCTAGAAATATCCAACAAATTGACACGCGATTTTGGCACAGCATACTTGAGTAGCCGCGGTAGCTCAGTGGTTAGTGCGTTGGACTGCGAGCCGAAAGGTCCCCGGTTAAAGCCTGGACTGGGGCTAACAACATCTTTACATAGAAACATTTTTCTATACCGCGCTACCTCTCGGCAGTAAATGGCAAACCTACGAGAGTAAAACATTGCCTATGAAAAAGCTCTCACCCGCCGTTCGGAGTCGGCAATAAACTGTAGGTCCCACCACTTTGAGTACAAATATAACACACACAGCTCAAAATGGTGAGAGAGCTCGGCCTAAGGTCTTATAGGACTGTAGTGCCACACTATTATTATTATTATTATACTTGAGGATAAAAAAATGTAAAAAAACGCAAATGTCAAAAATTGCACATTCGCCCCTTTGACATGATAGTGACGATATGATCTTTAAAAGATTCAAAATAATTTATATTAGACTGATTCAAATTTGTAAGAAAATTTTAGAATTAATTTATCTTTCGTTCCGCGTCGACTTTCTTAAACTAAGACCTCCATAACTAAGAACAAGCCTTTAAAATCCCAAAGAAGATGATCCTGTGATGTTTCTTTAAGAGCCATTTCTTTTAATGACCATTTTCAATTAAATTATTATTCCTTCAAGTACAAAAAATATATCACTCCCTTTTTTTACTTAAATTAATATTATTTAATAAAATAATTAAAATTATTTATTAAATTATTATTATTTGGTTAATCGTTAAAGTTTCATGGCTTGCCAAACACATAAAATGTTGTATGGCAAATTTAACTTTCGAAATTTTTCTAATTTTATTCTATTTTCACATATTGTATTATTAGTAGATAGTAAAATTATGCACACCTAGCCTAAAAGACTCTCAACTCAAAAGTCGATGCCCACCACAAATAATTTAAGAAAATGTTTTAGACATCCCTCCCGAGTATTTTAAGATGAAATTAATGAAAAATTCTTAGCAAATTTTATAAAATTACATGGTTTAATGATTTTTTGCGGTTTTCTGATTTTTTTTATAATAAATTTAATGTAATTTCTTTTTTTTTTTTTGCTAAAATTTTAATAGTTTCACATAATTTATCCGCATCATAATTTGTGGTAACAGATGCAAAAAAAACGTTTTTTTCAATGTCCGTCTATTGTTCTATATGTCTGCCTATAAGTATGTTTTTCTATTGAAATTACGATTGCATAATAATAAAAATTGCTAGTTTAATTAAATTTGAAAATTAAGTTAATTCAATAAGTAGGCTGTCTGGTATTGAAAAAGGGCCTGAATGTTTTTTCAGTTAAGTTCAGATTTTAGATGAATTTAAATGGTGTGTCATTTCTAATCAATGAAAACTTTAAATTAAAAAATACGATTTTGTCACATTTTTAAGCATTGCCTACCACTGTATCAAGCAAAAGAATAAAAAAAAAACCCGTTCGCAAGTCAGTCCACATAATAAAACTTTAATCACAGCTGCGACCACAAACTTTTGTCCTGTTCTGTTTTCTTCTTGCACCACAACGCACATTAATTCTATTCGCTATTCGCTTGTTTGGGTGTCAACTTTACGAAAAGTTATTTTTATGTTGACTTTTTACTGCTGTTAGTGGTGTTATTTTATTTCTAGTTTTCGCTTTTTATTACCAATTTACGTAAAGATTACTATGGTCAGGATAGTCAATAATAATTGTTTTTGTGTAATTTTCTATATGCTTTGAAGTAGTCTTTTGATTGAAAGTTTAATTTAGGTAGGTAGTATTTTAGAAGTGCAATTTTTCAATATAATTTCAATGCATTTCATATTAAACACCTTATTCCATATTATAAAAGTAGAGAAATTCAAAATTAGTTCATTTAAAGTTTTATACTTTTTATTTATAACTAGCAGGAACCCGAGCTTCGCTATGGATGTTTTTTTATTGGTGTTGTAATTATAGTATCCAAAACAAAAATAATTTTGCTCGGACTATTCTTCCCCGTGAAATTATTCCCCAAAAAATGCTTTCTCGTAGAATTCTTCTCAGTAGAATACTTCCCCGTAGAAATTTTCATAGTAAAAATTTTAGTGTGGTGAGTTTTAGTGTGGTGAGTTTTTGTGTGGTGAGTTTTAGTGCGGTGAGTTTTTGTGTGGTGAGTTTTAGTGTGGTGAGTTTTAGTGTGGTGAGTTTTAGTGTGGTGAGTTTTAGTATGGTGAGTTTCGGTGTGGTGAATTTCGGTACGGTGAGTTTCGGTGTGGTGAATTTCGGTACGGTGAGTTTCGGTGTGGTGAATTTCGGTACGGTGAGTTTAGGTGTGGTGAATTAAGGTGTGGTGAATTTCACGCTGACCAAAATTTCATTAAATTTGCTATCCCAATTGCAGATACGTGATTTTAATTTTAGGGTTATATGGGAGGTGCTACGCCCAGTCCACCAATCTTAGCACGATATACCCTATACTCTGCCCAGATCCAACATACATTTTATGTAAAAATTTTATTCGATTCGGTTCAGTCGTTTTGAACATACAGACACAAATAAAGGATTTTTTAACAGGGACGCTACAAAAGTGGAGCGACAGGGACAGCAAACGACGCCATATTTCTTACCGCTCTTTTAACATTTCTCTTCAGTAAGGTTTGCCATTTAATGATGGAAAGATATACGAATTCGAATTTCGGTAGTAAATTTTAATAATTTCGACTCGTTGTTGGCTCGTATATCTTTCCATCATGAAATGGCAAACCTTATTGAAGAGCAATGTCAAAAGCGTCCCTGCGTCCCTGTTGAAAAACCCTTGAAAAAAACTTATGTAGCGCTCTTATTGAAAAACCCTTTATACAGTAGATTGATTATGTTCTACAAAATACGCAGAACAAAAATCATATGATAATGTGTAAATCCATAAATTGAATTTTATAAATCATAAGGCAGTTGTGACAATACCATATACGCTATAATAAAATTTTATTTCAACATATGCATTACATAGAGATTTTGCATAGAACCCACTTGATATCAAATTGCCAATTTTTATCATAGCTCATAAATTATTTTTCCATTTTATGTATTCCCTGTACTGACAGGAGCAGCTATCATAACATATACAAATTAATCGAAAATGATAAGACAATGTTTTTTTTATATTTCTCTATAAATTTATTGATTTTATCAGCCTGATAAAACATATTCATTCCCCAGAGTTCAGAAAGTATGTCGCTGTGTATGGGAAAAATTAATATTTTTCCAATGCTGCCAATCAGCAGAATTGCAAAAAATACAAATAATATCAAAAAATATATATGTTCATATTTTATGCCTATTGATTTAACTGATTTACTCGAGGAGATTCACAGAGAAGTAAGAAAATTGATGGCTTTTAAGTCATACAAAAATGCGATAAATATTTTAAATCAGTTTTATATAATGGAACATTTTTATTCTTTGCACATAGGCTCATAATTTATGATCCAGGTACAATATTTGATATGTTATTTATGCTGCTTTGATTTATGAATCGATTTTTATTTTTTTATTCTATGTTTTTTTTGTTTGTTTGTTATTCTTCTTGCTTTTCTACTTGGATATGTGAAAGTAAGCCTTGCAATACACAGCAGGAAATATACTTCTAAAAAGAATAAAAATTCGTCGCACAAATTTAATAATAGACTTTTACTAATATCAAACACATTCTTTGTAAATTCAAGAAATTATCTTCTATATATTAAAAAAGGAATAACAGGTTCACTACACAACAAATAAAAAATTCAACAATATGATGAATTTTTCATAAATATTGTGAATTTTTTCACCAACTACCGGATTCATCATATTGATATCACCGTTCATTAAATGATATATTGATGAATGCATTCATTATATATATGAAATTATTCACACCATCGAACATCAAGATGAAATCAAGTGAAAAACGAATTATTCAATACAATGAATTTGAATCATCATATTGACGAATTTGTTCATACACAGAAAAAAATTCTTCAATATTATGAATTTATTCATAAATATTATGAATTTTTTCACCAAGTACCAGATTCATCATATTGATATCACCGTTCATTAAATGACATATATAAACAAAATATTCATTCATTATATATATAAACAAAATTTTCAATACAATGAATTTGAATTATCATATTGATGTTCATTGTACTTGTTCATAAAATTTTTTTTCAAATTTTTTTTTTTTATATTTTAATTAAAAAAAAAAAATATTGTAAAAATTTTGTTTAAAAAAAAAAGCAGTAAAAAATTTTAATCGATAAAAATATTTTCGACAAAAAAAAAATATTTTTTTCCAAAATATATTTTTTATACATATAACTTTTTATTAATAAAAAGTTGTAATTATAATAAATGTATTATAAAACATTTTACTAATTTATGCATGTTGAGCAAGCATTATAAAAGTAATAACACACAAGAACTGCTTGAGAACTGAGAACTACGGCAAAACATGAACGAAAAAAAAAATATTTTGATTGAAATTTGGTTAAATGAACAGATTTCATCAATAATAATAATAATAATAGTTTGGCGCTACAGTCCTGTACAGAACTTAGGCCGAGCTCTCTCACCATTTTGAGCTGTGCGTGTTACTTTTGAACTCAAAGTGGTGGGACCTACAGTTTATTGCCGAATCCGAACGGCGGGTGAGAGCTTTTCATAGGCAATGTTTTACTCTCGTAGGTTTGCCAATTACTGCCGAGAGGTAGCGCGGTATAGAAAAATGTTTCTATTAAAAGATGTTGTTAGCCCCAGTCCAGGTTTGAACCAGGGACCTTTCGGCTCGCAGTCCAACGCACTAACCACTGAGTTACCGCGGAATTCATCAATATGAAGTAAAATATGTTTTATTTTATGTTCTTGTTCATTAATATGATAAAACGTATTCTTCCCATACAGTACATCATTTTGAAGAACAGTTTTTCGACCGTTACAAAGCATTCATCATATTTATGATCGCATTCATAATATTGATGTCGTTAGTCATTAATATGATGAATGGTTCATCAATACAATGAATCATGGTTTGAAGAACGGAATTCATCAATATGATGTACAACATTTTTTCGGTGTACCATAAAGAAGACTAATTGAAGAATATATTTTTAGACACTTATTTAACTTCTGCGACTCAAGAATAATAATCTTGATTCTCTTTTAAGATTCACGTACCTAATTTGCCAACTGAGTCATTCCACATCAAATCAACCGAAAAAATTCAAATTATGGCAGCACCATCTCAGAATTTAATGAAATTTGGAAGTGTGGTGAAACAACATAAAATTATATAAATTGTTCAAATTTCAGCTTCCCAAATGGTGTGGTTTAAGAAATTTGGTGGTTTAAAATTAGAAAAAACTGTATAAAAATCACAAAGGTGGTGCTTATCAATTAAACGTAACTTAAGCTGTAGTCAACCAAAATGAAACGCAAAGGTCTAATTTTAAAGATAATAAAATTGCCAAAATATGTCATAGAATATCTATACCATGTTGCTTTAATAGTGGTCAGTTTTAAACAAAGTATATTTTAAAAGAACATATCTCAAAACGCAACATTTTTAAAATTTTTAAATGAATATCAAGGTTCAAGGTTGACTTTTTATCTATTATTTAAGATTTTACTAGTCACGGGTTCAAAAGTTATGTAATAAAATGTTGTAGAATGTTGAAAATTTTATATGAAAAATTTGTTTTTTATTTTTTTTTTGTTATTTTATTACCTACCATAAACTTAATTTTGGCAAATCCAACCAGCATGTTCGTAAGTTCAATTTCAATTTTTCCGTCTTCAGATTACTATTTGGAATATTTTTTTAATAGCCGTACACAAAACTTCTGTAAATCAAGAAAAATATTTCTGTTTACATTTTTTTTTTTTTGCAGCGTCAAAATTAACTTCTATAACCCATGAATAGTTTCGGTATTAAATTCTAACGAATTAATTAGACATCAAGTCCTACTCAATGAGAATATTTTTGATTATTCTTTCGATAACTTTAAGAAGAAATTCACGATCTTAACTTCGCAATTATTTATTTTATGCCTACATATTTGACTTCTGTAAATCAAGCAGATGAATCTAGTTTTTTTTTTTTTTTTTGACAGATACGAATTTAGCTACTCTGACTCAGGAAGAATATTAGCTGCGTTCCCGTGGTTTTTGATCCGGATCCGTAGATCATTTTGATATACAAAACATAAACAAACAATTAGAACCAGGTTCGTTTTTGGATCAATTACTGATCTGGTACTGTACGTATCAAAAGTAAATTTGTTTGTGGTGATATTATGCTATTGTGAATATCACTTAATAAGAAGAAGAATTTCTGTTGAAAAAAAGATGCAGAAGAAAACAGTGTTGCCAAATTTATTAAAACAGAACCGATGGCGTTCCCGTGAAACAGATCTGGTTCAAGTACCACGGGAACGCAGCTATTAATCATTACTTTTAGTATAGGCATAAACTTAACGTTTGAAATTCATGAAAAATTTTAGCAATTCATGATCTTCGCTATTACCCAGTCTGCCATGTCTCGGAGACCTTCAAAGCTTTCTCGAATAACTTCGATAAAAAAAGTACGATCTCGTTGCATTTTCGATTCTAATTTTTAAAAAATTTCGTACGATATCGTTCCTAGTTCGAAAAATTTCTCGCATCAAGAAAACTCCGACAGAACGTTTCTATATCTATCTGCCATCTAGGTCCAATTTGACGCTCGATATCGGTACGAGAACGGATCCGATATCGTGTGATTTCTCCATCTACTCGCATTTATCTCGTAACGATATCGATACGAAAGGCATACTGGGTATTTATTTTATGACTACAAATATTACTTCTGTAAATCAAGAAGAATATTCTTGTTAACCTTTTTGACAGTTACGAATTTAGCTTTTGTTACTCAAGAAGAATATTAAATATGCATGAACTTAATTTTTGAAATTCCAGAATAATTTTCACGTTTATTAATTTGATCGTCATGAACATAATTACTTTTATGATACTCACGAACTTAACTTCTGCAACTCAAGAATATAATTTAAATACTTATTTTGAAATACAAATGGAGATACTTCTACCCACGACGATTATTCTCATTTAATCTATTGATAGCTAAGATATTATTTTCTGCAAATTAAGAAGAACGTCACTTTTTTCTTTCACCGTTTCTCACCATTTTGAGCTATGCGTGTTATATTTGCACTCAAAGTGGTGGGACCTACATTTTATTGCCGAATCCGAACGGCGGGTGAGAGCTTTTAATGGGCAATGTTTTACTCTCATAGGTTTGCCATTTACTGCCGAGAGGTAGCGCGTTATAGAAAAATGTTTCTATGAAAAGATGTTGTTACCCCAGTGCAGGCTTGAACCGAGTACCTTTCGGCTCGCAGTCCAACGCACTAACCACTGAGCCACCGCGGATTTTATGTTTTATTTTATTTATTATTTCTTTTATGTATTATTATTATTTTTGAAAACTAAAGAAGAATTGAGACAACTATTTTTTTGATTGTTAATTTTTAGTAGGCACTTAATTAACTTCAGCTACTCAAGTTAAATTTTTAAGCAACCCAAACTAAACCTGTGCAACACAAGAAGAAATGTGGAGATTACTTTTTAGAAGCCTCAAGCTAAATTTATAGATTAAAAAAAGACTTTTGTAATACATTTCTCAATATCAGAAACTCAAGAAGAATAGTAAGAAATAATTTTTTTGATTGCGATTATTTTTCAGTAGACACGAATTTAACTTCTCCAACTCAAGATTACTTTTTAGACAGCCTCAAACTAAACTTCTGCAACTCTAGAAGAAAATTTGAGATTTATCTATATATATAAAACTCTTGGTCTGTCTGTCAGTCTGTCGGTCTGTATGTCTGTCTGTCTGTTTGTTCCAGCATCACGTCTACACCGCTGATCCAATTTAACTGAAATTTTGCCACAGTATACTAAGGAGTCCGGAGGGTGTCATACGCTTTATATGGGCGGGATTGGACAAAGGGGCGTGGTACCTCCCATACAGCCTAAACTTTCAAAACGACATAACTCAGCACATACACAATCTAAAAAGATGAAACAAAAAACTAAAATTCACCACACTAAAACTCATCACACTAAAACTCACCACACTAAAACTCACCACACTAAAACTCACCACAATAAAACTCACCACGCTAAAACTCACCACACTAAAAATTCACCATACTAAAACTCACCACACCAAAACTCACCACACTAAAACTCAACACAATAAAGCTCACAACACTAAAACTCACCACACTAAAAATTCACCACACTAAAACTCACCACACTAAAACTCACAATACTAAAAACTCACCACACCGAAACTCACCACACTAAAACTCACCACACTAAAACTCACCGCACTAAAACTCACCACAATAAAACTCACCACACTAAAACTCACTACACTAAAAATTCACCACACAAAAACTCACCTCACCAAAACTCACCACACTAAAAATTCACTAAACTAAAAATTCAACACACTAAAGCTCACCAGATTAAAACTAACTACACTAAAACTTCTACTGGGAAAAACTCTACGGGGAAGAATTCTACCGGGAAGAGTTCTACCGGGAAGAATTCTACGGTGAAGCGTTCTATGGGGAAGAATTTTACGGCGAAGATTTTTACTGGGAAGAATTCTACGGCGAAATATTATACTGTCTGAATTGTCTTTGAGAAAAGTTGTTTTGGCGGAGAATTATTATTTGGTTACTACATTTATAAAACCAATAAAAACTTCCACAGCGAAGCACGGGGCCCTGATATAAAAAATAATAATAATGTTTTTTTTTATATTAATAAAATCGCTTTATATCTATGAATTCACAAAATCTTGGCACGAGTCGTGCACGGGTCCAGCTAGTTTCTTAATAATCACGAATTTTACAATAGTAACTCGTGAAGAATAAAGAACAGGACTTTTTTGAATGTTACGAAATGTATTTCTGCAACTCAAGAAGAATATTCGCAGGAACTCTATAATAGTCCAGAACTTAACTTCTGAGGATCAAGAAGGAAAATCTTATTTTTTTTACTGTCACAAATTGAATCTATCTAAAGATTTTTCATGTATCTCAAAATTTCTTCTTATTTTGATATCTTTTTTTCGCCATGTACGCTTTTATTGAATTTTAAACTTGCACTAAATCCATTTTATGAAACTTAAATTGGATAAAATTAAGCATTCTCTATTAAATAATTTATAAAGTCGTTGATTATTTCAAACGCAATTTTTTCACATGCAAATCTAAAGTTGTTTCTACAGCATTTCCAGCTGTCACACTGACAGCAAGTGTTAAACATGCCAGAAACCCAGTAAATCTCAACACAACCCCTTATGAGAGAACCTGCCCCAAAGAGTTTGCATCCTCTTTTGACCCAACGGATGTGTTAATAAAATTAACTTGATTTGGGTTCGACTCATGCGGTACGGACACGCACCAGAACCCAAATCCAATAGGGTTAAATGGTGCCCAACATCAAGAACACTTGCTGTCAATATCAATTTGTTGAAACTTTTTATTTTTCTATACATGCACAGGCAGACAGACACAAATATATATTAACACTGTATAAATATTTTTTTCATATATATATTTCATATATATTTTCAAGGCAATAATTTAAGTTTAGTTTTCATTTAACTCACCTGTTTTGATTAACTTAAAGTTGACATTGTTTTGGGATTTAAAAGCCTCATTTAAACTGCTGTGACCGTAATCCTTTAGCACCCCATTATAAGATGCCATACTGGCCTGGGGGCTAAGGGAACCACTGCGTGGCCCCCTCCACCCAAAGAATCTACGTCTTTTTTGACCACTTGAAGAGTTTCCCGAGAAATCTGTGTGTTTGAGTTTTGGGGAAAAGAAAAACATAAATTATTAATTGGTTCAATTTTGTAACAAAATGTTAACGAACTTTCGTATGTTAAGCATTGAACTAAACTTGTGCAGCAAGAAAAACAAAACATAACAAGTTTAAATTAAAACATAACAAAAGCCAAAATTTGAAACCTCAAAAATAAATATTAGATAAATTATTAATTAATTGCAAACATTCAAAATAACGCTTAATTGAATTAAAATAATCATATTGATTAAAATATTTAATAAAAAATATAAAAATTTATATATACAGGTATTCTTAAAACTACTAATATATTTAAATTGAAAATGAAAATGTATATTGAAGATATCGTCACTATTATGCCAAAGAGGTGAATGCGCTATTTTTGACATTTGCGTTTTTTTTTTTACTTTTAAGAATGCTCTTTATTCTCAAGTATGCTGTGCCAAAATCGCGTGTCATTTTGTTGGGTATTTCTAGCCACAAAAGACAAAACCAAAAGGGCGAATTTGAAAAATTGAAAAATTGCCAAGAGGGCGAATATTTTCGTTTTTTCACCATAACTTTTTATTGGAACAAGATAAAATATTGGTGTAAAGGCATTTATTGTTTGTTTTCAAAGCACCTATCGATCTGCGTAATTAATTAAAAATATTTTGTCAAACATTAATTTGGTATTTGTTATTTGCAGAAAAAAAGGTTTGGAATTTTTATTTAAATAATGATGCCAATCGATAGGTGCTTTAAAAACAAATAATTAATACCTTTACACCACTATTTTATCTTGCACCAATAAAAATTATAGCAAAAAAACGAAGAAATTGGAAAAATTGAAAATCTTGTCATGCCTAAAGGGCGAATCTTTTGTTTTTTTTTTGCTACAACTCTTTAATGGTACAAGATAAAATAGTGATGTAAAGGCATTTATTGTTTGTTTTCAAAGCACCTTTCGATCATTATTTAAAAATATTTTGCCAAATATTAATTTGCCATTTGTTATTAGCAGGAATTTTTTTTTGGCAAAATATTTGTTATTATTAATGCAGATCAATAGGTGCTTTGAAACCAAACAATAATTGTCTTTACATCACTAGTTTATCTTGTACCATTAAAGAGTAATTACAAAAAAACGAAAATATTCGCCCTTTTGGCATGACAAGATTTTCAATTTTTCCAATATATTCGTTTTTTTTCTACAATTTTTTATTGGTGCAAGATAAAATAGTGGTGCAAAGGTATTAATTGTTTGTTTTTAAAGCACCTATCGATTGACATCATTATTAAAAATATTTAGCCAAACATTTTTTCCTGCAAATAACAAATGTCAAATTAATGTTTGACAAAATATTTTTAATTAATGATGCAGATCGATAGGTGCTTTAAGATCAAACAATTAATGCCTTTACATTACTATTTTATCTTGCGCTAATAAAAAGTTATAGCATAAAAAACAAAAATATTTCCGTTTTGATCAGAAAAAAGCTTCACAAAATCCGTATTTATAATTCAGTCTGTTGTTCAAATCTGAAGATATTTGATATACGTGATAATAATTGACAAATAAACCAAAATAACAGAAAAAATGTTAAAAGATATAAATTTTGCTAATTTTTAAAGCACTTCAAACTTTAAAATTTGATTTCCCAACATTTTTAAAAATGCACATTCGCAAGTGACAGTGACGATATGAAGAATATTATCACATATGTACAGAATAAGTCACATATGTATGTTGACTTAGTTCGCTACTTCAAAATGTTCCATGTAACGTAATTTATCTTACTGGTTTTGATTTAGCACTTATCTGTAGAAGCTGATTTTTGAACTTTATCCCTTAGAAAATAACAAAAAATACCGCATTGAATCAAATTCGGAAACTTTTAGAGAATATAGAGTGTAATCTAGGCTATTCTTAGTTTAGCAAATACACGAAAATACAAGAAATATTCAATATTTAATTGCAAACGTTTATTTAAAATAAATTCATCCTTATAGAGGAAACTCAATGTGTGACATTTCATTTTTAAATGGGTTTCATATGCATAATATTTCGGTTTACATTCTAAGCAAAATAAATACTGAGGAATACAAAACCAACTAAAACTACATTTAAATTTACAATATCTCAGTAAAAATTAAAAGGCATAATTGAATTTTTGCATAATTGCAGTTTTCTATTGAAAAGTTGTAATATTTGTGTAGTTTTCTACCCTCATATATTTTCTTAATAAAATAAAGTAATATTTTCTATAATATAATAAATGATTGTATATTTGCGACATCAAATGAGTCTCATAAAATCAATATCAATCACAAAAATACATTTTAATGAAATTACGTTAATGATATTTTGATGAGTTCTTTGTTGCAAAACGTTACAGTCGTCAACTGCTAATTAACGTCATCAATGATAGCTGTCAACGCAAAATGCCATAGTTACTGCCAACATTTTTGAAATTAAAATTTGTGCCACGCGACATGCGTTGCCATTTTATATAAAAGTTTAATTTAATAACAAGTGCAGCATGATATTATTTACGCATTTAAGTCAAGCCAAAAAAGTAAACGCAGTAAGTATTAAAAAATTAATTTAAAAAAATGCAATGACAACATGCTATACACCTACGGAAATATTCCATTTATAATGTGTGTGTTTACCGGAAATATGCCGGAAAAATTCTTGAAAAATTATGTTGTTGCTCTTTTTCAATGTTTTTTACACGGGTACTTCGTCGCCCTACAAACAATTCAAAAATGGCTCCAAGATAATCCAATGGTCCAACAAAATCAAAAACTAATCTAAAATAATATAAACACTCGTATATTAATTCACCCAAAGTTTTAGCGCCCTAACTTTATTGGAACATATAAAAATTTAACTTCAAAAATGCAAAAGGTACACCGTCGTACCTCGTCGTACAGATAACGGTTGATGTATTTGCTAAAAAATATACATATATAACATATACACCAACCGACAGTTTTACATTCACTACACAGTTATAAATTCACTACACAGTTTTAAATTCACTACACAGTAGTACAGGTACTGTTGTACCGATCTTACTTTACATTGGTTCATCGCAACGCGTGCTTGCATTTTCGGTTCGTCTGTTCGGTATTCTGTACATTGTGCATATATCACGACTTTGATATCCGTGTGGGAAAAGCAACTACACCTGAACTAATACTGAACTACTTCTTCAAAAGTAGGATCAGTTCTTTTATATGAGAGGAACCAATTATTTTAGCATAGGCTTGTCATTGCGGGGAGTCAGTTAACTGTCTTCTGCATTCGTTACTCTAGTGTTGAACTAGTTCCATAACTGGTAATTTTTGTTCACTTTAGACTAGTTCTGAAAATAAAATTTTTTAGACTAGTTCTCCTTTTCCTACAGGTATTCTTCTGCCCTATTTGTGTTTCACATTTGCATTTAATTATTATAGCTATATTGGAGACGTGAACGTGATTCGAACTTTCGTAAGTTAGTAAATTGAAAACTAAAATATATACACTCAGAAAAAGATCCCATTAAAATTGGTCAGGAGAATTATTGATTCAATAATATACAAAAAATAAATATTTTCATATAAATACAAAAAAATTGAATAGTATTTTGTAGTATTTAATGGGATTTACCTATTAAAATCATAATTTATTCTCTTGACTAATATGTATTACTAGCAAAAAACTAAATATTTTATAGAATTCTTTTCTGAGTGTTTAAATAAATATTAGTATAAAAAAAAAATAATATATATAATATATATAATAAAATAATAAAATAAAAATAACAACAAAAAAAATTTTTTTTTTCATCGGGTATGTCCATTTCCGTTAATTTTTGTTGATTTAATTTATTAATTAATATAATTAAATATTTAATCAATACAATTAAATATTTAATCAATACAATTAAATGTCGTATCGGCGATGAAACAAATATAAATTAAGTGTACTCAATTTTTTTTTTTTCTATGTGACAATAGTCGTGTATTGTGAGGTATTTTATTTTTAGTGATATTTTGTTATTAATAAGTTTATCGGATAAATATGGTAAGGTATTTTGTCATTTTAAATCATAAAAGAAAATTTGCAATAATATGAAATTAAATTTCAATAAAACTAATTGGAATTAAATTAAATTACATAGCTTTAAACTTTTTTTATTTTTTTAATATTCTGGATTAGTTTTAATCCAACAACGAATTGTAATGATAAAAATAATATTCTTAATAGGTTCAAATATTAAAAGCACTTATATTATTGATAAATACTAATAATTTACCATGAATATCAGGCGATTAATTCGGTTTTTCAAATACAAAATGCATTTCACAAAAATCATTAAGAAGTATTACCACAAAATTTATGCCAATTCATGCCATTCTTTGTACGTAAAATGTTTGTACGTTGTTTAGCTCCAAAAAGTATTTTCTTTTTCACTTCATTTTTATACTTTTCGCCATTTATTATATATGAGCCAAAGCATTTATATTTATAGCTGGGTCATGTAATACTCGGCGTTAACCGTGACTTTTCTATTAAGCGCTTTAAAATATGCAACGATTTTTACTACTTTTAATTTTTTTTTTTTTTTGGTATTTATAGCAGCGACACTCGGCTGACGTTTATTGACACTAAATGACAGCTGAACTAAAATGTAGTTATTTTCATATGAAGCCTGACTGTGCACACTGTACGTGTTCGTCCGTCTGCTTCTGTCTGACAAGTGCAAATGTGAAATACGAAAAACATGAAAATGCACTTCAGGCAGTTACCGTGGGCTTCTGTTGCTAGCAGTGCAGCAATATAAGTGACTGGCGGCAACTGTCGTTGGTTTGTAGGCAGCAACAGCAGTTGCTGCTGCAATTAAAAAGTAATATTGTTGTGCACAATAATAATAAAATTTTTAATATTGGCTTTGGTCGGTTGGATTTGGTCTTAAAGGTTGTGGAAAATGAAAGTCACAATTTTTCTAAATAGTTTCAGAATACTTTGAAGTTAATAAAGTAAAATAATAATTGCAAATGTCGATGATTTAGAATAATTGAAACTGGAAGTAAAAATTATGTCATAATTGAGGCTTTTGTCGATTTTATGTAATCATTTTCGGATTAAAGCTAAATCGAAATTCAAATCGTCGAAATCAAAACAAACTTCTTATGACATTTTGTGCTTTATCAGTATTCGGTCTTTCTTTGAATTCTTATCGATTTTTTATATAAAAAAATGTCTGCTGAAACCATATGGAATTCTACTTCGTAACCAATTCGAGATCAAGATTTAAAAAAGAAAAGGTTTTGTAACGAATGCAACTCGTCCAAATCAAAGCAAAGGTTTTTCAATCAGTATTAATCGGCATATTTCAATTTTCTTATTGAAATCATTTTGATATTTCTATTCTACACAGAAAAAAATAATCGACGTAAATATAGCAAACGACATTAATTGCATTCATTAATCAATCCAGCAATCAAATTCACTAATTTAATGAAAACATTTGCTTCAGCAATTCCGTTTGCTAATATGAATATTTGTACGTCAATGCAGCAATTTACTTAGTCGGCGCAGTTACAGAAGTTATATTTGCTAAATTTGTGCTGACTAAATTATTTGCTGCATTGACGTACAACTATTCATATTAGCAAACGCAATTGCTTTTACAACGAAAAATAGCAACGAAGAATAGCTGGATTGATTAATAAATGCTATTAATATCGGTTGCTATATTTACGTCGGATATTTTTTTCTGTGCATCGTAAAGAATTTTTCTGTTCTATATTCCATTTCAATTTGTTATCAAGTATTTTAATTTAGATATAATCATATTGATAATTATAAAAACTATTTTTTGTAATAGAAAGTGGGGTTTATCCGAAAAAATTTCGCGTGCCATATTTCGATATTTCTATTTTTATTTCTATGTTTCATTTATTTTGAAAGTTTTAACGCATCTGTCTGATTCATTGGACGTTCGTAGATTCTACATTGTGTCGTTACACCTGCTATTGCCACGCATGTTTCAGTTCCCATCCGGGGTACCGCACCGAAGGCAGTGTCCTGTTCTGTGTCCATTTTAATACTTGTCGCTGTTCATTTATTATCTCTCCTACGTTTTATTGCATTTTATCATTGTTTATATTGTTGTCTAAGCTTCGTTTCCAATAGCACTTGAAGACACTTTAGCTAGACATATCGCTTGTGTTGTAGTTACTGTCGTAACTCTTGATTACTGTACACTGACATTCAATACTGACTGCACGCACAAACGTAGTAAATCGCATTTTTGCTAAATGTAATTTCCTCAATATTATTTTTTATCTTTGCAAATCTTTATATTGTTTTAACAAATTGAAAACAATAAAATTACAATTAAATTATACAAAATTTAATATTTCAATTTGATTGGAATATGTTTTACAGAACTTGAACGAAATTAATTTGATTGAATAAATTTAAAATTAAATGAACAATACAAATCTTGTTACCCCTTTTAATTTTTATGAATATATATGACAATTAACGATAAATCTAAAATTATAATATAACAAAAACATATGTTTTTTGCACGTACTATAAATACAAATGTAAAATAAGTGTGCTCACAAAATAAGATATACAACTGCTAATGTAAACAAGTGTAAATAGGAAACTTCACCGTTTTGTAAATACCCTTTTACACAGTTTTTCTTTTGTTCGTTTTGTATCCTTGTTATTATTGAGTAAAATATCCAATACTCGAAAAGAGACTTGCAGAAAAGTTGACGTTGGTACTCGAAAAACAAACATCACTATGGAAAAAGTTCTGAGGCGCTTATAAAACAACGGCGGAGCATAATTTATGTACAATATATATTTACAAATGAAATTAACATAAATATCTAAATTCATTTCTTATAGCAGATTTTTACATCTAAAATTAGCAAGTGCTGCAAGGCTCTTGCAGAAAAAACAAGAACCGGACTAACGAAAGAAAACCAAAAAAAAAAAAGAATTGATCTGCAAAGATTCAAGATCAAGAGTGATTTCAGCGATAGTATGTACTCCTCTCTATTATTATTATTACTCGATCAGAAAATAGGCAACTTTCGACACAAAATCCGTCTTTGTCTGGTTGAATGGTTGAAACCTTTCGAAAAAAATGTTTTTAAACTACTACGACACAGCCAAAAACGTTTTAATTTGATGAACTTAATTTAAATTACTAAAATATTATTTGATAAAACTAGCGTCGGCATTTCAAGGTTAGTGCGTGGCACTGCGATCCGAAAGTTCACAGGTTCAACCCTGGACTGGGGCTAACAACATCATATCCTAAGTTCTTATATGGCTGTAGCGCCAAACTAATATTGTTTATTATTTGATAAAAAGTCTCTTGATTGTAAAAAAGAGATGCAAATGGAACAATAAGTGGTACAAGGTAAAACTCCATGAATTGTGCAAAATTGACTACCCTCTTATAACGTAAAACGAAACAAAATTCTTTTCGTCAAAAAACGTAAACATTTCCAGTGACAATTTTTTTTTTAGAATTAATTTTTTTAAAAAAGACTACAAAATAAAAAAGTACAAAAAAAATCTGCTACTCGAATTTTCGACGACACGAATTTGGTTTCGCTTTATATTATATGGGATTATGTATTGATTTTTTATCTAAAAATGTGTTTCTCATAGCTTTAAAAAGCGTGAAACATATTATCGTTGTTGATCTAAAAATCACCAAGTACATATCGTCACTGTCATGCCAAAAGGGGGAATGTGCATTTTTAAAAATGTTGGGAAATCAAATTTTAAAGTTTGAAGTGTTTTAAAAATTTGCAAAATTTATTTTTTTTTCAATTTTTTCTGTTATTTTGGTTTATTTGTCAATTATTATAACGTATGTAAAATATCTTTAGATTTGGACAACCTACTGAATTATAAATACGGATTTTGTGAGGCTATATCCACATCAAAACGCAAATATTTTTGTTTTTTATGCTATAACTTTTTATTAGCACAAGATAAATAGTAATGTAGAGGAATTAATTGTTTGTTTTTAAAGCACCTATCGATTTGCATCATTAATTAAAAATATTTTGCAAACATTAATTTGCCATTTGTTATTTTCAGGAAAAAATGTTTGGCAAAATATTTTTAATAATGATGCCAATCGATGGGTGCTTTAAAAACAAACAATTAATGCCTTTGCACCAATAATTTATCTTGCACAAATAAAACATTATAGCAAAAAAACGAAGAAATTGAAAATCTTGACATGCGAAAAGGGCGAATCTTTTCGGTTTTTTTGCTATAACTCTTTAATGGTACAAGATAAAATAGTTATGTAAAGGAAATTATTGTTTGTTTTCAAAGCACCTATCGATCTGCTTTATTAATTATAAGTAGTTTGCAAAAAAATGTTCGTGCTAATAACAACTGGCATATTAATGTTTGGAAAAATATTTTTAATTAATGATGCAGATCGATAGGTGCTTTGAAAACAAGCAATAAATGTCTTTACATCAATATTTTATCCTATACCAATAAAAAGTTATTTAAAAGAAACGAAAAGATTCGCCCTTTTGGCACACAACATTTTCAATTTTTCGAAACCGGCCTTTTGGTTTTTTATTTTGTGACTAAAAATATCCAACAAAACCACACACGAATTTGACGCAGTACACTTGAGGAAAAACTACTTTCAAAAATGTAAAAAAATTTCACATTCGTCTCTTTGACATGATAGTGACGATATTACAAATATCAATCTAAGATTTACAAAAACATTTTTAAATTCGACGATGAGACCAACATTGACACAAATTTCTTACAAATAGTTACACCCTCGAATAGTATTTCAACTTTTGAAATTTGTCAAATAGTTTTAACATATCTATTATGCAGAAAATTTGTAAAAAATAGTAAAACTTTAAAAAATATGTTCAATAAAAAAATTGATAGGTGAAATAAACTAAAGCCCGGATAAAGTGCTAGAGCTTCCTGTAATACTCAAAGTACCACAAATTGTAAAAAATTTCTCAAATTTTAAAAATACCACAAATTAGAAAAATACCGCAAATTTAAAAAATAATTAACAATAAATGTTCAATAAAAAAAGTAATAAATACAGATAAAAATATACATTTAAAGAAAAACATATCTATAATGCAGAAAATTTGTAAAAAATAGTAAAAAATTAACAAATATTAAGGTTTCCAAAAAAAAACCAAACACAATTTTCAAAAAAGTCATTCCAAACGTCATATTAGTCATAACTCAGAATACGTGTCGCGTCGACAGACGCATTTGCGTCACGCTGTTAGTCAACCAACAAACGCCGTGTTTGAAGTGCCGCCAACAAAATTAACAAAAAAGCCAAGGGCGGCACGCCGAACACAGCATCATAATTTTTACTTTGTTTTATAAAAGAAGCCGTCAAACTGTAACAAATTTTATTAATGTTTTGTAAGAAATTCAATTTTAAGGCACCTGTCACCTTTCTGGGACCTGTCGCCGCTGACGGATGGCGCACGCGACGTATCACGCCGCGTCACCACATCGTCTTCGTCATAGTGATCGGCGCTCTTCGAACGCGCACCCAGCGCCGCAGACTTGGCAAACAGTCCACCACCACCGCCGCTGCTGCTGTCCGCACCACCACCGCGACCCGTTTTGCTTTTTGTACGCGGCGATGAATCATAGACGCCGGCGCATTGTTCCAACGAGGCGGCTGATGTGGCGGGCGCTGACGACGGTGACTTCGGATGCAGCTGATAGACGGGCTCGCCGGATTCGAAGAAAGCGTCAAAGTTACGCTGGCGCAGATTTTCACTATTAAAAATCGGATTCTCGACGTGCAGCTGCAGGTCTTCGCGCAGACGTTGTGACTCACGCTGA
Organism: Dryomyza anilis; assembly: GCA_951804985.1. Classification (NCBI taxonomy): domain Eukaryota; kingdom Metazoa; phylum Arthropoda; class Insecta; order Diptera; family Dryomyzidae; genus Dryomyza; species Dryomyza anilis. The sequence continues at coordinate 26,700,776 of OX638133.1, forward strand.
TCGCTGGGCTGACGCCCAAGTCGACCGAGCGGTATGTGTAGCTTTGGGCGCAGACGCGATGTTTTACTTGAGGAAGGCGGCGGCGATTTGGCCGGCTCTGGTGGTATGTCCATGGGCGACATGGGGCGGCCCCAGCCAGGTCCAAAACTGGCGAGTGTTGGGTCGGGCGACGGTGGCTCCAGAAAAATGCTGGGAGAGCGTGAGCGCGAATGCGCGCCTATGGCAGCGCCGGCAACATCAGCGTCATGGTAGGCGGCAGGATCGTAACTGGCGCTGGGGTGTAAAGTGCCACGCACAGGCGTGCCGCCGCGTATGGCGGCGCTACGTTCAAGCGCTGGACGTTGTTGCTGTGGTGAAGAGCGCATATTCGGCGCATTATTTGATTGCATCGGTGCGACGGCGACGGACGACAACAGTGGTGTGGCTGGACGCGAACGAGCGCTGCGCACAGACGCGCGTTTATGTGCTGACGCTGTCGCGGCAACACTTGCGGCGTTGCGTGAGTTGCGACGCGTCGGTGTGGGCGGTAGCGACTGCGTGAATGTGGGCGGCGGCTCGTTAGCGACGGGCAACGGCAGACTTTGCTGTGCGTCAAAGTCGTAGCTGAAGACGGACGTGGGTGCTGGCAACTCAGCGACGGTGTCTGCGTCGACGTCAGCGTTGCAGTTGTAGGCGTTCGCAATAGGCGCTGGGTTCTGGTGAAAGTTATTGTAGTTGGCGGTAGTTGTGGTGGTGGCGGCGGCGGTGGTGTTGCGGCTGCTGGTGGGCGTGGACGCAGCGTCGAACGGTACTTGAGGTGCGCGCAGGCAGTCGAGTGTGGGGCGTGGCTTGATTCGCGGTAAGGCGGCTCCGTATGTCATCAAGATGAGTTCATCGGCTGGAAATATTACATACATTCCTGGCCGCCCCCATGTGACATGGCGACCAACCGGTGAATGTCGTCGTTAAGTGACACGTTCGATGGGTGGTTGTACGTGCTAAAGCTGGGTTGGTGTTTGTACTCGACACAGCAGTTGGCGTTGAACACAATTTTAAGATTGGTTGGTGGATTAAACTGTCTTTTAACGTCCTTAAAGTGAGAGTCTTTGTAGTCTTTTTTGTTGATTAGTTTTTGAACTTTTGTCTTTTCTTATGTTGCGTTTCGTTAGAAATTAAAATGTTTAAAATATTTTAATTAAAAAAAAAATAAACTAAATATTTAGCTAAACATCGAGCGTACAGTGTATAAATTTATAATATATATATAGTAAAAAATATATATTTTTGAAAAACAAATCTATTTTTAAGATATATAAAAAAAATATATTTCTTTAAAATTTTAATATTTTAAAGTTGTGTCTTTAATTTGAAGACTACTTAACGTACTTTAATTGTATCAATGGGAAAATATCACAAATTGGTTTTACACCTCTCGCGCGCTATCCGTCGGATTTTTCGTGACGTCATTTAGAGCGTTGCATGCTGATGTTAATATCTGCAAGAGAATAAAATAAAACAAGATAATGTAATAAAAAAAATTGATTTTTGTTTTTTGGATATGTTCAAAATAATAAATATCATATTTATGAAATTCAGACATTTTCATTTGAAATTTAGAAATTTCCATTTGAAATTCAAAAGTTTCCATTTGAATTTCAGATATTTTCATTTGAAATTTAGAAATTTAATTTTAAAATTTAGAAAATTCCATTTGAAGTTCAGACATTTTTATATTAAATTCAAAAATTTTCATTTGAAATTCAGAAATTTCCATTTGAAATTCAGATTCCATTTGAATATCAAATTCCATTTGAATTTTAAATGAAAATTTCTGAATTTCAAATGAAAATTTCTGAATTTCAAATGAAAATTTCTGAATTGCAATAGAATTTTCTGAATTTCAATTGATGTCTTTTCAATTTCAAATGGAATTTCTGAATTTAAATTTATGTCATCTGAATTTGAAATGGCATTTTCAAATGATATCTTTTAAATTTCAAATGGAATTTTTGAATTTCAAATGGAATTTCTGAATTTGAATGGATGTATTTTGAATTTCAATTGATTCCTTTTTAATTTCCAATGGAATTTCTGAATTTTAAATGAAAAATTCTGAATATCAAATATAAATTTCTGAATATAGAATATATTTATGAATTTCAGACAGACATTTTCTAAATTTCAATTGCAAATTTCTGAATTTCAATTGATATCTTTTCAATTTCCAATGGAATTTCTGAATTTCAATTGATCTTTTCTGAATTACATTTGTACATGGTGTAGACAGTTACAAATATAATGTCAAAGTAGTTTTAAAATGAGAAAATAATTTGTTATTTTTATTAACCTTAATTTTAATTTTAATTTATTAAAAGACTCGTGCACGACTCGTGCCCGTAAAATTTTTCCCGGTAGAATTCTTCCTTGTAGTGTTTTTCCAATATAAGTTTTAGTGTGGTGAGTTTTAGTGTGATGAATTTAATGTGGTGAGTTTTGGTGTGGTGAGTTTTAGTGTGGTGAGTTTAAGTGTGGTGAGTTTCGGTGTGGTGAGTTTTAGTATGGTGAGTTTAAGTGTGGTGAGTTTAAGTGTGGTGAGTTTCGGTCTGGTGAGTTTTGGCGTGGTGAGTTTTGGTGTGGTGAGATTAAGTAAGATGAGTAACATCGAATTTTTAAGTTAAGTTGAAATCGATATCATTAGGGCTGAGATATAGCGTACTGAATATTTTGGTTCTATGGGAAGTGCCACTCCCCTTTACCCAATCTAGTATATATATGGTTTAGGATTCTCCATGGACTTTAATGTAAATTATCAGAAAAATACATTCAGTGGTTTTGCTATGAATCTGAGTTATACACCAAAAATAAAAATGGGCGTAAAAGTGGACGTGGTCAAAGAAAACTATGTAGTGACCTTCTCCAGGGTCTCTAGGATATATATTCAAAATTTTAAGAAAATCCGTCCACAGGTGTATGCTAGACATCTGCACAACTTTAAGACATTAACTTTATTGCAAGACATGTACTGTCGCCTACACTATTCTTCAAATGAATGTCTTGCACTTAATAACCAAGTACAAATAGTGCAGAACAAATATTAAACAACTTTTTTCTTTTTTTTTATTTTACAATTTTATTAAAAAAAAAAATGTCTAGAAAAAATTATGTTTGTTGTAATTTTTATGTACACATAAATAACGACGACATCAACATAATTGCTGTCGAATGCAGCGACACAGATTGGTTATTGATTCAATGTACATCTTCTTGTTTTAGTGTCAAATGCAATTTATTAACTATGAAAATATAGTAGTGTGTTACTGGTTGCGCTCACTTTATGCACTCACTGTACTCACGAAAGTAGTGTCTTTTTGTTCTGTTTTACAAGCCATTGAATGTTTTGAAAACAAAAAATGTCTTTACACTTTTTCACTCCGTATAACACAAATACTGCAGTGCATTATACTCGATGGAGAGACATCACTATAATACTACAGACTGTTATTCTAAAATGTACAAAATAATTTATAATGCAATAGTGCATAATTTATAGATCAGTTCCTAAATTGTGTGAAATAATATATTATTCGTCATTTGAAATACTACTGAATTCTGAAGTCTAACATTTGCACTTTAGCGTATTTTTATTTAAGGCAAATAAATTAAAATTGTTATCACAAGAATCAACTACGCAGTAAAAAGTATGTTCATAAAGGGAATGAACGCCGTTAATTGAGACACTGTTCATAATATGTATTCAAAAATCATTATATTTATGAAAAAAATTGACAAGCATAAAGTTGGTGCAATTTTTGCATGTTTTGCCTGGTTGTTGCGGGCTTGTACTAAATTCGCATTTAGTTCATTGCACAAAATGATCTTATAGGCCTTGTTATGCAGAAGTTGCGCAGAAGACCGCTGATGAGGAGGCTTGGCAGCTTCCGAAACAGCTTTACGGTCAGCCAACAACTTTTTGTTTTTGTCAATTGTTGTGTGTTTCACTCTCCAGTACATAGCACTTTGTATCTGGCAAGACCTTGAGCCCGTAAAAACAATATTTTTACAATAAAAATTATTATATTTATATTTATGTATGTAGGAATTGCACAATTTGAGCCAAATAGATATAATACGCGTTCGTAAATGTTATGAATTGCGTTCATTGAGGTATTCATATTTTCATACAATATAAGCGTGACTGAAAAAAAAAAAAAACCAGTCCAAAAAAAGTAGCATAGAAAATACAACACAAAGTAGTAGGTAGGTATTTGGGTATTTGTGTACACACAAAAAAAAATTTCACCTACAACAAGTATTCATCATATTGATGATTTCATTCATTGAACTAAAATCGTATTTTTTCACTCTCCATTTTTTTATAACATCAAATTTCAAATAAAAATTCATCAATATGATGTACACTTTTTCATTAATATGATGAAATGGAGTCTTCGCATAATTAGCAATTAAATATTATAACTAGTATAAGAATTGTAAGCACATAAATGTGTAAACGGAGACAAATTGAAATGAAATTTGATTTAAAAAAATACTGAAAATGAAAAACACTTAAAAACTACGATTTTAGTTCAATGAGTGAATACATCAATATGATGAATACAAGTAGTTGGTGAAATTTTTTGTGTGTATGATCGTATGTGTGCAACTGCAACCATTTATGCCATTCTATATATAGAAATTATTATTTAATAAATTAAAATAATAAAAATATAATATCAGAAAATAAAAAAAGATATTTTTTTATTTTTAAATAGTTTCAAAGTTCATAAATACCATGAATTTTATCATAAATATTATGAATGCGTTCATCAAAATTTTGAACTTTTTGATTACAATTTTATGAACGATTCATAAATGGCATGAATTTGGAGATTGGTTGAGTCGTAATGACAAATACATAACATTGATGAACAAATTCATTAATAGTATGAACTTTTTTATTTATGCACGGTAGTAATATATTCTATTCAGTTAAAGCGTATTCATTTTACGCCGTCTTATTTTCAATAGATGTGTTCGTATTTAGTTTTACTGCTTAATATAATTTAATATATCATTGGACTAACTGGACCCGTACACGACTCGTGCAAAGATTTTGTGAATGCAAGGTTATGGAGCAATTTTATTAATATAAATAACATTTTTATTATTTATATCAGGGACCCGTGGACGTATTTTTTATTGGTTTTATAAATGTAGTAACCAAAACCAAACTAATTCCGCTAAAACAACTTTTCTCATATACAATTCTTTCTCAGATTGTGCTTCCCCCGTAAAATTCTTCCCAGTGTGTCAGTTCTAGTGTGGTCAGTTTAAGTGGGTGAATTTCAGTGTGGTAAATTTTAGTGTGGTGAGTTTTATTGTGGTGAGTTTTAGTGTGGTGAATTTTAGTGTGGTGAGTTTTAATGTGGTGAATTTTAGTGTGGTGAATTTTAGTTTGGTGAATTTTAGTGTGATGAATTTTGGTGTGGTAAGTTTCAATGTGGTGAGTTTTAGTGTGGTGAGTTTTAGTGTGGTGAGTTTTAGTGTGGAGAGTTTTAGTGTGGTGAATTTGAGTGTGGTGAATTTTATTGTGTTGAGTTTTAGTATGGTGAGTTTTAGTGTTGTAAATTTTAGTGTGATGAGTTTTAGTGTGGTGAATTTTAGTGTGGTGAATTTTAATGTGGTTGAATTTGTTTTCTATCCTTTTTTTATTTTTCTTTTGTTTTTGAGTTATTGCTTAAGTTTTGTGCCTTTACTTTTGTTTCTGTGTTTGATTTTTGCTTTTGTTTTTGTGTTTTTTCTTTTGTATTTTTTTTTTGTATTTGTGTTTTTTGTTTCATCTTCTTAGCTTGGGTATGTGCCGAGTTATGTCGTTTTGAAAGTTTAGGTTGTATGGGAGGTGCCACGCCCCTTTGTCCAATCCCGTCCAACCTATGACACCTTACGGACTCCATAGTATGCTTGTGAAAATTTCACTTAAATCGGTTCAGCGGTTTAGACGTGATACTGGAACAAACAGACAGACCGACAGACTGACAGACGGAACAAGAATTTTATATATATAGATATTCGAATTAATGACTTTATTCGAATAAAAGTTGATTGAAATTTATCAAATCTAAACAGTTACTTATAGTCATACCATATTTGGCACAAGTAGATCCACTGCCAGAAATTTGGCAATACATAACTTTTGTGTATAATTTATAAGGATAACCGCATTAGATGAGTTGCAAACTAAAGAGTAGTTATAAACTACTTGTAATATTTTGAACATAAACAGCTTCTATGTCTACTATATATGTAGCTGAATGTTTGTTAATGTCTACCGCATCATTAGTTTCACTTTACATTATCCTACTGGCCCCAAGAACGTGCAGTCGTCGTGACCTCAGTCACCTCACTGTGCGAACTCATAAATACTACAACAAATTAGAAGTTTCACAAGGCACACAAATTGTTGGCCTTTTAGCGCGCAGATTAACAAAAATATTTTCGCCACATTTTGAGGTTAGTTTAAAAACTTTCCGAAACTCCATTAAGTTGTTTTAACATCAACGAAGTAAATATTTACCAAATAATAAACAAAAAATGTTTGTAACGCTTGAAAGCATAAAAGAAATATGATACAGATAAAAAATATGTTTTTATTTTATTATAACACAAGAAATTTAGGCTCAATTACGCCGGAGAAGAAGTTGAAAAAGTTTCACCTGGCTTTATGGCGAAAATTGCTAAGGGATGAAGACTGATTTTGGCAGTAACCACACAGAAATGGGTCCACTTCGTTTGGTTCGTTTAAAGTTGGATTGAAGAACTTTTTTTTTCCTACCTAATATAATTATGCTGTAAAGACAGCTTAAATAAGGCGTCCTAATTTGTTAATATCAGTAATTGGCTACCCAAAGAAGAAGAAGAAGAAAAAATATCGATTTAGTGAACATGTAAAAGCAGACAAATTATTTGGTCAACTGCATTCCCAGCCTAAAGAGGGTGAATTATGGAAAGAGAAAAAAGGCACAACCCCAACAAAGCTGACCAAAAGAAGGTTTTTTTTAATGAGCTATTAATTAGCAGCTTAATCCGGTTCAAAGTAAATATAAAAGAAACATTTTCTAATTAATTAAATTTGAGGTTTTACAATTTTATTAATTATTTTTTTTTTATGTTACTTATGTAAATAAAGTTTTATATAATATATAAATTTTTTTTTTTGTATAAGAGTTTCATGTCAAAGTTGTCGTCCACTACGCTATCTGTATGTAATATTGCGTGTCTGTAATGTACAGTCAACAAAAGTTTTTCTTTGGAATAAAATATTGTTGTATTTCGTGTCACTTTTGTTGGCTCAGCTGTCTGTTTTGTACAAATATTGTACTCTGGGGAGGTTTTCGACATATTATGGTGCATGTTTCAACATGCTCCCTTAAACGTGCCTTGACATATAGAACATGTTTTACTCAATTATTAAGAATAGTGTTCATCTGTATTTTATACATAATATTTAATACATTTGAGCACATTTAATTTTATTAATCTCATGTTATTCAATTTTTTTGGGATAAGAATATTTCTTTTTTGATCATGATGCATATCAATTATGAATTGACTTCTTAAATAATTATTTCGCAGTAATGAGGGACTACCAATGAATAATAATCAAATATTATGAAGTGGAAAAAATTTTAGTTTTTAAGAAAATTGAATTTCAGTCATTGAAAACTGTACAATATTACTATTCTCTTTCCAAAAATTTTTGAAAACTTCTTTACGCAATAACTTGAACATGAATTATATAATTTGCCATTTTTTTTTTTGCTAATAACAAAAATTCAAAAAAGTATTTTTAAATAATGATTATAATCGATTAGTGCTTTAAAAACAAACAATTAATGCCTTTACAGCACTATTTTATCTTGTACCAGTAAAAAGTTATGGCAAAAAAACGAAATGATTCTACCCTAGTAGAAATTTGCCCGATGCGCCATCGCGAAATGATCGGGTTTTCGTTGGGTAAGCCCTATTACAGAAAATATGATCATTGCCTTTGCATGCCCTTATCATGCTTACCATAGCAGGGTTTACATTATCTAAACAGTCAATGTTCCCGATCATAGCTACATTATTTGTTCCTCATAACGAAATTAATGAGAGAAACCCTATTATGCTCGGGCTCAGACAAGGCAATTGTCGGGTAAATATTAAAATGGAGAATTGCCCGATCAGTACATGATCATGGCCTGAGGTCAATACATGATCAGGACAATGCGTTACAAGGACATTATGGGCCTCGTCAAATTCCGATCACCTCAAATAATGACATGATCACTTCATGACCATGGCCCTACCAAAATTTCTACTAGGGTAGGAATTGATGTTGTTAGCCCCAGTCGAGGCTTGAACCGGGGACCTTTCGGCTCGCTGTCCAACGCTCTAACCACTGAGCTACCGGGAGAAAAATGCTTTGTATTATATTTACATACAAAGCTTTTTTCACCCAAACAATTTCTTCCAAATATTTACGGGAGTATTTATTTAGAATTGGGCTGAATGGTTTTCCAACGACAGGATTTGTGGTTCCCAAAAAAAAAAATCGAAATTCGGACCACTTTAAAAGGTAAACGCACACATTATCACATATGTGTAAGGTATTTTGAGTCGATTTAGTCTGACTATAAATTTTATAATTGTTCCTAAAACCAACACATCTGACCTAACCTTCGTTACTATTTTTTTAATACATATACAAATATAAAAAAACTTTGTACATATAAAAAAAATGTTAATCAATGCAATTAATTTTTAATTGCATTCAATTCAATATAGTAATAATGAGAAATCGTTAATTGAAGAAAATTTAACCACTTTTTTTGTTATATTGAAAATAAAGTTGTTAAATTTATTAAATTTTTTATTGAGAATTAATTTATCATTAACTAATTAATTAATTAATTAATTAATTAATTAGTAACAACAACTAAAAATTTATTTCGCCCGACACGTTTTTTAACAGAATTTTTTTATGTTTAATAAAACCAATTAAAAATTGTTTTATATTAATATCAATTTTAATGGGATTAAATATATTCAGACCATTTTTATATTCATGCTTTTTTATATGGTTCACAAATTTGCCGAATCCGATATTGGCTACATCGCCCTATGGGTCAGAAACCGCATTAGCGTCTCATAAATACTTTAGGTGAAAGTTATCGGAAATGAATGAAATAAATGGTTTTGGAAAGATAAATTATTGAAATTTCATTATCAAGAACATTTTTATACCCTACACCTATGAGGTACAAGGTATATTAACTTTGTGCATATATTGTAACGCCCCTTAGGAGGCGTGTCCGGTATGGAAAAGTATATATATTCTTGCTCAGCATCACTACCCGTGTCCATCTGTCTGTCTGTCCGTCTTGCTGTCTTGCTGTCCGAATACAGAATAACTTGAGAAATACTGATCAGAATGCAATGACATTTCGTCTTAATATATTTTAGCCAAAAGTAGGAGCTGAGTTTGAAAATGAGCCAAATCGGTCAACGGACACGCCCACCTCCCATACAAGTCACTTTTATATAACTCTTTCGGAACTAATAACTCGAAAAGTATTCAAGGTATAGTTATAAAGTTTAAAAGGTATTGTTAGAATTCACCTATAAATATGTGGTACAAAAATGGGCGTGGACCGCCCACTTTTTTATTTCATTATTTCAAGGGTTTTCATAGTGGAAATTTGATCCGTAAATTATTAAAATCAAATCTATGAAATATTAGCCTTTCAAAATTTTGAATATAGGAGTGGTCCGCCCAATACTTTAAAATTAAGGTATGCAATTAAATATCCCACATTAATATCCCCACCAAAGGTGTAGGGTATTCCATAGTCGGGCCCGACCGACTATAAAAATCCGCCCCATGTGACCGAACTTACCCATGTGACCTAACTTTCCCAACTCGTTTGAATTATTATTATTATTTTAAATATTCAAAACACATGCTCAAACATGAAAGAGAAATAGATTTTTTGAGCAATATTTTGAAGTGCCTTTTTTCGAAATGTTTCGAACCAAAAGTATATTATATGGTATCATTTTGGAAAGGTATGATATTCATCTTTCAAAAAATTGTTATAATATGCTTATGTACACTGTAAAAAATTCAAAAGAAGGTGCATTTTTTGAAACTTATACTTTGGTTAAACTTTTAACTATCGCGCTGTTCCACGCCGAAAGAAATTGTAATGAATTTATACTCAGTTTAATGGTTTTTCATAAAAATGTATGCAGAAAGTACGCATTTTTCGCAAAGTATGTCAGAGCCGAAAATGTAAGACGGGTAAAAAAAAATTTATTGATTTTTGCCAAAAAAAAAATATTTGTAACGCGAAAGAGTTAATAAAATATAGTTTTTGATACTACTTACGTCCTGAAAAACATTTACTGTGCATCGCTTCGAATATTTTGCGAAGTTAGAAGTAGTTATATTTACGTGGCCAAAAAATGCTACACATGGCGTTGCAAAAATGCAAAAATATAAACAAAAATATAAAAACAAAGCAAAAAAGAACACATACCAGAGTTGCATTGAATAAATCAGCAAACAATAGTTGTAAATACAATTAATCATTTAATTGTATTCACGTGATATTAAATTTATTCCTATTAATATTTTTAATAAAAAAATGTGTAAGTACAATTAAATAATTAGTAAATACATTTTTTTTTATTGGAATACGTTTTTCTTTTCTATTAATATCAATTGTTGTACAATATTTTTTTTCTGTGTACTTGATTTCAGACCTAATTTCAGTCGCTTATAAATCACTAAATTTATAACTACTAAATATTAACTTTTTCTGTGTACGCTTATGTTTGTTCTTAGGTAGAATAAAATTAAAACAAATACATAACAAGAGTTATTTTGGATAAATTGTAGAAATTTAATGCTGCCATCTGCAGAGCAGAATGCTTATTTGTTCAGCAAATATCTATATATTTTAATATTGTCATCATATGATATCACAAAATATTATTGCATTTAAATGCTCTCAAATACTTTTTAGTTTTAAGCTAAAACATTTATTCAAAGAGATGATTCGTCTGAATGTGTTTATTTTTTTTTTTGAGATGAAAGTCAATTATTAATATTAAATTTAATTTGATTGTTTCTTTTTTTATTTACAGTTAATAATACTTGTCTAAAAGCCATACATTACATAAATGAGAATTATAAAAACCTAAATTTCCCTACGAACAAAAGCACATTTTTATTATCTCTTGTATAAAAAGCTACCATTATGATTGAGACACTCAATAATATCCTTATAACCATCTCCGATTTTGGGATTTACCAATAGAGTTGGTTTTAATGTGAGCAAGACCCAATATTGTCTGTTAACTCACAAAGCCGTGAATATTGCGGAAGTTGCTGCTCTTGAGGTTCTGAACATATCTATTCAATGTGACCTAAAATTTATCATACATTTGATCACAGAAAAAATAATCGACGTAAATATAGCAACCCATAATAATTATATTCATTAATCAATTCACTAATTTAATGAAAGCACTTGCAATTGTTCGTTATATAAGCAATTGCGTTCGTTAATATAAATATGTGTACGTCAATGTAGCAAAAAATTTAGTCGACGCAGTTTTAGCAAATATAATTGCAGATATTAGGCTTAATATAGAACACAATTCTTATTCCTTGTAAGGTGCATTAACCCTTAAATGCCCAATGGTGACACATTACTGAAATATGTGAATAAAAACTGCGGAACTGTTTGCTGGAACCGCTTGGGGCCCAGGTTTCAAAATTGAAAAAGAACGCAAAATTAAGAAAAGCTTTGGACAGTACAACGGTCTCGGACATATTTCGTCTGCTCCTATTTTAAATATTACCACAAAAATAATTTTTCGAAATTTCCCAAAAATTACTTTTTTCGACATTGGTTCTCTGTACTGAGCGTACAGCTGTCGAATGATGTTGGTTTCGAGCGGTGATCGGCGCAAATGATGGCGTTCGAATTAAGATACATTTTTCAAGTATAAATAACATTTTTTAAACGAATTTTTGATTTTATTCGGTTGGTTTCTGATGGAACCAGTGGGTATTTAAAGGTTAACCTACGAGTTTGATACGTTTGTAGAACACGATAAGTTTGTAGAACACGATACGTTTGTGGAACAATCTCCGTGCGTCTGTTTTATCTTACTTTTTAATATTGGAAAATTCACAACAAACATCATCCCTCCCATTAACATATAATTTTTTCCTAGGATCAACACTGTGTATTGCATGAATAGGGTGTATCCCTTGGGTATTAGTTAATTTGTTAAAATACATAACACAGAAAAACTAATCTACATAAATATAGCAACTGATATTAATTGCATGTCGTTAATCAGTCCGCCGCGATAGCTCAGTGGTTAGTGCGTTGGACAGCGAGCCGAAAGGTCCCCGGTTCAAACCTGGACTGGGGCTAACAACATCTTTTCATAGAAACATTTTTCAATACCGCGCTACCTCTCGGCAGTAAATGGCAAACCTACGAGAGTAAAACATTGCCTATGAAAAGCTCTCACCCGCCGTTCGGATTCGGCAATAAACTGTAGGTCCCACCACTTTGAGTACAAATATAACACGCACAGCTCAAAATGGTGAGAGAGCTCGGCCGAAGTCCTATACAGGACTGTAGCGCCAAACTATTATTATTATTTATCAGTCCAGCAATTAAATTCAGTAATTTAATGAAAACTTTAAATCAGCAATTTCGTTTGCTAATATGAATATTTGTACGTCAAAGCAGCAAATTAATTAGTCGGCGCAGTTTCACCAATTTGCTAAAACATTGTCAACTAAATAATAATTTGCTGCATTGACGTACAAATATTCATATTAGCAAACATAATTGCTGATTTAACTATGAATCTCAAACGTTTTCATTAAATTACTGAATTTCATTGCTAACTAATTTGTGCAATTAATATTTTTTCTACAAAATAATGCATGATTTCATTTAAATCAAGAACAGAATATATTTAAAATCTGTCATGATGTCAGCATACTATTCGATTCGCCACGAAAAAAAATATATTATTATTATTTATATAAAGGTGCATTTTTAGTCAGCATTTAAAATATATAATTGTTTTCGTTGCAAAATTTAAATTATGCTTTTGTTCCAATGTATTTAATTCGTAGCAATAATAAATGGATGCTTCTGTTCGCACGTAAAATTAATAAATGCTCCTCTTTTTGTTGGAAAATAAAAATGTGATTGTGACTGGGTAGAAACAGTATTCCATTCATTACGATATCGTTACGAGATCAATGCGATTACATGGAGAAATCACACCATATCAGGCCCGTTCTCATAACAATCGAACGTCAAATTGGACCCAGAAAAAAAAATACTATATGAATAATTGTTTTTTACTATTAATAGTAGTCAATAGGATAAATTATTATATTAATAGGAAAATACCATTAATACTAAAAAATACCATGACATTGAGTTTATATGAAAACTAGCTGGACCCGTGCACGACTCGTGCAAATAGTATGTGAATGCAAGGTTATTGAGCAATTTTATTAATATAAATAACATTTTTATTATTTATATCAGGGACCCGTGCTTCGCTGTGGATGTTTTTTTCTTGGTTTTATAAATGTAGTAAATAAAACCATACTAATTATCCGATAAAACAACTTTTCTCATAGACAATTCTTTCTCAGACTGTGCTTCCCCGTAGAATTCTTCCCAGTAGAATTTGTTCCCGTAGAATTCTTCCCCGTAGAGTTTTTCCCAGTAGAAGTTTTAGTGTGGTTAGTTTTAGTGTGGTGAGTTTTAGTGTGGTGAGTTTTAGTGTGGTGAATTTTAGTGTGGTGAGTTTAAGTGTAGTGAATTTTATTGTTGTGTGTTTTAGTGTGTTGAATTTAAGTGTGGTGGATTTTAGTGTGGTCAATTTGAGCGTGGTGAATTTTAGTGTGGTGAATTTTAGTGTGGTGAGTTTTAGTGTGGTGAAATTTAGTGTGGTGAATTTTAGTGTGTTGAATTTTAGTGTGGTGAATTTTAGTGTGGTGAATTTTAATGTAGTGAGTTTAAGCGTGGTGAAATTTAGTGTGGTGAGTTTTTGTGTGGTGAATTTTAGTGTGGTGAATATTAGTCTGGAAAATTTTAGTATGGTGAGTTTTAGTATGGTGAGTTTTAGTGTGGTGAATTTTAGTGTGGTGAGTTTTAATGTGGTGAATTTTAGTGTGGTTGATTTTGTTTTTGTTTTCTATCCTTTTTTATTTTCTGTTGTTTTTGAGTTATAGCTTAAGTTTTATGCTTTTACTTTTACTTTTGTATTTGATTTTTGCTTTTGTGTTTTGTATTTTTTTTTGTATTTGAGTTTTTTTGTTTCATCTTCTAAGCTTGTGTATGTGCCGAGTTATGTCGTTTTGAAAGTTTAGGTTGTATGGGAGGTGCCACGCCCCTTTGTCCAATCCCGCCCATATATAGCCTATAACATCCTCCGGACTCCATAGTATCCTGGTGCAAAATTTCAGTTAAATCGGTTCAGCGGTTTAGACGTGATGCTGGAACAAACAAACAGACAGACCGACAGACTGACAGACAGACGGACCAAGAGTTTTATATATAAAGATATTAATTTTTGTATACTATTAAATCATTGTATATTATAAAATCAAATAAAATGTTTACTATTAAATCAAACCTATTGACCAATTTTAATGGGATTTGAGTTCTGTCGGACTTTTCTTGGTACGATTTTTTTTTAATCGGAACAATATCCAACATAAAATAATGAAAATTCGAGATAGCTTCGGAAAACGTTGCGATAAAAATTTAAATATCCTATTTTGTCCTTAAATTTGAATATACGAAAAATTTTAAAAATTAAAAGCGATAACGCAAAGAGATCGAACTTTTTTATCGAAGTTAGTTCGAGAAAGTTTCGAGGCATCGAAGGTCTGCGAACATAGCAGGTTGGTAGACTATGTATATGAAATATATGTTTCATAAAATCATTTAATGAAAATTTAATAAAAAAATTATATATATATTTGAATATTTTGCTAAAATCTTGATATTCAAATAAAGTGAATTTTAAAGAAAATTTTAAAATTACTTTTTTGTAAAATTTCATATCCAACCAACCACAAAATAAACAACATTTTAATACAAAATTTACAAGAAACCCTTCGCAGAACTTACAATAACTACACGAACGAATCCAGTTTACTGTTCATTTAAACATGGCCCAGAGCTTCGTAGATATTGCAGTGAAAAACATAAAATTCAAGCAAATTCAATTAAGTTTGTTTGTTTGTACTTGGCATCCTTTTGTTTCTTAGCAGGACTTAAGCTTAAGGCCTAACCTTTAGCAATGTTACAATCAGTGGTTTTTGGTTCTTACAAAGGGTGCTCAATTTTAAAGTCATTCAATCCTTCATACAATCATTTCTTCATACATTAATTTATGCTTTAAATTTAAATTTACTCAGTACAAATTGAATTACTTCATTTATATTACAAGATGATTCAACATTTTCTCAAATCATTTAAATAATACTTGATGAATTTGTCTGTGAACAGACGTACATAATGCTACCCCAAAGAATCATTTAAAACTTTTCCAAAGGCCTTTTAAGCAAATTAAGTAGCGTCAATGAACCTTTTCTTGGAAATTCGCAAAGTTTACTTTATTTTAGAAAGGGGTTTTGTATACAGCATGGCTTGTCAAAGTTTTGTCCAATGGTTGGAGTAAGAACAGACAGTGACAAAGGTTTGTCTGAAAAGAGTTTCTTGGATACTGCTAAAAGTTTTTATTATTTCACTGCACAATATGTCAATTATTTTGAACACTTTTGAAGTACATTTTGCTAAAATATTAAATTAGTAAAAACATATTTTTTAATTATTTTATTATAAAACAATAGCTTTAAATAAATCACATTGTTGTCAATAAAAATCAATTTAAATTGAATTCACAATGTTTTATGAATAAAACAAAATCCTCAAAAAAGCACATATTCTAATGTATTTATCAGGAATTTATTTAGCGTTTTTTTTGCAGCGTTATGCAGACATGCAAAATGTGCCAAAAAATGCACACAACAATTTAGGCAACTCTGTAGTAAATTCAACAAACACACAGCAACCACAAAAAATGTATATAAAAATTAGTAAAAAAAAATATATTTCAATTTTTCGAGTATCATCATAGTTCATTTGGCTACAAGCCAAAAATACGAGCAAGGGTAATGTGTAGATTAAGCAGCGGATACTATATGAAAAAAAAAATTAATAAATTGAGTTCATTTTTCACACATACAAAGCAGCACATTTCGAGTAGTTAATACATAATGATTTGACAGTTAATAAAATGCAATATTATAAAATAAATGTATAAAAATATAAACATATTTTTTTGAAATTTTAAAAATAAGGACTGCGTCGAAAAAAATTGTCCGCTACAAAAATGAAAAAATCTAGAAATCTAGTAATCGAATTTTTATAGAATAAAATATTTTATTTTGCAAATTATTTTTAGATTTAAAAAAAAATATAAAAAAACAGAAATTAATATTTTTAATAAAAAGTTTTAATTTTTCCGGAACCCCTTCCATTAATGTTGTAATGGTAGCGTCCGACACCCTCACAGCTGCTGAAAACCACTTTTTTTAAAAGTCTTGAAGGTCTTTGGCCACTTTTTTTGTTGTCTTCATCTCCCTTTTTACTAAAACCCAGTATCTCTCAATCGGCCTGAGTTCTGGACAGTTTGGTGGATTGGCTTCTCTAGGCACCAAAATCACTGCATTTTGTTGGATCCACTCTAAGGTCGTTTTGCTGTAGTGACATGAAGCGAGGTCAGGCCAAAAAAATGTGGACACTTCATGTTGGCGTAAAAATGGAAGCAATCTCTTTGGCAAGCATTCCTTCACATATATTTCGCTATTAATTGTACCCGATGTCACGAATGAGCTGCTCCTTTTTCCACAACATCAAATTGCCTGCCAAACAAGGAATTTCTTTGGGAATTTTGTCATTTTTTTTTATTTGAATTTTTCAGCGACATTTCCTCGAGAATCGGCTGTATAAAATTCCTGCCCAGGTAGCTGAGAAAAGTACGCTAAAACATAAGTTTCGTCGTCCATTATGCAGCAATCGAATTTTTGAAAAAAAATCTTGGTTCAGCTTTTTAGCTCGTTGTTTTGCGGTTTCATTCTTGACGGCATTTCTATCCGGAACTTTTTGGACCTTGTACGTCTTCAGCCCAGCTTCTTTCTTAGTCCTGCGCACGAAAGATTCTGAGCAATCCGCCTTTCTCGCCAATTTCCTTCCAGATATGCTTGGATCTTTCTTTAAAATATTCACAACCTTCTTCGACTTTTCACGATCATGTGGGCCTTTTTTTTACCAGAACCTTTCTTCCGATCAATACTCAGGTCTTCCTTAAAGCGGTTGATAACGCGAGAAATGGTCTTAGGGTTAGTCCCTACCTCCTTGGCAATTTTTTTAAAAGACCTACTAGGTTGATTTTGAAAAATTTTAATTATATTTTCTCGCACTTCCACTTCGTTTGCCATTTTCGCGTTAAATAAATTTTGTATTGACTATAACTGACACAAATTATTTTCTGCCATTTAATTCAGAGCTACTATGATCAATTTTTTTTTAATTTGAATCTTGCAATAGCACATTATGGGAAGATATGTAACACGGACAATGTAACGAATAACGGACAATTTTATTCGACGCAGTCCTTAGTTTCAATTTATTTAGAAAATATTTATGTTATTTAGCACAAAAAAAATGTATTAAATTTAACACTATTTACTGTAGCATATCAATTTAAAGCTGTACTAATCGTAAATTTGAATATCACCAAATTCTGAAATGCTTTACGTTGTGTTCCACAATATTTTTGAGTTTGTTTTGAAGTATTTATTTGAAGCATTAGAAGTATTTATCATTTTTCAATTAATTTCGATCGATTTTGTATGAAACTTTTATAATGGATAATTTTATAATAGTAAATAAATATATTATTTTAATAAAATCAAATTCCTAATGTTAACAAACGTCTATCAACTCCAAACACTCGACTTGCGCGACCTCTAAATCGCGTTCCTAAAATCTGAAACAATTATAGAAAAAGTTTCTCCACTAGAGAATGCTTATGCTGTTTTTGGAATATAAATATTTCTTATTTTTCGATAGAACTTTAATTGAGAGCCGTACAATTTAAATGATAAAGCTGGATGTAGGCACCTATGCCAATTTCCAAATTATACAATTTATATCGACATTAAATCGAAACATATCTTTATTTTACTTATAATAGTACTTGGTTTTTATTGATTGTAAAACATTTCGACTGTGACTAAAACTCAGTCACATTCTATCCATTTCCCATTGAAATTGTGAGCTTTTATATTTGAAATTCGAAAATCTCAAATAAAATTGAATGTATTTTATTTAAATTTAAATAAAAACCAATATAAATAGAGATTTTTTTTTATTTTAAAATGGGAAATATCAGAAGGAAATTGAGATATTCTTTTTAAATTGAGAAATTTCAAAATAATATTGAAATGTTTAATTTTAAATTTATGAAATGTCTTTTGAAAATGAGATTTTAAAAATTAGTTCAGGCTTTATATACAGGGTGGTCCGCTTTGGGGTGCAAATATTTTAGGGACTGATTCCTTGGTTCATTCCATGAAAATTGTTCTAGAGTTATGGTCTATTTGGAACACCCATTGATATACAGGGTGTTTTCAAAATTTACTTAACAAAAATCTATACAACCGTATACTTAATTATAACTTCAACAATGTAGTGAACAAATATTACAATCATTTTAAAGATAATCGAACAGAGTTTCTAGTAAAAATTTAATATTGGCATTTTATGTGGTGACCTAGGAGATTTTTCTCATCAAAGTACAAACATAAATATTTTATTAAAACTTTTTTTTTATAAAACTCCGTTTTTCTCGAAATTTTTATCTAATATTTTATTTATCTTTTTTAATATTTGAAGGTATCATAGTATAATAAACAATTTCTTCATACAATATTTTTATCTCGCAATTAACGTTTTCCTTGCGGAGCACTCCTTGTAGAGCTCTCAAAATTCCTCAAATTACCATTTTATTATAAAACCATTTTATTATAAAAATAAAAAAAAAGTTTAGATCACATGGGAAATTTTAAAGTAGGTTTTAGTCTGATAGTTAGGATTATCAAAATTATAGTCGGTCTAAGCCGACTATAAATACCCTAAACATATGTGTAGTTACCATTAAAAGTGGTATATAGGTCACCAGGGTATACGAATCCTAAAAATAACTACAAACTTTCAATCGCTGAAAAATTTCCATTCATTTGATACCCATATTTACAATGGGTAGGTGTACCGAATTTCACTTTTTTTTGAAACCACAAGTTGTTTCGCTGGAAACCATTATTTTCATGTATTTGAGCATGAGTCAATATATAATTGACTAAAAAAAGCCGCGGTAGCTCAGTGGTTCGTGCGTTGGACTGCGAGCCGAAAGGACCCCGGTTCAAGCCTGGACTGGGGCTAACAACATCTTTTCATAGAAACAATAAACTGTAGGTCCCACCACTTTGAGTACAAATATAACACGCACACCTCAAAATGGTGAGAGAGCTCGGCCGAAGTTCTATACAGGACTGTAGCGCCAAACTATTATTATTATAAAAAAGGTTTACCTAAGCACGTATACAGTAATATAAATCTGTAGATATACATTTTATATGAGGTATTTGAACATAAGTGGTCGGTTCTCAGGTCACAATAGACCGATCATGCCAATTTTCATGTTCAGGCAGCTTAGATATATAAGTAATCTAAATCTAAAGTTTCATTGCTCTAGCTCTTCTATTTTTTCTGTAATCGTGATTTCAACAGACAGACAGAGGGACAGACAGAAGGACATACAGATAGTCAGTCAGTCAGACAGACATACAGACAGACGGACAGACGGACAGACGAGCAGACGGACATCGCTAAATCGACTCAGGAGATCAAGAATATATATACTTTTCCATACCAGAGATGCTTCCTTCTGGGTGTTACAACGGCGTACCAAACTGAATATACCCTTTCACTCTTAGTGTAGGGTATAAAAACATCCTGTATATCGTAGGGTGTTCCAAATAGACCCTAACTCTGGAACAATTTTTTTCATAAAATGAACCAAGGAATCTGACCATTAAATATTTGCACCCCAAAGCAGACCACCCTTTATAAAAAAATATATCTAGGGAGTTTAGTTCAGCGATGTCAATAACTCGTGTATTCTATGACTTAAAAAATTATAAAAATGTAAAATAAAATTATGTCTAATTCTGCACCCAGTTTAAGATACAGGTTGTTTAAGAGATGCATATTAATTACATAACCTAGTCTAGAAAATTTGTTATAAAATATAATCTTTTGCAAAAAAATTACAGGTTTTAAGTTTTGTTTTAGAAAATTAAATTACCTTTCCAATGGTGTATCGCAGCTTGAAATCCCATGATTTTTTTCTTTTTAAAAAGTACATAAAGTTGCATTTTACAAAAATAAAAATAAAAATATTTACTAAGTCATTGATTTTCTCCCAAATTAAGTTATCGCTCACCCTATTTTTTCTAATTTAAAATGATAGATCAGTTCATTCCCATTACTTTCTAACTAATTACAGTCATTTTAAACTGGTAAGATATCCTGCAAAACTAATTAAGCAGTGGTGGATCTTGTGATTTTGTGTTTTTATTTTTCTAAATTTAAACTTTACGTACTTTATAAATAGGAAAAAATCATAGGGTTCGAAGACGTAATATACCACTGTAAAGGTAATTTAATATTCTAAAATATGATTTAAACATTGTTATTAATTTATCAACATATTATACTTTATAAGAAATTATCTTGACTAGGTTATGTCACTAATACATATGCATCTCTTTAACACCCTGTATCTTAAACTGGGTGAATAATTAGACATATTTTTATTTTACATTTTCTTATTTTTTTGACCCAATGAATTATAGATATCGATGAACCAAACACCCCATATAAATGAAATGTCCTATGTGTGTCAGAGCATCACTTAGGAACTAACCAATGAATTCTTCTTTTATTTTGTTTGTTTCAATACAAGAGTGTTTTAAGAAAAAAGAAAACTTGGAGAACCCCAAAGGAAAAGCAGGAAAATCGAAAACATTTAAATTTGAAACTAGGAACATGAAATTTGAACATCTCTCGATGTACGCGCGCATTAAGAAAGAATCATTTGAAATTCGAAATTCGATTTGAAGCACAACCAGTTGGGAAGGTTAGATCACATGGGAAATTTTAAAGTAGGTGTAATTATGATAGTTAGGATTATCAAAATATAAGTCCGTCTAAGCCGACTATTTGGCCCAGTGATGTATATTGTGGTTTTATATATTTTTTTCAAATTTGAACGGGATTGTACAAAGAAGAGTGACACGTAACATATTACCAAAACTTTAAAAATGCTATAACTCCTGACCTACTTAAAGCAGAATTGTAAAAATCGAAACATACGCAGAGCTGAGATGTAAAGGCTGAAACAAAGATCATATTATGCATTGGACGGTATTGAACAAAGGGGAGTGGCACCTCCCATACAACATAAAAATTTCTATATCCATTTTTTGTAAATGCAAGTCATTTACAAAAACTTTGCATGGGCTCAACTGTGCCCCGTGCACCAGTTAGTTAAAAAAAAAAAATGAAAAAATTTTAAAAAATTTGTATTTTAAGAATAAAATTTAAATTGAATACAATTGGAAAATCTCAATTTTAATTGGAATTTTCTTATTTCAAAGTGGAAAAATAAAATTTAATTTGAAACATTCTCAATTTAAAATGGAAAATTCTAATGTTCATTCATTAAAATCTGAATTTCATTAAAAATTTTCTAAATTTCCATTGAAAATGGTGTAATCATCTTTGAAATCTTCTAATAACCCAACACTGTAAACTGAAAATATTTTTTAAATAATCCAAGGAATAGATTTTAAAAATAAGACAATCTAGATAAAACAATATTGATGCTCTTGTTGCCCAATCAGCGCTACATCATTATTTTGCAAAAGTTTGGTCACACGGCCAGCGGGTAAAAAAGCGGACAATGCAAAAAATAAAAAATATGACATGCTCAAGTGCAGGCAACTCTGAGGCAATTGTCAGAATGAAGTAGGACACAAATAGTAATACTTAAAAGCACTTTATACGGTACCGGATATACAACGGCAGCAGTAACCTCTCACGGGAATTAAAAAACACAAGTCTGGTGAGAGGAGAATATTATTGTATGGGTGTAAAAAAATTCTCATAATTGCAGTAGACACATGCAGCAGACGAACATACAAAATGTGGATAACCCAGTAGGAAGTAATATTAGTAATATATATATATATAATATAAAAAAAAAAATTGTGTTTAATACTTGTTTCCCATGGTATCCATTTAAAACTGATTAAAATATAGGAATCATTTTTTAATCAGTATGTATAATAATCGGTACATATAATCAGTATATAATTAGTATATATAAAGATTTAAAATGAATAGGTTTCGTTACACCAGTTTTACGATTTCGGTTTAAATTCGATTAAATCTCGATGTTTTATACTTATTACTGCACAACGGTATATCTAATGGTTTCGGTATGAAAACTAAATGGTTTTATTTGGTTTTGGTTACTATTTATATCCAGATAAATGGTATTATACATACATTTCTCCTGAACAATACCTACTTGGTCACCGCTAGCAACATCACATTACCAACGGTGTGCGAAAATATGTCATAAACTGTGCTAATTTTACTCAACGCGTGTCTCTATGTCTCTCGCAAAGACATTGCGTACTATACTCAGCACTCTAGATCTCAGACATTATCTTTGACAGCTGTCAATTTGCATTACATGATATTTTGTTTTCATATTGAATTGATTGTCAAGGATTTGAAAATGAAATTGAAATTTGTTTGTCAATCCAATGCTACTTCAAATCAACCCCAGATTTTAGACATGACGTGAAAATACGTAAAATTGTTTGTAAATTTTAAGATGGGGAGATTTTTGATTCATAAGAGAAAGAGAGCAAGTGTTTTCTGTGCAATTTAGTAAAAAAATCAAAAAAAGCGTGTGGTAAATACCAAATTTAATTTAGCGCACATTTATCAATGACGAACCAAAATTAAATTTCCAGCAAACAAAAAAACTAACTGTCAACATAATTAAATTGAAAATATTAGTTAAGAATTAAGGTACACAATGAAATAGGTAATGAATAAAATTTTTAAATTTTGTAAAGAGGTTTTAATGTCATATACTGTTTACTTGTTAAATTAAATAAAATAAAATAAAGTTATTATTTACTACGAGTCCTATAATATTGTGTTTTACTGTTTTGCTTATTTTCTTTTATATTTCATGGTTCTTTCAATTTCAATAAGCTGCCGAAAAATGCGTATATGTTGCACCTGAAAAACTCGCACAGAACCAAATGCACTTGCATATAAATTAAAAATTTGCATGAATCATGAAATTGTATAAATTGTAGATTTTCACTATTAATCACTACCATGCCGTCGACGCTTTTTCCCAACCCACCGTTCTTTACTGTTCATCTGCTGATCCACTTGAATTAGCATTTTCTCGGTTTTTATTCAGCTGTTTGCTGTTGTTCTTCTCACTTGCCGTTAATAAATGCATTTCAAGAGCATGTTTTGCACAGCAAATTAATTCAAGACAAGACAAGCTAAAAGAAGAAGTGGAAAAATCAGTGATGTGAAGAAGACGTAGAAAAATACGACAAAGGTTGGCGAGAATACTGCGTGAGACAACTATTTTTAACAAATAACCAAATTCAAAGAGAATGAAGGCGATTAAAGGGAAGTAAACGATGAAGACAATGAAGATGATGAAGACGATGAACACGATGAACACAATGAAGACGATGAACACGATGATCACGATAAAATGAAATGAATAAAATGAATAAGCTGAATAAAATAATAAGATGAATAAGTTAATAAGATGAATAAGATGAATAAGATGAATAAGATGAATACGATGAATAAGATGAATAAGATGAATAAGATGAATAAGATGAATAAGATGAATAAGATGAATAAGATGAATAAGATGAATAAGATGAATAAGATGAATAAGATGAATAAGATGAATAAGATTAATAAGATGAATAAGATGAATAAGATGAATAAGATGAATAAGATGAATCAGATGAATAAGATGTATAAGATAAAAAAGATGAATAAGATGAATAGGATGAATAAGATGAGGAAGATGAAGACGATAAAGACGAAAGAAACGATGAAAGGGATGAAGAACATGAAGAAGTTGAAGACGATGAAAACGTTGAAGACGATGAAGACGATAAAGACGATAAAGACGATAAAGACGATAAAGACGATAAAGACGATAAAGAAGTTTAAATAGATGAGGAAGCAGAAAACAATAAAGACGATGAAGAGGATGAAGAAGACGCTAAGAAGACGATAAAGAAGTTTAAGAAGATGAAGACGATGATGGCTATCAAAGACAAGGAAGACAAAAAAAGACAAGGAAGACAAGGAGACAAGGAAGACAAGGAAGACAAGGAAGACAAGGAAGACAAGGAAGACAAGGAAGACAAGGAAGACAAGGAAGATAAGGAAGACAAGAAAGACAAGGAAGACAAGGAAGACAAGGAAGACAAGGAAGACAAGGAAGACAAGGAAGACAAGGAAGACAAGGAAGACAAGGAAGACAAGGCAGACAAGGAAGACAAGGAAGACAAGGAAGACAAGGAAGACAAGGAAGACAAGGAAGACAAGGAAGAAATGGAAGACAAGGAAGACAAGGAAGACAAGGAAGACAAGGAAGACAAGGAAGACAAGGAAGACAAGGAAGACAAGGAAGACAAGGAAGACAAGGAAGACAAGGAAGAAATGGAAGACAAGGAAGACAAGGAAGACAAGGAAGACAAGGAAGACAAGGAAGACAAGGAAGACAAGGAAGACAAGGAAGACAAGGAAGACAAGGAAGACAAGGAAGACAAGGAAGACAAGGAAGACAAGGAAGACAAGGAAGACAAGGAAGACAAGGAAGACAAGGAAGACAAGGAAGACAAGGAAGATAAGGAAGACAGGGAAGAAAAGAAAGACAAGGAAGACAAGGAAGACAAGGAAAACAAGGAAAAAATGGAAGACAAGGAAGACAAGGAAGACAAGGAAGAAAAGGAAGACCAGGAAGACAAGGAAGACAAGGAAGACAAGGAAGACAAGGAAGACAAGGAAGACAAGGAAGACAAGGAAGACAAGGAAGACAAGGAAGACAAGGAAGACAAGGAAGACAAGGAAGACAAGGAAGACAAGGAAGACAAGGAAGACAAGGAAGACAAGGAAGACAAGGATGACAAGGAAGACAAGGAAGACAAGGAAGACAAGGAAGACAAGGAAGACAAGGAAGACAAGGAAGACAAGGAAGACAAGGAAGACAAGGAAGACAAGGAAGACAAGGAAGACAAGGAAGACAAGGAAGACAAGGAAGACAAGGAAGACAAGGAAGACAAGGAAGACAAGGAAGACAAGGAAGACAAGGAAGACAAGGAAGACAAGGAAGACGAGGAAGACAAGGGAGCCAAATAAGACAAGGAAGAAATGGAAGACAAGGAAGACAAGGAAGACAAGGAAGATAAGGAAGACAGGGAAGAAAAGAAAGACAAGGAAGACAAGGAAAACAAGGAAAAAATGGAAGATAAGGAAGACAAGGAAGACAAGGAAGACAAGGAAGAAAAGGAAGACCAGGAAGACAAGGAAGACAAGGAAGACAAGGAAGACAAGGAAGACAAGGAAGACAAGGAAGACAAGGAAGACAAGGAAGACAAGGAAGACAAGGAAGACAAGGAAGACAAGGAAGACAAGGAAGACAAGGAAGACAAGGAAGACAAGGAAGACAAGGAAGACAAGGAAGACAAGGAAGACAAGGATGACAAGGAAGACAAGGAAGACAAGGAAGACAAGGAAGACAAGGAAGACAAGGAAGACAAGGAAGACAAGGAAGACAAGGAAGACAAGGAAGACAAGGAAGACAAGGAAGACAAGGAAGACAAGGAAGACAAGGAAGACAAGGAAGACAAGGAAGACAAGGAAGAAAAGGAAGACAAGGAAGACAAGGAAGACAAGGAAGACAAGGAAGACAAGGAAGACAAGGAAGACGAGGAAGACAAGGGAGCCAAATAAGACAAGGAAGAAATGGAAGACAAGGAAGACAAGGAAGACAAGGAAGATAAGGAAGACAGGGAAGAAAAGAAAGACAAGGAAGACAAGGAAAACAAGGAAAAAATGGAAGATAAGGAAGACAAGGAAGACAAGGAAGAAAAGGAAGACCAGGAAGACAAGGAAGACAAGGAAGACAAGGAAGACAAGGAAGACAAGGAAGACAAGGAAGACAAGGAAGACAAGGAAGACAAGGAAGACAAGGAAGACAAGGAAGACAAGGAAGACAAGGAAGACAAGGAAGACAAGGAAGACAAGGATGACAAGGAAGACAAGGAAGACAAGGAAGACAAGGAAGACAAGGAAGACAAGGAAGACGAGGAAGACAAGGAAGACAAGGAAGACAAGGAAGACAAGGAAGACAAGGAAGACAAGGATGACAAGGAAGACAAGGAAGACAAGGAAGACAAGGAAGACAAGGAAGACAAGGAAGACAAGGAAGACAAGGAAGACAAGGAAGACAAGGAAGACAAGGAAGACAAGGAAGACAAGGAAGACAAGGAAGACAAGGAAGACAAGGAAGACAAGGAAGACAAGGAAGACAAGGAAGACAAGGAAGACAAGGAAGACAAGGAAGACAAGGAAGACAAGGAAGACAAGGAAGACAAGGAAGACAAGGAAGACAAGGAAGACAAGGAAGACAAGGAAGACAAGGAAGACAAGGAAGACAAGGAAGACAAGGAAGACAAGGAAGACAAGGAAGACAAGGAAGACAAGGAAGACAAGGAAGACAAGGAAGACAAGGAAGACAAGGAAGACAAGGAAGACAAGGATGACAAGGAAGACAAGGAAGACAAGGATGACAAGGAAGACAAGGAAGACAAGGAAGACAAGGAAGACAAGGAAGACAAGGAAGACAAGGAAGACAAGGAAGACAAGGAAGACAAGGAAGACAAGGAAGACAAGGAAGACAAGGAAGACAAGGAAGACAAGGAAGACAAGGAAGACAAGGAAGACAAGGAAGACAAGGAAGACAAGGAAGACAAGGAAGACAAGGAAGACAAGGAAGACAAGGAAGACAAGGAAGACGAGGAAGACAAGGGAGCCAAATAAGACAAGGAAGAAATGGAAGACAAGGAAGACAAGGAAGACAAGGAAGATAAGGAAGACAGGGAAGAAAAGAAAGACAAGGAAGACAAGGAAGACAAGGAAAACAAGGAAAAAATGGAAGACAAGGAAGACAAGGAAGACAAGGAAGAAAAGGAAGACCAGGAAGACAAGGAAGACAAGGAAGACAAGGAAGACAAGGAAGACAAGGAAGACAAGGAAGACAAGGAAGACAAGGAAGACAAGGAAGACAAGGAAGACAAGGAAGACAAGGAAGACAAGGAAGACAAGGAAGACAAGGAAGACAAGGAAGACAAGGAAGACAAGGAAGACAAGGAAGACAAGGAAGAAAAGGAAGACCAGGAAGACAAGGAAGACAAGGAAGACAAGGAAGACAAGGAAGACAAGGAAGACAAGGAAGACAAGGAAGACAAGGAAGACAAGGAAGACAAGGAAGACAAGGAAGACAAGGAAAACAAATAAAACAAGGAAGACAGGGAAGACAGGGACGAAAAGGTAGAAAAGGAAGACAAATAAAACAAGGAAGACAGGGACTACAAGGACGAAAAGGAAGAAAAGGAAGAGCAGGATGGCAAGGAAAAACTTCGAGTTAAGGAAAGGATATAAAGAAAACAATAAATAACATGCAAAAAACACGAGGAATATTGCATTAGCTCCCATATCTACCCTAAGCTACATACCCCTCCTCCCACAAGGTCGTACGCCATGTTGCCGCCGATTCGTCATTCGTTGTTGCTTGAGCGGTTGCAACATATTTGCCAAATAATGTTGCCAAAAATGCAGTCAAGTTTGAATACAGTAACAACAATCACAACAAGTACAAATATTGCATCGACAACAACTATTGCAACAAAAATATTAGCATGCATTCTGTGTTCTATGCAAAGCGGAATTTTTGTCACTAACTCAAGTACATTGTCAAGGAAAACAAGCAAAGAGGCAGTGTAAGGGAACGTGATAAACGGAGGGAGGGATATATGAAAAATATTAATAAGAAGAAAGCAACAACAGGAATAAATAACAATAGCTACCAAAGCGTGACAATATTTACCAACAACAACAACAACAACGTAATTGTCTGTTGTTTAAATGTAGTTGGTATGTGTTTGTCTTTGTCACTGTTTCTTTCTCTTTTCTATAGCTGTGTCTTTGTCTTGGCTGCGCACTGTTAGAGGGCGCCACCATTACATTGGCATTGCCATTGCATTGTTTCCTCGTTGTTTAATTTAAGAAACAAGTTTTTTTTTTGTTTTTTTATACTTATGAGCACAATGAAAGGGCATGTAATTTGTCATATTTAAATTGTAGTTTTTACTATTTTTCTGCTTTTTCTAATTTTTGCAACATTGAAGTGCGCTTCTTGTGCCCAAGTGCCACTGAAATGTAGATACATCTTAAAGCATGTTTCTGAAGCATGCCAACCGACCGCTGACTATGTGAACAAGGCATCCCTTTGCGACGAGGTGACATTTCTTGGCAACTGCGGCGCAATTAAATGTTTTTAATGTGAGACAATAGAAAACCATATCATTTATATGATTCTAATGAATTAATATTTACATTCAAATATTTTTTTTATATTTCAAATTTAAAAGTATCTACTTGTTATAAAAAAAAAGTTGACTTTCAAAATTATTAGCTACGAATGATTTATAGTGAAGAATTATATCAATGAGATAAAAATATTATATAATTCTAAAATTCTTCCACTTCTAACTAAACAAAAAATAGCTAGATAATCGTGATCACGAAGTTAGGACATTCGGTCTTGTATGAAAAGTTAAAACTAAAATCTCGGAATTTAAAACACCGAAAACCAAAATTAATAAAAAATACTTGACATATTTGGACCAAATATGTTTAAAGCAATAACAATATGGTTAATATATTATACTAATAAATTGGAATGTAGCCGCAGTAGCCCAGTGGTTAGTGCGTTGGACTGCGAGCCGGAAGGGTGCTCGGTTCAAGCCTGGACTGGGGCTAACAGCATCTTTTCATAGAAACATTTTTCTATACCGCGCTACCTCTCGGCAGTAAATGGCAAACCTACGAGAGTAAAACATTGCATTTGAAAAGCTCTCACCCGCCGTTCGGATTTGGCAATAGACTGTAGGTCTCACCACTTTGAGTACAAATATAACATGCACAGCTCAAAATGGTGGGAGAGCTCGGCCTAAGGTCTTAAAGGACTGTAGTGCCAAACTATTATTATCATTATAATTAATTGGAATTTATGTACTAAAGAAAATTATTCCTGAAAATAACGTCTATGATGTATTAATATCCCTACTACTTCTATATACACTTGAATTCCAATGAATTCATACATGTTCCTTTAATTTATCTTCTTTCTATTATAATATATGCTGTCATAATGCCAGCTCAACCACCCAACTCCTTGGAAAACCCTACAATACGATTTTAACGTTCTCCCTGTTGTTTTTATCTGTCTTTTTCTTAGTAGAGCAGATAAGGTAAGCTTATCAAAATTCATAAAGAACACTCTGTATGTATATTTGATGTGAAATTCAGTGTGAGCGTAGCGTATAATGAGCTGCTTATTAGTAGGTATGAAGCAATTTATACAACCGTTACTCCAACTAAAAGCAAAACCAGGTGTTTCTTTTATTTTTGAATGTGACAATGTAGAAGTGGAGGATAATTTATGTAATTCACGTTAACAATAATTATAATAAAATTTCTTGGAAAAAAAACCAAGAGAATATTATAACTCAATTAACCTAATTATTAAAATATATAAGTCAAATGTGGAAAAGTATTAAAAATGTATACTAATTTCTCATTGTTTTTTTTTATAATTTTAACATATTATTTTACCTTTTTGAAAAAATCATTTCAAGCATAAAACAAATTAGGATCAAATTTTGTTTATAACGAAATCATAATAGATAGTTATGAGTCTTATAATCGGTGAAAGTCGACAGTAGCTGACAAAATATAGAGTACAGGTCGAAAAGTCAAAATGACCTACTTCTCCGTTCTTGGGTATATGTACAAAATAAGGGTGAATCATAGGTTTTTGTCGCCTAATTATCCTCATTTTCAATTGCAAATATTGTATTATAAATGTAATTCAAATTCGAAGTTTCTTAAAACTGACAGCCAAGTTAAGTCTTTATTTACGTTAGTTTCTGGAATATTAAATTAATTACACGGTATTTTTAACACAAATAATATACCCCCTACTGGGTACCAATACTGTGTTATACATATGAAACATACATAACTTACACATTAGTTTGTATTTTAGGCAATCTACACGTCAAAGGAAAACTTTACTCGCAGACAAATAGACAAGCAAAAGGATGATTTAAACCAAAATTATTTAAACAACTCATGAACTTGCGCTGATCATAAATAAAGGGTTTTTCAACAGGGACGCTATAAAAGTAGAGCGACAAGGACAGCAAACGACGCCATATTTCTTGCCGCTCTTTTGACATTTCTCTTCAGTAAGGTTTGCCATTTCATGATGAAAAGATATACGAGCCAACAACGAGTCGAAATTATAAAACTTTACTACCGAAATTCGTAGTCAGTGGCCTCAAACCTTAAGAGCGCTACGTCCAATTTATGGTCGTCATAATCGTCCTAGCAGATCAACAATTGAGCGTGTAGTGGAAAAATTTGAATCCACAGGCAGTGTCGAGAATATTGCTACCGCTGACGCTTCAGTTGAAGAAAGCCCAAATGTGTCTCTCACACGTCGTTCTCAAGCGTTGGGCATCTCTGTGACGTCCTTGTGGCGAATTTTGCAAAAATATCTTGGCCTACATCCTTACAAAATCAAATTGATGCAAGAACTGAAGCCGCTTGACCAGCAGAAGCGTCGTATGTTCGTGAATTGGGTTGATATGATGAAATTGATTCGGATTTTCATCGAAATGCGATGAGTCTCATTTCTGGCTGAATGGCTTCGTCAATAAACAAAATATGCGTTATTGGTCAGACAGCAATCCACACGTACTCCATGAGTCATCATTGCATCCCGAAAAAATTACGGTTTGGTGCGGTTTATGGGCCGGTGGCGTCATTGGGCCATACTTCTTTCGTGATGATCAAGACCGGCACGTTACTGTGAATGGGAATCGCTACCGTTTAATGATAACCGAATATTTTTGGCCACAATTGGATGATATGGACTTGGAGGACATGTGGTTCCAACAGGACGGCGCCACAAGCCACACAGCGAATGCCACAATCAATTTATTGGAAACCAAGTTTGGAGAACGTGTTATCTCACGAAACGGTCCAGTCGATTGACCGCCTCGGTCGTGCGATTTGACGCCGTTAGACTATTTCCTGTGGGGCTACATCAAGTCTATGGTCTATGCCAACAAGCCAGCGGCGATTGATGAACTTCGTACGAATATCGAACGTGAAATTGCAGCAGTATCAACCGATTTATGCTTGAAAACCGTCGAAAATTGGGTTTAGCGTCTGGACTTCTGCAAGCGTGCCCTTGGTGGCGATGCAAAAGAAATCGAGTTCCATACATAATGGCATCGAATTTACAGGAATAAAGATTGATATCCAAAACCTTTTTTGTTTTATTTAAAACTTTTGTAGCGCTCTTATTGAAAAACCCTTTATTAAAGAAATTATTTCTCAAGTGCTATCACACAAAGATCATGATGA
Source organism: Dryomyza anilis (assembly GCA_951804985.1). NCBI lineage: Eukaryota > Metazoa > Arthropoda > Insecta > Diptera > Dryomyzidae > Dryomyza > Dryomyza anilis. Next base: position 26,732,839 of record OX638133.1, read on the forward strand.
AGATACTTGGCTGTATCCGAAACGGTCCGTATGATCATTGCATGTGTTGAGTTTTCAATTTGTTGTTATTTCTTCAAAAATGTTCAATAGAACTTAACCATGACCTGGGCTTCAGTCAGTTAGATGTCGACTCTCTTCTAAAAGAGTACATAGGAAAAACCTTCTGACAGTATAATATGTCATTGATAATCGTTTAAAAGCGTCCAAACTCTTTGGAGATTGAAAGTAAAAGACGCACTATAAATGACACATTCAGTACCTTAAGAGAATCTCATAGTTGGGTCTTGCCAATAGAGTTGATTTCTATGCGAGCAAGACTCAATGTTGTCTGCTACTTCACACAAGAAAGGACTCATCACTATCTCTCTTAAATATGGTTAATGTGGATATTGCGCAGTCAACTGTACATAACGTTCTAGGCATATCAATACAATGTGACCTCACTTGAAACGATCATATATTTGATGTGTCGAATGAAACGGCCAAGTGCCTCGGTTTTCTAAAATGGTGTAAGACATACTTCTTTCCTGCATACTGTCTACATCACCTACATATATACGACCTTATTTGGAGTACAATTTGCACATTTTGGGCAGGGGCTTCCAACCCCTCAACGTGCGATATATATTGGGAGGATAGAGGATAAAAGTATTTCATCATAGATTAGTTCTGTTGAGCTCGAAGAACTGTAGGGGACTTGCATTCTAAATGTCTCGAGTTCGAATCCCGGCTTGGGCATGGGCGTTCGTGTTGATATGAACCACAAAACGTAGAGAATAGATTTCACAGTACAATTTATATATATATATATATATATAAATTTTATAAATACTAAAAGACATTTATATTTCAAATTGGCTCACTTGAGAAATAATGCCCCACACACACACACCTTTTTCTGTATCTGTTTGGTGTTATATTCTAGTTGAAATTATATTAGGTCATATTGGAGACATATCATGATCCTGTCACAACCTGACCAACTACGTTATCAACTTGAGCTGACTATCATCATGTTCACCAAACTGGACTAATTTCTACTAGGCTAAACTGAGAGAGGTCGAGCTCTCTCCCCATTTTATGCTGTGCGTGTTATATTTATTATCAAAGTGGTGGGACCTACAGTTTAATGCCGAATCCGAATGGCGGGTGAGAGCTTTTCAGAGGCATTGTTTTACTCTCGTAGGTTTGCCATTTACTGCCGAGAGATAGCGCGGTACAGAAAAATGTTTCTATGAAAAGATCTTGTTAGCCCCAGTCCAGCCTTGAACCTGGGATCTTTCAGCTCGCAGTCCAACGCACTAAGCTTGATCTGCCGATGCTACAACTTGTAAGACAATTTGTTTTTTATACCCTACACTAAGAGTGAAAGGGTATATTCAGTTTTGTACGCCGTTTGTAACACCCAGAAGGAAGCATCCCCGGTATGGAAATGTATATATATTCTTGAAGAGCATGACCTCCTGAGTCGATGTCCGTCTGTCTGTTGATATCTTGATTACAAAAAAACTAGAAGAGCTAAATAAATGAAACGCCTAATTTAGGTTACTTATACATCTACGCTGTCTGTCAGTGAAAATGGGCATGATCAGTCCCTTGTGACCAGCGAACCGACCACTTATGTTCAAATACCTCATATAAAACGTACATCTACTGGGGAATTTTACTATATGTAGGGTATTAATAGTCGGCTTAGACCGACTATAATTTTGATAATCCTAACTATCATAATAACTCCTACTATAAAATGTCCCTACTTTAAAATTTCCCATGTTATCTAACCTTCCCAACTGGTTTTGTTTTAAAATTATACACAATGTGAAGGAATAATATAAGAAAAAATAAGAGAGAAGAACAATTGAAACAAAAGTAGTACAAAAGTAGGAAAATTTACATAGAGGGAGAAATGGTCAAAAAGAAGGACTGTTCTTCAAAAACGAATTGTCACTGAAAGATCATGTTTGGTTGGGTCTGTCAACATCAAAAATAGTACGTGTATATACCGCAATGCGATAGTGGTCCGAGAGTACCAATTGACATAAACAAGCCTTTTTATCCCTTCGATTCGTTATTAACCCGCAGGCCAGGAGAGAGCTCGTTCCTAAAAACTGTTGACCAAAAACTATTGACTGTTAATAAAGAGTGTTTCTAAAGGTATTACAAAATGTTTATTGTAGAAGAACAAAAAAATATTTTTTTTCATTAAATTAATTTTCAAAATAATCACTGCACACATTAAGAGATACAAAAACAAATATTTGTCGTATATTTATAACAATGTGAGTCAGCAACTGTCAAAAATGACAGCTGCGTCTGACAGTCGAGAAGAAAAAATTAAGAGACACGCAAAAAAAAATGTTTTTATACTTTGGTCTACATTAATAGACACCAAAAGTCAAACTATTAAATTTATATTAAAATAAAAATCATTAATTTTTATTCTATAAAATGTCTTGTTCTATTTAATTTATGTTAGATATGTTTTTTTGTTTTAGCAGCTGTCAAGTTAAACGAACTCTAGGCAAATCACAGACTAAACAATTTATTCGATCTATCATTTGTATTTTTTTGTGTAATTTTAAATGATATTTTCACTTACCGTTGTTACCAGCGTACAGCAAGTCTACAGACGTTTAAAAAAATTCACTGCACCTATTTGTGACTGGGTGACAAACATATTCGAATCCGTGCAGAGTGTATTTTTGTTTATACAATAATTTTGTTTTTAAATTTTATCAAATTTATTTTTAATTTTTAAAATTAAATTTTATTGTTGTTTGTAATTTATGCAAATTTTGCCATATATTTGCGAAATTGCTGGCCACTTAAACTTGCGCTAATTTGTTAAATAATTTATGATTTATTTTTATGAAATTCTGGCGCGGTGATAGCTCATAAATTTCCCGCTGTGTAAATTTGTGAGATTTCACGATTGTGAGATTTTTATGATTTTTACTTGCGCCACAAACCAAAAATACACCAAAACACAAAAATGGAATTAAGAACAGCGTCATCAACACTTTTTACTAATATTTCATTTGCTTATTGGGTGGCACGCAAAGACGTGGAATTTATTTATTTTTAATTATTTATTTATTATTTCTTAGAATTTTCACACATTTTTTTTCATTTGTGTTTTTTTATATATTTTCACTTTTTTTTTAATATTTTAAATCGCACTTTGCATAAAACTTAAAGTTTTGCAATTTGAATATAATTTATTATTTCATTTAATCAAAACTAAATTTAGCTGTATTTATAATTTTCAGCCAAACACTTCAGCGCTTTACTTTTTAGCCTCTGCTCACTCAATACAAATTTCACACAAAAAATTGAACTGAAAATTTAATTTAGTTTCACTGCAATTTTGCACTATGCATTCTCTTCACCTTTTGCCCACTTTTGTTGTCAACCTCCGCGCGTTCGTTCTAAACGTATTCAACAGCGAACTAAGACTAAATCTTCGAAACTGTGTTGTTCGATAATCGCGCGGTGCTTGCTTGAAGATCAAAGAAGAACGAGGCGTAAGCGCAACAACCTTCACTCTCTCTCTCGCAGACTCTCTTTATCTATTTCTATATTTTGCGTTGATTTTGTTTTTATTCTTCTTGTGTTTTTCTACTGTTTAAGACGTCATTAATTCTGTTTGCATTCAAATTATTATTTATTGAGTGTTTGTCATTTGTCGCCTCTGACGTCACACGCACAGCTGCCAACATTTAGACGCGTACAAGTGCCGCTATTTTTGGACGGCCTGTGCTCTTTGTCTTGCTCAGGGTTTGTGACACTTTGCCGTGAGTTGCTGTTGTGGTGATGGTGGTGGTGGCGGCGGCAGTAGCGGCAGCGACTATTTGTTCGGTTGTTGTCATAGTCGTCTTCTTCAGCGAGGTAATTGCTTTTCGTTGATGTCCTAAAAATAGAAAACAAGGAAGATGAAGAAGCAAACATTAGTATTGAACAAATTTATTATTTTGTGCTTTTTTATTATGAGTATTATTAAATTAGCTGGGACGATGTGTTTTTAAATACTCAAACTTGTATTAAATACCAATGCACAATTCAATTTATTAAATTAAATATCAAAATATAAGTCATATAACTTGTCTAATATAAAAAAAGTAAATCATTCATGTAAATGCTGATTATAATATGTATTAATTATTTTATCAGAGCATATCGGAAAATTCCCGATACTATATTACTGGCATTTTTATGGAATATGTTAGGCATATTTCCGGAAAACACACAGATTAATGGAATATTTTTGGAAGTGTATAATAGGTTCTAAATTTAATTAGATTCACGGCATATTTTAAGAATGGGCAGGGAACAGACAGCTTATGATACAAACTCCTTCTTGTTCTGTTTAGTTCTTGAAATATGTCAAAAATACAGAAATAAACAGCGTCGACCTCGATCCTGCCAAAACTTTATTGCTGTTTTAACGATTTTCAATTCCTATTCTCAATACAAATACTAGGTTTTTAAATAATTTGAAGTTATTGAAAAAAAAAACAATATTAACGGTTATGTTCAATATTTCAATCGATAACACTGCCCTACTCTCATTTTGTTGGTGATAAATGGCATTGGTTTTCTCAAATTGGCTCTAGATTTTGAGATACAAAGGGTTTTTCAATAAGAGCGCTACAAAAGTTTTTTTTCAACAGGGACGCTACAAAAGTAGAGCGACAGAGACAGCAAAAGACGCCATATTTCTTGCCGCTCTTTTGATATTTCTCTTCAGTAAGGTTTGCCATTTCATGATGGAAAGATATACAAGCCAACAACGAGTCGACATTATTAAAATTGACTACCGAAATTCGAATTCGTATATCTTTCCATCATGAAATGGCAACCCTTACTGAAGAGAAATGTCAAAAGAGCGGCAAGATATATGGCGTCGTTTGCTGTCCCTGTCGCTCTACTTTTGTAATGTTCCTGTTAAAAAACAAATTATAGGGGAGCCTGGGACGAAGTGGGAAATGGGGCAATGAGGGAAATTGCAAATAAAAACCATTGTCAACTTTTTCATCTATGGTTATAACAAATTAATAAAATTTACTTGCATTCTGAGAACTAGTTAAAAAATATTTTTTTAGTTAAAAAATATTTTTGAAATCACAAACTGTCAATTTTTGTCGTTTTTAATTAGAAAAGTATGTTTAAAATGATCGGATGTTATATATCTTTTGAAATGCAAACAGGTTTTGCAAATTATTTAACAATTGCTTAAATGGTGCTAAGTTTTGATCAAGTTGCTGGGGTCAAGTGGGAAACACTTTCTGGGGTAAAGTGGGAAATGTAATTTAAGCTAATTTTATTGAAATTTTTTGTGAATATATTGTTATATATGAATTATTTAATTGGTTTAGCCAAGAAAAAACTTTAGTTGTGGCCACAAACCAATGAAAAGAAACATTTTGAGAAGTTACCTGAGATAAGATCTGAAATGCAAATGAAAGCCGAAAAATGAACCTTTTAACAGAAGCAGAAAAGAATACATTAGTAAAAATTCTTCATCTTCATCAAAGGAATAAAAATTTTGTTCCATTTGCTTTCCGAAGAATTTAAATTTAACCAATTCAGTGTACTGCCATATCTGTAAATGTCCTGTATAATTGAAATTGACGAACTTGTTGACTAGCAACAACAGCTGTGTTCATGGCCAATCAGAGTATTCTGACAAGCAATAAATGCACCATTTATATTTTATTTTTTTATTTTTTTTTAGCATAACTGCTGAGATGTTAATGAATTTAAAATGTTTTCTGCCAATTCTTTTTTTTATTACTTTATTGTAATCTTTTTTATCCCTAATATAATTTGGCTTTGTTATGAAAATAAAAAATAAATGAAAACAGCATTTAGGTAAACATTTTGAAGTTTCCCACTTTACCCCAACATTTTTCAACAATTCCAAAATTGAGCTGTTGTGAAAAGTCGCTCAAAAATCAATTAAAAGACATACAAATGGTGTTCTGTGAATGCAAAAAGTTAGATCATGAGCCAGTCTATGAAATATATCCTTCAAAAGAATTAAAAAATGTATTTAAATGTACTTTTTTGAAAGAACATCAAAACGTGCCCCACTTTACCCTAGGCTTCCCTATATAAATAAAATGTAAGCATTCGCTTAACATTTGTAAAAGACAACTTTATTTGGACAATTTATAAATATAAAATCTTTCTATTCCCAAAAATTCATAAAATTAGGGAAGTTTTTAAAAAAATTGGTTTTGTTTTGTAACATTCAATTAATAACGTAATAAAAAATTACTAATTTTTAAAGTCAAGTCATGCAGTTTTATTTAAAAAAAAAAAAAATTTTTTTTAAAAACGAAATAATAAATCTAAAACGTGTGACTAAAAATGTTGTACTTTAATTATTCTAAATAGATTGGATCGAACCGCGGACCTTTCGGCTCGTAGTCGAACGCACCAGCGACTTTTCGCTCGTAGTCCAACACACTAAACAGACGAGCAACCGAAGCTACAAATAAATATTCGACAATAATTTCCTACCTGTTATTCCCAGGTCAAATCTTCCCGGGTAAACTTAGTGCTCATTAGCTTTAGAGTAATATTGCCGAATTAATATTATTATTAGCTAACATTTTCGACGAAATTCATTATTTGATACACGAGAAATAGGTTAAATGTATTTGCTACTGAGGACACTTTTGAAACTAGTTTATTTGGAAAATGGGAACTGTACAAGTCACTGCGGTTAAAAGGTATCAATTGCTTAAAAACTACCCATAACATTAGAACCATTGGTATCGACTAAGGACAGTATCTTGAAGATCAGTACTGTGATAGGTCTAAAGGGCTGCATGTGGAGACGGATCGTGTCCATGCTAAACATGTCGCTAGTAAAGCGGACAGGCACTAGGTGGCGCCATAGTCACTTATTTACATGCAGCAACTAATGCGTCTATAATTCGTAGACTGTTTTTTGTGATTATGTATTGATTTTAATACAGTATGTCTTTCATGTTTTTATAATGCACGCATGCAAGTGTGAAATATGAATGCATGAAGAATAAAATGTAATGTAAATGTATAGTAAAATAAAATAAAACAAATAACTAAAAATGAAAATATGTAAAAAAGTAAGATTATATAAGAAATAAAAAAAAATTGTTTAACTGAATGTTCCATTGATTCCGGTCACAGAACAGGATTTTGAGTACTAGTTCTGTGATAGGTCCGGTCACAGAATACGATTTTGAAGACCAGTCCTTTGAAAGTTCTAAAGGTCTGCAGAAGGTGTTAATTGACCCCTCCCTAGGGCAACGCCATGTTTAAGTTGCCGGTTGGTGTCAGATAAAAGACCAAGAACTAGAAGCGGTAAACTATCTCCGAGGAACCTGTCACGTATCAATTAAGAAATTAGTTCCCTTATATTTTTATTCTGAAACGATTCCTTCTCTGGACAATTCCGCTCAACTCTGCTCTAAACACAAATTGAATTTAATTTCAATATAAATATTATAAATTGAATTAAATTACATTTGAAAATAATCACGGGAACTTATATCCTGCGAAAACCTTATATTTCGAAAGAATTATTTCTGGTAAGATGTTGAGGAAGTATTTAGGAAAGTATTGTAGAAAGAAATGCCGGAGAATAATGATTAGTAAAGAATTATCTGAGGAATACTATGGTCATATACTTTGTTTCCTTGATATTGCAAACAATGTATTATATTTTTAATAGATTATATAAATAATATACAAATTATTATAATTCGTTCACTAACATAAAACTGAAAAATGTTTTTTTCTTTCTAGCATTATACTTTGTACCATCATTAAAATAATCATGACCAAAACATATATAACTTATGACCATAACATATATTAAACTTATGTCAAACACCAAATAGCAAATCAATCACACATAAAATTATGTGAAACTCTTGAGTATCTCAACAAAATACTACGATAATCCTTGACATTATTACTGCCCACAGCTACAGTATCCACATTAAATAGCATCACTAAATACCGAGACAGAACATCATTGGATATGAAGAAGAACCATTGACATTTACTCATGCGCTGCCCATCATCAACTTATTATTGCTCATCCCCGAAGTCATTGGGTTGCTGCTGCACCAATGAATATGTTGTTCATGTTGCGACGTTGGTTGCCCGTCGTCGTCGTAGCAGTAAATGAAGCCAGGAAATGAGCAACTTGTTGCCTTTTGCGCTTTTTAAACGACTACGCCAAGGGCAACATCAACATATCAATTACATTAACATGAGAGTATGAGAGCGCATGAACATGAAGGAATTGTGGTAAACTGAGTTCCAGAGTGCCTTTCCTTCGCCAGGTAGCTGCCAGGTTATCGATATGTAATGTGTATTTAATGCTGATGCCGATAATGTTTGGAGTGCGCATATTTATGCTCGATCATTACATTTGATGGACGTATCCATTGAAATGGCAGGGTATAAAAAATAATATGTGCAATTTTAAAGTTTTCATTAAAGTGCATTTTACAAGAAAAAAAGAGTAAAAAGGTATTGAAACTATCAAATATTTATTAAAGCTATCAATTGAGATTTTTATGCACAATCAATAACAGATATACTGTAATATTTATAGTATAATAATGTTACGAAAATTCAGTCTACGGAAAACTGTTCTACGAGTTCGTATCGCTGGATTGTGTACAAAATAAAAACACTCTTATGTTTGGTTTAAATTATAACAATTAACTTTATTAATTCACTTTAATAAACAACGTTACTAATAACAAATTCTAACAACTGCTGCATGTCCACAATTTAACTTGACATTTATCACACGAGATGCACTCGACCACTTTACAATCACTACTGAAGTGAAGTACATCAGTTGCGGCTCCCTTATATACTGCATGCATCGGTTCGACACTTTTCGACAAGCTTCAACTTGTTTCGAGAACCTTCTACTCGTTTCGTGAATGACGCATGCTATTGGCATCTCATTCGCACTCATGTGTTTTAATGTGCAGATCTTCCATCTCTTTCTCGCACATTGCTCATTACGCTGAATGATCTTCCATCTCTTTCTAACATATTGTTTAGTGCGCTGAATTGTCTTGCGTCTCATTTATTATTGTTGATTGCTTGCACAGTGGGGCAAATTACCTCTTTTCGTAACAATAATAACAGAGCGTCCGTGGGTCAGTAGTAAGTGCGTTGGACTTTAAAATGAAAGGTTACGTGTTCGTACTATCGCGACTGCAATCTTAAAACTAAACAATGGAAATGCTTTGAGATTTAAAATAGGTTTTTAAAAGCCACTCACCACGGCGTTTGAATTAAGCCATTTGTGAACTCATAAAATACACTTTTCTTTTATTTGTCAAAACTATTTTTAGTATATCTTTGAATGCTAATATTCCGAAAGGTTTTTACAAAATCTTAATTTAATTATTGCTCCTAAGATGCCGTGCTGGATTCCTGAAGTTTTCACAAACTTCTACGCTTAACGAGTACTCCGTAGTACTCGTGAGTTGGCTTTATTTCTGTTAGATGTGTATGCTCCGCATAATCGGATTCTAAAAGTTTCAATAAACTCATAAACTTACAAGATTCCGTGGTGCAAATCTCTCTCTTTCTAACACATTGCCTAAGCATACTATATTATCTTATGACTCATTTACTCATTTCAATTGCTTGTATATTAAAAGCTGGATTCCAGAAGTTTCCACAAACTTTTATTCTTTACGAGAATCCATAGTACTCGTGAGTTCGCTTTATCTCTTTTATATTTGTATGTTCCACATAACCGGATTCTAGAAGTTTTAATAAACTTCTAAGAATTACAAGATTACGTGGTATATATCTATTTATCTCTTTTTAATACATTGCCGCAGCACACTGAATTATCATACGATTCATTTACTCATTTTAATTGCTTGTATATTAAAAGCTGTATTCCAGAAGTTTCCAAAAACTTCCACGCTTTACGAGAATCCATAATATTCGTGAAATGACTTTTACTTTCATATTTTTTAATGCAGTGCATAGCCGGATTCTGGAAGTTTCAATAAACTTCTAAACTTTACAAAATTCCGTAGTGCAAATCTCTCTCTCTTTGTAGCACATTGCCTCAGCACACTGAATTATCCTGTGACTCATTTACTCATATTAATTTGTTTAATATTAAATGCTGTATTCCAGAAGCTTCCACAAACTTCTACACTCTAACATAATCCATAGACTCGTGAATTGGCTTTTTCTCTTTTATATTTGTATGCTCCGCATAGCCGGATTCTGGAAGTTTCAATAAACTTCTAAACTTTACAAGATTCCGTGGTGCAAATCTCTCTCTTTCTAACACTTTACCTTAACACACTGAATTAACTATTATTTGCTTGTATAATGCAGCAAATTATATATTTCAATAAAAATACTTTTATTTGTTTTCTATAACTCATACAAATAAATTTGTGCCCTATTTAAAAAGAATTCTATTTTATATAGATAAACGGAATTGACTTTACCTTTTAACAACCATTGCATTATCGTTCAAAACATGTTTTATACATTAAAACCTTTTCGAATTTACATCAAATGCAAAACTATATGACACGCAGTTGCCATTCATCATTTTGTTTTATCATTATTACCAACATCATTATCCTCATCATCATTCATGTTTATCTTTCCGATATCATAAATATTTTATATACACATCAGCATGACAATAATAAATATTGCGTGTGAATTTGAACGGCTGAATTGCAAATCAGTCTTGTTATTTTTTTTTTTTTTGATTTTCTATATATTTTTAAACCATTAACGGGTTGTAGTAGTGAAAAGCATATATTATGCTCTGTTGTTGGTTGGGAAATGTCGCTGTATTTCAGCGATGTTTGTAACAAGTGTTAAATCCGAAAAATCATTCATCATTTTTATGTGAGATGTACGCAAGTGAAAAGTGAAGTTTGTAATTTTTAAGGAAGCCAAATGTTAACATGATGTGCGTCATATTTCAAGCAAAATGTTTGATTTATGATGAAGTTTTTAAAAGTAAAAAAAAATGAATAAGTATTAAATACAGTATTATATGCTCATGTTTGGTAAGTGTTAGATAAAAAATCACACTCATATTCTTACACGCTGCCAAAAAGGGCTCTCCCAAATATAATTGTGCAGGAATTACATATAATTTTGGAGCTTTATGCAACAAAAAAAAGTATTATTGCCTTGCAAAACATTATTATAATTACAGCCAAACATGTTTTTATTTTCGTTCAAACATATTTATTTTCAGAATCGAACCAGAGCTCTTCCAAACATAAATTTGCAGGCATTACATATATCTTTGAAGCTTTATGCAAACAAAAAATTATTGCATTGCAAAACATTATTTTAATGAGAGGCAAACATATTTTTATTTTCGTGCAAAAATATTTATGTTTAAAATGTATAATTTTCGTACAACATATATATATGTTTTCGTACAACATATATATGTTTTAACGTGAAAAACATTTTATTTACATGTTAACATATTGATGTTTACATTTCATATTAATGTAAAAAAAGTAAATTTAGTTATAATAATTTGTTTATACAATATTCATTTTTCACCTTTTCTAATAACGAAATACATATAATTGAAAGAACCATTTTTTGACGATACTTGTGTTAAGTAACAGAAATAACAAACATACATAAGAATATTAATATCTGGTGAAAAATACAAAATATTCTACAGAAACATTAAGATAGTAAATTCATATAAATCCGCGATGAAAGCAATTTATGTTTAAATATCGTTTGTAATATTTCAATCTAAAAATAATAATTATAGAATTCAATTATAATGTGATTAGATTTACATTCAATCATATTCAATCGAATCTTTTCTAACCGTGTTGATTTAAAAAAAGAAAAAAGTTCAAAAATTGAATTTTACTTATTATGCTTTTTGAGTTAGAAGTAACAATTATTAACTAAAGAAATGTCCGATTTATTGAAATTGAGTTCTCAACCTCAGCGACTCTATATTACACTAAATCCCTTAGCAAATCGAAGGATGAATTGTTTTCTTACGGTGTATTATCAAAACGATAATTTGGCTCCAATTTCAGCAGCTTTATTTATTGCAGAGCTGTATTATAGAAGTTTCCACAAACTGCTACTCTTTAGGAGAATGCGTTGTGTTCTTGGGATAGCTCGCTCTCTTTCAGGCTTTAAGATGTGCAGCGCATAGACGGATTCTAGAAGTTTCCACAAGCATTAAACTTAACGAGTTTTTGTGAAACTTACATGCTACTTCGCTCTACTACTAACACAACTGCTACTCTTTAGGAGAATGCGTTGTGTTCTTGGGATAGCTCTCTCTCTTTCAGGCTTTAAGATGTGCTGCGCATAGACGGATTCTAGAAATTTCCACAAGCATTAAACTTAACGATTTTTTGTGAAACTTACATGCTACTTCGCTCTACTACTAACACAACTGCTACTCTTTAGGAGAATGCGTTGTGTTCTTGGGATAGCTCTCTCTCTTTCAAGCTTTAAGATGTGCTGCGCATTGATGGATTCTAGAAGTTTCCACAAGCATTAAACTTAACGAGTTTTTGTGAAACTTACAAGCTACTTCGCTCTACTACTAACACATGTCTCAATACCATAGAAGCCAACCTCAAATTCCTAAAAACATCGTTTTATACCACGGAATAAAATAATTTTCTCGTGAAATATTTTTAGTAATACAAATTCTCAGGAATAAAAATCGCACAAAAAATTATTCAGACATTAAAAATACCACAACAAATCCCATATTTATAAATAAAAATTGAAAAATAGTCGTTAACAATTATAATTAATTACAAAAATTTAGCAATTGAGTAATATACGGTAAAAAAAGGGTTTAACTTTTTAAGTATACTGTAAAAGCCCATTGGCAAGAGAATATGAAGCATTTTCTATTTAGTTACAAAAACCTTTTCCACAAACAGTTGCAGCAGTCTTATTTATTGCAGAGTTGTATTCTAGAAGTTTCCACAAACTGCTACTCTATAGGAGAATGCGTTGTGATCGTGAGACAGCTCAATTTCTGTCAGGTTGCTCTTTCTCTTTCAGTGCTACGCATATCCGTATTCTAGAAGTTTCCATAAACATCTATTTAAACGAGTTTTTGTGATGCTCACATAAGATTTCGATTTCCTTCTACACTGAATTTTCTTTCGTAATTTTTAAGTTTAGGTTTTAAAGCCATTTAAAGTTAAAGATGTGATTTGACGATTCCTACCAAATATATTTCTATGATTTTCATTACTATCAGTTTTAATATGGCATGAAAATTTGCAAAGTTTGACCCCTCTACTGTACTCCTTTTAGAGTTTAAAACCATTTAAAGTAAAATTTCTGATTTTTCGGGTTCTACTAAAAGTATTTTCATGATTTTTATATCTTATCATCTTAAATTCTATAAGATCACAAATGCAAAGTTTTACACTTATACTATGCTACATTTAGATTTTAAAGCCATTTGAAATTAAAAATGTTATTTGTCAACCCCACTCGAATCAATTTGATGTTAAAGATGTAATTTCTCGGGTCCTACTAATTGTATTTTCGTGATTTGTGTACCTAATCAACAGATTTCAGATATGGCATCAAAAGTGAAAAGTTTTACACCTCAACGCTGTTTCATTAAATTTCAGAATCGTTTGAAATGTTGCATTTGATTTCGCGGTTCCTACTATTTTTTTGTTTTCATGATTTTCTACTTAAATATCCGATTTAGCATGGTATGAAAAGTACAAAGTTTTATACTCATTAATTAGATTTTTTGTTGAATAAAAATTGCAATTTAAATTACTTTAAAACAAATATACCACATTAAAAAATTCTAAAAGTTTCCAATTACAATTGAACAAAACTTAAAGCACCACAAAGAAGTACAAAAAAAAAATGTCACAATAAAATTATACTCCACACCTTGGAATGCAAATAAACTGCATGTTTTCCCACCAGAGAAATTATTGCGAATAAATACTTTTTGTTTGGCTCACAATACAATGCAGGACTAGGGATATAAAAAGTAAAACTTGTAAAAACTCGTTGCAATTTTGCACTTTATACCAGGACATTTATAACGGTTGCAAATAACCAACCGAACAGCGTCAGGGAAACACGTAGTTTTACGAAGGCTACGAAGGAATGTGTAATGCAATAAAGGAATAAATAAATAAATGCAATAAATGGGGAGTAAAATAAGTAAAAGTCAAAAAATAATATAACGACAGGAACAAGCACAATGTTCTGAGGATGCAACAGGATGTGGCCACAGTTGGCGACGCAAAAGCAGATGGTGTAAATGGCGGCAGACAGGCAAATCCTGCACAAGGATAACAATATCTTTGATTCACGTAGAACATTTAATGAAATGCAGGCTTAGTGAGCCGGCATTTAAGAGCATCACAGGACATACATAAATTTATGGTGCATGTGTTTAAGGTGAAAAGTAGAAAATAAAAAGACAAAAAAGCAGACAAAAGTTGGCTTTAAATGTGGTGCCACATAAACAAGACATGGTCACGGGCAAACGCGGCGGCGTAAAAGCAGCCGTGAAGGGTTGCCATTAAAAAAAGTAAAATTAAAAATTAAATATTCTAAAATATAAAAACAAAGCACATAATCAAAATTATAAAATTTATTTGTTATTAAAAACTGCATCATTTTAAAGCATTTCATTTTTGAAAACAAAACACACAACAACAAAAATGGCTTTAGCCTTCGCCAATTAAAATTTTATTTATCATCAGATTCGTATATTGAATGTCATTGAAATGGCGCTGAACACAAACAACTGCAGATGACGTTGCGTTGGCATACGGATGAGTCAGACGCGGCGTATGAGTAACATTTTCTTTAATGGGTACAACGATGTACGGTATGAACAAAAGCGAAAAATGTGTGCGAATTTATTTTATTAAATATATTACTAAATATAAAATTCATTTTAAAATTTAGTTCTAGAAATTCAAATCATTATTTTCAATGGTTTAGCAGCTAAAAATCAACTAAGTCGTAACTGTTTTCAATGATTTTTTTTTTTAATTTGAAAATGAAAAAGTGTTCAAAAATGAAAAAATAAGTAAATTTTTTATTTTTTACTATTTTATGGAATACAAAATTCTTTTAATAACTTATAAATCTAAATTTCAATACTACATATTTAATAGTTTTGCAGCAAACATTTTACAATGTCAAATTATTTTTTACTCAAAATTAAAAAAATAAACAACAAAAAAAAAGCAAACATTAAAACGAAAAATTACGCGAAAAATAGTTATTTTTCCATACTTTACAAATCTTCTATAAACCTGAGTTTAAAAATTAACGAACACATCTTAAACTGTTTTACAGCTCAAAATCCGCAAACTCATAACTATTTCCACTCAAAAATTAAAATCTCAGGAGATTTAATATAATTTTATTAAAAATAAACGCTACTTAAGGGTTTTTCAATAAGAGCGCTACAAAAGTTTCAACAGGGACGCTACAAAAGTAGAGCGACACGAACAGCAAACGACACCATATTTCTTGCCGCTCTTTTGACATTTCACTTCAGTAAGGTTTGCCATTTCATCATGGATAGATATACGAGCCAACAACGAGCCGAAATTATTAAAATTTACTACCGAAATTCGGAGTCACTGACCTCAACGTTAAGAGCGCTACGTCCAATTTATGGTCGTCATAATCGTCCAAGCAGATCAACAATTGAGCGTCTAGTGGAAAAATTTGAATCCACAGGCACAGTACAAAATGTTCCCGTGCCAGTGAGACAAAGAAGTGCCCGTAGTGTCGAGAATATTGCTGCCGCTGAGGCTTCAGTTGAAGAAAGCCCAAATGTGTCTCTCACACGTCGTTCTCAAGCGTTGGACATCTCTGTGACGTCCTTGTGGCGAATTTCGCGAAAAGATCTTGGCCTACATCCTTACAAAATCTAATTGACGCAAGAACTGAAGCCGCTTGACCACCAGAAGCGTCGTATGTTCGTGAATTGGGCTGAGCAACAACTTGAAAATGATTCGGATTTTCATCGAAAAATCATCTTCAGCGATGTGACTCATTTCTGGCTGAATGGCTTCGTCAATAAACAAAATATGCGTTATTGGTCAGACAGCAATCCACACGTACTCCATAAGTCATCATTGCATCCCGAAAAAATTACGGTTTGGTGCGGTTTATGGCACGGCGGCGTCATTGGGCCGTACTTCTTCCATGATGATCAAGATCGGCACATTACTGTGAATGGGAATCGCTACCTTTCAATGATAACCGAATATTGGATGATATGGACTTGGAGGACATGTGGTTCCAACAGGACGGCGCCACAAGCCACACAGCAAATGCCACAATCAATTTATTGGAAACCAAGTTTGGAGAACGTGTTATCTCACGAAATGGTCCATTCGATTGGCCGCCTCGGTCGTGCGATTTGACGCCGTTAGACTATTTCCTGTGGGGCTACGTCAAGTCTATGGTCTATGCCAACAAGCCAGCGACGATTGATGAACTTCGTACGAATATCGAACGTGAAATTGCAGCAGTATCGGGCGATTTATGCTTGAAAACCGTCGAAAATTGGGTTCAGCGTCTGGACTTCTGCAAGCGTGCCCGTGGTGGCCATGCAAAAGAAATCGAGTTCCATACATAATGGCATCGAACGTACTTTTACAGGAATAAAGAATTTCATTGATATCCAAAACCGTTTTTGTTTTATTTTTGTAGCGCTCTTATTGAAAAACCCTTTAGTTGCAGTGAATCTACCACAAATATTACATTTTTCATGATGTTTATAAGAAATATCTCACAAATAATACAAAATGTGATGTTTACAAATTATTTAAACTTTTGCTGCAAATTTAATTGTATTTCGTGCATATTGGAATTGTTAAAGCGAGTCGTATTTTAGTTGCATCATTCTGTTTTCTTAGTGCATATACAGAATAAAAAATCGTCATTCAGTATGAGGTTGGAAGAACGAAAAAGTAAGTTGTAATAACCAAATGTAATCGGTTGAAATAAATTTTCTACTTATTTGTTTAACGGAACTGCCATATTCGATTGGCAATATTAGCCTATGCACTCTCCAAATTGTTCCAAAACTGTTCGAAATTTGTTGTTGTCCAAACTACAACAACTTTAGACAATACCAACCGACTAAGCGGTTGAGAGAACCGCATAAGTTGGTTGGGCAAAGAGTTGGTTGCCGCAACAAATCTCTATTCAGTGTGTATAATAAACATTTTAATGAAAATAACTACAAACATTCAATCGCTGAAGAATTTCCATTCATTTGATACCCATATTTACAAATGGGTAGGTGTAC
Source organism: Dryomyza anilis (assembly GCA_951804985.1). Lineage (NCBI taxonomy): Eukaryota > Metazoa > Arthropoda > Insecta > Diptera > Dryomyzidae > Dryomyza > Dryomyza anilis. The sequence continues at coordinate 26,750,198 of OX638133.1, forward strand.
CGAATTTCGATTTTTTTTTGTGAACCACAAGTCTTTTCGCCGGAAAACATTATTATCATGTATTTGAGCATGATATCAATATATATTTGACCAAAAAAGTTTACCTAAGCACGTATACATAAAAATTGATCTTTATATGTACATTTTATATGAGGTATTTGAACATAAGTGGTCGGATCATAGGTCACAATGGACCGATCTCGCCAATTGGCACATACAGCGTAGATATATTAGTAATCTAAGTTATAAGTTTCATTTATCTAGCTCTTCAATTTTAAAAGTGGTAGGGATTTCAACAGACAGACAGACGGACATACAGACGGACAACGCTAAATCGACTCAGGAGGTCATGCTGATCAAGAATATATATACTTTCCATACCGGAGATGCTTCCTTCTGGGTGTTACAAACGGCGTACTAAACTGAATATACCCTTTCACTCTTAGTGTAGGGTATAAAAATCAAACAATCTTACCGCAGGAAACTATATCTGGATATCACTACAGGACACAATAGATTGTGATTTTAGCAAATTTGGTTGGGTGTCAAACAAAAGCAAAGTATCATTGACATGTTTGATATCAAACGTTAACATATGAAAAATATGATTTAATCAACCCCCATCTTGAATACTTTTCATCCTGTATTTCAACACTGGAAAACAAAAATTTTGAAAAATAGTTTTATGTTTGCACAATTTATTTTTTTAAGGGACAAATTTCATGATAGTGTAATGTTTTTTGATTTTACAACGCTTTAACCAAAGAAAATGTCGATTTTTTGTACTTTTTCATTTTCAAGAACTATGCGCGAGTTAAGATTTTATTCAAAATTGATGAAATTTTAGGAGAACATTAATAGATACAATATTTAATTTTTTGAGTCTATTACGATCCAAAAAAAAAGTTTAGGTATAAAATAAAAATATGGTTTTAAAGTGTTTTTTAACTCTATCTGCAATGCGCGAACATAGGACATTATTTTTTTCGACTCAAATTGTTTGTGGTAAACTCTAGCAGCATAATGTAACTTTTAAGCCCTATTACATTTTGAAATAAAAATGAAAGTTCGGTTTCGATCCGCCCTAATATGCATGCTTTGATCATTCGTTTTACAAATGAGTTCAAAACAATAGAGTATCAAAACATTACTGCAGTACACTCACAAAACATTTGAATGGTAAAACAAAAGAGCTTAAACTGTACCACTTGCTGTAGTAGGCACACCGAGTGCAGCGAATATTCAATTGAGTAAACGAGTGCAGTAACCGCGTTGGCTAAGTGGTTAGTGCGTTGAACTGCGAGCCGAAAGGTACCCGGTTCAAGCCTCGACTGGGGCTAACAACATCTTATCATAGAAACATTTTTCTATACCGCGCTACCTCTCGGCAGTAAATGGCAAGCCTACGAGAGTAAAACATTGCCTATGAAAAGCTCTCACTCACCCGTCGTTCGGAATCGGCAATGAACTGTAGGTCCCACCACTTTGAGTACAAATATAACACGCACCGCTCGAAATGGTGAGAGAGCTCGGCCTAAGTTCTTATAGGACTGTAGTGCCAAAACTATTATTAAACGAGTGCAGTGAGTACTGCGAGCATGCAAAAAGTACTTCTAATTGTTTAATACCAAATATTATAAAATGAAAACTCATTAATTTCAATGCTAATGAATATTTGTTTAAAGTTAACTAGTTTATACTGTTTAATTAATTATATTTATTTCTTCAATTGTAATTATTCTATAAGATACAAATCAGTAAAATGAATAAATGAAATGAAATTTAATATTAACAAATAATAAATTTTATTATTAACAAATTAAAATCAGTTATATTTTTCCAAAAAATATAAAGCTCTTTTTTTAATTGTTGTTAGTAGACAGAAAATTCAATTGGTCTCATTTACATTTACTACAGATTCTCATAACGAAAGCATTGAAATAAAACACAAAAATTACACAATTCTACCTGATTCAATAAAACGATTATATAATACAAAATATTCTTGGAAAAAAAATTAAAACAAATTTATCACAGAAACTTTAACAGAAAATCTGCAGAATACAACTTACTTTCCACACAAATATCTCTACTAAAAATAATTAACCAAACAATATGATGTAAATAATTTTAGACCTATTTCTCTACTTTCTAACTTAGGAAAATTATTTGAAAAAGTTATCAAAATGAAAATTGATAAGTATTACTATGGATGAGCCTTACATTCCAAATTTTCAATTTGGTTTCATGAAGGGACATTCCACAGTACATGCACTCCTCAAGTTTGAAAATGACATTGTTTTGAATCTTCGACAAAAAAAAGTACAGTTGCTGTATCATAAGGTATAGAAAAAGCATTTGATAAGGCATATCATAAAGGAAAATATTTAAATTAATTAAAAAAGGATTTATTCCATTTGCAGTTAAAAACTTAAATGATTTTCTTAATAATCGTAAGTTTTTTATAAACATTAACCAGGCTAACTTTGAATATGGTATTGTTCATAGTGGAGTTCCTCAGGGAGCTATATTAGCGCCACATCTCTACCCTAGTAAAAATTTTGGTAGGGCCATGCTCTTGAACTGATCATGTCATTATTTGAGATGATCGGGATATGACGAGGCCCACGATGTCCTTGTAACGCAGTGTCCTGATCATATACTCACCTCAGGCAATGATCATGTACTGATCGGGTAATTCCTCATATCATTATTTATCTGACCATTGCCTTGTTAAAACATGAGCATACGAAAGCACTACAAATACCCGATGAAATAAAATATCATACCTCATTGAAACCTGATCATTGCCCGATGAAAATTTCTTTATGAGGAACAACTAATGTAGCTTTGATCGGGACCATTGGCTGTTTAGATTATTTAAACCCTGCTATGGTGAGCATGATAAGGGCATGACAAGGCAATGATCATATTTGCTCTAATAGGGGTTACCTGACGAAACCCCGATCATTTCCCGATGGCGCATCGGGCAAATTTCCACTAGGGTATAACATATTTATATCGGATTTTCCTCATGAGTTCAATGGAACAACAGGAATTCTATATGCTGACGATTCTTTAGCATAACGCACATGCAGAGTCTCCTTTGGAAGCTCTTTGCAAAGTCAAATCACATTTAAGACATATACAGAATTTTTATACCAATTGGAGAATAAAAATTAATGTATCAAATACTGAAGCCATATGTATTAGAAATGCTTCAGGTAAGTGCCACAGCAGCACTGTTCCGGAAAGCAAAAATCTTCAACTCTGTATGGATGGCATTAACATTCCATTTAAAGATAGTTTTAAATATTTAGGTATTACTTTTAATAAACTCCTTAAATTTAATCAGCATGCAAAAACAGTTCTCAAAAAGGCTAATAGGGTACAAGCTATGTTTTCAAGACTTTTAAAAAATAAAAATCTGAACACTAGAACAAAATTACTTATTTACAAAGTTAGTATTCGTTCGGTGATTGTTTATGGGTTTCCCATATGGTTTACTATTTCTCCAACAGTGGCACAAAAGTTGGAAATCTTAGAACGTAAAGTTTTGAGACTTTGTGTTGATCGCAATTATGAATCCTTTACAAAAAGATTTTTCAATTTTTTCATTTATGATAAGGCATTCATCAATCCATTATGTAAATATTCTTTAAATCTACTTAATAAATTTGTTCAAAAACTACAATATCACGAAAATGTGTTGGTCAACCAAACTTTTGAATCTCAGAAAAGTTTCAGCTGGTCAAACATTAATTATATTTCACCGGTGGGCATTATAAATGAAAATCTCACCATGGAGATGGATTTCACTACTCCACTACTACCAGATTTTTACGTAAAATCATGCACTGACGTACATAGCGGCTAATTAAAAGATGTGATATATAAAACATAGTACAAATATCTTTTAAAGAAATATATCTTTGTTAAATAATCTTGTAGCATATTGCTACTTTGTAAATAATGTAAATATTGTAAATAAGTAGAATAGTTTTTAGTTTATAGTTACATGTACATATTTTGTTTTTTTTTTTTTGTTTTAGTTTTAAGATTTAACTTGACAATCGTCAACCGTAATAATAAATGCCGGGAGCAAACATTTTGAATATCAGTAATAAGAGAAAAATAATTATACCCTACACCTATGAGGTACAGGGTATATTAACTTTGTGCATATATTGTAACGCACCTTAGGAGGCGTGTCCGGTATGGAAAAGTATATATATTCTTGATCAGCATCACTACCCGAGTCTGTTTAGCCATGTCCGTCTGTCTGTCCGTCTTGCTGTCTTGCTGTTCGAATACATAATAACTTGAGAAATACTGATCAGAACGCGATAAAATTTCGTCTTAATATATTTTAGCCAAAAATAGGAACTGAGTTTGAAAATGAGCCAAATCGGTCTACGGGCACGCCCACCTCCCATACAAGTCACTTTTATATAACTCTATAGGAACTAACAACTCGAAAAGTATTCAAGGTATAGTTATAAAGTTTAAAACGTATTGTTCGAATTCACCTTAAAATATGTGGTCCAAAAATGGGCTTGATCGGCCCACTTTTTTTTTCATTATTTCCCGGGTTTTCATAGTGAAAATTTGATCCGTAAATTATTAAAATCAAATCTATGAAATATTAGCCTTTCAAAATATTAAATATGGGCGTGGTCCGCCCAATTATATTTTTCATTTTTTTTTTTTTAGTTTTTTATACTTTTATATAATTTTTTTAATTTATGGGGATATAAGACGTAAATTTCTGATATATGAATAATATTCTGAGGGTGGGGAGGTTCAGCATAAATAAAAACTTTAAAATTAAGGTATGCAATTAAATATTCCACATTAATATCCCCATCAAAGGTGTAGGGTATTCCATAATCGGGCCCGACTGACTATAAAAATCCGCCCCATGTGACCGAACTTACCCATGTGACCTAACTTTCCCAACTCGTTTTTTACAAATTTAATTTTTTAAAATTTTTCAACATTGTTTTGTAGAATATTTTTTTTTTGGCAAATGGTGATTTCGAGCACTGCTTTTGACCAATGTTTTTATAGTCCAACATTTTTTTTTTTATCAAATCTTTTTTTCAAAATTTTTCGAACATTGTACATTAATACATTTTTTTCCGAATGTGGAGATTTCGACCAAGGCGTTGTTTTTGTCTTCCAAAAACATTTTTTTAAAAACATTTTTTTTTTATCGACATTTTTCGAACTTGGTTGTATTTGTTGAATAAATTTTTTTGATATTCGCCAACATGAAATGAAACAAAATTTATTAACGACAACTAAATGCTAAAATTTTTCAATACTACACTCAGTGCACTCGCTGTATTTAATAAAGTGTCTGTTGTCAAGCAGTGCAGTGTTTTGTTTCGAAGCAAACAAGTATTGTGTGGTATAAGTTTTCTCTTTTGAGTTCTTTTTATGATACTCTCTTTCAATTACATGAATCGATGAAGCAGTATTCAATAAAGTATTGTACACTACTGTAGGTGATACAATGAATGCATTCATGCAGATGTTTAATTATTACAAATCTAACATATATTTCTAACACATATTTAATTATATTAATATTCTCCTTTAGAAGAACTCAATATAAGAATTCAAAAAAAGTAATTTTTCGACAAAAAAATATTCAACATTTAAAAAATTGTTAAAATCGAAAAAGCATAAATATGCCAAGTTCGTAATATTCATAAATTCGAGTAGAAGTTGAAAAAAAACTAATTTTAAAACAACGCACCTTGACCTTGTTCGGCCTGATCAATTACAACACGTAAACAATCAAAACCCATTTACAAATCACAGTAATTATTTCGTATTAATTAGAAAATATTACGTAAAACTAACCAAAAAAAATTAGAAAACAACAAAAAAATGTAGCCTGTAATTTAAAGCAAACCAATTTACATATTTCATCAACCGCGCCCCATTAATTTTGTTTATGTGGCCACCATGACAATGAAACACATTGATTAATTTACTTCGTCTCTTGGTTATTGTATATTTTTTTTTCTTTTTTCTTGTATAAACAAAATTTAAATTTATTTCACATCTGACAGCACACTATTCGTTTCATTCGATAAATATTGAGCCGACTTCATGCGCAGCACACCGCACACTCCACGCACTAAATTCGACGGCAGCTCGGGAAAAATCTATTTTTATTAAGTTATTGAACCACGCACTGTATGAGTTGCCTAACTAGAAATAAATGCGAAATGCAATAATTGAGTTGAAAGTATTACAAAAGAGATTGATATGAATTATATTCACTGTCATGCCAAAGGGGCGAATGTGCAATTTTTGACATTTGCGTTTTTTACATTTTTCAATGTAGTTTATCCTCAAGTATGCTGTGCCAAAATCGCGTGTCATTTTGTTGGGTATTTCTAGCCACAAAAGACAAAACCAAAAGGGCGAATTTGAAAAATTGAAAATCGGGTCATGCCAAAAGGGCGAATCTTTTCGTTTTTTCGCCATAACTTTTTATTGGTATAAGATAAAATAGTGGAGTAAAGGAATTTATTGTTTGTATTCAAAACACCTATCGAACTGCATCATTATTTAAAAATATTTGGTCAAACATTTTTTCCTGCGAATAACAAATGGCAAATTAATGTTTGACAAAATATTTTTAATTAATGATGCAGATCGATAGGTGCTTTAAAAATAAACAATAATTGCCTTTACACCACTATTTTATCTTGTACCATTAAAAAGTTATAGCAAAAAATGAAAAGATTCGCCCTTTCGGCATGACAAGATTTTCAATTTTTCCAATTTCTTCGTTTTTTTGCTTTTATTTTTTATTGGTGCACGATAAAATAGTGGTGTAAAGGTATTAATTGTTTGTTTTTAAAGCACCTATCGAACTGCATCATTATTTTAAAATATTTTGCCAAACATTTTTTTCCTGCAAATAACAAATGGCAAATTAATGTTTGACAAAATATTTTTAATTAATAATGCAGATCTATAGGTGCTTTAAAAACAAACAATTAATGCCTCTGCATTACTATTTTATTTTGCGCTTAAAAAAAGTTAATCAGAAAAAACAAAAATATATGCCTTTTGATCTATAATTCAGTGATTTATAATTCAGTAGGTTGTCCATATCTAAAGATATTTTATATACGTTATAATAATTGACAAATAAACTAAAATAACAGAAAAAATTAAGGAAAATATAAATTTTTCAAACTTTTTGAGCACTTCAAACTTTAAAATTTGATTTCCCAACGTTTTTAAAAATGCACATTCGCCCCTTTGGCATGACAGTGACGATATGTATTTAATATTTGTGTAATTAATATTTCTTTTTCATTACATTATTCAATAATATTTTATACATTTAACAGAATTTGGCATTTTCTAATAATTCAAATTATACACATAAACATTATTGTAATTGCGCAATAGTATTTCAAAAACGGAAACATCTAAATCAATTTCCTTTTGGCTATCAATAAACAATTAATTCCATTCACAATTTCTAAGCAATAGTATAAACATCTCAATAAATTCGCCCACCAATATATTTTTGCTAAAAACAATAGCTGTGCGTGAATTAAACTAAATTTGCAGCTATTAAAAAGTAATCAGCATAAACATTTTTTTTTTTGGGGTTTTGTGAAATTTTATTGAATTTTTATTAGCTACGCCTTGAAAACAAGATTTTATTAGGAAAATAAATTCAGTTTTATTGAAATGTGCGCAATAAACATTCATAAATTTAGAAATAACAAAGATTTTGATTGTTATATTGCGTTAAATGTTGGGGGGTTTCTAAATTAATTAAAAGATTTAATAGTTTAGATATTTTATGTATTATATATAGTTAAATAATTTATCGTTTTAATAGTAAAAGTGAGGGAGTATATTTTAAAATTTTTTAAAATTTATGTATTGTGTCCGGATATCCCGATTGAAATTATACAAAAAAAGAAATTACAATGAATATTATATAGTATTCTTTGTACTATTTTTTCGAAAATTTCAATCGCGATATCTGGAGACAAAACATTCGGCAGGTTACTAGCAGATTATTGACAGATTTTAGTAAAAGCGCAGTTTGCTGGCAGATTTTACACAGGCCAGTAGTTTGTTTTTGAACAAAACCAGCAGATGGATACAGCAGGTTTCACGCAGGTATTCGGTATGTTCATAATATAAACGTGGCAGAATATTGACACATTTTAGCTAAAGCGCAGTTTTCTGGCAGATTTTATGCAGGGCATTAAAAATATCAGCATTGCTACAGCAGTTTTCACGCAAGTATTCGGTATGTTCAAAATGTATACGTGACACGGCAGATTTATGTAATGTTTTTGGAATTATTTTTAAAATAAGCTGCCTTGTAGCATGTGACACGGCAGATTTATGTAATGTTTTTGGAATTATTTTTAAAATAAGCTGCCTTGTAAAGGGTTTTCCAACAGGGACGCTACAAAAGTAGAGCGACAGGGACAGCAAACGACGCCATATTTCTTGCCGCTCTTTCGACATTTCTCTTCAGTAAGGTTTGCCATTTCATGATGGAGAGATATACAAATTCGAACACGGCAGATTTATGTAATGTTTTTGGAATTATTTTTAAAATAAGCTGCCTTGTAGCATGTGACACGGCAGATTTATGTAATGTTTTTGGAATTATTTTTAAAATAAGCTGCCTTGTAAAGGGTTTTTCAACAGGGACGCTACAAAAGTAGAGCGACAGGGACAGCAAACGACGCCATATTTCTTGCCGCTCTTTCGACATTTCTCTTCAGTAAGGTTTGCCATTTCATGATGGAGAGATATACAAATTCGAATTTCGGTAGTAAATTTTAATAATTTCGACTCGTTGTTGGCTCTTATATCTTTCCATGATGAAATGGCAAACCTTACTGAAGAGAAATGTCAAAAGAGCGACAAGAAATATGGCGTCGTTTGCTCTCCATGGAGCTCTACTTTTGTAGCGTCCCTGTTGAAAAACCCTTGAAAAAAACTTTTGTAGCGCTCTTATTGAAAAACCCTTTAGCATGTTTTCTAAAGAATGTCGGAAGCTATTAATGGCAGAAAATTAAGCTATTTTTTTCGGAATTCCTGCAGATTTGAGGAATAAGAAAACAACTTACTTTATACAGTTAAACATTTTAATTTTAATATTTTTATTTATTATATCATTTAGATTACCGACAGAATACTGAAAGTTTTCTGGTAAATAACAGGTTTCTGACAAGAGCGCTGTGTTCTAGCAGATTTTATGCAAAGCACAGCATGGAGTTTTTATTTTTATCAAAAACATCAGCCCTTTTATTTGCAAAAGGCTACCGGTAGTTGGTAGAAAATTGTTTTTTTTGTAATGTCTGCTTGAGGCAAATTTTAGAAATATCAAAGACTTGATATTTCTAAAATCTGCCAGAAAACTGCGCTTTTGTCAGAAAACTGTGATTTTATCAGAAATCTTTCAATATTCTGTCGGTCAACGGCTGTCAGTCAACTGCAGATAAATATGAAATTCAACTTACAGTTATTGCTCTTCCAAAGATAATCTATCATGATCTGCTCTTCCAATGAAAAAACTGTCATGATCTGTCTTTACATTACACATATCTGCCTCAGAATTTCAACACCTTCTGAGGCCGCCTTCTTCCGATTTGTTCTTGCTCAAACAACAGGTAAATTTTTGGACAAACTTCATTATTATTTGGAAGATAGCTGGTGCACAGTTTAACCCAAATGGCATTCTGTTAAATTCGAAATGACCAGAAATCTTTCATTCATCTACTAAAACCTGTTGAGAAACGCATGCTTAATATAAAGTTGAAAAATATCTACTATGTCATAACTGATCTAATATCGTGACTGTCATGCCAAAGGGGCGAATGTGCATTTTAAAATATATTGGAAAAATCAAATTTTAAAGTGTTTACAAAATTATTAAAATTTATGTATTTTTCAATTTCTGTTATTTTGGTTTATTCATCAATTAATATAACGTGTATAAAATATTTTTGGATTTGGACAACCTACTGAATTATAAATACGGATTTTGTGCGGCTATATCCTGACCAAAACGCAAATATTTTGTTTTTTATGCTATAACTTTTTATTAGCGCAAGATAATATAGTAATGTAGAGGCATTTATTGTTTTCTTTCAAAGCACATATCGATTGGCATCATTATTTAAAAATAATTTTCCAAATATTAGTTTGTCATTTGTTATTTGCCAGAAAAATGTTTAGCAAAATATTTTTAAATAATGATGCCAATCGATAGGTACTTTAAAAACAAACAATTAATACCTTTACACCACTATTTTATCGTGCACCAATAAAAAATTATAGCAAAAAAACGAAGAAATTGGAAAAATTGCAAAATCTTATCATGCCAAAAGGGCGAATCTTTTCGTTCTTTTGCTACAACTCTTTAATGGTACAAGATAAAATAGTGATGTAAAGGCAATTATTGTTTGTTTTCAAAGCACCTATCAATCTACATCATTAATAAAAAATAGTTTGCAAAACATTAATTTGCCATTTGTATTTGCAGGAATAAATGTTTGGGCTCTATGTCACCGCACCACCTACACAGGTCGCCCCCTCTAAAATCCATTTTTCTAAGATGTATTAGTAAGGTATTATGTCCTGTGATAATTCCTACTAGTATCTAAGTTCTGTCTTTTTGAGTTCTAGTATAGTCTTGCTGTATGCTGTTTTTTATGTCGTTCCATATTTTTTGTAGCGAGGCATGAGTTTGAGTCGTGCCATTTTTTATCATTTGTTCTTCGCGTCTGTTTGTTATACGTTTTTTTTAATTTTTCGAATTCGCCCTTTTGTTTTTGTCGTTTGTGGCTAGAAATATTCAAGAAAACCACACACGATTTTGGCACAATATTTTTGAGGAAAACTACACTCAAAAATGTTAAAAAAAACTCTAATGTCAAAAATTACACATTCGGCCCTTACGCATGATAGTGGCGATATCTCGTCTATCCGATGAATCGGAAATACTTGTTTAACTGTTACATCATTTATGTCGATAATACCAGATTAGAATACAGGTAGAGATTTTTCACAAACGTATCATGAGACTGAAGAATCAATTTTCTCTGTAATGGGTGGTTCTGTTTAGAATCGAATTAATTACAAATGGGTGACTTGGTTCGATGACCGTGTATAATGAGAGCTTGGAAACTGTTGTGGGGAGAGCCCTATTTCCCGCCATATATTTTGTTCTAAAATTCTTGAAAGAGTTTAATTTGATTGAAATGTGTTTATTGAAAAAAACACTCAATAACAGTAAAAATAAATTACACAGATCTAATATTTAGATATGATTTATATCGAAAATGAGAATATGCTGATCTGAAATATTATAAAATGGTAAAAAAATTCGAAGAGCATTTGAATATTTCAAGTTCATTAACCAGTTTTTGTTTAACACCACGATAAACTTACAAAAAATGTAAATTATTAAAATGTATTTGGTTGATTTGTAGCCGCGGTGGCTCAGTGGTTAGTGCATTGGACTGCGGGCTGAAAGGTCCCCGGTTCAAGCCTGGACTGGGGCTAACAACATCTTTTCATAGAAACATTTTTCTATACCGCGCTACCTCTCGTCAGTAAATGGCAAACCTACGAGAGTAAAACATTGCCTATGATAAGCTCTCACCCGCCGTTCGGATTCTGCAATAAACTGTAGGTTCCACCACTTTGAGTACAAATATAACACGCTCCGCTCGAAATGGTGAGAGAGTTCGGCCTAAGTTCTTATAGGACTATTATTATATTATTATTATTATTATTATTTGCTTGATTTTATTTCTACAATAACGATTTGTTTGTGGTAAATAAAAATATGATACCACAATATAATTCAATTCATTTTTATTTAGTTGCAATGCATTCATTCTCTCCATCTAGCTCTCTTACTTTCTTTCTCTCTTTCTCTCTCTGTCTCTCGACTTATTTGCACGCGCTCATTCTCAAGAGTCCTCTAAAGTCCTTTCAATAAATTTTCAAATGCTGCAAATTGCACAAAGACGTTAAAAAATAAATAAAACTACATCAAATTCCACTACGCTGGTATTTTGTTTGTTTGTTCATGTTGTGCATTGAGTGTCTGTGAGACATTCTTCACTTCAAGAATCAACTTCCCCTTTGAAGATTCTGAAGAATCTGCAAGGCAAACAATTTATGCTGATAGTCGTCAATTATATTTGAAGTTCGCAGTAAAGTTGTCATAAGTAAATAATTATTTTAAATAATTATTTAGACATCTTTTTTAAATTTAATTTTATAAAGAATCGACTTGTTTAAATTGAATTCATTAGAAATTACAGCATTTGATATCAGTTTAATTTATAATAATTATTTTATATTTACGACCATTCGCTATATTTAACTATATAACCGTTAACATTTTTCTTAGCATTTACCACTTTTATAAACGTTTTTCAATGTAAGTAGTGAATAGTAAAATCATTACTTACATTGAAAAACTTACTATTTAGTCTACAATTTAACTTTTTTCTGTTTTTTACAAATGTTTTTGCCTCCAATAATTTTCCACCTTTTATTCTTTGCCATTCTCATAAATATTTCTGCGAACAGAGTGATTATAAAATTCCTTTTCGCGTTGCACAGGACGTGCTCAAGTCAAATGCATCACGAAAGAGTACAAATATTTGACTGCAGCCATTGCAATGGCGCTGACAACGTTGACATTGCCTTCCAGAAGTGCAATGACATTTTGACGGACGCATATTAATATAATGGTGATAATAGCTGTATATATAAAATATGATTTGAAATTCTGACAACTTTTGTAATAAGAAATTTAATTAGAATCTGTTTTTTTTTTCTGGTAGTCAATAAATTCAACAGTTGTCAAATTAGCAATTTCATTTTTTACTACAATAACACTGCTCAACCAAACGAGAAAAAATGTTTGCCATGGATATTCCATACATTAGTCCTATATAACTCGCGGTTGCTTATTTTGACTGCATACTGAGTTTATTTTTTTTTCTATTACGTAACGTTTTTTAATAAAATTGCTAACGAAATATTAGGCCCTTTACAGCCACTTTTTATAATTAAAATTATACAGTCTCTTATACAACTAGTTTTCCAAAAAATTGTAAACGATATATTTCTTTCAATTTTTACGACTAATTACAAAATTATTATTGCCAATACTATTATTTCGATCTAAACTCTAAACTCAAAAAATAATGATAAATAAGAAAATAATTTATGATTATGTAATACATAGTTTCAGCTAACGATGAAAAATACTAACGTTTTTATATCGGTTCTTATTTTTAAAATATGCCATATCAACACAATTTCCGTTAAAAACTGCTAAATTTTAAAATGTTTCTATATATATTTTACAACAAATTACTGAAAAATAGCCATTTTTCACTCAAATTTTTCTTAAGAACGACACGTAATAGGAAAAAATCTGAGTTTGCACTAAGAATAAGCATAATTTAGATAATATTGTCACTATCATGCCAAATCATGCCGCGGTAGTTCAGTGGTTAGTGCGATAGACTGCGAGCCGAAAGGTACCCGGTTTAAGCCTGGACTGGGGCTAACAACATCTTTTCATAGAAACATTTTTTTATACCGCGCTACCTCTCGGCAGTAAATGGCAAACCTCCGAGAGTAAAAACATTACCTATGAAAAGCTCTCACCCGCCGTTCGGATTCGGCAATAAACTGTAGGTCCCACCACTTTGAGTACAAATATAACACGCACAGGTCAAAATGGTGAGAGAGCTCGGCCGAAGTTCTATACAGGACTGTAGCGCCAAACTATTATTATTATTATATCATGCCAAAGGGGCGAATGTGCATTTTTAAAAATGTTGGTAAATCAAATTTTAAAGTTTGAAGTGCTTTAAAAATTAGACAAATTTATTTTTTTTTTAATTTTTTTCTATTATTTTAGTTTATTCGTCAATTATTATAACGCATATAAAATAGCTTTAAATTTTGACAACCTACTGAATTATAAATACGGATTTTGTGAGGCTATATCCTGACCAAAACGCAAATATTTTTGATTATTATGCTATAACTTTTTATTAGCGCAAAATAAAATAGTAATGAGGAAGCATTAATTGTTTGTTTTTAAAGCACCTATCGATTGGCATAATTAATTAAAAATATTTTATCCAACATTAATTTGCCATTTGTTATTTGCAGGAAAAAATGTTTGGCAAAATATTTTGAAATAATGATGCAGTTCGATAGGTGCTTTAAAAACAAACAATTAATACCTTTACACCACTATTTTATCTTGCATCAATAAAAAATAAATGCAAAAAAACGAAGAAATTGGAAAAATTGAACATCTTGTCATGCCAAAAGGGCGAAACTTTTCGTTTTTTCGCCATAACTCTTTAATGGTACAAGATAAAATAGCGGTGAATGTGTATTAATTGTTTGTTTTTAATGTACCTATTGAACTGCATCATTATTTAAAAATATTTTGCCAAACATTTTTTCCTGCAAATAACAAATGGCATATTAATGTTTGGCAACATATTTTTAATTAATGATGCAGAACGATAGGTGCTTTGAATACAAACAATAAATGCCCTGACACTACTATTTTATCTTATTCCAATAAAAAGTTATGGCGAAAAAACGAAAAAATTCGCCCTTTTGGCATGACAAGATTTTCAATTTTTCAAATACGCCATTTTGGTTTTGTCTTTTGTGGCTAGAAATATCCAACAAAATGACACGCGATTTTGGCACAGCATACTTGAGGATAAACCACATTCAAAAATGTAAAAAAAACGCAAATGACAAAAGTTGCACATTCGCCCCTTTGGCATGATAGTGACGATATTATATTTTCCGATTACTGTCATTAGTATTTTTTATTGAAAATTGATGATATGAAAGAGTACCAAAATTGTTCCTTGGGCATATTTTAAAAACTGGATCAAATGTCAGTAATTTTGATAGTTAGTTTGGACTATGGTCTAGATAACCATACATTTTTTTTTTTTATTAAATTCTAAATTATAAACTTGAATACATTTTTTATTGTACATAAAGAAAATTAATGCTTGTTCAAATTTAAAATAAGATTTTTTTTTTTATTTCTAAGTAGATTCTGGGAAAGACTATTCTCGAGAAGAATCCATTTCCTGATAATTTTATGTGGAAGAATTGTATATTGCCCAGAGAAAAAATTACATCTGTCTATCTTCGGGATATATTGTTTTTGAAATGAATTATATACGAGAAGAATTGACGAGCCCGTTCTGAAAAAGTGCTATGAAAACGAAGACAGGTTTAGTATAACCTGAATCACAAACACTCAATAGTAGAACAAATTGGAACAAATGTGCTTTCCAATCTTAATAGGAGATGCGCTTTACATAAATTTACACAAATACAAATATAAAAGTATTAAAAAAACAGTAAATAATTTGAAATGAACGAGTTTAATAGTGGGTCGAATCATACTATAAAAAAGACTACCATTCAGTGATGCCAACTGAAGGGGAATCCCCAATTTGTGGTTTTAGTCTTAGCGGGTAATCGGGGAGTGGTCCACTTTTGGCAGGGAATTTCAAATTAGGATCTATTACATTTTCTACATTTTTAAGGGTTGGAATAGGGAGTGTGAAAATTTCAAAACAATAGTTTTTACTTTTAGATTCGATATCTGAGTACAATAAATAATTTTTAAACTGAATTTGAACAGCTTGCTTTGACTTCAACAATTCGTTTGGAAAGTAATAAATTCATAACCGTATGTTTAGAATTTTGCAGGTAAAATCGGATTCGATCGAAAACTGGAACATACCTCTATATTTCAATAATGTGAGAGATCGTAATTTGGCTCTTAATAAACACAATCTATTAAATACAATTTCTAGATCTAGATAAATTACTTTAACATTTTTTGAATGTATCTGTTGTTTGTTTTTCAAAAAGGGATAAATTTTTACTTAATGTAAGATCTTTTTTTACATGCCCCTTAATAGTTGAAAAAATATTGTTTTTCAGTATTTTAAAGATTGCGATTATTGGGAATTTAAAATTACGAAACTAAACATATCAATGACAAAAATGTATTAAAAAATGATCAAAATTTAAAAAATTTTCAAAAATAATATATATTGTTACGAAAAAATGTAATTTGCCCCATAGAGCAAGCATTCAGCTATAATAAATAAGACGCAAGACAATTCAGCGCACTAAGCTATGTGTTAGAAAGAGACGGAAGATCATACAGAGCACTGCGCAATGTGCGAGTGAAGAGATGGAAGATCAGCACATTAAAACACATGAGTGCGAATGAGATGCCAATAACATTCGTCATTCACGAAACGAGTAGATGGTTCTCGAAACAAGTCGAAGCTTATCGAAACGTGTCGAACTGATGCCTGTCGTATAAAGGGTTTTTCAAGGGTTTTTCAACAGGGACGCTACAAAAGTAGAGCGACAGGGACAGCAAACGACGCCATATTTCTTGCCGCTCTTTTGACATTTCTCTTCAGTAAGGTTTGCCATTTCATAATGGAAAGATATACGAGCCAACCAAAAGTCGAAATTATTAAAATTAATACCGAAATTCGAATTCGTATATCTTTCCATCATGAAATGACAAACCTTACTGAAGAGAAATGTCAAAAGAGCGCCAAGAAATATGGCGTCGTTTGCTGTCCCCGTCGCTCTACTTTTGTAGCGTCCCTGTTAAAAAAAAACCCTTTATAAGGCCGCCGCATCTGAGGCACAGCACTTCAGTAGTGATTGGAAAGTGGTCAAGTGCATCTCGTGTAACAACAATGTCAAATTAAATAGTGGACATTCAGCAGTTGTTAGAATTTGTTATTAGTAAAGTTGTTTATAGCCGCGGTAGCTCAGTGGTTAGTGCGTTGGACTGCGAGCCGAAAGATCCCCGGTTCAATAACAAATAATTTTTCTCAATTTATAATGGCTGATTAAATGTCATTCGAAAAATAGAGAAATCAAGAAATAAAAAAAAAACATATTAAATGAATAACATATTGCGTAATATTTGTTCTATGGATTATTTAAATTTTTATTAAAAATTTAGTAAAACACTATTTATTTTTAGTGTATTTAAATTACATTTGTGTGGGAAATTTTGCTAAGAATATCGGAGAAAATGAAATTATGAGTTGGCATCACTGCTACCATTGCACAGTGGGTCAGGAGACACTTTTGCGTCACCTAAATCTGTAACTTGTGTTGTATAAGATATAAATGGACAACATTTCGTATATGGTTAGCTGATAGATTTATCTAGCTTTTATAAATGGGCGAATTTGGGCGAATTTGTCACTTTTCACTAATGAAAGTTTAATCTATATATATAAAACTCTTGGTCCGACTGTCAGTCTGTCTGTCTGTTTGTTCCAGCATCACGTCTAAACCGCTGAACCGATTTAACTCAAATTTTGCACCAGGATACTATGGAGTCCGGAGGATGTCATAGACTATATATGGGCGAGATTGGACAAAGGGGCGCTAAGAAGATGAAACAAAAAACTCAAATACAAAAAAAAAAATACAAAAGCAAAAATGCAAAAACAAAAACAAAAGCAAAAATTAAACACAAAAGTAAAAGCACAAAACTTAAGCAATAACTCAAAAACAACGGAAAAATAAAAAAGGATAGAAAACAATATCAACCACATTAAAATTCACCACACTAAAATTCACCACATTAAAACTCATCACACTAAAATTCACCACACTAAAATTCACCACATTAAAACTCACCACACTAAAATTCACCACACTAAAACTCACCACAATTAAACTAACCACACTAAAACTCACCACACTCAAATTTACCCACATAAACTGTCCACACTAAAATTCACCACACTAAAACTCACCACAATTAAACTCACCACACTAAAATTCACCACACTCAAATTCACCCACTTAAACTGACCACACTAAAATTCACCACACTTAAATTGAACACACTAAAACACACAACAATAAAATTCTCTGCACTTAAACTCACCACACTAAAATCCACCACACTAAAACTCACCACACTAAAACTCACCACAATAAAACTTCTACTGGGAAAAACTCTACGGGGAAAATTCTACGGGAAAGAATTCTACTGGGAAGAATTCTACGGGGAAGCACAGTCTGAGAAAGAATTGTATATGAGAACAGTTGTTTTAGTGGAGAATTATTTTGGTTTTGGTTACTACATTTATAAAACCAATAAAAAATACTTCCACGGGTCCCTGATATAAATAATAAAAATGTTATTTATATTAATAAAAATGCTCCATAACCTTGCATTCACAAAATCTTTGCACGAGTCGTGTACGGGACCAGCTAGTTATATTATATATGCCTGTAACTTATGTATTTTAAGAGATAAATAGAGGCAAATTTGGGATTTTAAATAAATTTTTTAATTTCAATTTTTGTTAATTTCAATTAGTTCACTGAACAATTAAATTTTATATAAAATAAAAAATTTACAAACATAGAGTAAATCTTTATGTTTGTAAATTTTTTATTTCATATTATATTTAATTGTTCAGTGAACTAATTGAAATTAACAAAAATTCAATTAAAAATACAAAAATCTTATTCATATATAACTAAAATAATCAACTTTTCCTCATTTCCAACAATTAGTCAGTGTCACTTTTCTTTTAAATGGTATATACGAGTATAAAACAAAACATGTCACTGACAGTTGACAGCTGAATGTCTTTTTTGTAAGTTATACGAAAAGGTCTCAAAAAGCAAGCAATGCTGCCGAAATTGTTAATAAACACGCAAAAAAGAACCCTGCGGAAGGTAACTTTCTAACAAACATTTAGTATATCTAACTTTATACAAAACAATATCCAAATGCAAACAAAAATCAGCTACAAACAAAAACCAGAAAAAAAGTTGAACTGCTCTTTAGGCCTGCACATCCACTTTAAGTGTGGAATCATGTTCACCTCCCCAGGATGCCAACAAAGCCTAAAAAGGGCGGTAAGTAGTCTAAGCAACTTGTTAACTTGACGCACAAAACCCTCAAAGTCACGCCATATGTTTGCCAATATGGCAGAACATAGACCCCGAGAAGGCAGCACATCAAAAAGCCATTTGGCCCCGGCAACGGCAATGGCAACGACATCAATAAAGTTACCTTTCATGATCAGGCGTGCAAAATTTCCATGCAAAAATAATATAGATTTTTTTGTTTTTGTTTGATATTGGTATGAGGCATTCTATTAAATTAGCCTCTTACAATAAAATATGCCTTGGAACATGTCTAGCAGGCTGGCTGTTTTATGCGCAGCTTATTGTCTGGCAAATAAAATTAATTTTATACCTTCTAAAGAGAGGGATACAGCGCAGATTTGCATATTTTGCAAAATTGGTATAATATAACATTCTTTTCTTTATAGCTACATTAAAAATAAAAAAAAAGAAAGAAAAAACCTTCTGCATTTTATGTTTATTTTATTAACTTTGTACAAAATTTGACTGCTTTCATATCACATTTCCATTTTTTTTCTGGTCCCCATTATTGTCATCTTTATGTCCATGAAAATATTTTGAAAATTATACCATTATTTTTTTGCAAAACAACGAACCAGCCAGCACAACATTGACGCAACAGTGACTCAAAATAAGCAAAATGTCAGCAGTGACAGACAAGCTGTCAGCGGCAATAAAATCCGGCAAGAGCAGCAACAACAACAAAATTATCATATCACATCATTTCATAATGTTGACAACGAGTCAAACGAATTTGTGAGACAAGTTGAAGGACTGTTTGGGTCTATGGCATTATTTAAATAAATCAGTGGAAACATGATGCGCCCGCAGAAGAGTGATGGAAATGTGTGGCATCATTAGTAATACAACGTATGCAAAATACAGAAAATCTGTGAAATTTGTGATTTCAAAGTGTTTAAATAGTGTGAAAAGTGTGAAAACTTTGACGAAAAGTAATATGTGTCAAAATGAGTGGCAAACATTCAGAAACAATGTATAAAACATAAGAAACTAATTATACAATTTAGAAAATAATAATAAAAAAATTTTACGAACAAATTTAAAATTTGTCCGACAATTCTACCCATTAAAATTGAATACTCGAAAAAATCTCTTCCCAAAATGTCTTCCCCGAGACAAATCTTACTTGGTTTGTTCTTTCACGAATCAATTTTTACACGGGCAATTCATCTCCGAAGGGCGAAAATTTAAGACCTACTCAATTATACTTCAAAAAAATTCTTTACCAGGACAATTCTCACAGAACAATATTTCCACAAAACAAATCTTTACCGGGAAATAATTGCACGAGATAACTCAGATAATTGTTCACGACTTAATTACTTTCCGAATGATTCCTCCACGAAACAATTCATACCGCGACAATTTTTCTCCCGAAAAATGCATCCACGAGACAACTCCTATCCGGAGAATTTTTCCCAGAGACAAATTTTATCCGAGTTGATTAATCTTGAAAACTTTATTCTTTATATGACAATTTTTCAACAAGACAAGTACTTCCCGAACATTTCTCCACTGTCTTCACCGAGACAAATCTTCCTATTCTTTCACGAAGCAATTCATTCAAGGGGAAATTCATCTCCGAACAATTTATCCGCTAGTAAATTATTGCGGGAGAAAATATAAGCCCTAGTTAATTATGCTTCAAAACCATTCTTCCCCAGACAATTCTTTAATAGGACATTTTCTCATAGAACAATATTTCTACAAGTTAATTCTATAACAGACAATAGTTGCACAAGAAAATTCAGAGAATTTTTCACGATCTACGACACAATTCATTCCGAGACAAATCCTCATCGAAGAATTTTTCCCAGAGACAAATTTTCCCCGAGTCAATTAGTCTCCAAAACAATTCTTCACCTGACAATTTTTCAATGAAACATAACAAACTCAAACATTTCCAATTATTCCCCGGACATTTCATTAAAAAGCATTCTTCAACAAGACAAATCTTTCCGGTCCAATTCATCGCCGATTAAATCTTCACCATTTCGATTATTCCTCTAGACATTTTTAATCTTCAAGACATTTCATCCCCGGACTATTCTTCTACGAGACACATCCATCCCAGACAATTTTACCACGAGACAATTCTCCTTAGACAAATCATTTTCGAAAAATTCTGCCCCATAATAATTTTCGTAAACAACATTATTCCGGTAAAATTCATCGCCGATTAATTCTTCACCATTTCGATTATTCCCCTAGACAATTTTTTTCGCCTCAAATATTCTTTGAGAGAATTCTTTTTCAATCAATAGTCTATTGGTTTTTGATAAAATTTTTAACCGAATCAATTAATCTTCAAGACATTTCATCCCCGTACTATTCTTCTACGAGACACTTCCATCCCAGGCAATTTTACCACGAGACAATTCTCCTTAGACAATTCTCCTTAGACAAATCATTTTCAAAAAATTATGCCCCATAATAATTTTCCTAAACAACATTATTCCGGTACAATTCATCGCCGATAAATTCTTCACCATTTCGATTATTCCCCTAGACAACTTTTTTCGCGTCAAATATTCTTTCAGAGAATTCTTTTTCAATCAATAGTCTATTGGTTTTTGATAAAATTTTTACCCGAATCAATTAATCTTCAAGACATTACATCCCCGGACTATTCTTCTATGAGACACTTCCATCCCAGACAATTTTACCACGAGACAATTCTCCTTAGACAATTCTCCTTAGACAAATCAGTTTCGAAAAATTCGGCCCCATAATAATTTTCCTAAACAATTCTTTCTGGTACAATTCTTCTCCTGCTGCGTTTCGAGTATTCCCTATACAATTTTTCTCTGAGTCAAATATTTATAGAGAAAATTATTTTCCAATCAAGAGTCTATTGCTCCCCAAGATAATTTTAATCCGAATCAATTAATCATCAAGACAATTCTTCTCCGGACAATTCTTCTATTAAACACAGCCATTTCAAACAATTTATCACGAGACAATTCTTCGCCAGACAATTATTACATGAGAAAATTAATCCCGTACAATTAATCCATGAAACAATTCTTCCCCAGACAAATCCTTTCTAAAAAAATTCTGCCCCGTAATAATTATTTTCCTAGACATTATTTCTCCAAAGCACTATTAAAATACATAATTATTTCATGGACATTATTTCATTCACCAATAATTCTTGCCCGAGTCAATTATTTCCCGAAACATTTTTGTTCAGCCTATATTATTCTCCAAGACAATTCTTCCTCCGACCACTCTTCAACGAGAAAATTTATTTTCTGAAAATTCTTCTCTGCTAAATTCTCACACGTAAAAAAATATTTTGAACAATTCATTTACGGGACAATTCTTCCCTTCCGAATTCTTTTCCAAGCAATTCTTCTCAGAACAATGGTTCCCCGAAAAATTCTTCCCCTAGACAATTCTTTCCCAACGAATCGTATTTTTCCGTGGGATGTATTGTAACGAGGAAGAATTGTGCGGAAAAGTATAAAAAATAATGGTCTCTGGGAAGATTAATTGGAGGGAAGAATAGTTTGGAGAATAGTGATCGAAGAAGGTATGGATCCCTCCCTAAATACGAACTACAAATGGCCCAAAATTAAACGGAATAAGTGGTTCTCTGAACTGTTATGTCGTTTCATAGTGTCAAATCTAGAAGGCTTCAATCTATATCTTATTTAAAACAGTTTGATGTGTCCCAATACAAAATGTCTGTCATTTCAGGAATATTCCAAGGCATAAACACAAATAAATGGAAGTGTATGACAGATTATCAAATTTTATATGTGGCCCAAAAAGAAATAGTAAGTGGTTCTCTGTTTCATTGTCAAGTCGTTTTATAAAATCAAAAGTAGAAGGGTTAAATCTATATCAAAGTTAGAATAGTTTGGTGTGTCTCAATATCAAATTTCTGACATTTTTTCAGGAATATTTCCGGCATGCACACAAATAAACGGAAGTGAAAAACAGATTATCAAATGAAAATGAAATTTTATATAATTTTAAAGATATATTTTCGGCATATTTCGGGAACGGGCAAAAAGAGATTATTGTTAATAAAAACACCGTCTTTATCCACATGAAATCTACCGAAAAAAAGTTTTCAAAACACTACACCCAGAAAAAAATACTATATTAATAATAGTATTTTACTATTAAAAATAGTCAATAGGATCAATTATTATTTTAATCGTAAAATACCATTAAATACTAGAAAATATCATGACATTGCCATTGGATTTATATGAAAATATTTATTTTTTGTATACTATTAAATCATTAATTGTTCTATTGACCAATTTTAATGGGATTTGAGGGAATTTTTTTCTGGGTGTAGACAATGCCCAAAAAATTGACTAGGGGTATATATGATGACAATACAAGTGACAACCAAATAAAGCAGTTCCATTGTAAATTTTTGAAGACTTTTCGATTTAACCGAATGTAGTTAGTTGTTACAACAAACTCTTTTTCTTCCAAACTCCTGCCAAAGGACATTTTCTAAAAGCTAGACTAGTATAAATAAAAATCATTAAAATATAGATGCTCCTCCAGATGAGACTAGTTTATTTTCTAATTAAAAAAATCTAATTAAATGAAATGAAATACTTAGCTTTATTATAGAAATTCTAAACATATAATAAAACTGCTACCACTATTCTCTTTATTACCACATGTCTTTAATTATAATCATCATAATTATGTAATTAAAAATGTCGCTCTACTTGGTCAAACTACGTACAACTTTCGAATAATTGCAACTGTCATGTGGGTATATTTTATAAGGCTATTGGGGATTTCTGACGACAACGTACAACCCATTAATTTGTTAATTTACCAGGTTCTTTTCACATAAAGACACGGTAAACATAGCAGAAATACTAGACGTTAAATGGGACAAAGTCTGTTTACACGAAAATGCGCGCTTTGTCGGGTGGTTTAATGAATGTCATCGGAACATGATATGACACAAAAGTATATGTGCTCTTCAAAGAAGTTCTCATAATGAACCACACAAAATAAGAAAAATAAATAAGCACCCCTCAAGTGAAACCTCCTGTTAATTTACCACACTTACTTGTAGATATTGGAGATTGTATTGAGAATGTGAAGGTTCGGTATATTCAAACGGTGCACAGTGTATTCAGAATATAATACTTTAGGTGTTGCTATTGCTAAGAAATACTTTAATGACATTTTCGGGTTGCATTTGGCGTCTTTTTCGTCAGTTAAATAAATGCAAGATACACTAACGATTTGCACAGTGTAGCCGTAAATAATAAAAAAATATATAAAATGAAACAATTATACATCCAGAAAAAAATTCCCTCAAATCCCATTAAAATGGGTCAATAGGATAATTATTGATTTAATAGTATACAAAAAATAAATCTTTTCATATAAACTGAATGGCAATGTCATGGTATTTTCTAGTATTTAATGGTATTTTCCGATTAAAATAATAATTTATCCTATTGACTATTTTTAATAGTAAAAAACTATTATTTATATAGTATTTTTTTCTGGGTGTAGTTAATAATATATTTCTTAAATAAAATGATACTAAAGACTTTATAATTTCTTTGCATAAACTGACATTAATTTCATATTCTTTTTAAATTAAACCATCAATTATTTTTAAATTTAATAAAACCACATCAGTTAAAGCAAAATAAACCAACCTTTTGTATTTGGACTTAATACTATTAACAGTTCCTTTTTGCTGATTTTTCTCTTTGATATATGTGACAGTTAAGCCCAACCAACTTCGTTACTGTGGAAACAATAAATTTAAAAGGGAATAAACAGTTTTTTTTATTTTAAAAGAGAGCTTATTAAAAAGAACACCATATTATTATCGTTATGAGGTTGAAACTCAGCCAATTCCATTTCCATGTCGTTTTAGAACGAAAAGTCACCAAATACATTTTTATGAAAACTTTCGAGTTTGTTGATTAATATTATAAAAAGTAATTGATGCATTTTTAAAGTTGAAATATCAATTGATTGATTTACATTTCCTTATCATGTGGTAAAAAAATGACATCATCGTTTAAAAATTGACAGATATATAAAGATTTTTTTAAATGAATATTTGTCATTTTGAAAATGTATTTGGTGACTTTTCGTTCTACAACGACGATATGTAATGATTTCTTTATTTGAACAACTATCTCCAGACATAAATTTGATATTGTTCCGACATCAATACGAGATGTAGAAGAATTCACACGATATCGGACATTTTCATGTAGCGTATTCGGGCGTCAAATTAAAAACAAATCCCAGTATGCAATTCGTTACGATATCGTTACGAGTTCAATGCCAGTAGAAGAAGAAATCACACGATATCGAACATTTTTGTAGTGATGTCGAGCGTCAAAGTGGACCCGCATGGTAGCTAAATTTCGGTGCATTCAATCGGAGTTTTATCGCAACGAGAAATTTAAACGATATCAAAGAACAAAGCCCACCCCTTCGTAGTCCACTCGGCTCTGAACAGAACCGCGCATTATAGAGAGAATTCGTTTCGAAGTCGCACGACACGTTTGTGGAACAATCTCCCTGCGTCCGTTTTTCCCGACATTTTCGATATTGGCAAGTTCAAAACAAACATTCACCGACACTACTCCATCTTTCCCCCCTCCCTTTAACCTATCATCCCTTCTTACGATCAACACTGCGCATTACATGTATAGGGGGCATCCCCTGGGCTTTGGTTAATTTGTAAAAAAAAAAAAAAGATCATTCCGAAAATTATTCCAATATCCATGTGATAAATGTTTCAATATTACACTTTCGCAGTATGCCATCCGTTTTGAAATCGTACGAGATCAATGCGAGAAAAAGTAGAAATCACACGATATCGGCACTTTCTCGTACCGATATCGAGCGTCAAAATGGACCTACATGGTAGATAGATATCGATGCGTTTTGTTAGAGTTTTCCCGGTACGAGACATTTTTTGAAATCGGAATGAAAAATGATCGATATTGCTTCGAAAAATATTACGATATTGATGCGCTATATGTTTATAAATCATATCTTGTCAATGAATTGGAATGTACGTGAAATTATACAAATTAGAATCGATAAAGCAACGAAATCGAATTTTCTTCTCAAAGTTATTGGATAAAAATTCGGAGGTCTCCGAAACATGACAGACTAGAAAGTTACAAAAAGTGAACTCAACGTAACATAACTCTTCAAAATGAGAAAAAAATGTTCCTATGATTTCCATATGTGAATTTCCCGGGGTACCGGATGGGACTAAAAACTTTAATATCTCGAAGGAATTGCATAAATACCCAGAATGTCATTCGTTTCGATTTCGTTACGAGATCAATGCGAGAAGAAGGCTAATATCGAATGCATTCTCGTAGCAGTATCGAGCATCAAATTGGACCTACATGGTAGGTAGATATCGATGATTTTGTCGGAGTACGAGACATTTTTTGAAATCGAAACGATATCGATGAAAAAAATGATCAAAGTTCGATATTGCATCAAAAAAAATTACGATATCGATGCGATAAATGTTTATAAATCGTATCTTGTCAATGAATTTGAATGTATGAGAAATTATACAAATTAGAACGAGATCGAACTTTTTTCTCAAAGTTATTCGATAAAAATTCAAGGCATCGGAGCTCTCCGAGACATGACAGACTGGGAATTGTTATACGATTTGAGTGTACGCGTAATTTTAAAAATTAAAAGCGATAATGCTACGAAATTAACATTTTTTTCTCGAAGCCTAGAAGGTCTACGAGACATGCCAGACTAGGAAGTTAAAAAAAGTGTACTAAACCAAACACTACTCTTCAAAATGAGAAACAAAACATTTTCCTATGGTTTACATATGGGAATTTCCCGAGTTACCGGATGGGAACTTAAAACTTTAAAATCTCGAAGGAAATTTAATAAATACCTAGAATGCCATTCGTTTTGATATCGTTATGAGATCAATGCGAGAAGAAGGCGATTTTACATGGTATCGAATACTTTTTCGTAGCGGTATCGAGCGTCAAATTCGATTTACATGGTAGATACATATCGATGCTTTCTGAAAGAATTTTCTCGCTACGAGAAATTTTTTGTAATCGGAACAAATTAGAACTAAAAAATAGTTAAAGTTCGAAATTGCTTTGAAAAATATTGCGATAATGATGCGATAAATATATAAATATCATATCTTGCCAAAGGAAATTTATTGTACGAGAAATTAAAATCGATAAAGCAACGATATTGAACTTTTTAATCGAATTAATTCGAGAAAACTTCGATGCATCGGAGATTTCCGAGACATGGCAGACTGGGAACTTTACCTTCTACAGAGCTAAACATCTGGAAAATATTAAGAAATTCTATACGCTAGATCAAAAGATATAAATTAAATAGTGGTCGACCCGGACGGGACAGAAAACGGATGTGTACATTGAGGTTTATTGAAAATTCTGACAATAATAATAACACTGCACAACAGAAAAAATTTTCGGCGATCTATATATGATTTTCCGATGGACGTCAAGATTCTAATCACTACTTCATACTCAGTTTTTATACCCTACACTAAAAGTGAAAGGGTATATTCAGTTTGGTACGCCGTTTGTAACACCCTGAATAAAGCATCTCCGGTATTCTTGATCAGCATGACCTCCTGAGTCGATTTAGCGATGTCCGTATGTCCGTCTGTCTGACTGTCTGTCCTTCTGTCTGTCTGTCTGTCTGTCTGTCCGTCTGTCCTTCTGTCTGTTGAACGGTTGAACGGAACGATTACGGAAAAAGTAGAAGAACTAGAGTAATGAAACATTAGATTTAGATTACTTATATATCTAAGCTGTCTGAACAAGAAAATTGGCATGATCGTTTAATTGTGACCTGAGAACCGATCACTTATGTTCAAATACCTCACATAAAATTTATATCTACAGATCAATTTTACTGTATACGTGCTTATGTAAACTTTATTTGGTCAAATATATATTGACTCATGCTCAAATACATGAAAATAATAGTTTCCGGCGAAACGACTTGTGTTCCCAAAAAAAAAAAATTCTAAATTCGGTACACCTAACCATTTGTAAATATGGGTATCAAATGAATGGAAATTCTTTAGCGATGAAAAGTTTGTAGTTATTTTCAGGATTTGTATACCCTGGTGACCTATATACCAATTTGAATGGTAACCACACATCAGAGTTGTTAAAGAATGCATTCTTTAATTCTTTTGTACTCAAATGAATGGGAATTCAAAATGAATGCATTCATTTTTGTCAAAAGAATGGGAATTCAAACGCTTGAATTCCCAATCAGATGGCCTTAAAAATGAATGCATTCATTAAAGAATGCATTCATTTCAGTCTGAATTCTTTTTTGGCAAAAAAGAATTCAAAAAACAATGAATGCATTCATTTTTTGGCATTCATTTGTTTTTGTAATTTGTCAGAAAAATAAGGGTTACAATATTAAAGCCGTAAAATCCCGCATTTTCCGGAATTTTTGTTGTTATTGACATTTTAATGAAAATATATCATTGCTATTGGAAAATTATAAGAGTATATTTTATTAAAATCTGCGTTTTCACAAATATGTGAACAATTACAATGAATTGGACAACTTTGTGGCAAACATTTTCGGGAATTATGGGATCGTGGGACTAGAAGCTCTTATTTGTCAGCGACACACATCCGGCAAATTCCGTGAAACTCAAATTTCGTATTTTGAAGCAGCGCAGCGTCAACAGTGTTGATGTTGCGCATTTTTGTTTAGTAGCGAAGTACTCAAAATTGTTACTAACTACTAATTATGTATAAAGTAACATATTGTTTTTGCGCAATTAATATATATACATATCGCTACTATAATGCTAAAGGGCATTACATTTTTTAATACAGTTTTTCCCCAAGTATACTGTGTCATTTTTGGATATTTTTAGCAACAAAAGACATAAAGAAAACGGCGAATGTGATTTGTTGCAGGAAAAAACTTTTCCGACTGAATCGACATTGCGTAAATTAACGATTATTGAAAAAATGTTAGGTCGCAACAATTCCACGAAATAAGTTCGTGGACTTCACGCGCTGTACTTGAGCGCATAGCTATAGTCCGGCCGTGCGGTTGGCACGCGCCGAAAACATTGATGACAATTCCAGGAAACGCAAAGATCAATTTGTTGCAAAGAACGTTGGGAAAACGTTAAGTTTGTACTTTTCGTTGCGCGTACCAATTAGTGATGTAAAATATCGCTATTTTCTCGTACTCGATACTTACCTTGTTTTCAAATGTTTAGTTCTTATGCTAAAATTAAACTATGTATGCAAATAAAATACACACACACATTTAGAAAAAAAAAACATTTTTAAAAATGCCGGACAAACTAAAATCTGTAAAATAATATAAAAATAATCCAAACCGATGTCAGAAATCTTTTTTGTATGTAAATAATATCTGTATTTTAATAATTATTATATTTTTTTAATGTAATAAAATAGACACGGTGATGTGAAATGTTATCCAAAAACTAAAAAAAGAAAAACGTAGAAACGTAAGTTCGTACTTTTCGCCTTTTTGAACTACAAAGTACTATTTTTAAAACGCACATTTTTCATATTGAAAGTTCGACTAAATTGCTGATTAAACTAAATTGTACGGGTTTTAATTAGATCGCCATTCAGTAAGCGGTAATTGTTAAAGTCCCTAATAAAACGATTATCTCTTGTCTGTTTGATGTCTTCCAATTTAGTTTGCTCGAAAGTTAGCTAAATTGAAAAGTAAACGCTGCATTACCGACAAAGTTTAGCTTAGTCAGCTATTTTTTCGAACTCGCACACACCCTTAATAATTATTAAAATGTGTTAATTATTTGCCAATAAGAAATTAAAAAAAACAAGCCAGTTGACATGTAATTTAATTTGACAATATTGTATTATTTTTCAAAGCACTATACGTACGCACAATTTCAGATTAATAAATACAATAAATAAATTTATTTAAATTGTTTATTAAATGCCATTATACACATAATTAGTATTATTAAGTACTTTCTTTTTAGTACTTCGCTACTAAACAAAAATGCGCAATATCAACACTGTTGACGCTGCGCTGCTTCAAAATACGAAATTTGAGTTTCACGGAATTTGCCGGATGTGTGTCGCTGACAAATAAGAGCTTCTAGTCCCACGATCCCATAATTCCCGAAAATGTTTGCCACAAAGTTGTCCAATTCATTGTAATTGTTCACATATTTGTGAAAACGCAGATTTTAATAAAATATACTCTTATAATTTTCCAATAGCAATGATATATTTTCATTAAAATGTCAATAACAACAAAAATTCCGGAAAATGCGGGATTTTACGGCTTTAATATTGTAACCCTTATTTTTCTGACAAATTACAAAAACAAATGAATGCCAAAAAATGAATGCATTCATTGTTTTTTGAATTCTTTTTTGCCAAAAAAGAATTCAGACTGAAATGAATGCATTCTTTAATGAATGCATTCATTTTTAAGGCCATCTGATTGGGAATTCAAGCGTTTGAATTCCCATTCTTTTGACAAAAATGAATGCATTCATTTTGAATTCCCATTCTTTTCAATTTTTTAGATGAATGCATTCGCAAAAGAATGCATTCTTTAACAACTCTGCCACACATATGTGTAGGGTATTTATAGTCGGCTTAGACCCACTATAATTTTGATAATCCTAATTATCAGAATAACACCAAATTTAAAAATTCCCATGTGATCTAACCTTCCCAACTGGTTTCAGATTGCCTCAAGTTTTTGAGTTATTTCGTAAAACAAATATATGGCAATTTTCGTTTTTTTCTACATATTTTTGTCTATAACTTTAACAAATTTTTATTCACATTTCTCTTGTATTCCATTGAAAATACTTCAGCTAATATTTTGCAATAAACCATATGAAATTCGGATTGATCTTACCAAAGTTATGACTATTCAAACGAAAAAAATATGAATTTTAAGGTGTACCTATTATTTGTTGCATATTATCTATGATTTTCATAATTAAATAAAAGTACAATCAGACATGATTTATCACTCTATACTTCCTCTTACTTTGTTTTGGCAAATCACTAAAAATTATATTTATTAAAATAAGAAAATTTAAATCCAAAATCGTAAGCGTGAATTATGAATCTTGAAATACATCGGAAAAGTATACCAAGATCGTGGATACATAAAAAAGGTCCCCATTTGTTGCCTAGTGCAGTCATTGTTACGGAATGAAATGATACGAATTTCCAGAATTTATTTAATTTTAAACTTTTTTACTATTTTTGAGATTTTTTATATTAAGTCACTGTGCTTTTGCACTTTTGGTACTCGCACAGGATAGATTTTAATTATTATATAAAACTGTCAGTCTGTCGGTCTGTCCGTCTGTTTGTTCCAGCATCACGTCTAAACCGCTGAACCGATTTAAATGAAATTTTGCACCAGGATACTATGGAGTCCGGAGGGTGTCATAGGCTATTTATGGGCGGGATTGGACAAAGGGACGTGGCACCTCCAATACAACCTAAATTTTCAAAACGACATAACTCGGCACATACACAATCTAAAAAGATGAAACAAAAAACTAAAATTCACCACACTAAAACTCATCACACTAAAACTCACCACACTAAATCTCACCACACTAAAACTCACCACAATAAAACTCACCACACTAAAAATTCACTATACTAAAACTCACCACACCAAAACTCACCACACCAAAATTAACCACACTAAAACTCACCACACTAAAACTCAACACAATAAAGCTCACCACACTAAAACTCACCACACTAATAATTCACCACACTTAAACTCACCACACTAAAACTCACCATACTAAAAACTCACCACACCGAAACTCACCACACTAAAAGTCACCACACTAAAACTCACCGCACTAAAAATCACCACAAAAAAACTCACCACACAAAACTCACTACACTAAAACTCACCACACTAAAACTCACTACACTAAAAATTCACCACACTAAAACTCACCACACCAAAACTCACCACACTAAAACTCACCACACTAAAAATTTACTAAACTAAAAATTTAGCACACTAAAACTCACCACATTAAAACTAACTAAACTAAAACTTCTACTGGGAAAAACTCTACGGAGAAGAATTCTACCGGAAAGAGTTATACCGGGAACAATTCTACGGTTAAGCGTTCTATGGGGAAGAATTTTACGAAGATTTCTGCTGGGAAGAATTCTACGGCGAAATATTCTACTGTCTGAATTGTTTTTGAGAAAAGTTGTTTTGGCGGAGAATTATTATTTGGTTACTACATTTATAAAACCAATGAAAACTTCCACAGCGAAGCTTTATATCTATGAATTCACAAAATCTTGGCACGAGTCGTGCACGGGTCCAGCTAGTATTGAAATATATCTTGAACGAGAAGTGCTAGAAACTCTGTTGAGGTCTCGTTTTAATGGTCATAAAATAGAGTTTTGGTAAATTTAAGTCGTAACTTCCATGTCTGAACATGGGGCCAGTGTTCGTTATGCCGGCAATTCAACTTCGATGTGTTTAAAAATAACCCTTTTTTAAAAATGTTTCATGCAATAAAAAACTGAGTATGCCATAATATCGGAATTCGTAACAACATTAAACATATTCTACAATTTAAATAACAAAAAAGAACGTTGAGACAATTACCACTAAATAAAAATTAGCACAATATCACATTAAGACATTATGATAATTTTCTTAAATAATACCGATTAGCTGATAAGTCCGCAATTATGTGGGCAACGTACCAACCGACAGAAAAAAATATACTTGAACTTTATGTCTTTCACATCTTTGACATTCTTTGTTCGTGAATTTTTTTTTTCTTTTTAATTTTTCTGTTTTTACTAAAATACTTCAGTGGTTTTCCGCATTAGCACAGTGCCTGTGAAACTTTATGGTCTACGCTTATCAAAGCTTTTATGGCAAATCGCGCTAACGTTTTGGCGCGAATTTTATGAGCCAAAAAATAAGGCGCTCGTTTGGTGTGATTTGTTTTTCTGGAGCGGAGGGTTTACACGCACAAAGGAAGGAGGCAAATAGTGACGATGGAATGTAGAATGTGGGAGTGGATCGGAATAGAACCAGAATATGGTGCGTAGTACGAAAGGACAAATATTGAAAATAGCACCGCAGAAAAAAAGTTTTTCTTTCTATTTAAATAGATTTTAATAGCTATTAAACTTTGTGCAAAAGTGTTTGTGGTAAATTTTTAGTTCTAAAGAAGTTCGCAACAAAATTGAGTGAGTTTTAGTTTGATGGAAAGTTTTGTCTTTTCAATGAAGTGATGAAATGAAACAGAATTTAAATATTTTCTTTAACAAGTTTTTAGTTTTCTGAAAAAATTATAAAAAAAAAAAATATTTTACATTTTTGAGTCTACTAAGTAAATCCTCAAGTAAATTACAACAGAATTTAAATACTTTCTTTAACAAGTTTTTAGTTTTCTGAAAAAATTATAAAAAAAAATATTTTACATTTTTGAGTCTACTAAGTAAATTCCCAAGTAAATTACAACTTCGAATCCAACAAAAAAAAAATGAAAATTAGGAATTATAATTATTTTTGTCAATTGAAAACGTATCATTGTTCAATTATTTATGAAAATTAAATGATTGTTATTACTAAATATCTTTATTTTATTAGGACAAAACAAAATAATATCCAAACATGAACAATAGGTCATTGCGTGAGCTATACGTAAGTCAGAAATATTGAAATCCGAATATCGGAATTAGATTTTAGTGACGAAGTTTATATAGTAGCATTATACTATTTTTTTATTTTTAAAATATTTTATGCTCAAATATTCTATTGACTTCTTATTGATCTAACTCAATATACGTTGCTGAATATTCAATAAATTTCATTTTTTGGATTATAAATAAATCATTTTTCGAAAACTGCACTACAAATAAAAGTTTTATTGACTTAATCCTCAATCCATAGATTTCCTCACGATGTTTGAGATGCTGCTTTCAACAGAAGATAAAAACTTCACTAAAACTATACACAAAAACTCAACAATACAATACGAAAATCCCAAATAACGTGGCACGTGTAGAAAATGGCAAAAAAAACATTTATACTAGGAAATATGTAGTTTGTATGGTGCTGCGTAATAGAGTTGCCATAAGTATTTCAAGTGTTTTATATTGAAATGAAATACATTAAGTGAGTACCTGCGCATAGTATATAATAAAGGATACAATTTAAAAAGAACAACAGTTAGATTTTGGTTTCGATTTGGTATTAAATTGAAGGTTTTGGTGCAGTTTTTTATGACATATGGTATTTTTTTTTTTTTTTTGAATAATGCTCCGTTTGGTAACACAATCATACATTTCCCAAATATAAACATTGAAAAACGACGATTTTGAAAGTAAAATATGCTATTTATATATTCTAAATAAAACATACTTAATACAAGATGTATTACCGTTCAAAAAGCATATATCGTCGCTATCATGCCAAAGGAATGAATGTGCAATTTTTGACATTTGCGTTTTTTTTACATTTTTCAATGTAGTTTATCCTCAAGTATGCTGTGCCAAAATCGCGTGTCATTTTGTTGGATATTTCTAGCCACAAAAGACAAAACCAAAAGGACAAATTTGAAAAATTGAAAATCTTGTCATGCCAAAAGGGCGAATCTTTTCGTTTTTTCGCCATAACTTTTTATTGGTATAAGATAAAATAGTGTTGTAAAGGCATTTATTGATTGTTTTCAAAGCACCTATCGAGCTGCATTATCATCGATCTGCAAAAATCATTACAGGAAATTTTTTTTTTGCAAAATATTTGTAATTAATAATGCAGATCGATAGGTGCTTTGAAAACAAACAATAATTGCCTTTACATCACTATTTTATCTTATACCAATAAAAAGTTATGGCGAAAAGATTCGCCCTTTTGGCATGACAAGATTTTCAATTGCTTCGTTTTTTGCTATAATTTTTTATTGGTGCAAAATAAAATAGTGGTGTAAAGGTATTTATTGTTTGTTTTTAAAGCACCTATCGATTGGCATCATTATTTTAAATATTTTGCTAAACATTTTTTCCTGCAAATAACAAATGGCAAATTAATATTTGACAAAACATGTTTAATTAATGATGCCAATATATAGGTGCTTTAAAATCAAACAATTAATGTCTATACAATAGTATTTTATTTGTGCTAATAAAAAATTATAGCATACAAACAAAAATATTTTCGTTTTGATCAGGATATAGTCTCACCAAATCCGTTTTTATAATTTAAATAGTTATCCAAATCTAAAGATAACCAGTTGGGAAGGTTAGATCACATGGGAAATGTTAAAGTAGGTGTAATTATGATAGTTAGGATTTTCAAAATTATAGTCGGTCTAAGCCGACTATAAATACCCTACACATATGTGTGGTAACCATTCAAAGTGGTATATAGGTCACCAGGGTATACGAATCCTGAAAATAACTACAAACTTTCCATTCCTGAAGAATTTTCTTTCATTTGATACCCATATTTGCAAATGGATAGGTGTACCGAATTTCGATTTTTTTTTTTTTTGGGAACCACAATTATTTTCATGTATTTGAGAATAATGTCAATATATATTTGACCAAAAAAGATTACCTAAGCACGTATACAGTAAAATTGATTTGCAGATGTAAATTTTATATGAGGTATTTGAACATAAGTGGTCAGTTCTCAGGTCACAATACACCAAACATGCCAATTTTCTTGTTCAGACAGCTTATATATATCTAAAGTTTCATTGCTCTAGCTCTTCAACTCTTTTTTGTAATCGTGATTTCAACAGACAGACAGAAGGACAGACAGACAGACGGACAGACGGACATCGCTAAATCGACTCAGGAGGTCATGCTGATCAAGAATATATATACTTTTCCATACCGGAGATGCTTTTTCAGGGTGTTACAAACGGCGTACCAAACTGAATATACCCTTTCACTTTTAGTGTAGGGTATAATAATTGAGAAATAAACCAAAATAACAGAAAAAATTGAAAAAATATAAATATTGTTAATTTTTAAAGCACTTCAAACTTTAGAATTTGATTTCCCAGCATTTTTAAAAATGCACATTCGCCCCTTTGGCATGACAGTGACGATATGTGATTAAAATGAAATTTGTGGTATTTATCACTAATAAGTCCTGCAAAACACACAGATAAATGGAAGTTTGTGGGAAGAGTATGGCATATTATAATATTTTAAGATACACACAATTTTGATACTAACTCCACCTTTGTAGTTTAAAATATTTCGAATATAAGTTTCTAATCTGCCTTAACATGTCAAAAATTAAGTCAAGGGATATTTACAACAATATGTTTTAATTCTGTTTGAATCTGTTAAACTCTGCAATAAACTAGTCAGATATTAGTAGTAAAATCATTAGGTTCAATTAAAGTGTAAAGCAAAACTCTATTTGGTTTAATCCAAGTCTGCCATGTCTCGGACATCTCCGGTGCCTCGAAGCTTTCTCGAATAACTTCGATAAAAAAGTTCGAACACTTTCGATTTAATGAATCTAATTTTTTAAATTTCACGTACATTAAATTTCTTTGACAAGATATGATATTTAAATATTTATCGCATCGAAATCGCAATATTTTTCAAAGTATCTCAATGTTATACTGATTTCAAAAAAAAATGTTTTTACCGTGAAAAGTTCGACAGGAGAAAAAAAATTAGAACGATAAGAAAAGAAATATAAATAAAACGATGGGATATCAAAATTTCAATTTTTGATGACCAATATATGCGGCGTTATTCCGGCAATAAAGTCTCTAATGTTAGCCTCGAGCTCAATCTAAGTGATCGGTATGTTAGAGTAGACTAAAGACTTGACATAGCTCCAGTCAAAATAGTCGAAGGGTGTCAAGTCGCATGATCTCGGCGGCCAATTCATGAACGCTCGCCGTGAGCTGACCCAGTCGACAAACTCATTCTTCACCACTTTGGCTTGCAGCGCCGTCATGTAGGAACCACTGCTCAGATGTCTGCCAAAATGTCCGTCACTTTGCAGAAATATTTCCGGCATATTTCCCACAAACACATATTTCCGACAAACACACTGTGGGAAAAGTAGATTATCAAATTTTGTGGAATTGTAAAGGCAGCTTTCTGGGATATTTTCGAAATGCGCATAAATCAGATAGCTCTTTGTCTTTCGATCTTGAGTCCACCAATTTTTTTGTCTAGGGATGTTTTTGTACAAATGTTATAAAAATGTCAATTAAAATTAACAAAAGTATGTCGAAAACTCAAATTTAAAACAAATTCGTAACCGCTTTGTAATAAAATTTAAAACCGACTCCTTAACTAGCAACCATTTTATGTTAAATGCATGCTTAAATCTATAAGTTTTCGAAATAATTAAATTTTCAACATTTATGTGAACCGAATAAATTTGTGATGTGTATTATTTTAAATAAATATGTTAAATAATTTTTTAAAAACTTTTCAAAAATATTTCGAAGACATTGAAGACAACATCTGGCAACTCTAATAGAAGTTTATACCATCTCGATGGTCGATGCCAGAGCAAAGCAGAGCGTTATAAGCTGAAAAGCCAACGGAAAATAAAAAAAATAAAAACACGACGGTAAATGCAATGAAACTACATATTATAGACGCAGCGACGCAAGAGACTACAAAACCCAAACAAAAAATTCCTAGAAATTTTAGGAAAATACAACAACATAACAAAGGAGTGTTGAAATAAAAAAAAATCAAATTATGCCAAGCACTGTGTTGAGTGTTGAGTTTTTCTTTTTTGTTGTAATTGTAGATGTTGATGTTTTAAATTGTTGTAATAGTGGCTGTATTAGATTTTTGTTATTGTAGTGCGTTCGCATTGTGGTTGGCATAGCCAACTAAATGCTTTACAAACTAAAACCCCAATGGAGCGTTTTCACAGTTGGGGGTCATAGGTGTTCTATCATTGATAGCGCTGAATGTCAAAGGTCAATGCAGTGCGGTTGCACGTCTGCTGCAGTTTTGCGGTTCGGGTTTCTGATGCAGTTTTGTAGTTATTAAATTGCCAAGGATTTCAAGTGAAATTTTTAAAGGTTTCGATTTCAGTTATTAGTATCTGCCTCGTTCAGTTACTGTTTTTTTTTTTGTGTTTAAATTTGACATGTTAAATAAATTTTCGACATCTTAGTTCATTTTAACTAACAACTTTACTATAGAAAAATTAAAATAATTACTGCATGATTATAGTTTAATTTTATATTGTTTATTTGATATTAATTTGATAGCATCCTCTCTCATATTACTACTAACGCTGCATCTCAATGCCAGAATCTAGAAGTTTCCACAAATTGCTACACTTCAACACAAAATTCGTTTAACACACTCGCTATTTTCATCTCTTTCACACACATATATTTTATAGCAATGATCTTCTATTATATTTCTCGCTTATTGCATCAGTACACGAAATGCTCTAGATGTTTCTACAAACTTCTATACCTCCACACAAAATCCGCATTACTTGTAAAATTTCTGCATATATACTACACTCATGTGCAACGTACGGTTTCCACAAACTTGTACACAGAATCTATTTAACACATTCGCTATTTTCATCTCTGGCAAACTCATGTATTTTATTGCATTGATCTTCCATTTATTTCTCGCTTACTGCAACAGCGCACTGAATGATCTAGAAGTTTCCACAAACTTCTACACAAAATCGGTATTACTCGTAAAATATCTGCATCTCTACTACGCTTATGTGCAGCATGTGGTATCCACAAACTTCTACACAGAATCAATTTAACACATTCGCTATTGTCATCTCTTTTACACTCATATATTTTATACCACTGATCTTCCATTTACTTCTCGCTACTGTATCAGTATACTAAATGAATTTAGAATTTCAATAAATCAGCATTACTCGTAATATATCTGCATCTCTACTACTCTAATGTGTAGCGTATGGTTTCCACAAGCTTCTATACAGAATTCATTTAATACATTCGCATTTTTCATCTCTTTCACACTCATGTATTTTATTTCACTTACATTCCATTTATTTCTCGCTTACTGCAACAGTACACTGAATAAATTTAGAAGTTTCCACAATCTTCTATACCTCCACACAAAATCCTCATTACTCGTAAAATATCTGCATCTATACTACACTCATGTGCACAGAATTCATTTAAAACATTCGCTATTTTCATCTCTTTCACACTCATGTATTTAATTACACTGATCTTTCATTTATTTCTCGCTTACTGCATCAGTGCACCAAATGATCTTCCGTTTCTTTCTAATACAGTGAGTTGAATTATCTCATTATTTTTACTGATTGTAACATTTATATATAATATATTTAAAAAATTCAACTTTAATCAGGTATAAAATCAGTAATTAGTTGATTCCCTAAACAAAATTTCTGCCATTGTTCAGGAATATATCAGACATATTTCCGAATATTTTGGGAAGTGTTTAGCACACCCAGAAACAATTTTTGGCAGGATCTAGGCAGCTTACAAAACATTTCCTCGTCACATTTCACACAGACAAGGAAGAGTTTGTATCACAAGCTGTCTGTTTTCTGTCATTTCCCAAAATATGCTGTGAATCTGCCATTAAAATTTCACAAAATTTTAAAATTACCTATACGCCTCCCAAAATATTTCAATTATATGTGTGTTTGCCGGAAATATGCCCTAAATATTTCTGAAAAATGATAAATATTTTGTCATGGAAAAGAGAGATTTAATTTGTTAAGTTTTTAGCAGATATTCAAACCATAATCGAAACCGATTTTTGTTTAATAATAAAACCTTTACCGAAACCGTTATAACGTAACACCAGACAACATTTTTGGCAAGGTCGAAGCAGTTTTGAAACATATTTTCGACATATTTCGAACAGACGAAGACGGAGTTTGTATAACAAGCTGTCTGTTTTCTAAATTTTCAAAATACATATGATTAGTTTCAAATGATTTAAAAATGTTTTTCCAAGCTACTCACATATTAGAGACAAATATTTTTTATTGAATTTCTATTTTGGAGATAATTGATTTCAGAAAAATTAAAAATCATTTAGAATTTGCAAAATTCAATTCACAATAATCAAATTGAACACAAAATTGTAAAAACTTAACTCAGAAAAACATAAATCGAACATCAAAATATTCAAATATAATTCAAAATATTAAAACTGCATCAATCAAAATTTATTTCAGATTTTAATTGAGAGAATGATAAATAAGATCGTATTTAAATTTTGACTGATATTAGAATTCTGAACTGGGACAAAAATATTTTTTATAAAATTGCTATTTTAAGAATGGGT
The DNA here is from genome assembly GCA_951804985.1 of Dryomyza anilis. Lineage (NCBI taxonomy): Eukaryota > Metazoa > Arthropoda > Insecta > Diptera > Dryomyzidae > Dryomyza > Dryomyza anilis. Next base: position 26,790,625 of record OX638133.1, read on the forward strand.
ATAGGATAATTGATTTAAGAAAAGGAAAATTTTATTAAAATAACGTTATGCTCTATGCAAAATAGTCAAATTGAACACAAACTTGAACCAGTTGGGAAGGTTAAATCACATGGGAAATTTGAAATTTGGTGTTATTATGATAGTTAGGATTATCAAAATTATAGTCGGTCTAAGCCAACTATAAATACCCTACACATGTGTGGTTAACATTCAAAGTGGTATATAGGTCACCAGGGTATACAAATCCTGAAAATAACTACAAACTTTCAATCGCTGAAGAATTTCCATTCATTTGATACCCATATTTACAAATGGGGAGGTGTACCGAATTTCAATTTTGTTTTTTTTTCGGAACCACAAGTCGTTTCGCTGGAAACCATTTTTTCATGCATTTGAGCATGAGTGAATATATATTTCACCAAAAAAAGTTTTCCTAAGCACATATACAGTAAAATTGATCTGTAGATATACATTTTATATGAGGTATTTGAACATAAGTGGTCGGTTCTCAGATCGCAATAGACCGATCATGCCAATTTTCTTGTTCAGACAGCTTATAAAGGGTTTTTCAATAAAAGCGCTACAAAAGTTTTATTCAAGGGTTTTTCAACAGAGACGCTACAAAAGTAGAGCGATAGAGACAGCAAACTTCGCCATATTTCTTGCCGCTCTTTTGATATTTCTCTTTAGTAAGGTTTCCCTTTTCATGTAAGGTTTTCCACAATGAGTCGAAATTATTAAAATTTACTACCGAAATTCGAATTCGTATATCTTTCCACCATGAAATGGCAAACCTTACTGAAGAGAAATGTCAAAAGAGCGGCAAGAAATATGGCGAAGTTTGCTGTCTCTATCGCTCTATTCTGTCCCTGTCGCTCTACTTTTGTAGCGTCCCTGTTAAAAAATCCTTTATATATAGGTAATCTAAATCTAAAGTTTCATTGCTCTAGCTCTTTTACTTTTTCTGTAATCGTGATTTCACCAGACAGACAGAGTGACAGACAGACAGACGGACATCGCAGACATCGCGGACAGACAGACAGACAGACAGACAGACAGACAGACAGACAGACAGACGGACAGACAGACAGACGGACATCGCTAAATCGACTCAGGAGGTCATGCTGATCAAGAATATATATACTTTTCCATACCGGAGATGCTCCCTTCTGGGTATTACAAACGGCAAACCAAACTGAATATACCCTTTCACTCTTAGTGTAGGGTATAAAAATATAAATCTGATAGAACAGAGACAAATCGAAGACCAAAATGTTCAAATTATATTATTAAAATAAACTGATATCGTAATTTAATTGAAAAAATGATAAATTGTATAATTTTTAAATTCTGGTATTAATTACAATGACACTTTTTTATAATACATCAAAAATAGACGTAGAAATTATTACAGAAAAATCATAACATAAATAAAATTAAAATTAGCAGGTGTGAAAAATGATCAGCATTTGTAAGAATAAAAAACTTTTTATAAATCATAATGGCAAATGGCTAAATAACGATGAAGTATGTTAATTGTTACAAAATTTATCCTGCAGCCATATACATCAAGAAGTTCTAAGCATTTAAAGGCGGATAGGCCCTTAAAAAATGTCTGCAATTTTTCATTGCAAGTCTTATAAAAATGTATAGCGCATGTAAATTTACAAAACTAGAACAGACTTACATCCGAAATAGACTTAAGGTTATCGGGACGAACAGATGCTGCAAAATTTCATAATATTGATGAACGCATTCGTAATATTTATGAAAAAATTCATGGGTGTTTATGAACTTTTCAACTATTTAAAAATAAAAAAAATATATTTTTAATTTTATCTTTGTAGTTGTAAACAACAAAGGAAACGATTTCCTATATAAGTACCAAATGAGATACGAATAAAAAAAAACAAGAACTGTAACTGTCATCATCGACTATTGCTATTCGATTCTGATCTTTCTGTACTATGTTTATTTTAAATATATTTCATGAAATTTACATAGAATTCACCAAGCATTAGGTTAGTAAATAAAATAAAAAAAAAATTATACAGCACAGAATGTAATTTTTACAATTTAATTAAGGACTGCGTCGAATAAAATTGTCCGCTACAAAAATGAAAAAATCTAGAAATCTAGTAATCGAATTTTTATAGAATAAAATATTTTATTTTGCAAATTATTTTTAGATTTAAAAAAGAATATAAAAAACCAGAAATTAATATTTTTTAATAAAAAGTTTTAATTTTTCCGGAACCCCTTCCATTAATGTTGTAATGGTAGTGTCCGACACCCTCATAGCTGTTGAAGACCACTTTTTTTTTAAGTCTTGAAGGTCTTTGGCCACTTTTTTTTGTTGTCTTCATCTCACTTTTTACTAAAGCACAGTATCTCTCAATCGGCCTGAGTTCTGGACAGTTTGGTGGATTGGCTTCTCTAGGCACCAAAATCACTGCATTTTGTTGGATCCACTCTAAGGCCGTTTTACTGTAGTGACATGAAGCGAGGTCAGGCCAAAAAAATGTGGACACTTCATGTTGGCGTAAAAATGGAAGCAATCTCTTTTGCAAGCATTCCTTCACATATATTTCGCTATTAATTGTACCCGATGTCACGAATGAGCTGCTCCTTTTTCCACAACTGCAAATTGCCTGCCAAACAAGGAATTTCTTTGGGAATTTTGTCATTTTTTTGATTTGAATTTTTCAGCGACATTTCCTCGAGAATCGGCTGTATAAAATTCCTGCCCAGGTAGCTGAGAAAAGTCCGCTAAAACATAACTTTCGTCGTCCATTATGCAGCAATCGAATTTTTTAAAAAAATCTTGGTTCAACTTTGTATCTCGTTGTTTTGCGGTTTCATTCTTGACGGCATTTCTATCCGGAACTGTTTGGACCTTGTACGTCTTCAGCCCAGCTTCTTTCTTAGTCCTGCGCACGAAAGGTTCTGAGCAATCCGCCTTTCTCGCCAATTTCCTTCCGGATATGGTTGGATCTTTCTTTAAAATATTCACAACCTTCATCGACTTTTCACGATCATGTGGGCATTTTTTTTACCAGAAACTTTCTTCCGATCAATACTCAGGTCTTCCTTAAAGCGGTTGATAACGCGAGAAATGGTCTTAGGGTTAGCCCCTACCTCCTTGGCAATTTTTTTAAAAGACCAACTAGGTTGTTTTTGAAAAATTTTAATTATATTTTCTCGCACTTCCACTTCGTTTGCCATTTTCGCGTTAAATAAATTTTGTATTGACTATAACTGACACAAATTATTTTCTGCCATTTAACTCAGAGCTACTATGATCAAATTTTTTTTAATTTGAATCTTGCAATAGCACATTATGGGAAGATATGTAACGGACAATTTTATTCGACGCAGTCCTTATCATATTTAGTAAAAGCTGCTAAATGTTTTATATAGAAAGGAAACAACTATAATAAAGAAAACTTACTTTGTAAAACTACGCCAAAAATGTTCACCAACAGGTTTGCTTAACTTTGTAAATATTGCTGCCAAATGATTTTAATTCCACTACGTTTCACATAAAACACCGAAATTTATTTCAGTTTTTAGATTTAAAGATTATTTCTACCAATTTGTTGGCATATTTTGGTTACACGTTTTAAGTATTTTCAAAAATGAGCAGCTTCAAATTAAATGTTTCTTTTTGTTATTTTAGATCTCATATTATTTTTGTAGACTTTCTACAAACAGCTGAAATAATGTTGTATATGTCACACACGCGTAAATCAGAAATTTATGTTTATATTATTTTTTTTACATTATTTTTTTATAACTTCATCTGTTGGTGTTGATATTTTTGGCTGACTGACAAACAGTTTTTTAATACCTCTAATTATTATTATTTTTTTTTTTTGAGAATTTCATTAACGAGGCTGTCAGCTACCGCACATTTTATAATTAACGGCACATATTATCAGTTATTTGTATTTTCAATTTTTATTTCATTTTTTATTTTTTTTTTATTTCTGTTTGTATTATTTTTTTTTTTGTATATATTAATGATTTGTGGGTTGTAAATATATATCCAATAATGCTTTGTTTGAATCTATTTTCATTTTTCGATTTTGTTTAGTTTAAAATGTTCTCTAATGTGGGAAACACGACATGTGGTCGAATTAAATGATTCAATATATGATGGACACAGCGCGTATTTACGATAGGTAGCTATTAAAAAGGATTAATTTATAGTTCGAAGCTGATGAAAATTGTTTATTTTATTGAATTTATTTTTAAACGTATTGTGAATATCAAAATATATGTTTACATTTGTTGTAAAATGTTAAAAGAATTTTGAAATATTTAATCAATGCTTAAAATAGTTATGTTGACTACAAAAGCAAACAAAAAAAAATATTCTCAGAAAGCGTACACAAAACAATGGATTTTTATTGTTCAAACAATAATAAAAAAATAAATAAAAATAAATGATTGACATTTATTAAATTTATTAAGGGCCAGTTTTTCAGTGCTAGTTGAACTTTGTTTGTGGTTTAAACTTCGTTTAAAATCAAATTCGATTTTTTCAGTGAACTTCAACCGTCGCTTAAACTTAGTTTAAACGACCGATGCTGATGGTTTAAACTACGTTTAAGCATTCAAAGTTTTTGACATGAATTTTTTTCACAACACTTTTCACTATTTTCTGTCGCTGCGCTGTTTCACTAATAATTATTAATTTTTGTATTTTTGCACACTATGCATTAAAAAAAAAGTCTCACGTGCACTTCAGTTGCTCGTTCTCTTGTTTAAATTTAAAAATACATTAATTTTATTTTTCTGAAACAATTTTTTTATTTATTTAATTTTGAATGACTTTTATCAGAAGTCAATATCGAGAGAATTATTTGTCATTTGCCTGTGGTGCCATATGTATTGTCTTGGTCTGTTTTCATTTTAAACTATCACTGAAAAACTGCTAACAAAATTAAACGACGTTTAATTTAAAGAGAAGATTAATTAAACGGCGTTTAAACTACGTTTAAACGAGAACTGAAAAACTGGCCCTAAGTCAAATATTAACTACTTTTAATAAAATAAAATATATAATAAAAATTGAATATTTTTCAAATTGAATGAACAAGGGGGCAGTTCATTTCAATATTTTTTTTTATTTTCGACATTTTTTGGTTTCGTTATGTGTTAGCTCAGACGGTTACGAGCCGATTCGCAGTTTCGACTCATCGCTGGTTCGACTCACAGTCAATAGAAATCTCGCTAAACAATGGCAAATCTTAGAGAACATGGATCCAATTCTCGAGTTTTGAAATTTTTTATGCAACAAAAAAAAATTGTTTGTGTTCTCATATGAATTAGAAACTCATCATTATTGAGATCTGAGATAATTTTTAAATTGTCAATTGTTACTTGAAAATATCGTATTGAACTGTGATAAAGGGTTTTTCAACAGGGACGCTACAAAAGTAGAGCGACAGGGACAGCAAACGACGCCATATTTCTTCCCGCCCTTTTGACATTTCTCTTCAGTAAGGTTTGCCATTTCATGATGGAAAGATATACGAATTAGAATTTCGGTAGTAAATTTTAATAATTTCGACTCGTTGTTGGCTCGTATATCTTCCCATCATAAAATGGCAAACCTTACTGAAGAGAAATGTCAAAAGATCGGCAAGAAATATGGTGTCGTTTGCTGTTTCTATCGCTCTACTTTTATAGCGTCCCTGTTGAAAAACCCTTTATCACAGTTCCCTGTCCCTGTTGAAAAACTCTTGAAAAAAACGTTTGTAGCTGTTATTGAAAAACCCTTTGTATATAATTTTTTTTATAATTTTTTTTAAATTAACCTGCAATGTACTACATGTACATTGTGGGTTAATTAAAAAAAAAAGTAATCATGAAATATAGTCGAAACTAAATTTCGTATGAAGTTTAAGGTAGTGTTCAAATTATTTTGGTAATATCATTTGGCTCATTATTTCAAATTGCATTTTTGTAGACACTGTATTCTAACTTATCATACACCCAGAAAATTCCCTCAAATCCCATTAAAATTGGTCAATAGGACAATTGAGAAGCTCATTTCCAAAACGTGCTATATGAAACGAACTCTGTTTTGAGTAAAAGGCGAAATACAGTTACACCATGGTAGAGTCAAATTTGAACCAAGGTGTCTTTTACACTTTTAGTCTTTATCATCCTTATTATATTCAAGTTTTTAAATTAATCGTGTTTGAACCGTATATATGTTAATAAATGCTTTCAAAATTGAAATAGCACGTTTTGGAAATGAAATCTCACATAGCATTTTTTGGAAATAACATTTTTGGTTCATGTTTTTTAATTAGAATAAAGGAAATAGTGATTTTTTAAAATTATCCTCGTTCAATAATGTTATTTCCACATCAGGATTTGAGTCTTTAGTAATATTATTGACCAACATATTTTAATAAACTGGACTATTCTCTACACTTAAACTCAACAGTTTGGATGTCATTTTTTGCTTTGGAAGTCATTTCATTAACAGAGTATTTTCAATATAAGTTTCACAAAATCTTATTTGATTTGAACTAGGCATCATTCCTATTACTTTTGAATATAATATTTAGAATGTTTTTAAAGTAGAACAACCGTGTTTGTCAGACTTTGTCAAACAAGGACTGGAATGTTTTCAGACGAACTTTTCGTGTAACATATTTTTATTCATAAAAAAGCATTTGTTTCAATATTTTGACTTCAAGCTAGCCTACAAAAAATTTTTTTCTCTTTGGAGTATATTTTTTTTTTTCAATGTCCACACCAATTTCCAGTAAATTAACATATTTTTCAACTTTCCGTAACAAATCTCTATTTTGGTTTTCTACGAAATAGACTTAACTTGTGGCTCATAGTGCAGTGTAGTTTTTGTTCTGATTATATAGAAAAAAATATTTTTTAATGATGTTCTGATTTAATTTTGGCTTTATAATTATCATTTTGGGTGTAACTCTAAACGTACGATGCAATTTCATTACATCCTCTGTCCGAATAATATTCTGTCCATCGGTAGAAATTAATAATTTTTATGTCGCATAAATTATGTCGCATAAAATATTGGTTACATGTATAAAGATTGCAAATATATAGTACCATATTTGCACTTCATTTTTTTAAAATGGGATAAGTAAGTGGAACCTTACTTTGATTAGAATACGTTTTCGTTCTATAGCACGTTTTGGAAATTACATTTTCGAAGAATAGAATGTTTTGGAAATAAAGTGTTATTTTAAAGTCAAATAACTTTGCAAATGGGCTACATAAAGACCTGATTTTATTTTTACTGATTCGACACCTAAGGACGAACAAAAGTACATAAATTACTTTTTTTTCGATTTTTGACTGGATGGCACGTTTTGGAAATGAGCTCCTCAATTACTGATTTAATAGTATTCAAAAAATACATTTTTTCATATAAACTCAATGGCAATGTTATTTTCTAGTATTTAATGGTATTTTCTGATTAAAATAATAATTTATCCTATTTTAATAGTAAAAAACTATTATTTAGATAGTATTTTTTCTAGGTGTGTTTAAAAAAATAATATTTGAAATTTTGCAAAAATTAATATAACAAATCAGTTCTAGTTCTACACGAAATTATTTATATGCAATGCAATTATAAAAAATAATAAAACTTATATAATTGAGTCAAATAAAACTTTGTACACGGAATCCACAAATAATAAAAAAATAATGTTAATAAAAGGTTTTTCAACAGGGACGCTACAAAAGTAGAGCGACAGGGACAGCAAACGACGCCATATTTCTTGCCGCTCTTTCGACATTTCTCTTCAGTAAAGTTTGCCATTTCATGATGGAAAGATATACGAATTCGAATTTCGGTAGTAAATTTTAATAATTTCGACTCGTTGTTGGCTCGTATATCTTTCCATCATGAAATGGCAAACCTTACTGAAGAAAAATGTCAAAAGAGCGGCAAGAAATATTGCTCTACTTTTGTAGCGTCCCTGTTGAAAAACGCTTGAAAAAAACTTTTGTTGCGCTCTTATTGAAAATCGCTTTATAAATATTAAAATATCAACTAAAATATTTTTACAGAATTTGGTAGTAAATGCAAATAGCTGTTGCATTAAATTAAATAAATTAATAATTAGGATAATTTATTTCAATACATACGTCACTCAGAAAAAAATGTCCCATTAATTACTGCCATCTGTCTTGCTCTTTTGATGTCCGTATACACGGAAACTTGAGAATTTCTTGTCAGAATACTCGATTAATTTTATATAACTCTTTAGGAATCAATAACTCGAAAAGTATATATTTAAAGAATTTAAATCTTTTGTTAGAATTCACATAAAATATGTGATCCAAAAATGGATGTGATCCTTCCACATTTTCTGACATTATTTCCCGGTTTTTTATATATGAAATTTTAGTCGTAAATTATTAAAATCAAATCTATAAAATATTAGCCTTTAAAAATATGAAATATAAGTTTTGTAAGTTTTTTATAATAATAATAATAATAATAATAATAATAGTTTGGCACTAGAGTCCTATAAGAACTTAGGCCGAGCTCTCTCACCATTTTGAGCTGTGCGTGGTATATTTGTACTCAAAGTAGTGGGACCTACAGTTTATTGCCGAATCCGAACGGCGAATGAGAGCTTTTTATAGGCAATGTTTTACACTCGTAGGTTTCCCATTTACTGCCGAAAGGTAGCGCGGTATAGAAAAATGTTTCTATGTTAGCCCCAGTCCAGGCTTGAACCGGGGACCTTTCGGCTGGCAGTCCAACGCACTAACCACTGAGCTACCGCGGCTACAAGGCTATAAGTTTTTTATACTTTTATATAATTTTTTTAATTTATGGAGATATAAGAAATACGTGAATTTTTGCCACCTTAACATTCTTCACTCGATTCATTTTAAGTCGAAAGTTTTCTACTTAATTTGAGAGTAATCAAAAATTTCAGTATCATTAATTCAAATAATTCAATATTATTATTTTTTTAATAGTATGAATACTATTGTTTTAATGGTTTACTCCTATATAATAAACGTGACATAAACAACTTGAAACTAATAAAAACATGTTCATTTTGTACGTCATTCTGCGAAGTTGCTCGAAATGGTAATATGCATTTTTCGTAATAATCTACATTATTAAATGCAACGTTGGTAAGGACTCAATGTCTTAAATTTAAATTAATTATATTTAACCTTATTTTTTATTTATGATAGAAAATAAATAATACATCGAACTTCTATTATGGCATCAGATTCAAAAATAAATGCAGACTCAAGTATTACAATTGAGGAGCTCATTTCCAAAATCTTCCATCCAGTCAAAAATCTAAAAAAAGTTATTTATGTACTTTTGTTCTTTCTTAGGTGTCGAATCAGTAAAAATAAAATCAGGTCTCTAAGTAGACCATTTGCAAAGTTATTTGACTTGAAAATAATACTTTATTTCCAAAACATTATATTTTTCGAAAATGTAATTTCCAAAACTTGCTATATACAATTTTATTTCCAAAACATTCTATTTGGAGAAAATTACATTTCCAAAATGTGCTATAGATCGAAAACGTATTATAATCAAAGTAAGATACCACATACCTAACCAATTTTTAAATAGTGAAGTGCAAATATGGTACTATATATTTACAATCTTTATACATGTAACCAATATCGCCCATAATTTATGCGACATAAAAAATATTAATTTCTACCGATGGACAGAATATAAGTCTGACAGAGGAAGTTATGAAATTGCATCGTACGTTTAGAATTACTCTCAAAATGATAATTATATGGCAAAAATTAAATCTGAACATCATTAAAAAATTATTTCTTTCTATATAATCAGAAAAAAACAACACTGCACTATGAGCCACTAGTTAAGTATATCTCGTCGAAAACCAAAAATTAAGATTTTTGCAGAAAGTTGAAAAATATGTCAATTTATTGGAAATTGATGAGAACACTATACTCCAAACAGAAAAAAAACCTTTTTTAGGCTAGCTTGAAGTCAAGATAATGAAACAAATGCTTTTTTAAGAATAAAAATATCTTATACTGAAAGTCTTTCTGGAAAAATTTCAGTCCTTGTTTGGCAAAGTCTGACAAACAATGTTGTTCTAATTAAAAAAAAAAAAAAAACAATAAAAATATCAGATTCAAAGGTACTAGGAATTATGCCTAGTTAAAATCAAATAATATTTTGTAAAACTTATATTGCAAATACTCTGTTAATGAAGCATAAAAAATGACATCCAAACTGTTGAAAGCAATAGTCCCTAACTATAGTAAAATTAACCTGAAGCTTAAATTTAATAACGATTTTTTTAGGGTTTTCCTATGAAAATAAATGTTGAAAACCTATACATTAAAATAAACTCCAGTTTAAAAATGACTATAGTTACGCGCCAATGGGTTTAAATATAGAGTTTATTAAAAAATGTTGGTCAATAATATTACTAAAGACTCAAATCCTGGTGTGGAAAAAACATTATTGAACGAGGATAATTTCAAAAAATCACTATTACATTTATTCTAATTAAAAAACATGAACCAAACGCGGAATAAAATATTTTTTAATTCCAAAAAGTGCTATCTTTTAAAAAAGTTATTTCCAAAAAAAGCTATGTGAGATTTCATTTCCAAAACATGCTATATCAATTTTGAAAGCATTTATTAACATATATACGGTTCAAAAACGATTAATTTAAAAACTTGAATATACAAAGGATATGACAAAGATCAAAAGTGTAAAAGACACCTTTGTTCAAATTAGACTCTACCATGGTGTAACTGTATTTCACCTTTTACTCAAAACAGAGTTCGTTTCAAATACATGGTATGCCATTTACCATGTTTTTTCTAGGCGTATGTACAGAAAATAATTGGAATACTGTTATTACAAAATATTTTCTTATTGTAGTTTAACAAATATACCAGTTTTTTGTTAATATATTTTTATACCCTACACCTATAAGGTACAGGGTATATTAACTTTGTGCATATATTGTAACGCCCCTTAGGGTGCGTGTCCGATATGGAAAAGTATATATATTCTTGATCAGCATCACTACCCGAGTCCGTTTAGTCATGTCCGTCTGTCTGTCTTGCTGTCTGACCGGATACAAGATAACTTGTAAAATAATGGTCAGAATGTAATGAAATTTGGTTTCAATACGTTTTAGCAAAAAAATGGTTCGGAGTTTGGATTTGAGCAAAATCGGTCAACGGACACGCCCACCTCCCATACAACTCATTTATATATTACTAGGAACGAATAACTCGAAAAGTATTACATATATATTTATAAAATTTAAAACATATTGTTAGAATTCGCTTAAAAATATAATTTTCAAATATGGGTGTGATCCGCCCACATTTGAATTTTTTTATTTTTACCGATTTTTTGTAGTGGAAATTTTAGTCGAAAATTATTAAAAATTATCCCACCAAATTATACCACTAATATATTCACAAAGAGTGTAGGGTATTCCATAGTCGGGCTCGACCGACTATAAAAGTCTGCTCCATGTGACCGAACTTACCCATGTGATCTAACTTTCCCAACTCGTTTTAAATGAAATTTGTATAAGTTCTAAAATTAAATTGCCGATTTTTCTTCATATGCAATTGGTGCGCTGTTACACTATTTCTGGTAGTAAATTATACCAAGAAAAATATGAAATTAAAGCATACGTGAGAACTGTTGCACAATCTTTTTTTAATATTGTAAGCTATACCTATTATATAGCATGCATCCATAGGACATATATTTAAAGAAATACCAACATCTTTTTAGGTTATACATTTACGAATATTCGCTTGAAATCTGTCATTCAAAATCTACAAACTTTCAAAAATCAGTTAAAAATACATCGATATCTTAAAAACGTAACCATAGAAAATTGTTAAAATTATTTTTTTAATTTTGTGTAATCTAGTTGAATTTTATTATACAAAACATTTATAGGATCTACTTTTGTCATTGTCTAATTATAAACCTTTCAATTAAAAATTAACGAACTTCAAAAAATTTGGCAAAGTGATCTTTTTAAAAAATTATACTTCGATATCTTCAAAACATTACCATGGAAACATATTTAAACTAATTAAACTAAATTTTAAAATGATTTTAAAGCATGCTCTGTAGTAAATATGTTGTAAACAAAAACCAAAACATACATAAGCTGTATTTATAGTAAAAAAACAAAAAAAAAATTAAGGTTAATTACAATGAATGGAGTTATATTGTTGTATACTTCAAAACCGCGCTGCAAATGTTATAACTTCACTGCAGTTATATAATAATCCTGGCATAACTTTGATTAATTATAATGGAGCAGGTACAATTTTCATATGAGTCGTGTGTCCGTCGCCGTATTCACTCAGCAGTAGCAAATTGTAAATTTACACGCATCTGATTGTAAATTTTCGAGCCGCACAACACACACGCGATACAGTTAAAGTTTATGTAAATATTATCGTTGTTTGTATTGCACCAAATACAACAAACAAATGAAAAAACACTAAAATAATAAATAACAGAACTTCACGGGGGGTGGCTCTTGTTGCAAATGTCCGATTGCATTAATTATTCAACATGCACTCGTCAAGAACCCTCACCGAACACAAATGAACAACAACAGGAACGAAAAAAAAAACCAAAAGCCTACATTCAGGCACAACGCACTTTTTTTCTATTTTTAATTTATTATTTTATTCTGTTTTATTTTCGTTCATCCCCCGAAAAACACACACGTCCAACACGCAACGCGTCCGAGTATCGACTGTGCTCATGGTTTGCGCCACAAACACTTGTTTGTTGTTCACGTGAGAAATTCGGAGTAAACCCGGAGCCAAGCATGCAGTTCGGAGAAACATTCTAGCAGTCATTGGCTCTCTCGGTGAGTGGGAGAGAGGGCGTCCTCTCAAAACAGCTGAGCTCTGTAGCCGCCTGGATGCCTTGAATCTATCAAGTGGTTGTTGTGACTCCGTGGCTGCCCTTGTGACACGATTTTGCGGCAACGTCTGCGATTGGCAACTCTGGCATTGTTTACAATTTCTTGGCAATGCCACGAAGTATGTTACTGGACCGAATTTGGCACGATGATGCGCGCGCACTCACAGATGAGCAGACGAAGCAGCATCAGCAGCAGGTCGGATGATGTCGCTGCTTGTGGACGCACCTGTTTGTGTCTGTTGACAACGGTATTTTTTAGAGTTGCCAAAAAAATCATGAATTGAAAAATTCATAATTTTCACCACTTCGTAAATTTAAAATTTTATAACTTTTCAATTCATATATTAGAAAATACAAAAATTGTAAATTTTTTTAGTCAAAAATTCACAATCGTAGATATAAAAATCATAAATACAAAAAAATACAAGTTTAAAAATTCAAATAATATTTAAGCCATAATTTTACTTATTTATATAATCTCGAATTTCATAATCATAATATCATTTATTCACAATTTTATAAATTCATGCCCTCATAAAAATATCTGAAGTACACAAACATAAGAAGTCTATATTTTATACATTTTTTTAAACATAGTATTCATTAAATCCATAAAAAAAAATAAATAAAATCATAATTTCGCAAATTCGATAATTCATAAATTCTAAAGTTCATAGATGTATGCATCCATACATCCATACTTCCATACATCCATAAATTCATATATTCATACATTCATACATCCATACATCCATATATCCATGTATCATACATCCATATATCCATGTATCATACATCCATATATCCATACATCCATACATCTATACATCTATACATCCATCCATCCATCCATCCATCCATACATCCGTACATCCATACATACATACATCAATATACCATACATACATTCATACATTCATACATTCATACATTCATACATTCATACATTCATACATTCATACATTCATACATTCATACATTCATACATTCGTACATTCATACATCCATACATCAATACATTCATACATCCATACTTCATACATCCTTACATCCATACATCATACACCCATGATGCATCCATACATACATCATATACCCATACATCCGTACATCCATCAAACCATGATTCAAATTTATATTAATTCATAAGTTATAATAATAATAATAGTTTGGCGCTACAGTCCTGTTTGGAACTTCGGCCGAGCTCTCTCACCATTTTGAGGTGTGCGTGTTATATTTGTACTCAAAGTGGTGGGACCTACAGTTTATTGCCGAATCCGAACGGCGGGTGAGAGCTTTTCATAGGCAATGTTTTACTCACGTAGGTTTGCCATTTACTGACGAGAGGTAGCGCGGTATAGAAAAATGTTTCTATGAAAAGATGTTGTTAGCCCCAGTCCAGGCTTGAACCGGGGACCTTTCGGCTCGCAGTCCAACGCACTAACCACTGAGCTACCGCGGCTATCATAAGTTAGTAAACTAAATATTTCTATAATTCGTTAATATAATAATTCATAAAATCATAATTTCACAAATTCGTAAATAAATTTATTCACAAATTTCATAATTCATAAAATCATAAGTTCACCTAATTATTTATCAACTGAATACTTTACAAATTCGTAAATTAATAAGTTCAAGAGTTCATTTTTTTATTAAAAAACTTTATAATCAATAAAAAGTATATGCTATTAATTATTCCAATTATATATTGATGAATTAATAATATCATAAAATAGAAAAAAATCTAAAATATAAAATAAGCAAATTCAAAAAATTTAGAATCAATCAATCAATTTTTTTAAAAGACTGCACGTTTCAAATTGCTTACGAAAAAAGGCACATTACAAACATGTTTTATTAAAACAAGCATAAGTTTATTTTGTCTACGAAAAGAACTATTTCATTGTTTTAGCCACGAAAAGAATCTTATTTCTTCCATAAACAGAAAAATATTTTTACCTTATCCTCGAATAAAAACACATTTATATTCAAAATACGAACAAAAGCACATTTTTAACTTCGGCCCGTACAAAAGCATATAAGTATTTTCGATAAAGTTTATTCCAATTGTCAGTTTTGTGAATACGAATTCAGATGGTTTCTTTATGACCAAATTTATTGAATTAAATTGTCAAAATCAATATAGCGAAAATCTATAGAATCACAAATTCAAAATTCCAATCATTTATAAACTAACATTGTCACAGAATCATTAAATTATGTCAATGTAGAATAAAAAGAAAGTAAGTAAGTTTGCATCGAACCCAAAAGACAAATTCATTTATTTCAGTACCAAGTACAGTTAATAAAATAAAAATTTTTAAAACTGTAATTGAATTTTAGTGTCAAACTTCATCATCACAAACTTATATCTATTTCTTTCGACTGATCATCAAAGCAGTTTCCTTAATTAAAACAATAACTTGGCTAGAAGTTTTGAAACATAAGTATGCGGAAACTTGAGTAGTCGACTGAAGAACAATTATTTTATATGTTTAGTACCAGTTAAAAGCATTAGAACAATTTCTTAAACTCATATTACAAGAATTGCTGTTGGATGGTTAACCCAGTTGAAAATGCTATACGAGAATTAATAAGAAAACAATAACTTATTTCAGAAATAGTTGTATTTATTAATAATACAAAACAATTTTTATATTCCAACAATATTTTCCTAAAATGACCTCACTTTTTTTCAAATTGCATGAATTATTTTGAGATATAGCATATATTTTTTAAATCACCCATTATCTTTAATTTTTATTATTACTGCAAAAGACAGCAATACAATTATCTTTTCAACATTAGACACTGCATATTTTGAGTTATCATTTCAGATAGTTTTAGAATTAAATAAATGCACACCCACACAACAAGTTTTTCAAAAAACGTAATGTTTCTTTCAATTGTCAAGACTAATTGCAATATACCGATAAATACTACTATTAAGATATTTGAATCTAAACTCAAACTCAAACTAAATATTGATTTTTAGACTATTTCTGGACGATTTTTTAGCATTGTAAAACCGCGCTACCTCTCGTCAGTAAATGGCAAACCTACGAGAGTAAAACATTGCCTATGAAAAGCTCTCACCCGCCGTTCGGAGTCGGAAATAAACTGTAGGTCCCACCACATTGAGTACAAATACAACATGCACAGCCCAAAATGGTGAGAGAGCTCGGCCTAAGTTCTTATAGGGCAGTAGTGCCAAACTATTATTTTCATATTATTAAAACTAATGATAAATAAGATAATGATATATGATTATGCGAAGCATAATTCAAACTAATTACGAAAATTACTAACTTTTTTCTATCAGTTCTTCTTTTTAAAATTCGAATCGTTTAACAAAATATTTGAATTCTAATTTTCAAATGACAAAATAAAATAGATATTCCTTTGTTTTTGTTACCTTAAAACCGTTATAAATCTGGTAAAATCCCTAAACTGTTTATATCTATTTTGGACATCGGTGTATTTCTAATTTTTGTATTAGAGTTAATGTCTGGAATTTAAATTAGTATTGGTTTTAAAAGGATATCGGTATCGGTTTCCTACGGGAAATTTTTATCAACTGTCCTGTTTCTGTTTCCTTTATATGAAACGAACCGGTCACTTTAACACGATCACTTTAACACGATCATAGGAAGGGGCAAATTAACAACTCCAACAGACCTTTCGACCTATCGCTGTAGTGGTCTTCTTTAGTAGAACCTGATTCATTTGTAAAATTATCCTATTAAAGACCAGTACAGTGATAGGTCTTAATCTCTGCAGGTGGTTTGAATGTACGCTTTTTTAGGACAACGCCGTATTAAAAAGACCGGTTCGTTTCATATATAAGAACCACAACTAGTAAATTTTATAAAATTTTACCGCAGGGTTACTATTTTTATACCCTACACTAAGAGTGAAAGGGTATATTCAGTTTGGTACGCCGTTTGTAACACCCAGAAGGAAGCATCTCCGGTATGGCAAAGTATATATATTCTTGATCAGCATGATCTCCTGAGTCGATTTAGCGATATCCGTCTGTCCGTCTGTCCATCAGTCTGTTTGTTTGTTTGCCCGTCCGTGTGTCCTTCTGTCTGTCTGTTGAAATCACGATTACAGAAAAAATAGAAGAGCTAGAGCAATGAAACTTAAGATTTAGATTACTTATAAATCTAAGCTGACTGAACAAGAACATTGGCATGATCGGTCTATTGTGACCTGAGAATCGACCACTTATGTTGAAATACCTCATATAAAATTTACATCTACAAATCAATATTACTGTATACGTGCTTAGGAAAACTTTTTTTGGTCAAATATGATGTTTTTCGGCGAAACGACTTGTGGTTTCCAAAAAAAAAATATCGAAATTCGGTACACCTACCCATTTGTAAATATGGGTATCAAATGAAAGGAAATTCTTCAACGATGGAAAGTTTGTAGTTATTTTCAGGATTCGTATATCCTGGTGACCTATATACCACTATGAATGGTAACCACACATATGTGTAGGGTATTAATAGTCGGCTTAGACCGACTATAATTTTGATAATCCTAACTATCATAATAACTATCACAATAACTTTAAAATTTCCCATGCGATCTAACCTTCCCAACTGGTTAATCATTATATTTCTTATAATCACATTATATACGCCTACTAAATTATTTTAAATTCATATTCTAAAAATTGTATTTTTTATATCAATAAAACTGTACTTTCGAATTTTGTCTACGGAGTTTAAAAAAAAACTACTAAAGTCTCAAATAAATACTATACTTTGAACTTTTCATGTCGGTGAAATACAAAAGCATTTTTGCACACATTGTACCTCCAGCACGTTTCGGTTTATGTTCCTGACATAAAGAAGAAACGAAACAAAAGTGAAAATCAAAAGCAAAAGCGACTGGAAACGAGCTAAAAGAGTTAAAAGAAATACAATAAAACGAAGTAAAAAAATGATTCTGCAACAAGAACAGCAGGAGGTCGTGAACAAAGAAAACATATGAAAGAGTTTCAGAGTGAATGAGATGTGTATTGTGCTGTACATGTGTCTGATTCTGTTTGTGTTACTTTATACGAGTTAAAAGAAAAACAACCGGAATCGATTGAAAGGTGAGTTTTAAAGGTTATTAAATTTATTTTGATAGATCTCAAAATATTAAAGTTAAAATATCTTAATTCATGAAATCAAAAAATCTAAAAAATATTAAATCTAACAATCATAAATCAAAAAAAAAATTAATAAAAATTAAAAAAAGCAATCAAAAGCTAAAACGCAAGATAAAAACACAATAATTAAATAAAAATTGGGAAAAATTATACATTAAAGAAAAATAATAGTAAAAAAAAAACACATAATCAAACGCAATTTTATAAACGAAATTAAAAGCAGAAAAAAAATCAAATAAAAGAAAATACAATATCAAAAGTGGCAGAAACAAAAATCTAAATAATAATCAAAAACACGTATTCAAAGACAATGTCAAACGCAACAACTAATGCAGAAAGAAAACATGTTTTATTTATATTCAAATGTATATATCAAAAGAAAAACACGAAATTAAAAGAAAAATACAAAAAACTGAATAAAATAATAAAAAATTAATAGAAAATTACAAAACCAGAATCAAATAAAAAATCCAAAATATATAGGGGAAAAAAACAAAACCCTAAATCAAAAGCAAAAACTTAAGTTATAAGAAGAAACATCAAAAACCAAAAAATTAAAAGCAAAAAAAAAAAAAACACAAGAAAGAGTAACAAAATAAATGCAAAAACCTGAACAGAATTCAAAACACAATCAATTAATATAAAATTCTTGGTCCGTATGTCTGTCAGTCACACATGTCAGTCAAAATCCAAAACAGTAAAACAAAGTAAAAAACAGAAAACCAAAATAAAAATCACAAAATATAAAAAAAACACAAAAGCAAAATACAAAAAAGCAAAAACAAAAAATCAAAAACACAAAAAAAAGCAAATACACATACTCAAAAGCAAAAAATACAAAAACCAAAAGCAAAAACAGAAGCAAAAAACAAATCAAAAACGCAGCAGGAAAATACACAAAAATACAAAAACGTAAAAAAGCAAACGAAAAAAAGAAAAAAAACACAAAGTCAATCTTAAAAACAGATGCAAATAAACAAAAAGGAAAAAATAACCAAATAATAGGTAAAAATAATAGTTTGGCGCTACAGTCCTATAAGGACTTAGACCGAGCTCTCTCACTATTTTGAGCTGTGCGTGTTATATTTGTACTCAAAGTGGTGGGACCTACAGTTTATTGCCGACACCGAACGGCGGGTGAAAGCTTTTCACAGGCAATATTTTACCCTCATAGGTTTGCCATTTACTGCCGAGAGGTAGCGCGGTATAGAAAAATGTTTCTATGAAAAGATGTTGTTAGCCACAGTCCATGCTTGAACCGGGAACCTTTCGGCTTGCAGTCCAACGCACTAACCTTGAGCTACCGACGCTACAATAGGTAAAAAAAACATAAAAAACGAAAAAAGGAAAAACACAAAAGGCTAAAAAATAAAGAAAAGCAAAAATCAAAACAAAAACAAAAAAAAAACATAATAATAAAACCAAAATCAAAAATAATAAAACACTAATATAATAATAACAAACAAAAAAGCAAAATCCTAACACACAAAATAAAAAAGAACAAGCTAAAACACAAAATAAAAAAAAGCAAAACACAAAAAAGCAATAACGCAAAAACAAAAACCATACAAAAAACAAAAACATAAAACCAAAAGACAAAAAACAAATTAAAATAAGCAAAAACAAACACATAAACATAAGCAAATCACAAAAACAAATCAAAACCGCAGAAGGTAAAATACAAAATCATGTATACAAAAACGTGAAAAAGCCACCGAAAAAAGTAAAAATAAAATCAAAACACAAAGTTCATCTTAAAAACAGCTACAAACAAATAAAAATGCCTAAAAGGAAAACAATATAAGAATAGCACTAATAAAATAATTAAGAATCAAAAGCAAAAACACGATAATAACACAAAAAATTAATAAATAAAAACACTGAAAATAAAATGTAAGAAAATCTAACAAAAACTCAAATCTAGCAAATAAGGAATAAAAAAAAAACATAACAAAAATAACACATAATGCAAAAAAAAACATGAAATAAAAATATACAACCAGAAAAAAATACTACATAAATAATAGTTTTTTTACTATTAAAAATAGTCAATAGCATACATTTTTATTTTAATCGGAAAATACCATTAAATACTAGAAAATATCATGACATTGCCTTTGAGTTTATATGAAAAGATTTATTTTTTGTATACTATTAAAACAATTATTGTTCTATTGACAAATTTTAATGGGATTTGAGGGATTTTTTTTTTGGGTGTAGCAAAAATACATACCCAATAACAAATAAGAAAACGAAATCAAAAGAAAAAATACCAAAGCATAAAATAAAAAAATATTATAATGCAAATTTAAAAAGAAATCACAACATTATAAAAACTACCATCTTTTCGATTAAGAACAACATACATTTTAAATCTTTTTATAATTCATATAGTTTTTTTTTTACTTTTTAGTATGTCAAAAATTTATAGCTTTGTATGTTAAAAAAAGGTAATGAAAATATAATTTTCTCTGCCATCTCAAATTTTCCTCTGAACTTATTCTGCCCTAAAGTGGAAAAATCAATAGACCTTATTAACTTTAGTTACTTCATCTGAACTTGATAAAATGCAAAAGATTTTGAAGATGCAATAACAAAAACTTTCCTATAAAACGACAGCCCTTCTACTGCCGTTTAGAGCCACGGTAAAAGTTCTGCCCTCACGTAACTTTAGTCTGCATTGTAATTATACATGTGGCAACGCCAACACCACACACGAAAACCGATGTTGTTGTTAGTTCCAAGAAAATGTTGTTGCTTCTGCTGAAAATGTTATTCTTATGATAAATTTCCGCAGACAGCTCAACCAGGGCGACGAAATGAGATGCTGTATGAAACGCATGAATGAGTTGTTTGCAAAGTGTTTATGATGTGCAGCAATAAAAATATAATGTGGCAGCATTGTAATTAAAACCAACAACAACAGCATATTGTAGTATGTAGTATGACTTATGTTTTTGTATATGTTGTTGTTGTTTTAGTTCGTGTGCCACTTGTTAATTGTTGCTGCTGCTGATGCTACTTTGCTAAATTCTATAAATACCTAATGAGCTGAGTACATTATGTTCGGTGGTTTTCTAATGCCGTTCGTCGCAGCGTAAAGTTGTCAGTGTGGCCACCCTGAATTTAAATGCTCGCACGTGATGTGCGCTACCACGGGCTCATGAGCTTATGAGTTATGCACAATTTATGAACTCAAGTCAGTGAACTTTACTGAAAGTGGCTGTTGGGGCCCTGTGTAAGGTTTACAAGATTACAGTGGCTGTGGGTTTTGATAATGATAATGATAATGATAATGATAATGATAATGATAATGATAATGATAATGATAATGATAATGATAATGATAATGATAATGATAATGATAATGATAATGATAATGATAATGATAATGATAATGATAATGATAATGATAATGATAATGATAATGATAATGATAATGATAATGATAATGATAATGATAATGATAATGATAATGATAATGATAATGATAATGATAATGATAATGATAATGATAATGATAATGATAATGATAATGATAATGATAATGATAATGATAATGATAATGATAATGATAATGATAATGATAATGATAATGATAATGATAATGATAATGATAATGATAATGATAATGATAATGATAATGATAATGATAATGATAATGATAATGATAATGATAATGATAATGATAATGATAATGATAATGATAATGATAATGATAATGATAATGATAATGATAATGATAATGATAATGATAATGATAATGATAATGATAATGATAATGATAATGATAATGATAATGATAATGATAATGATAATGATAATGATAATGATAATGATAATGATAATGATAATGATAATGATAATGATAATGATAATGATAATGATAATGATAATGATAATGATAATGATAATGATAATGATAATGATAATGATAATGATAATGATAATGATAATGATAATGATAATGATAATGATAATTATAATTATAATTATAATGATAATGATAATGATAATGATGATGATAATGATAATAATAATTTGTTAATTATAATAGTATGATACAAGAACTCTAAAGATAATGATAATGATTATGATAATGATGATGATAATGATAATGATAATGATAATGATAATGATAATGATAATGATAATGATAATGATAATGATAATGATAATGATAATGATAATGATAATGATAATGATAATGATAATGATAATGATAATGATAATGATAATGATAATGATAATGATAATGATAATGATAATGATAATGATAATGATAATTATAATTATAATTATAATGATAATGATAATGATAATGATAATGATAATGATAATGATAATGATAATGATGATGATAATGATAATAATAATTTGTTAATTATAATAGTATGATACAAGAACTCTAAAGATAATGATAATGATTATGATAATGATAATGATAATGATAATGATAATGATAATGATAATGATAATGATAATGATAATGATAATGATAATGATAATGATAATGATAATGATAATGATAATGATAATGATAATGATAATGATAATGATAATGATAATGATAATGATAATGATAATGATAATGATAATAATAATATTGTTAATTATAATAGTATGATACAAGAACTCTAAAGATAATGATAATGATTATGATAATGATGATGATAATGATAATGATAATGATAATGATAATGATAATGATAATGATAATGATAATGATAATGATAATGATAATGATAATGATAATGATAATGATAATGATAATGATAATGATAATGATAATGATAATGATAATGATAATGATAATGATAATGATAATGATAATGATAATGATAATGATAATGATAATGATAATGATAATGATAATGATAATGATAATGATAATGATAATGATAATGATAATGATAATGATAATGATAATGATAATGATAATGATAATGATAATGATAATGATAATGATAATGATAATGATAATGATAATTATAATTATAATTATAATGATAATGATAATGATAATGATGATGATAATGATAATAATAATTTGTTAATTATAATAGTATGATACAAGAACTCTAAAGATAATGATAATGATTATGATAATGATGATGATAATGATAATGATAATGATAATGATAATGATAATGATAATGATAATGATAATGATAATGATAATGATAATGATAATGATAATGATAATGATAATGATAATGATAATGATAATGATAATGATAATGATAATGATAATGATAATGATAATGATAATGATAATGATAATGATAATGATAATGATAATGATAATGATAATTATAATTATAATTATAATGATAATGATAATGATAATGATAATGATAATGATGATGATAATGATAATAATAATTTGTTAATTATAATAGTATGATACAAGAACTCTAAAGATAATGATAATGATTATGATAATGATAATGATAATGATAATGATAATGATAATGATAATGATAATGATAATGATAATGATAATGATAATGATAATGATAATGATAATGATAATGATAATGATAATGATAATGATAATGATAATGATAATGATAATGATAATGATAATGATAATGATAATGATAATGATAATAATAATATTGTTAATTATAATAGTATGATACAAGAACTCTAAAGATAATGATAATGATTATGATAATGATGATGATAATGATAATGATAATGATAATGATAATGATAATGATAATGATAATGATAATGATAATGATAATGATAATGATAATGATAATGATAATGATAATGATAATGATAATGATAATGATAATGATAATGATAATGATAATGATAATGATAATTATAATTATAATTATAATGATAATGATAATGATAATGATAATGATAATGATGATGATAATGATAATAATAATTTGTTAATTATAATAGTATGATACAAGAACTCTAAAGATAATGATAATGATTATGATAATGATAATGATAATGATAATGATAATGATAATGATAATGATAATGATAATGATAATGATAATGATAATGATAATGATAATGATAATGATAATGATAATGATAATGATAATGATAATGATAATGATAATGATAATGATAATGATAATGATAATGATAATGATAATGATAATGATAATGATAATGATAATGATAATGATAATGATAATGATAATGATAATGATAATGATAATGATAATAATAATATTGTTAATTATAATAGTATGATACAAGAACTCTAAAGATAATGATAATGATTATGATAATGATGATGATAATGATAATGATAATGATAATGATAATGATAATGATAATGATAATGATAATGATAATGATAATGATAATGATAATGATAATGATAATGATAATGATAATGATAATGATAATGATAATGATAATGATAATGATAATTATAATTATAATTATAATTATAATGATAATGATAATGATAATGATAATGATGATGATAATGATAATAATAATTTGTTAATTATAATAGTATGATACAAGAACTCTAAAGATAATGATAATGATTATGATAATGATAATGATAATGATAATGATAATGATAATGATAATGATAATGATAATGATAATGATAATGATAATGATAATGATAATGATAATGATAATAATAATATTGTTAATTATAATAGTATGATACAAGAACTCTAAAGATAATGATAATGATTATGATAATGATGATGATAATGATAATGATAATGATAATGATAATGATAATGATAATGATAATGATAATGATAATGATAATGATAATGATAATGATAATGATAATGATAATGATAATGATAATGATAATGATAATGATAATGATAATGATAATGATAATGATAATGATAATGATAATGATAATGATAATGATAATGATAATGATAATGATAATGATAATGATAATGATAATGATAATGATAATGATAATGATAATGATAATGATAATGATAATGATAATGATAATGATAATGATAATGATAATGATAATGATAATGATAATGATAATGATAATGATAATGATAATGATAATGATAATGATAATGATAATGATAATGATAATGATAATGATAATTATAATTATAATGATAATGATAATGATAATGATAATGATGATGATAATGATAATAATAATTTGTTAATTATAATAGTATGATACAAGAACTCTAAAGATAATGATTATGATAATGATGATGATAATGATAATGATAATGATAATGATAATGATAATGATAATGATAATGATAATGATAATGATAATGATAATGATAATAATAATATTGTTAATTATAATAGTATGATACAAGAACTCTAAAGACCCTAGGACGAGGCTCTCTCCTCATTTGAGTTCTGCGTTCTTTATTTTTACATAAATGGTAAAACAGTTTAATTCCGAACTCGTGGAGACCTGCAATTGTCTGTCGAAGATCTGACAGTCTGACATCTCACCCTGATACAGCAATTTTTCTGTAATCTAAAAAGATTTTCTTGTTCTAAAACTTCCTATAATAAAACTCAACTTGAGAAAAGGTCAACCCCCACAAATAATATATTGGATGAATAAAACGATGTATCACAGGTAGGAATTTCCAGGCTGCAACAAAAGTGCCAGGCTTGTTACAAGCTTGACTACCAAGGCTTGGTGTATCGAAGGCTGGCACAATCGTTAGTCACAGACTCCACACAGTCCTTGATATATCAAGCTAGACACAAGCCTGGAACAATCGTCACTCCAAGGCTTTATACAGGCCTTGTTAGTTTAGGTTAGACACAAGCCTGGCACAATCGTCACTCGCAGACTCCACACAGGCCTTGATATACCAAGCTAGGCACAGGACTGGCACATTTGTCATTCCCAGATTCCAAACATGCCTTGTTAGTTTATGTTGGACACAAGCACAATTTTCATTCTCGGACTTCACACAGGCCTCGGTATACCAATATTGACACAAGGCTGACACAATATTGAGCCACATATGAAAATTGTCAAATTATCCAAATCGCCATATGCTGAAGGAAATTCAAAATTTCGTCTCGACAACTTTTCGTCCCATGCCTAGTTATGCGTGTGTACCGACTTTGACTTGAGTAAATTAAAGTTTACTATGGTGACATTTTTGTGTTGTTTCCATGTTAAAGAACACGATTTTTTAAACGTCAAATGATATAATCGAGAAACTTAAGTCTTTGAAGTTGTCTGAACAATAAGTCTGCAAATTAACGTAAGTATTACTGTTAACCTCTTACATATTTATTTATCTACAGGCACAACTCTCAAGTGTAATGACATGAATAATGAATGCAATGCCCATGACAAATTATGCCCAATAGCCTGAATCTTCAGGTGTATTACAAGGATTGTCGCAAGTCTGGAGCATATGTCTTGTTTCAAGACTGAGGCACAAGCCTTGGTACAAGTCTGGGACACAAGTCTTGGTACAATCCTGAATTACAGGTGTGGAACATAGTTATCATTCCAGCCTTGACACAGTCTTGGCACAGGCCTAAAACACAATGTTGGCACAAGACTGAGAATTAAGTCTGGCACAAAATTTGTCAACGAGCCTGGGTACAAGCCTGGAATACAGGCTTGTAACATAGTTATCATTCCAGTCTTGACAAGCATTGGCACAAGCCTGTGTCCGGCTTGTGCCGGTCGTTAATTCCTATTTGTGATTTTGAATTTTCAGCGAAACCCGAGTATGGGAATTGGACCCGCCGGGACATCAACCATTTCAAAATTGAATCGGAATAATGTCTCCCAAACACCATAAACTAAAAAAATGAGTACGCCATCTGCTAGAAAATTAAAATACTTTTTCAATGATCAATAATGTATAAAATATAAATTTTAATATTGGTATAATATAAGGGTTATGAAATTTTAAGTCGGTTACATCGAATATTGCAAGATCCCTTAGGAGATCTGATGAAGAAAAAAAAAAAAAACAAAAGTAAGTATGAATAATATACTGAAAAGAAATATTCAGATTTTGGAAGGCGTCACACAGTGCAACGCGTGCGGCCAAATATCAAAAAAAAATAAATATTTTACGTACAAAATTTGATGATAAACAATACTTAAAAACTTAGAAGTCTGAATAAATGAATTAAAAAATAATATTTTGCGCCATACGGTTACTCCAAAGTCAAACATTAAATTTTATTGCGTAATAAAGGTAATAAATTCACAAATATTAATACTGAAGATTCGATGAGTGTAATTATTATCTCTTACTTGGAAATAAGTTAGTATTCTACACTAAATTAAAATATAGAATTTCTTCTATCTGATGATGCTTCTCTTTTGTTTATATTTTAAACATGTAATATGTTTCTGTAGTCGCGGTGGCTCAGTGGTTAGTGCGTTGGACTGCGAGCCGAAAGGTCCCCGGTTTAAGCCAGGACTGGAGCTAATAACATCTTTTCATAGAAACTTTTTCTATACCGCACTACCTCTCGGCAGTAAATGGTAAACCTACGAGAGTAAAACATTGCCTATGAAAAGCTCTCACCCGCCGTTCGGAGTCGGCAATAAACTGTAAGTCCCACCACTTTGAGTACAAATATAACACGCACAGCTCAAAATGGTGAGAGAGCTCGGCCTAAGTTCTCATAGGACTGTAGTGCCAAACTATAATATAATAGTAATAAGTTTAGTTATTTTGAAAACAATACTTAAAAGTGGAACCAAATGAAACAACAATTAAAAGTTTGGTGTCGTTTTAAAAAAATACTTAAAAAAAACATATCTCCAATAATTTTCTAAAATATTCTTAAACTATGTACAATAATATACCAGAAGTCTTGCTGCCTTAATTTGCCTAAACTTAATAAAAAATAGTTTTTTCTAGTGGTATCTCTAGTGAAAATAAGTAATACTTTTATATAAAAATCAATTGTCGTGCGTTAGTTTCGCAAACGGGTCGACCGATTTAGATTTTTTTGTGTTCTTCTTCTCTTCTATATTGGGGTGGTTCAGAAAAAATAAAATCACGGAAAAACACAACCGAAATCGGGAAAATAGAAAAACTATCGAACTATTGAACCTTAGACCTATGATCATGAAATTTTAACAGGGTGCTCATCTCTCGACTTTTTCGTGCATTAAGAACTGATTTATTTGAAATTGACCCCCTAAGGTACACAAATAGGCGTGTAAAAAATGAAAATTTAATTCGTAATATATGTGTATTGAAGCTGCTAGTTCCCTGCTATAGCATGAAAACAAAATTGGTTGGGAACTGACAGGCATAGGTAGAGTATGGTAGCCAAACAGGTGTAAGCAAAATGGTAGGCACAAGCAGGGTAAAGTAGGCAATGTGCTGGAAACAAAATGGTAGGGAAAGGTAGGGAACATAAACATATTATATAAATCATCAGTGCCCATCCATCCCACAGTACCAAAAACTTCTTGTTGTACAATAACACCGACGAATTTAGTTTATTAAATTTTCGCCAAAAACTCAAACGCTTCGATTCTCCATTGCAAGATTCGCATATGTTTTCTGAAGGAACTCCGAATTGTTTGTTATTGTGTTTGCAATTTTGCTAAAATTTTGCAGAAGCAATAACAAAACATATGTGTATTAAAAACAACATGTGTTTGTTTTTGTACAGCAAGAAGTTTTTGTTTCGGGCATCATGACGATTAAAACTATTTGCTGTGCACTTTTGATGATTATGTTGATATCAGCAATAATCTTCTGCAATACGCAAATCTACGACAATACATCACATTTTCACGTTTTAATTAAAACAATTCGCGTTGCAAACCGACGAAAGTAAACACCGATGTTTACAAATGACAAAAATTTTCAATACAGAAACATTTTTAAGGAAATATTGATATTTGTAAACAAAAATTTCAGTCCACAACTTGTTGATCAATCATTTAAAACTTCAAAACAAAAACTTTTTATAAACAAAATTTTCTGACGACAACTTGTTGATCAAGCTTTAAAAATTTCAAAACAGAAATTCCTACACAATGTGTTTGCCTGCTACTCGCAGGCTACCTTTCCCTTACAGTTTCCTACTATGAAGAAGCTTTTTAAAATTTCAAAACAGAAATTCCTATACAATGTGTTTGCATGCTACTCGCAGGCTACCTTTCCCTTCCATATTCTAGCTATAAAGATACCTTTCAAAACTTCAGAACCAAAACTTACAGAAAAATGCTTTTGCCTGCTAGGGGTAGGCTTGAACATACCAGTTTGAGGCGTAAATGCTGCTATAGGGAGCCTGCTTATTTTCAAAAATTCAAAATGCCTGCTATGTAATGTGTATTTCCTACCATATTCCTGTGAGTTTTCCTCAAAACTACTACTATAATACCAGTTTCCTTGCATATTTTTTGTCTGGGGTGCCTCACTGAGCGCCGTTCGGATTCGGCATGTAGGTTCCATTACGTTATGGATCACCCTATTTTTTCTAATTTATAATGATAGACCAGTTCATTCCCAGTACCTTCTAACCAATTATCCTGCAGAAATAATTAAACAGTGTGGGATGTTGTGATTTGTTGGTCGAAATTTAAAACAAAAAAATATGAATATTCGAGAAATAATTTTACACATTTATTAAAATTGAAATCATTTTTATATACTTCACAGTACCAATTTTCCGATCATATTTTCAAACATAATAACATTTATTTCTAGCACCAAATTACAAGACCCGCCGCTGTTTAATTATTTCTGCAGCAGTTCCTACTAAATTAAAATATCTATGATTGATACTGAAGTACTGAGAATGAAGTAATCTATCATCATAAATTAGAAAATGGGGTGATTCGTAAGAAATTTTGAGAAAATCAATGACAAAGTAAAAATTTGTAATTTTATATTTGAGAACTTCAACTTGATTTCAACTTTCTAAAAAAATATGAAATCATGTTGTTGAAAGATGTGATACACCATTGGAAAGGCAATTTAATTGTCTAAAACATGAATATAAAATTGAACTTCATTTATCAACAAATTAAACTTTATAATCAATATTCCTGATTAGGGTATGTAATCAATATGCATTTTTTAAACACCTGTTTCTTAAACTTGATGCAAAAACAGACATTTTTTATTTTACATTTTCTTATTTTTTTTAGTAATAGTTTGACCCCATGAATTATTGACATCGATGAACCAAACACCCTGTATAATTAACACACAATATATGATATTTTGTCATGTCCTAATTACAAGGACATGACAAAAATACATTACAATATCGCATTATTTCAATAATATTATTATTTTTTATTATTTTTTGATTGATTCACAAAATTCACACTGTCACAGCTAATTTTTCACAATTATTTTTTATAGTATACAACATACAAAGTGTTGTCGTAAAAATATTGTATAAAAATCGTTGTCATGTAATCAATACTGATAATGACACTCATAATGACAGACAATTTCAGCGTATGCCATTAAAATAATAACACCTTTCTTTCCACATGATTTGCATTCAACCACCAATGAATTTCCATTAAAATTAATAACCCAATAACATTCATACATCACAAACGTATTTATTCAAGAAACCAATTATAATAATTGACAAAATAATTACAATTAATTTACAAAAAAAAATCGAACTTAATAGTGTCAATAATTTGAAAACAAAACATTGAAGTACCTACAGAAATTCTGGTTCAATGATAATAACAAAATTAGCTTAATTCTATAAAAATTATTGTAATTGTTTAGGTTGGTATGGTAATATATAAAACTACATCAAATGAAATTGGCTCGTGGTATTGGAGACATGTTTATGGTGGTATAAAATAGTCCTCTTTTAAATAATACACAATAAAATAAACTTCAAAATTTTATATATTCCATAAAAAAGAACTGTTACCCAAATAAAGCACTGTAAGGAACGTTACATGGGATTTTTTGAAGAAGGTCAAGACTCTGGAAGTAAAGTTGAATTAGAATATATACTTTCCATACCCGATGTGGCTCCTTCTGAGTGTTACAGTGTAGAGTATAAATATATAAAATATATAATGAAATAGACTTCAAATTTGAGAAATAACACCAAACATACAAAGTATGATAATTCTCCGAAACTGAAGGAAATAACACCCAAAATAGAAACGTTTCGTGATCGAACATCGTAACTGCCAACAGCTAAAACTATAAAAAAAAACTTTCTACACGGTATTACCTCTCGGCAGAAAATATAAAACCTTGCAATAACCATTTTTCGATTGGATTTTAGAGTAATACGTGATCGCTGATCTCGAATCTATAATCCGTTTTGCTTCACTATTGGGTTTCTGTTTTGGAAAAAGTTGTGTATTTATCAGAGCTCTCGATTTCATACGAGTATTTTCGAGTAGCCCGGGTACCCGGGTACCCGGGCGCTCGAAAGCCCGGGTAATACCCGGGTAGTTCAAATACTCGAAAAACCCGGGTATTAAATGTTCGAGCTACCCGGGTAGTTCGCAAAACCCGGGTAGTTGGTTCGTTCGTTTGTTCGAGCTATTCGAGTAGCTCGTTTGTTCGAGTAGCTCGATGGCTCGTTCGTTGTTCGAGTAGCTCGATCGTTGTTCGAGCTTCGAGTAGCTTGTTCGTTCATTCGTTTGTTCGATTGACGATTGTTCATTTGATCGCTTGTTAATTTGTCTGTCCGTTCGTTTGCTTGATGTGGGAGTTGGTCGGAAGTGGTTGGAAAAATGTAGGTGGACAAAAGTGGGTGGGTGGGCAAAAGTGGGCGGAAAGTGATAAAAAGACCGAAAAAATTTTTATTGCAGAAATCGGTAGCAGACATCAAGGGAAATCGAATGGTACCACTCTCAGTGGTCCCTGACCCCCAAAAGGGGGTCAAAAACCACTTTTTGTCCAAAAAAACTTTATTGCGGAAATGGATAGCGAACCTCATTAGAAGACTAATGGTACCCTTTGGAGTGGTGCCTGACCCCCAAAAGGGGGTCAAAAACCCATTTATGACCCAAAAATTTTTATTTCAGAAATCGATAGCGGACACTATTAGAATGCTATTGGTACACTTTGGAGTGGTCCAGGTCCCCCCAAAGGGGGTCAAAACCCCCATTTTCGAAAAAAATATTTTGTGAATGTCAAAATGCATTTCATAACGTCAGCTATTGCTATGGTACACTTTGGAGTGGTCCAGGTCCCCCCAAAGGGGGTCAAAACCCCCATTTTCGAAAAAAATATTTTGTGAATGTCAAAATGCATTTCATAACGTCAGCTATTGCTATGGTACACTTTGGAGTGGTCCAGGTCCCCCCAAAGGGGGTCAAAACCCCCATTTTCGAAAAAAATATTTTGTGAATGTCAAAATGCATTTCATAACGTCAGCTATTGCTATGGTACACTTTGGAGTGGTCCAGGTCCCCCCAAAGGGGGTCAAAACCCCCATTTTCGAAAAAAATATTTTGTGAATGTCAAAATGCATTTCATAACGTCAGCTATTGCTATGGTACACTTTGGAGTGGTCCAGGTCCCCCCAAAGGGGGTCAAAACCCCCATTTTCGAAAAAAATATTTTGTGAATGTCAAAATGCATTTCATAACGTCAGCTATTGCTATGGTACACTTTGGAGTGGTCCAGGTCCCCCCAAAGGGGGTCAAAACCCCCATTTTCGAAAAAAATATTTTGTGAATGTCAAAATGCATTTCATAACGTCAGCTATTGCTATGGTACACTTTGGAGTGGTCCAGGTCCCCCCAAAGGGGGTCAAAACCCCCATTTTCGAAAAAAATATTTTGTGAATGTCAAAATGCATTTCATAACGTCAGCTATCTATTTCTGCAAAAAAAAAATTTTTTTCGAAAATGGGGGTTTTGACCCCCTTTGGGGGGACCTGGACCACTCCAAAGGGTAACAATAGCATTCTAATGGTGTCCGCTATCGATTTCCGAGATAAAAATGTTTGGGTCATAAATGGGTTTTTGACCCCCTTTTGGGGGTCAGGCACCACTCCAAAAGGTACCATTAGTCTTCTAATGAGGTTCGCTATCCATTTCCGCAATAAAAATTTTTTGGACAAAAAGTGGTTTTTGACCCCCTTTTGGGGGTCAGGGACCACTGAGAGTGGTACCATTCGATTTCCCTTGATGTCTGCTACCGATTTCTGCAATAAACATTTTTTCGGTCTTTTTATCACTTTCCGCCCACTTTTGCCCACCCACCCACTTTTGTCCACCTACATTTTTCCAACCACTTCCGACCAACTCCCACATAAAGCAAACGAACGGACAGACAAATTAACAAGCGATCAAATGAACAATCGTCAATCGAACAAACTAACGAACGAACGAGCTACTCGAAGCTCGAACAACGATCGAGCTACTCGAACAACGAACGAGCCATCGAGCTACTCGAATAGCTCGAACAAACGAACGAACCAACTACCCGGGTTTTGCGAACTACCCGGGTAGCTCGAACAATTAATACCCGGGTTTTTCGAGTATTTGAACAACCCGGGTATTACCCGGGTAGCTCGAAAAACCCGGGTAGCCCGGGTACCCGGGCACCCGGGTAATCGAGAGCTCTGGTATTTATTGAATCTAGATAAAATTTTATAAAACAAAAAAAAATTATGTAGTATATGGCCCAAAACGCAAAAAACAAAACCACAGAAAAAATATATTTTTTTCAAATTTCGCAGGTTTTTTATTACTTGTAGTTTGTACACATTCCAATGTAACGATTGACACTAATATCAACGCGAAATTATTTTTTTGCATCGTGAATTTTGCATACTTTATTGGTTGCCTCCTGAAAAATAAAAATTAACAAAAATTCAACGCTCAACAATAAACGGGGTTGTATTCAATTAATTGTTTTTTTTTCGTGTTATCCACTTTTCGTGGATAGACTTAAGAAAACTGAAAATAACTAAATGAAATAATTGAAGAAAAATAATCTTATCAGCATTTTAAACGAAAAAGAATTTGACCGCATTTTTTTAAAGTAACGTAGCAAACAAAAATTATAAAAAGTTTTTTACCACAAAATTTAGCACGTCAATATAAGTGATGGATCTAATTTTCTTCGAGTAATTATAGTCTATTTTCAAAAGATAAGCAAAAATTAGCAGTGTAATTATTAGTGTTTGTGTACACAGCCAAAAAGGATTTGTAACGTAGCAAACATTTTTTTTTATCGATAATCAAATATTATAACCTTTCAAACCTTTAATATATGTTTGATGTTTGGTAAAACCTGAGCAAGCCTCAGAGAAACAAGAATTACATCGACAAATTGAAAAGGTTAAAGAAATTTTAAGATTTCAAGAAACAAAGAGCATCTGCCCAGAAGGAGCGGCGAAAGAAAACTAAGTAGGGATAGTGCGAAAAGTATCCGTGATATTGCGTCGCTCCACCAAATTCAAGTGATTGATGGAGCAATCGTCACTATTAACACATAAAACCAAAGATACGATTTATAATTTGTACCGCATTCCACTTTGTAATTAATTATACCCTACACCTATGAGGTACAGGGTATAATAAGTTTGTGCAGATATTGTAACGCCCTTTAGAAGGCGTCGCCGGCATTGATAAGTATATATATTTTAGATCAGCATCACGACTCGAGTCCGATTAGCCATGTTCGTCTGTCTGTCCGATAACTTGATAAATACTGGTCAGAATGCGAAAAAATGATTCTGAGTACGGAAATGAGCTGAGGAACCAATAACTCGAAAAGTATTCAAGCAAACAATTAAATCCATTTGTTATGCTTAATTTTACATTTTATGCCATATTTATGAGTTTTACCCTCATATATGAGCACAAAAAGCTCCTGATACCTGTGTGGAGGGAACCATTTTATGAACCCAAAAACTGTCGTATTATTGCGATTTTTAAAACTCGTAAAACAATTATATTTGAGCACTAAAAAGATCTAAAAAAAGGCTCCTGACTTCTGGGTAGAGGGAGCTTAAAAACATTCATATTTATGAAACTTTCTTTATTCATATCACACTCATATATGAGCACTTAAAAGAGCCCATGAAGACTCCCAACCCAGGGTAAGGGGCACGATTTTATGAAAACGTCAACGTCAACGTCAACCAACCAAAATGATCAAATCTTTGAAATAACGATGGATTTGGAATCTTAAATATCTGAATCTAAATATCTGAAAAGAAATTTCTATTTCGTTAACGTTAACGTTAACGTATAAAAAATACTCATAAAGTTACGTTACTATGAAATATGTAAATAAAACAAATTTTTCATGTATTTACTTTAAAGACATACAGAAACTAAATATTAATAATGGACAAATTTGGATTTTTGTATAAGGGTTTTCGATGTCCCGTCCGGAACCAAAAAGATACATTTATTACTATAGTAAACTGAAAAGTTTTTTTTAAAGAGTTGAGTCCACTGTTTCCAAAGCAGAATTTCCTCGGCATTTTTAAAAATGTAAACATCATTTTCCTAGTAACTCTAGAAAATTTTGGACAGCTAATTGAAATCTGTCTACAGTATAAAAAATATAAAAAAAAAATTAAAAAAAAAAAAAAAATACCTAAAAACAACTGGAAATTGCGTCCATTTCGAGTAGAGATCGGCATGTGAGTGAGTTTTGACGCACGCTCACTCACACTCATGAAATAATTTTTCTAATCACGCACACATACTCACGGTCTATTTCGTTCTACTCACACTCATTCACAATCACTTGAGTAAATTAAGATTCAATCACAATCACACGTTATCACGCGTAATTCACGTGAATCACGCTAAATCACGTGTTTTTGCTATTGTTTTCTGAATGCATAAAAATACATATTTCATTTGTAAACCCGGGTAGAATATAGGGTATATGTTGATGAGACTGTGTCGACTGAGCGTGGCACCTCCAATACAACCTGCATCTTTAAAACGCAATAATGATGTTAGGAATTTTAATAAAATATATCTCAATTTATATCTCAACGCTCTCAAAAAATTACTCATAAAAGAGCCATGAGTAATTTTTTGGAGAGCGTCGAAAACAGTCTTTAATGAGAAAATCTTAAGCTAATTTTATCGAAACACCGTTTAACTTTTTTGGAAAAAAAAAACATATTTAATGCTCTATAAAATTTAAATTAGATTTACGCAAACTTCCACAGTACACGCACATCTCTCGTACAAATTCCCAAATCACAAAATCATATTATAAATTTATATAAATAAAATATCATAAAAAAATATAACTAACTTGAAACACATACCAAAAATCTCTACCCTCCAACGGACCAAACATCAACGCCCTCCAACCACAACACTCGATTGAAAATAATTCTGTGAAATGTTTTGTAATTGTAAGTGAAACAAAAAAAAAATAATCTATATAAATATTGCAAAAATGTGAATGTTTTACAGCGCTGCTGCCATTAACTGTATACGAAGCCCTAAATTCCCCGGAGAGGTTACGATATTGTACGGTGTCATTGAGTGATGGGACTATTGAGAAGTTTCGACTGAATGGAGGCTGTCAAAGTGCGTTGCGTTCAAAGTGCGTTGCGTTCAAAGTGCGAATGAAGTAATAAATATTTCAGCATCAAAAGCAAAACTAAAATACAACAATGGAAAATTTTTATTGACTTTTGTCATCAATACAAATAAGAAAGAAAAAAACAAGTATAAAAACGAAGAAAGTACAAAGTAAAAAAAAAGAAGACAAAAAACAAAAAGAACAATACAAAATAATAGAGCATCCATAAAGGTATATAGCACAGGAATCATTACTAATTTAGTTGAAATACAATAGGCCGCAAAACCTAATAGAACTCAGGGAATGTTTTGTTAATAAACTTTCCTAGCAAATACTTATAATATTTATATACAGTGATCGAAAAACAAATGAAATTCAAACCCAATATTCGTTTTAAACCATTTCATTTCCGAATCCGAAATCAGAAAGAAACCGATACATGAAAAAGTTTTACAAAACCCGAAATAAAAAGATATACTTAAAAATTTGTAATGATTAAAATAGTATTGATTTTTACGCAGTTATTGAGAAATGAACCGAAATCAAATACATAAATGAAAACCGAAACCGTAACATGGAACCAATTAAAACTCTAAAATTTTATATATTATTTTTCTGTTTCATATTAGATATATTCGATGCCTCAAAGCCTTCACGAATAACTCCGATAAATTAAAGTTTTATCTATTCTTATATGTTAAATTTATCGAACATTAAATTTCTTTGAGAATATACGATATTTAAATAATTATCGCATCGATATCGTTATATTTTTCGATGCAATCTCGAACTTTCGTTATTTTTTTAATCGATATCGTTCAGATTTAAAAAATAACTCGTACCGAAAAACTCATCGATATCTACCTAACATGTAGGTTCAATTTGACGATACGATACGATAAAATGTTCTATATTGTGTGAATTCTCCTTTTTCTGACAGTGATCACGTAACGATATCGAATAGCATTTATTAAACGTATTTACATGAATCATTATATTAATCCATTTTCATAAAATTATTACATTAATGATACGAAAAGTTAAGGCATAACTTCAAACAGTATCTTCAAATTTGGGTATTTTGAAAATAAAAAAAAGTCATCATTATATTCGGTAGCAAAACTTTGTAGTATACCCAAAATTATCGCTTTATCTTCTGTATGGTTGTTTTTCAAACATTTATATAACTTTTACAAAACACTTCCAAAACATTATTCAAACAAAATCACAAAGTTTTGATCTGTTGAATCTACAATCTGCAAGTATATCCTGCATTTGTTATACCCTACACCTATGAGGTACAGTGTATATTGACTTTGTGCATATATTGTAACGCCCCTTAGGAGGCGTGTCCGGTATGGAAAAGTATATATATTCTTGATCAGCATCACTACCCGA
The DNA here is from genome assembly GCA_951804985.1 of Dryomyza anilis. Lineage (NCBI taxonomy): Eukaryota > Metazoa > Arthropoda > Insecta > Diptera > Dryomyzidae > Dryomyza > Dryomyza anilis. The sequence goes on from OX638133.1 coordinate 26,828,645, forward strand.
GTCCGTTTAGCCATGTCCATCTGTCTGTCTGTCTGTCTGTCTGTCTGTCCGTCTTGCTGTCTTGCTGTCTTGCTGTCCGAATACAGAATAACTTGAGAAATACTAATCAGAATGCGATGAAATTTCGTCTCAATATATTTTATCCAAAAGTAGGAACTGAGTTTGAAAATGAGCCAAATCGGTCTACTAACACGCTCACCTCCCATACAAGTCACTCTTATATAACTCTTTCGGAACTAATAACTCGAAAAGTATTCAAGATATAGTTATAAAATTTAAAACATATTATTATAATTCATACAAAAATATTTGGTCCAAAAATGGGCGAGATTCGCCCACCTTTTTTTTTCATTATTTCCCGGGTTTTCATAGTGGAAATTTGATCCGTAAATTATTAAAATCAAATCTATGAAATATTAGCCTTTCAAAATTTTAAATATAGGCGTGGTCCGCCCAATTACATTTTTGAAATTTTTTTTTTTAAGACCAAAGGTACAGTGACTGCTTTTACAGTAACCTGACAAAAAATAATTTTAAATGGTGATAATCGGTACGCTTCAAAATCGAAAAATATTACTCTATAAATTCATTATTTTACTGCATTAAGTTTCAAAAAAGATAAAGTTTTTGATTTCAAAATTAAAGTACTTAGATCTGTCATGCCAAAGGGGCATTTTTAAAAATGTTGGGAAATCTAGTTTTAAAGTTTGAGGTGATTTAAAAATTAGCAAAATTTATATTTTTTCAATTTTTTCTGTTATTTTGGTTTCTTCGTCAATTTTTATAACGTATATAAAATATTTTTAGATTTGAACAAACTACTGAATTATAAATACGGATTTTGTTAGGCCACATCCTGATCAAAACGCAAATATTTTTGATTTTTAAGCTATAACCTTTTATTAGCGTAACATCGGGAATAAATTATTTTGGGATAGAATTGTCTTGCGAATAACTTTTCCGGGTAGGAATTGTCTCTGAAAAGAACTGTCTTGGGAATGATTATCTTGAGAAAGAATTGTATATGGAAAGGAATGTCTCTCGAAAGAATTGTCATGGGTTAAAATTGGCTGGCGGAAGACTTATCCGTGGAAGAATTGAGAAGCTCATTCCAAAACGTGCTATTTGAAACAAAAAAATATTAAAAATCATAAATTACTCTTAATTAATGGTAGAATCCAATTAAAACGAAGGTGTTTTCTACTCTTTATATTTACTCTTATATCTACTCTTTACTTTCTTAAACAATCATTTGTGTGACGTATAATTTACATTACTTTTTTATCTTGTTCCAATAAAAAATTATAGCAAAAAATCGAATAAATTGGCATGACAAGATTTTCGTTTTTTTGCTATAACTCCTTAAAAGTACAATATAAAATAGTGATGTTAAGGCTATAATTGTTTGTTTTCAAAGTACATATCGATCTGTATCATTAATTATAAATATTTTGCCAACATTTTTTTCCTGCAAATAACAAATGGCAAATTAATGTTTGGAAAAATATTTTTAATTAATGATGCAGATCGATAGGTTCTTTAAAAATAAACAATTAAGACCTTTACACCACTATTTTATCTTGTATCAATAAAGAGTTATGGCGAAAAAACGAAAAGATTCACCCTTTTGGCATGACAAGATTTTCAATTTTTCAAATTCGCCCTTTTTGTTTTGTCTTTTGTGGATAGAAATATCCAACAAAATATCACGCGATTTTGGCACAGAATACTTGAGGATAAACTACATTAAAAAATGTAAAAAAACGCAAATGTCAAAAATTGCACATTCACCCCCTTGACATGATAGTGACGATATGATGTTATAGTTATATTTAATAATTTTTTCATTTTAATAATAATATTTTCATGTAAAACAAATATATAATGTGCTTCTCTAGTTACAACTTTTAAGTTTAATATTATTTTTAAAAAAGTCCCAATATCGAGAATGTTCGATTGGTTTGAAATTAATAAAAAAAAAACTTTGTGTCTTGAATGAAAATAATAAGATTCTGCGAAAGAATAATCAAGAAAATTCTCCGAATTCGAATTTATTTATTTATTATATATTATAAAAGAACTAATATGCACTCAATTTATTTCTCAAGTTTATTGTCTGCAGAAAAAGTGACAGAATTGATCTAAAATGGAGTGAAGAAATGTCGCGTGAAATGTCTTGGGAAAGAGTTGTTGTTTATTAGACATCTGCACAAATGGTTTTGAAGTTTCCTTGCAAATATGCACTACTGCACTCTACAGTTTTGAATTCATTTCACAAATGACATTCGACAGTTTTATAGTGAAGTCTCTTTGAGCGACTTAATGAAAATTCCTACTCTATTCCTTACTCTAGTAAGAATGATAAAAAAAATGAAAAATGCACTAAGTACTCGGTGTCATAAGTAGTTCATTTCAGTATTTGAATGTTTGTTGCACATCATCATAGACCTCTACACTTCAGTTTTGTTTTGCTTATATTTTGTTTTGACAGTACTTGGTTCATTGTTGTTGTGAGCAAGACATTCATTTGATTTTCAAGCATAGAGTTGACGACAGTAAATGTTTTGAAATGAAGTGAATGTCTTGAAGTGGGTTTCAAATGGACTTGTGCAGATGTCTATTGTTTATGACTAAAACTGACTAGAACTAAAATATTCCAATTATTTATAAACTAATAAAATTTTGAACACCTATCAACCACTGTGCAGAACATCACATTTTCAGTAAAACCAATCAAATCCCATTCGTTTTATGCTTTACCAACACCCAGCAACTTCAGTCAACTTTTACTTCAAACTTCCAAACTACAACGACTGCATCCAGTTCAGTTGATATTTTTCTGGTAATTAACCGCAAGAAGAGCTTTAGTTTCACCATCGTACATATAGCATATTTCTCAAAATATTTGCCCAGCAATCAATATATGGGGGGGGGGGGCGTCGTAATACGTGCCTGGCTTTGTGTCCCACTTCATTAGTGCCAACTTGCACAGTTGATGCTTCTGAGAATTTTGTTCCTCTTTTGCTATAAGTGTTATCGATGATGCCTTCACTAGCAGTTTATTTCATCGTTGCTCAAAAGTTTTTTCTATTTTCAACGCATTAAACTTACGGTATTTTCACACTTTATGCATCTTAGTTTCACTTTTGAGTAATCGTGAAGTTCCCGAGTTTAGTGCTGGGTAGGATTTTTTTGCAATTTCACGCACAATTGACTTGTCATTGCAAAAAGGGTGCCAACCACAGATTTAATGCATGAACGAAATCAATGCAAAGTATTTTCAATAGATTTACAATGACGCACTTTCATATCAACGCAGGAGAGGGTTATAAAAAAGTGGTAATATTAAAAATAAGTACAAAAAGTTTCACTTACTATTATTGACGGAATAGGTTGTAATTTTTAATATTATATAACATAATATTATTTTTATAGTTACACTTAAGAAGACTACATTGTTCCCAAAGCAATATATATTTTCATAATTTTTTATTTGTATTGCTTTTATTAAAATAATGAATATGAAAAATATTTAAACATAGGGGAGACCGGACTAAGTCGACACTTCTTTTTTCAAGCAAATTTTGATCACCATATCAATGACATAGGACAAAAATAATAATACAGTTGGATAGATTGATTCATTTGCTAAACATGTTCCATTAACTGTAAAGATCTACAATATTTCGTTTCCACGAAACAAATGCAAATGCGACACAACCTCAAACCTGCATCTGAAAATAGACTGGGGTAAAGTCAACACCACCGCGCGAATGCACATTTTTGCTGATATCTTTCAATTGGATTGAATTATATATCCCACGATAAAACTATTAGTGCTGTTTTATTCCGGTCCCGCGAAATTGTTTGACCATTATTTATATTATTCACATTTTATCTATTTTTTGGGAGGGAGATTGTTCCAAAAACGTATCGTGCGACTGAAGAACGAATTATCTCTGTAATGCGTGGTTATGTTGAGAACCGAGTGAACTACGAAGGGGTGGGCTTGGTTCGATGCCCGAGTAGAACGATAGAATACACGACCTGGTGGAATCAGGCCATGTATTTCCCTCGAACACTTACCATTGTAATACCTATAAAAGAGGCTTACACACCCTACGGTCCTTCGGTGCTCAAGAGAACCAATAGAGGATGAAATATTTTCATCCCCTATTAAATATACTGCACGTTGTTGGATTCGATCCAGGAACTCCAAGGAAGATTTTGAAGCCCCTGCTCATATATGCGAATTGTATTCGATCTTAGGCCGAATATAGGTGGTGTAGACAATGCGCAAGTCAGCGGGAGTGAAGTATGTCTTACACCGTTTCAAAAAACCGAGGCACTTGGCCGCTTCTTTCGACACATCAAATATGTGATCATTCCAACGGAGGTCACATTGAATTGATATACCCTGAACGTCAAGAGCAGCTGACTGCGCAATATCCACAGAGTCCATATTGAGGGGAGGGAGGGGTGAATCCATTCTTTTATGAGATAACAGACAACATTGGGTCTTGCTAGCATTAAAATCAACTCTATTTGCAAGACCCCACTCGGAGATTGTTTTAAGGTCATTGTTGAGTGTATCATTCTTTGTGCGCCTTTTACTCTCAATCTCCAAAGAGTTTGGGCGCTTGTTGAACGAATATGAGTGACAAATGCAAGGAATTGATTGGGTTCTGGGTCGATGACAGAAGGTCATTGATAAAAACCAGAAATAGGGACGGGGATAGGACAGAACCCTGCGGGACTCCAGAATTGATGGAATGTTGTTCTGAGAAAACACCATCCATCGCAACTCGTATTGAACGACCCTGGAGAAAACTCGATATCCATCGAGTAAAAGAATTACCGACACCAGATGCAATAAGTTTTGATACCAGGGCTTCATGCCACACTCGATCAAAAGCCTTGGAAATATCAAGAGCAACCACCTTACTCTCCCCGAAAAGATGAATACAATTATTCCACTTTTCGGAGAGGACCGCCAGCAAGTCACCGGTGGATCTGGTCCTACGGAAACCATATTGCCGGTCACTAAGTAATTCGTTTCGCTCCAGATAGGTCACAAGGTAGCGCTCCAGATAGTACCTTGGATAGCGCAGAGCATATTGCAATGGGTCGATAATTAGCAGGGTTCGTAGCCTCACCCTTTTTCGGAACTGGCTGAACATTGGCAACCTTCCAACAAGATGGAAAAACTCCTGTCCTGTAGGAGATGTTGAAAAGGTTACGCAATGGGCAAGCCAGCGTTGACGCACACTTCTTCAACACATGGGCAGATATGCCAACTGGACCGAAGGCTTTGTTAATATTGAGATTTGCTAAAACCTTTTCAACTGCCCGAGTTCGAAAATGTATCTCCGGCATTGCAGAAGAAACAAATTCAACGACGGGCAGTGGTTGATGACTATCTGGGAGCGTTGAATTATTTGCAAATAATTCTGCCAAAAGATTAGCTTTATCAACCGGGTCAGAGAAGGTCTGACCATTCATAACAAGGGTTGGAGTAGACGATGTCGTCTGATGAATTCATTCATTCATTCAAATAAAATTGTATTTTTAAAATGTTTTTCATTTTCAATATTTTTTAACATCAAATTTCAAATACAAATTTGTCTCCATTAATACATTTATGTATTTATAATTATTAAAGGATTAATAATATTTAATTGTTAATTATTCGAAGATTCCATTTCATAATATTAATTTAATAATATTAATTTAATCATATAAATTAATATTAACATCATATTGATGAATTCTGTACACCAAACCATATTAATTTAAATATCATAAATCTTATATGAAATATAAATACGTAAATGTAGACGATTTTAATTCAATGAATGAAATCATCGTTGGTGAAATTGTATTTAGTGAACAGACGACTCAAAGATTGAGTGCAGGATATATCAGCGCCAAACAAAATTTTTTGCAGGGTCGAAATATTATATCGGATAATTTTAAGCCGACTAACACCAGTTTGTAACGAAAGCTACCTACTTGCTGCTCATATCTAAAATATGCCGTAAATCTGCCTTTAAATTTTATGAAAGATAAGATATCTGCTATGCGCTTTCACAAAGTTTCAATTATATGTGGTTGTTTTCCAAAAACATGCCTGAATTATTTCTGAAAAATTTCAGACATTTTATTTTGGTAGATTCCATATTTGGGAATAAGCAGAGTATTTCTACAAATACCTTTATCGGTTTGAAATTTTTTGAAAAAAACTATTTTTTAAGCAGCCTTTAGCATGTTAAAAACTTCCATTTATCAGTGTTATTCCCGGAAATATGGCCTCAACTATTAAAAATGTTGTCTCGATTTCCTTACCATCATTACCTTCTCTAATAGACAGAGTCTAGGCAATTTATATATATATATATATATATATATATATCTGAAAAATTTTATGTAGACAATAGCGGATTTTGTATAAAACCCTGCCCATTTTCTGCCCCTTCTAGACAAAATATTCCATAAATCCCCAGGCATATTTTCGTCAAACACAACATGTGTGTTTGGAAGATTTTAGGAAGCATATTGTAGTTGCGGTAGCTCAGTGGTTAGTGCGTTGGACTGCGAGTCGAAAGGTCCCCGGGTCAAGCCTGGACTGGGGCTAACAACATCTTTTCATAGAAACATTTTTCTATACCGCGCTACCTCTCGGCAGTAAATGGCAAACCTACGAGAGTAAAACTATTGCCTATGAAAAGCTCTCACCCGCCGTTCGGATTCGGCAATAAACTGTAGGTCCCACCACTTTGAGTACAAATATAACACGCACATCTCCAAATGGTGAGAGAGCTCGGCCTAAGTTCTTATAGGACTGTAGTGCCAAACTATTATTATATTATTTTTATTATTATATTTCCTTCTGAGATAAAATATTTGGCATTTTAAAAACATATTTTCGAGGGATTTCAAGCAGACAAAAGCGGACTTTATATTAAAATCTGTCTGTTTAAATTATAAGCTGTCTTCTATTAATTCATAAAATATGCCGTTAATCTGCCTTTAAAATTGCATAGAATTTGATAATCTTCCTAAAACATATATTTATTTTGTTTTTACCAAAAATATTTCTGAAAAATGCCAGATATTTGTTCTCAGGAGATAATCAAATTTTGTACTACTTTAATATACCATTTTTCCGAGATATAACAAAATATGCAACATTAAAAATAAAATCTGCTTTTTCATATATAAAATCTTACGATAAAATATTTCTAAAATTTACTCAGTCTGTCAAAAATCTGCTTTTTCATATATAAAATCTTTCGATAAAATATTTCTAAAATTTACACAGTCTGCCAAAATTTTGACAAGAATCTGCTTTTAAAATTTTACGCTTTTTATAAAGTGTCCTTCATTGTGTCTGTTGGCAATATGTCCCAAATATTCCAATATAATGTCAGAAATTTTATGTCGAGTTCCAACCATCCCTACCTTCTAAAAATAAAATTGGCAGACTCAAGGCAATTAAGCAACATTTTTACAAAAGATTTTCAACAGACAAAAGCAGTGTTTCTATAAAAAGCTGCAAAATTTGCAAAGTTTGAAGAATCTAGGCAGAGCTCTCTCACCATTTCAGTTGTGCGTGTTAATTTTGTACACAAAGTGATGTGATCTACAGTTTAATACCGAAGACGAACGGCTGAGAGTAGAGCTATTCTTAGGCAATGTTTTACTCCCGTAGGTGTGCCATTGACTGACAAGAAGTAGCGTTGTATAGTGCTTTGTTTTCAATATCTAAAAGTTTTCTATATAAAGATGTTTTCTAAGTAAAGATTTTGACAGACGCTTGAATTTAACGCAAGACCTTTTGGCGCGTACTTCCATCGTAAAAGCAACATTTGGTTGGTAGTCCAATGCACTAACCAATCGACGCACCGACGCTACATAGTCCACAATAACAATTTAAATTACTAAGTCTCCGTTCTTCGTCTGTTCTACGTGCTGAATGAATTCTATTACAAAAGTGTAATTATAATCATACCAACTATTTTTTTTTCTAATTTTCATATTATTCACACTTTCAAAACCTCTACCATTTTCTGTCTAATTTTTCAAATAACTTTTATCATTACAAATAACATTATAACTTTTATCATTATAAACGCACTGTCATAATGTGCATGAATGTAGTATGTACCACGTCCTCAGACACGTGACTGCAATTCTAATGAATGTCACACACGCAAAGCAATGCTCAGAAAAAACATTTTCTTTTATTATTATTTTAGGTTTATGTTTTAATTGTTTATAGTTTTCTTGAAGAGCAGGCAAGTTATTAGACTATGAAATTATATAAACATTTATCAGTATTAATTAGATTGAATTCCTTTATAAATCTTCTAACTAAAATAGTAAAATAATCTCTTATATGGACCATATAACTCTACCATACAGCAACAGTTTCAAATAAATATCAGTTACGGTTTTGGTTACAGTTTTAATCTCTGCTCAGAACTAAGATACAAATCCCTCCTTTGTCTGCTTAAAATATTCCCAAAAATGATTGTAAAGAGGGAATCAGGGCATCGGAACCGCTAGATTCAAATTTTAGAACTAGAACCGGAATCGATATTCCAAGTGGTCTTAGTCCTTGTCAGGGAGGACAAAGAATCGAAATCAGAACTGGAATTCTGTCTATTTTTGGAACCGCAACCGGAATCAGAATCGTTATTAAAAAAAATGTATGAAACCGTAATCAACACCCATATAATTTTTTTGGTTGTTTACAGAATCAGAACACGAATCTCTATTTTGAAATCTTGGTACTAGAATAATAATAATAATAATAGTCCTATAAGAACTTCGGCCGAGCTCTCTCACCATTTTGAGCTGTGCGTGTTATATTTGTACTCAAAGTGGTGGGACCTACAGTTTATTGCCGAATCCGAACGGCGGGTAAGAGCTTTTCATAGGCAATGTTTTACTCTCGTAGGTTTGCCATTTACTGCCGAGAGGTAGCGCGGTATAGAAAAATGTTTCTATGAAAAGATGTTGTTAGCCCCAGTCCAGGCTTGAACCGGGGACCTTTCGGCTCGCAGTCCAACGCACTAACCACTGAGCTACCGCGGCTACTAGAACCGGTATCAATATTCCAAAGGGTTTTAGTGCTTGTCAGTGACGGTAAAGAACCAAAATCGGAACTCAAATCTCGCGATTTTTGGAACCGCAATCGGAATCGATATTACAAAAAATGTGTGGAACCGGAATCTGCACCCATATATTTTTTTTTTTGGTTGGTACTGGAATTGGAACCGCTATATATTGAAAATCTTGGAACCAGAACCGGTACCAAATTGCAAAAGGGTTTTAGTCTCTGCTTACAATATTTCTAAAATATCATTAATTCATAAAATATCTGAAATTAACATACCTACCTAAATAAGGACTGCGTCGAATAAAATTGTCCGCTACAAAAATGAAAAAATCTAGAAATCTAGTAATCAAATTTTTATAGAATAAAATATTTTATTTTGCAAATTATTTTTAGATTTTAAAAAAAATATAAAAAACCGGAAATTAATAATTTTTAATAAAAAGTTTTAATTTTTCCGGAATCCCTTCCATTAATGTTGTAATGGTAGTGTCCGACACCCTCATAGCTGCTGAAGACCACTTTCTTTTAAAGTCTTGAAGGTCTTTGGCCACTTTTTTTGTTGTCTTCATCTCCCTTTTTACTAAAGCCCAGTATCTCTCAATCGGCCTGAGTTCTGGACAGTTTGGTGGATTGGCTTCTCTAGGCACCAAAATCACTGCATTTTGTTGGATCCACTCTAAGGCCGTTTTGGCGTAAAATTGGCGTAAAATTGGAAGCAATCTCTTTTGCAAGCATTCCTTCACATATATTTCACTATTAATTGTACCCGATGTCACGAATGAGCTGCTCCTTTTTCCACAACTGCAAATTTCCCGCCAAACAAAGAATTTCTTTGGGAATTTTGTCATTTTTTTTGATTTGAATTTTTCAGCGACAATTCCTCGAGAATCGGCTGTATAAAATTCCTACCCAGGTAGCTGAGAAAAGTCCGCTAAAACATAAGTTTCGTCGTCCATTATGCAGCAATCGAATTTTTTAAAAAAATCTTGGTTCAGCTTTTTAGCTCGTTGTTTTGCGGTTTCATTCTTGACGGCATTTCTATCCGGAACTTTTTGGACCTTGTACGTCTTCAGTCCAGCTTCTTTCTTAGTCCTGCGCACGAAAGATTCTGAGCAATCCGCCTTTCTCGCCAATTTCCTTCCGGATATGCTTGGATCTTTCTTTAAAATATTCACAACCTTCTTCGACTTTTCACGATCATGTGGGCCTTTTTTTACCAGAACCTTTCTTTCGATCAATACTCAGGTCTTCCTTAAAGCGGTTGATAATGCGAGAAATGGCCTTAGCGTTAGCCCCTACCTCCTTGGCAATTTTTTTTAAAAGACCAACTAGGTTGTTTTTGAAAAATTTTAAATATATTCTCTAGCACTTCTACTTCGTTTGCCATTTTCGCGTTAAATAAATTTTGTATTGACTATAACTGACACAAATTATTTTCTACCATTTAATTCAGAGCTACTATGATCAAATTTTTTTAATTTGAATCTTGCAATAGCACATTATGGGAAGATATGCAACGGACAATTTTATTCGACGCAGTCCTTAAGTAAATGTTAATTTAAATGATAACATATTAATATTGCAAAGAATATTGAAACAATTTAGATAACAAACCAAATTACACGTGTCACGTACATTGAAATTTCCGCCATTAAAACAAATTTCCCATTATGATCGCATCCATCATTACACGTCTTTGAGCAACTAATGTCATTATGCTGGAGTTTTTTTTTTCTAACTTTTTTTTGACATTTCTGGACGTCAACTTTGCTGCAGCAGTTGATGATGATGATAATGGTGATGATGATGAAATTGCATGTAATTAAAATTGATGTCATTTGTAAGTGTTTGACAGTTGGGTAAATGTAGTGTTGACTGCCTGTCGCTCAACAATATGGGAACAATGTTAAAAAGTAGTCAAGTGTTTTTGTAAATTATGTTAACATTTAGTTGTATCAAAATATCAAATAGAAAAAATTAACCTAACGGCACAAAAGTACTTTATGCATAGCATCGATGCGCCGCGGATGCGTCTATGATAAAGGACTAAAGTGCGAAAGTATTTTATATTTTTTATGGCTGATTGCTGTCGATGATAGATTGTGATTGTGCCTGTTAATGTCATTACCATGTGCCATAAGTGACTCTTTGTGTGTTATGGCGTGTGTGAGTGTGTGTTGGTTAATAAAAATGAAGATACAATTTTTATATGGAAAAAATCCAAAAGTTTTAGTTACGTTTAATGTAACATAAATTGTTTGTGAACAGTATCAAAATTAAATACATTTTCTAAAAATATCTATATTTTAAAATAAACTTACGACTGGTAGACATTGGGACATGGGAACAGCCGTTCGTTGCGTCGGACTACGCGTGACAAGGTCTCTGGTTCGAACCACTGCGACTGCAAAATAAAAAAAATAAAAAATTAAAATTAACGAAAGGAAGATAAGGTCACAATGGAAATTTTATAATAGGGAAATTGTTAAAGTTGGTGCGATGAAGTTAATAACAGTTAATAACAGAAACGCTGAAGAAATTCCTTTTATTTGAGTACCCACACGGATAGAAAAGATTTGTTTGAATTTAATTAAAAAAATAATACGAAATCACCATACATGTATTACGAATGATGTGTAATTAAATTATTGTTCAGATGGTAATAACAGATTCTATGTGTAAACATTTTATATATTCTGTCAAACTTATCATAAATATGTCACAATAAAAACATAAAATTTTAATTGCATTTGAATATACTATTTTTTAGCAGTTTACTTGCACAGAAAATAAAATTCTTCAATATGATGAATTTATTCATGAATATCATGAATTTTTTCACCAACTACCAGATTCATCATATTGATACCACCGTTCATTAAATGACATATTAATGAATGTATTCATTATATATATGAACAAAATATTCAATACAATGAATTTGAATTGTCTATTGATGAATTTGTTCATAATATTTTTTCAAAAAAAAAATTTTTTTTTTTAATAATTTGAAAAAAAGTGTTAAAATTTTATTTAAAAAATAACAGTAAAAAAATGTACAAAAACTTTATCCCAAAAAAAATGTTGGTCAAAAAAAATGTAAAAAAAAAAAATTTCGAAAAAAAAAAATTCGGAAAAAGAATGTTCGAAAAAAAAAAATTCGAAAATATATTTTTTATAAATATAACTTTTTATTAACAAAAAGTTGTAATTATAATAAATATATTATAAAACATTTTACTAATTTATGCATGTCGAGCAAGCATTATATAAGAAATGACATACAAGAACTACTTGAGAACTGAGAAGTACTGCAAAAAAAAGAACGAAAAATAAATATTTTGATTGAAATTTGTTTTAATGAACAGCATTCTTCAATATGAAGTAAAATATGTTGTATTTTATGTTCTTGTTCATTAATATATTGAAACGTATTCTTCACATACAGTTCATCATATTGAAGAACACTTTTTCGACAGTTACCAAGTGTTCATCATATTTATGATCGCATTCATAACATTTATGTCATTAGTCATTAATATTATGAATGGTTCTTTAATACAATGAATCATGGTTTGAAGAACGGAATTCATCAATATGATGTACATTTTTTTCTGTGTAGATCAGTAATCTATCTTCAGTTTTTCTTCAATCTAACTCATCTAGTTTCCTGTAATCGTTTTCTTATAACGATTTTAATAGACAGATAGAGATATAGACGAACAGCCTTACGTTGTTAGATAAATTTAGGAGGTCACGATGAACCAGAATATGTATATTTAATTTTTCGTACCGTATATGCATTCTTCTAGATTTTGCAAATGAATAACATTTTCGCCTTTATTGTAGGGTATGAAAAATTTAGCTTCTAGTAAGGAAGGAAGTACATTTACGTTAATATGACGTTTTATGGATTTTATTCTTTAAAATTTTAAATATTCTAACAACCAGTCTTAATTAATTAATAAGAGTTCTACCTTTATAATTTGTCTTTGTCATATACAAAATAGAAATACCTTTGATATATTTCCACTTGTATTTGTAGTTTGCACTTTTCCGGACATAGAAAATTAATTTTCTATATAATATTTATCATCTTCTAGCATTTGTATTTTGTTTTTTGTTTGTTCTACTCAACTCTTAACATCATTTGTCAGCCTGAAGGCAAATTGCTACCGACAGCCAGCCATTTACCATTCTTAAACAAACAACTTTATTTTTCTCTATTTTTTATCATTTTTCTATCCTTTTTCTCAGTAGCAAAATTATGCTTTCATATTTCAGTTTTTCATCCTGTTTTCTAGACTTTTTGCTTTTTATTTCTTTCTTTTAGCTTTAATGTGTTTCACTTGGAATTGTCTCAAATGCAATTGATCCATTGGCATAGATTCGTTGTTTATTGAGTTATATTGGTTGAGATTTGCAGACATTTGGGCAGACTGACATTCGGACAGATCGACAGACAGCTTAAGCTATAAGTGTACAAAAAAAAAATAAATTGTACAAAATCTTAAAAAATGTGGTAAACCAATTGTGACAGAAAAATGTTTCTTAGTCAAAACAAATATTACATATATTTCGTGTTTTCTTTTAGCTCTATGAAAAATATTAATTCAATTTTATTTTCGATTTAAAACCCTATAAAAGCTTTCGTAAACTAAAATCTATTTTACATTTAAATTGTATGTCCATTTAAAGCCTTCGTTAGAGTGTGTAAATAATTCAATTAGTCTAAATTGATTGAAACATCGTTTTGCACTTAAAGATGCCAAATGTTTGTCACTCCATTATTGGCCTGTCTGTCTGCCAGTCACTCTATCTTTCAGTCTGCTCGTGTGTCAATTTGTCAATTTTACCTTAAGTCAGTCAATTTGTTCTCATTGTTGGCATCTTAGTTTTTGGTATTTGACTTTTGACCTAAAGCATCATTGTCACCTGTATCTGAAGGCTACTTATACAGATAACAATAGGATTTACATAGTACCCTTTGCGTTCTAACCAAATGTTCACAAAATCTGTCAAAGCTCGCAAGTTCATACACAGAAAAATATTTGGCAACTATACTAAAAAACTATGGCGGTATGCCATTTTTAATTTCTAATTAATTAAAAAAATCTTTTCGAATTAGAGTAGTTTACTGCATCGGGAGCACCACAAAATCCACCCGCATAAACCCGCATAATTCATCCAACTTTTATTTGGCGCAGTTTACCTTTTAGTACAAAATCCACCTCTTGGTACAAAATCCACCATTTGGTAAAAAATCCACCTTTTATTTCTTCGAAAGGACAAAATTGAGATTCCTGTACAAAATCTAACGTTACAAAATCCAAACGCACAAAATCAAATTTTATACATCCAACTTTCATTTGGCACAGTCTAACTTTTAGTACAAAATCCACCATTTCGTACAAAATCCACCTTTTAGTACAAAATCCACCTTTTGGTACAAAATCCACCTTTTAGTACAAAATCCACCTTTTGGTACAAAATCCACCTTTTAACGTAAGGCAAATTTGATATTGCTGTACGATTGAATTTCATCGCACTTTCGAACGAAAATTTCAATTGAAAGAGAAATATTATTCTAGAAACGATATCAGCATTAAAGATTTTCTCAGAGTCCTCTTATTTGATGATTGATGGTTCTTTTTCTTTGTACCGACCATTCGTGGGTATGTGAAAGGACAAATAATTCCCTAAAATATTTGCCTTATTATAAGAAGGACAAAGAGTGGTATATTATTTCGAACAAGAAGACTCTTTCTTATAAATATTGTCAAAATTAGTTATTTGAATGGTTTAAATCGGTTTGGAACCAAAGTTACTAAATATACCAATTCAAAATCCATCAGTTGGGTGGGTTTGCAAAAGGTGGATTTTGAACGGATGGATTTTGTGCGGGTTGATTTTGTACCAATGGATATAGTATGAAAAGTTACACAAATCAGCAAAAACTTTGTTAGAATTTAATGCAGAAATCACTGATAACACTTCCCAACACGATTACTGCCGTGAACATTCCATACATCAATTCTATATAATTCTCTGGTGCTGATAGAATTCATACACAATTTTTTTCTATTACATAACATTTTTCGGACTCAGCAGTCCAAAGGTAGCGCGCTGGACTTGCATTCTGAAGGTCTCGGGTAGAGATGGGCATGTGAGCGTGATTCGGCGTGATTCACGTGAATCACGCGTGATCACGCGTGATTGTGATTGAATCCTAATTTTGCTCACGTGATTGTTAGTTAGTGTGAGTGAACCAAAAAATACCTTGAGTGAGTGTGCGTGAGTAAAATTTGTTCGTGAGTGAGTGTACGTGAGTCAAATATTTCATAAAATAAAAACTCTTTTGTTTATTAAGTTTAGTTTGTTCCAGAGGTTCGTGTGGGGTCCAGTTTTTATTCGAGTTATAAATGTAGTAACCAAAAACATCGCTTCAAAAAAAGTTGTTCACAAAGTCAATTCATCCCTGGTAAATTCTACCTCGGACTGTTCTTTTAATATTTTTGTAGAGATCATTTTTCCAGGGACTATTCTCAAATATTTTACACGAATTCTTTACCGGAGAATTATTTTTCGAGGAATTTTTTTGGTTTTTATATGAACAGCACATCGAAGGTCTTTCACATTTACATCTCCGTTAAAAATTAAGATATATTTTATCAAACTCCCTAACCTCATTATTGCGTTTTAAAGATGTAGGTTGTATTAGAGGTGCCACGCTCGGTCGACCATTCTCACCAACATATACAAATGTAATATGTATGTTTATGCATTCTGAAAAAAAACGTGATTTAGCGTGATTCACGCGTGATCACGCGTGATTGTGATTGAATCTTAATTTTACTCACGTGATTGTGAGTGAGTGTGAGTAGAACAAAAAATACCGTGAGTGAGTGTGCGTGATTAAAAAAATTCTTTCGTGAGCGTGAGTGAGTGTGAGTCAAAACTCACTCACGTGCCCATCTCTAGTCTCGGGTTCGAATCCCGGCTTGGGCATTGGGTGCTCATGGTGATATTAACCACAAAATCTAAGGGAATAGATTTCACAGTACAATGGATATATTACACAGAAAAAAAATGTACATCATATTGATGAATTTCGTTCTTCAAACCATGATTCATTGTATTGAAGAACAATTCATAATATTAATGACTAATGACATCAATGCTATGAATGCGTTCATAAATATGATGAACACTTGGTAACTGTCGAAAAAGTGTTCTTCAATATGATGAACTGTATGTGAAGAATACGTTTCATAATAATAATGAACAAGAACATAAAATACAACATATTTTACTTCATATTGAAGAATGCTGTTCATCAAACCAAATTTCAATCAAAATATTTATTTTTATACCCTACACCTATGAGGTACAGGGTATATTAACTTTGTGCATATATTGTAACGCCCCTTAGGAGGCGTGTCCGGTATGGAAAAGTATATATATTCTTGATCAGCATCACTACCCGAGTCCGTTTAGCCATGTCCGTCTGTCTGTCTGTCTGTCCGTCTTGCTGTCTTGCTGTCTTGCTGTCTTGTTGTCTTGCTGTCTTGCTGTCTTGCCGTCTTGCAGTCTTGCTGTCTTGCTGTCTTGCTGTCCGAATACAGAATAACTTGAGAAATACTGATCAGAATGCGATGAAATTTCGTCTCAATATATTTGAGCCAAAAGTAGGAACTGAGTTTGAAAATGAGCCAAATCGGTCAACGGACACGCCCACCTCCCATACAAGTCACTTTTATATAACTCTTTCAGAACTAATAACTCGAAAAGTATTCAAGATATAGTTATAAAATTTAAAACGTATTATTATAATTTATACAAAAAAAGTGGTCCAAAAATGGGCGAGATCTGCCCACTTTTTTTTCATTATTTCCCGGGTTTTCATAGTGGAAATTTGAACCGTAAATTATTAAAATCAAATCTATGAAATATTATCCTTACAAAATTTTTGAATATAGGCGTGGTCTGCCCATTTACATTTTTCTAATTTTTTTGTATTAGTTTTTTATACTTTTATATCAATTTTTTAAATTATGGGGATATAAGATGTAAATTTCTGATATGTGAATAATATTCTGAGGGTGGGGAGGTTCAGTAAATTGAAAACTTTAAAATTAAGATATACAATTAAATATTCCACCAATGGTGTAGGGTATTCCATAGTCGGGCCCGACCGACTATAAAAGTCCGCCCCGTGTGACCGAACTTACCCATGTGACCTAACTTTCCCAACTCGTTTTGTTATTTTTTTTTTATTTGGAAACATTTTTCTTTTTTTTGAATAATTTTTTTTTTGTATATATGTATATTTTTTTTTTTGAATAAATAATTTATAACAGAAAATAAAATTTTTACAACAACACTTTTTTTCAAATTATTTCCTAAAAAATTTTTTTTTTGAAAAATTCGTAAAAAAATATTATGAACAAATTCATCAATTTGATGATTGAAATTCATTACATTAAGTATTTCGTTCTTCACTATGATGTTTGATAATACGAATAATTTTATATATAATTAATATATTCATCATTATGTCATTTAATGAACGGTGGTATCAATATGATGAATCTGGTAGTCGGTGAAAAAATGCATAATATTTATGAATAAATTCTTCATATTGATGCCTTTTTTTCTGTGTTTGTCTGAGTGTTCTGGATCTTAGTAGATATTCCAAAAACAAAATGTTTTTGGATAAAATTAAAGTAGTATTTTTAGGCCGTTCTCACCTACTACTTAGAAAAAAAACCAGTTGGGAAGGTTAGATCACATGGGAAATTTTAAAGTAGGTGTAGTTATGATAGTTAGGATTATCAAAATTATAGTCGGTCTAAGCCGACTATAAATACCCTACACATATGTGTGGTTACCATTCAAAGTGATATATAGGTCACCAGGGTATACGAATCCTGAAAATAACTACAAACATTCAATCGCTGAAGAATTTCCATTCATTTGATACCCATATTTACAAATGGGTAGGTGTACCGAATTTCGATTTTTTTTTTTGTGAACCACAAGTCTTTTCGCCGGAAAACATTATTATCATGTATTTGAGCATGATATCAATATATGTTTGACCAAAAAAGTTTACCTAAGCACGTATACATAAAAATTGATCTTTATATGTACATTTTATATGTGGTATTTGAACATAAGTGGTCGGATCATAGGTCACCATGGACCGATCTCGCCAATTTTTTCGCACATTCAGCGTAGGTATATTAGTAATCTAAGTTATAAGTTTCATTTATCTAGCTCTTCAATTTTAAAAGTCTTAGGGATTTCAACAGACAGACAGACGGACAGACAGACAGACGGACAGACAGACAGACGGACAGACAGACGGACAGACGGACATCGCTAAATCGACTCAGGAGGTCATGCTGATCAAGAATATATATACTTTTCCATACCGGAGATGCTTTCTTCTGGGTGTTACAAACGGCGTACCAAACTGAATATACCCTTTCACTCTTAGTGTAGGGTATAAAAATATAGTGCTATGGACAAATGGTTTAACAAAAAAACTGAAAAGCTTTTTTTCTTTAAATTGTCCAGACTAATTTTAGTATACTAATGAAAGCTAATATTCTAATACGTTTTTAAGATAATAGGATCTAAACTTGGAAATGTTTCATTTTTTTTAGAGATTTTTTATCATTTAGGATTTAATAATTCACATTAAAAATAATATATGTTTATCTAGAGCATAGTCCAAACTAACTATCAAAATTACTATTTTCTAATAAATCCACTTTTTAAAATATTCGCCGAGAACTTAATTTTGGTACTCTTTTATTTAATCAATTTTCAATAAAAATGCTAATACCCCTAATCTGAAATTATGAATACTTTATATCTAAGGTATGCTTATTCCTATTGTATACTCAGTTCTTTTCTATTACGTAACCATTTTGAGAAACATTCGGATAAAATCATCTATTCTTCAGTAATTTGTATGTAAAAAATTTTTAACTGTTTTTGACGCAAACTGTGTTGATAGAGCACATTTTAATAATGAGAACCGATACAAAAAAGTTAGAAACTTTCGTCATTAGATTGAACTATGCTCTGCATAACCACAAATAATTTTCTTATTTATCATTAGATTCAGAATGCTAAAAAATCGTATAAAAATAGTCTAAAGAAATGAGATATTTTTAAAGTTTAGATTCAAATATCTTAAAAACCTAGCGGAGTAAGAGTATTGATCGTTATATTGTAATTAGTCTTGACAAATAAAAGCAAAATTGCGTTTACAGTTTTTTCGAAAACTGTTTGTTTAAGGGTCAGTATTTTATTAATTCCAAAAAGTGTCTGGGCCTGAAAATTCAAGTGCAATTTTCTAACAAAACGTTACGTAATACAAAAAAACTGAGTATGCCGTCAAAATCAGCAACCGCGTATTATACAGAATTGATGTATGGTATGTCCATTGGAAACATTTTTCTCGTTTTGTTGAGTAGTGTAATTTTCCATTAAACCCTTTGAACTAAGTTTGAGATTGATGGTTGAGATTCACTAAGAAATGGGAATCTGTGTTTAAACCAAAAAAATGGAACCTAAACGAAAACAGTTTTGATTTCAGTTTCAGATTATAAAAAAAATAATTTGTTAATATACCTTTTTTAAAAACCTACGTATTATATCTGAACCATCTTTATCCGAACATATAAATCTTTATTCATATCTTTAAAGTGTTCATAGTTTTTGAATAAATACCAAAACAAGTATTAAATTATTATTTAAACCAATAGCATTAAGAAATGCACATTGTAAAAATAAACAATCGATCGATTACATTGCAAATTCTTATAATTTAAATGCATAAGAAAAGCGACTAGTAAAAGTCATTTAGAATTCTAAAACAAATATTTAAACAATTACAAGCGTATAAAAATACCACACTGTTTGAATACCCATACAATAAACGGCCGAATACTTCTGAAATAGACACTGAAACAGACAGCTGAATGGACTGAAGTTGAATGGATCGATAGATGGGTGGATGGATGGATGGATGGATGGATGGATGGATGGATGGATGGATGGATGGATATATGGATGGATGGATTGATGGATGGATGATAGCTATATATGTGGCAAAATAATTCAATGCATTGTAAATGAATAAACAAATTTGGCAATTGGCCAAAATCAATAAACAAGTTAATCGAAATAAAATAAAACCAAAGGCATAAGAAAAGTAATTTCCAGAGGCCATACGTTTGTCGACTACCTTCAAAATGATGTCGAAACTATATTATTCTATATCTTATTTATGGCATTTTAATATTTTATACATGAGTTTTGCGGTTTGCAGTGTGAAAAGCACTTTGAAGCTTTTTTTGAGTTACTTACGATATTGTCGGATTTATTTTGTGTGAATTTTTAAAAATATTAAATTCAGAAAAACACCATTGAATGTTTTAAAAAAAGATTAGATTTTAAAAGCATTTGCTAAATAATGTGATTATATGAGATTATGGGGTACGCAGTGAAATTTGGTGAAAAAACAAAAACAAAAAGATATATTTTGAATATATTTTCTGATAAAACATACTTTTATTTAAATTAATAAATATATTTTTAAAAACTTATATTTCCATTTTGATTAAAAATAGTTAATTAAACCATGTAGTGTCCGTAGCTCAGTGTTTAGTGCGTTGAACTGCGAGTCGAAAGGTTGCGGGTTCGAACCCTTGCGTATGCAACATCAAAACTATAAATTATTTTTCTATACAGCGCTACATTTGGATGATAATAGAATACCTCCGAGAGTAAATCATTTCAATGTAAAGTCTCTTGTTCGGTTTCTACTATAAACTGTAGCTTCCACACTTCAGTACATAATATGAATTAAAATATGAAAACTAACAATATTCTCAACTTATAAAAGTATAAAATAATCAAAATATAACATTTATCTACCATTCTTTATCAACATTATTGATTTATTCCCTGTACAACCCCAAATCGAAAAACAATTGCACGATAACAACATTTTGTACAACTATATAATAAAAATCCAAAAACAAAAAACACCCCCCTGTCTGATATCAGTACCTGTAGTATTTTATTGCAATATTAAGACCATAGCAACAGGCGATCTGGCGGCCCTTAATTCATTTCGTCAACCACCCTCGTTGACGTGCTTTATCTACCGCTCATTTAATTATTATCTTAGAGTCCATAAATTCTGGTCATCAATGACGCCACGGGACTCTGTCTGTGTGGGGTGACATTGTAATGGGATTTAGTTATGTTTACCACAAAAACAACGGCAAAAATCTAACAAATCGCTTGTATAGAAGTCATTGAATTAGTTAATTTTATTTGGAAAATCTGTTATGCAGTAAATTTATGCATTTTTAATGAAACCGTTGGTGATTGTTGTAAATTTATGTCTAAATTAAATTCCAATAATTCTGTAATTGAGTAATTTATAAATAGTAAATTAAAATATTGAGTTGTCCGAGTTATTTGGAATAGAGACTTTATTTTTTGAGGTATTTAATTTTTTATGGTTTTATTCAAATGATTGTAAATTTAAATGTTAATACTTTAAACATATCGTCACTATCATGCCAAAGGGCCGAATGTGCAATTTTTGACATTTGCGTTTTTTTACATTTTTTAATGTAGTTTATCCTCAAGTATGCTGTGCCAAAATCGCGTGTCATTTTTTTGGATATTTCTAGCCGCAAAAGACAAAACCAAAAGAGCGAATTTGAAAAATTAAAAATCTTGTCATGCCAAAAGGGCGAATCTTTTCGTTATTTCTCCATAACTTTTTATTGGTATAAGATAAAATAGTAGTGTAAAGGCATTTATTATTTGTTTTCAATGCACCTATCGATCTGCATCATTAATTTTGCCAAACATTTATTTGCCATTTGTTATTAGCTGGAATTTTTTTTATAATTAATGATGCAGATTGATAGGTGCTTTGAAAACAAATAATAAATGCCTTTACACTACTATTTTATCTTATACCAATAAAAAGTTATGGCGAAATAACGAAAAGATTCGCCCTTTTGGGATGACAAGATTTTTCAATTTTTCAAATTAGCTAGAAATAACCAACAAAACGACACGCGATTTTGGCATCACTAGTTACATCACTAGTTTATCTTGTACCATTAAAGAGTAATTACAAAAAACGAAAAGATTCGCCCTTTTGGCATGACAAGATTTTCAATTTTTTAAAATATTTAGCCAAACATTTTTTCCTGTAAATAACAAATGGAAAATTAATGATTGGCAAAATATTTTTAATTAATGATGCAGATCGATAGGTGCTTTAAAAACAAACAATAAATGCTTTTACATCCCTATTTTATCTTGTACCATTAAAGAGTCATAAAAAAAAAAAAAAAATATTTGTGTTTTGACCAGGATATAGTCTCACAAAATCCGTATGTATTAAATCAGTAGGTTGTCTAAATCTAAAGATATTTTATATACGTTATAATAATTGACCTGTAAACTAAACTAACAGAAAAAATTTATATATAATATAATTTTTTCTAATTTTTAAAGCACTTCAAACTTTAAAATTTGATTTCCCAATATTTTTAAAAATGTAGATTCGCCCCTTTGGCATGACAGTGACGATATAATGAATTATCTAAATTAGGATATAACAACCTTCTATGCTTCGAAGCTCTTACCGAGTCAAATTATATTCAAGGAAACTGGCATTATATTAGCAGTGTTGAGGAATGCGCACAGTAATATGCTGGGGAATACAGATTGCATAGCAAACATTTAGAATTTATGAAAAAAAGCAGGCTTCCTAAAATGGCTTTTACGCAGGAAACTAGTATGTTTAAGCATATCCCTAGCATGTTAAAGTATTGTTTTGGAAGTTTTCCCCAAACACAATTTTAAGTTTGAAAATGAAAAGAAATACGCATGCAAAACACGAATTTTTCTGAATGTAAATGTAAATTATGCAGCTTATAGGTAGGAAAAATCGGTAATCGGAGCAAAATCTACCCATTCTCTACCTATTCTCAAACGAAAACTGGTAGGTAAATGGTAGGGAGAGATTGGCTCTGGTTGCCTACCTATTGCCTACAGGTATCTTAATTTTAAACATTTTAATAAGCATTTTAATAGCAGGAAACTGGAATGGAAAGGTATCCTTCCTGTAGGAGGCAAAAACATTTCATAGAAATTTTCATTTTTAAATTTTGAAAAGCATATTTATAGCAGGAATCTGAACATCTGCCTACATGTAGCAGGCAAAAACATTGTATAGCTATATCTGTTTTAAAGTTTAAAAGCTATAAAGCTGAAAAGCTTAACCAAAATGTTGTGAACTGAAATTTTGTATACAAATATCAGTTTTGACTTTTTAAGTATATAATTTTTTTTGTTCATTTGTAAACATCCACCTGTATTGCCTACTAGAGATGGGCATGTGAGCGTGATTCACGTGAATCACGCGTGATCACGCGTGATTGTGATTGAATCCTAATTTTGCTCACGTGATTGTGAGTGAGTGTGAGTAGACCAAAAAATACCGTGAGTGAGTGTGCGTGATTACAAATTTTTCGTGAGTGAGTGTGCGTGAGTCGAATATTTCATAAAATAAAAAAAATCTCAGTTTTAATTTTTTGCGATTTTATATATTTTTGTTGAACTACAGAACAGGCTCAGAACTCAGAAGGCTTCGGGAAGGCGACTGCCTTTTTTTATTATTTATATCTTCCCCGTAGAACGTTTCCCCGTAGAATTCTTCCCGGTTGAATTCATTCCCGTAGAATTTTTCCCGATTGAATTCTTTCCCGTTGAATTCTTCCCTGTAGAGTTTTTCCCAGTAGAAGTTTTAGTGTGGTGAGTTTTAGTATGGTGAGTTTTAGTGTGGTGAATTTTGATGTGGTGAGTTTTAGTTTGGTGAATTTTAGTTTGGTGAATTTTGGTGTCGTAAGTTTCAGTGTGGTGCATTTTAGAGCGGTGAGTTTCGTTGTGGTGAATTTTGGTGTGGTGAATTTCGGTGTGGTAAGTTAAAAAAAATTGTGGTGGTTGATACCACAATTTTCTTGATATCATTATAATAACTGTTGGTGGAAAATATACCTTATATTGGGGGTGCCACGCCCAGTGGTCTAATCCCGCCCACATTCCGCGAGACCGTTTAGAATGGTTATATATAACGTTGACCAAAATTTCATTAAATTTGCTATCCTAATTGCTGATATAATGTGTTTTTAATTTTTCGGATATATGGTAGGCGCCACGCCCAGTCCACCATTCCCACCGATATATAGCCTATACTCTGCCCAGACCCAACATACATATTGTGTCAAAATTGGATTCAATTCGGTTCAGCCGTCTATTCGGAACATACAGACATACATACTTACATTCACAAATATATAGTAGATTATTTTCCAGAGACTATTCTCAAAGATTTTACACGAATTCTTTAACGGAGAATTATTCTTTGAGGCAATTTTTACTTTTTTATATGAACAGCACATCAAAGGTCTTTCACATTTCCGTCTCCGTTAATAATTGAGATATCTCTATTGCCTACCTTTGCCCACCATTTCCAATTTTGTGTTCACACTTTAGCAGGACACAGGCAGGTTTGTCAACATTCCCATTAGGCCTACCTAAAAGCTGCCTCTAAAATATGATTTCAATACGTATAAACTGATTGTTTCCTTGCATTTTCCTGTCTAAAATTTTGTCGGCAGTTTCTCAAACAACCCGAGACAAAATATTCGTCAGAAGAGTATACTTTTCTGTCAGATTTTAAGCAGGACTCAGTATGCAATTTCATTTTCATAAAAAACACTAGCTTTCCTACAGAGGATTTTATGCAGGCAAACGGCATGTTAAAAATATGTACATGCCACTGCAGATTTATGAAATATTTCTGAATTTTGAATTTGACTGCTTTGTAGCAGGTTTTCGACTGAATATCGGAAGGCTATTTTTGTTTTTAATATTCAGAGTAGCTGTCAACTGGTAGATTTAAAGAATAGCAAGGCAGTCTGATTCAGACAGTCGACGACCGACAGAAGTTTTATATAAAAAATATTTTAAAAAATATATAAAATATTACATTTTGGCATACAACAGCAACGTATTCCACAAGTTGGCGACAGAAAACTATGACAAACAAGAAATTATACTTCTATTTTTAGGAAGGTCATCAAAATATTTAGTTGTCTTCTGCGTGCCTCTACATTTCATACATCTATATTTTCGGTCATCGGAAATTGAAATATCGGATTGCAGACAATTAATTTCTGTTAGATTTTAGGAATTGCGAAGCAGTCTGATTCACAGCAGTCTGATTTTACAGATAATTTGGCATACTTAACAATGGGTAAGTGCCATGGCAGATTAATGAAATATATTTGGAAATTTAAATAAGCTGCATTATAGCAGGTTTTCGGTAGAATACCGGAAGGTATACATTTCATATTAGTCAACTTGTTCTAGGACAGAGAACTGGTATGTTTTAAATACATACTCCGCGTTTGCCGGAGCCTATTAAAAATGTGTTGAAATCATACTGTATTTATCAATTAAATTCTCAGATATATGCAGATTTTTGAAAAAAAAATATAATATTTTAATATAAAACTATATAGTTTTGCATCTACAACGTCGATATAGTAAATAACATTTTAATTAATATGTCTGAAACTGAAATATATGTCAAAGTTCTAAAATTCGTTCACCAACTTTTTATAATCCTAGTTTTAATTGAAAATAAATTACTTTGCATGCGCTGTATTAAAACAATTTAACAAAATATTTAAATAATTAATTTAAAGTTTAAGTACGAACATCGTAACCCCAACAACACAACCATCTATATGGCCCAATTAAAACTTTGACATATTATAAAGTCAGTGCCTTCGAGTAGTTGTTGTCCTTCAACATTGCTGCAGCACCCAAAATAACCTTAACGAACAGCTCTAATCCTTGCATTTAAGGCGTGAAATTAAAATTCAAAATAAACATATTTTTGGGCGAAACTTGATCGTCGCCTTCACAAACGTCTACGAACTTAATGCAATACAATGGAGTGAAGTGCTGTGCAGTGCACAGGTCCTGTGCAGTGCACAGGTCCTGTGCAATGCATTCGTGAAATTCCGTGAGTGTATTATGTGCAACTGAGTGGCAACGAAGGAATTCATCACGACACGCGCACACTTTCACGCCCGCACCGACAGACGACAAAGTGCAGAGTTCTTGACCTCGTCGTGCAATCAGGGCGAACGTGCGAAGAAACAGCACAATAAACAAGGAGATGGCTGAGGAAGGACATTGGGAGAAATAACTTAACATGATATTGGGAATGCAGTTGGAGATGACGATGAAGATGAGGCAATAGGAGATGTGGATGGAAGTGGATTTTGGAGATGGAGAAAAATGATGAAAATTAATATGGTTTTTAATTAAAAGATACGTATACAAATACAAATACAGATACTGATGTAGATACCGATAGATACAAAAATACTTATGCAGATACAGATAATACTTATGGAAATAGAGTTATAGATACAAATAGATATATAGAAACAAACACAGATGCAGATAGAGTACAAGTCAAGTACAAGTCCAGTACAATTCAAGTACAATTCAAGTACAAATCAAGAACAAGTCAAGTACAAGTCAAGTATAAGTTAAGTGCAATTCAAGTAAAAGTAAAAGTCAAGTACAAGTCAAGTACATGTAAAGTACAGCTAAAATTACAAATACAGGTAGAAATAGAGATATAGATAGATATTTAAGTCAAGTACAAGGTAAGTCAAGTACAAGTCAAGTACAAGGTAAGTCAAGTACACGTCAAGTACAAGGTAAGTCAAGTACAAGTCAAGTACAAGTCAAGTACAAGTCAAGTACAAGTCAAGTACAAGTCAAGTACAAGTCAAGTACAAGTCAAGTACATGTCAAGTACAAGTCAAGTACAAGTCAAGTACAAGTCAAGTACATGTCAAGTACAAGTCAAGTACAAGTCAAGTACAAGTCAAGTACAAGTCAAGTACAAGTCAAGTACAAGTCAAGTACAAGTCAAGTACAAGTCAAGTACAAGTCAAGTACAAGTCAAGTACAAGTCAAGTACAAGTCAAGTACAAGTCAAGTACAAGTCAAGTACAAGTCAAGTACAGCTAAAAATACAAATACAGGTAGAAATAGAGATATTGATAGATATACAGGTCAAGTACAAGTCAAGTACAAGTCAAGTACAATTCAAGTACAAGTCAAGTACAGTTCAAGTACAAAACAAGTACAAGTCAAGTACAAGTCAGTACAAGTCAAATACAAGTCAAGTACAAATCAAGTACAAGTCAAGTATAAGTCATTACAATTTAAGTACAAGTCAAGTACAAGTCAAGTACAAGTCAAGTACAAGTCAAGTACAAGTCAAGTACAAGTCAAGTACAAGTCAAGTACTAGTCAAGTACAAGTCAAGTACAAGTCAAGTACAAGTCAAGTACAAGTCAAGTACAAGTCAAGTACAAGTACAAGTCAAGTACAATTCAAGTACAAGTCAAGTACAAGTCAAGTACAAGTCAAGTACAAGTCAAGTACAAGTCAAGTACAGCTACAGATAGAGTTACAGATATAAATACAGATACCGACAAAAAATTGAAAAATATATAGATATAGATATAAATACAGATACTGATACAGATACAAAGACAAATACAAACAGGATACAAATACAAACAAAGAAACAGTCTCAGACACAATTTCAGATGCAGATACCAAAGAGAAACAGATACAGATTCAAATTCAGACACGTATACAAAAACAAATACGTAAATATATAGAATAACATATACAGATTCAAAAACGGATTCAGATACAAATATAGATACAAATACATGGACATAGACATAGACATAAACATACATATAAAGCTTCAGATAGAAATAGAGATACATATAAAGATAAAGATATGTATAGAGATACAGATATAGATACAGATACATATACAAATACATATAAAGATAAAGATACATAATCAGACATAAAATCGGATACGGATACAAATATCAAAAGAAAAGCAGATACATAATCAAACACGAATACGTATACAGAAAAAAATATAGAAACAAATACAGAAACAGATTCAGATACAGTTATAGATACAGATACAAATTCAAATACGGCTACAGATGTAGATACAAATAGGGACGCAGATACAGATTGGAATTCTGGTACGTATACAAAAAAAAAAATACAGACACATATAAGGAAAAAGATTTACATCAGATAAGGATACGGATATAGCTACTAATATAAATAGAGATATAGATACAAACTCAGATACAAATAGTGATACAGATTCTGATACGAATACAAATATAGACTCGAATAGAAATAAAGATACAGTTACAGATAGAGATAAAGATAAAGATAGAGATACAGATATAGATATAGATAAGGCCAATTAGAGTAAAGAAATGAATACAAATACAGATACAAATACTGATACAGATACAGAAAAAGAAAAAAGAAAAAGATACAGATGCAAATCATATTACAAATGCAAATCAATTTACAAATGCAAATCAAAAGAAAACAAAAGAAAAGAAAAGAAAAAAAAAGAAAAGAAAAGAAAAGAAAATAAAAGAAAAGAAAAGAAAAGAAAAGAAAAGAAAAGAAAAGAAAAGAAAAGAAAAGAAAAGAAAAGAAAACAAAAGAAAACAAAAGAAAAGAAAAGAAAAGAAAAGAAAAGAAAAGAAAAGAAAAGAAAAGAAAAGAAAAGAAAAGAAAAGAAAAGAAAAGAAAAGAAAAGAAAAGAAAAGAAAAGAAAAGAAAAGAAAAGAAAAGAAAAGAAAAGAAAAGAAAAGAAAAGAAAAGAAAAGAAAAGAAAAGAAAAGAAAAGAAAATTACAGTATCAGATACAAATAGAGATGCAGATCCAAATTCATGTACGTATACAGAAATAAATACAAATACTGACAGAGATAGAGATAATGATAGATTCTGATACGAATACAAATATAGACTCGAATAGAAATAAAGATACAGTTACAGATAGAGATAAAGATAGAGATACAGATATAGATATAGATAAGGCCAATTAGAGTAAAGAAATGAATACAAATACAGATACAAATACTGATACAGATACAGAAAAAGAAAAAAGAAAAAGATACAGATGCAAATCATATTACAAATGCAAATCAATTTTCAAATGCAAATCAAAAGAAAACAAAAGAAAAGAAAAGAAAAGAAAAAAAAAGAAAAGAAAAGAAAAGAAAAAAAAGAAAAGAAAAGAAAAGAAAAGAAAAGAAAAGAAAAGAAAAGAAAAGAAAAGAAAAGAAAAGAAAAGAAAAGAAAAGAAAACAAAAGAAAAGAAAAGAAAAGAAAAGAAAAGAAAAGAAAAGAAAAGAAAAGAAAAGAAAAGAAAAGAAAAGAAAAGAAAAGAAAAGAAAAGAAAAGAAAAGAAAAGAAAAGAAAAGAAAAGAAAAGAAAAGAAAAGAAAAGAAAAGAAAAGAAAAGAAAAGAAAAGAAAAGAAAAGAAAAGAAAAGAAAAGAAAAGAAAAGAAAAGAAAATTACAGTATCAGATACAAATAGAGATGCAGATCCAAATTCATGTACGTATACAGAAATAAATACAAATACTGACAGAGATAGAGATAATGATAGATTCAGCTACGAATACAGATATAGTTATAGATAGCGATAAAGATACAGATATGACAATATTTTGGAACGAACATATATATTTAATCGCAAAAGATATATATTCTGCAATAAAAATAATTGTAAAAATATCATTCTATTAAGTGGAGTCACAATATGATGAATGTCGTTGTAAATGCAGTACAATGAATAGTCGCTGGAGACGTAGCCTTATTTTAAATACAAAACCCGTGACGTGCCAAGAGAATTATTACACGTGCAGCCAGGACAACATCACCAGCAATTAAAGCGACAGCAAACAACAACAACTTCCAACTAACGGAGAGCCAACAGCAATAGCGTCAAACGGAAACCGCCAACCGGATGTTAAATTATCGCCCAAGTGTCGGCTGTACGTTGGAACGAAGCACTCAGTTGACAGAGTGCAGCCATTATTTAAGGTTATTGCAATGTCCTGAGTCTGTAGCGAAACCAACAACAACAACATAAACAATATTGAGAAATACACAACAACAACAAACTGACTGACTGTCGGCAACATTGTTTTGCGAATATGACGGAATGTTATTAAAAGTGGCGACGGGATTTTAAGTTCTGAGTGGTTGACGATGCGCATATTTATTTAATGTACAGAACGTCTTCAATTTGTTTTATAATTTAATTGTGTCGTCGTAGTAGTTATGATATTTGTAGTAATTATTGTAGTTGTTATTTTAACTATAATACTGTTACTGCTTTCTTTTGTATTATTGTGCAACAAGAAAATAATTAAATGTTTGTATTAAATTGCTGACAATTAAGAAATAGTGCTTTCATTCTATGGATTGGCTTTGTCACTAATTTAGTTGTAATGAAAAGTGCTTCATAAAACTAAGATTGCTGAAACATAATTACTTTCTTTATAACAATAAATTTCTTTATTATGGAAAAGTCAAGTACATGTCAAGTACAAGTCAAGTACAAGACAAGTACAAGTCAAGTACAAGTCAAGTACAAGTCAAGTACAAGTCAAGTACAAGTCAAGTACAAGTCAAGTACAAGTCAAGTACAAGTCAAGTACAAGTCAAGTACAAGTCAAGTACAAGTCAAGTACAAGTCAAGTACAAGTCAAGTACAAGTCAAGTACAAGTCAAGTACAAGTCAAGTACAAGTCAAGTACAAGTCAAGTACAAGTCAAGTACAAGTCAAGTACAAGTCAAGTACAAGTCAAGTACAAGTCAAGTACAAGTCAAGTACAAGTCAAGTACAAGTCAAGTACAAGTCAAGTACAAGTCAAGTACAAGTCAAGTACAAGTCAAGTACAAGTCAAGTACAAGTCAAGTACAAGTCAAGTAGAAGTCAAGTACAAGTCAAGTACAAGTAAAGTACAAGTCCAGTACAAGTAAAATACTTGTCAAGTACAAGTCAAGTACAAGTCAAGTATACGTCAAGTACAAGTCAAGTACAAGTCAAGTACAAGTCAAGCACAAGTCAAGTACAAGTCAAATACAAGTCCAGTACAAGTCAAGTCCAATTCAAGTACAAGTCAAGTACAAGTCAAGTACAAGGCAAGTACAAGTCAAGTACAAGTCAAGACCAAGTCAACACAAGTCCAGTACAAGTCAAGTATAAGGCAAGTACAAGTCAAGCACAAGTCAAGTACAAGTCAAGTACAAGGCAAGTACAAGTCAAATAAAAGTCAAGACCAAGTCAACACAAGTCCAGTACAAGTCAAGTACAAGTCAAGTACAAGTCAAGTACAAGTCAAGTACAAGTCAAGTACAAGTCAAGTACAAGTCAAGTACAAGTCAAGTACAAGTCAAGTACAAGTCAAGTACAAGTCAAGTACAAGTCAAGTACAAGTCAAGTACAAGTCAAGTAGAAGTCAAGTACAAGTCAAGTACAAGTAAAGTACAAGTCCAGTACAAGTAAAATACTTGTCAAGTACAAATCAAGTACAAGTCAAGTATACGTCAAGTACAAGTCAAGTACAAGTCAAGTACAAGTCAAGCACAAGTCAAGTACAAGTCAAATACAAGTTAAGTAGAAGTCAAGTACAAGTCAAGTACAAGTCAAGTACAAGTCAAGTACAATTCAAGTACAAGTCAAGTACAAGTCAAGTACAAGTCAAGTACAAGTCAAGTACAAGTCAAGTACAAGTCAAGTACAAGTCAAGTACAAGTCAAGTACAAGTCAAGAACAAGTCAAGTACAAGTCAAGTACTAGTCAAGTACAAGTCAAGTACAAGTCAAGTGCAAGTCAAGTACAAGTCAAGTACAAGTCAAGTACAAGTCAAGTACAAGTCAAGTACAAGTCAAGTACAAGTCAAGTACAAGTCAAGTACAAGTCAAGTTCAAGTCAAGTACAAGTCAAGTAAAAGTCAAGTACAAGTCAAGTACAATTCAAGTACAACACAAGTACAAGTCAAGTACAAGTCAAGTACAAGTCAAGACCAAGTCAAGCACAAGTCCAGTACAAGTCAAGTATAAGGCAAGTACATGTCAAGCACAAGTCAAGTGCAAGTACAAGTGAAGTACAAGTGAAGTACAAGTCAAGTACAAGTCAAGTACAAGTCAAGTACAAGTCAAGTACAAGTCAAGTACAAGTCAAGTACAAGTACAAGTCAAGTACAAGTCAAGTACAAGTCAAGACCAAGTCAAGCACAAGTCAAGTACAAGTCAAGTATAAGGCAAATACAAGTCAAGTACGTGTCAAGTACAAATCAACAACAAGTCAAGTACAAGTTAAGTAAAAGGCAAGTACAAGTCAAGAACAAGTATAAGTCAAGTACAAGTATAAGTCAAGTACAAGTCAAGTACAAGTCAAGTACAAGTCAAGTACAAGTCAAAGGGAAGATGCTTTGTCTTTATGTGTACCTGGACACGTTCACAGTACGTCCGTCGTGTGTGTTATAAACCGAAATTCCAATAATTAAAAAATAATTACAAGTTACAATTTATGCAATATGTAGAAAATGAATTTTCAATGCATTGTGTAGTAAAATTAAGACAAATAATACAGATGTATCTAAAACAGATGAACATTAAATGAATTTACCAAATGTACTATTTTTATTAAAATGACTTTTATACATTTTTCTGAAAAGTGTACTAATTATGCATTCATCTAGAAAATTCAATTTAATTTTGTTGATACTGCAAAAAAATATTTTAATTTTCTATCATTTTTATGTTCTTTCTTAAATTGGGATATATTTACGTACAAGCAATTGGCTGTTATTTTTTGCAACTTAATTTGTTTTTTTAATTGCTTTTTTTAGTTATTTGTTTAGGTCAAAGTGAAAGTGAAAATTATAAATGTGCGTGCTTCATTTACACATCGTCATGGCCTCGAGCCGCACCAAAAAGTAATATTTATAAGACCACCGACTATACCAATATTTAAGTAAATTTTTTTTTGTATAAATATTTTCCCAAACGAGCTACTTGTTTGTCATGCTCATGCTGCTCATCGGCAGAAGAACTAATTCTGCTCCTTCCAAGTACTTGCCTCTCAATGTCAATGTCAATGCCAAAGACTTTGTTCAAGTCGCATGGCAATAACTCAAAGATTAAGTACTTTTGGTCAGGGTTGAGTTGCTCGAGTGATTTATGCGCCATTTCGGCAGCAATGGGTAAGATGAATGGCAGTTAATTTCTTGATATCTCAGACTAGACAATGTTGTGCTTGACAATATTTATTTTTTTAATTTTTTATTTATTAAATCTCAACAAAACGTTTTACGATTATTTTAAAATTCAATAATATTTGTAAATAAAATCTAAATAAAATAACTCTTTTCTATTTCAATTTTTATTGCATTTGAAATAAAATCACTACATTTTGTAGTTATTTATACGTCCTTAAATATCCAGATCCATCTCTCTATCCAGCTGTTTTATTCTTAATTCATTCTGTTTAATTAAACTTCAATAATATTACGACATCTGTATTTATTTCAGCTGTATTTTATATTTAATAGTTGAAAAATAAATTTTCCGCATCGCATAGGAAACGAATTTCTTTTGCATTAAGTAACAAAATCAATTCAAATAAATACAAAGGTATTTAAAATATATTATAAATTACTTTATTTTGTAGTTATTTAGACTTTCTTTAATATCCAGATAGATTACTAAAATTTATGAATTTTTAATATATTCTGTATTTATTAAACTTCAAAAGAAGTCATAAAGTATTTCTACATAATTTATATATAATAGTCAAAAATACATTTTTCACAATACGTAGGAAACGAATTAATATCAAGTTGAATAGATAAAATGTATTTAAAACCTCACAATACTTAAGAAACAAATCAATACATTAAGTAGTAAACTCAAGTCAAATAAATACGAAGTTATTAAAAACTTTTTAAAAAGGAAATCCCTACATTTTGTAGTTTGTTATACATCTCTTAATATCCAGATACATTACTACATTTTATTCATTATTACAAGCTTTGTTAGTATGTCGTGCAGAAAAATATCAAATTTACACACTTCCTTATATCCGATTGAGTTTAAACTGAGAACACATATAGTATTTGATGTGGCACATATAAAAATAAATTTTAAAGTTCGAATTTTGGCCGATAGGGGGACCGTGTGAAGTCTGTTCTTTACCTAGAATGTTGAGATTTAGAATATGTATAGTTTTAGACACGAGGAAAAATATGGCAAACTCAGAACTTTGAATTTTGTCCTTTAGAGGGCGCATTTACTATTAATTGACACTCTAAAGTGTGTTCTTCGCCTAGAAAATTGAAAATTAAAAAAAAAACATGTATAGTATTAGCAACAGGGAAAAATTTGGCAAACTTAGAACTTCGAATTTTCTCCGCTATAACCTGCTGATCCGATTTTCTGGAAATTTTTACCACAGATGCGGTATAATTTGAAGGAATGATAGGTTATATATGGGCGGGATTGGACAAATAGGCGTGGCACCTCCCATACAACCTAAACTTTCAGTATGATATAACTCGGTACTTTCACCAGCTACGAACATGAAATAAAAAACTCAAATTTAAAAAAAAATAAAAGCAAAAATGAGAAATCAAAATCAATAACATAAAACTAAAATCCAAAGTAAAGAAAAACGAACTCACCACACTAAAAATCACCACACTAAAATTCACCACACTAAAACTCACCACACTGAAACTTCCCGCAAAAAATTCACCACACTAAAATTCACCACACTGAAATTCACTAAACTAAAACTCACCACAATAAAAATCACCACATAAAAATTCACCACACTAAAACTCACCTCAATAAAATTCACCACACTAAAACTCACCACACTATAAACTCACCACACTAAAACTCACGACACTAAAATTCACCACACCAAAATTCACCACACCTAAATTTGTCACACTAAAACTCACCACATTAAAACTCACTACACTAAAACTTCTACTGGGAAAAACTCTACCGGGATGAATTCTACGGGAAGAATTCTAACGGGAAGAATTCTACGGGAATGGGTTCTATGGAGAAGAATTTTACGGCGTAGATTTTCTACGGCGAAATATTCTACTGGGAAGAATTCTACGATGATTCACAGTCTGAGAAAGAATTGTACTTGAGAAAAGTGGTTTTGGCAGAGAATTATTATTTGGTTACTACATTTGTAAAACCCATAAACACTTCCACAGCGAGGCACGAGTATTGAAGACTGAAATAAATATGACATACTCAGAGCTTCGAATTTCCATCGCTAGAGGGCGTTAAGTACGAAATTCTATATCACAGTAACCAATGAACCGATCTCTGGAAAACTTGGTGCAGTAATTAATTCCAGACACAAATTAATGCAGTTCAGGAAGTAGTTCTAAATTTCATCGGGAAGGGGCGTTAAAGGCAAAATTTTATATCTCGGTAACCATTGAACCGATCTATGCAAAACTTCATTAAGTGACTTCTTTGGGACCCCAATTTAACATATCGTCGTTGTAAAACGAAAAGTCACAAACTACATTTTTATGAAAAACTTAAATTTTTAGTTTGTTGATTAATATTATAAAAAGTAATTGATGCATTTTTAAAGTTGAAATATCAATTGATAGATTTACATTTTCTTATCATGTGGTTAAAAAATTAAGATCATCGATTAAACAGATATATAAAGATTTTTGTAAATGAATATTTGGCATTTTGAAAATGTATTTGGTGACTTTTCGTTCTACAACAACGATATGCTAGTATGTAGTTCGAAATTATATCGATAGAGGGCGGTAAGGACAAAACATATCGCGATAACTGCTGAACCGATATATGAAAAACTTGGTACAATTACTCTTGCGGGCACAAAACTTGACATAGTCTAGAGTATAGTTATAAATTATTTCGATAGAGGGTGCTAAGATCAAAATTTTATATCTCGGTAACCACTTAACTGATCTTGACAATGCTTGGTACAGGAAATCCTTGGGAAATTTTCAAAGACTAGAAAGTAATTCTAAATTTCATCGACAGAGGGTGTTAAGGGAAAAAATTGTAACTCGGTAACCGATCTATGCAAAATAATAATTGTAATGAACATATAATGACTTAAAAAAGAAAAAATTAAAAACTAATAAAAAAAACTTTAAAAAAAATAAAATTTAAATAAATCTGTACTAAAAAATTAAAAATAAATTTACTAAAAATATAAAATATATTATATGTATGTATATTTATAATGAATACATATTAATATATGAAACAAATTAAATTCAATCTTATTCAAATTATATTATTAAGATATACGTTTATAAGCTGTAACGAACTACCTGGCGGTCAAAGGCTGGGGTAACCTCAGCGGTGGTCCAGGGGTAGGTCGACAAATTATTTATTTGTGTCAGGGGTACCTTGCAAGATAAACTCAACTCGTAGCCTAGTTAATTCAGTGAAACACCCACGTTTTTAATTTCAATAGTTGGGTTTAATTGATTAAAAGGTCTTAAACTAATAAATAATAATATTGGTGATTTAATGATAATAAATGAAATAAGCGGATCCCCGCCGGAAATATTCTGCCGACGCTGAACCCTCGGGTTACGATGTTCTGGCTGGTTTCTTCGTTCTACGCTATTTTCGGCGCAACCGTCTGCTTATCGGGCGCGTGCCGCTGTTGGTTGCGTCACGGCGTATCGGTACCGCCCGTGGTCCCTCCTCTGTCCCCGGCTCCTTTGCCGGCTCACTTGTTGCTTCTCCTCGGGCGGTCACTACTAGGTAGTTCGATCAATGACTCGGGTCTCTTCGGCTCGCTGCCGATCTTCGTTGGTTGTCGTCACTCGCCGACTCGTTGATTGCTACTCGTATATTTGAGACTCGTGGCCGCTGCTACTGCTATGATTCATTCGTGTCGTCCGCAACTCGTTCGCTGCCGCTGCTGTAACTCGTTCGTGTCGGCTACTCGTATATCTGCGACTCGTGGCCGCTGCTACTGCTATGATTCGTTCGTGTCGTCCGCAACTCGTTCGCTGCCGCTGCTGTAACTCGTTCGTGTCGGCTACTCGTATATCTGCGACTCGTGGCCGCTGCTACTGCTATGTCTCGTTCGTTGTTGCTGCTGTAACTCGTTCGTGTCGTCTACTCGTATATCTTTGACTCGTGGCCGCTGCTACTGCTATGACCCATTCGTGTCGTCGGCGACTCGTTCGCCGCTGCTGCTATGACTCGTTCGTGTCGTCGGCAACTCGTTCGCTGTTGCTGCTGTGACTCGTTCGTGCTGTCGGCTATTCGGTTGGCTTCGACTCGGGTCCCTTCGGTTCGTGGCCGCTGCTCGTTGACCACTACTGCGACTCGTTCGTGTCGTAGATAACTCGGGTGTCTTCGGCTCGTATCCGCTCCTCGTTGAATGCTACTGCGACTCGTTTGCGTGGTTGGTAACTCGGGTGTCTTCGGCTCGTTGACTGCTACTGCGACTCGTTCTCGCGATCGGTAACTCGGGAGTCTTCGGCTCGTGGCCGCTGCTCGTTGACTGAAAATTTAATTGATAATGCCCAACTCTGCTGCTACTGCGACTCGTTCTCGCGATCGGTAACTCGGGTGTCTTCGGCTCGTTGCCGCTGCTCGTTGACTGCTACTGCGACTCGTTCGCGCGGTCGGTAACTCGGTGTCTTCGGCCCGTTGCCGCTGCTCGTTGACGGCTACTGCGACTCCTTCGCACGGTCGGTAACTCGGGTGTATTCGGCTCGTGGCCGCTGCTACTGCTACGGCTACTGCGACTCGTTCTCGCGTTCGGTAACTCGGGTGTCTTCGGCTCGTTGTCGGTAACTCGGGTGTCTTCGGCTCGTTGCCGCTGCTACTGCTACGGCTACTGCGACTCGTTCGCGCGATCGGTAACTCGGGTGTCTTCGGGTCGTGGCCGCTGCTACTGCTACTGCTACTCGTTCTCGCGTTCGGTAACTCGGGTGTCTTCGGCTCGTTGCCGCTGCTACTGCTACGGCTACTGCGACTCGTTCTCGCGTTCGGTAACTCGGGTGCCTTCGGCTCGTGGCCGCTGTTCGTGGGATTACACGTTGTAGCGTTATGCTTAACTCGCTGGCGTGACGCGCAACTGATGCTCACTGCGGGTGCTCCGCTAGCACTCGTCAGGTTATATGAATTACAAAATGGCGACTTACCACGAGGTGCTTGCTACTGATGCGATGAGTTCGTGTCGCTGGTGTTTCGGGTGTTTTCGGTTTCTTCGTCCCGGCTCGCTGGCTTTACTCGTTGTCTCGTCGTGCGCAACTCGCTGGTTATGCGCGTGACTGACGCTTCGCGGGCGCTCCACTGGCGCTCGTTGGTTTTGACAAAAATGGCGACTTACCACGAGGTGCGTGCTTTTGACTTTGCGCACCCTCGTCTGTCCGAGATTCCTCTTGTTAAATTTCCCGTTGCTTAGTTGGTTGTTCGCCTGCGTTTAACAATACTTATTACGACACGTCTCAATGTAGCTTTGCTTCCGGATATCGTGCTTTGGTCTCGGTGGTGCAGCGTGTCGACCCAAGTGGAAAGCGTTTACATATCTCCACTTGTCCGACGATCGTTGCCAAAGAATGCAACCTGAGCGTGGAAACAAATGATACTCCTCTAAACCGATTACTTG
The DNA here is from genome assembly GCA_951804985.1 of Dryomyza anilis. Taxonomy (NCBI): domain Eukaryota; kingdom Metazoa; phylum Arthropoda; class Insecta; order Diptera; family Dryomyzidae; genus Dryomyza; species Dryomyza anilis. The sequence continues at coordinate 26,867,497 of OX638133.1, forward strand.
TCTATAAGAGTATCACTTGCCACGTACCTGTCGAATCCCTTTCCTTGGTATAGCAGGCTTTTCCTCCCAGGAAGAGCTTACTGTACCAAAACCACAGCGGAGATCCAACTCCACTTTCCTTGACGACGGCTACCCAAGAACTGACTTGAACTTCGTTCATCGGCTTACTTTGAACCGTCGGCTTTTCCCCATGTTCATGCATGTCACTCGTTGTCTCTTTCTGACCTTCGTTGTCGCCTCGATCACTCGTTTTCGCAATTCACCACGCCGCCATTTCTGTCGTTGCTATAATTTATCGGCTGTCCCCTCGCCAGTGTTGCCTACTGGCCGGCGTTTGTTCCCTTGTTTGTCTTGTTTCTGCGCTAAATGTGTGGGACAAATTTACAACAAAATTTGTCCGTCACAAAGCAATAAATTTTAAAATTTACTAAGAGGTTTTCAAATACAAAAATAATAGCGTGCGGCAATTATTGAACTTGGGATATTGGAAACTTAGGATCTACAAATGCAATGTAGATTATATCAAAAATTCTCTTAATTTTGCATCATTATAGGTTATCGTTTTGATATTGATAATATATAGTTTTATTTGACAAAATCTTTAAAAATTTATAAAAAAAAGAGAATTCATCAAGAAATCAATTATTATATTTAAAAACCTTAATTTTATGCACATCACGACGCTTAATGTATTTTTTTATAATGAAAAACTTTCTATGTATTATATCATTTTAAATTGTCTATTATGTGACAATTACCACCAACAGTTTCTACATCAATATCCGAACGAAAATTGTCAAATAACCTCAAACTTCATTAATACAACAAGCAACCTTGCTTTTTAATCAAGTTTAGAAACGCATTTCAAATGTTATAAAGCATTCCAATTACGACAATATTATGTTGAATTTCATTAGAAAAGTGATCAACAGCAGCATTAGCAGCAGGACATTGTAAAATAAAATAGCCTGTATTACCATGACTACAAATTGAAGGTCATGGTAATCTAATCCATGCAGTGCACAAGTTTGTGCTCATTATTTTTAATTGTTGTTATCAATTAAGTGCATGACAACAAAGCGCCGTCTAAGTATTGCCAATTAGTTGAAGATAATGCCGGCAGCAGTAGATGATAAATACATACTGGACTTGGGAGAGTGATAAGAATTAAAAAAATATATGATAAATGGTTTCATTTAATTTTAAATAGTGATTTAACGATGTGATTAAACGATTTCTCAGAGCTCCCAGCAGTATTGAGATTTCCTAATTTAAATGCTAAAATACAGAAATGTTGCGTATTCAGATACTAACACGAAAAAAATAAATTAAAATTAAAAAAAAAAAACTAAAAACAACAAACAAACATAAAATAAAATAATAACCAAAAACACAAAATCAAAAGAACACTACAATAGAAAACACAAAAAATCAAAACAAAGTTATGACAAAAAATACGCAAAAAAAGCAAACCTAGTTTAAACTAAAAGAAAATAATAACAAATGACAAACGCAAAAGAAAAAACACAAAATCAAAAGAAACGTCTAAAATCAAAGCAAATTTAAAAACAAAAAAATACAAAAGGAATAATTAAAAACTTAAAAATTATAATAAAAATACCTAACATAAATATAAAAACAGAAAATCAAAAGCAAAAACACATCATCAACAAAAATACAATAGCTAAAATAAAGGACAGACAAAAGCACAGAAATAGTTGAAGACACCGAGCACAAATAACAGCAAAAACACAAATGCAAAACAGTGTCAAAACAGTGTTAGAACAGTGTGAAAAGAAAAATCACAAAAGCAAAAAGAAAATCAAAATCAAAATACAAAATCAGAAAAAAACAAAAAAAACCTTCAAAAAAATGCAATAAAATAAAAACACATCGAAATAAAAAAAAATACAAATGAAAATAAAAATAAATTATAAGAAGAATCACATAAGCACAAAACAAATTAACAAAAAAATAAGAAATTAATTATAATCACTCAAAAATTTGCAACCAAAAAATACAAAAAATTAAATAAAAAACAAAACGAAAAGAAAACAAAACAAAAAGTATAAGAAGATCACATACGCAATAACAAAAACCTAAAAGCAAAACCAAAACCAAATAGATAACAAAAATAAAACAGTCGCAACAGAAAACACAAAAAAATGAACGTACAAAAAAAACCGCAAAGCAAAAATAGAAAATTAAAAAAAAATACAAAATATAAAACAAAAACAACAATAAAAAAATCGCAAAAAAATAGAAAAAAAACGAAAAGACTACATTATAAGAAGAAAGACCAAAGCAAGAACAAAAAATCAAAACAAAAATAAAAAATAAATAAAACAAAACCAAAAAATAAATAAAAATAACATAATAAAAATAAGAAAAAAACAAAAAAACCTAAAATTACAAGAAAAAACAAAAAGGCAAAAACAAGAGAAAAATTCAAAATCAAAACAAAGACAACAATTAAAATTAAACAACAAAAATATATAATAGAAAAGAAAAAAATGAAAAGACTACATTATAAGAAGAAAGACCAAAGCAAAAACATAAAATCAAAACAAACATAAAAAAAAAATAAAACAAAACCAAAAAATAAATAAAAGTAAACATAATAAAAATAATAGAATAAGAAAAAAAAACAAAAAAACCTAAAATTACAAGAAAAAACAAAAAGGCGAAACAAAAGAAAAATTCAAAATCAAAACAAAAACAAAGACAAAGACAACAATTAAAATTAAACAACAAAAATATATAAAACTAAATCAAAAAAATAAAAAAATATATTACTTAACTTAAAAAAAACTTAAAACTTAAGTAAAAACAAAAATTCAAAAGCAAAACCATGGAAAATGGAATGGAAAAAATGAAAAAAATATAAAACAAAACCTAAATTAACAATAACAAATTAGCGAAATAAAAAAAATACAAAAAAGATAAGAAAAAAAAATGTCAAAATATAAAATGAAATCCTAATTTAGAACAAAATATCAAAACCAAAACAAAAAATAAATAAAACAAAACCAAAACCAAAACAAAAAAAATAAAAATAATCATAAATAAAAATAATAAAAAAATAAAAATAATAAAAAAATAAAAATAATCATAAATAAAAAACACAAAATACTAAAATGGTAAAAAAAATCAAAAAGGCAAATCAAAAAAAAAAATCAAAATCAAAAACATCAATTAAAATTTAGCAACAAAAACATATAAAACTAAATCATAAAATAAAAATATTCATATTATAAGAAGAAACATTGAAGCAAAAAGAAAATACCAAACAATAACAAAAATAAAACAGTAGTAAAAAACACAAAAAACTAATATAACAAGAAAAATACAAATTAAAAATAAACCAGTTGGGAAGGTTAGATTACATGGGAAATTTTGAAGTAGGGACATTTTATAGTAGGTGTTATTATAATAGTTAGAATTATCAAAATTATAATCGGTCTAGGCCGACTATAAATACCCTACACATATGTGTGGTTACCATTCAAAGTGGTATATAGGTCACCAGGGTATACAAATCCTGAAAATAACTAAAAACTTTAAATCGCTGAAGAATTCCCATTCATTTGATATCCATATTTGCAAATTGATAGGTGTACCAAATTTCGATATTTTATTTGGGAACCATAAATCCTATCGGCGGAACACATTATTTTCATGTATTTGAGCATGACTTCAATATATATTTTACCAAAAAAGTTTATCTAAGCACGTATACAGTAAAATTGATCAGTAGATGTAAATTTAATATGAGGTATTTGAATATATAAAAATATAAAAAAGCTGATTCCACAAACGAACAGAAAAATTGCCTCGGATATAGACCCGAAAACACGATGACAACCTACGCAAACGTATAAAGGACCATGATTTATGGATATGCACCTGGAATGTCCGAACCTTTTATAGGGAAAGTGCCACAATCCTGCTGGTTGGTGTCCTCGAAAGATACAAGGCTGACATCACCGCAATCCAGGAAATGCGATGGACAGAACAGGGCTGCTCTAAACAGGCATCCTGTGACATTTTACTACAGCTGCCATGCGGAGAGGCATGAATTTAGTTGTGGATTTGTAGTCGGCAAGAGACTCCGCCACCTTGTCTCTAGGTTCACACCCGTGAACGAACGACTAGCAACAATCCGCATCAAGGCTAAATACTTCTATATCAGACTAATTTGTGCGCACGCTCCGACGAATAAGAAGGACGATGAAACTAAAGAGACTTTCTATGAGCGCCTCGACGAAGCCTATGCGCGCTGCCCCCGTCACGACATCAAAATTGTGATTGGCGACTTTAATGCCAAGGTGGGCCATGAGGGTATCTTTGATTCAACAGTGGTTTTGATTCAACATGGTAATTAGTGGTACTAGATTCAAGCATCTCAATATTCACAAGGCCACGTGGCAGTCATCTGATCAGAACACGCGCAACCAAATTGATCATGTTGTGATTGACGGAAGGCACGCTTCTATTGTGATGGATGTACGCTCGATCCGAAATGCCAACATCGACTCGGATCACTTCCTTGTAGCAGCCAAGGTTCGCACACGCTTTTGCGCTGCGAAAAACGCACGGAAACCCACGCAAAGAAAGCTAGACGTCAGTAAGCTGCACTCACAACAGACGGAATAAGCCTATGCCGCTCGACTCTCTCACCTGCTTGCCCAAGGCACTCCCCCTCTCGATGATATATGCGCGCAGTGGACACACGTCTCCCGCTCAATGCGTAAGGCTGCCGAAGAGGTGCTTGGATTCCAACGCCCACTACGGAACAAGTGGTATGACGAAGAGTGTCGCGCAGTCACTGCAGAGAAAGACGCTGCATATAGAGCCACCCAGCAGCCGGTAGTTATGCGAGCCGCGAAGGAGCGATACAGAGAGAAGAGGAAGGATGAGAGACATCTTTTTAGGCGCAAGAAAAGAGAATTAGAAAGACGCGAGTGTGAAGATATTGAGATGCATGGTGACAGGAACGAGGCTCGAAAATTCTTTCAGAAGATAAGACGCCTGACCGGAGGTTTAAAGACCGGACCTTCTTCCTGTCAGGACGATGACGGGAATTTAGTAACAGGTGTCCAGGGTACACTGCGATTATGGAGAGAGCACTTCTCTGATCTTCTAGCAGGCGGTGATGAAAACTATTCCACTGATTGAGAAGACAGCTTGACAACCCCAGTTGATGACGACGGCGTTGACATACCGTCGCCTGACCGTGAAGAGGTCTGCACAGCCATCAACAGGCTGAAAAAGAACAAAGCCGTAGGATCGGATGGTCTGCCTGCTGTGTTGTTTAAGACCGGAGGCGATGAGCATAACGAGCATGCACCAGCTCAACAGCAGAATATGGTCAGAAGAAAGCATGCCTAGCGAATGGAATCTCAGTATACTCTGCCCTTAAGAAGGGGGATCCCACGATACGCGCCAACTACCGTGGGATAAGTCTCCTCAACATCGCGTATAAAGCTCTACCGAGCGTATTATGTGAAAGACTGAAGCCCATCTTCAACAGACTGAATGGATCTTATCAGTGCGGCTTCAGACTTGGCAAGTCCACCATAGAACCGATTTTCACATTGCGCCAAATCCTGGAAAAGACCAAAGAGAGTCAGATCGACACCGACCAACTCTTCGTCGACTACAAAGCTGCCTTCGACAGTTCGATAAGAAGTCGCCTATACGCCACCATGTCTGAGTTCGGTATACCTGCGAAACGTATAAGGCTTTGCAGGATGACCCTGAGCGACACACGTTGCTCAGTGAGAATTGTGAACAACCTCACCGATACGTTTAATACCGAACGAGGTTTCAGACAAGGCGATTCCCTATCGTGTGACTACTTCAACCTAATAATGGTGAAAATTGTAAGAGTTGCACAACTCCATCACAATGGCACTATCTTCAACAAGAGTTCCATGCTGCTCGGGTACGCTGATGATATCGACATCATTGGGCAGAGCGTACGAGCAGTCAGTGCAGCATTCTCCAGTTTAGAGAGGTAATCGCGTCGAATGGGTCTTACGGTGAACGAGGACAAGACGAAGTACCTAGTGTCCACAAACAAAGAGTCCCGGCGTCTTGGACAACACGTCACTATTGACAACCACAACTTTGAAGTTGTGAAGGACTTAGTATACCTAGGAACCAGCATCAACAAGGAAAACAATGTCAGCCTGGAGATTAGCCGAAGAATAACTCTTGCCAACAGGTTTTACTTTGGGCTCAGTAGGCAATTGAGGAGCAGAGCCCTCTCTCGATGGACAAAAATTACGCTCTATAAGTCGCTCATCATGCCAGTCCTCCTCTATGGCGCTGAGGCATGGACGCTTGCCAACACCGATGAGGAGACACAATTTCAAATATAAATGTAAAAAAAGCAAACTCACAAAATGTGAATTTATAAATAACATTTTTTATAAATTTTATAATTTTATTTTCATTTTATAATTAGTAGTTCAACTTTTTTTCACTTAACAATTTCATAATTTATAACTTATGATTTTCTGATTTTACGCGCTTCCTACTACTTGCTCAAACTTAGTTGTGCCTAAAATGTATTTTCCTGCAATATGCTTTCAAATTTGCGGTCACCCATGTACATAGCAAATAACACAATCTCCTCAAGTGCACGCACACCAGCCCTGTAACACACTCACACACACAGATACATTGATGCATAGCCATAGGAACAGAGTTTGTACTGAGCATATATTTCACTGTGTACTGAACAACACAGTGATTGCAACAACAACTAATTGCAAACAAACAGCAACACGCATATGCGGCTAAAAGACCGACACTCGCACACACAGCACTATGAAATTACCACCAATTGAAAAAACACCCAAAAATAAATTGAATTAACACACAACAACTTTCATACGATTATGAGTTTTACTTAATTGTTCACTGTCTAACAGAATTTCCCATGTCCTCTTTTATAATTTGGGGTTATTGTTGTGGGGATTATGTCATTTCTGTTAGGGATCATTTCATTGATAACGACTTGTGGCATAAATTGGACATTCTTTCATTAGTTTTGGACATTGTTTCATTTTGGTTTATTTAATTTAATTTTTTTGGGTGTTGTTTCATATGAAATAAAACCCAACACTTTTGGGACTTATTTCATTTCATTTAATTTAATATTTCTTTTAATTTAATATTTCTTTATTTTATTTATAAAGAATATTTCATATTTTTGGGGTTTAATTTAATGGGCGTTATTTCATTGGGTACTATGTCGTAGCGCCGCACAAACTCTCCAGAACCCACCAAACGAATTAAATAAATAAAATGTCTATAAAATACTTTCAACCCTCTAGGACGCTCCGTTTAGGAGTTATGGCCAATTAAAGAAATGAAAGAAAAATCCATTTTCAAAACCTGATTATTCCTAAACCCACCGATCGAAATATATGAAATTTACAGTGAAAAATTAGGCATTCAATGTCTTTAAAATGCGCCTACTTTCAGCCCTCTAGGACGCTTCGTTTAGGAGTTATGGTGAAAAATTAGGCATTCAATGTCTATAAAATGCGCCTACTTTCAACCCTCTAGGACGCTCCGTTTAGGAGTTATGGCCAATTAAAGAAATTAAAGAAAAATCGATTTTCAAAACCTGATTATTCCTAAACCCACCGATCGAAATATATGAAATTTACAGTGAAAAATTAGGCATTCAATGTCTGTAAAATGCGCCTACTTTCAACACTCTAGGACGCTCCGTTTAGGAGTTATGGCCAATTAAAGAAATTAAAGAAAAATCGATTTTCAAAACCTGATTATTCCTAAACCCACCGATCGAAATATATGAAATTTACAGTGAAAAATTAGCCATTCAATGTCTATAAAATGCGCCTACTTTCAACCCTCTAGACGCTCCGTTTAGGAGTTATGGCCAATTAAAGAAATTAAAGAAAAATCGATTTTCAAAACCTGATTATTCCTAAACCCACCGATCGAAATATATGAAATTTACAGTGAAAAATTAGGCATTCAATGTCTATAAAATGCGCCTACTTTCAACCCTCTAGACGCTCCGTTTAGGAGTTATGGCCAATTAAAGAAATTAAAGAAAAATCGATTTTCAAAACCTGATTATTCCTAAACCCACCGATCGAAATATATGAAATTTACAGTGAAAAATTAGACATTCAATGTCTATAAAATGTGCCTACTTTCAACCCTCTAGGACGCTCCGTTTAGGAGTTATGGCCAATTAAAGAAAAATCGATTTTCAAAACCTGATTATTCCTAAACCCACCGATCGAAATATATGAAATTTACAGTGAAAAATTAGGCATTCAATGTCTATAAAATGCGCCTACTTTCAACCCTCTAGGACGCTCCGTTTAGGAGTTATGGCCAATTAAAGAAAAATCGATTTTCAAAACCTGATTATTCCTAAACCCACCGATCGAAATATATGAAATTTACAGTGAAAAATTAGCCATTCAATGTCTATAAAAAGCGCCTACTTTCAACCCTCTAGGACGCTCCGTATAGGAGTTATGGCCAATTAAAGAAATTAAAGAAAAATCGATTTTCAAAACCTGATTATTCCTAAACCCACCGATCGAAATATATGAAATTTACAGTGAAAAATTAGCCATTCAATGTCTATAAAATGCGCCTACTTTCAACCCTCTAGGACGCTCCGTTTAGGAGTTATGGCCAATTAAAGAAATTAAAGAAAAATCGATTTTCAAAACATGATTATTCCTAAACCCACCGATCGAAATATATGAAATTTACAGTGAAAATTAGGCATTCAATGTCTATAAAATGCGCCTACTTTCAACCCTCTAGGACGCTCCGTTTAGGAGTTATGGCCAATTAAAGAAATTAAAGAAAAATCGGTTTTCAAAACCTGATTATTCCTAAACCCACCGATCGAAATATATGAAATTTACAGTGAAAATTAGGCATTCAATGTCTATAAAATGCGCCTACTTTCAACCCTCTAGGACGCTCCGTTTAGGAGTTATGGCCAATTAAAGAAATTAAAGAAAATTCGATTTTTAAAACCTGATTATTCCTAAACCCACTCATCGAATTATATGAAATTTACAGTGAAAAATTAGGCATTCAATGTCTATAAAATGCGCCTACTTTCAACCCTCTAGGACGCTCCGTTTAGGAGTTATGGCCAATTAAAGAAATTAAAGAAAATTCGATTTTTAAAACCTGATTATTCCTAAACCCACTCATCGAATTATATGAAATTTACAGTGAAAAATTAGGCATTCAATGTCTATAAAATGCGCCTACTTTCAACCCTCTAGGACGCTCCGCTTAGGAGTTATGGCCAATTAAAGAAATTAAAGAAAAATCGATTTTCAAAACCTGATTATTCCTAAACCCACCGATCGAAATATATGAAATTTACAGTGAAAAATTAGCCATTCAATGTCTATAAAATGCGCCTACTTTCAACCCTCTAGGACGCTCCGTTTTGGAGTTATGGCCAATTAAAGAAAAATCGATTTTTAAAACCTGATTATTCCTAAACCCACTCATCGAATTATATGAAATTTACAGTGAAAAATTAGGCATTCAATGTCTATAAAATGCGCCTACTTTCAACCCTCTAGGACGCTCCGTTTAGGAGTTATGGCCAATTAAAGAAATTAAAGAAAAATCGGTTTTCAAAACCTGATTATTCCTAAACCCACCGATCGAAATATATGAAATTTACAGTGAAAAATTAGGCATTCAATGTCTATAAAATGCGCCTACTTTCAACCCTCTAGGACGCTCCGTTTAGGAGTTATGGCCAATTAAAGAAATTAAAGAAAAATCGATTTTCAAAACCTGATTATTCCTAAACCCACCGATCGAAATATATGAAATTTACAGTGAAAAATTAGCCATTCAATGTCTATAAAATGCGCCTACTTTCAACCCGCTAGACGCTCCGTTTAGGAGTTATGGCCAATTAAAGAAATTAAAGAAAAATCGATTTTCAAAACCTGATTATTCCTAAACCCACCGATCGAAATATATGAAATTTACAGTGAAAAATTAGGCATTCAATGTCTATAAAATGTGCCTACTTTCAACCCTCTAGGACGCTCCGTTTAGGAGTTATGGCCAATTAAATAAAAATCGATTTTCAAAACCTGATTATTCCTAAACCCACCGATCGAAATATATGAAATTTACAGTGAAAATTAGGCATTCAATGTCTATAAAATGCGCCTACTTTCAACCCTCTAGGACGCTCCGTTTAGGAGTTATGGCCAATTAAAGAAATTAAAGAAAAATCGGTTTTCAAAACCTGATTATTCCTAAACCCACCGATCGAAATATATGAAATTTACAGTGAAAAATTAGGCATTCAATGTCTATAAAATGCGCCTACTTTCAACCCTCTAGGACGCTCCGTTTAGGAGTTATGGCCAATTAAAGAAAAATCGATTTTCAAAACCTGATTATTCCTAAACCCACCGATCGAAATATATGAAATTTACAGTGAAAATTAGGCATTCAATGTCTATAAAATGCGCCTACTTTCAACCCTCTAGGACGCTCCGTTTAGGAGTTATGGCCAATTAAAGAATTTAAAGAAAAATCGATTTTCAAAACCTGATTATTCTTAAACCCACCGATCGAAATATATGAAATTTACAGTGAAAAATTAGGCATTCAATGTCTACAAAATGCGCCTACTTTCAACCCTCTAGGACTCTCCGTTTAGGAGTTATGGCCAATTAAAGAAATTAAAGAAAATTCGATTTTTAAAACCTGATTATTCCTAAATCCACTCATCGAATTATATGAAATTTACAGTGAAAAATTAGGCATTCAATGTCTATAAAATGCGCCTACTTTCAACCCTCTAGGACGCTCCGTTTAGGAGTTATGGCCAATTAAAGAAATTAAAGAAAAATCGGTTTTCAAAACCTGATTATTCCTAAACCCACCGATCGAAATATATGAAATTTACAGTGAAAAATTAGGCATTCAATGTCTATAAAATGCGCCTACTTTCAACCCTCTAGGACGCTCCGTTTAGGAGTTATGGCCAATTAAAGAAATTAAAGAAAAATCGATTTTCAAAACCTGATTATTCCTAAACCCACCGATCGAAATATATGAAATTTACAGTGAAAAATTAGGCATTCAATGTCTATAAAATGCGCCTACTTTCAACCCTCTAGGACGCTCCGTTTTGGAGTTATGGCCAATTAAAGAAAAATCGATTTTTAAAACCTGATTATTCCTAAACCCACTCATCGAATTATATGAAATTTACAGTGAAAAATTAGGCATTCAATGTCTATAAAATGCGCCTACTTTCAACCCTCTAGGACGCTCCGTTTAGGAGTTATGGCCAATTAAAGAAATTAAAGAAAAATCGGTTTTCAAAACCTGATTATTCCTAAACCCACCGATCGAAATATATGAAATTCACAGTAAAAAATTAGGCATTCAATGTCTATAAAATGCGCCTACTTTCAACCCTCTAGGACGCTCCGTTTAGGAGTTATGGCCAATTAAAGAAATTAAAGAAAAATCGATTTTCAAAACCTGATTATTCCTAAACCCACCGATCGAAATATATGAAATTTACAGTGAAAAATTAGGCATTCAATGTCTATAAAATGCGCGTACTTTCAACCCTCTAGGACGCTCCGTTTAGGAGTTATGGCCAATTAAAGAAATTAAAGAAAAATCGATTTTCAAAACCTGATTATTCCTAAACCCACCGATCGAAATATATGAAATTTACAGTGAAAAATTAGTTATGGCCAATTAAAGAAATTAAAGAAAAATCGATTTTCAAAACCTGATTATTCCTAAACCCACCCATCGAATTATATGAAATTTACAGTGAAAAATTAGGCATTCAATGTCTATAAAATGCGCCTACTTTCAACCCTCTAGGACGCTCTATTTAGGAGTTATGGCCAATTAAAGAAATTAAAGAAAAATTGATTTTCAAAACCTGATTATTCCTAAACCCACCCATCGAAATATATGAAATTTACAGTGAAAAATTAGGCATTCAATGTCTATAAAATGCGCCTACTTTCAACCCTCTAGGACGCTCCGTTTAGGAGTTATGGCCAATTAAAGAAATTAAAGAAAAATCGATTTTCAAAACCTGATTATTCCTAAACCCACCGATCGAAATATATGAAATTTACAGTGAAAATTAGGCATTCAATGTCTATAAAATGCGCCTACTTTCAACCCTCTAGGACGCTCCGTTTAGGAGTTATGGCCAATTAAAGAAATTAAAGAAAAATCGGTTTTCAAAACCTGATTATTCCTAAACCCACCGATCGAAATATATGAAATTTACAGTGAAAAATTAGGCATTCAATGTGTATAAAATGCGCCTACTTTCAACACTCTAGGACGCTCCGTTTAGGAGTTATGGCCAATTAAAGAAATTAAAGAAAAATCGATTTTCAAAACCTGATTATTCCTAAACCCACCGATCGAAATATATGAAATTTACAGTGAAAAATTAGGCATTCAATGTCTATAAAATGCGCCTACTTTCAACCCTCTAGGACGCTCCGTTTTGGAGTTATGGCCAATTAAAGAAAAATCGATTTTTAAAACCTGATTATTCCTAAACCCACTCATCGAATTATATGAAATTTACAGTGAAAAATTAGGCATTCAATGTCTATAAAATGCGCCTACTTTCAACCCTCTAGGACGCTCCGTTTAGGAGTTATGGCCAATTAAAGAAATTAAAGAAAAATCGGTTTTCAAAACCTGATTATTCCTAAACCCACCGATCGAAATATATGAAATTTACAGTGAAAAATTAGGCATTCAATGTCTATAAAATGCGCGTACTTTCAACCCTCTAGGACGCTCCGTTTAGGAGTTATGGCCAATTAAAGAAATTAAAGAAAAATCGATTTTCAAAACCTGATTATTCCTAAACCCACCGATCGAAATATATGAAATTTACAGTGAAAAATTAGTTATGGCCAATTAAAGAAATTAAAGAAAAATCGATTTTCAAAACCTGATTATTCCTAAACCCACCCATCGAATTATATGAAATTTACAGTGAAAAATTAGGCATTCAATGTCTATAAAATGCGCCTACTTTCAACCCTCTAGGACGCTCCGTTTAGGAGTTATGGCCAATTAAAGAAATTAAAGAAAAATCGATTTTCAAAACCTGATTATTCCTAAACCCACCGATCGAAATATATGAAATTTACAGTGAAAAATTAGGCATTCAATGTCTATAAAATGCGCCTACTTTCAACCCTCTAGGACGCTCCGTTTAGGAGTTATGGCCAATTAAAGAAATTAAAGAAAAATCGATTTTCAAAACCTGATTATTCCTAAACCCACCGATCGAAATATACGAAATTTACAGTGAAAAATTATGCATTCAATGTCTACAAAATGCGCCTACTTTCAACCCTCTAGGACGCTCCGTTTAGGAGTTATGGCCAATTAAAGAAATTAAAGAAAAATCGATTTTCAAAACCTGATTATTCCTAAACCCACCCATCGAAATATATGAAATTTACAGTGAAAAATTAGGCATTCAATGTCTACAAAATGCGCCTACTTTCAACCCTCTAGGACGCTCCGTTTAGGAGTTATGGCCAATTAAAGAAATTAAAGAAAAATCGATTTTCAAAACCTGATTATTCCTAAACCCACCGATCGAAATATATGAAATTTACAGTGAAAAATTAGGCATTCAATGTCTATAAAATGCGCCTACTTTCAACCCTCTAGGACGCTCCGTTTAGGAGTTATGGCCAATTAAAGAAATTAAATAAAAATCGATTTTCAAAACCTGATTATTCCTAAACCCACCCATCGAATTATATGAAATTTACAGTGAATTAGGCATTCAATGTCTACAAAATGCGCCTACTTTCAACCCTCTAGGACGCTCCGTTTAGGAGTTATGGCCAATTAAAGAAATTAAAGAAAAATCGATTTTCAAAACCTGATTATTCCTAAACCCACCGATCGAAATATATGAAATTTACAGTGAAAAATTAGGCATTCAATGTCTATAAAATGCGCCTACTTTCAACCCTCTAGGACGCTCCGTTTAGGAGTTATGGCCAATTAAAGAAATTAAAGAAAAATCGATTTTTAAAACCTGATTATTCCTAAACCCACCGATCGAAATATATGAAATTTACAGTGAAAAATTAGGCATTCAATGTCTATAAAATGCGCCTACTTTCAACCCTCTAGGACGCTCCGTTTAGGAGTTATGGCCAATTATAGAAATTAAAGAAAAATCGATTTTCAAAACCTGAATTTTCCTAAACCCACCGATCGAAATATATGAAATTTACAGTTAAAAATTAGGCATTCAATGTCTATAAAATGCGCCTACCTTCAACCCTCTAGGACGCTCCGTTCAGGAGTTATGGCCAATTAAAGAAATTAAAGAAAAATCGATTTTCAAAACCTGATTATTCCTAAACCCACTCATCGAATTATATGAAATTTACAGTGAAAAATTAGGCATTCAATGTCTATAAAATGCGCCTACTTTCAACCCTCTAGGACGCTCCGTTTAGGAGTTATGGCCAATTAAAGAAATTAAAGAAAAATCGATTTTCAAAACCTGATTATTCCTAAACCCACCGATCGAAATATATGAAATTTACAGTGAAAAATTAGGCATTCAATGTCTATAAAATGCGCCTACTTTCAACCCTCTAGGACGCTCCGTTTAGGAGTTATGGCCAATTAAAGAAATTAAAGAAAAATCGATTTTCAAAACCTGATTATTCCTAAACCCACCGATCGAAATATACGAAATTTACAGTGAAAAATTATGCATTCAATGTCTACAAAATGCGCCTACTTTCAACCCTCTAGGACGCTCCGTTTAGGAGTTATGGCCAATTAAAGAAATTAAAGAAAAATCGATTTTCAAAACCTGATTATTCCTAAACCCACCCATCGAAATATATGAAATTTACAGTGAAAAATTAGGCATTCAATGTCTACAAAATGCGCCTACTTTCAACCCTCTAGGACGCTCCGTTTAGGAGTTATGGCCAATTAAAGAAATTAAATAAAAATCGATTTTCAAAACCTGATTATTCCTAAACCCACCCATCGAATTATATGAAATTTACAGTGAATTAGGCATTCAATGTCTACAAAATGCGCCTACTTTCAACCCTCTAGGACGCTCCGTTTAGGAGTTATGGCCAATTAAAGAAATTAAAGAAAAATCGATTTTCAAAACCTGATTATTCCTAAACCCACCGATCGAAATATATGAAATTTACAGTGAAAAATTAGGCATTCAATGTCTATAAAATGCGCCTACTTTCAACCCTCTAGGACGCTCCGTTTAGGAGTTATGGCCAATTAAAGAAATTAAAGAAAAATCGATTTTTAAAACCTGATTATTCCTAAACCCACCGATCGAAATATATGAAATTTACAGTGAAAAATTAGGCATTCAATGTCTATAAAATGCGCCTACTTTCAACCCTCTAGGACGCTCCGTTTAGGAGTTATGGCCAATTATAGAAATTAAAGAAAAATCGATTTTCAAAACCTGAATTTTCCTAAACCCACCGATCGAAATATATGAAATTTACAGTTAAAAATTAGGCATTCAATGTCTATAAAATGCGCCTACCTTCAACCCTCTAGGACGCTCCGTTCAGGAGTTATGGCCAATTAAAGAAATTAAAGAAAAATCGATTTTCAAAACCTGATTATTCCTAAACCCACTCATCGAATTATATGAAATTTACAGTGAAAAATTAGGCATTCAATGTCTATAAAATGCGCCTACTTTCAACCCTCTAGGACGCTCCGTTTAGGAGTTATGGCCAATTAAAGAAATTAAAGAAAAATCGATTTTCAAAACCTGATTATTCCTAAACCCACCGATCGAAATATATGAAATTTACAGTGAAAAATTAGGCATTCAATGTCTATAAAATGCGCCTACTTTCAACCCTCTAGGACGCTCCGTTTAGGAGTTATGGCCAATTAAAGAAATTAAAGAAAAATCGATTTTCAAAACCTGATTATTCCTAAACCCACCGATCGAAATATACGAAATTTACAGTGAAAAATTATGCATTCAATGTCTACAAAATGCGCCTACTTTCAACCCTCTAGGACGCTCCGTTTAGGAGTTATGGCCAATTAAAGAAATTAAAGAAAAATCGATTTTCAAAACCTGATTATTCCTAAACCCACCCATCGAAATATATGAAATTTACAGTGAAAAATTAGGCATTCAATGTCTACAAAATGCGCCTACTTTCAACCCTCTAGGACGCTCCGTTTAGGAGTTATGGCCAATTAAAGAAATTAAAGAAAAATCGATTTTCAAAACCTGATTATTCCTAAACCCACCGATCGAAATATATGAAATTTACAGTGAAAAATTAGGCATTCAATGTCTATAAAATGCGCCTACTTTCAACCCTCTAGGACGCTCCGTTTAGGAGTTATGGCCAATTAAAGAAATTAAATAAAAATCGATTTTCAAAACCTGATTATTCCTAAACCCACCCATCGAATTATATGAAATTTACAGTGAATTAGGCATTCAATGTCTACAAAATGCGCCTACTTTCAACCCTCTAGGACGCTCCGTTTAGGAGTTATGGCCAATTAAAGAAATTAAAGAAAAATCGATTTTCAAAACCTGATTATTCCTAAACCCACCGATCGAAATATATGAAATTTACAGTGAAAAATTAGGCATTCAATGTCTATAAAATGCGCCTACTTTCAACCCTCTAGGACGCTCCGTTTAGGAGTTATGGCCAATTATAGAAATTAAAGAAAAATCGATTTTCAAAACCTGAATTTTCCTAAACCCACCGATCGAAATATATGAAATTTACAGTTAAAAATTAGGCATTCAATGTCTATAAAATGCGCCTACCTTCAACCCTCTAGGACGCTCCGTTCAGGAGTTATGGCCAATTAAAGAAATTAAAGAAAAATCGATTTTCAAAACCTGATTATTCCTAAACCCACTCATCGAATTATATGAAATTTACAGTGAAAAATTAGGCATTCAATGTCTATAAAATGCGCCTACTTTCAACCCTCTAGGACGCTCCGTTTAGGAGTTATGGCCAATTAAAGAAATTAAAGAAAAATCGATTTTTAAAACCTGATTATTTCTAAACCCACCCATCGAATTATATAAAATTTACAGTGAAAAATTAGGCATTCAATGTCTATAAAATGCGCCTACTTTCAACCCTCTAGGACGCTCCGTTTAGGAGTTATGGCCCATTAAAGAAATTAAAGAAAAATCGATTTTTAAAACCTGATTATTTCTAAACCCACCCATCGAATTATATAAAATTTACAGTGAAAAATTAGGCCTTCAATGTCTATAAAATGCGCGTACTTTCAACCCTCTAGGACGCTCCGTTTAGGAGTTATGGCCAGTTATAGATATTAAAGAAAAATCGATTTTCAAAACCTGATTATTCCTAAACCCACCGATCGAAATATATGAAATTTACAGTGAAAAATTAGGCATTATAGAAATTAAAGAAAAATCGATTTTCAAAACCTGAATTTTCCTAAACCCACCGATCGAAATATATGAAATTTACAGTGAAAAATTAGGCATTCAATGTGTATAAAATAGGCCAACTTTCAACCCTCTAGGACGCTCCGTTTAGGAGTTATGGCCAATTAAAGAAACTAAAGAAAATTCGATTTTCAAAACCTGATTATTCCTAAACCCACTGATCGAAATATATGAAATTCACAGTAAAAAATTAGGCATTCAATGTCTATAAAATGCGCCTACTTTCAACCCTCTAGGACGCTCCGTTTAGGAGTTATGGCCAATTAAAGAAATTAAAGAAAAATCGATTTTTAAAACCTGATTATTCCTAAACCCACCGATCGAATTATATGAAATTTACAGTGAAAAATTAGGCATTCAATGTTTATAAAATAGGCCTACTTTCAACCCTCTAGGACGCTCCGTTTAGGAGTTATGGCCAATTAAAGAAATTAAAGAAAAATCGATTTTCAAAACCTGATTATTCCTAAACCCACCGATCGAAATATATGAAATTCACAGTAAAAAATTAGGCATTCAATGTCTATAAAATGCGCCTACTTTCAACCCTCTAGGACGCTCCGTTTAGGAGTTATGGCCAATTAAAGAAATTAAAGAAAAATCGATTTTCAAAACCTGATTATTCCTAAACCCACCGATCGAAATATATGAAATTTACAGTGAAAAATTAGGCATTCAATGTCTATAAAATGCGCGTACTTTCAACCCTCTAGGACGCTCCGTTTAGGAGTTATGGCCAATTATAGAAATTAAAGAAAAATCGATTTTCAAAACCTGAATTTTCCTAAACCCACCGATCGAAATATATGAAATTTACAGTGAAAAATTAGGCATTCAATGTCTATAAAATGCGCCTACTTTCAACCCTCTAGGACGCTCCGTTTAGGAGTTATGGCCAATTATAGAAATTAAAGAAAAATCGATTTTCAAAACCTGAATTTTCCTAAACCCACCGATCGAAATATATGAAATTTACAGTGAAAAATTAGGCATTCAATGTCTATAAAATGCACCTACTTTCAACCCTCTAGGACGCTCCGTTTAGGAGTTATGGCCAATTAAAGAATTTAAAGAAAAATCGATTTTCAAAACCTGAATTTTCCTAAACCCACCGATCGAAATATATGAAATTTACAGTGAAAAATTAGGCATTCAATGTCTATAAAATGCACCTACTTTCAACCCTCTAGGACGCTCCGTTTAGGAGTTATGGCCAATTAAAGAATTTAAAGAAAAATCGATTTTTAAAACCTGATTATTCCTAAACCCACCGATCGAAATATATGAAATTTACAGTGAAAAATTAGGCATTCAATGTGTATAAAATAGGCCTACTTTCAACCCTCTAGGACGCTCCGTTTAGGAGTTATGGCCAATTAAAGAAACTAAAGAAAATTCGATTTTCAAAACCTGATTATTCCTAAACCCACTGATCGAAATATATGAAATTTACAGTGAAAATTTAGGCATTCAATGTCTATAAAATGCGCCTACTTTCAACCCTCTAGGACGCTCCGTTTAGGAGTTATGGCCAATTAAAGAAATTAAAGAAAAATCGATTTTTAAAACCTGATTATTCCTAAACCCACCGATCGAATTATATGAAATTTACAGTGAAAAATTAGGCATTCAATGTTTATAAAATAGGCCTACTTTCAACCCTCTAGGACGCTCCGTTTAGGAGTTATGGCCAATTAAAGAAATTAAAGAAAAATCGATTTTCAAAACCTGATTATTCCTAAACCCACCGATCGAAATATATGAAATTCACAGTAAAAAATTAGGCATTCAATGTCTATAAAATGCGCCTACTTTCAACCCTCTAGGACGCTCCGTTTAGGAGTTATGGCCAATTAAAGAAATTAAAGAAAAATCGATTTTCAAAACCTGATTATTCCTAAACCCACCGATCGAAATATATGAAATTTACAGTGAAAAATTAGGCATTCAATGTCTATAAAATGCGCCTACTTTCAACCCTCTAGGACGCTCCGTTTAGGAGTTATGGCCAATTAAAGAAATTAAAGAAAAATCGATTTTTAAAACCTGATTATTCCTAAACCCACCGATCGAATTATATGAAATTTACAGTGAAAAATTAGGCATTCAATGTTTATAAAATAGGCCTACTTTCAACCCTCTAGGACGCTCCGTTTAGGAGTTATGGCCAATTAAAGAAATTAAAGAAAAATCGATTTTCAAAACCTGATTATTCCTAAACCCACCGATCGAAATATATGAAATTCACAGTAAAAAATTAGGCATTCAATGTCTATAAAATGCGCCTACTTTCAACCCTCTAGGACGCTCCGTTTAGGAGTTATGGCCAATTAAAGAAATTAAAGAAAAATCGATTTTCAAAACCTGATTATTCCTAAACCCACCGATCGAAATATATGAAATTTACAGTGAAAAATTAGGCATTCAATGTCTATAAAATGCGCGTACTTTCAACCCTCTAGGACGCTCCGTTTAGGAGTTATGGCCAATTATAGAAATTAAAGAAAAATCGATTTTCAAAACCTGAATTTTCCTAAACCCACCGATCGAAATATATGAAATTTACAGTGAAAAATTAGGCATTCAATGTCTATAAAATGCGCCTACTTTCAACCCTCTAGGACGCTCCGTTTAGGAGTTATGGCCAATTATAGAAATTAAAGAAAAATCGATTTTCAAAACCTGAATTTTCCTAAACCCACCGATCGAAATATATGAAATTTACAGTGAAAAATTAGGCATTCAATGTCTATAAAATGCACCTACTTTCAACCCTCTAGGACGCTCCGTTTAGGAGTTATGGCCAATTAAAGAATTTAAAGAAAAATCGATTTTCAAAACCTGAATTTTCCTAAACCCACCGATCGAAATATATGAAATTTACAGTGAAAAATTAGGCATTCAATGTCTATAAAATGCACCTACTTTCAACCCTCTAGGACGCTCCGTTTAGGAGTTATGGCCAATTAAAGAATTTAAAGAAAAATCGATTTTTAAAACCTGATTATTCCTAAACCCACCGATCGAAATATATGAAATTTACAGTGAAAAATTAGGCATTCAATGTTTATAAAATAGGCCTACTTTCAACCCTCTAGGACGCTCCGTTTAGGAGTTATGGCCAATTAAAGAAATTAAAGAAAAATCGATTTTCAAAACCTGATTATTCCTAAACCCACCGATCGAAATATATGAAATTCACAGTAAAAAATTAGGCATTCAATGTCTATAAAATGCGCCTACTTTCAACCCTCTAGGACGCTCCGTTTAGGAGTTATGGCCAATTAAAGAAATTAAAGAAAAATCGATTTTCAAAACCTGATTATTCCTAAACCCACCGATCGAAATATATGAAATTTACAGTGAAAAATTAGGCATTCAATGTCTATAAAATGCGCGTACTTTCAACCCTCTAGGACGCTCCGTTTAGGAGTTATGGCCAATTATAGAAATTAAAGAAAAATCGATTTTCAAAACCTGAATTTTCCTAAACCCACCGATCGAAATATATGAAATTTACAGTGAAAAATTAGGCATTCAATGTCTATAAAATGCGCCTACTTTCAACCCTCTAGGACGCTCCGTTTAGGAGTTATGGCCAATTATAGAAATTAAAGAAAAATCGATTTTCAAAACCTGAATTTTCCTAAACCCACCGATCGAAATATATGAAATTTACAGTGAAAAATTAGGCATTCAATGTCTATAAAATGCGCCTACTTTCAACCCTCTAGGACGCTCCGTTTAGGAGTTATGGCCAATTATAGAAATTAAAGAAAAATCGATTTTCAAAACCTGAATTTTCCTAAACCCACCGATCGAAATATATGAAATTTACAGTGAAAAATTAGGCATTCAATGTCTATAAAATGCGCCTACTTTCAACCCTCTAGGACGCTCCGTTTAGGAGTTATGGCCAATTAAAGAAATTAAAGAAAAATCGATTTTTAAAACCTGATTATTTCTAAACCCACCCATCGAAATATATGAAATTTACAGTGAAAAATTAGGCATTCAATGTCTATAAAATGCGCCTACTTTCAACCCTCTAGGACGCTCCGTTTAGGAGTTATGGCCAATTATAGAAATTAAAGAAAAATCGATTTTCAAAACCTGAATTTTCCTAAACCCACCGATCGAAATATATGAAATTTACAGTGAAAAATTAGGCATTCAATGTCTATAAAATGCGCCTACTTTCAACCCTCTAGGACGCTCCGTTTAGGAGTTATGGCCAATTAAAGAAATTAAATAAAAATCGATTTTCAAAACCTGATTATTCCTAAACCCACCGATCGAAATATATGAAATTTACAGTGAAAAATTAGGCATTATAGAAATTAAAGAAAAATCGATTTTCAAAACCTGATTATTCCTAAACCCACCGATCGAAATATATGAAATTCACAGTAAAAAATTAGGCATTCAATGTCTATAAAATGCGCCTACTTTCAACCCTCTAGGACGCTCCGTTTAGGAGTTATGGCCAATTAAAGAAATTAAAGAAAAATCGATTTTCAAAACCTGATTATTCGTAAACCCACCGATCGAAATATATGAAATTTACAGTGAAAAATTAGGCATTCAATGTCTATAAAATGCGCGTACTTTCAACCCTCTAGGACGCTCCGTTTAGGAGTTATGGCCAATTAAAGTGATTAAAGAAAAATTTACAGTGAAAAATTAGGCATTCAATGTCTGTAAAATGCGCCTACTTTCAACCCTCTAGGACGCTCCGTTTAGGAGTTATGGCCAATTAAAGAAATTAAAGAAAAATCGATTTTCAAAACCTGATTATTCCTAAACCCACCGATCGAAATATATGAAATTTACAGTGAAAAATTAGGCATTCAATTTCTATAAAATGCGCCTACTTTCAACCCTCTAGGACGCTCCGTTTAGGAGTTATGGCCAATTAAAGAAATTAAAGAAAAATCGATTTTCAAAACCTGATTATTCCTAAACCCACTGATCGAAATATATGAAATTTACAGTGAAAAATTTGGCATTCAATGTCTATAATATGCGCCTACTTTCAACCCTCTAGGACGCTCCGTTTAGGAGTTATGGCCAATTAAAGAAATTAAAGAAAAATCGATTTTCAAAACCTGATTATTCCTAAACCCACCGATCGAATTATATGAAATTTACAGTGAAAAATTAGGCATTCAATGTCTATAAAATGCGCCTACTTTCAACCCTCTAGGACGCTCCGTTTAGGAGTTATGGCCAATTAAAGTGATTAAAGAAAAATTTACAGTGAAAAATTAGGCATTCAATGTCTGTAAAATACGCCTACTTTCAACCCTCTAGGACGCTCCGTTTAGGAGTTATGGCCAATTAAAGAAATTAAAGAAAAATCGATTTTCAAAACCTGATTATTCGTAAACCCACCGATCGAAATATATGAAATTTACAGTGAAAAATTAGGTATTCAATGTCTATAATATGCGCTTACTTTCAACCCTCTAGGACGCTCCGTTTAGGAGTTATGGCCAATTAAAGAAATTAAAGAAAAATCGATTTTCAAAACCTGATTATTCGTAAACCCACCGATCGAAATATATGAAATTTACAGTGAAAAATTAGGTATTCAATGTCTATAATATGCGCCTACTTTCAACCCTCTAGAACGCTCCGTTTAGGAGTTATGGCCAATTAAAGAAATTAAAGAAAAATCGATTTTCAAAACCTGATTATTCGTAAACCCACCGATCGAAATATATGAAATTTACAGTGAAAAATTAGGCATTCAATGTCTATAAAATGCGCCTACTTTCAACCCTCTAGGACGCTCCGTTTAGGAGTTATGGCCAATTAAAGAAATTAAAGAAAAATAGATTTTCAAAACCTGATTATTCCTAAACCCACCGATCGAAATATATGAAATTTACAGTGAAAAATTAGGTATTCAATGTCTATAATATGCGCCTACTTTCAACCCTCTAGGACGCTCCGTTTAGGAGTTATGGCCAATTAAAGAAATTAAAGAAAAATCGATTTTCAAAACCTGATTATTCGTAAACCCACCGATCGAAATATATGAAATTTACAGTGAAAAATTAGGCATTCAATGTCTATAAAATGCGCCTACTTTCAACCCTCTAGGACGCTCCGTTTAGGAGTTATGGCCAATTAAAGAAATTAAAGAAAAATCGATTTTCAAAACCTGATTATTCCTAAACCCACCGATCGAAATATATGAAATTTACAGTGAAAAATTAGGTATTCAATGTCTATAATATGCGCCTACTTTCAACCCTCTAGGACGCTCCGTTTAGGAGTTATGGCCAATTAAAGAAATTAAAGAAAAATCGATTTTCAAAACCTGATTATTCCTAAACCCACCGATCGAAATATATGAAATTTACAGTGAAAAATTAGGCATTCAATGTCTATAAAATGCGCCTACTTTCAACCCTCTAGGACGCTCCGTTTAGGAGGTATGGCCAATTAAAGTGATTAAAGAAAAATTTACAGTGAAAAATTAGGCATTCAATGTCTATAATTAAAGAAATTAAAGAAAAATCGACCTGATTATTCCTAAACCCACCGATCGAAATATATGAAATTTACAGTGAAAATTTAGGCATTCAATTTCTATAATATGCGCCTACTTTCAACCCTCTAGGACGCTCCGTTTAGGAGTTATGGCCAATTAAAGAAATTAAAGAAAAATCGATTTTCAAAACCTGATTATTCGTAAACCCACCGATCGAAATATATGAAATTTACAGTGAAAAATTAGGCATTCAATGTCTATAATATGCGCCTACTCTCAACCCTCTAGGACGCTACGTTTAGGAGTTATGGCCAATTAAAGAAATTAAAGAAAAATCGATTTTCAAAACCTGATTATTCGTAAACCCACCGATCGAAATATATGAAATTTACAGTGAAAAATTAGGCATTCAATGTCTATAAAATGCGCCTACTTTCAACCCTCTAGGACGCTCCGTTTAGGAGTTATGGCCAATTAAAGAAATTAAAGAAAAATCGATTTTCAAAACCTGATTATTCCTAAACCCACCGATCGAAATATATGAAATTTACAGTGAAAAATTAGGTATTCAATGTCTATAATATGCGCCTACTTTCAACCCTCTAGGACGCTCCGTTTAGGAGTTATGGCCAATTAAAGAAATTAAAGAAAAATCGATTTTCAAAACCTGATTATTCGTAAACCCACCGATCGAAATATATGAAATTTACAGTGAAAAATTAGGCATTCAATGTCTATAAAATGCGCCTACTTTCAACCCTCTAGGACGCTCCGTTTAGGAGTTATGGCCAATTAAAGAAATTAAAGAAAAATCGATTTTCAAAACCTGATTATTCCTAAACCCACCGATCGAAATATATGAAATTTACAGTGAAAAATTAGGTATTCAATGTCTATAATATGCGCCTACTTTCAACCCTCTAGGACGCTCCGTTTAGGAGTTATGGCCAATTAAAGAAATTAAAGAAAAATCGATTTTCAAAACCTGATTATTCCTAAACCCACCGATCGAAATATATGAAATTTACAGTGAAAAATTAGGCATTCAATGTCTATAAAATGCGCCTACTTTCAACCCTCTAGGACGCTCCGTTTAGGAGGTATGGCCAATTAAAGAAATTAAAGAAAAATCGATTTTCAAAACCTGATTATTCCTAAACCCACCGATCGAAATATATGAAATTTACAGTGAAAAATTAGGTATTCAATGTCTATAATATGCGCCTACTTTCAACCCTCTAGGACGCTCCGTTTAGGAGTTATGGCCAATTAAAGAAATTAAAGAAAAATCGATTTTCAAAACCTGATTATTCCTAAACCCACCGATCGAAATATATGAAATTTACAGTGAAAAATTAGGCATTCAATGTCTATAAAATGCGCCTACTTTCAACCCTCTAGGACGCTCCGTTTAGGAGGTATGGCCAATTAAAGTGATTAAAGAAAAATTTACAGTGAAAAATTAGGCATTCAATGTCTATAATTAAAGAAATTAAAGAAAAATCGACCTGATTATTCCTAAACCCACCGATCGAAATATATGAAATTTACAGTGAAAATTTAGGCATTCAATTTCTATAATATGCGCCTACTTTCAACCCTCTAGGACGCTCCGTTTAGGAGTTATGGCCAATTAAAGAAATTAAAGAAAAATCGATTTTCAAAACCTGATTATTCGTAAACCCACCGATCGAAATATATGAAATTTACAGTGAAAAATTAGGCATTCAATGTCTATAATATGCGCCTACTCTCAACCCTCTAGGACGCTACGTTTAGGAGTTATGGCCAATTAAAGAAATTAAAGAAAAATCGATTTTCAAAACCTGATTATTCGTAAACCCACCGATCGAAATATATGAAATTTACAGTGAAAAATTAGGCATTCAATGTCTATAAAATGCGCCTACTTTCAACCCTCTAGGACGCTCCGTTTAGGAGTTATGGCCAATTAAAGAAATTAAAGAAAAATCGATTTTCAAAACCTGATTATTCCTAAACCCACCGATCGAAATATATGAAATTTACAGTGAAAAATTAGGTATTCAATGTCTATAATATGCGCCTACTTTCAACCCTCTAGGACGCTCCGTTTAGGAGTTATGGCCAATTAAAGAAATTAAAGAAAAATCGATTTTCAAAACCTGATTATTCGTAAACCCACCGATCGAAATATATGAAATTTACAGTGAAAAATTAGGCATTCAATGTCTATAAAATGCGCCTACTTTCAACCCTCTAGGACGCTCCGTTTAGGAGTTATGGCCAATTAAAGAAATTAAAGAAAAATCGATTTTCAAAACCTGATTATTCCTAAACCCACCGATCGAAATATATGAAATTTACAGTGAAAAATTAGGTATTCAATGTCTATAATATGCGCCTACTTTCAACCCTCTAGGACGCTCCGTTTAGGAGTTATGGCCAATTAAAGAAATTAAAGAAAAATCGATTTTCAAAACCTGATTATTCGTAAACCCACCGATCGAAATATATGAAATTTACAGTGAAAAATTAGGCATTCAATGTCTATAAAATGCGCCTACTTTCAACCCTCTAGGACGCTCCGTTTAGGAGTTATGGCCAATTAAAGAAATTAAAGAAAAATCGATTTTCAAAACCTGATTATTCCTAAACCCACCGATCGAAAATATGAAATTTACAGTGAAAAATTAGGCATTCAATGTCTATAAAATGCGCCTACTTTCAACCCTCTAGGACGCTCCGTTTAGGAGTTATGGCCAATTAAAGAAATTAAAGAAAAATCGATTTTCAAAACCTGATTATTCGTAAACCCACCGATCGAAATATATGAAATTTACAGTGAAAAATTAGGTATTCAATGTCTATAATATACCTGATTATTCCTAAACCCACCGATCGAAATATATGAAATTTACAGTGAAAAATTAGGTATTCAATGTCTATAATATGCGCCTACTTTCAACCCTCTAGGACGCTCCGTTTAGGAGTTATGGCCAATTAAAGAAATTAAAGAAAAATCGATTTTCAAAACCTGATTATTCCTAAACCCACCGATCGAAATATATGAAATTTACAGTGAAAAATTAGGCATTCAATGTCTATAAAATTGGCCATACCTCCGTTTAGGAGGTATGGCCAATTAAAGTGATTAAAGAAAAATTTACAGTGAAAAATTAGGCATTCAATGTCTATAATTAAAGAAATTAAAGAAAAATCGACCTGATTATTCCTAAACCCACCGATCGAAATATATGAAATTTACAGTGAAAATTTAGGCATTCAATTTCTATAATATGCGCCTACTTTCAACCCTCTAGGACGCTCCGTTTAGGAGTTATGGCCAATTAAAGAAATTAAAGAAAAATCGATTTTCAAAACCTGATTATTCGTAAACCCACCGATCGAAATATATGAAATTTACAGTGAAAAATTAGGCATTCAATGTCTATAATATGCGCCTACTCTCAACCCTCTAGGACGCTACGTTTAGGAGTTATGGCCAATTAAAGAAATTAAAGAAAAATCGATTTTCAAAACCTGATTATTCGTAAACCCACCGATCGAAATATATGAAATTTACAGTGAAAAATTAGGCATTCAATGTCTATAAAATGCGCCTACTTTCAACCCTCTAGGACGCTCCGTTTAGGAGTTATGGCCAATTAAAGAAATTAAAGAAAAATCGATTTTCAAAACCTGATTATTCCTAAACCCACCGATCGAAATATATGAAATTTACAGTGAAAAATTAGGTATTCAATGTCTATAATATGCGCCTACTTTCAACCCTCTAGGACGCTCCGTTTAGGAGTTATGGCCAATTAAAGAAATTAAAGAAAAATCGATTTTCAAAACCTGATTATTCGTAAACCCACCGATCGAAATATATGAAATTTACAGTGAAAAATTAGGCATTCAATGTCTATAAAATGCGCCTACTTTCAACCCTCTAGGACGCTCCGTTTAGGAGTTATGGCCAATTAAAGAAATTAAAGAAAAATCGATTTTCAAAACCTGATTATTCCTAAACCCACCGATCGAAATATATGAAATTTACAGTGAAAAATTAGGTATTCAATGTCTATAATATGCGCCTACTTTCAACCCTCTAGGACGCTCCGTTTAGGAGTTATGGCCAATTAAAGAAATTAAAGAAAAATCGATTTTCAAAACCTGATTATTCGTAAACCCACCGATCGAAATATATGAAATTTACAGTGAAAAATTAGGCATTCAATGTCTATAAAATGCGCCTACTTTCAACCCTCTAGGACGCTCCGTTTAGGAGTTATGGCCAATTAAAGAAATTAAAGAAAAATCGATTTTCAAAACCTGATTATTCCTAAACCCACCGATCGAAAATATGAAATTTACAGTGAAAAATTAGGCATTCAATGTCTATAAAATGCGCCTACTTTCAACCCTCTAGGACGCTCCGTTTAGGAGTTATGGCCAATTAAAGAAATTAAAGAAAAATCGATTTTCAAAACCTGATTATTCGTAAACCCACCGATCGAAATATATGAAATTTACAGTGAAAAATTAGGTATTCAATGTCTATAATATACCTGATTATTCCTAAACCCACCGATCGAAATATATGAAATTTACAGTGAAAAATTAGGTATTCAATGTCTATAATATGCGCCTACTTTCAACCCTCTAGAACGCTCCGTTTAGGAGTTATGGCCAATTAAAGAAATTAAAGAAAAATCGATTTTCAAAACCTGATTATTCCTAAACCCACCGATCGAAATATATGAAATTTACAGTGAAAAATTAGGCATTCAATGTCTATAAAATGCGCCTACTTTCAACCCTCTAGGACGCTCCGTTTAGGAGGTATGGCCAATTAAAGTGATTAAAGAAAAATTTACAGTGAAAAATTAGGCATTCAATGTCTATAAAATGTTTAGGAGTTATGGCCAATTAAAGAAATTAAAGAAAAATCGACCTGATTATTCCTAAACCCACCGATCGAAAATATGAAATTTACAGTGAAAAATTAGGCATTCAATGTCTATAAAATGCGCCTACTTTCAACCCTCTAGGACGCTCCGTTTAGGAGTTATGGCCAATTAAAGAAATTAAAGAAAAATCGATTTTCAAAACCTGATTATTCCTAAACCCACCGATCGAAATATATGAAATTTACAGTGAAAAATTAGGCATTCAATGTCTATAATATGCGCCTACTCTCAACCCTCTAGGACGCTACGTTTAGGAGTTATGGCCAATTAAAGAAATTAAAGAAAAATCGATTTTCAAAACCTGATTATTCGTAAACCCACCGATCGAAATATATGAAATTTACAGTGAAAAATTAGGCATTCAATGTCTATAAAATGCGCCTACTTTCAACCCTCTAGGACGCTCCGTTTAGGAGTTATGGCCAATTAAAGAAATTAAAGAAAAATCGATTTTCAAAACCTGATTATTCCTAAACCCACCGATCGAAATATATGAAATTTACAGTGAAAAATTAGGCATTCAATGTCTATAAAATGCGCCTACTTTCAACCCTCTAGGACGCTCAGTTTAGGAGTTATGGCCAATTAAAGAAATTAAAGAAAAATCGATTTTCAAAACCTGATTATTCCTAAACCCACCGATCGAAATATATGAAATTTACAGTGAAAAATTAGGCATTCAATGTCTATAAAATGCGCCTACTTTTAGCCCTCTAGAACGCTCCGTTTAGGAGTTATGGCCAATTAAAGAAATTAAAGAAAAATCGATTTTCAAAACCTGATTATTCCTAAACCCACCGATCGAAATATATGAAATTTACAGTGAAAAATTAGGTATTCAATGTCTATAATATGCGCCTACTCTCAACCCTCT
This sequence comes from Dryomyza anilis, assembly GCA_951804985.1. Lineage (NCBI taxonomy): Eukaryota > Metazoa > Arthropoda > Insecta > Diptera > Dryomyzidae > Dryomyza > Dryomyza anilis. The sequence continues at coordinate 26,897,403 of OX638133.1, forward strand.
AGGACGCTACGTTTAGGAGTTATGGCCAATTAAAGAAATTAAAGAAAAATCGATTTTCTAAACCTGATTATTCGTAAACCCACCGATCGAAATATATGAAATTTACAGTGAAAAATTAGGCATTCAATGTCTATAAAATGCGCCTACTTTCAACCCTCTAGGACGCTCCGTTTAGGAGTTATGGCCAATTAAAGAAATTAAAGAAAAATCGATTTTCAAAACCTGATTATTCCTAAACCCACCGATCGAAATATATGAAATTTACAGTGAAAAATTAGGCATTCAATGTCTATAATATGCGCCTACTCTCAACCCTCTAGGACGCTACGTTTAGGAGTTATGGCCAATTAAAGAAATTAAAGAAAAATCGATTTTCAAAACCTGATTATTCGTAAACCCACCGATCGAAATATATGAAATTTACAGTGAAAAATTAGGTATTCAATGTCTATAATATACCTGATTATTCCTAAACCCACCGATCGAAATATATGAAATTTACAGTGAAAAATTAGGTATTCAATGTCTATAATATGCGCCTACTTTCAACCCTCTAGAACGCTCCGTTTAGGAGTTATGGCCAATTAAAGAAATTAAAGAAAAATCGATTTTCAAAACCTGATTATTCCTAAACCCACCGATCGAAATATATGAAATTTACAGTGAAAAATTAGGCATTCAATGTCTATAAAATGCGCCTACTTTCAACCCTCTAGGACGCTCCGTTTAGGAGGTATGGCCAATTAAAGTGATTAAAGAAAAATTTACAGTGAAAAATTAGGCATTCAATGTCTATAAAATGTTTAGGAGTTATGGCCAATTAAAGAAATTAAAGAAAAATCGACCTGATTATTCCTAAACCCACCGATCGAAAATATGAAATTTACAGTGAAAAATTAGGCATTCAATGTCTATAAAATGCGCCTACTTTCAACCCTCTAGGACGCTCCGTTTAGGAGTTATGGCCAATTAAAGAAATTAAAGAAAAATCGATTTTCAAAACCTGATTATTCCTAAACCCACCGATCGAAATATATGAAATTTACAGTGAAAAATTAGGCATTCAATGTCTATAATATGCGCCTACTCTCAACCCTCTAGGACGCTACGTTTAGGAGTTATGGCCAATTAAAGAAATTAAAGAAAAATCGATTTTCAAAACCTGATTATTCGTAAACCCACCGATCGAAATATATGAAATTTACAGTGAAAAATTAGGCATTCAATGTCTATAAAATGCGCCTACTTTCAACCCTCTAGGACGCTCCGTTTAGGAGTTATGGCCAATTAAAGAAATTAAAGAAAAATCGATTTTCAAAACCTGATTATTCCTAAACCCACCGATCGAAATATATGAAATTTACAGTGAAAAATTAGGCATTCAATGTCTATAAAATGCGCCTACTTTCAACCCTCTAGGACGCTCCGTTTAGGAGGTATGGCCAATTAAAGTGATTAAAGAAAAATTTACAGTGAAAAATTAGGCATTCAATGTCTATAAAATGTTTAGGAGTTATGGCCAATTAAAGAAATTAAAGAAAAATCGACCTGATTATTCCTAAACCCACCGATCGAAAATATGAAATTTACAGTGAAAAATTAGGCATTCAATGTCTATAAAATGCGCCTACTTTCAACCCTCTAGGACGCTCCGTTTAGGAGTTATGGCCAATTAAAGAAATTAAAGAAAAATCGATTTTCAAAACCTGATTATTCGTAAACCCACCGATCGAAATATATGAAATTTACAGTGAAAAATTAGGCATTCAATGTCTATAAAATGCGCCTACTTTCAACCCTCTAGGACGCTCCGTTTAGGAGTTATGGCCAATTAAAGAAATTAAAGAAAAATCGATTTTCAAAACCTGATTATTCGTAAACCCACCGATCGAAATATATGAAATTTACAGTGAAAAATTAGGCATTCAATGTCTATAATATGCGCCTACTCTCAACCCTCTAGGACGCTACGTTTAGGAGTTATGTCCAATTAAAGAAATTAAAGAAAAATCGATTTTCAAAACCTGATTATTCCTAAACCCACCGATCGAAATATATGAAATTTACAGTGAAAAATTAGGTATTCAATGTCTATAATATGCGCCTACTTTCAACCCTCTAGGACGCTCCGTTTAGGAGTTATGGCCAATTAAAGAAATTAAAGAAAAATCGATTTTCAAAACCTGATTATTCGTAAACCCACCGATCGAAATATATGAAATTTACAGTGAAAAATTAGGTATTCAATGTCTATAATATGCGCCTACTTTCAACCCTCTAGGACGCTCCGTTTAGGAGTTATGGCCAATTAAAGAAATTAAAGAAAAATCGATTTTCAAAACCTGATTATTCGTAAACCCACCGATCGAAATATATGAAATTTACAGTGAAAAATTAGGTATTCAATGTCTATAATATGCGCCTACTTTCAACCCTCTAGAACGCTCCGTTTAGGAGTTATGGCCAATTAAAGAAATTAAAGAAAAATCGATTTTCAAAACCTGATTATTCCTAAACCCACCGATCGAAATATATGAAATTTACAGTGAAAAATTAGGCATTCAATGTCTATAAAATGCGCCTACTTTCAACCCTCTAGGACGCTCCGTTTAGGAGGTATGGCCAATTAAAGTGATTAAAGAAAAATTTACAGTGAAAAATTAGGCATTCAATGTCTATAAAATGTTTAGGAGTTATGGCCAATTAAAGAAATTAAAGAAAAATCGACCTGATTATTCCTAAACCCACCGATCGAAAATATGAAATTTACAGTGAAAAATTAGGCATTCAATGTCTATAAAATGCGCCTACTTTCAACCCTCTAGGACGCTCCGTTTAGGAGTTATGGCCAATTAAAGAAATTAAAGAAAAATCGATTTTCAAAACCTGATTATTCGTAAACCCACCGATCGAAATATATGAAATTTACAGTGAAAAATTAGGCATTCAATGTCTATAAAATGCGCCTACTTTCAACCCTCTAGGACGCTCCGTTTAGGAGTTATGGCCAATTAAAGAAATTAAAGAAAAATCGATTTTCAAAACCTGATTATTCCTAAACCCACCGATCGAAATATATGAAATTTACAGTGAAAAATTAGGTATTCAATGTCTATAATATGCGCCTACTTTCAACCCTCTAGGACGCTCCGTTTAGGAGTTATGGCCAATTAAAGAAATTAAAGAAAAATCGATTTTCAAAACCTGATTATTCGTAAACCCACCGATCGAAATATATGAAATTTACAGTGAAAAATTAGGTATTCAATGTCTATAATATGCGCCTACTTTCAACCCTCTAGAACGCTCCGTTTAGGAGTTATGGCCAATTAAAGAAATTAAAGAAAAATCGATTTTCAAAACCTGATTATTCCTAAACCCACCGATCGAAATATATGAAATTTACAGTGAAAAATTAGGCATTCAATGTCTATAAAATGCGCCTACTTTCAACCCTCTAGGACGCTCCGTTTAGGAGGTATGGCCAATTAAAGTGATTAAAGAAAAATTTACAGTGAAAAATTAGGCATTCAATGTCTATAAAATGTTTAGGAGTTATGGCCAATTAAAGAAATTAAAGAAAAATCGACCTGATTATTCCTAAACCCACCGATCGAAAATATGAAATTTACAGTGAAAAATTAGGCATTCAATGTCTATAAAATGCGCCTACTTTCAACCCTCTAGGACGCTCCGTTTAGGAGTTATGGCCAATTAAAGAAATTAAAGAAAAATCGATTTTCAAAACCTGATTATTCCTAAACCCACCGATCGAAATATATGAAATTTACAGTGAAAAATTAGGCATTCAATGTCTATAATATGCGCCTACTCTCAACCCTCTAGGACGCTACGTTTAGGAGTTATGGCCAATTAAAGAAATTAAAGAAAAATCGATTTTCAAAACCTGATTATTCGTAAACCCACCGATCGAAATATATGAAATTTACAGTGAAAAATTAGGCATTCGATGTCTATAAAATGCGCCTACTTTCAACCCTCTAGGACGCTCCGTTTAGGAGTTATGGCCATTTAAAGAAATGAAAGAAAAATCGATTTTCAAAACCTGATTATTCCTAAAGCCACCGATCGAAATATATGAAATTTACAGTGAAAAATTAGGCATTCGATGTCTATAAAATGCGCCTACTTTCAACCCTCTAGGACGCTCCGTTTAGGAGTTATGGCCAATTAAAGAAATTAAAGAAAAATCGATTTTCAAAACCTGATTATTCGTAAACCCACCGATCGAAATATATGAAATTTACAGTGAAAAATTAGGCATTCGATGTCTATAAAATGCGCCTACTTTCAACCCTCTAGGACGCTCCGTTTAGGAGTTATGGCCAATTAAACAAATTAAAGAAAAATCGATTTTCAAAACCTGATTATTCGTAAACCCACCGATCGAAATATATGAAATTTACAGTGAAAAATTAGGCATTCGATGTCTATAAAATGCGCCTACTTTCAACCCTCTAGGACGCTCCGTTTAGAAGTTATGGCCAATTATAGAAATTAAAAAAAAATCGATTTTCAAAACCTGATTATTCCTAAACCCACCGATCGAAATATATGAAATTTACAGTGAAAAATTAGGCATTCAATGTCTATAAAATGCGCCTACTTTCAACCCTCTAGGACGCTCCGTTTAGGAGTTATGGCTTTCAAAACCTGGAGTTATGATTTTCAAAACCTGATTATTCCTAAACCCACCGACCGAATTATATGAAATTTACAGTGAAAAATTAGGCATTCAATGTCTATAAAATGCGCCTACTTTCAACCCTCTAGGACGCTCCGTTTTGGAGTTATGGCCAATTAAACAAATTAAAGAAAAATCGATTTTCAAAACCTGATTATTCGTAAACCCACCGATCGAAATATATGAAATTTACAGTGAAAAATTAGGCATTCAATGTCTATAAAATGCGCCTACTTTCAACCCTCTAGGACGCTCCGTTTAGGAGTTATGGCCAATTAAAGAAATGAGAGAAAAATTGATTTTCAAAACCTGATTATTCCTAAACCCACCGATCGAATTATATGAATTTTACAGTGAAAAATTAGGCATTCAATGTCTATAAAATGCGCCTACTTTCAACCCTCTAGGACGCTCCGTTTAGGAGTTATGGCCAATTAAAGAAATTAAAGAAAAATCGATTTTCAAAACCTGATTATTCCTAAACCCACCGATTGAAATATATGAAATTTACAGTGAAAAATTAGGCATTCAATGTCTATAAAATGCGCCTACTTTCAACCCTCTAGAAAGCTCCGTTTAGGAGTTATGGCCAATTAAACAAATTAAAGAAAAATCGATTTTCAAAACCTGATTATTCGTAAACCCACCGATCGAAATATATGAAATTTACAGTGAAAAATTAGGCATTCAATGTCTATAAAATGCGCCTACTTTCAACCCTCTAGGACGCTCCGTTTAGGAGTTATGGCCAATTAAAGAAATTAAAGAAAAATCGATTTTCAAAACCTGATTATTCGTAAACCCACCGATCGAAATATATGAAATTTACAGTGAAAAATTAGGTATTCAATGTCTATAAAATGCGCCTACTTTCAACCCTCTAGGACGCTCCGTTTAGGAGGTATGGCCAATTAAAGTGATTAAAGAAAAATTTACAGTGAAAAATTAGGCATTCAATGTCTATAAAATGTTTAGGAGTTATGGCCAATTAAAGAAATTAAAGAAAAATCGACCTGATTATTCCTAAACCCACCGATCGAAAATATGAAATTTACAGTGAAAAATTAGGCATTCAATGTCTATAAAATGCGCCTACTTTCAACCCTCTAGGACGCTCCGTTTAGGAGTTATGGCCAATTAAAGAAATTAAAGAAAAATCGATTTTCAAAACCTGATTATTCGTAAACCCACCGATCGAAATATATGAAATTTACAGTGAAAAATTAGGCATTCAATGTCTATAATATGCGCCTACTCTCAACCCTCTAGGACGCTACGTTTAGGAGTTATGGCCAATTAAAGAAATTAAAGAAAAATCGATTTTCAAAACCTGATTATTCCTAAACCCACCGATCGAAATATATGAAATTTACAGTGAAAAATTAGGTATTCAATGTCTATAATATGCGCCTACTTTCAACCCTCTAGGACGCTCCGTTTAGGAGTTATGGCCAATTAAAGAAATTAAAGAAAAATCGATTTTCAAAACCTGATTATTCGTAAACCCACCGATCGAAATATATGAAATTTACAGTGAAAAATTAGGTATTCAATGTCTATAATATGCGCCTACTTTCAACCCTCTAGGACGCTCCGTTTAGGAGTTATGGCCAATTAAAGAAATTAAAGAAAAATCGATTTTCAAAACCTGATTATTCGTAAACCCACCGATCGAAATATATGAAATTTACAGTGAAAAATTAGGTATTCAATGTCTATAATATGCGCCTACTTTCAACCCTCTAGAACGCTCCGTTTAGGAGTTATGGCCAATTAAAGAAATTAAAGAAAAATCGATTTTCAAAACCTGATTATTCCTAAACCCACCGATCGAAATATATGAAATTTACAGTGAAAAATTAGGCATTCAATGTCTATAAAATGCGCCTACTTTCAACCCTCTAGGACGCTCCGTTTAGGAGGTATGGCCAATTAAAGTGATTAAAGAAAAATTTACAGTGAAAAATTAGGCATTCAATGTCTATAAAATGTTTAGGAGTTATGGCCAATTAAAGAAATTAAAGAAAAATCGACCTGATTATTCCTAAACCCACCGATCGAAAATATGAAATTTACAGTGAAAAATTAGGCATTCAATGTCTATAAAATGCGCCTACTTTCAACCCTCTAGGACGCTCCGTTTAGGAGTTATGGCCAATTAAAGAAATTAAAGAAAAATCGATTTTCAAAACCTGATTATTCGTAAACCCACCGATCGAAATATATGAAATTTACAGTGAAAAATTAGGTATTCAATGTCTATAATATGCGCCTACTTTCAACCCTCTAGAACGCTCCGTTTAGGAGTTATGGCCAATTAAAGAAATTAAAGAAAAATCGATTTTCAAAACCTGATTATTCCTAAACCCACCGATCGAAATATATGAAATTTACAGTGAAAAATTAGGTATTCAATGTCTATAATATGCGCCTACTTTCAACCCTCTAGAACGCTCCGTTTAGGAGTTATGGCCAATTAAAGAAATTAAAGAAAAATCGATTTTCAAAACCTGATTATTCCTAAACCCACCGATCGAAATATATGAAATTTACAGTGAAAAATTAGGCATTCAATGTCTATAAAATGCGCATACTTTCAACCCTCTAGGACGCTCCGTTTAGGAGGTATGGCCAATTAAAGTGATTAAAGAAAAATTTACAGTGAAAAATTAGGCATTCAATGTCTATAAAATGTTTAGGAGTTATGGCCAATTAAAGAAATTAAAGAAAAATCGACCTGATTATTCCTAAACCCACCGATCGAAAATATTAAATTTACAGTGAAAAATTAGGCATTCAATGTCTATAAAATGCGCCTACTTTCAACCCTCTAGGACGCTCCGTTTAGGAGTTATGGCCAATTAAAGAAATTAAAGAAAAATCGATTTTCAAAACCTGATTATTCCTAAACCCACCGATCGAAATATATGAAATTTACAGTGAAAAATTAGGCATTCAATGTCTATAATATGCGCCTACTCTCAACCCTCTAGGACGCTACGTTTAGGAGTTATGGCCAATTAAAGAAATTAAAGAAAAATCGATTTTCAAAACCTGATTATTCGTAAACCCACCGATCGAAATATATGAAATTTACAGTGAAAAATTAGGCATTCAATGTCTAAAAAATGCGCCTACTTTCAACCCTCTAGGACGCTCCGTTTAGGAGTTATGGCCAATTAAAGAAATTAAAGAAAAATCGATTTTCAAAACCTGATTATTCGTAAACCCACCGATCGAAATATATGAAATTTACAGTGAAAAATTAGGCATTCGATGTCTATAAAATGCGCCTACTTTCAACCCTCTAGGACGCTCCGTTTAGGAGTTATGGCCAATTAAACAAATTAAAGAAAATTCGATTTTCAAAACCTGATTATTCGTAAACCCACCGATCGAAATATATGAAATTTACAGTGAAAAATTAGGCATTCAATGTCTATAAAATGCGCCTACTTTCAACCCTCTAGGACGCTCCGTTTAGGAGTTATGGCCATTTAAAGAAATGAAAGAAAAATCGATTTTCAAAACCTGATTATTCCTAAAGCCACCGATCGAAATATATGAAATTTACAGTGAAAAATTAGGCATTCAATGTCTATAAAATGTTTAGGAGTTATGGCCAATTAAAGAAATTAAAGAAAAATCGACCTGATTATTCCTAAACCCACCGATCGAAAATATGAAATTTACAGTGAAAAATTAGGCATTCAATGTCTATAAAATGCGCCTACTTTCAACCCTCTAGGACGCTCCGTTTAGGAGTTATGGCCAATTAAAGAAATTAAAGAAAAATCGATTTTCAAAACCTGATTATTCGTAAACCCACCGATCGAAATATATGAAATTTACAGTGAAAAATTAGGCATTCGATGTCTATAAAATGCGCCTACTTTCAACCCTCTAGGACGCTCCGTTTAGGAGTTATGGCCAATTAAACAAATTAAAGAAAAATCGATTTTCAAAACCTGATTATTCGTAAACCCACCGATCGAAATATATGAAATTTACAGTGAAAAATTAGGCATTCAATGTCTATAAAATGCGCCTACTTTCAACCCTCTAGGACGCTCCGTTTAGGAGTTATGGCCAATTAAAGAAATTAAAGACAAATCGATTTTCAAAACCTGATTATTCCTAAACCCACCGATTGAAATATATGAAATTTACAGTGAAAAATTAGGCATTCAATGTCTATAAAATGCGCCTACTTTCAACCTTCTAGAAAGCTCCGTTTAGGAGTTATGGCCAATTAAACAAATTAAAGAAAAATCGATTTTCAAAACCTGATTATTCGTAAACCCACCGATCGAAATATATGAAATTTACAGTGAAAAATTAGGCATTCAATGTCTATAAAATGCGCCTACTTTCAACCCTCTAGGACGCTCCGTTTAGGAGTTATGGCCAATTAAAGAAATTAAAGAAAAATCGATTTTCAAAACCTGATTATTCCTAAACCCACCGATCGAAATATATGAAATTTACAGTGAAAAATTAGGCATTCAATGTCTATAATATGCGCCTACTTTCAACCCTCTAGGACGCTCCGTTTAGGAGTTATGGCCAATTAAAGAAATTAAAGAAAAATCGATTTTCAAAACATGATTATTCCTAAACCCACCGATCGAAATATATGAAATTTACAGTGAAAATTAGGCATTCAATGTCTATAAAATGCGCCTACTTTCAACCCTCTAGGACGCTCCGTTTAGGAGTTATGGCCAATTAAAGAAATTAAAGAAAAATCGATTTTCAAAACCTGATTATTCCTAAACCCACCGATCGAAATATATGAAATTTACAGTGAAAATTAGGCATTCAATGTCTATAAAATGCGCCTACTTTCAACCCTCTAGGACGCTTCGTTTAGGAGTTATGGCCAATTAAACAAATTAAAGAAAAATCGATTTTCAAAACCTGATTATTCCTAAACCCACCGATCGAAATATATGAAATTTACAGTGAAAAATTAGGCAGTCAATGTCTATAATATGCGCCTACTTTCAACCCTCTAGGACGCTCCGTTTAGGAGTTATGGCCAATTAAAGTGATTAAAGAAAAATTTACAGTGAAAAATTAGGCATTCCTGTCCAAAACCTGGAGTTATGATTTTCAAAACCTGATTATTCCTAAACCCACCGATCGAAATATATGAAATTTACAGTGAAAAATTAGGCATTCAATGTCTATAAAATGCGCCTACTTTCAACCCTCTAGGACGCTCCGTTTAGGAGTTATGGCCAATTAAAGAAATTAAAGAAAAATCGATTTTCAAAACATGATTATTCCTAAACCCACCGATCGAAATATATGAAATTTACAGTGAAAATTAGGCATTCAATGTCTATAAAATGCGCCTACTTTCAACCCTCTAGGACGCTCCGTTTAGGAGTTATGGCCAATTAAAGAAATTAAAGAAAAATCGATTTTCAAAACCTGATTATTCCTAAACCCACCGATCGAAATATATGAAATTTACAGTGAAAATTAGGCATTCAATGTCTATAAAATGCGCCTACTTTCAACCCTCTAGGACGCTTCGTTTAGGAGTTATGGCCAATTAAACAAATTAAAGAAAAATCGATTTTCAAAACCTGATTATTCCTAAACCCACCGATCGAAATATATGAAATTTACAGTGAAAAATTAGGCAGTCAATGTCTATAATATGCGCCTACTTTCAACCCTCTAGGACGCTCCGTTTAGGAGTTATGGCCAATTAAAGTGATTAAAGAAAAATTTACAGTGAAAAATTAGGCATTCCTGTCCAAAACCTGGAGTTATGATTTTCAAAACCTGATTATTCCTAAACCCACCGATCGAAATATATGAAATTTACAGTGAAAAATTAGGCATTCAATGTCTATAAAATGCGCCTACTTTCAACCCTCTAGGACGCTCCGTTTAGGAGTTATGGCCAATTAAAGAAATTAAAGAAAAATCGATTTTCAAAACCTGATTATTCCTAAACCCACCGATTGAAATATATGAAATTTACAGTGAAAAATTAGGCATTCAATGTCTATAAAATGCGCCTACTTTCAACCCTCTAGAAAGCTCCGTTTAGGAGTTATGGCCAATTAAAGAAATTAAAGAAAAATCGATTTTCAAAACCTGATTATTCCTAAACCCACCGATCGAAATATATGAAATTTACAGTGAAAAATTAGGCATTCAATGTCTATAAAATGCGCCTACTTTCAACCCTCTAGGACGCTCCGTTTAGGAGTTATGGCCAATTAAAGAAATTAAAGAAAAATCGATTTTCAAAACCTGATTATTCCTAAACCCACCGATTGAAATATATGAAATTTACAGTGAAAAATTAGGCATTCAATGTCTATAAAATGCGCCTACTTTCAACCCTCTAGAAAGCTCCGTTTAGGAGTTATGGCCAATTAAACAAATTAAAGAAAAATCGATTTTCAAAACCTGATTATTCCTAAACCCACCGATCGAAATATATGAAATTTACAGTGAAAAATTAGGCATTCAATGTCTATAATATGCGCCTACTTTCAACCCTCTAGGACGCTCCGTTTAGGAGTTATGGCCAATTAAAGAAATTAAAGAAAAATTTACTGTGAAAAATTAGGCATTCAATGTCTGTAAAATGCGCCTACTTTCAACCCTCTAGGACGCTTCGTTTAGGAGTTATGGCCAATTAAACAAATTAAAGAAAAATCGATTTTCAAAACCTGATTATTCGTAAACCCACCGATCGAAATATATGAAATTTACAGTGAAAAATTAGGCATTCAATGTCTATAAAATGCGCCTACTTTCAACCCTCTAGGAAGCTCCGTTTAGGAGTTATGGCCAATTAAAGAAATTAAAGAAAAATCGATTTTCAAAACCTGATTATTCCTAAACCCACCGATCGAAATATATGAAATTTACAGTGAAAAATTAGGCATTCAATGTCTATAATATGCGCCTACTTTCAACCCTCTAGGACGCTCCGTTTAGGAGTTATGGCCAATTAAAGTGATTAAAGAAAAATTTACAGTGAAAAATTAGGCATTCAATGTCTATAAAATGCGCCTACTTTCAACCCTCTAGGACGCTCCGTTTAGGAGTTATGGCCAATTAAAGAAATTAAAGAAAAATCGATTTTCAAAACCTGATTATTCGTAAACCCACCGATCGAAATATATGAAATTTACAGTGAAAAATTAGGCATTCAATGTCTATAAAATGCGCCTACTTTCAACCCTCTAGGACGCTCCGTTTAGGAGTTATGGCCAATTAAACAAATTAAAGAAAAATCGATTTTCAAAACCTGATTATTCCTAAACCCACCGATCGAAATATATGAAATTTACAGTGAAAAATTAGGCATTCAATGTCTATAAAATGCGCCTACTTTCAACCCTCTAGAAAGCTCCGTTTAGGAGTTATGGCCAATTAAAGAAATTAAAGAAAAATCGATTTTCAAAACCTGATTATTCGTAAACCCACCGACCGAATTATATGAAATTTACAGTGAAAAATTAGGCATTCAATGTCTATAAAATGCGCCTACTTTCAACCCTCTAGGACGCTCCGTTTAGGAGTTATGGCCAATTAAACAAATTAAAGAAAAATCGATTTTGAAAACCTGATTATTCCTAAACCCACCGATCGAAATATATGAAATTTACAGTGAAAAATTAGGCATTCAATGTCTATAAAATGCGCCTACTTTCAACCCTCTAGAAAGCTCCGTTTAGGAGTTATGGCCAATTAAAGAAATTAAAGAAAAATCGATTTTCAAAACCTGATTATTCCTAAACCCACCGATCGAATTATATGAAATATACAGTGAAAAATTAGGCATTCAATGTCTATAAAATGCGCCTACTTTCAGCCCTCTAGGACGATCCGTTTAGGAGTTATGGCCAATTAAAGAAATTAAAGAAAAATCGATTTTCAAAACCTGATTATTCGTAAACCCACCGATCGAAATATATGAAATTTACAGTGAAAAATTAGGCATTCGATGTCTATAAAATGCGCCTACTTTCAACCCTCTAGGACGCTCCGTTTAGAAGTTATGGCCAATTATAGAAATTAAAAAAAAATCGATTTTCAAAACCTGATTATTCCTAAACCCACCGATCGAAATATATGAAATTTACAGTGAAAAATTAGGCATTCAATGTCTATAAAATGCGCCTACTTTCAACCCTCTAGGACGCTCCGTTTAGGAGTTATGGCCAATTAAACAAATTAAAGAAAAATCGATTTTCAAAACCTGATTATTCCTAAACCCACCGATCGAAATATATGAAATTTACAGTGAAAAATTAGGCATTCAATGTCTATAAAATGCGCCTACTTTCAACCCTCTAGAAAGCTCCGTTTAGGAGTTATGGCCAATTAAAGAAATTAAAGAAAAATCGATTTTCAAAACCTGATTATTCGTAAACCCACCGACCGAATTATATGAAATTTACAGTGAAAAATTAGGCATTCAATGTCTATAAAATGCGCCTACTTTCAACCCTCTAGGACGCTCCGTTTAGGAGTTATGGCCAATTAAACAAATTAAAGAAAAATCGATTTTCAAAACCTGATTATTCGTAAACCCACCGACCGAATTATATGAAATTTACAGTGAAAAATTAGGCATTCAATGTCTATAAAATGCGCCTACTTTCAACCCTCTAGGACGCTCCGTTTAGGAGTTATGGCCAATTAAAGAAATTAAAGAAAAATCGATTTTCAAAACCTGATTATTCCTAAACCCACCGATCGAAATATATGAAATTTACAGTGAAAAATTAGGCATTCAATGTCTATAAAATGCGCCTACTTTCAACCCTCTAGGAAGCTCCGTTTAGGAGTTATGGCCAATTAAAGAAATTAAAGAAAAATCGATTTTCAAAACCTGATTATTCCTAAACCCACCGATCGAAATATATGAAATTTACAGTGAAAAATTAGGCATTCAATGTCTATAATATGCGCCTACTTTCAACCCTCTAGGACGCTCCGTTTAGGAGTTATGGCCAATTAAAGTGATTAAAGAAAAATTTACAGTGAAAAATTAGGCATTCAATGTCTGTAAAATGCGCCTACTTTCAACCCTCTAGGACGCTCCGTTTAGGAGTTATGGCCAATTAAAGAAATTAAAGAAAAATCGATTTTCAAAACCTGATTATTCGTAAACCCACCGATCGAATTATATGAAATTTACAGTGAAAAATTAGGCATTCAATGTCTATAAAATGCGCCTACTTTTAGCCCTCTAGAACGCTCCGTTTAGGAGTTATGGCCAATTAAAGAAATTAAAGAAAAATCGATTTTCAAAACCTGATTATTCCTAAACCCACCGATCGAAATATATGAAATTTACAGTGAAAAATTAGGCATTCAATGTCTATAAAATGCGCCTACTTTCAACCCTCTAGGACGCTCCGTTTAGGAGTTATGGCCAATTAAACAAATTAAAGAAAAATCGATTTTCAAAACCTGATTATTCCTAAACCCACCGATCGAAATATATGAAATTTACAGTGAAAAATTAGGCATTCAATGTCTATAAAATGCGCCTACTTTCAACCCTCTAGAAAGCTCCGTTTAGGAGTTATGGCCAATTAAAGAAATTAAAGAAAAATCGATTTTCAAAACCTGATTATTCGTAAACCCACCGACCGAATTATATGAAATTTACAGTGAAAAATTAGGCATTCAATGTCTATAAAATGCGCCTACTTTCAACCCTCTAGGACGCTCCGTTTAGGAGTTATGGCCAATTAAAGAAATTAAAGAAAAATCGATTTTCAAAACCTGATTATTCCTAAACCCACCGATCGAAATATATGAAATTTACAGTGAAAAATTAGGCATTCAATGTCTATAAAATGCGCCTACTTTCAACCCTCTAGGAAGCTCCGTTTAGGAGTTATGGCCAATTAAAGAAATTAAAGAAAAATCGATTTTCAAAACCTGATTATTCCTAAACCCACCGATCGAAATATATGAAATTTACAGTGAAAAATTAGGCATTCAATGTCTATAAAATGCGCCTACTTTCAACCCTCTAGAAAGCTCCGTTTAGGAGTTATGGCCAATTAAAGAAATTAAAGAAAAATCGATTTTCAAAACCTGATTATTCGTAAACCCACCGACCGAATTATATGAAATTTACAGTGAAAAATTAGGCATTCAATGTCTATAAAATGCGCCTACTTTCAACCCTCTAGGACGCTCCGTTTAGGAGTTATGGCCAATTAAAGAAATTAAAGAAAAATCGATTTTCAAAACCTGATTATTCCTAAACCCACCGATCGAAATATATGAAATTTACAGTGAAAAATTAGGCATTCAATGTCTATAAAATGCGCCTACTTTCAACCCTCTAGGAAGCTCCGTTTAGGAGTTATGGCCAATTAAAGAAATTAAAGAAAAATCGATTTTCAAAACCTGATTATTCCTAAACCCACCGATCGAAATATATGAAATTTACAGTGAAAAATTAGGCATTCAATGTCTATAATATGCGCCTACTTTCAACCCTCTAGGACGCTCCGTTTAGGAGTTATGGCCAATTAAAGTGATTAAAGAAAAATTTACAGTGAAAAATTAGGCATTCAATGTCTGTAAAATGCGCCTACTTTCAACCCTCTAGGACGCTCCGTTTAGGAGTTATGGCCAATTAAAGAAATTAAAGAAAAATCGATTTTCAAAACCTGATTATTCGTAAACCCACCGATCGAATTATATGAAATTTACAGTGAAAAATTAGGCATTCAATGTCTATAAAATGCGCCTACTTTTAGCCCTCTAGAACGCTCCGTTTAGGAGTTATGGCCAATTAAAGAAATTAAAGAAAAATCGATTTTCAAAACCTGATTATTCCTAAACCCACCGATCGAAATATATGAAATTTACAGTGAAAAATTAGGCATTCAATGTCTATAAAATGCGCCTACTTTCAACCCTCTAGGACGCTCCGTTTAGGAGTTATGGCCAATTAAAGAAATTAAAGAAAAATCGATTTTCAAAACCTGATTATTCGTAAACCCACCGATCGAATTATATGAAATTTACAGTGAAAAATTAGGCATTCAATGTCTATAATATGCGCCTACTTTCAACCCTCTAGAACGCCCCGTTTAGGAGTTATGGCCAATTAAAGAAATGAGAGAAAAATTGATTTTCAAAACCTGATTATTCCTAAACCCACCGATCGAAATATATGAAATTTACAGTGAAAAATTAGGCATTCGATGTCTATAAAATGCGCCTACTTTCAACCCTCTAGAAAGCTCCGTTTAGGAGTTATGGCCAATTAAAGAAATTAAAGAAAAATCGATTTTCAAAACCTGATTATTCGTAAACCCACCGATCGAAATATATGAAATCCTAAACCCACCGATCGAATTATATGAAATATACAGTGAAAAATTAGGCATTCAATGTCTATAAAATGCGCCTACCTTCAACCCTCTAGGACGCTCCGTTTAGAAGTTATGGCCAATTATAGAAATTAAAAAAAAATCGATTTTCAAAACCTGATTATTCCTAAACCCACCGATCGAAATATATGAAATTTACAGTGAAAAATTAGGCATTCAATGTCTATAAAATGCGCCTACTTTCAGCCCTCTAGGACGCTCCGTTTAGGAGTTATGGCCAATTAAAGAAATTAAAGAAAAATCGATTTTCAAAACCTGATTATTCGTAAACCCACCGATCGAAATATATGAAATTTACAGTGAAAAATTAGGCATTCGATGTCTATAAAATGCGCCTACTTTCAACCCTCTAGGACGCCCCGTTTAGGAGTTATGGCCAATTAAAGAAATGAGAGAAAAATTGATTTTCAAAACCTGATTATTCCTAAACCCACCGATCGAAATATATGAAATTTACAGTGAAAAATTAGGCATTCGATGTCTATAAAATGCGCCTACTTTCAACCCTCTAGAAAGCTCCGTTTAGGAGTTATGGCCAATTAAAGAAATTAAAGAAAAATCGATTTTCAAAACCTGATTATTCGTAAACCCACCGATCGAAATATATGAAATTTACAGTGAAAAATTAGGCATTCAATGTCTATAAAATGCGCCTACTTTCAGCCCTCTAGGACGATCCGTTTAGGAGTTATGGCCAATTAAAGAAATTAAAGAAAAATCGATTTTCAAAACCTGATTATTCCTAAACCCACCGATCGAATTATATGAAATATACAGTGAAAAATTAGGCATTCAATGTCTATAAAATGCGCCTACTTTCAGCCCTCTAGGACGCTCCGTTTAGGAGTTATGGCCAATTAAAGAAATTAAAGAAAAATCGATTTTCAAAACCTGATTATTCGTAAACCCACCGATCGAAATATATGAAATTTACAGTGAAAAATTAGGCATTCGATGTCTATAAAATGCGCCTACTTTCAACCCTCTAGGACGCCCCGTTTAGGAGTTATGGCCAATTAAAGAAATGAGAGAAAAATTGATTTTCAAAACCTGATTATTCCTAAACCCACCGATCGAAATATATGAAATTTACAGTGAAAAATTAGGCATTCGATGTCTATAAAATGCGCCTACTTTCAACCCTCTAGAAAGCTCCGTTTAGGAGTTATGGCCAATTAAAGAAATTAAAGAAAAATCGATTTTCAAAACCTGATTATTCGTAAACCCACCGATCGAAATATATGAAATTTACAGTGAAAAATTAGGCATTCAATGTCTATAAAATGCGCCTACTTTCAGCCCTCTAGGACGATCCGTTTAGGAGTTATGGCCAATTAAAGAAATTAAAGAAAAATCGATTTTCAAAACCTGATTATTCCTAAACCCACCGATCGAATTATATGAAATATACAGTGAAAAATTAGGCATTCAATATCTATAAAATGCGCCTACCTTCAACCCTCTAGGACGCTCCGTTTAGAAGTTATGGCCAATTATAGAAATTAAAAAAAAATCGATTTTCAAAACCTGATTATTCCTAAACCCACCGATCGAAATATATGAAATTTACAGTGAAAAATTAGGCATTCAATGTCTATAAAATGCGCCTACTTTCAACCCTCTAGGACGCTCCGTTTAGGAGTTATGGCCAATTAAAGAAATGAGAGAAAAATTGATTTTCAAAACCTGATTATTCCTAAACCCACCGAAATTTTATTCAATGTCTATAAAATGCGCCTACTTTCAACCTCTAGGACGCTCCGTTTAGGAGTTATGGCCAATTAAAGATATTTTTTTAAAATCGATTTTCAAAACCTGATTATTCCTAAACCCACCGATCGAAATATATGAAATTTACAGTGAAAAATTAGGCATTCAATGTCTATAAAATGCGTCTACTTTCAGCCCTCTAGGACGATCCGTGATTATTCCTAAACCCACCGATCGAATTATATGAAATATACAGTGAAAAATTAGGCATTCAATGTCTATAAAATGCGCCTACTTTCAGCCCTCTAGGACGCTCCGTTTAGGAGTTATGGCCAATTAAAGAAATTAAAGAAAAATCGATTTTCAAAACCTGATTATTCCTAAACCCACCGATCGAATTATATGAAATATACAGTGAAAAATTAGGCATTCAATGTCTATAAAATGCGCCTACTTTCAGCCCTCTAGGACGATCCGTTTAGGAGTTATGGCCAATTAAAGAAATTAAAGAAAAATCGATTTTCAAAACCTAATTATTCCTAAACCCACCGATCGAATTATATGAAATATACAGTGAACAATTAGGCATTCAATGTCTATAAAATGCGCCTACTTTCAGCCCTCTAGGACGCTCCGTTTAGGAGTTATGGCCAATTAAAGAAATTAAAGAAAAATCGATTTTCAAAACCTAATTATTCCTAAACCCACCGATCGAAATATATGAAATTTACAGTGAAAAATTAGGCATTCAATGTCTGTAAAATGCGCCTACTTTCAACCCTCTAGGACGCTCCGTTTAGGAGTTATGGCCAATTAAAGAAATTAAAGAAAAATCGGTTTTTTAAAACCTGATTATCGATTTTCAAAACCTGATTATTCCTAAACCCACCGATCGAAATATATGAAATTTACAGTGAAAAATTAGGCATTCAATGTATATAAAATGCGCCTACTTTCAACCCTCTAGGACGCCGCACTTGGGCAAACACAATTACAAATACAAACACAAATGAAAACACACAAATATTTGCGCGTGTATTGACACTCAAACATCGCTAAGACAACAACAACAATAGCAATAACGGGACGACAAGTGATTTATGTCAATTGACGAGTGGGTCTTCGTTGTCGTGACACATAGCAGGTCCTGGCAGCCATATTTGTATCAATTCTTCCATCTGCCATGTTGCTTTGTTGTGGTTACGTTTCACAACTTTTACTTATTTGTTTTCTCTTTTGTATTGGTTGATGTAAAGTACATTTTGTCGATCTTAATTCTATTGTATTTCTATTAGAATATGTTATATTACTAAATTTTTTTAAAACACTACAAAAACTGTCAAAGTTGAGTAAAAAAAAAAAGATTACTCAGAGAATATTACTCGTTGTCTTTTTTTTTTTAAATACACGATAAAAATTCAAACGAATATTTCACTTTTTTTTCTTTAATTGTTTTATTTATTTTTACACTGAACTTTATACATATTTTTCTAGAAATAACCAATCTTTTAGAAATTTCATTAAAACGCGTGCGGGCACAAAACAGTGCGGGCACAATGCGTGCCCGCACTGGTAGTGCAGACCCTAGAAAAAAAGTCGCATGTGTGCGCTCACAATGATCCAAATGTGCCTTAGCATAGGAGACTCAATACGCTCGCACATTTGCGCGAAATTTGTGAGTAGCATTTGAGTATCAATATAGTCGCACGTGTGCATACAAAATTGAAAATTCAATTGTGTGAGTCGTATATGAACCTCATATAGATCGCACAAATTCAAGAAAAATTATTTTAGACGCATATCAACCTCAAAATTCAAAATCTAACAAAAAAAAAATTAAAATTCAATTGTGTGAGTCACATTTGAGCTTCATATAGCCCGCACAAATGCGAGAAAAATTGTTTTAGACGTGAACCTCATAGATGTGAACCTCATATAGCCTTTACAAATGCTGAAAAAATCAAAAATGTGAGACGCTACAAAAGTAGAGTGGCAGGGACAGCATACGACGCTATATTTCTTGCCGCTCTTTTGAAAGGTATACGAATTCGAATTTCGGTAGTAAATTTTAATAATTTCGACTCGATGTTGGCTCGTATATCTTTCCATCATGAAATGGCAAATTTTACTGAACAGAAATGTCAAAAGAGCTGCAAGAAATATGCGTCGTTTGCTGTCTCTGTCACTCTACTTTTGTAGCGTCCCTGTTGAAAAACCCTTGAAAAAAACGTTTGTAGCGCTCTTATTGAAAAACCCTTTAGCTTCATGTAGCTCGCACACGTGCGTCTAAAACAAAATTTAAAAAAAAAACATATTTGTTTGACATTTTTATTTATTTTTATATTCAATATTTTTATTATTAGATTTAGATAATTTTAAAAATACATTTTATGACGGCAGCGCTGAACCAAGACCGCAGAACCAAAACTACAACTGAAATGCCCGTAGATCAGCAGAAGATCGTTTGTATTATAATTAGATCTGCTGTTTCTTTTGCTGCGACCGGTAAACTTTTCTTAATGTCGAAAAGCTCGTAGAGCAACTCGGAAACAACCTCTTCAATTGAAATCACTCTGCGAAGAGGCTTTGTGATTTTTGTGTGCTTGCAGAATAACTTCACTTCGCAATCACATCGTGCGCCTGATATTATTCGTATTTTATATTTTTGATTGATCGTACTATGACTTCACTACGGAATCACATCGTGAGCCCGTATGAATGCGAGTTTTGTGATTTTTGTGTGCTCGCACACTGCTCTCATACCACACTCATGTAGTGAGCCGGCACTAATGAGACTATCGTGAAATTTTTATGCTCGCACATAGCTCTCACTATGCACTCATGTGGTGCGCCCTCACGTTGTGTTTTCATTTTGCTCGTATTTAGCATGCACGATGTGAGCCCGCACGACATGAATTTTTGTGCGACGCATGTTTGATATCTGGTTATATACACCCAGAAAAAATACTATGTAAATAATAGTTTTTTACTATTAAAAATATTCAATAGGATAAATTATTATTTTAATCGGAAAATACCATTAAATACTAGAAAATTCCATGACATTGTCATTGAGTTTATAGGAAAATTTTTATTTTTTGTATACTATTAAATCAATAATTGTCCTATTGACCAATTTTAATGGGATTTGAAGGAATTTTTTTCTGGGTGTATCATGAAACATTATCTAATTTTCCAAAAAATCAAACATATCTGCATAAAACGGTACTGCGATTGCAAGGTTTAAAGTATGAAAGGAATTTGTTTACATTATTTGTGAAAATTGTGACAATTTGGTGAATTTTATAATTAGTTTTCTGAAACTTTTCTGCCAATATTGTTATTTTGCATTAATTAATGTACATATATGTATTAAATTTAGTTATGGGTTTTGGTTTTATTTGAAGGTAATATTTTTAAAAAATTCGTTTTTGCATAGTAACATTTTTATTTTATTTTTTTATGAATCAGGATTTTTCGTGAACTACAACTTTTGTTTACCACATAATACTGGAAAAAAATGTTAATACGTACTATATTTGGACAGTCCTGTAATAGAATCTATAAAAATATTCCGCCCCTGTTTTCCCATGCTGAACAACTCTCTTCAAATAATATTATGACCTCTGCTATCATATGGTACACACAGGAAAAAATATGTTTTGCAGCAAACATATTATTTTACACGTTACATACATAAATTTCGAGGATATCAAAATAAAAATGTTAATAACAAAAAAAAAACAATAATTCATGAAATGAATACCAAAATAATTTGAAAAATTTGGAATTAAAATTTAAATCCAATTAAATACTTCAAATTTACGAGTGCAAATATATTGCTGCAAACAAATTTTTTCTCTGCGTGTACCAGTTGCTCGATTTATGGGAAGCAGAGTAATGGCATAATTATTAAAAATTCACTCTCTTCGTTATTCTGTTTTGAATTGAAAATTATATTTATTTTTTTTTTACTTCAATATTATTTTAATTTTCGTATTTTTTTATTATTAACTGTGAGTGTGGCAGTTCAAAGAAATCTTAATGTATCAGTTATATTTTGTGTCTTCATACAAAATATCTAAAGTTTTGAGATATTTTCGAAATTTTTTGTTACCATTTGTATGGGAGGTAGGCGTGGCAGTTGCCCGATTTGTCCCATTTTTTGTTATATATAAAACGTATATGCAAAATTTTAATATCTAGCTCAATTGGTTTACAAGTTATGACTTTTGGCAAGCTAAAAGTGAAAATGGAAGCGAATCCTGTATGGAGTTCTTGATCAGAATAACCTTTAGTGTTTAAATCACGATTAGATAAAAATTAGAAGAGCTAGAAGTGCAATGAAACTTATAATTTAAATTACTCTGTTACTGAAAATCGTCATGATTATTTCAGTGTAACCTGGAAACCGACCACTTTACGGGTGAATTTCTATTTTATCCTTTTAAAATATTTTTTTTTTTATTAACTGCACTTCTTTTTTATTTTTATCTATCTATATATATAAAACTCTTGGTCCGTCTGTCAGTTTGTCGGTCTGTCTGTCTGTTTGTTCCAGCATCACGTTTAAACCGCTGAACCGATTTAACTGAAATTTTGCACCAGGATACTATGGAGTCCGGAGGGTGTCATAGGCAATATATGGGCGGGACAAAGAGGCGTGGCACCTACCATACAACCTAAACTTTCAAAACGACATAATTCGGCACATACAAAAGCAAAGAAGATGAAACAAAAAATACAAATACAAAAAAAAATACAAAAAAAAATACAAAAGCAAAAACACAAAAACAAAAGCAAAAATCAAATACAAAATTAAAAGTAAAAGCACAAAACTTAAGCTATAACTCAAAAACAACAAAAAACTAAAAAAGGATAGAAAACAAAAACAAAATCAACCTCACTAAAATTTACCACACTAAAATTCACCACACCAAAATTCACCACACTAAAACTCACCACACTAAAATTCACCACACTAAAACTCACCACACTAAAATTTACCAGACTAATATTCACCACACTAAAATTCATCACACAAAAACTCACCACACTAAATTTCACCACACTGAAACTCACCACACTAAAATTCACCACACTAAAATTCAACACACTAAAACTCACCACACTTAATTTCATCACACTAAAACTCACCACACTAAAATTCACCACATTCAAATTGACCCACTTAAACTGACCACACTAAAATTCACCTCACCTAAATTCAATACACTAAAACACACAACAATAAAATTCACTACACTTAAACTCACCACACTAAAATTCACCACACTAAAACTCACCACACTAAAACTCACCACGCTAAAACTAACCACACTAAAACTTCTACTGGGAAAAACTCTACGAGGAAGAATTTTATTGGGAAAGAATTTTATTGGGAAGAATTCTACGGGGAAGCACAGTCTGAAAAAGAATTGTCTTTTATCGGATAATTAGTATGGTTTTGGTTACTTCATTTATAAAACCAATAAAAAAACGTCCACAGCGAAGCACGGGTCCCTGATATAAATAATAAAAATGTTATTTATATTAATAAAATTGCTCAATAACCTTGCATTCACATAATATTTGCACGTGTCGTGTACGGGTCCAGCTAGTAATAAATAATTTAGTACTAAAATATATCATTTTTTTTTTTTCTAGAAGTACTTTTACTTATTTTAATATATAACCTAAATATGACATAAATTTATCTTATTAAAATTTATCTCAAGCAGATGCATATGATTTACAAATAACGTTCTGAATTCTTCAGTAATACTGTTTAGTAAATTTCATCGGTGGCTACGAATCGTAGTAGAAAAATATTTCTTTATACCATGCTTTTATTATTCAGGTATTAAGCTATTATTATATATTTTATTTGAATATTTTTTTTAATTATGATGAACAGTGTTAAAAAAAGTCCAAAAATATAAGAAACCCTCATATATTTTCTGAACCACAGCACCGATTTTATTAAGTTTTTGATTTTTATACCCTACACCTAAGAGGTACAGGGTATATTTACTTTGTGCAGATATTGTAACCCCATAGGAGGCGTGGCCGGTATGGAAAAGTATATATATTCTTGATCAGCATCACCACCCGAGTCCGTTTAGCTATGTCCGTCTGTACGAACACGTAGTAACATGCGAAATACTTCTCAGAATACGATGAAAATTCGTTTCAATACTTTTTAACCAAAAGTTAGTTATGTCATTGAAAATGACCCAAATCGGTCAACGAACACGCCCACCTCCCATACAAGTCATTTATATATAAAACTTTAAGAACCAATAATTCGAAAACTATTCAAGATATTCTTATAAAATTTAAAACGTATTGTTATAAATCACCTAGAAATATGTGTTCCGAAAATGGGCGTGATACGCCCATATTTGATTTTTTTATTATTATCCGGTTTTTTATAGTGGACAATTTATTCGCAAATTTTGAAAACAAATTTATGAAATATTAACCTTAAATCTGCACATATGTTTAACAATTGGGCGTGATCCGCCCACACTTATTTTTCAACATTTTATGATTTTTTTTTTTACTTTTATATCGATTTTTTAAATTATGTGGATATACGATGTAAATTTCTGATATGTAAATAATATCCTGAGGGTGATCATCATTATTAAGAACTTTTAAAGGTAGGTATACAATTAAAATTCCCATATTAATATTCCCACCAAGGTGTAGGGTATTCCATAGTCGGGCCCGAACGACTATAAAAGTCCATCCCATGTGACCGAACTTACCCATGTGATCTAACTTTCCCAACTCGTTTAATATGTCAGTGTTATGAAAATATAAATATTAATATTTTTATTCAGTATCGCTAACAGTTTTGAGATAAGTAATGGCGAATTAAAATACATGAAATCATTAAATTTTCACATGATTCATAAAATATAAAGTTTTCTCTTATCTAAATATTTCTTTTACTCAATAAAATTAAATTAATTTAATTTTACTATGTTTTCTTTCAGTGTACAAAGAGGTATCAAACTTGACGGTGATTGTAAAAGGAAGCTTAACTATGTAATTGATGAGCACCACCATATAGAATGTGAGTGTGTCAGACGGGAGACTGAATAAATAGAAAAAAAAAAAAAGTTGTGTGGCACTGAAAGGTAAGGATGCTCTACGTACGTTGTAAACGAACCCTGGTTGATATGAAGAGCAATGTAGATGTCGGCAGTTCAAAACTGTTTAAATCGTGTTTAAATTTCAAAATTTCGGTATGAAGCCATGAATCAGCAAATCATCTGAATGCTTTTACTAAATACATTCTCGGAATTTTCTGTATGTTTGCAGTGTTATTCCATGGATGAAATTGAATTTAGAATACCACAACTCGAAGCTCAAAAATTATCAAAGTGTCTTAAATTTAAAAAAGCGATCTCATTTGTATATCGAATCGTATTTATAAATTTTGTCTTTAAAAAAGATAATTGATTTTGTAAGAAATCGTCACCCTAAGGAAATTTCAACATTGAATTCAAAGCATAATAAACATTAAATTTTATTAATTTTGTCAAATTTATATTTATGTCAAATAGAAATGAATCATTTTTCAATTACATAGCACAACAATAAAAAATTATCCGCGATTTAAGTATGATTATCCGATGAACGTCAAGATTCTAATCACTACCTCATACTCAGTTTTTCAGATTGCCTCAAGTTTTTGAGTTATAACGTAAAACAAATATATGACAATTCTCGTATTTTTCTGCATATTTTGGTCATTCAATTTTTACAGATTTGGTTTTTCAGATTTCTCTTGCATTCTATTGAGAATACTTCATCGAATATTTTGAAATAAACCACATGGAATTCTGATTGATCGGGCCATAGTTATGACCAGTCAAACGAAAAATATGAATTTTAAGGTGTACCTATTATTTGTTGCATAGTATTTATGCTTTTTGTAATTAAATAAATGTACATATCATATATCAGACTTGATCTACAATTCTATATTTCTTCTTACTTTGTTTGTGTAAATCACTCTTTAAGTCCTCAGCCTAAAGTTAAATTCTCAAATTCGGTTGAATCTGTATTTTTTTTGTTCGATACGAACATAAGCAGAAAAGTATTTTATTTTATTTTAAAAGTAGAAACATTTCCCCAGACAAAAAATATGCAAGGAAACTGGTATTATAGTAGTAGTTTTGAGGAAAACTCACAGGAATATGGTAGGAAACACACATTGCATAGCAGGCATTTTGAATTTTTGAAAATAAGCAGGCTCCCTATAGCAGCATTTACGTCGCAAACTGGTATGTACAAGCCTACCCCTAGCAAGCAAAAGCATTTTCTGTAATTTTTAGTTTTGAAGTTTTGAAAGGTATCTTTATAGCTAGAATATGGAAGGGAAAGGTAGCCTGCGAGTAGCATGCAAACACATTGTATAGGAATTTCTGTTTTGAAATTTTAAAAAGCTTCTTCATAGTAGGAAACTGTAAGGGAAAGACAGCCTGCGAGTAGCAGGCAAACACATTGTGTAGGAATTTCTGTTTTGAAATTTTAAAAAGCTTCTTCATAGTAGGAAACTGTAAGGGAAAGGTAGCCTGCGAGTAGCAGGCAAACACATTGTGTAGGAATTTCTGTTTTGAAATTTTTAAAGCTTGATCAACAAGTTGTAGACAGAAAATTTTGTTTATAAAAAATTTTTGTTTTGAAATTTGTAAATGATTGATCAACAAGTTGTTTACAAATATCAATTTTTCCTTCAAAATTTTTAAGTATTGAACATTTTTGTTATTTGTAAACAACGTTGTTTACTTTCGTCGGTTTGCAACGCGAATTGTTTAAATTAAAACGTGAAAAATGTGCCGTATTGACGTGAATTTGCGTATTGCAGAAGATTATTGCTGATATCAACATAATCATCAAAAGTGCACAGCAAATAGTTTTAACCGTCATGACGCCCGAAACATATACTTCTTGCTGTACAAAAACAAACACATGTTGTTTTTAATACACACGTGTTTTGTTATTGCTTTCTGCCATCACTTTTTTGGCAAAATTGCAAACACAATAACAAACAATTCGGAGTTCCTTCAGAAAACATATGCGAATCCAGCAATAGAGAATCGAAGCGTTTGAGTTGTTCGCGAAAATTTAATAAACTAAATTCGTCGGTGTTATTGTACAACAAGAAGTTTTTGGTACAGTGGGATGGATGGGAACTGATGAATTATGTTATATGTTTAAACTCCCTACCTTTCCCTACCATTTTGCTTCCAGCACATTGCCTACTTTACCCTGCATTTTGCTTACACCTGTTCCCTACCAATTTTGTTTTCATGCTATAGCAGGGAACTAGCAGCTTTTGTCCACATTCCCACCTTTGCATACCTCAAGGCTTCATATAAAATGTGATTTCAATGCGTACAGGTAGCTTGTTTGCCTGCGTGTTTTGAACCACTTGCCTGCTTAAAATTTTGTCTGGGGTTAGAGCCAGTTTTTCAGTGCTAGTTGAACTTTGTTTGTGGTTTAAACTTCGTTTAAAATCAAAATCAATTTTTTCAGTGAACTTCAACTGTCGTTTAAACTTAGTTTAAACGACCTATGCTGATGGTTTAAACTACGTTTAAAATTTCAGAGTTTTTGACACGCTGTTTCACAAATTCTTATTAATTTTTGTATTTTTGCACACTATGCATTAAAAAAAAAGTGAATCGTGCATTTAATTGCTCGATCTCTTGTTTAAATTTAAAAATACATTAATTTTATTTTTCTGAAACAATTTTTTTATTTATTTAAATTTGAATTACATTTATCAGAAATCAAAATCGAGAGAATTATTAGTCATTTGTCTGTGGTGCCATATGTATTGTCTTGGTATGTGTTCATTTTAAGCTATCACTGAAAAACTGCTAACAAAATTAAACGACGTTTAATTTAAAGAGAAGATTAATTAAACGGAGTTTAAACTACGTTTAAACGAGCACTGAAAAACTGGCCCTTAATAGATGATCTTCATTTGATTCTATTTTAAGAAAACCCATGGATAGTAATACATTTATGAAAAGCTCAATTCTACTAAGGTTTTGTTGAAATTTCTATGATTATTTGATGGCCAAAAAATTTATATTGATTAAAAGGAGCACCACAAAAAAAAACTTAAATAAAAAATCGTAAGCGTGAACTTGTATTTAATCTGTAGAGTTAAAGAGTGATTTGCAAAAACAAAGTAAGAGGAATCATATAATTATAGATCTAATTTCACATATAATATATAATTTTATTGAATTGTGATAACTTAATATGTTATGCAATAAATTATAGATACACCTTTAAATTAATATTTTTTGTGTTTGACTGGTCATAACTTTGATCGGATTAATCCGAATTTCATTAAATTTCCTTCAAAATATTAGCTGAAGTATTCTCAATTGAATATAAAAGAAATTTTATCGAAAACTCAATTCTCGCAAATGTAAAGGTCCAAAATATGTGGAAAAACACGAAAATTTCCACATATTTGTATTACGTAATAACTTAAAAACTTAAGGTAACACACAAAAAAATATCACCAAAAATTTCACCAACTACCAGTATTCAGCATATTGATGATTTCATTCATTGAACTAAAATAGTATTTTTTAAATGTTTTTCATTTTCAATATTTTTTTAACATCAAATTTCAAACACAAATTTGTCGCACATTTATGTTTTTATAATTCTTATACGAGTTATAATATTTAATTGCTAATTATGCGAAGACTCATATTAATCATCATATTAATGAATAATTTACATCATATTGATGAATTTTGATTATCAAACCACATTAAGTTCAATATCATAAATCTTATAAGAATTATAAATACACTAGTTGGACCCGTACACGACTCGTGCAAAGATTTTGTGAATGTAATGTTATGGAGCAATTTTATTCATATAAATAACATTTTTATTATTAATATCAGGGACCCGTGCTTCGCTGTAGACGTTTTTTTATTGGTTCTATAAATGTAGTAACCAAAACCAAACTAATTCTCCGCTAAAACAACTTTTCTCATATACAATTCTTTCTCAGATTGTGCTTCCCCGTAGAATTCTTCCCAGTAGAATTCTTTCCCGTAGAATTCTTCCCCGTAGAGCTTTTCCCAGTAGAAATTTTATTGTGGTTAGTTTTAGTGTGGTGAATTTTAGTGTGGTGAATTTTAGTGTGGTGAATTTTGGTGTGGTGAGTTTTAATGTGGTGAGTTTTAGTGTGGTGAGTTTAAGTGTGGTGAATTTGAGTGTGGTAAATTTTAGTGTGGTGAATTTGAGTGAGGTGAATTTTAGTATGGTGAGTTTTAGTGTGGTGAATTTTAGTGTGATGAGTTTTAGTGCGGTGAATTTTAGTGTGGTGAATTTTAGTGTGGTTGATTTTGTTTTTGTTTTCTATCCTTTTTATTTTTCTGTTGTTTTTGAGTTATTGCCTAAGTTTTGTGCTTTTATTTTTGTTTTTGTGTTTGATTTTTGCTTTTGATATTGTGTTTTTGCTTTTAATTTTTTTTTTGTTGTATTTGAGTTTTTTGTTTCATGTTCGTAGCAGGTGAAAGTGCCGAGTTATATCGTTTTGAAAGTTTAGGTTGTATGGGAGGTGCCACGCCCCTTTGTCCAATCCCGCCCATATATAGCCTATGACACCCTCCGGACTCTATAGTATCCTGGACAATTTTTTTTTTTTGAAATTTGATGTTATAAAATATATTAAAAGTGAAAAACATTGAAAAAATACGATTTTAGTTTAATGAATGAAATCATCAATATGATGAATACTGGTAGTTGGTGAAGTTTTTGTTGATATTTTTTGTGTGAACCTGAAAAAACTGAGTACGAGGTAATGATAAGAATCTTAAAATCCATCGGAAAATCATATTTTTTTTAATCTTGAAATTACAGAATAAGGTTCAGGTGAAGGAGATGGTAGTTTTTAAAAAATTACAAGAATTTCAATAATTCTCCTTTGATATAACTACAATTTGTCGGTACTATCCATAATTTTATAGGACTTTTCTATAATATCAGTATGAGTACTTTGTCGATATCGGAATAATTCTCTGTCACCTTGAAACATTTTCGTTGCGATATCAAAAGGAACGATAATTTGTATTGGATATTTAAACACAATAATATTAAAATTTAACAAATAATTCTTATATAAAATAAAAATTATCAGTGAAATAATAAAATTCATTGAGGTTTAAAAATATTTAAAAATCATTTACTATTTAGCATCATTCGATATGCATTTTAAGCAAAATAAAAGCAATTTGAAGTTTATTATCAGCATCTTTAAAATAAGTATAAATGGCAAAATGTTGCAGCCATTTTATGCAACATTAAATCTTTCATACTCTTGCAATTTGCGGCATGACAACTCATGTGCGCAACACATCTTAGGTTGCGGTTGCTGGAACTACTGATATGGTGCGGTTTGAGTACTGGGTAAAACACAGAAATCCGTTTAAAGCAGAATTCATGAATTTATTGGTTCCCCTATCAGAAACATTAAATTTTGGTCACATTACAATTGGCTGCAACTCAAAGCAAAAAGTTTTATTTAGTTTGAAAAGTAAAATTGAAATCAATATTCAAGTATTTTATTATAAAATAAGCTTAACTTTTGTAACAGTTGTTTGTTGAAAGTGAAAGGACCAAAACTCCATACATGGCAAGATATTCATTGAAAATTGTGGCAACATTTTGGAAAACATGCTGCCAACTTATTTAATATCAAAAAGGCTGCTGTCAATATTGAATTAGTTGATTTAACGTTGGCATGTGTGTTTATAGAGTCGGTTATTGATTTTACTCTGCGTTGAATAATTTTGCATATGTAACAAAAAATAATATTTATATTTGCAACACTTTTATTTAATAATTAAGTCATTTTTTATAATATTTACACTGGAGTATATAAATTTTTGATTTGCACTTGGATAATTTTGGATTTTAAAAATTGAAAACATCCCCAGACTAATTTTTTTCGACATATTTCAAACGTACAAAGACGTTATAATTAAGTATTATAGATTATATGATAAAAATGATTATTGTATTCTAGAACTTTTTTTTTCATTTAGTTTTACCTATGCCCAAAATAAAAGTATTCGAATGTCATATATATTTTTATCTATTTTTCAGCTTCTAATAATGCATTTCATATATTTTATTTGTTAAAATTTACAATTTAAATTTATATGCAAAATTTGCTCTAAAATTAAATAATATACGAAATATATAGAACATTGCACTGCATGTTTTAAACACATTTTCAATCGATAATTCACAGCACGAGCTTATCTGATGGATATAACAAAATTAACGCAATGGTTTGTTGATGCTAATGAGGTAAGGCTAATTGTATATTTAACATATTGTGTAAATAGTAGATATTTAGAATGTTAATATGCTCGAATTATTAGTTCCTAATAATCGCATCATATTAATATAATTAGAAAATATTTTACATATACGAACTAAAATTAATTAACTCACTTTAAACGTTCACATTTAATAATCTTACTTTTGTGTACTGTCAACAATATTTCTAAATCAAATGTTGCTCTTGTAACTAGTGAGAATTACCAAGCTCCCAATGAAAAATTTAATATTTCAATTTTAAATTACATTTGTGTCTCGTGAGTTTATAAATCTATGCGTTGACACGCAATATGTCAAAATATTAAAAAAGGTGACAAAAAACATCATATTCTAGGATGGACATCAACGAACAGATCGAGATTAATTAAAATCTGTAATAAGATTTATTTCAGATTAAAATCTTTTCTTGTTATTAACATAAATAATCCTAAATACTCCCACAAATATTTGGGAGAAATTGATAAAAGATTTCAAAATGTAAATTTGACATGACTAATCAATTTGTTTTATTTTTTTGTAAAAAAAATAGTTTAATTATTTTTCTTTATTTTTATTTTATTATTATTTCATTTTATATTTATTTACTTTTTACTAGTTTACTTACTACATTGATGTTCGAAGTTTAAACCACGTTCACATCACTAATATAGCTCTATATAATGAAAGGTAAATGTTAAACACAAATAAGAGAGAAGAATATCAAAGTTATAATGTACGCACGATGTACCGAAAAACGACTCAACGCACAGTGGGTCAGAAGTCACTTTTGCATCTCATAAATTAATTAATAGATGTATCTTGCTGCTGTGAAAAAATGGGCGCAGTTGGAAAAGGGGGAGTTGCACTTTTTACTAACGAAAGTTCAATGATAATATATATGCCTATAACATATGTATTATAGGAGATAAATTGATGAAACTTTGGATTTATTTACTCTATGTTTGTATCTTACGATAGTATAAAAATGGGTGGAATCAGAAAAGGGCGTAACCTATTATATGTATATGTATGTCATACAAATAATGTTCGCACTTATTAGCCTATATATAAAACACTTGGTCCGTCTGTCAGTCTGTCGGTCCGTCTGTCTGTCCGTTTGTTCCAGCATCACGTCTAAACCGCTGAACCGATTTAACTGATACTAAGGAGTCCGGAGGGTGTCATAGGCTATATATGGGCGGGATTGGACAAAGGGGCGTGGTACCTCCCATACAACCTAAACTTTCAAAACGACATAACTCAGCACATACACAATCTAAAAAGATGGAACAAAAAACTAAAATTCACCACACTCAAACTCCCCACACTAAAACTCATCACACTAAAACTCACCACAATAAAACTCACCACGCTAAAACTCACCACACTAAAAATTCACCATACTAAAACTCACCACACTAAAACTTACCACACCAGAATTCACCACACTAAAACTCACCACACTAAAACTCAACACAATAAAGCTCACCACACAAAAAATCACCACACTAAAAATTCACCACACCAAAACTCACCACATTAAAACTTACCATACTAAAAACTCACCACACCGAAACTCACCACACTAAAACCCACCACACTAAAACTCACCGTACTAAAACTCACCACACTAAAAATTCACTAAACTAAAAATTCAACACACTAAAACTCACCACATAAAAACTAACTACACTAAAACTTCTACTGTGAAAAACTCTACGGGGAAGAATTCTAACGGGAAGAGTTCTACCGGGAAGAATTCTACGGCGAAATATTCTACTGTCTGAATTGTCTTTGAGAAAAGTTGTTTTGGCGGAGAATTATTATTTGGTTACTACATTTGTAAAACCAATAAAAACTTCCACAGCGAAGCACGGGCCCCTGATATAAAAAATAATAATAATGTTTTTTTATATTAATAAAATCGCTTTATATCTATGAATTCACAAAATCTCTGCACGAGTCGTGCACGGGTCCAGCTAGTTAACCTATAACTTTTGAAGTTTAAAAGATAAATGAACGAAACTTTGAACTTAGTTATCTTAGAATGGTACATTATCCCTTTATAAAAATGGGTGGAATTAGAAAAAGGGGAGTGGCAGTTTCATATGTAAAAGTTTAATGTATAACCCTGGCTGTTAACAACACAGATAAATGAATGAAGTTATGGATTCATATAGTTATTAGTTATACACATCTTTTTGTGAAAAATTGAGAAAATATGAAAAAGGGGAGTTGCACTTTTCTTATATGAAAATTTAAAAAGGTGTTTTTAACACTTATTTATCTGTAACTTTTTTCTATTAAGAGATAAACATTTAAAATTTTGGATTAAATTAAATGCAAAAATGGGAGGAATTGGAATTCAGGGAGTGGCAATTTCATAAATTAAATATAATTTTTTTTTTATATATAAATTTTTGCCACATATTTAACTGTAACATTTGACTTTCGTTAGATAAATAAGTGAATTTTTGTATTTAGTTATATATTGATATTATCTTACTATTTTCCAAAAAAAAACGAATCAGACAAGCGGAAGTGAACATTTTCATATATCAAG
Source organism: Dryomyza anilis (assembly GCA_951804985.1). Taxonomy (NCBI): domain Eukaryota; kingdom Metazoa; phylum Arthropoda; class Insecta; order Diptera; family Dryomyzidae; genus Dryomyza; species Dryomyza anilis. The sequence continues at coordinate 26,931,175 of OX638133.1, forward strand.
CTCAGTGCATAATCCTAGAATAACAGCTGTAGTAAAATCGCAATATTTTGTACATCGTCCATTAAGGAAAAACATAATAAAACATGAACGAATGTTTTTTTTTGATGATTTCAGTATCAAATTATTTGTATTAATGCTAGCATTAACATTTCGTATGTTTATATATTATAAATATTATATTGAAAGGTATTAATCGCATAGTTTCGAGGTTAAATTATTTTTTATTAAAATTACTATAAATTTCGAACGTCTTTACCAAATTTTATGAAATTTTTCTTAGGACGTATTAACCTTAATTAATTAACTCTTTCGCGTTACAAATATTTTTGTTGCCAAAAATCATATGTTTTTTTTTACCCGTCTTACATTTTCGGCTCTGACATATTTTGCGCAAATATGCGCACTTTCTGCATCCAATTATACGAATAACCATTAAACTGTATATACAAATTCATTAAATTTCTTTCGAAGTGGAACATTGCGATAGTTAAAAGTTTAACCAAAGTACAAGTGTTAGAATTCAAAATATGCACCTACTCTAGAATTTTTTACAGTTTACATAAGCACATCATAACAATTTTAAAAGCACTATTTGAAAGCTGAATATCATACCTTTCCAAAATGGTTCCACATAATATATCTTTGGTTCGAAACGTTTCGAAAAAAGGCACATAAAAATATTGCTCAAAAAATCTAAAAAAAAAAATATTTTTTTTTTATTGTTGAGCATGTGTTTCGAATATTTAATGAATATTTTATGATTATGAAAAATTAATAATTTATCTTTCTAAAACCGTTTATTTCATTAATTTCCGATGCATTTCACCTAAAGTATTTATGAGACGCTAATGCTGTTTCTGACCCATAGTGCGACGAACCGACGAACCGAATAGCAAAGCAAGCGTTTGGTACAACAGTACCTGTGAAACTGTGAAGTTTCTCTTTTAAAACACAGTGTTAAATTTACGTGTTAAATTTACGCGTACAAGTGTAAAATTAATACGATATATTGTTCTACGTTGGTGTATATTCTAAAATATGTACATGTATAACATATACACCAATCCAAAACAATATATCGTATTAATTCAAAAGTGTTCAAAAATTTCTAAGTGTAGCAAAGATAACTCAAATAACTCCAAGGGTTTTTAAGAAATATCGAGATGTTGTAGAACAACAACTTCGTATGTATAAGGTTAACTAGTTCGGATCGATCTCCATAGAAAAATTTAATTAAAAAAATGAAATAAAATGAATGTTTATTTGACTAAACTAGCAGAACCAAACCAAAAATATTATTTGAAACCATCTAAAAAACGCATACATTGTTTTTACAATATTATTTCATTATTTTATGCCGTGATCATCAAATATATATAGATCATCAAATATATACCGATCATCAAATTTATATCGATCATCAAATATATATAAGACATAGATTTCGTTGACCGCCAATATCAGCTTTGACGAAAATCATCCATTTATTCAGATTTCTACGCCCCTAAAAAAAGTTTATATAGAATATATAATTAAATAACTCCCGGGAAAATGTATCAATCACCAAGACGTTTCCAACAATGTATCATACTTGATAATCGGACATCAAATAGCGTAGATTAAAGAAAAATAGATTTTGCCGGTTTTTAGAGGGTTTTGTTTTGCTACTCTCTCTAAGTAAACCTTCATTTCAGGTTCAGACTTTTTATTTTATTATTTTCTCGACATTGGAATGAAATATTCATTAGTATGCAGTGTCTCGATATGATACGAGATATCTTGGCATGATAGCTTGGCATGATATCGTCAATCTTTGTCGATGTATGAGTATACTCGACCCATTTAAATTCAATTTTAAGATTTACTTTGCAAAATTAATTTAAATTTGTCAGAATACCATTGATTTTGTGACTTGTGCCAACCAGAATATGATGATAGGTATAAAGTAAAAGTTTAAAACAAAATAAGAAATAATGATCATAAATTAATTCTGAAAAACGTGCACATTTTGCAGCACAGTGTTTTATATACTCTGTATTTTCAACATAATGCTTCTTAATGTTACACTTATTTTACATCAAGTGCCATTCAATTGTAAAGATATTCCACTCGAATGTACACATACAGCATTGTCGTAGGTATCCACACCAAAAACAAACCCATGTCACATGCATAAAATAGGTTTTTAATTTGCTGCGATAATGCCAGAGACTCAAGTGTCACGCGACGTATGATGAACATTGAATTTGTGTTCAATCGACTGTGTAGGTAACAAGGCAAATAGCAATCAGAAAGGATTATGAAACAACGAGAAAGCATGTTGAGGGTGAGCATGAAAAAAAAACTTAAAAAATAATAATTATAATAACAAACAAGCAAAATAAGCTTGCGAATTAAATGTTATACATGACGTATGAGCAACCTTTTTATTTTACTTAGATGCAGTTGAAATTGGAAAATCTATATATAATCGAGATCGAGAATTTTTTTCTGATAGTAACTTTGAATATATTTTTTATAACTAAATACGAAAATTTTTATAACTTGAATGCATTATAAAAATGTGATCGAATTTTTATATCGAAGGCATTTGAAGAATCAGGTTCTATAAATATTATATTATTTATAGAATATATCAATATTCTAGTAATTTTGTAATTTTTCTAGTAATCACACTGTCTTCAATATATGTATTAAGATGCATACCATATGTCGTATGAGTAACATTTAATTAATTGCATTATTAATTATTCAGCAGACACACACAATGATCAAAGGAATACGTAGCGTAAATTATGTTCAGAATGTAATTAATTCAAACATAACTTAGTTACAGACTGCTAGATACAGCTAGAAAATGATTGCAAAGACATTTCAATTAAAGGTTGCTCATACGCACGGGTGTCATTAGTCATGCAAGAGCACATAAGTCTGTTTTTTCAGCAGTTCATAAATTTTCCATATCATATTTCTTTCTATATAAGAGATATATTTGCTTTAAATTTATCCTCATAAATTTGCATATTTTAAATCAACAAGTTGCTTTTTATTGGAAATCAAAAAATAAATAAAATAGATCCTTTGTATTCTTTTTTTGTTCTATCTATTACAATATTTAACTTATTTCCTATTTTCTGTTTATTTTAGGGAGACATAAAAGACCCATAAAGCAAGTCAATCGATCGATTGGAATTTTATTTTTATTATATTTTTATCGTTGTTGTATCTACTGTTGCAACGACATAATACGTGTCGCAACCGTGCATAAAAGTTATGATTTTATTTCACTTGGTTTATTTTGTTCTGTCATTCTTGTACACGTTGGCATTGTCATTCGGAAGTGGGTTTGAAATATTCAATTCAACTCTTGTATACACTCGTTGAGAATATATGAAATGCGATGAAATAATAAATTTTAAAATTGTTTAAATTCAAGCAATGCTTTATAAAAACAAAAATTAAACTTATTTTATGACATGAAATAAAAAATATTAATTATATCAAAATCGACTTAAAATATTATTTTGAAGAAGCATCTAAATTTGTTTTTATTTCTAGTTCCAAGTGTATTCTTAGTAAAAAAAAAAAATCAAATTAATTTATAAAAATACCAAATAAGATTAGGACGTTCGATATAACCCATTATTAAACGAAGCATCTGAAACTTTGCGTAATTCTCGAAGTGGGTCGAAATAAAAAATGGTCGAATCTCCCTATCATATATATTAATCCCTTTGTCCGTCCGTCCGTCTGTCGGTCTGTCTGTTTCTTCCAGCAAAACGTCTAAGCCGCTAAACCGATTTGCTTGAAATTTTGAACCTGGACAATATGGGGTCCTGAGTGAGACATAGGCTATATATGGGCGGGATTGGACAGTTTCACCACAAAAAATATAACAAAAGCAAAAACACAAAAACAAAAGCAAAAATACAAACACAAAAAAAGCAAGAACACACAAAACAATTACAAAAACAAACAACAACAAAAAGCAAAAACACAAATGTGACAGGAAAAACACAAAAACAGAAGCAAACACAAAAAAAAACTAAATAAAAAACAAAAGCAAACCCACAAGAAAAAAAAATTAAACACAAAAGCAAAAACACAAAAACAACAACCAAATAAAAAACAAAAAAAGCAAAAACACAAAAACAACAACAAATCAAAAACACTATAACAAAACAAACAAAAAAGCAAAAAAGCACAAAAACAAAAACACTACAAAACAACAAAAGCAAAAAATAACAAAAAAAAACAAAAGCAAAACACAACACACAAAAACAACAACCAAATCAAAAACACATAAAAGCAAAAACACAATAACAAAGCAAAAACACAATAACAAAGCAATCAAAAAAGCTAAAAAAGACAAAATCAAAAACAGAAGCAAAAACACAAGAACAAATGAAAATACACGATAACAAAAGCAGAAACACTACAAAACTACAAAAGCAACAAAAAAAAACAACATCAAAATCACAAACACAAAAAAGCAAAAACGCAATAACAAAGCATATAAAAAACAAAAAGTCAAACAAGCTAAAAAAGACAAAATCAAAAGCAGAAACAAAAACACAAGAACAAGAACAAAAGCAAATACACGAAAACAAGAGCAAAAACACTACAAAACAACAAAAGCAAAAATTAACCAAAAAAAAAAGGAAAAACACGAAAACTCAAAAATAAAAGCTAAAAATAGAAAAGTAAAACAAAAAGAAAAATGTAAAAAAGAAAAAAAACACAAAAAATGCACATAAAAAAAAATAAAAACAAAAACACAGACAAAAGGTCAAGCTCAAAAACAAACAGCGAACAAAACAAAACAGATTACGAAAAAAAGAAAAAATGTATGTCAAAAACATAAATAAAAATAAAAGAAAAAATCGAAAACAAAAATTAAACACACAAATAAAAACAAAATGAGAAAAACACTAAATATAAAACAAAAGTAAAATAAAAACAAAAGAATAAAAACATTGAATATAAAATTTAAGAAATTCCAATATAAATTCAAGCCTTATTTAGCATATATTTTAATTATGTTTTATAATTCACTAAATATTTTTGTTATAAATTTTATTTTCTTCAGTTATTGTAGAAAATGAATCGCTTGGCTTAAAATATGGTTTAAAAAATTAAAAAATACGAAAAAATCCGTTTCGCAGTCCGCGTAAAAAATACTTGTTTTTGATATTTTCGTATTTAGAATCAAAGATATTTTAAAGTGGCTACAATACCAAACCTTATTTCAAAACTAGATTTCAATTTCTAAAGAACTTAAGTATTGAATTTATTTCTACACGATTTGTAAGTATAATTCAGATATATTCAATTTTTATTCAGAAAACATTTATTGGAATTCAAAATTTTCAATTGAAATTCAATACATATCAATTGTAATACAAAGTTTTTTATATTATTTTCCAAATACATCATAGATATTCATAAAATTTGGAATAACAAAAATATCAACTGAAAATATTCTGAACTTCAAATGTAAAGTTATGATTATCATTTAATATTTTCTGAATTTCAAAAGGAATTTCGAAACAATTAATTACAATTGATGTGTTTTGAATTTAAAAATTGACTTCATTTGTATTTCAAGAGGATTTTCTGAAATACAATTGTCGCCTTTCAACATTTCAAATGGAATTACTGAATTACAATTCATGTGTTTTGATTATCAAATGGAACTTTTGAATTGAAATTGATCTATGTATTTTGATTTACAAATTGAATATCTGAATTACAATCGATAGGTTTTGAGTTTTATATGAAATTTCTAAATTAAACAATCTACATCAATATTGGTCTCCACTCATGAACATTTTCTTAAAATATAAAAAAAAAACGCTTTTCGTCAACCAATTACGGAAATGTTTAAATTGTAGTTGGTGGAGTTAGAGAGACTGTGCTGCAGACCGCACGATAGCTGATCTTAAATTATGCAGAAAATTGCCTGAATCACTCAAATTGAGTGGACGTAGATTTTTCTAGTATACGCAGTGACTTGAAAGCATTTGCATGTCGCTCTTTTGCAACTTTGCCAATTCAATTAACCCATGTAACACTCAATGAACCCATGCAGCACTTTTATTAATGTTTAAAACTAAAATATTAACTTTAAAAATTAAATTTAGGAAAATCAATAAAATATCATTGAACTGATTCATTTTGGAAAAGAAAAATGTCTCCTTCTATAGGCAAATATAAACCAAAGTATCGCGCATGAAGCGTCGGTAGTACAAGGTTAGTGTATTAGACTGCGAGCAGAAATGACCCGGGTTCAAGCCTGGACTGGGGCTAATAACATCTTTTCATAGATAGCAGTAAATGGCAAACCTACGAGAGTAAAACATTGCCTATTAAAAGCTCTCATAGGCAATTCGGCATTAAACTGTAGTTCCCACCACTTTGAATACAAATATAACACGCACATCTCAAAGTGATGAGAGAGCTCGGCCTAAGTTCTTATAGGACCCTAGCGCCAAAGAAGATGAAAGATAAAACTTAAATACAAAAAAAAATATAAAAGCAAAAACACAAAAACAAAAGTAAAAGCACAAAACTAAAGCTATAACTCAAAAACAACAGAAAAATAAGCAAATACGAAGAACAAAAACAGAAAGAGAAACACAAAAATAAAAATAAAAGCAAAAACATAAAAGCAAAACACAAATGCAAAAATAGAACAAAAAACAAAACAACAAAAAACACACAACAAAAACGCAAAAATAAAAGCAAAAACATAAAAACAAAAGCAATTAAACAAAAACAAAATCATAAAAACAAAATCAAAACATAAATGTAAAAAAACACAAAAGCAAACCACTAAAACAAAAGCAAAAAGACAAAAGCAAAACCACTAAAAGCAAAAAGACAAAAGCAAAACACCAAATCAAAATACAAAATCAACCACACTAAAATTCACCACACTAAAATTCACCACACTAAAACTCACCACACTAAAATTAACCACACTTAAATTCACTACACTAAAACTCACCACACTAAAATTCACCGCAATGAAATTCACTACACTAAAATTCACCACACTAAAACTCACCACACTAAAACTCACCACACTAAACTCGCACACTAAAACGTCTACTGGGAAAAATTCTACGGGAAAGCACAGTCTGAGAAAGAATTATCTGTGAGAAAAGTTGCCAAAAAGCCAATTTATATATTCTTCACTGCCAATTGAAATTGTAATTTGCAATTTTCACCACTATATAAAAGTTTATCTAATGGAGATTCTTATTATAGAAATTTTCGAACATTCTGATATTGGAATTTTTTAAAATTTTAATAGGATAACTTAGAACTTTTTATATGCGAATCAGGTTTCAGCATATTCGTTCTTTATTTGAGATGTAAATATCGTCACTAGCATGCCAATGGGGCGAATGTGCATTCAAAATACTGAAAAATCAAATTATAAAGTTTGAATTGCTTTAAAACTTATTCAAAATTATTTTTTATTTTGATTTTTTGTTATTTTGATTTATTCATTAATTAGTAAAACGTGTGTAAAACATCTATTGATTTGGACAATTAACTGAGTTATAAATATGGATTTTGTTTGGCTATATTCTGACCAAGACGCAAATATTTTTGTTTTTTTGCCATAACTTTTCATGGGTGCAAATTCAAATAGTGATCTAAAGGCAATAATTGTTCGTTTTTAAAGTACCTTTCGATTGGCAACAATATTTAAAAATAATTTTTAAAAAATTTTTCGAATTTTTGTTAAGTGCAAAAAAATGTTTGGCACATTATTTGCCAATAATGATGATGCCAATCGATAGGTACATTTAAAACAAACAATTAATGCCTTCACTCCACTATTTTATTTTGTACCAATAAAAAATTATCGCTTGCAAATAGAAAAATTCGAAAAATTGAAAAATCCTGTCTTGCCAAAAGGGCGAATCTTTTCATTTTTTTGTCATAACTTTTTATTGCTACGAGATAAAATAGTAGTGCAAAGCAATTATTTGTTTGTTTTTAAAGCATCTATTGGGTGGCATCATTATTTAAAAATATTTTTTTGATTTTTTCTTTTAATTTTATGAAAATCATTTTTAAATAATGATGCCAATCGGTAGGTGTTTTAGAAACAAACAATTATTTGTATTACACTACTATTGTATCTTGTACCAAAAGAACTAAAAGATTCGCCCTTTTGGCATCACAAGATTTACAATACTTCAAATTCGGTTTTGTCTTTTGTTACTAGAAATTTCCAATAAAACCATACACGATTTTGGCACAGTATACTTGAGGGAAAACTACATTCAAAAATGTAAAAAATGCAAATGTCAAAAATTACATATTCGCCCCTTTAGCATGATAGTGACGATATGATATATAAATGGTAAATACTGAAATTGTGGAAAATAGAAAATATGCAAAAAGAGTTCTAGAATAAAAATGTAGTTTTAAATGCTTTCAAACTTAAACATTATTGCATTAGGAGAACGAATGACATGAATTGAATCTGAATTAAGGCTTAATAAAAATTTTAAATAAAACTATTTTGAAAATATTTCTTTGAATAAATTTTAAAAATAATTAATTTTAAACAAATTTAATTTATTTTGTTATTTAATCATAACTCTTATTATAAATTCTAAAATTATCCAAATTAATTGTATGAATTCCCTCAAGAGCTCAGGCGGAACGACACTGACAAAATTGAAGCAGCGACCGTCCAGACGACACTTCTTCTGCCAGCAAAATATTAAATAAAATATTATTTTTGAATTGCTAAAAAGACGTCAAGTTCATTAGCAAAACATTTTGCGGAGCAAAGTTGACGCTGAGAAGTCAGCGTCTAAAAGTAGACTAATTTTTGTGTCTACCGCATCAGAGTTTATGTGGGTGCTGAAATTGGCAGGGTGGCATTAGACGAGAGACGTTGTAATATTTATTTAAAAATAAAAGAAGAGTTTTATTTTGCTTTTATGTTATTCACAGCATGTTTTAGATAGATGAAAGGTAGACAAAAAGAGGAAAAAAAAAAGGAGAAAAAATAAAACAAAAAAAAGGTAGATAAAAAGAGGAAAAAAACAAAAGAAAAGAGAAAAAGAAGGCACAATATGTAGCAAAATGAAGCGCAATAAATGCACGAAAAAAAAATGGCATAAAACAAAACCTGAACAGACTGCAAAAAACACCGAATAAAAGCTGACAAAAAGGACATTTTTTACAGTCTACTTTTAGGTGCTTAAGCTTATGTTTTAATTATCCGACATAGAGTTTGTAGCAAGTGAACGGGCGGCTAGCCTGGTTGGTGATTATTGCTCAAAAAAATTGCCAACAACTGAGCGCAACAACAAAGTTTAAATAATATTCGAAAGCACCCAAAAGCGACGCTCAACTCAAACGTGTTTCCGTTGCTGCTTTTGGAGGCAACAAATGATGTGCCTCAATTGTGCCAATAAATTGTAAATTTCGGGTACGCTTCGATTATGAGGCAACCACCAAAAACAGAAAAAAAGCAAAAATCTAATTAAGTGGCAAAGTAAATCAAATACAAAAATTCGTTGCCTACTTTTAGGCGCGCCTGCGTTTAATTTACCCGAGTTTGGGCAACTCATTGTCAAAGTGTTTCGTATACGTTGTAGCAGAACAACAAAAATTCAAATTCAATTTGATAGAAAATTCACTTGAATCCGGCCACTTAAACAAATCCACACTTAAAATCGGGCAGCCTAAAGTTATGCAATAAAAATTTCATTATTTTCGTATGCGCTGCGCCGCCATGACAGCGCAAAAGCAGCATAATAGAAGAAGAAGCAGAAGCAGAGGCAGCGAGTTAAGGCTTATTTCGCGTGACATGAAAAATCACATCTATATTTTAGCCGCGAACTACGTTATTATAAGGCCTGCCACGCGCGCACACTTAGTCACGCAAACAGCGAACAGACGGACGGACGGACGAACGTAGTAAGAAGGACGATGTGCCAAAACAAAAGTCTGCTGTCTGGCAGCTGCCGTAAGCCTACTCACAGAACAAAAGACCAACAAAAGGAAAAGAAAAACCTTTGCCACAAAAATCGTCAACGGAAATCGTCATTGCTGCGCTTAGCAAGATAAGCAAAACAACAGAAAAATGTTGACGTGGCCATCGTCGCCGCCGCCATATTTTTCGCCAAAATCGTGCACTTCCTTCCGGTCAATGAACAGCAGCGCCTTGGCATGCAATAATGACGACGATGATGATGATTATAATAAGAATAATTATTATAATACCTCTGTTTCTACCCTCCTGATAATATTTATAATATTTATGTTGTTTGTAGTGTGACGAGTAGAAAGTGGGGGTGCAGTGAAAAAGGTGTCAATAATTTCACGTTTAACGCTTTTTCTGTTGTTCTTCAATAATTCCATTTGTTTCTTTATTTTTGTGATTTGTTTATGGTAGTTTTTAAAAGAGTCCCCTAAAAGTAGGCAACAAAGTGGTTCGCAGTACTTATTGTTCCTTTTACTACTATTTTTGTAATCTACACTAAAAGTGAAAGGGTTTATTCAATTCGATCATTCGTTTGTAACACCCAGAAAGAGACGTAGGTGGTATGGAAAATATATATGGGTGAAAATGTGTCGGACTATTTTTCCAAAACAGCGAAAACATTTTTAAAATTCAATATTTTTGGTTAAAAAAAATATTTATTTTTTTACGAAATAAGTATTTTTATTGGAAAGCTTATAAAAAATACTCTCTAAAGGTTTTAATGAGGTCCACTTATATAACAAGTTCACAAAATTTCATTCAAATCGGAGGCAACAAAGCGAGCAACAGAAGCGGTTACGATTGACAAATTTCACCCATTTATAGGCTTTTTCATACTGAGTCTATTTAGTACTGTCTGGCTGCACGTTGAAATCACGATTACCGTAAAACAAGTCAAACCAATGAAATTTAAAATTTGTATTACTTCAATAACTACGCTATATGGTATTGAAAATGATCGGGATTGGTTGGCGAATACCATATTTTTATATAAATCCATATAACAGTAAAATCTTCCAGAGAGTTTTATCGGCCGAAGAAATTTTATATCATTCAACACCATTTTCTTTATGATAGAACATCTCAAAATACGGTTTTCTAAAGGTTCCTTAAATAGAAATCACAATTTGGTACACCTAAATTAAATTTGGGTACCGAAATGAAAGAAAATTACCTCACAATAACAAGTGCGCTGTAATCATCATAATTTCCAAATTTCTTAGCTTTTGTTCTTTGATTTTTTTGAAGGCATCTGTGGCTTGATAGGTTAGTCCATTGGAGTATACACTGGTTCTAATTAACGCGACTGCAACATCAACAAATAGATAAATGTTTTTCTATACGACGCTACCCCACGGTAGACAATGAATAAAACCTACGAAAGTAAGCAAATGGTGAGTGATCATGACATATGTTCTTCAGAGCGGCAAACTATTACTAAGAGCAATAATAAGAACCACTTTTTCTTACTAGAGCAATAATTGCAAGAGCAATAATTGCAAGAGCAATAATTGCAAGAGCAATAATTGCAAGAGCAATATTTGCAAGATCAATATTTGCAAGATCAATATTTGCAAGAGCAATAATAGCAAAAGCAATATTTGCAAAAGCAATAATTGTAAGAGCAATAATTTCAAGAGCTATAATTCCAAGAGCAATTAAGCAAGTAAGAAATGCGCAAGTGCAAGAACATGAACATGGCGCAAAACTCTTGCTTTATATGTGGATTTTACAGTATTTCATTTATTCATATACATAAAGTAAACTCTCTTCAACTACTAGTTAAATTTAGCAAGATTCCTGAAGCTAGAAAAAAATTGATAATGTAAGATCAATGAAAAATATCATCATGTGCACATGTTGAAGAGCAAGATTAATTGTGCTATTTCTTGCTCTTACAATTCAAGAACCAATTCGATTTAAAAAAGTGGATTCGTTTGCAGAGTCTAAAAATGAATAATTTCTGCTAGAAAATAAATCGTTGAGTTGCATTTGAGTTAAATTTTAAACGACCATTAGTTTAATACAACAAATTAGATTTTAAGGTAATGTCAACGTAGAAGAAGAGTACATAAAATCAGGGTTTGAAAGCAAAGAAGAAACTCTCACTTTGTATTGCTTTGCTGTCGAGTGGAAGCAAGAGATTCATTGCATTACGGAGCGATGCTGCGAAAGGAAGCAAGACTTTTATTTTATTTATTTATTTATTATTTATTTATTTATTTATTTATTTATTTATTTATTTATTTATTTATTCATTTATTATTTTAAGTTTATTAATTTCAATCCAAAGCCACAAAGGCTAAATGATTACAGATTTTATAAGAAATAGGCCACAGAAATATAATTCATAATATACTATTTAAGAATTTCAGAGGAAAACGTTCAAAAGAAACTAAAGCTATTTGTTTTTGATGAGCAATAATTTAAGATTTGAAATAATTTAACTAATTTCTTTTGAAATGCTGCGCAAAGTTTAAATTCTTCGCTCTTTGCACTTTGTTAAAATGCTTTCTTTACTCTTTCGGAGTCATTCATAATTTGATTCTCGCATGCTTTGTTCTTCTTGGTCGTTGACTATGTTAACGACGAGTATTATCATTAAATTTAATCTAATTTTGTTTTAGATGTCTAAACAAAATAAACAAGAAGTTTGCGATCTCAGTTTACAATAAATCGTTTATAGTGAAGAAAACTTAAAATTTTGGAATATTAGGCCTAAACCTGAAAAAAGAAGTACAAACAAAATGCAAACAAAAGCAAATATCAAAAATACTGGAAACGCTGCAGCATGTAAAAAGCAAAGAGCGGGAGTTTTATAATCTAGAGAAAACAAAGACAATAAATTCAACACTAAAACGAAAATTTTAGAACTGCTGCAGCATTTAAAAAGCAGAGGGCGATAATCAAAACAAAATTTAATCCGCAAAGAGCAAAATTTTTGGAAACGAGGAAGCATTTTAAAAGCAAAGAGCGAGAGTCGGGAATCAAGACAGTACTTCAAAAGTAAAGAGCGAGAATTTTGAATTCGAGACAGAATTAAAAAAGCAAAAATCGAAAGTATTGGAACCTACGCGCTATTTAAACAGCAAAGAGTGAGAGTTTTGTGATCGAGACAGCACTTAAAAAGTTAAGAGCGAGAGTTAAAACAGCAAGTAGTGAGAGTTTTGTAATCGAAACAGTTTTTTAAAAGCAAAAAGTGAGAGTTTTGAATTCAGAGAAAAAAGCAATGGATGAGTATCAAAACAAAATTGAATCCGCAAAGAGAAACATTTTTGGAATCGAGACAGCATTTCAAAAACAAAAAGCGAGAGTTTCGGATTTATCGCACTATTTAAACAGCAAAGAGTGAGAGTTTTATGATTGAGACAGCATTTAAAAAGCAAAGAGCGATAGTTTTAAAATCTGCTCATCATTAGAAAGCAAAGAGCGGGTGTTTTGGAATCGATGCACTGTTTAAGCAACAAAGATAGAGAGTTTTTTAAATCAAAAAGCGAGAGTTTAAGAATTCAGAGAAAACAATGACAAGGAAATGTACACAAAAGAAAATAGCGAAAAATATTGGGAGCGCTGCAACATTTAAAAGCAAAGAGCAGGAGTTTTTGAATCGAGACAGAGTTAAGTTTTGGAGAGAGTTTTGGTATCGACGCATTATTTAAGCAGCAACGAGAGATAAAGTTTTGCGATCGAGACAGCAACAAAGATAGAGAGTTTTGCCATTGAAACAGTTGTTTAAAAGCAAAAAGCGAGAGTTAAAGAATCCAGAGAAAACAAGGAACATAAAATATACACAATAGTTAATAGCGAAAAATATTGAAATCGCAGCAACATATAAAAAGCAAAGAGCGGGAGCTTTCGAATCGAGACAGCGTTAAGTTTTGGAGAGAGTTTTGGAATCGACGCACTATTTAAGCAGCACAGAGAGATGGAGTTTTGCGATCGAGACAGCTTTTAACAAGCAAAGAGCGAGAGTTTTGAATTCGAAAGAATTTTTTCTAAAGCAAAAAGCTAGAGTTTTACAATCCAGAGAGAAAAACAAGGACAATAAAATATACAAAAAAGCAAAAAAGCGAAAATATTTGAAACGCTGCAGCATTTAAAAATAGAGGACGAGATTCAAAACACAATTTAAGCAGCAAGAGCAAGAGTTTTGGAATATAGAGTAAGAGTTAAAAAGCAAATAGCGAAAGATTTGTAATCGAAACAAAGTGGAGAGTATTTGAGCAATTTAAACACGGCTTATCTAATTGATTTAATCTTAATTGTTATGTTACCTTTTTTGCGAATTATATCAATTGGTTTGCCATAAGTAACATCACAAAGTAGGCAACTAATGTTCATATATTTAAATCTTTTTTGATTGCTCATTAAATGTGATTTATTGCAACTTGTGTTGGCATTCTTATGCTCTGCCGCCAAGAGTCAATTATCATTGCGAACAAGATTTGAAAGAAATATTAGCAACAATAAAATTCCCAGCAATAGTAATTAATTGGTATTAAAATGCTTTTTTTTCATTCAAATATATTGCCATTTGAAATTACTTAGCAAGAATTGGCTTCTTTCAGGGAAAACTCATCAATAATGTGGACATTTAAAATTACTTTATTGATGACAAAAAATTCATAAAAGATATGAGCATTTAATACATTTTGTATCATCATTGATGTATCGAATATATTATTTATGAAATTTTATTTTGACATTAATATCAAGGGAATTACCATGGTAAGTGTTCGAGGGAAATACATTGCTAGATTTCATCAGATCATGTGTTGTCACGTTCTAATCGGGAATATAACCAAGCCCACAACTTCATAGTTCACTCGGTTCTCATAAAATCCAATTATTCGAGAGGTTTGTGGAACAATCTCCCTTGGGAAATTCATCTTTCTCCGTTGGGGTTTCTTTCCAAATTGAGGCCTATTTTTGATATTCTAAAAAACACTTTTATTTTTGTACCTACATTTAAATATTTCAAAGCATGTTTCATTCAATCAACTGCACAATAATTATTGTATTTTACACTATGTCCAGATTTGTCTGCACTTCGCATCGAGTGGGTAGTAATTAGAGCCACTTAACATGGTCATCAAGTCGATGAGTGACTCGTTTGTGTGTGGTAATTGTTGGCACTTAAGCATTTCTTTCAGATGCAGATACTAAATATTATTCTCTCTATTCTCTTAAGGCACAATCTGCACAACATATTGTAATAAAAATTTTGTAAAAAATTTAATGTACAATTCATACAGCAATCATGTTTCCCACAAGTCGGCCATATTGAATTTACCATTTCAATTAGTTATGTGACTTTTCCGCTATTTAATTTTTTCTCGAAATTCTAGATTACATTTGCAATTTAAATCACAAAAATTGATCAGGTGAATTCACATCACTTATTCAATTTTAGTTTCCTGTAAACATATTTATCTTAAAAACGAAGCGTCCTAGAGGCGGTCAGGCATATTTTATAGGTGAAATTTTTCTTCCTAGTCCTAGAGGTGTCAAAATTGGCGTAATGAAAGCTGAGTTTCCTATAATTAGTTTGCCGTTTAAATCATTTTAATCGCAACATGGATTCCGTAGAAATAGAATCTCCAATTTCGTATGACTCAAAAAATCCATTTCTGAAAATATGAATTTTATTTGAACCGGGATATCTTGTAAACGGAAAGTCCTAGAGGTGTTAAAATTGGCAAAATGTAAGCTGAATTTCCTATAATTAGTTTGCCGTTTAAATCATTTTAATCGAAACACGGATTCCGAAGAAATAGAATCTCCAATTTCATATGACTTAAAAACTCCATTTCTGAAAATATGAATATTCTTTAAACCGGAATATCTTGTAAACCGACAGTCCTAAAGGTGTCAAAATTGGCGTAATATAAGCTGAATTTCCTATAATTAGTTTGCCGTTTAAATCATTTTAATCGAAACACGGATTCCGAAGGAATAGAATCTCCAATTTCATATGACTTAAAAACTTCATTACTGAAAATATGAATTTTCTTTAAACCGGAATATCTTGTAAACGGACAGTCCTAGAGGTGTTAAAATCGGCATAATGTAAGCTGAATTTAATATAATTAGTTTGCCGTTTAAATCATTTTAATCGAAATACGGATTCCGAAGAAATAGAATCTCCAATTTCATATGACTTACAAACTCAATTTCTGAAAATATGAATTTTTTTAAACCGGGATATCTTGTAAACGGAAAGTCCTAGAGGTGTTAAAATTGGCATAATGAAAGCTGAATTTAATATAATTAGTTTGCCGTTTAAATCATTTTAATCGAAATACGGTTTCGAATAAATAGAATCTCCAATTTCATATGACTTAAAAACTCCATTTCTGAAAATATGAATTTTCTTTAAACCGGAATATCTTGTAAACGGAAAGTCCTAGAGGTGTCAAAATTGGCATAATGTAAGCTGAATTTCATATAATTAGTTCGCCGTTTAAATCATTTTCATCGAAACATTCTATTTCACCGAAGAAATAGAATCTACAATTTTATATGACTTAAAAACTCCATTTCTGAAAATATGAATTTTCTTTAAACCGGGATATCTTGTAAACGGAAAGTCCTAGAGGTGTCAAAATTGGCATTATGTAAGCTGAATTTCCTATAATTAGTATAAACAGCATACTAATTTAAATCATTTCGTTTAAATCATTTTAATCGAAACACGGATTTCTAAGAAATTAAATCTCCAATTTCATATGACATAAAAACTACATTTCTGAAAATATGAATTTCCTTTAAACCGGAATATGTTGTAAACGAAAAGTCCTAGAGGTGTCAAAATTGTCATAATGTAAGCTGGTTTTCCTATAATTAGTTTGCCGTTTAAATCATTTTAATCGAAACACGGACGAGTAATGAAACAAGATATCGCAATTATAAAATCAATTTCTTTAAACCTTTCATATCTCTAAAACGGAGCGTCGTGAAGGTTCAAAATTGTACCTTATAGGTGAAATTTTTTCATTTAATTCTTGTATAGTCCGGCCACCTACCTATACTTGCGATCAGAAAAGTTTTGCAAGGCGTCAGTCCACTATTCGGACCTTAATTGATGCAACCACGGCGAACCAGCTGTAGGCTTTTTCCGATCCCTACTCTAACACAGAAGATTTTGCCAGTATTTAATATCGATTTTTGTTTGATTTAAATGCCTTTTTTTTTGCACGCCTGCATCCGCATATTCATGTTAAAAGGCGTATTCATCTAAAAAGTGAGTTTTTTTTTATTTTTGATGGGTGGGGGTGATTGTGGTGGGTTAACCTTATGGTGGTATTTGAAGCTTTTATTCCTGCTTAATATGGCATTTTTTTTTAGTTTTTTGTTCTTAGACCTTTTAAATACACTTGAAAAATCAGTTTCTACACACCCTCGTTTTTGATTTCTGGTGATTCCCAAGGGGAGAGCAACTAAAATTGATTGAAGTTATATTTATAATTTTTTATTTAAGGGAAGGGGTCTGGCAATGTTTTATTTTTTATTGTTTTTGTGGTGGCCGGTAATCTGCAGTTCTGCCAAAACGTACTGCGGTATCGGTTTTTATGGATATACTGGTTTGTATGTTGTATTTTTCCAATAATATACAATAATAATAATAAAATTTGCACTCACCAGCTGCCCTTTAATTGTTCATTATATTAAAATAGTCTCTGCAGCCGCTTGAGTGGAAAGCATCTACTATACTTTTTCTTTTCACTTTTAAACACTTTTCAATTCATTTTTCAGCACTAATTATACTTTATTCAACATAATAACTAATATAGGCAGCTATTTATTTACTATTTTATAAACTAAGAACAATTTAATTAATTCATACACAATTTGCAAATGATCACATGTTTTTGTTTTTGTTTTTGACAACTAAACGAGACAAAGACACGCAGTAGACTGAATGTGGAGACAAACTGAAAGTAGGAGAAATGAGAGGTCAAATACAATGCGTGCGTTGTTGTTGTTAACACAAATTTAAAACAATAACATGTGAGAAGAGAAAATCCAAATGCTGATCTCTCAGAGCAATTAAACATTTGTTATGACAGTTGCATTTTGAATTTAAAATATAAGAAATATGTAATGTATTTTTTTGTGAAATATTTATCAATTGCGAAATGCAATTATATAAGAAGACTTTTAATAAAATATAACAAATATATTAAATCTAATAAAATAATTTCAAACGAGTGGGGAACATGGGTGCCCAAATTTTTAAGGTCCCTCACTAGTGTTCTCATTCTACTCCGATCGTAGTAGATCTACTCCATTTCATTTGTATTTTAAAAATCTACTCCGGTAGCAGCATTTTCTATTCCTTTTTAAATATAATTCTACTCCTTTTTAATAATAATAATTTTCTACTCTATTTTATTGAAATCGACTCCCTTTGCAAAAATTGCTTACATTTTTTTTATTACGCTCAAAATAAATTGTCAATATAATAATTTTCCTAATAATTATGATCATGGTCTTTAAATTGCAGAAGTTATGACTTACTTCTATAAACTTTATAAATGATATTTTTAAAACACTATGTATTTCATTGGGTGTTTCAGAAACCCCCAACTCTAGCAAAGACCATCAGCATTATAAAAAATAAACAGAAAGTGCTAGATATGTCAAAGTAGGCAAATGTGAGTTGAATTTCGTATAATTAGTTTGTCGTTTAAATCATTTTAATCGAAACACGGATTCCGAAGAAATGGAATCTCCAATTTCATATAACTTTAAAACTCCATTTCTGAAAATATGAAATTTCTTTAAACCGGGATATCTTGTAAACGAAAAGTCCTAGAGGTGTCAAAATTGGCATAATGTAAGCTGAATTTCATATAATCAGTTTGCCGTTTAAATCATTGTAACCGAAACACGGATTCCGAAGAAATAGAATCTCCAATTTCATATGACTTAAAAACTCCATATCTGAAAATATGAATTTTCTTTAAACCGGGATATCTTGTAAACGGAATGTCCTAGATGTGTCAAAATTGGCATAATGTAGGCTGAATTTCCTATGATTAGTTTGCCGATTAAATCATTTTAGCCAAAACACGGATTGCGACGATATCGCAATTACAAAATCAATTTGCTTAAACCTTGCATATTTCTTAAACGGAGAGTCATAGAGGGGTCAAATTTACACATTTTTTTAATTGTACAGAAAAATAGTTATTACCTGATGGCTTTTGTGTTGATACCTACTTTTAAACCTACTTCTATGCCTTTTTTAAGATATAATTGTGATACTAACATCATGTTTCTAAATAATGTTTGATGTTTAAGTCATATAAGTCTTTTTTTTTTTCAATTTCCACAACATCGGTCTTCTGTTGCTTAGCATCCTTTGTTCCATTTGGTTTTTAAATTTTAGGGCTTAGCCGTAACTGCAATTTTTTCCTTTTTTATTTTGTTTGTTATAGCACGTTTTTCTTGTTTTGTTAGGTTTTTGTTTTTGCTATTTTATCCTCAAAACTGTAGAACATTATTTATTTTTATAAGCTTCTCGTTAGATGTCATCTAAGTTCATGAATTACATAATATAAACAGTATTTGTAGAACATTGCAAGCTGACTTCGCAACGATGATTTAAATATTAAAAATGTTACAAAGTTAATACGCATACGAAAAATACTCTGCAATTTGTCGCAACGGAAACGGAAGCATGACGCATTTTTATCAACGGAAGTGCGTCATGTAGATGATGCTGCCTAAATGATTTCCCCAGAGATTAAATTTGCACTCGAAAATTATGACAGGTTTTTATCCAGTATTCACGGTACTCGATGACAAATGCGCTTATGTATAATAAGCATTCAGTTTTCTTAGTGTAGATCTTGCTATTATTATTTTTTACAGGACGCGCTTTAAAATTATTGATACAAATAAACTATTTTATTAATAATTTGAATATTGATATACTAATGGTATGCATCCTATTGACCAATTTTAATAGTAAAGTTAATAGCATTGCTATTAAAATTCCATTAATTCCATTTTGGAATTCTTTGATATTTGTATTTTTAAATACGTTTGACTGGAATCCATTGAAATGCACTCAATACTGCAGAGAGCAGTAGTGCATATTGTGCAGAGGGTACTTCAAATACATTTGTGCAGATGTCGAAAACATATTTTTCATGTAAAATAACAGGCCATGTGTTGGTACAGGTTTGAACTTGTAGTTCAGTGGAGATAAGGACATTGGGGCATTAACATCTCTTTCTGATTTAAGTTACGCATGTCCGTCTGGATGCTTGACCGTATACATGTTAACTTAAAAAAGATTTGTTAAAATGCAATGAAAATTAGTTTTAACATTTTTTTGACCAAAAAATATTTCTGAGTTAGAAAATAAGCCAAATCGGTCAACTTACAAATCATTTAAAAGTTTCTACACGAACAAAACGCGCGCAAAAAGGTCCTACTCTACCATAGAGGTAGTAAAAATTTCTGGTCATTCGTAAAAAGAGTGAAGAATCAGACGACATCGTCTACTCCAACCCTTGATATGTATGGCCAGACCTTCACTGACCCGGTTGATAAAGGTAATCTCTTGGCAGAATTATTTGCAAATAATTCAACGCTCCCAGATAGTAATCAACCACTGCCTGTCGTCGATTTTGTTTCTTCTGCAATGCCGGAGATACATTTCGAACTCGGGCAGTTAAAAAGGTTTTAGCAAATCTCAATATTAAGAAAGCCTCCGGGCCAGATGGCATATCTGCCCATGTGTTGAAGAAGTGTGCGTCAACGCTGGCTTGCCCATTGCGTAGCCTTTTCAACATCTCCTACAAGACAGGAGTTTTTCCATCTTGTTGGAAGATTGCCAATGTTCAGCCAGTTCCGAAAAAGGGTGAGGCTACGAACCCTGCTAATTACCGACCCATTGCAATATGTTCTGCGCTATCCAAGGTAATGGAAAGCGTAATAAACTTCCACCTTGTGAACTATCTGGAGCGAAACGAATTACTTAGTGACCGGCAATATGGTTTCCGTAGGACCAGATCCACCGGTGACTTGATGGCGGTCCTCTCCGAAAAGTGGAATAATTGTATTCATCTTTTCGGGGAGAGTAAGGTGGTTGCTCTTGATATTTCCAAGGCTTTTGATCGAGTGTGGCATGAAGCCCTGGTATTAAAACTTATTGCATATGGTGTCGGTAATTCTTTTGCTCGATGGATATCGAGTTTTCTCCAGGGTCGTTCAATACGAGTTGCGATGAATGGTGTTTTCTCAGAAAAACATTCCATCAATTCTGGAGTCCCGCAGGGTTCCGTCCTATCCCCGTCCCTATTTATGGTTTTTATCAATGACCTTCTGTCATCGACCCAGAATCCAATCCATTCCTTTGCAGATGACAGTAACATTTGTCATTCATATTCGTTCAAGAAGCGCCCAAACTCTTTGGAGATTGAGAGTAAAAGGCGCACAATGAATGATACACTCAATAATGACCTTAAAACAATCTCCGAATGGGGTCTTGCAAATAGAGTTGATTTTAATGCTAGCAAGACCCAATGTTGTCTGTTATCTCACAAAAGAATGGATTCACCCCTCCCTCCCCTCAATATGGACTCTGTGGATATTGCGCAGTCAGCTGCTCTTGACGTTCTGGGTATATCAATTCAATGTGACCTCCGTTGGAATGATCACATATTTGATGTGTCGAAAGAAGCGACCAAGTGCCTCGGTTTTTTGAAACGGTGTACATACTTCAACATACTTCACTCCCGCTGACTTGCGTATTGTCTGCACCACCTATATTCGGCCTAAGATGGAATACAATTCGCACATATGGGCAGGGGCTTCAAAATCTTCCTTGGAGTTCCTGGATCGAATCCAACAACGTGCAATATATTTAATAGGGGATGAAAATATTTCATCCTCTATTGGTTCTCTTGAGCACCGACGGACCGTAGGGTGTGTAATCCTGTTTTATAGGTATTACAATGGTAAGTGTTCGAGGGAAATATATGGCCTGATTCCACCTGGTCGTGTATTCTCTCGTTTTACTCGGGCGTCGAACCAAGCCCATCCCTTCGAAGTCCACTCGGTTCTCAACAGAACCGCGCATTACAGAGATAATTCGTTCTTCAGTCGCACGATACGTTTGTGGAACAATCTCCCTGCGTCTATTTTTCCCGACATTTTTAATATTGGGAATTTAAAGCAAACATCCACCGACACTACTCCATATTTCCTCCTCCCTTTAACCTATAATCCTTTCTTACGATCAACACTGTGCATTGCTCGAATAGGGGGCATCCGCTGAGCGTTGGTTAATTTATAAAAAAAAAAAAAAAAAAAAAAAAAAACATTGTTTAGTGCGCTGAATTGTCTTGCGTCTCATTTATTATTGTTGATTGCTTGCACAGTGGAGCAAATTACCTCTTTTCGTAACAGTATTATAAAAATTCATGACAAAAATAATTAGAATTTAAACATTGGTTAACCCTTCAATATCGGTCGGTTAAACTAAGTTTAAACGATGGTTTAGATGATTTACTGAAATATTCGATTCTGAAAATTTAAGTGAGTTGAACAAGTAGGTACTGATAAACTGTATATTGAAGCTATATTATTCCAAATATTATCTTGGAAATAGTTCAAGACTATATCCATATTATTCAACCTTCAAATTTTCAATTTACCGTACCTATATAACTCACCATCGACATGATTTCTACATAAAAATAGCACGACCATCGTCGATTGATACAAGCCACCTAAAAGTATGTTGTACAACTTGCGCTTGCTGCAAAGCACTTGAAATTGAAGTCAATGTACACTCAAGTTAACTATATCGATTTATTTCGAGTATCGACGGACGCACTGCTAAACTTTCGCCCCGTATACAAAGATAAAAGTTTAACTTGCATAATCAAGGGAATACAAAAAAGCAAGCATACTTTTAGGAGCCAAGACAAGAAAATGCAAATAAATGCAATTTTATTGCAATGCTTGTGTTTTAAAGCATATTAAATTTATTCCCAATGACGACGATGAAGAAGACGACGACGACGACGACGACAAGTTGCAAATACCAACCGCACATTGGTAGTCCACACAAACACACACACAAAAACAAAGCATACTTTTGTGCGCACTTAGCGAGCTGTAAACAAGGAATGGCATTTGTGGAATTTTTAAGGTTTTTTTTTTCTTTGAACACAAAGTAGTGTTGACTTTTTGCAGCAAACATTTTTTACTTGCGGAACTTATTTGAGAAATTTGCAAACTTAAAGCAATAAAATAACATAATAAAATTAAAAATTTCAAAACCCTCGAGTATTTATTTTTTTACACCTCTGACAGCTCACGTGCGGTTCAGTCACCTTTCACATAAATTTATGTCTATCCCATACTGTTCACTGCATTAATAACAATTATCACTGGATGGTATTGCGCTGGGGGGTGCAAAAACCTCGAATTAAAGAATTTTATGTTACTTTTGGGAATTTTAACAGCCTCATTAATTCGCTTAACACGCATGCATTATAATTTTTTGTTTGTTTTTTCAAGTTTTCAACATTTGTTATTTTTTTCTTTTTAGCATTTTTCTTCAAAGGTATTGTAAATGATAGCAGGAGCCAGCACCACCATCTAAGCCGCTAATAAAGCGTTGGCATTTGTAGCATCTGGCAATATCTTTGAGATGGCAGCACTTTGAATACAACGTTGTTTTTATGCAAAACAAATTATGCCGCATTTTCTTCATTTACGATACAACCAGATTTTGGCATTTAGAATTTCTGCTTAATTAGTGTCTAGTTTCAGGCGCTTTGGCATGCAAAAATATGTTAACCAAATTCATTTTGTTTTTGAAGCATAATTGTTTTGAGAATTTTCTACTCAAAGCATTGCTTGCTTTTAGGCACTGACAGCGGATTGTTTTTAAGGTTTTGTCTAGTTCGATTTATTTGGGTTGCTAACGAGGTAGCTACAATTTTAAAAAATGTTGCATATTTTCAGGAATTGGTAAAAAAAATGGATTTTGCATTCCTTTAATTAATACGCAACCTTTATGTATGCAACATCATAAAATGTTGCATATTTTAGTTAAAATTCAAATTACATAAATATTCTTTTTTATAATCACGTCAAAAGTTATAATTTTTCGGATTTATGTGCAATAATATTTTATAAAACTATGCTCAATACATTTAAAATACCAAATTGAAGTATACTTTTAGGTTTTGTTTTTATTTGAGTCATATAACTCTAATAAAATGTTGCCAAAAAGTATACAATGCAATAAACGCAACAGCTATTATATTGTTTTTGTTTTGTATGGCTTTATTTATTTTATTTCAAACGATTTCTTATCTCTTAATGCCAAATTTCTATATCAACAACCTTAAAGTATGCAATTTCTTTAAATACCGCTATGAGTATTTTCCAATTTGCCCAAAAGTATGCAATTGCCACACTACTACAAATAATTTATGCTCTTTCACGCACGATTCACAAATATATCCTGCGCGTATCACAGCCACCACATCAGATAATGCAAATCACGTGTTGTTTTCTAATTTTTTGCGGTTCAACGTGACTAAGCAGTGAAGTTCTATAGATTTTCTTTATACAGTACTCAAAATAGGCAACTTTAACCAAAATAAAGTAGGACAAGAAATACAAGTTTTGATTTTGTTTTGATTTAATAAATAAAGAATACAATAAATTTGAGAATTGATTAAACACATTTAATTCATTTTTTTATAAAATTTGTTTTTCTATATTGGGGTGCATTACTGTTATTCCTTACACTTTTTATATTGAAATAATCAATTTCGTTGATATGTTCTGGTACGAATATAAAACATTTGAATGAAAAAGTTGCCCGCCCAAAAAAGATCTGACGACAAACACAATGCAGTTTATAAATATTTTCTGAAATAATTTACGAAAGGCTACTTATTAGCGTCCATTTCCAAATCCATAACCGAAATCTTTCTTAAAAGTTCGAAAATATTTGATAATCTTTTATTGGTGTGACTGCCATAAATGCAAGAAATTTGCTATTTTTGCAAAATAGAAACGGGCAGCATATACGTAGACCGTACACCCAGAAAAAAATTCACTCAAATCCCATTAAAATTGGTCAATGGCACAATTATTGATTTAATAGTATACAAAAAATAAATCTTTTCATATAAACTCAATGCAATGTCATGGTTTTTTCTAGTATTCAATGGTATTTTCCGATTAAAATAATAATTTATCCTATTCACTCGTTTTAATAGTAAATAACTATTATTTATATAATATTTTTTTCTGGGTGTAGACTGTTTCGTTCTAGAACTTAAAACCGAAACCGAAACCAAAACGAGATAGTAAATCAAAACCTAAATCGAAACCTTCATTTTTAAAGATTTCGATACTTGATTTATATATTTATCTATAATTTATTTATTTTGAAATTAAATTTTTTTGTTAATTTTTCTTGTTTGAGTACAATAATTCAATTGCTTCTCAAAGATAGTAAAAATATGGACCAAAAATAAAAGTAATATAAATATTAAAATCAAAATCATAACTGTACCCGATATTAGAATAGAAATATCAGAATTTAGACCGTAAACAGCACAAAATCAAAAGTCTAATTTATTAAGATTTCTACACTCAGAAAAAAAAAACTCATAAAATCCCATTGAAATTTGTCAATAGGACAGTTATTGATTTTATAGTATACAAATAATAAATATTTTCATACAAACTCAAATAAATTTTATAGTATTTTCTAGTATTTAATAGGATTCACCGATTGAGTTAATAGTTTATCGGACAAATATCCTATTGACTAATTTTAATAGAAAAAACTATTAATTTTATGGTATGTTTTTTCTGAGTGTAGTATCTCAGATAAAATTACTATAAAACCAATAGTTTTTTTGCTATTAAAATTAGCCAATAGAATAAACTATTATTTTAATAGGTGAATATCTTTAAATATTGTTGCACTACGAACTGTGTGTGACATTAAACACGCTGTAAAGGTGCTCCTAGGGACACTGGTGCTATTTGGACAAACACTCGATGTTTATGTGCTCCTCGGTGCGCTGACGTAACACAGTTGATTGTTGTTATTGCCAGCAAAGTCTTTGTGACAATAAAAACTGTTTGTTTAGTTTTATTTTAATTTAGTATTTATGTTATTTTTAAGTGATATTTAAGTTTAATGAAAAGATTAAGTTAATTTTAAGTCGACGAAGAACGAAAGTATCCCATCGCACCACGTGGAAAATGTCACCTTTGACGTTTGTTCTAGTGATGGGTAAATCGATTTCGATTATAGTCGAAAATCGATTTTGTGATTTTAAAAATTTTTTGTAGTTGATTTTACAAGCTAAAAAATCGATCGTAATCGATTTGTCAGATCAAATAATCGATTTAAAAAATTAGAATAAGAAAAATACGAATTGATACAAACGCTATTTCCATTTTGCTAATTTCTGTGGTTTTTGTTGTGTTGGATTTTGTTTTTCGTTATTATTTGCATTTTATATTAGTATTATTCCCCAAGTCAATTTCTATCTAATTTCAAAAAATTCGACAAAAACAAAAAAGTAGATCCCACGAAAGTGCTATCGTAGTGTGGTAGCACCACTACTTAAGCATCACAGATGATCATCATTCATAGCATAGCAATTCAAGACGTTGAATTTAAAAACTCATATTCACACAAAAAGCAGTTAGATGTGGACTCTTCATGGACTCATGATATAGATTTGAAAATAGAATAATTAAATAACAACTCACAGTCAATTAAAGTATGTTTTATATACAATTTTATATACAATTTAATTTATATATTTAAATTTATTTAATTTTTATTCGATATTTCACATTAAAATTTAATGAAACACAATCAATAAACAATTAATAAAATAATGTTGACTTTAAACATATCATCGGCTTATTTGACTATTTTCTTTAAAGTCGACTTTATTACATTTATTGGTTAGACTTAATAGAGATTCCTCTCTATCATAAAACTTTGTTTTCAGTCGGAAGGAGAACAATCCTGTGAGCTTCCGTTCATCGGGAAACTCTATTGTGCTGATAATGCATATATTTGTATGAAGCCATAATACGTAACCCAGGCCAAAACTCGTTAATCCGAAAAGTAGTTCATTAACAACTGAAACTTTATATTATTATTTCTCAATTTTTATTTTAAACACATTTATTTAAAAAAAACGAAAATCGATTTATAATCGATTTTTTGCTCCGATTAATCGATTTCAAAAATCGACTTGAAAATATTTGATCGAAGAGTCGAAAATCGATTTTTAACTTTGCGTACCCATCACTAGTGGTTCTTTCGCTCATCTATGCGTGTGTATGCGTGCGCCTGTCATGCGTTAGAGACTTTGTGTGCAGAGTTGCCAACCGCTCTAATGATTAGCCTTATGTTGGTATAATGCGGCGTTCACATCAGTTGATGTTATAGAAATTTACGTTCGCGGCGCGAACAAATACTACATCAATTGTTTTTGTGTTTATATTGTTACGAAAAGAGGTAATTTTCCCCACTGTGCAAGCATTCAACAATAATAAATAAGACGCACGACAATTTAGCGCACTAAGCAATGTGTTAGAAAGAGACGGAAGATCCTTCAGCGTTCTGCGCAATGTGCGGAGAAAGAGATGGAAGATCTGCACATTAAAACACATGAGTGCGAGTGAGATGCCAATAGCATGCGTAATTCACGAAACGAGTAGAAGGTTCTCGAAAGAAGTCGAAGCTTGTCGAAACGTGTCGAACTGATGCATGCAGTATATAAGGGAGCCGCATCTGAGGTACTTCAATTCAGTAGTGATTGTAAAGTGGTCGAGTGCATCTCGTGTGATACATGTCAAGTTAAATTGTGAACATGCAGCAGTTGTTAGAATTTGGTATTAGTAAAGTTGTTTATTAAAGTGAATTAATAAAGTTAATTGTTATAATATAAACCAAACATAAGAATGTTTTTATTTTGTACACAATCCAGAGATACGAACTCGTAGAACAGTTTTCCGTAGACTGAATTTTCGTAACAATATGTACATATTTTTGTGTATACTATTGAATCAATAATTGTTCTTTTGACCAATTTGAATAGAATTTTTTTCTGAGTGTACTATTGAAAAAGTGCACATCAATATTATAAGAATATTTATTTTATAAAAACATCTTAATATAATTAAAATGAAATTCTATAATTATAACGCCACTGTCCACAAAAATTACAATTTGGAATTTTAGACATGCACGGATACAGTAACAAAATGGCGCCCATTTAGACACAGCATTTACGTGAGTGCATAAACCCGTCTGCTGACTGAGAAATATTTTTTTGTCTTTATTTCTGGTAGTCTGTTGTCTACGTATGTTGAGTATATAAGTATGTAAAAAAATGGCGTCTTTGACTGCTTCTGGATAAAAATGTTACTTTAACGCATTGAATAATTTATGTGCGCATTGTAAGGCTTACCACGCTCTGATTGACATGACGTCATTTAAGTGCATATAATGCAGGTGACAGCAGGGCGACAAAGTCACTAAGATATCTTGAAGAAAATGCGATATTCAAGTCACTGCTATATAAACCTACTAGGAATTATAAGCAATAATGACTGTATTAAATTTTATCTCGTAAGGTATCGATGCTATATTTTAACTTATCAGCGCCACAACAATCTTATGTACTACACATATAAAGAATTTTCATGTTTTGAAATCGTGAAAAGGTCAACCTCTAAAAATCCACAATTGGATAAGCTCGTTGAAAGTTTGCTGAAACAGTAATTAAATTTCCTAGCAGATCCATTTAGTTCATTTCGTTTGGGATACGTCATTTCAGTTCAATTTTGAAATTGTCGATTTGGGTGACAAAACGCGAACTTTAAATTCCCGTCGGGTGTATTTTTTATATTCGGATTTCGCTAAAAATTCTGCACATCCATTTTTAAAAATTTATTTTCATTTAAAAATCCTCCAAAAATAGCAATTTGCCCTTTTTTTAATTAAGTTTTTATAAAATAATTTAAGATTTACACATGCAAAAGATTTATTTCATGACTGATTGTCATAACTGCATCATAGCTAAATAAATTTCGCGCTGGGTTGCATTTCAATATTTCTCTAACACGATAACATCGTACGTAGCGCAACGTCAAAGAGATAAAAAAAAGTTTGACATGAATATGTATGAATGAGATGACAACATGCTAATGCGTATATGTATCACACAGACACACACACACAAAAATATATGAATAATTTTTAAATTGTTGTCTTTTTTTGTAGGTGTGCTCACTGTTTTTTCTGCCTCTTTTGCAGCACTTGAGCAAATGTCAAAGCATTGCAGGTGAATTTAGGCAAAGCCAGACAGCCATTAAGAATGTCACATATGATATTTCTGTCAGTTGAAATCCAAGTGACAGTAGCTGTCAAAAACTTGTAAACTTGTGCAACTTTGTGGAAAATTGTGGAGAATTGTCGGAAATTATATTTTTAGATTGTGGTGCAGCAAATAATTGCGTCAATGTTTAATGCATTTGACAGCATGTATTAAATTTAATTGTATTTATTTCTCTATGTGTGTGTGTGTGTGCAAATAAATGCAACATGTTGCATTGGTAACCCTGAAACATTGTATCCGGTTAATTCAATATTGCTGACGTAAACTAGGTCAAAATATTATGTCATGGTTATGAACCGGGTAAATGTCAAAGTTCAATTATTAGCAGATGTCTGTGTGCCACAAATTGCCACACACACACACAGAACTCAGAATTTGAAAAGTTTGCCTTAGTTTTGCTCAGTGCAAATAAAGTTTGAAAAGCACTGTAGCCTAAAGTGTTCGAATGCAAGTCAAATAAATTGATTGATGTGGTGACGTTGTTTAATTAAGTTTTCTAGTGGTAAATATTAAATAGAAAATCTATTATAAACGAGGTTTATTTTTAATTACTAATTGAATGAACAGATTTCATGAATTAATGTTTATGAACAAAATTCATTAAACATATTAATTATTTTTCTGTGGGTAATTCAACCTCAAAATATGATTTTCATTTGTTTTCAATAAGACTTGGCCAGTTTCTTTGAAAATATAATTTTTTTTTTTTGATTTTTTGTTTTGATATACGAAAATGTTAAAATTGATGATTTACAAAAAAAACACACATTTTTATACAGCTTATTCGAAAGCTGATTTCTAAGTAAATAAAAGTATAAAATGGATATTTTTGGTATCTATGATTCGGTTTATAATTATTAATTGATTATAAAATTATTGAATATTGAAAAAAAACTCTCATTTTGATTTGGTTCTGTACACTTTTTTTAAATCATTTCTACGACTTTTATACTACATCATAATTTTTTAAAATTTTAGAATTAAAAAATATTTATGAACGTGAACATTAATGAAGATGTGTGTTTTTATTTTTAATTATTTTTATTTTGTTTTTCAAGGCTATGAATATAAGCAGTAAATAGCTTCAAAAGTGCTTCAAAGACCTTATAAAGTTGCTTCAAAAAGATAAAATAGACAAAACAATGTTGTTTTTCTTCGCAAGTTCGTACATCGATTCGGCATATGCACTGTGTTATCCACATTATTATTATTTTTGTTTTACTTTTATACATAGTTTTTTTGTTAATTGTAAAAAAGTTTTTCTTAAGTTAAGTTCTATGTGCATTATTTCATTTAACTTATAAAACAAACAAAAAATAATATATGATCATTTTCACAGTGTACCTCATTTAGCTGATATTGCTTTTTGTGTTTTTGTTTTTTTTTCGCAAATGCGCTGATTCGTTTGAAAGTACAACAACAACAAAAATGCAAATAAAGCAACATCCAAGCTTTAGATAGAATTTTTGGCGGGAAAGTTTTTGTACCACAAAGAAAACTCGTTGTTGTTGCCAACTAGATAGCTGTACTAGATACATACATGTAGTGTGGTGTTGTGTTGTGCGACTGTCTGTTATCATGCGTATGTCCATTGTCATGCGTCTGGCTGTTGTCTTGCATCTGTTTGTTGCCATGCGATGATACACGATAACAACGTGGATGCTGTGGTCACATTTTCTTGTTGCTGCACTTCCAAAGCAGAAGCACAAAATGTACATAAACACTAAAAGCAATATCAATCAAATTTATATACACTGTTAAAATGTTTATATATTAAAAATATCTTAGTTTTTTTTTAGTTGTATACGATTTGCTGGTAAATAAGTGATTCGACGGACGACGAAATGCCAAAGCGTAGTGAAGAAAAAAGAAAAACAAATAGCTTTGTCTATTTTGTGCTTGGAGTTGCATGTGTTTTTATTCCCTACACTAAGAGTGAAAGGGTATATTCAGTTTGGTACGCCGTTTGTAACACCCTGAAAAAAGCATCTCCGGTATGGAAAAGTATATATATTCTTGATCAGCATGACCTCCTGAGTCGATTTAGCGATGTCCGTCTGTCTGTCTGTTAAAATCATGATTACAGAAAAAGTTGAAGAGCTAGAGCAATGAAATTTTAGATTTAGATTACTTATATATCAAAGCAGTCTGAACAAGAAAATTGGCATGATCGGTTGTGACCTGAGAACCGACCACTTATGTTCAAATACCTCATATAAAATTTACATCTACAAATCAATTTTACTGTATACGTGCTTAGGTAAACTTTTTTTGGTCAAATATATATTGACATTATGCTCAAATACATGAAAATAATGTTTTCCCACGAAAAGACTTGTGGTTCCCAAAAAAAAATCGAAATTCGGTACATCTACCCATTTGTAAATATGGGTATCAAATGAAACAAAATGCTTCAGGGATGGAAAGTTTGAAGTTATTTTCAGGATTCGTATACCCTGGTGATCTATATACCACTTTGAATGGTAACCACACATATGTGTAGGGTATTTATAGTCGGCTTAGACCGACTATAATTTTGATAATCCTAACTATCATAATAACACCTACTTTAAAATTTCCCATGTGATCTAACCTTCCCAACTGGTTTTTTTGTTGAATTCGATTTGTATTAAGAATAACAAATTTTAGCCACATTTCTGGGTTTTTGTAGCCAGAAGTTTTTATTTTTGGAAACCCCAGAGTTTAATGACATTTAAATATATCTTGTACTTTACTTTATAGAAATATAAAATAAAATAATTGGTTTCCGTCTTTGTGCTTTTTTAAAAACCGTTTTAAAACCGGTATAAAACCGAAACCGTTTGTATCGGTTTTTGGATATCGGTTTATTTATGATTTTCGTATAACGGTTTCGGTTTCGGTTTTC
Organism: Dryomyza anilis; assembly: GCA_951804985.1. Taxonomy (NCBI): domain Eukaryota; kingdom Metazoa; phylum Arthropoda; class Insecta; order Diptera; family Dryomyzidae; genus Dryomyza; species Dryomyza anilis. Next base: position 26,963,516 of record OX638133.1, read on the forward strand.
AAAATGAATCGGTTTTAAATGGATATCGGTTTCGATTACGGTTTCAATCCTTGGTTAAATCATTTGTAGTATTTATTTTATTTAAAATATATGTTTATTTTATACTTGTATATTTTTTTAATTAAATTTAATTAAATTCAATACTGAATGGATTAAAAATAATATTTGTTTAAATTTAAAAAATTGCATTATTTTTATTTTTTTATTAAAAACATTAGATTCCAAAAACTCTTCTAATAATACATTATTTTAACTTAAAGTGAATTTGTATTATTGGGCTTAAAATTATCATAAAAACAAATCTTTAGAATACTTAAGGTTTAACATAAAAAACCTTTACTGAAAGGATTAAATATAAAAAAAACATTTTTGATTAGCTTGACTTGTATTTACATATTAGGTTTAACGTTTAACGTTTACATTACAATAACATATACTTCAAATAAAATTATTCAAAGCTTGTTTTTATTATAATAATTTATTTGAGTTTAAATTTATTAAGAAAAACGTATAAAAATGTATGAAAAAAAAACAAAACAATTATTATGGTTGCACGATTTTGCACCTGAAGTGTACAACACGAAATTTTGAAATTAACCAAACACATGATTTTTATTGTTGTTGTTGCTGTCTACCTTTATTTCCGTTCGATTTAAATTACTCCGAAAAAATAACGGAATATTTATATTAACCTGCGGAGAATTTCACGAACAGTTAACAACTGCTAGAAAATGTATGATTATTGAGAGATGATATGAGAGAGACTACAGTGCGCAAACTCTTGAAGAAGAAAACAGAGCGAGAAAAGAGAGAGAGAGTCACGCAAAAGTACAGCTGATTTTTAAATGAATACAGTGTGTGCCAGACAAATTGTTCCAACTCAGTCTGAAATGTCTCGGAGTTTCTCAAACTTACATCGATAAAAAAAAGGTCGACCTCGTTGCTTTATTGCTATCCATTTTTAAAGTTTTTTTGAAAATCAAATTTTATGACAATACTAGCAATACTAGACCCGTGTTTCGCTGTGGATGTTTTTATTGGTGTTATAAATGTAGTAACCAAAACAAACTTAATTCTCCGCTATAAGAAGTTTTCTCAAAGACAATATTTTCTCGTACTGTTCTTCCCTGCAGAATTCTTCCCCGTAGATTATTTCATCGTAGAATTTTTTCCAGTAGAATTCTTTGTCGTGAAATTCTTCCCAGTAGAATGCTTCCCGTAGAATACTTCCCGGTAGAATTCTTCATCGTAGAGTTTTTCCAGTAGAAGTTTTAGTGTGGTGAGTTTTAGTGTAGTGAGTTGTGGTGAGGTGTGTTTTAGTGTGGTGAGTTTTAGTGTGGTGAGTTTTGGTGTGGTGAGTTTTGGTGTGGTGATTTTAAAGATTTTGGGGTGGTGGTATACCCTGGTGTGAAATATCATGATATCACTATAATAACTGTCGACATACGCCATCTTGAAAATGTACCTTCTATTCTGCGGGACTTTTATAATGGATAAATATTTTAATTAAATTTAATTAAATTTGCTATCCTAATTTCTGATGTAATGTGTTTATAATTTTTGTGTTATATGGGAGGTGCCGTGCACAGTACACCAATCCCACCAAGATACAGCCTATACTCGATTCTGTTCAGCCGTTTTGACGTCTATTCAGAACATAAATACATTCATACATACATACATACATACATACATACATACATACATACATACATACATACATACATACATACATTCACAAATATATATTAAATCATAAAAAAAGGATTTGCGATACTTTATATTGTAGTAAAATATGAATGATATATACCATACCATAAATTACATACCCCATATTAAATCAAACATAAATTAACTATAATTACATTGACCAACATATTAGAAAGTAATAGCTGTAGGTCACCAATGTTTAATATGTATGTGCTCAATTAAAAGTAAATTTGCTCACTATTAGTAGTCGTACATCTCTTGTTTTGCGGTTTCATATTCTAATTAATATGCATTTGATTGGACCTAGTTCATTAATCAAATAGTAGTAGCAAATAGTAGTATCCAGTACTAGCTACATGGGGTAAATGAAAACAAATACCCCACACAACACAAAACAACAGATCGGATATCGAGGAAAAAAACTCAAGAAACGATAGTGGAAATTTAATTAGAACAACGTCGTCTTGTTGTCCGATAAATGTACATGAAAAAAATTAACGAAAATCAATACACTACTCTATGATTCTCTACACTTTAAAAAAATATATCTTATCCTCTGTTATATAAACTCTTTTTTAAATCGCTAAACATCGGATATATTCTGAAATTTGAAAATAAAATAAATTTAAAAGTGGTACCAATTTAAAAATGTAATATCAATTTCTGAAACAATGTTAAATACGATTTCGATAGAAAGTCATCTCAGAAGTCATGCATCTCTTTATTCAAAATTTCACTTTGAATTCTAATACTTGAGGTTTAAAGATATTGCGTATAGGCTAGATTTTTATCAATACTGATTATATTCTCTGTGTTCTTCCAAACGGATCGAATGTTCGACTTTTTTAATTTGTCTGTTTTTTATATTATATAAAATGTATATTTTTTCTGATATTCGATTCTGAACTAATTAGAGATCTCTAAAAAATTAAATGAAAATTAATTTGATTTCTATCAACGAATATTTTATATTTTCAAATACAAATGTTCTTTGACTTTATCATCTTTTTATGTAAAAGAATATGTATGCTTTAAAATTATAAATTGTATAATTACTTTTAAATAACTTTTAAATTATGCAAAACATTAGGATTTATTATTCAAATTTAAATTCTTTTATAAATGCTGCATAAATAAATCAGACTGATCTCAGAAATAGATATGAGTATCGAATCTATCAGTTATTGTGACAATAACTATTATTGCCCGTACAATGCATAGAGTATCCGTTAACAAAAGATTTAAGAATTTCAACTAAATAACACATTGGAATGCATTCAGCTGTATTCCGTTGATATCAATGGGAAAGTATCAAGAGTACTTTATGTTGTACTTCTTTTCTCAATGAATATCTGCAGGAACAACATTATTTAGTTGTCATTGTTGTCAAAAGAATTCATATGGTATACTGAATTATAATTTGTCATATCATAATGCAATATTACTTAGTAGTTGTTTAACATTTTGTGTATTGAAACTTAAAATATTCAACAATGAAATTATAACAAATAATAACATTTTGAAGTACGTAACACATGTTTTAAAATTCTTCCAAATTTGTGTCTATTGTTTGGATATAAGACTGACAAAGGCTTTGTATTAAATTTTATTTTTTTTTATACATTGATAGGGTCAGCACGTAAAAATGCTCCATGTGAAACATTACGTGGAGATTTTTAAGCTTAATTCGAATATGAAAAATGTACCCGCCGGAACTTCAAAGTTTGCGTTTTGGTATCAAAATCGACAATTCCAAAATTGTCAGTCTATTGAATATGTTCGCGCCGAGAACGTAATATTCCACTTCCATTTATATCCAAAAAAATGTGAACGCCGTATAAAAATATTTGCGGTGATGCAAATTAACATGTGTCAACCCTGCCATCCAAGTCTCCAAAAGACTTTGACACACGCATACACTCAGTGAGAGGATCATTAAGGCATGAAGTGACGTTTGCCACATAAAACATTTTATCCGACATTTCACTTTTTACATCTGCAGCAGCACAACGTTCACTTTTGAACGACGTATAATTACTTAAAACTAAGAACTCAAAATTAACTTAGAAATAAATATTATAACGTTTGAACATAAACCTAAAACAACCACGCGTTCGTATTGAACTTTTACATTGTCTCAAAAAATATAAAGTAGTGTCTCAAGGACACAAATAATTTTTACATTGTTTCATCGGTGCCCATTGGCAACAACAACTGCAAAGCAGCGAATAGAATTATTCTCAAAAACACCAACAGACGAGACATTTTGAGGTAGGAAAACCCCAGGTAGGAAAATCCTAAAAATAACTTCAAACTTATAATTTTTAACGTTAATTTGAGTACTCATATAGATACCTTAGGGGCAAAAGATCGTAACCAAAAAAAAAACAAATTTCACAGGAGGCGAAAAAAACGTTTCAAAATTGATTAGTTCAATATATTCATGATTTTTTCGTAAAAGATCTTTTAAATGAGCTAACAATAATAATAGTGTTGCTCAATTTGAAAAATATTCCTAACAGGCATTAAATGGCAAACCTCCGAGAGTAAAAACATTGCCTATGAAAAAGCTCTCACCCGCCGTTCGGATTCGGCAATAAACTGTAGGTCCCACCACTTTGAGTAAAAATATAACACGCACAGCTCAAAATGGTGAGAGAGCTCGGCCTAAGTTCTTATAGAACTGCAGTGCCAAACTATTATTATTATTATTCTGATATGAAATAGTCCGTTTGTATGTAAAAGCATATTATGTGTCTTAAATATTGAGTTTATAGTTCGAATTTCTTCATTAAGCGCACAGAATTGGATTGGAAAAAAAGTCCTAGCACTAGACATAACTGAGGTATGACAGTTTAGGTTTATAAGAAATCTAACTTCGAAATTTTTATTCATTTAGCTTTACTAGTTTCTCTGTAATCGTTATTTCAACAGTGAGATCTATATACACTCAAAATAAGAAGTAACAGTAGCAAAAAAGGTTGCCAATATAGCAAAAATGTTTGCTGAACTGAGAAAAGCGCCGAATTTTACTTAAAGAGCAAATGGCAGTTTGCTGTTTCAGTAAACTTTTGTTATGCTATTAGAACAGACAATTTTAGCTGTTTTAACTAATTTTTTTGCTATTAACTCCTATTCATAAAAAAGAAAATAAAAAAAATAATTTTTTGTTTGTATTTAAATTTTTTCTTTATTTTTGATATACTTTTATAGTGCATTATTATTACGAAGAAGAAATATCTCTTTTAAATAAACATGTTGTCGGATAATAGTCTACGAATTATAGACACATTTAGCTCCAGCGTCTCGTGACTATGGCGCCATCTAGTGCAGTTTAGCTAAACTAACGATATGCACACTAGTGACACTAGCACGATCTTGATTACTTGAAGAACTAAGATTCCCAGCAAACAGTTCGCTATTGTAAAAAAATGTATGATATAAATGTAATTTAAAGTTTTTAGCATAATAGTTTGCTATTAATAGTATACTATTTATTTTGAGTGTACACACTACGTTCTAGAGATCTACATTCCATACAAGTGACACGACCTTCTTTGTGATACAAACGCATGACCAAAGTGAATATACATAGAAAAATACTCTTTGTCAAGAGGTTGGAAGAACGAAACAGTTAATTGTAACAACCAACTTCATTCAGTTAAAACAAATTTTCTACAAACTATTTAGTATGCGGAACTGCCATATTCAGTTGGTGTCTCAAATATTATTCTATACACACTTCAAATTGTTCCTTACTGTTGGAAATTATTGGTTGTTTTTGGTTGTAGTCATAACTACTACATTTTTGTGTTTGACTATATGAACCGACCAATCGAATTGAATAAGTTTCTTGTGTAAAGAGTTAGTTGGTGCAACTGAAAATGCAACTAAAAATGCAACGTACTCTATGCAATAATTGAATAAAAAAAAATATCTGAATTTATCAAAAAACAGCTTTATTAAATTTAAATTGCAAATAACGTTACTAATAAATGCTAGATTATCAACATTGTTTCTGAATATTTTATAATTAACACAGATAATAATAATATTGATAATAATATTCAGTAAGTTAGGCAGTTGCAATAAAAACTTTGAAGTGAGAACACGTTGAATAAAATTAAATAAAAAAATGAGGCAGGTTTCAAGCAGTATTTGGCTTATAGCATCATGGATTTTAAAATATACATGTGAGTATTTTCAAGATACATATAGTTTTTTGTAAATTTCAAAAGTCAAATTCCAGCACTCACCTTGGGACAGTCCGATACTCTACCGGAACCCCCATTTTGTGGTACTGTGTTACGTCCTCTGATAGTAGGGGGTGAGCAAACCACCATCGAAGGGCATCCATGGACGACGCTACTCACGTACAACTCAAGTAAGTCTATCTATATATTCCGTATCATCAACACAGATCTAACTATATGGAATATAACAATACAGATAAAAATTGATTATATTTAGTAAATCCTGCATTATTGGATACACTATGAGTCAGTTTTTCAGTCACATTTTCAAATTAAAGATTTAAAGTATATTCGTGAATTTGATTAATTGAAAAAAGTCGAGTAAACTTAATCGATTTTGGCTATTATCGAATGATCTATATTTGTAAAATTATTATTCTATGTGTACTTACAGCTGATAAGGGACTTAGATTGCTCTGCGTTGGCAGCCTGATTAATTTACGTTGGGTCATCACCGCAGCACATTGCATCAATGCTACCCATGATGATTGGCAATTGTTCGGTGTACGTCTGGGCGAGTGGAACATCAGCAGTAGTATCGATTGTGTCGGTCTTAATGATTGTGCGACGCCACACATAGACTTGAGCATTGACAGCATCTTTATACATGCGGACTATGTGCCGGGTCATCCTGAACATGGCTCCGATATAGCGTTGATGCGTTTGGAACGGACGGTGGCCATAACGTCATTTGTAAAACCCGTATGTTTGATGAGATCTTCCGCATTGCGTGCTCTCGAAGTGGTCGGTGCGCGCAGCACTATTCTCGGCTGGGGTCGGACCGTAGACAGGCGCGATGATAGCATGATTAAAGTAAAGTCTCAGTTAAAAATCCTGCCGCCCTTTGAATGTAATCGTACATTAGATCGATATGGCAATGGACTAAGTATGCAGCCAAGTCAAATGTGTGCTGGTGGTAATGCTGACTATCCTGGTATTAATACGTGTGACGGTGATGATGGCGGTCCGCTTTTGATGCAGTACTATGAGGGGATATTTACAGCATCCTATATGATAGGGATTAGCTCGATCGAATCATTAAGTTGTGCTGGTGCTACTATCGATAGTCCAACTATTTTTACGCGCATCAGTTTATTTATTGATTGGATACAGGAGATAATTGCAGAAAATGGACGGGACAAATATGCTTGGGCGGGTTGATAATAAAAGATGCAATAATATTCGGAAGCCGATTCAGAAATTATAGCTTAATATTACAATAAAGTAAATTTAATTATTTAGATCTATTCAAGATCGATTCTGTATCATGATTTCGTTTATATATTGACAACATCATATATTGACAACATAAGATATAAGGATTTTTTGTAAACTAATTACACTACTCTAAAAAACGAGAAAAATGTTTCCTATGAGCATCCCATACAACGTTTCTATATAATTCGCAGGTGCTGATTTTGATTGCTTAATACTGAGGTCTTTTCTAATACAATACGTTTTTAAAAACATTTTTAAATTAAAAACAAACAAAAAAACAACTAGTTTTCCAAAAAAACACTATTTTTTCCTTTAATTGTAAATGAATGCTAATGTTTTTAAAATATTTGGCTTCAAACATCAAACATTTTTTTTCAAGACTATTTTTTTAAACATTTAGTATCAATGAGAATTAGGAAACTAATTTATAGTTGTCGTGAGCATAGTCCAATATAACGATCAAAACTTCTTACTTTTTTCCATCGGTTCTACTTTTTGAAATATCTATCCTACTATCTTAACTCAAATGCATTTAAAGGTTTTTGAACTTAGACAATTAGATACGCACTTTATGTGCTTAGTGAATAGGTATGAACATTGAGAATATTTATATTTTATTGTTGACCAAGTAAAATATTTAACTAACTAAAAATAATAATTCAAATATTGAATTTAGAGGTTTCAATAAGAGATTCTGAACTTTTGCTTTATCAAAAGTAAGGATAAAAATAGTAAATTGTAAATAAAATATACATATACGGATGGAAAAAAACTTCTAAAATCCAGAAGTAATTAAGAAATATACTGTGTGATATATAGCTAAACAATAGTATTCTGGATTTTAAGAAACGATCCACTTAGTTATCAAAAAAGTAACTAAGAGCAATTATTCTTAATAATGCAGAGGTTAAAGTCTTAGGTATCGAAAATGTTCTTGATGTTTTTTTCCTAAAATTTAAAGAAGTATTTGTTGAAAGTAACTAAAAGCAATTATTATTAAATATACATAATTTATGTTCTTAGGTATTAAAAAAGTAACTAAGAGTAATTATTCTTCTATGCAGAGGTTAATTTCGAAGCTAACCTAAAATAACAAAAATAATTTGAAAATTAGGTAATTTATTTTTTATTTATATTATTTATGTATTTTTTATATTATATCGTCACTATCATGCCAAAGCGGCAAATGTATAATTTTAACATTTTCGTTTTTTTTTACATTTTTGAATGTTTTTTTTCAAGTATACTGTGCCAAAATCGTGTGTGGTTATGTTGCATAATTCTACCCACAAAAAATAAAACCAAATGGCGAATTGGAAAAATCATAAATGTTGTCATGCCAAAAGGGCGAATCTTTTCGTTTTTTTGCCATAACTTTTTATTGGTATAAAATAAATTAGTCGTGTAAAGGCATTAATTGTTTGTTTTTAAAGCACCTGTCGACCATCATCATAATTTAAAATATTGTTTGAATTTTTATCATTTGCAAGAAAAATGTTTGGCAAATTATTTTTAAATAATGATGTCAATCGATAGATGTTTTAAAAACAAATAATAAATGCCATTACATCACTATTTTATTTTGGACCAATAAAGAGTTATAGCAAAAAAACGAAAATATTCGCCTTTTTGACATTACAAGATTTTCAATTTTTCAAATTTTAAAGTTTTTTTGCTATAACTCTTTATTGGTGCAATATTGATGTAAAGGCATTAATTGTTTGTTTTAAAGCACGTATCGATTGGCATCATTACTTTAAAAATATTTGGTCAAACATTTTTCTTGCAAATAAAAAAATCGCAAATTAATAGTTGGCAATTTTTTGAAATAATGATGCCAATCGATAGATGCTTTAAAAACAATCAATAAATGACTGTACATCACTATTTTATCTTGCGTAAATAAAGAGTTATAGCATAAAAGACAAAAATATTTGCGTTTAGGTCAGGTTATAGTCTTACAAAATCCATATTTATAATTCAGTAAGTTGTTCAAATCCAAAGATATTTTATATACGTTATATAATTTGATGAATAAACCAAAATAACATAATAAATTGAAAAAAAAATAAATTTTACTAATTTTTAAAGCACTTCAAACTTTAAAATTTGTTTTCCCAAAATTTTTAAAAATGACATACGCCCCTATGGCATGACAGTGACGATATGATTTGTTTGTTTATTTTATTTATTTGTATTGCTTATTTTATTTGTATTATTTTATTTATTTGAAATCGTTTACTTTCTTTTCAATGGCCAATAAATTAACTTCTCAATATCCAGGCGAATGCATCTTGTTTACTTTTTTGATAACTAAGTAATTAGCTTTCTTGATATTCAGATGATAAATTGTAGAATTTTAGTAGCGTTATATTGTTATTAGTGAAATTCTGCTATTTATCATTCGAACCGAATTCGTTTCCAGTTTTAGAAGTTTGTTTCCCTCTGTGTATATGTAGCAAAAGTTCGATAATACGAATTGGGTTATAACTATTTGAACTAACGCACTAAATGTCCGTATTTATTCCAGATTATGATTATGTTTGTTTTAGCTATCGTATAATTTATTATTTTGATTTTAGTACCAGTTGCTGTAATACCTGATAATAAAACGTAATTGAAACATTTTCAAACATTTTCAAAACTCTTATCTTTTACAACGTTATTACGTTACTTATAAACGTTGCATTAACAACACTGTTGGAGACTTCAGTCAATAGAAAAACCTACATAATTAAAATTTAATCATGAATTAGAAATACCTAATAGATGATTTAGTCGCAACACAACTTTTAGATTGTAAACACGTTGAATTGAATAAATAAATAAATTAATTACATAGAATGACTCATTCCTTGGGTAGTATTCGACTGATAGCATGTTGCATACTACTATGTGCAAGTGAGTATTTTCGAGATATTTTAAGAGATTATCGCTAAATTTACGTATGACAATTTAGCTGCAACTTGGGCACAGCAGCTGTCTGAGACTTTGCCAGAACCACCAAATTGTGGTCTTCAGTTGGGCGATCGAATATTTGGTGGTGAAGAGACCACGATTGACGAGCATCCGTGGACGGTACTACTCTCGTACAATTCAAGTAAGTCAATTATGGAATTTGAAATTTTAAAACTGCATCAAATTATGAAAATATAAATGATATTCAAATATAATTCATATATAAGTAGTTCACAATTCATAGTTCATTAATTCATAATAATTCTTTTAATATTACTACATCCACATTTATTTTTACTACATTCTGTTTTATTTAATATATTCCAAAAAAATATTTTCTTACATGTACATTTATTTTTATTATATTCTGTATTTATTTAAAATTCTTTATTATTATACTGCATAAGTATTTATTTTTTACTACATTCTGTATATATTAAAAGACCATTCAAATTTGTGTATTATATTAAAAAGTATTATTATAAATACAAATAATTACAATAAATAATTATATTTTCCAAATGATAAAAATTGAAGCAATCTAAATATGCAACATATACCATCATTATCAGCTCTGACAATACAAAGGCATCACAAGCAAATAAGCATTGTTTTTCACTTGCATCAAATATGAATTATATGCTAGCAAACATGTACGTCTTTGTCCTCAACGTTGCCTTTTTCAGTTACTTGGCTTTCGTTTGTACATGCCTAAATTCGCATTCCGTCCGATGAGTGTACATACAGAGATCAAAAAATAAAAATAAAAGAATGCATTAGTATTTATTTGACTGAATTTTAGTACACAATTATTTAGAAACTAGTTTTCTACCGATTGCAGTGTACAAATGAAAAACAATGCTCAAGAGAAATACAAAAATATATTAAATATTACTACACTCAAAATAAATAGTCCGCTATTAATAGCAAACTCTGACTGCTAATTTTTAGCACACTTTAATTTGCATTTACAGCATACTTTTATCTGCAATAGCGAACTGTTTGCTGGGAATCTTAGTTCTGCTAGTGATCAAGATCGTGCTAGTGTCACTGGTGTGCATATTGATAGTGTAGCTAACCTGCACAAGATGGCACCATAGTCTCGAGACGCTGCAGCTAAATGTGTCTATAATTCGTAGACTCTTATTCGACAACATGTTTATTTAAATGAGATATTTCTTATGCGTAATAATAATGCACGCATGCAAGAGTGAAATTGTGAAATAAAGGTAAAATAAAAATATGAGATAAATAAAAATAAATAAAACAAATATAATAAAAAAATAATAACATAAAAATAAAAAAAGGATATCAGGAATAAAAAAATATTAAAATACAAAAATAATATAAATTTTTAATTTATTTTTTTATGAATTGGAGTTAACAGCAAACAATTTGTAAAAATAGCTGAAATTGTCTGCTCTAATAGCATAAAAAAAGTTTACTGAAACAGCAAACTGTCATTTGCTGTTTCAGCAGAATCCGGCGCTTTCCTATTTTCAGCAAATATTTTTGCTATATTGGCAACCTTTTTTGCTATTGTTACAGACTTTTTATTTTGAGTGTAGATACATTTTCTCAGTGTTGATAGTCTTCCCCATCTAGATAATAACTTACTGTATGAATAGAAAAAATATACAACTTAAATATTTTATAATATAATTACACAGTGCAACAAACAAACAGCTTTTTCGCCATTTCTTTCGTTTTACAAACGATTTGAGAATAATACGGTTTCACTGATCTCGTTCCCTAGAGACAATTTTAAGGCAGGGTCGAGGCAGTTAGAGAAATTTTTTCGACATATTTCAAACAGAAATGTTTGTCAAACGTTATAAAAAAACCAGTTGGGAAGGTTAGATCACATGGGAAATTTTAAAGTAGGTGTAATTATGATAGTTAGGATTATCAAAATTATAGTCGGTCTAACCCGACTATAAATACCCTATACATATGTGTGGTTACCATTCAAAGTGATATATAGGTCACCAGGGTATACGAATCCTGAAAATAACTACAAACATTCAATCGCTGAAGAATTTCCATTCATTTGATACCCATATTTACAAATGGGTAGGTGTACCGAATTTCGATTTTTTTTTGTGAACCACAAGTCTTTTCGCCGGAAAACATTATTATCATGTATTTGAGCATGATGTCAATATATATTTGACCAAAAAAGTTTACCTAAGCACGTATACATAAAAATTGATCTTTATATGTATATTTTATATGAGGTATTTGAACATAAGTGGTCGGATCATAGGTCACAATGGACCGATCTCGCCAATTTTTTCGCACATACAGCGTTCATTTATCTAGCTCTTCAATTTTAAAAGTAGTAGGGATTTCAACAGACAGACAGACAGACAGACAGACAGACAGACGGGCAGACAGACGGATAGACGGACAGACAGACGGACAGACGGACAACGCTAAATCGACTCAGGAGGTCATGCTGATCAAGAATATATATACTTTTCCATACCGGAGATGCTTCCTTCTGGGTGTTACAAACGGCGTACCAAACTGAATATACCCTTTCACTCTTAGTGTAGGGTATAATAATTTAAATTGTATAGGTTTTTGTTATTATTCTGTGTAATGGGTGGATCTGAGACGATTTTATAATTGAGGATCCCATTTTATTTTTTACGGGGAGCTCTGTAGCCAAAGAGAATATCGTCACTGTCACTGCCAAAGGGGCGAATTCGAATTTTTAAAAATGTTGGGAAACTCTTTACTTGTGCAAGATAAAATAGTGATATAAAAGCATTTATTGACTGCTTTCAAAGCACCTATCGATTAGCATAGTAACTACAAATAATTTTCAAATATTAATTTGCCATTTGTTATTTGCAAGAAAAATGTTTGGAAACATATTTTTAATTAATGATGCCAATACGTGCTTTAAAAACAAACAATTAATGCCTTTACACCAATATTATATCTTTCACCAATAAAGAGTTATAGCAAAAAAACGAAGAAATTTGAAAAATTGAAAATCTTGTCATGCCAAAAGGGTGAATCTTTTCGTTTTTCTGCTATAACTTTTTATTTTTGCAAGATAAAATAGTGATGTGAAAGCATTTATTGTTTGTTTTCAAAGCACCTATCGATTGGCATCATTATTTAAAAATCATTTGCCAAATATTTTTCTTGCAAATGATAAAAAATCAAACAAATATTTTAAAATAACCTTAATGATCCAAAGGTGCTTTAAAAATAAACAATTAATGCATTAACACCACTATTTTATCTTAAGCTCATCAAAAGTTATGGCAAAAAAACGAAAAGATTCGCCCTTTGGACAATGACAAGATTTTCAATTTTTCGAATTCGCCCTTTTGGTTTTGTCTTTTTTGGTAAAAAATATATTTTGGAACAGTGTACTTGAAAAAAAAACTACATTTAAAAATGTAAAAAAAAGGAAATATCAAAAATTACACATTCGCCCCTTTCGCATGATAGTGACTATATGATAGTTTTCTTAATTGTTCACGCGATATATCGAAATTTGTAATTATTTGGTAGGGTCAAAATTCGGAAAACTGCTTAGATGATATTGTCAAAATAAAAATCAGCGAATTTTAATGTAAATCAGCATTACAGAAGAATCCTGAATCTTTTAAAATTGATATATTGTCTGTACTGTCTTTAGCACCCCATTTTTTATATTTGACTGGAAATTGCCTGACCCAGAGTTGATGAACAGCGAGAACAGCGGATTAGCCTAAAATCTTGAAAATAGTATTTTTTTGTTGAATTGTGTTATCAATTGTTGAAATGTGATAAACCTCTATAATATGTAATTGTTGGGAAAATAATTAGCGAGTTATTAGACTCAATCGCTGATATCGCGTGAGTTCAACAATCGGCAATATTTTTATTTATGAATTTTTCGTATATTAACATTTCAAAAAAAACTTTAATATAATTTAATGAAATTTAGCATGTTTGTAAATCGATCATGTGAATTGAGTAGTTAGTCAAAGAAAAACTGCAATTAAATTTCGTTACTTTAATATAAATGCAGTTTTATTATAAAACTCTAAAATTTGTATTACTCTCTATACCTACAGCTGATATGGGTCTAAAGTTTCTATGCGTTGGTAATCTGATCAATTCGCGTTGGATCATCACTGCCGCACATTGCGTCAGCGCACTCACCGACAATTGGCGACTGTCCGGTGTGCGTCTGGGCGAATGGAATCTCAGTAGTAGCATCGACTGTGCGGGTATCAACGATTGTGCCCCACCACACATTGACTTGAGCATTGACAGCATCTTTATACATCCGGACTATACACTGAGGCATCCGGAACGTGGTTCCGATATTGCGTTGATGCGTTTGGAACGATCTGTGGCAACAACGGCATTTGTAAAACCCGTCTGTTTGATGAAATCATCAACATTACAAGATAACGAACTGATCGGCATGCGCGGTACTATTCTCGGTTGGGGTCCTTCCAGGGAGAGTAATGATGGCAGCGTGATTAAAGTGAAGGCTTCCTTGAATATTCTACCAAACTTTGAATGTGATATGGCTTTGCAACGATATCGTGTACGTACTCATCCAAGTCAAATGTGTGCCGGTGGCGGTCCCGGTATTAATACATGTGACGGTGATTCCGGTGGCCCTATGTTGGTGAACCACAACGATGGCAGATATACGGCATCCTATATGGTAGGCATTACCTCGATCGAAACTGCAGGTTGTTCGCTTTCTGGAAGTCCAACTATTTTTACGCGCATTAGTTTATTTGTCGACTGGATACAGGAGACAATTGCAGAAAATGGATATGCGAAGTATACTTGGTAGTAGCTGAAGTGGAAAAAGTAATTTAAAACTGTTTCAATTGTACAAAGTTATAGATTACTTTAGAATATTTTATATAATAAAAAATGTTATCCTATATATTAATTAAACATGTTATCATAGTTTTAGTAACGATGCGATTTTATTATTTTTATAAATTTCCCAAACTTATCGAATACCGAATCGTATCCTATAATTCGGATTCGGCATTAAACTGCATTAATTTGAGAACAAATATAACACGCACAGCTCAAATGGTGAGAGAGCTCGGCCAAGGTTCTTTAAAGCTGTTGCGCAAAATTATTATTATCTGTATCCACATTCCTCATATTTTTAATTTACCTGTTCGTCAATGTTATTCTTCAGTTAATCTCAAGACTGATAATATTTATGAAGTTAATGCTGGTTCCTTGATAAACGAAATCCTGCACAACCTCGGAAATTCGAAAAATGATTATGGAGTTTAAGGAAGCTTAAGGAACGGCGTCTTTTTCCGTATTACCGTCTAAACCGCTGATCCGATTTTCATTTATTTTTACTACAGATGCGTTAGGGACTGGAAGGAATGACAGACTATATTGTAATTTAAATCTCTGTAAATAAAGGGTTTTTCAACAGAGACGCTACAAAAGTAGAGCGACAGGGACAGCAAACGACGCCATATTTCTTGCGGCTCTTTTGACATTTCTGAAAACATTTAATATAACGACTTTCAAAAAAAAAAAATCAGTGAACATAGACTAAAAAGTAGTACCGAATTTCACCAGTAGAGGGTGTTCATTTTTAAAACTATGCAATCCTTAAACCGATTCGGACTATATATATATAGTGGATCTGTATTAAATACCAATTCTTTGAAACTATATCAAACTATTTACTTGAAACTATTCAAGAACTAAATTCCAGCTAGAGGGCATAAAGACCTAATTTTCATTTCTCTTTCAATCTATAACAAATTTTAAAGATTGACTCTTTGTACAAAAAAAAACTAAGGATGACGTACACTGGTTCAAAAACGTCAGTATCTTTTGAGGTAATGAATATTTTTTGATTGGAAATTGATTAATTACACTACTCAACGAAACGAGAACAACATGAACATGCATTATATCAATTCGCAGTTACCATTTTGGACGCATACTCTGTTTTTTTCTATTACGTAACGTTTAAAAATACAGTCCCTTACGCAGTTAGTTTTCTAAAAAAATGTAAACGCAAGTTTTCTTTCAATTGTAAATACAATAAAGCAACAATTACTATTATTACGATAGTTTTTTAAGATATTTGAATCTAAACTCGAAAAATATTGTTTTTTTTTTTTAGACTATTTTTGCTGAATTTGGATCTAAAAATAGATAAGAAATTGATTTATGGTTATGCAGAGCATAGTTCAAATTAACGACGAAAATTATTAACTTTTTTATCGGTTCTTATTATTAAAATATGCCCTATCAACCCAGTTTCCGTGAAAAACTGTTTAAATTTTAAAGGCGGCTTACATATTTTCAATAAAAATAGTCGTATTTTTTTAAACGCGTTTTGCATTGTTTAGGAGTTAGAGCCACATAAGTCAGAATATATCGAAACTAAGGTTCTAAAATTTTGTATTTTTTGTTCAACAGGGACGCCACAAAAGTAGAGCGACAGTGACAGCAAACGACGCCATATTTCTTGCCGCTCTTTTGACATTTCTCTTCAGTAAGGTTTGCCATTTCATGATGGAAAGATATACGAATTCGAATTTCGGTAGTAAATTTTAATAATTTCGACTCGTTGTTGGCTCGTATATCTTTCCATCACCTTACTGAAGAGAAATGTCAAAAGAGCGGCAAGAAATATGGCGTCGTTTGCTGTCCCTGTCGCTCTACTTTTGTAGCGACCCTTGAAAAAAACTTTTCTATCGCTCTTATTGAAAAACCCTTTAAGTAGTATCCGCAACCAGAATATAATAAGAATTGGCGAGATTGCCTTGCAAGCCGAATTTCCCTATTTTACAAAAAATCACCCATATTCAAATCAGTTCTGACGACTCGAAGGAAACACTTAAGATTAATATGCGATGGTAAAACCATAACCACTGAGCCGTGGTAGCTCAGTGGTAAGTGCGTTGAACTGCGAGCCGAAAGGTCCCCGGTTCAAGCCTGGACTGGGGCTAACAACATCTTTTCATAGAAACATTTTTCTATACCGCGCTACCTCTCGGCAGTAAATGGCAAATCTACGAGAGTAAAACATTGCCTATGAAAAACCTCTCACCCGCCGTTCGGATTCGGCAATAAACTGTAGGTCCCACCACTTTGAGTACAAATATAACACGCACACCTCAAAAATGGTGAGAGAGCTCGGCCGAAGTTCTATACAGGACTGTAGCGCCAAACTATTATTATTACATTTCCTTAATAGTTGTAAAACGTCCTTATTATAAGGAAAATTGTCCATAAAATAAGATAAATTTCCTAAAAATGAGGAAGTTTTTTCTTTAACGTATTTCAAGTTAATTTTCCTTATTATAACGAACAATTTTTTCTACAAATTGCCCGTAAATAATAGAACTAAATTTTTTCAAAACAAAAACTAAAATGTAATAAAATGTACTACATTAATTATTAAATATTTTATATATTTTTTTTCTGAGTGTAGTGAATAACATTCATTGCATTAGAATGCAAAGGAATACTAGGAGAACCCGTTTTAATTGCTGAGTTACTACTTAAAATAATTAAGTATCAATCGAGAACAAACGATTTAATAAATCGGTTTTGATGAACCTACAATTGCATAGCTGATAAGATTAATCGTATACATCGTATTGCATATATACAATTTACAAAAAAAAAATATTGTTTTGGGTGATTAAATCAATATCACCTTCTGAACCATATCAGTACATTTCGATTGCAAATATCAAATCTTCCATGTGAAGCGAATTTGATATATTAATCTTCTATATACTACAAATCTGTTATTTTATATTAATATTCATTGTATTTTATTTAATATATTCAATTAATCAACAACGTTAGATATACAAAATATACGTTACATATGTTCGCGTTTTCCAACACTGTTTTATTAGTGTGCAAATGAGAAACTATAATTGTTATATAAAAAATGAAAAATATTTATTGGAAACTTAATCATATTTTTCTTAGTCGCAACTCAGCATTTAAGGTGTAAACACGCGGATGAAGTAAAATTAATAAAATGCCGTCATCAAGTATTATTAATATTATTCTACTGCGAATATGTTGGATTATATTAAATTCATGTGAGTACTTTTGTGATTTTGTACCAGATACTCATGCGTTTATTTCCTTTAGCCCCCACCGTCGGTCAGTCAAATGTACTGATATCCGAAACGTTACCGGAACCACCATATTGTGGACTCATGCTGGCCGATCGACATTACAACGTCAGAGAGACCAACATCGATGAACATCCCTGGACGGCATTGCTCTCGTATAACTCACGTGAGTATAGTTAAATTCTACTCTTGCGTGATACATTGAAAATAATTTAGCGCAGTTATAGCAAATATAATTGCGCCAACTAATTAATTGGCTGCATTGACGTACAAATATTCATATTAGCCAACGGAATTGTTTGCTGATTTAACGAAGAATAGCAAATGTTTTCATTAAATTAGTGAATTTCATTGCTGCATTGATTAATGAATGCAATTAATATCGGTTGCTATATTTACGTCGATTATTTTTTACTGTCTATGTTCAGTCCACGTGACTTAACTTTCCTTACACGTTTTTAATATATATTTTATTTTCTTTTCAATTGCAGCCGACGAAGTTCAATCAGATTCAGGTTACACATGCGTCGGAAGTCTCATCAATGCACGTTGGGTGGTTACCGCTGCGCATTGTGTCACTGGATTCCGACGAGATTGGCAACTGTCCAGTGTGCGTCTGGGCGAATGGAACACAGCGACAAATCCCGATTGTGTGGGTCTCAATGATTGTGCGCCACCACACATTGACGTGCGCGTCGACAGCATCTTTGTGCATCCCGATTACAAATTAGATCAACCAGAGATGGGCGCCGACATTGCGCTGCTTCGTCTGGCACATGCTGTGGCCCCGACGACTTTTGTAAAACCCGTCTGTTTGATGCGTTCACCTGAGTTGCGTAATAGGACCGTCGTGGGTACACCTGTCATTTCCGTTTTCTGGGACAGATTAAATGGTCAAAGTTTGGTTAAAGTAAAGGCAACCCTAACGGTTGTGAGTGCCGAAAACTGTGAGCGAGCGTTGAAAGAATTCAAATTTATTCCGCAAAATAATCAAATATGCGCTGGTAATGCAGTAGGAAACGATACCTGTAATATAGACTCCGGCGGACCGTTATTGGTCGAACTGAGAGTTGGCCCATATACGGCATTCTATTTGGGCGGTATAGCCTCGATTGGAAGTCCGGATTGTAGCGGCAATAACCTGGCGGCTTTTTCGCGAGTCAGCTCATTCATCGATTGGATTGAGGAGACAATTGCCGTACACGGCAATGCGAAAGTTTCATGGTTCGGCTAATAAGCAGTATTTTTTAAATTTTTGTAAAAAAATCAGTTTTAAAATTATGTTGGGTACAAGTTTTAAAAAAAGTGTTGATAAAATAAAATTTTAGATGTAGAATATTTGAGAATATTTATTTTAGAAAAAAACATTCAATTTTATTTCATATCATGACATATGTCTTTAGTCGAACCTCAGTTCAAACTTATTTGACAATATATGTGATAGTTAGCTGGACCCGTGCACTGCTTCGTCCGTGCTTAGTATTTGTGTTGTTTCAGCTAGAGAGTCGGAACCCATATATATTATTAGGTTGGAACCGGAACCGCTATTTTTTACATATTGGAACTAGAACCGGATCCTCCAAGGGTTTTAGTCCCTCTCTGGGACCGCAAAGAACCACAATTTTAATCGAAACCGATTCAATTTTTGGAGCCGGAATCGGAACCGTCATTTAAAATGTATGGAACCAGAATCGGAACCCATGCAATTGTTTGGTTGAAACCGGAATCGGAACCGCTACTTTAAAAATCTTGAAACCAAAACAAGAAACGATATTATAAAGGGTTTTAGTTCCTGTTTATAAAATTTTCACGGCGAGTATACCTCAGCCCGAGAAACTTCGTTACAAAACATATTAAAAATTGTCCTGCCACAACCTTTTCCATAACCTTTTTTACCCCCGAAAAATCCAATAATAAGAAAAATCTTTGAAAAGATAGAGTACTTAGGGTGTTTTGAATTTTCAATTCTTACCTTATTTTGACCCCTTTCGATTTTTTTAAGGTAACAAGTTAAGTGCACTTCTACCAAGTTTTTGCAGTGTTACATGTGCCAATTATAACACTTTTAATTTTATTTGTCATACAAAAAATTAAAAATAAACACATATCATCGTCGTTCAGTGAAAAGTCACTAAGTCCATAAATTGAGTATTGAGATAAATGCTTTTAAAGATATAAATTGCCGTAACAAATCAGAATATTTTTGGATTCAAATAGTTCTAATCTTGTAGTATAGACACACATTCCGCTACAAAATGCAACAAAAAAAAATAGTTTGGACAAAATACAGATCGTTATTGGCTTATTTGCCCCTCGTTCCCCTGGAACCCCCTAAAAATAAAGTAAGAAAAGAGTGAAAACAGGGTATTTTGTGTACTTCACAGATCAAGTATCAAAAAATTGAAAAAAATTGCAGTGTCAAGCAAGCAATGGCAGCTCATTCGAAAACATAAAAACCATACCACAAAAGTCAACCTATTTTCCGAAAAACAGATATATAAACAGATTTGATGTTAGTCTAAATTGGATATGAAAGAACTGCACAACATCTATTATTAAATACAAAAATCTTTTAAATCCGACCATTTTTGTGGACACAGCACAGTTTTATTCAGATTTCGACGATTGCCGTTCTGTGAAAAGTCACTAAGTCCCATACAAACAGTAACAGTGCTCCAGTTTATCGAAATAATTCCATCTGATTTTTGTTTGAATTGGAGATGAAAGAACTACATAATGTCTATCATTTATGGTTATATTTAATTATATTTTGATAAGGAATGTTCATGTAGATCTTCTTCTATAGTTTAAGTCGTGATCGGGCCATTTTAAGGGCTAATTGTGGACTTTAGTACTTTTCACTGAACGGAATTTTTAAATAAGTGGACTTAGTGATGTTTCATTTTTAATATCTTCGTATTGATAAGATGTAGGACTTCGAGGACTTAAAGAAGAGTTCGTTTTTATTATAGTGGCATACTTATTTCGATATTTTCGAAAAATGGACTTAACGACTTTTCACAGAACGACGATATTAAATGCCTAATATAATTTTAGCACATACAAAAACTTGTATCAAAAAAATGTTGACTAAGCGGAAAAAATGTTGCTTATAAATATTTCAGAATCAGACATACATCCTAGATCGCTAAGAAAGTTTTCAATTCTGTTTTAAATAGAAGTCAAAATTTTTGTAATTGTAAAATATAAATTTTCAGTTTATTTAATTTTCAAAAATTGTTGTAATTTTTAATAGTTTTGATATTCCTTATAGTCGTACAGTACATCAAATCGTGGCTATGAACTATGTTCTACTGGCATGAACATAAATTGTGTTAAATGATATTGGATTTGATTTTAAAATAAATTTTCAGTTCTGGAACTCAATTTTCGAGTTCGTTCGAGATATTTTCATTGGCAATTAAGAAAATACTCCACTGAATCTCGCATGAAATGAAATTGGTCATTCTCGAGTTCTGTGAATTTTATTAAAAATCGACAATTGTCGCACGAAAATGTCGATTTTTCTAGTGATCCACCACACCTATCCAATATTTAGTTCAGACTTCCAATTGAAACAAACTCGCACACCCCCTTTATTATAAATAAAGAAAAAAAAAACGAATTATTTTCCATATATATTTTTTTTTGTATTTATTTTATCATTATTATTTAAATTTAATAATAATAATATTCATTTCATATTTTATTTGTATTTGTAAATGTGTTTTATGCATGTGTTGAATTGATGTTTAGCAAATGTGTGTTTTCAAATTTGTTATCGTTACAGACAAAAATTTGTTGAATTTTGAGAAGAGTTTTATTCGATTTATCGAATCCTTGCATGATTGTTTTTTTGTTTATTATATTTTATACGCTACAACAATGAAAATTGTGGGGCTTGTTTTATCATTTATTGAGTTAATATATATATGCTGCAAATATGCACAACAATTATTGTCATGCATTATTTTATAATTATATAAATTTTATTAATATTATTTTTATTTTTAGTTTTTAATTTTTTTATTTTTATTAATTATTTCATAACATTTCGAATGCCTGGACCTGTTTTCAATATTTATTTTTTGGATAGCAATTAAAACAATGTTGGTGCCTCTAATTTGACATTAAATGAAAATACTTAAGGCCACTTAATATACATAATGCGAACTATGTATATAGTATATATGTATTTTAGTGTTTGTGTAATTAAAAAAAAAAACAAAACGTTTTTTAATATTAGGTGCTGTATTTAAGAGAAATTATCATCGTTAACGATATATTCCATTCTTATTTCGAAGTTGTATCGTTAACGACCATTTTGTGTTTAGGTCGTATCCAATCACATTAGTGGTTGGTGCAGTTACTGAAATTTTAGTCAAAACTTTTAAAAAAATTTACTTGATTTCAAATTAGTTTATTTGAGCGCTTAAATTTTATTATTTGCAAATTTTAGATTTTACTAATATTTTTTCTTGCAATTTTTTTCTTATGTTATATAGTGGCCTTTCTCAGTTATATTAAAATAAAATAAAAACTATAGAATATAAAATATAAAATATAAAATATAAAATATAAAATATAAAATATAAAATATAAAATATAAAATATAAAATATAAAATATAAAATATAAAATATAAAATATAAAATATAAAATATAAAATATAAAATATAAAATATAAAATATAAAATATAAAATATAAAATATAAAATATAAAATATAAAATATAAAATATAAAATATAAAATATAAAATATAAAATATAAAATATAAAATATAAAATATAAAATATAAAATATAAAATATAAAATATAAAATATAAAATATAAAATATAAAATATAAAATATAAAATATAAAATATAAAATATAAAATATAAAATATAAAATATAAAATATAAAATATAAAATATAAAATATAAAATATAAAATATAAAATATAAAATATAAAATATAAAATATAAAATATAAAATATAAAATATAAAATATAAAATATAAAATATAAAATATAAAATATAAAATATAAAATATAAAATATAAAATATAAAATATAAAATATAAAATATAAAATATAAAATATAAAATATAAAATATAAAATATAAAATATAAAATATAAAATATAAAATATAAAATATAAAATATAAAATATAAAATATAAAATATAAAATATAAAATATAAAATATAAAATATAAAATATAAAATATAAAATATAAAATATAAAATATAAAATATAAAATATAAAATATAAAATATAAAATATAAAATATAAAATATAAAATATAAAATATAAAATATAAAATATAAAATATAAAATATAAAATATAAAATATAAAATATAAAATATAAAATATAAAATATAAAATATAAAATATAAAATATAAAATATAAAATATAAAATATAAAATATAAAATATAAAATATAAAATATAAAATATAAAATATAAAATATAAAATATAAAATATAAAATATAAAATATAAAATATAAAATATAAAATATAAAATATAAAATATAAAATATAAAATATAAAATATAAAATATAAAATATAAAATATAAAATATAAAATATAAAATATAAAATATAAAATATAAAATATAAAATATAAAATATAAAATATAAAATATAAAATATAAAATATAAAATATAAAATATAAAATATAAAATATAAAATATAAAATATAAAATATAAAATATAAAATATAAAATATAAAATATAAAATATAAAATATAAAATATAAAATATAAAATATAAAATATAAAATATAAAATATAAAATATAAAATATAAAATATAAAATATAAAATATAAAATATAAAATATAAAATATAAAATATAAAATATAAAATATAAAATATAAAATATAAAATATAAAATATAAAATATAAAATATAAAATATAAAATATAAAATATAAAATATAAAATATAAAATATAAAATATAAAATATAAAATATAAAATATAAAATATAAAATATAAAATATAAAATATAAAATATAAAATATAAAATATAAAATATAAAATATAAAATATAAAATATAAAATATAAAATATAAAATATAAAATATAAAATATAAAATATAAAATATAAAATATAAAATATAAAATATAAAATATAAAATATAAAATATAAAATATAAAATATAAAATATAAAATATAAAATATAAAATATAAAATATAAAATATAAAATATAAAATATAAAATATAAAATATAAAATATAAAATATAAAATATAAAATATAAAATATAAAATATAAAATATAAAATATAAAATATAAAATATAAAATATAAAATATAAAATATAAAATATAAAATATAAAATATAAAATATAAAATATAAAATATAAAATATAAAATATAAAATATAAAATATAAAATATAAAATATAAAATATAAAATATAAAATATAAAATATAAAATATAAAATATAAAATATAAAATATAAAATATAAAATATAAAATATAAAATATAAAATATAAAATATAAAATATAAAATATAAAATATAAAATATAAAATATAAAATATAAAATATAAAATATAAAATATAAAATATAAAATATAAAATATAAAATATAAAATATAAAATATAAAATATAAAATATAAAATATAAAATATAAAATATAAAATATAAAATATAAAATATAAAATATAAAATATAAAATATAAAATATAAAATATAAAATATAAAATATAAAATATAAAATATAAAATATAAAATATAAAATATAAAATATAAAATATAAAATATAAAATATAAAATATAAAATATAAAATATAAAATATAAAATATAAAATATAAAATATAAAATATAAAATATAAAATATAAAATATAAAATATAAAATATAAAATATAAAATATAAAATATAAAATATAAAATATAAAATATAAAATATAAAATATAAAATATAAAATATAAAATATAAAATATAAAATATAAAATATAAAATATAAAATATAAAATATAAAATATAAAATATAAAATATAAAATATAAAATATAAAATATAAAATATAAAATATAAAATATAAAATATAAAATATAAAATATAAAATATAAAATATAAAATATAAAATATAAAATATAAAATATAAAATATAAAATATAAAATCTAAAATCTAAAATCTAAAATATAAAATATAAAATATAAAATATAAAATATAAAATATAAAATATAAAATATAAAATATAAAATATAAAATATAAAATATAAAATATAAAATATAAAATATAAAATATAAAATATAAAATATAAAATATAAAATATAAAATATAAAATATAAAATATAAAATATAAAATATAAAATATAAAATATAAAATATAAAATATAAAATATAAAATATAAAATATAAAATATAAAATATAAAATATAAAATATAAAATATAAAATATAAAATATAAAATATAAAATATAAAATATAAAATATAAAATATAAAATATAAAATATAAAATATAAAATATAAAATATAAAATATAAAATATAAAATATAAAATATAAAATATAAAATATAAAATATAAAATATAAAATATAAAATATAAAATATAAAATATAAAATATAAAATATAAAATATAAAATATAAAATATAAAATATAAAATATAAAATATAAAATATAAAATATAAAATATAAAATATAAAATATAAAATATAAAATATAAAATATAAAATATAAAATATAAAATATAAAATATAAAATATAAAATATAAAATATAAAATATAAAATATAAAATATAAAATATAAAATATAAAATATAAAATATAAAATATAAAATATAAAATATAAAATATAAAATATAAAATATAAAATATAAAATATAAAATATAAAATATAAAATATAAAATATAAAATATAAAATATAAAATATAAAATATAAAATATAAAATATAAAATATAAAATATAAAATATAAAATATAAAATATAAAATATAAAATATAAAATATAAAATATAAAATATAAAATATAAAATATAAAATATAAAATATAAAATATAAAATATAAAATATAAAATATAAAATATAAAATATAAAATATAAAATATAAAATATAAAATATAAAATATAAAATATAAAATATAAAATATAAAATATAAAATATAAAATATAAAATATAAAATATAAAATATAAAATATAAAATATAAAATATAAAATATAAAATATAAAATATAAAATATAAAATATAAAATATAAAATATAAAATATAAAATATAAAATATAAAATATAAAATATAAAATATAAAATATAAAATATAAAATATAAAATATAAAATATAAAATATAAAATATAAAATATAAAATATAAAATATAAAATATAAAATATAAAATATAAAATATAAAATATAAAATATAAAATATAAAATATAAAATATAAAATATAAAATATAAAATATAAAATATAAAATATAAAATATAAAATATAAAATATAAAATATAAAATATAAAATATAAAATATAAAATATAAAATATAAAATATAAAATATAAAATATAAAATATAAAATATAAAATATAAAATATAAAATATAAAATATAAAATATAAAATATAAAATATAAAATATAAAATATAAAATATAAAATATAAAATATAAAATATAAAATATAAAATATAAAATATAAAATATAAAATATAAAATATAAAATATAAAATATAAAATATAAAATATAAAATATAAAATATAAAATATAAAATATAAAATATAAAATATAAAATATAAAATATAAAATATAAAATATAAAATATAAAATATAAAATATAAAATATAAAATATAAAATATAAAATATAAAATATAAAATATAAAATATAAAATATAAAATATAAAATATAAAATATAAAATATAAAATATAAAATATAAAATATAAAATATAAAATATAAAATATAAAATATAAAATATAAAATATAAAATATAAAATATAAAATATAAAATATAAAATATAAAATATAAAATATAAAATATAAAATATAAAATATAAAAAATAAAATATAAAATATAAAATATAAAATATAAAATATAAAATATAAAATATAAAATATAAAATATAACAAAAAAAAAAGTCAAAGCCTGCGTTTAAAAATTTTATTTATTAGTCTTGCTGCAAATTGAACATTTTCTTGAAATTTTCTATGCCATAAATAATATATTTATTAAAATATCTTAATTTTTTCTCATTTGTTTTATTAATTTTTTGCACATTTCAAAGTACATATGTACTAAGCAATTATGTTAATATTATTATTGTTAAATTATTGTTGGGCTTTAATCATATTCATTTTCATATATTTTATTAGCTACTTGTTAGGTTGGTGTTGCTTATAAGGTTCTTATTTTAACGTACATATATATTTTTCATGATGTTTTATTTTCTTTGTTTAAAAATTTAACTTGTTTGTTAACCTTTTTACTTCTTAAAAAGTAAATAAACGCTTTCAGACGACGTTGACATGTTCAGTAAAGAAATTTGTAAACGGCATACAGAATATGAATTTGCAATAGTTCGTTTTTTTTCATCGCTATGTCATATTTTATTTTTTTAAGACGGTTGTTAAAAAATATATTTTAATCAAGATTTATTCAAGATGTATTTCAAATGTTCATTATTTATTTGATATTTTTTATTTCAAGATAGAAAATCACACGTTTTTCTTATTTGCATCCCATACATTATTTATATTTTATTATACATACTAATTTCTTCTTAAAAAAAATTTAAATCGAAATTACATGTCCTTCTCAGACACTCTATAATAAAAAAAATACAGCATTTTACATAAACTGTTTAAAACTGTAAACGCAATTTTTCTTTAAATTGTCAAAACAAATTTTAATATAATATGTAATATCTATATTCCTACTAGTTTTCAATTTATGTTCACATCAAAATCTGGAAAATTGGATTATTCTTGAAATATTTTTAGAATGTTTAAAATGTTACGATCGATATAAAATAAAATGTGTTATGATTATTTATAATACAACGAGCAAAATTTTTGTTATTTGTTGTATTTAACTTTCTTTTGAATATGGACCTTTAAACAAAGTGTTCTAATGAAGTTTTTTAAAATCATAATTAAAAAAATAGATACAATTTTAAAAAGTTCTGGAGACATATAATATAAGCAGTATTATTTTCCAAAACTTAATATTTTTGAGATATAATTAGAGAATATCAATTTTCAATAATCTTTTTTAATACGATATATTAGGTTTCAAGAGCATATCTGTCAACAATACAAAGAAGATAACAGAAAGTTAGTAATATTTATTAGTTTTTGCATTACAGTAATTTTTATTGTTAGTTTGAAGTATGTTCTTGATAACCATAAATCATTTTTTTTGTATTAGTTTTATCTGCATTACGAAAAATATATTTAAAATAAAAATAAAAAAAAAGTATTATTCAGCCTTATCGTGAAGACTTGGGGAATATTCTATTCCCTCGGAATTTTTTGTTCCCAGGTAAAATTTTTTGGTATCGTCAATCTCCCAGGAACAGCAATTCCTCCGAAATTCGAATGCAGTTTTACAATATGGCCAGATTCATTTCAGATAACAAAGTTGTAAATAATAGTTCTGATATAAAATATGTATACAGATCTTTATTATTTGCAGTTAACTATACTTTTATGCACAAATTTTACATTTTTTTAACTCAATAAAAGTTTAATTTGCAATTAGAACTGAACATCAGGCAACGCTAGATCAGCTGTTTTGCCAATTGTCAAACAGTGTTGTTGGATAAAATTGCGTTGTGTTGTGAAAATAAATATTGAAGTTAAAATTATGTTAAACTGCAATTAAAAGTATATAAAATGACTCTTAATTATAGTTTTTCATTTAAGAAAATGTTGTGATTAGATTGCGTTCATTTTTCAAGAGTTAAAAAAAAAAATTAAGATATACCCCAGCCGGTGAAGTTTTTGCAGTGGTTGAATATATCTGTAATTTATTTAAATAATTTTGGTGCTATCCATAGATATTTGTTAACATATTATAAAGAAAAGTATAGTTAATTAAATTGTGTTTTGTTTTTAATTAATTCTTTTCCCCGATGAAAAAGTGGCGGAATTTTTTCGCCGAAACAGGGGTAATTTTTCCTCCAAAATGTTGTTCATGATACGTAGTTTTTTAAGGGAAACATTTTTTCCCTTTTCGAATATTGTTCACGATACCTATTTTCCACCAAGGGTAAAAATTCACGATAAGGCTGATTGTATTATTAAAAAATATTTAAAATATTGGTTTCAAGTGCATATATTTTAAGGGTTCAAGGGAGATAGAAGAAAGTTATTAATTTGTACCGATAGTTTGGACTATGTTATTGATAAACATAAATCATTTTTATATTCATTATAACGTTAATACTAAAATAAAAATGATTAAAAAATAGTCTAAAAATACTAAATAAAGGGTTTTTCAAATGGGACGCTACAATCTTTCCATCATGAAATGGCAAACCTT
This sequence comes from Dryomyza anilis, assembly GCA_951804985.1. Taxonomy (NCBI): domain Eukaryota; kingdom Metazoa; phylum Arthropoda; class Insecta; order Diptera; family Dryomyzidae; genus Dryomyza; species Dryomyza anilis. Next base: position 26,993,248 of record OX638133.1, read on the forward strand.
ACTGAAGAGAAATGTCAAAAGAGCGGCAAGAAATATGGCGTCGTTTGCTGTCCCTGTCGCTCTACGTTTGTAGCGTCTCTGTTGAAAAACCCTTAAAAAAACTTTTGCAGCGCTGTTATTGAAAAACCCAATATGTTCGAATTAAAATTCAATTATCTGGAAAATTACTGATTTTACTCAGTGACATTATTTTTTATATTAAAATTAGCTTGTACAATTCTTTAAAAAATGCATTTAAAGTTTTATTTAGAAAATAATTTTTGAAATATGCAATAATTTTTGTATACCTTAAAGTGGCTGAAAAGAGACACGCAATTTTCATTTAATAAAAAAAATACTTTGCGCAAAAAGAAAAATCTGAGTATGCAATAAAAATCAGCACTCTGAAATTATTTAGAAATGTTGTATGTAATAGAAGAATTTTTGATTTCTAGTAGAACAATTTAATTATTACTGTCTGACCAGAGAGTATATATTTGATATAGAGCTTCCAAACAGGTGGTTTCGCTGTCACTTTTGTCAAATAAATTTAAACATTGGGTATGTGGAAATTGAAACGAAAATGTTGTGAACATGTCTGCAGAGTCATTTTCAAATCAATATTCGCATGTTTTCTGCCACATTTTTGGCCAGAAAAATAATGGAAATTTATAAGGCGTTGGATTGCAATATATCTTGGTATGTTTGGTTGCAAATTATCCGCGGACAGATCCAGTTTTGTTCACTGTTTTCCTCTGTTAACTTCAATCTGTAAAATTTCATTTCCACATAACCAATGTTTTCGGCAGCGACGCCAGCAAACTCGGAAGGAATTTTGTTGGAATTAATGCAACACAGCAATCTGTACCCACTGATAATTTGTAAGCCATTATTATCAGTTTTATAACATTCTATTTCATGTGTGTAACTAATAATTTTGGAACAACCGTTTACTCTAAATATATCATTGAATTAGACAACACGTGTTTTAATTTCACAGCGCAGAAAAACTCTAACAAATCTCTATTATAAATGTATACTCTCTGGTCTGACAAAAAAAAAAAAAAAACAAAATAAATATTTTATAAAATTGTTTTTATTAGCATAAAAGTAAGTAGCTTTAAATATATAAACAATTAAATATTATGAAGAAAAACCAAATATTTTGTTTAATACAATTTTTCCCAAAATAAAAACTACTGTCAGCTGTTGATAACGAACGCGTCTATAATATTCTGCATGCGGTTTGCCTAATGTTCATGTTTATTTTTTTTATATTATTTTTATCCGTCTTTATTAAACGGTTGTAACGCTCGGGCAGTAACTATCGTCTGTTTGTCTACAATATTATTTTATACTTATTTTATTAATTTTTTATTTTATTTTATTAAGTTTGCAATTTTCGTTTTCACTGTAGACAAACAATTCAGTCGTTCAAAAAGCGATTATGGGAAGTAGTCAACATTTCATTTATTTTTCAATTTCATTAATTTTTCAGTTTTAATTTTCATTTTAGTTTTTAATAAATTAACAACTATGTATCATATAATTTAACACTATTACTAAATACTACTACATTAGCATATTTTAATTTGTTTGCTTTTGTTTTATTATGATGTTTGTTTTTTCTTTTTTCACTGTGGCATATATCAAGTATGCTGTTTTTTCTGCTGTAATTAATATTTTTTTAAATGTTATTTTTATTAGTTTTTTTTTTATTTTTTTATTGTTTAAGTTAGGCGAGGAGTGAACCTATTTATCGAGAACTTATATAAGTGAAGCCATATTTTTCTTGTTGTTTTCAACATATTTTTTATTAAAATAAACCAAACCAACCAAACCAACGGCAACGAATTATTTTAAATAACCAGCAAAGATTTTTTTATAAACAATAATAAATAAATTAATGTTTAGAGCAAATTGTTTGATTTTTTATATAATTACGAAATTCTCAAGTATTTAATAATTTAAAAAGATTATAATAATATTTATTCAGTGCCAAAATTTGGTTTTTATATTTAGAGGATTCACATATTGTGTTGTATGAGAGGTAAAAAGATGTTTCGTTCGGAATTAATCACCTATATAATTTGAATTGATTTATTTAAGAATTCAGCTTTTTGTTTCATTAACTTGAATTTTATTTTGAATCGTTACATGAACTAAGAAATACTTTTAGAAATTTTAAAACTTTTTATATGTTTTTTAAAAAACTAATTTCGACTATTAGAAAATTCTACAAAGACTGGCGGACATTTTAAAACCACCCGAGATAAAATGTGTGGCATTTTTCAGGAATATTTCCGGGCAACACACAGTTCGTAAAATTGTAAAGAATTTGAATGACAGATTCACGCCATATTTTGGGAAAAGGTAGAAAACATAAAGCTTGTGATACAAACTCCATCATTGACTGTTTGAAATATGTTTCTAAATTACGTCGACCCTGGCAAAAATTTTGTCTGGAGCATTTTAAAGTTTTGAAAGAAATCACTCGTTAGTTTCTTGGAGATGATGAAAATTGAATTTCATATTATTTGCAAAAGGAACAATACATTCAGTTACAACCTTAAAAAACTTTGCTTTAAATTAAATAAATTTAAAAGTTTGTTTTAGTGTGAATTCAACATTCTAAAATAAAGGGTTTTTCAATAAGAGCGCTACAAAATTTTTTTTTTCTTTTGACATTTCTCTTCAGTAAGGTGTGCCATTTCATGATGGAAAGATATACGAGCCAACAACGAGTCGAAATTCGAATTCGTATATCTTTCCATCATGAAATGGCAACATTACTGAAGAGAAATGTCAAAAGAGCGGCAAGAAATATGGCGTCGTTTGCTGTCCCTGTCGCTCTACTTTTGTAGCGTCCCTGTTAAAAAACCCTTTAATAAAATGCAATATTTTCCTAATTTCGAATTAAAATAATTTTAGAAAATTAAACAAGATTAAGTTTTATATTTGTAAATGTTTATATGAAGCACTAATGCAAATAACATTATACAAATATTTAGAAAATGATTTATTTAAATTGAATTTTGAATAAAATTTATATATGCGGTAGTAAAGAATTTTGAAAATTAGATGTATCGACTCAAACAAATGTCGATAGAAGAATGTTTGCAGTTCTAGAATTCAATTTTCAATACAAACTAGAACGAATTTGAGAGGTACGAATTTCATTTGAAAGTTAATTTTCCCGATTAAAATGATTTATTCAAAGTCTATTCGATTTAATGTTTAATTTAAATAAATAAATATTCAAGATTAAAGCATAAAATTCAATTTTAAAATATTTTTAATATTTACATACATTAAAATACGAGATGCATTTGATTTAAACGAAATTTTGGAATTCTAGTAATCAATTTTTAATACAAACTAGAACGAACTCAATTTGAGAGATATGAGTTTCATTTTAAAGTGAATTTTCCCGATTCAAATGATTGTATTCAAAGTCTATTCGATTTAAAAATTAATTTAAATAAATAAATCTTCAAGATTAATGCATAAAATTCAAATTATGAACTATTTTTAAACATTAAAGAATATTTTTCTATAAAATAAATCAAAATTTGATTTATAGACGGAAACAAACATTAAAATATGAAAGACTCATTTGATTTAAACGAAATTTTGCAATTCTAGTAATCAATTTTTAATAAAACTAGAACGAACTCCATTTGAGAGATACAAATTTCGTTTAAAAATGAATTTTTCAGATTAAAACAATTTTATTGAAGGACGACTCGATTTCAAGTTTAACTTAAATAAATAAAACTTCAAGTTTAATGCATAAAAATGAATTTTAAAATATTTTTAAAGACAAATAAATATTTTTTCTATAAAATAAATTAAAATTTGATTTATCGACTGAAACAATTATCAAAATATGAAATGACGAATTTAATTTACTGAAATTCCAAAATTCAATTTCAAAACAACCTAAAGCAAACTCAATTTCAGATATTCAAATATCATTTGAAAGTAAATATGCCTGATTAAAACGATTTTATTCAAAGTCTACTTGATTTAAAGTGTAACTTAAATAAAAAAATCTTCAAGTTTAATGCATAAAACTCAATTTTAAAATATTTTTAAAGACCAAAGAATATTTTTTGAATAAAATAAATTAAAATTTTGTCATGGTTAAAGTAAATCTCAAATCTGAATTGAATATTTGTTAAAATTATAAATAAAGCGACGCAATATAAAACAATTTTCGTCTCAATTAATGATTGAAAATAATAAAATAACGAAAATTTTAGATTTTTAAATAAATCCAATACTTTTTGTACTTTAAATCGTCAAAATGTAAGAAATTTGTTTAGGAAAAATTAATGCAGTGTAGTTTTACTTTAACAATGACAGATTTCATGTTTTAAAAATATTCATAAAATTCAAATTAAATCAAAAACAATCTGCCTTATCAGATATAAATTTTACTTCGAACTTTTCACTCAGAAAAAAATGTCCCCTGTATAGAATTATTTTTCATTTAATACTGGGGTGCATTTTTTCAAATTTTATAAAATAAGTGCAAAAACTTGTTTTACAGCTAAACAACAACAAAAAAAAATACAAATCATATTAAAAAAATACATTGTATTTTAATATTTTGTGTCACAATTTAGTAAATTCAACTTAAACATTTTTAAAATTTCATTAGTTCTTGCAGAATTTGGTGAACATTGACAAAAATTAAATTTTAAAATAAATAAAATGTGGATTTTGTCTTGGTTTTTGTATTGTTAAAAAAAAATCATTCGCTCCAATTTCAAAGCATTTCAAAACAGAAACCCTAAAAGAAAAAGTAAAAATTGCTGCATTATGTTGAATGAATTTTTCAAGTATTTTTAATTTTAATTAGAAATTTTTCTTTTATACAAATTATTACAAATGTTTGCAGCAATGATTGTTGTTCACACAGTATGGAACCGAGTGAGAAGGAGGGTCTAGGTTTTTGTGATTTACTTCAATCTCCATCCATCAATAATCATCACTCTGTACAAATCAAATAGCAAGGAAAAAAAGTCAAATAAATTATCTAAAAAAAAAAACTAAAAAAAAAATTGCGAAAAAACAACAAAAATCTAAGCATGTGGTTAAAATACATTAAAACAGAACCAAAGCGCGCACGTAATAGACAGACGGGAATCAGAATATATGGATCATGTTGCGAGGGGTTAAACGTTTCTTCATCTAAATCTTTTGATAGTTTGGTGGAGGCGAAGGTGGTTGATGATTTGGTTTGAAATTGAAATAGGTTTTTTTTTTCAAGTTGTGATTTTTTTTTGTTTATTCAATGGCTTCTGCATAAAAATATGTTTTCGCTGATGTTGGTTGTAGTGATGATAATGATGTTGTTGTTGTTATTGTAGTTGTGGTTGCTGTTATTGTTGCTGCTTCTCCTTTTTATTTATAAAAACACGTTTACTTTTTATAAAACATGCGCCTAAAAGTATTTCGCAAGCACAACGTCGACAGCGTCGCAATCATGGGCGGCGTCGTATTGGTCGATGATGATAATGTTGTTGTTGTTGTTGCTTCAGTTGTTGCTGCTGCATATAATGCTGCTGTATTTTCAGCAGTTGTTGCTGTCGTCGCTTCGGCAGTTGTTCCAGCAGTTGTATCAGCAGTTGTTACAGCAATTGTTGCTGCATTTAAATTTATATTTTTTGCTGCTGTTAAAACAGTGGCAGCAGTTTTGTCTGCAGTTGTTATTGCTGCAGTTGCTGCTATAGTTATTGCTGCTTTTTTTAATGCAGTTGTTGCTTCTATTGCTAAAGTTGTTGGACTTTTTGTTGGTGATGTTAACGTTTTGCTGCTCATCAACATCGTTGTCGTCATCATCTTCCTTGTCGCCATCGTCGTCATCATCGTTTCTGCTTCTGCTACTGTTGCTGCTGCTGTTATTGGTTTTTGTTGTTGTTGTTGCATTTTATTTTATCTCAGCCACGCATGCTTCAAACAATCCGCCGCAGTGGCCCGTTTCGCCGGATCAAACTCAAGCATCGGCTTCAAAAAGTCCGCAAACGCCGCAGCCTCATCACGCGACCATTCGTACTTCTCCGACAGCACATCAATCAGACCCCACGGCTTCAGTCCCGTTATATTTCGCAATTCTCCCTTGCGATTGAACGTGTGCGTTGCATAGGCACCACGAAATATTATATGATTCGGTATCGAACCGAGCAGCTCTATAATGTGCGCAATGTGATCCTCGTCGCGTGAGTAATTTTCGCCCGAGTGCGGTTCAAACAGATAATCGCCTGTCGCCAGCTCAAAAGCCATGCACGCAGTGCTCCAAATGTCCGCCGATGTATCGTAGCCGGCGCCGAGTATTACCTCGAGCGAACGATACTGACGCGTCTGTATGTCTTCCGTAAAGTGTTTGTCCACCCAGCAGGCGTTACCCAGATCGGCTATTTTAACCTCAAATTCACAGGCTTCGAGTGCAGGATCCACTTTGGGTAGCTGCTTAATGGGTGGCGACAGTGGACCATTGGTGGTGTTGCCGTGTTCTACGTGTGGTGCTGCTAATGAGATTTGTTGCTGCTGTTGTTGCAGTTGTAGCTGCTGTGGTTGTTGTTGTTGTTGTGTTGCATTATTGTTCGAGCTTAAATTGTTATTCTTAGCATTTTTCTTTTTCTCCTTTTTAATGTTGGTCGTTGCGGAACCACTCGCGGTTGCTGCTGCCACTGCTGCGCCCAATAAATTGGCCGATTGTCCTTTGAGCGTTGGCGAAGAGCTGCTCGAGTCATTTAGTTCGCATTTGACGGTGTTGCTGCCGCTGCTGGAAGTCGATTTGTTGTCATTTTGCTGTTGTTGTTGTTGCTGCTGTTGTACATGTTGCGCGTTCTGGATGGAATTTTCTGAAATAAAAAAAAAATTAATTAGATGACAACATAAAATAAGTTTCTTAAATGTATTTGAATTTATTTTTACTTGGTAATCAGTTTTATATAATTTGTTTCATTTAGTTTTATTATTTATTTATACATTTTTTTATTTTCTTAATTTAGATTTTTATTTATTTTTTTTACTTTTTTTACTATTAGTTTGATATTTAATTTTTATTTTGATTGTTCATTTGACATTTTTAGTTTTTTTTTATTATTTTTATTTCTTTTTTTATTTTATTTTCTCGTTTTTTTTTTTATTTTCTATTATTTTTTTCTTTTAATTTTCTATTATTTTTTTGTGTTTATTATTTTTATGATAGTTTTGTTCTTTTTATTATTTTTTTCTTTTTTTTTTTTTTTCTTTCTTTTTATTTATTTTTTTTTTCTTTTATTTTCTTTTTATTTTTTTTTATTTTTTTATTTTATATTTTTTATTCTTTTTTATTTTATATATTTATTTCTTTTTTTTCTTTTTTTTTCCTTTTTATATTTTTTTTCCTTTTTTTTCTTTTTATTCTTTTTTTCTTTTTTTCTTTTTTTTTCTATTTTTTTTGTTATTTTTTTCTTTTTATTTTTTTTTTCGTTTTATTTTTATTTCGTTTTATTTTTTTTTTCTTTTTTTTTTTTTTTCTTTGTATTTTTTTTTCTTTTTATTTTTTTTTCTTTTTATTTTTTTTCTTCTTTTCTTTTTATTTTTTTCTTCTTTTCTTTTTCTTTTTATTTTTTTCTTCTTTTCTTTTTCTTTTTATTATTTTTTTTATTTTATTTTTTATCATTTTTTTTATTTTATTTTTTATTATTTTTTTTTATTTTATTTTTTATTATTTTTTTATTTGTTTTTTATTCCTAGATTTAATTATTATTTTTTAAGTTTATTATTTTTTTTTTTTTGTTCACTTTCTACATTCTTTTCCAAATTATATACTTACTCTTATTCTTCTTTTTCTTTTTCTTCTTCTGCTCCACATTCGCATTTTGCACCTCTCCTGCAACGTCGGTTGCCGCCACAGTAGCCGCCTTCTTTTCCACCTTAGCAGCTGCTGCCGCCTTTTCCAAGCGCTTGCTTTGTTTGCGCGGTGAATTCGTCTTCGACTCAGCCGCCTCGTCATCATCATCGGCATCTCCGTCGGCGGCATGTTCCTCAGCCACGGCATCCTGCAGCACCTGTTGCTCCTCATCATCGTCTTCGTCGTCATCATCGACTTCGTCTTCTTCCTCATCTTCGATGTCCTCCTCGTCTGTGGCTGCGCCATTGAGAACTGTGGCGCTCTTCGATGTCGCCTTCTGCTTGCGACGTTCGCCATTGCCAAGTTTTTTCGACTGCGTTGCCTTGACGTCAACACCATCAATATCATCTACATCAGCGCCACCATCCAAACGTGTTGCCGCAGCAGCTGCGGCAGCCGCATCACCCTGACCGCCGCTCTGCTCTAAGTAGTCCCATTGTTTCTTAAACAGTTCGAGACGTTTCTTGGCCTTTTTCTTCAATTTCTTCTTCTTGTTCTTGCTCATCTTACCGGTGATCTGCGGTTCGCGATACTCCTTGGGTGCGCGACTAACAAACGAAGGAAACATTTTGAAATTCATGACATACAATTCAGTGGCCTCGTTGGCCAACGAACGTATATAGGGCTCATCAACGCAGAGCAACACATTCTCGGGCTTGATGTCGGTGTGTATGATCTTGCAGCAGCCGTGCAAATAGTCAAGACCCTCGAGCACCTGACGCGTTATCGATTTAACATTTTCGATGGGGATGCCGCGATAGTTGGACTTGCGTATGAGCTTCAGCAGATTATCGCCGAGCACCTCGAACACCATGCAGATGTGGGTGCCATTGACGCCGGTGATTTTGAAATCATCCAGCAGCTGCACTGTCTTCTGGCGGCGCGGATTCTGCGGATCCGAGTCGCGCACCGATTTGAGTATTTTGATTTCGTCCTTGGCCGTTTCGGCAAAGTGTGGCGCCGACTTGACGATCTTGATGGCGACATAGCGCTTCTCCTGCAGGTCCCAGCACAGCCAAACGGTGGAGAAGTGACCCCAACCAAGTTTGCGTACGACATGATAGCGACCTGAAATAGAGAAAAACATTTAAAATGTGTTAAAAAAAAAATTATTAATATATTTAGTATTAATTATAGAAATAGAAAATTAATATAAAATAAAATCTAAGAAGAACAAAATTTATTAGATATATTATTTTATTTTTAAAAATTGCTGAACCATCTAAATATATGAAATCTATAAATTCAACGCAATCCTCGAGCAAATCCATGCTGGCGACTGTCAGCAGTGCGTGTTTGTTGGCTGCCAACAGTCAGGCACTCAGTTAGTCATTCAGTCAACCAGCCACTAGGCGGCAAAAGACGATTTTTTTCCAGTCCAGTCAGTTTCAATGTCACGATTAAACTGAATTGCAATTTGTTTGGAATTTAAACGCAAGTTAGTGAGGGTGCTTCAACGTATGTGTACAGAGAGAATAATAAAAACAAATTCAATTAAGTGCAAGTTTACTGCACAATAGAGGAACAAAAAAAAAAAAAATATGTATTTAAATATATTTTTATTAAAGAAAACCATGGAAAGTAACGATGGATGATCCACTTGTAATTTAAAATATGTGATTAGTGAAAAGTGGAGAGTGCAGACTATCGTGGGGAGACACATGTTTGGTAAATGGCATTTATTATCTATTTTTCATATTTAATAAACTTTAAGGCGCATAAACATAGACAATTTAATATTTTTTAAAGATTTTTTTAATATTTTTTAATATTTTTTAATATTTTTTAATTTTCTTTAATATTTTTAAACATTTTTAAATATTTTTAAATATTTTTAAATATTTTTAAATATTTTTAAATATTTTTAAATATTTTTTAATATTTTTTAATATTTTTTAATATTTTTTAATATTTTTTAATATTTTTTAATATTTTTTTTTTGTTATATTTTTTAATATTTTTTATTATTTTTTTTTTGTTATATTTTTTAATATTTTTTAATATTTTTTTCAATAATTTCCAATATTTTTTAATATTTTTGAATATTTTTTAATATTTTTTAATATTTTTTAATATTTTTTAATATTTTTAATATTTTTTAATATTTTTTAATATTTTTTAATATTTTTTAATATTTTTTAATATTTTTTAATATTTTTTAATATTTTTAATATTTTTTAATATTTTTTAATATTTTTTAATATTTTTTAATATTTTTAATATTTTTTAATATTTTTTAATATTTTTTAATATTTTTCTTAATATTTTTAAATATTTTTTAATATTTTTTAATATATTTTAATATTTTTTAATATTTTTTAATATTTTTTAATATTTTTTAATATTTTTTAATATTTTTTAATATTTTTTAATATTTTTTAATATTTTTTAATATTTTTTAATATTTTTTAATAGTTTTTAAAATGTTTAATATTTGTTAATATGTTTTCTATAATTTTTACAATTTTTCATTATTTTTGAATACTCTTTCATGTTTTTAAATATATTTTTTAAATTTTTTTTTTAATTTTTAAATATTTCAAATTACAAATTTTTAAAATAATCCCACACATAATTTATTGGAAGCTGCTGAATTCGTCAGTAAATCGTTCTTCTTTTTAAATAATATTTGTATTATTTTTAAATATTTACCCAAATGATGTCTGAAAGATGTCTTTAAGTTATCTTTTAAATGTAATCGATACCCGAAAATTGTAAGAAATGTTACGAAAAAGATGAATTTTTGTAATACAAATGATTAACCGGAAAATATATTTTTGTTTTGCCTAAATGATATCCATATGGTATACATAAAGATGTCTGAAAAGTATTATCAAAATGTTATCTTTTCAGCAACTGGAATGCAACCAAATTAAGTCACAAAAACGACAGGCAAAAAACGCAAAAGCCGTTCATTTATCAGGCTACATATTTAATATGTTTAACAAAAAAACAAAATATTTATATTTGATTTTAAAACGTTTAGCTGTCTATAAAAAACGATGCATATGGAACTAGTTAGAAACTCACCTTTGGAAAAGATTTTTGAGAATGTTATCATTTCATATAATTTCTACTTCAATAAGATCAAATGATAAAAAAAAGAATATGATGTCTAAATACATACTAGCGATCAAAATGAATAACTTTCTAATATCAATTTGTTTTTTTGCAATGTATTCCACTATATATTTTGAAATGTTTAAATTATTTTAAATTATTCCTCTATACTTTTCAGTATTTCTGAATTAATAGTTTTAAAATTTTTAAGATTATCTCAAACTTTATGACTTGCAATCAAAATTGAATATACATTTTTTAATATTCCAGAATTTATTTTATTTCAATCAGTAAAAGTGATGTAAAATGCGATAAATGCTATTTTTGTATGAAACCAAATTATTTTTAAATTTTTTGTGGCAAAAATGGGTCAAGTTACATGGAAAATTTGAGTTTTTCCATTGCAAACCCAACAATACATATGTAGTTTATACGATAGATTTTTTTGTTAACAAAAAAATCGCAAAATTGGCAATTTTAAACTGTTTTTTTTGATTTTCTAGCTAAGTGAAAAAATGGATTTAATACTATTTTGCACCAAACCCTTCAATTATTCATGATAGAGCTGAGTGTCTGCGAAGAATAACGAAAAATAGACGTGAACTAAATATACAAACAACTCTATTTTTTCAGTGATTTGTAATATCTTTTTATACTTTGCTAATTAACTAGAAATTAACATGCCATAATTAAAAAAAATAAAGAAATATTAAAAATAAACAATAAAGTGTAATGCAAGACACAGCTGTTAATTCTCTCTGTGTGGGTGGCATGCATCATAAATACCTTCGTCGTCATCATCATCATTTTAAATACCAGTGCATTTGGGATTACGACAAGCTTTAGCAATTTAGAACAATGTGCACAGACTACTACTGATTGATTGACTGTTGACTGTCGTTGTGACTGACTGTAGAAATTGCAGTTAATGCAACCAACAAACAAAAAAACAGAAAAATCTACTTAAAAATTAACAACGCAGCAATTGTTGCAATTTAGCATTCCAAATACAAAGGTTTTCAAATCGATTTTGTCATTATTTAGAAATCAAAAAGAAAAAATAAATAAATAAAAGAATGAAATAATATAACAAAGTAACGATCATAACAAATAAAAATAATAAAAAAACCAAAAATACATATATACCAAGAAAAATGCAACTTAAAGCCAATTATCATTGAAGGTAGGTGTAGGTGCGTGTTTTTCTACTTGTTGTGCTATGAAATGTTATCAGTTACATGCTACACAAAATAAATATATATTTATTTTTATCAATTTATGAAAGCTTTTTAAAATATGATAAAATTAGTGACATTTTTAAACATTTGTAGTTTGAATTTAAACGTTTGAATTTTAAATAGCAACGTTTTAGCATTATTAGCATGGACTTGTTTGTTTTTAGGTCAATTTGACTCATTTGTAAAACGAATTTATGGTTGACTTAAAAAGGGTTGTTTTGTTAAACACAGAATGCGTGATTAACGCAAATTTGACAGACACGTAGTAGACAGCAATGCAATCCAGCAGGGTTGATGGCGGAATGCTTTAGCATTATAAGTTTATTTATATAAATCGAATGTGGTCTAAATATATTTTCACAAATATGTAAAATTATGGTTAATGAATCGACAAAATTAAACAGCACACTAAGAAAAATATACCATTGGTCAATATGACTGTTTTGATTGAATATTATACAAATATAATATATAATTTTATTATATGCTGTAATATTTATCAAATATAATAATAATTTATCGCATTGACAAATTTTATTAGTAAAAAAATATTTAATATGCATGGAATGTTATTCAGAGTCAAGCTTATTTTAGCATACAATCGCATATCACAAAAAAAATATACTACATTGGAAAATACAAAAAAATAAAATGCTATGTAAAATTTGGCCATTCGTTTGTAACAACCAGGAGGCGTAGCAGATATAGAAATATGTTTAATTCCTAACCGCATCACCTCATTTGCAGGTTTAATAATATCCGTCTGTCCGTCCATTGAAAGCACGTTTACATGAAAACGACGAGCCTTAGATAGATGAAACTCAGTTTTCAGATTACTTGTATATCTGCGTTGTTTTTGTATTAAAAACGGGCGTAATCGATCGATGAAAATCTGTTATACGTCCAATTTTGTGTATCGTCGTTGTAGAACGAAAAGTCACCAAATACATTTTTATGAAAAACTTAAATTTCGAGTTTATTGATTAATATTATAAAAAATAATTGATGCAATTTTAAAGTTGAAATATCAATTGTTAGATTTACATTTTCGTAACATGTGGCTTAAAATTGAGATCACCGATTAACAATTGACAGATATATAAAGATTTTAGTAAATGAATATTTGACATTTTGAAAATGTATTTGGTGACTTTTCGTTTTACAACGACGATATGTATATGTATAACACATTTCTAAAGGGTTTATCTATAAGAGCGCTATCAAGGGTTTTTCAACAGGGACGCTACAAAAGTAGAGCGACAGGGACAGCAAACGACGCCATATTTCTTGCCGCTCTTTTGACATTTCTCTTCAGTAAGGTTTGCCATTTCATGATGGAAAGATTTCGTGATTTCAACAGACAGACGGACATCGATAAATCGACTCAGGAGGTCATGCTGATCAAGAATATATATACTTTTCCATACCAGAGATGCTTTTTTCAGGGTGTTACAAACGGTGTACCAAACTGAATATACCCTTTCACTCTCAGTGTAGGATATAAAAATTGTCATTATTATATTGCTTTCACTTGTACTAAATATGAATATGACTAAAAATATACGTGCTCGCAGTCAATTGTACGACTAAATTGCTGACTAAACTAAATTGTACGGGATTTTATTCGACAGCCATTCGGTAACCGGTCATTGTTACAGTCTTTAATAAATCGATTATCAATTTAGTTCAATATAGTTTGCTCAAAAATTTGCTAAATTGAAAAGAAAACGCTGCATTACCGACAAAATTTAGTTTAGTCAGCAATATAGTCGAACTCGCACACACCCTATAAATTACTTTTAGCTCCCACTTGTCAACTAGAACCGCCCGTCATAGCAACTACACCTTCACTTGATTATTTGTTTTATTACAAATTGTTTAATTAACAATTTAATGTATTTAATGAAATCAATTGTAATGAAAGCAGCTTTAGACGTGAGAATAACAGACCTAGGCAGAACAATGTTGCAAAAAAGAAGAATTAAGTCCAGAGAACAACGACGTACAGTGGTTCATATTCAGAAATGGCATATAAAATTCAAATACTATTGAAACCGTACGAGTATATGAATGAGGTGCAGAGTTTAGATCATTAGCTTCAATTTTACCCGCTGATCATGTATCGTGTTATTGCGTTTTTTTTTTAGTCCGCTTTGTTTAAAATTTGTAACAATTCGTATTTCAAACGTTTCGTTTTGTCGGTATGTATGTTCCTAATAGACGTCAAAACGACCGAACCGAATACAATTTTGACACAATATTTATGTGGGGTCCTGACTATATCTCGGTGAGATTGGTGAACTAGACGTGGCACCTCCCATATAACCCAAAAATTAAAAACACATTATATCAGCAATTGGAATACCAAATAAAATGAAATGTTGGTCAGGGTTAAATTTTCCATTCCAAACAGTTTCGCCGAATCTGGGCGGTATTTGACCACTGGGCGTGGCACCCCCCATATAAGGTGAATTTTCAAGAAAGTGTATGTCAACAGTTATTACAGTGATATCAAGATATTTCACAACAACCAACCCAAATTCTTTAAATTCACCACACCTATATTCACCACATCAAAATCCACCACACCATAACTCACCATACCATATAATACCATAACTCACCACACCGAAAATTACCACCCCGAAACCCACCATACTAAAACTCACGACACTAAAATTCATCACACTAAAATTCATCACACTAAAACTCACCACACTAAAACTTTTACTGGGAAAACTCTACGGGGAAAAGTTCTACGGGGAAAAATTCTACCGGGAAGAATACTACGGGAAAGCATTCTACGGGGAAGAATTTTACTGGGAATAATTCTACGGGGAAATATTCTACGAGGAAGAATTATACGGAGAAGAACAGTCCGATGAAGAATTGTCTTTGAGAAAAGTGATTTTGTCGGAGAATTATTTTTGTTTGGTTACTACATTTTTAACACCAATAAAAAAAAACGTCTTCAACAAAGCACGGATCCCTGGTATATATAATTAAAATGTTCTTTATATTAATAAAATCACTCAATATCCTTGCTTTCACAAGTTCTTTGCACGTGTCGTGCACGGGTCCAGCTAGTATTTAAAAATTTGATTTGTACATGAAAAGTCGTTGTCATACAAGTGCCAACCGATTTTAAAACGATTTTTCTTCTTAAATTTGTTGAAGAATACGGGAAGAACGTTTGTCCCAGCCAACATTGAATTAATTATGGAATTTTTGATTTTGTATTGGGAGTCTATTTTTAACAACAAGCCTACATCAATTATATATTATTAATTATATGAAGTTATTAAATGTGATCTGTAAGGGCCTGAGTGCAATAGATAAAATGAAAAAATTAAAATTAATTCTGAGGTAATATTCGTATTAAGCATTCCTGACTTAACTAGGAATGATGTAATATGAACTAGAGGTACGTGCTATTTGTTGCGTGTCCGTGCCTTTTAATTCAGGCACGGACAAAATTAAAGATTGCTTTTTTTTGTTTGTTTCTAATCGAATTTAAAAATTACTTCTATCATCAGAAAATAAAAAAAATTGTGAAGTATGTTAATCTTGTCTTGTTTGAGTTTCACTTATGGATTAAAGATAAACCAAACATTCTACCAAACATTCTAAAGTTTCGCCTATGTTTCTGTGCTTTTTTCGTGATTGTCCATGCATTTTAGTGTTTTTCTGTGCTTTTTCGTGTGTTTTTTCGTGCTACTCGTACGTGCCTGTAATGTTAGTCGTCGGGCTCGAGCGTGTCACATATCGGATTGCATTTGTGTGTCCGTGCCATCAACAAGAGGAACGCGTCTATCTCTACTATGAACCTTAGATAGGTATATGACTTATTTTTATTTTACTAAGTACTGATTATTTTCAATATAATATAACAATCCGATGCTTTGACTCAGTAAATTGTCAAAATTCAAAACTATTTTATATAATAATAATAGTTTGGCGCTACAGTCCTATAAGAACTTAGGTCGAGCTCTATCACCATTTTGAGCTGTGCGTGTTGTATTTGTACTCAAAGTAGTGGGACCTACAGTTCATTTCATAGGCAATGTTTACTCTCGTAAGTTTGCCATTTACTGCCGAGAAGTAGCGTGGTATAAAAAAAAATGTTTTCTATGAAAAGATGTTGTTAGCTACAGTCCACGCTTGAATATGGTACCTTTCGGCTCGCAGTCCAACGCACTAACCTATGAGCTACCGACGCTATTTTATATACCTAATTATTATAGATTATTAAAGAAAAATCGATAAAAAATATTGTGAAAAAATAGGTTTTTGTAATTTGTTCAACACTTCAAACATTAATATTCGGTTTCGCAACCTTGTTAAAAAAGCATTTCAATCTGAATAAAGTAGAAATAATAAAAAGGTCCAATTAAAAAGAAAGTAATGAACATCATTTTTAACTTCACGATAACGCAAACATAGAATCTGTTACCATAATACGATTATTTAAAATTCAAACTTTTTCAATCGAATTAAAATTGTTCAAGATCTGTGATATGAATTTAAATTGATATTAACCCGAATCCTCCAGAGGTCCAGCAGTCCAGGGAAACGTATGAGCTGGACTTGCATTCTAACCGTCTCGGGTTTGAATCCCGGCTTGGGCATGGGCGCTCATTATGATATTTTCCACAAAACGTAGGCATTGGATTTCACAGTACAATGGACCTAATTTGTAGTTGTTATTCCAAAAAAAAAACAAATCCTCGTACTATTTCACCTAGTTTCTTTGATCAGTGAAAAATTTAACGTAGAGGCTTTTAAAATTTTTAGATTCCTTCTACTTTTATAAGTGCTGATTTATTTGCTAATCGATATTAGTGAAAATTTTGAATTTTTAGCGAAAATCTCTGTAAAACAGCCACTGTATAGTACAACGCATAGAAAATGTTGCTGACTGCCAATACAATAAAAAATACATAAAACAAAACAAATTGTGCTGCTGCTCTGCCATTCTTTAATTTATTGTTTTAGTTGTTTCAAACTAAAAAAAATAGTACGAAAATAATAAAAATACAGTGTCGATGTTTACCACCAACACATAGACGACACACACTAATACACACTGACTCGGAACATAAATACGTCACACATATGTTTTTGCGACATATAAAAAGGGAACAAAATGCGATATTAAAGATAACAACAACAACAATGCGTTGTTGAGTATTGATTGATTTTGTGGTTTCCTGGTTGTTATTGATTTTTTGGGTTTCGAGACGAAATAATTCAAAATGATGTATGTGTTTTTATTTCTGTCTTTCTGTCTATCGCATAGACTCCTTATGTGGTGCTGCTCCCTTTTGCAGCAACTACAACAGCAACAACAAACAGTAACAACAAAAGTAAAAGCTGCAGCACGTTGTCAAGTGGAAAATAAGATGAAAGGCTTAAATGTGCGTTGTAGCCATATTGTAGAAAACCAAGTTTTTTTTTGTATTTTGTTAAAAATTAGGCTATTTTAATTAAGCACAAGTAGATTAATTCAAATTAATCTAGGCAGTGACAATAAAGTAGATGAAAATCAAATCAGACAGTTTTACTTGTTCACGTTAAATAATAACAATTTTTACCTCTTCATTACATGTTTATATTACAATTACAATGTCTTTTTAAAGTACCCATCACACTAACAAATATTTAAACGTTAGCGAAAACATCATTGTCAATGTCTTTTTTAAACAATCCATCACACTAAAAAAAAAAACATTTAAACGTTAGGGAAAACATTGATCTGATATTTTAGTTTTTTGACCTCGTTTAAATTTTAATTTTTCACAAACACAACACACATAATCAGTATCTTTTTGTATTCCGTAAGATCTGGTAACAATCTGTTTGGCACATCCAGCTAATATTATATTTCTGATACCTTAACGACGTACCGAAAATCTTGTAACAGATTCAGAGTATTGGATTTTCTATTTCAATTATTCCTTAATTTGTCTAGAGCAAAAATAAATATTCCAATTCGTTGGTCGGTGTTGAACGCTGGTTTAAAGTCACGCCAGTGACTTCTGCTATGCCCGAGTTGATGCCAGTTGGAAATAACAATCGGGGCAATATATAATAATATAATTTTAATATAATAATAATGGCGATACAGTCCTACAAGAACTTCGGTCGAGCTCTGTCATCATTTGAGCTGTGCGTGTTATATTTGTATTCAAATTGGCGGGACCTTCTGTTTAATGCCGAATTCAAACGGCGGGTGAGAGCTTTTCATAGACCATGTTTTACTCTCGTAGGATTGCCATTTATTGCCGAGAGGTAGCGTCGCATAGAAAAATGTTTTCTATGAAAAAGATGTTGGCAGTCGTCGCTGGGGATCGAACCGGGGACCTTAGGGCTCGTAGTCGAACGCAACAGCAACTTTTCGCTCGCAGTCCAACGCACTAAGCAGACGAGCTACCGACGCTACTATCGGAGCAATGTGCGTCCTAATTCGATACTCGTTAGCCAAAGATTTTACGGATTATTTTTCTTTCAAATGCTCCGAGTACTCTCTTATCGGTGGAGAATATTCGTGCATGTTTCTGTACCATAAAGTATGATGAGTAACATTTAGAATGTTATTTTTGTTTTGCGAGAGAAATCTCTACTTTTCAATTGCCAACTGAGCCCAAAGGAGAACCTCCTGTTGCCAAGAGTTAAGCCTGAATCACACGATTGAATAAACCTCTCCTCCAACCGTTGACGCAATTTATCAAACAATTTTTATGATTAATCATGTGTTTGCTGAACATCTTTACAAAAATTGGCCAGCCACACGATTGATTTCGAAAATTGTGACATCTTTTCGTGTGATTCGGGCTACACGCTCCGTTTAATCTGTAGGCTGATGTTGTTCAAGTTAGACAAAGTCTTTCACACTTTTCGAACTTGTGGGTGTCAAAATTAGTTTTCTGTCCAAGACGCAGTGTAATTTTTTGTGGTTAAAACATGATGCTTTGTCTTGTCCTCAGTCATCAGTTGACCCAGTTAGTGCAGCATTCTCCTCCAATCTGGAGAATGCTGCATTGACTTCTCATGTGTTCTTGCCAATCAATATAAATATCATCAGCATATGAGAGCAGCATGACACTTGTGCTACAAATATTCGGCTGCTGGAACTACTTTCTGCCTAAGGGAACATTTATTTATCTGTCCAGTAGCATGGCGTTGTCATAGAAAGGGATCAATTGACACCTAAGATACGCTAAGGATATCTTTGAGGTATCAAGTTATCCTTTCCTATGAGAACGCCCTGTTAAAGTGACCAGTTGGGTTTCATAAAATGTGTCAGAACTAGGACTGCTGATAAAATTGTGCCTTAGGTCTCCATCAATAGGTTACAAAAAAAGTCAAACGATAGGGATCACCATGTCTGAAGCCTGGTTCAATATTAAATGGTTCGGAGCTTTCTTTTTCATATTCTCACAAAGCAAAGTGTGTTGTTTTTCCAAAAATATTCATGTTTATTGATTAATATTATAAAAACTAGTTGATAAATTTCAAAAGTGGAAATATGGCAATTATGGTCTCATCTTTGATAAAACGCAGGATGAAAATAAAAATAAATCTATAATTGGAATAATTTCAAAATGGTGACTGCTGGTTTTTATTTTTACAACTATAATATTTAAACATATAAAATAAGGAGAATATGAGATTTTTTACAAATGATTTCTGTATTTTTGATGTTTTCATATTTACTGAAAAATAAATGACTAAGGGCAGTTTTCACATAAATATTTCTATTCAATGAGTAACTATCAGTGTTTTCGCCCTTAATAGTACAAATAATTGTTTTCATTTGACTCAAAATATTGCATAAATGTCTGTTAGTAACGTGAACAATTAATCAAATATCAAATATCAAATGAATCGATATGACAAGAGAAACCAAAAATATAAAGCACAATTTTCACTCTAAAAATACTTTTAAAACTATTATCATGTAATTATTTTCAATAATCTCTTAATGAACACATCTGAGGTTGTTATCAGTTAAAAAAAAAACAACTTGGACTGATGGCGCACCAAACGTTAAGCAACGTTCGATGAGCAAACACTTGAGAAACGTTGTTCTAACGTTTAGCAAACTGTATAGGTCAAGAAATGAAAGCATTAAATAATATAAAGTACAAATTAATTATACTTCAATTTATTTATACTAAAATAAACAAAAAATAAACTACTATACATTGTAAAAATTTGAATGTTTTATAAAAAAAAAAATCTATTTCATAATATTACAAGTGACACTCGATTTTAAGATATATCAAATACTTTATGATATTAATAAACATAAAAATGTGTTTTAGATTTTACTATTTTGCTAAGTTTATCTCTAGTAGATTCATTTTATTTTATTTGTTCTATATTCTCTACAATCTTAAAACTAATTTTTATAGAAAATATTTAAATTTCTCTACATACCTTGAAACAAGTCTCCAATATTGACTGGATGATAGCCGCCCTTGCAATAGTCCTCCTTCAGCTCCTGCTCGTCATTTTCGCTGTTCAGCTCTGATTCGTCCGATTCATTGGAAGAGCTGCGCGGTGGAAATTGATATTGTTGCTGCTGCTGTTGTTGTTGTTGTTGCTGTTGTGTATGTAGTTGATGTTGCTGCTGCTGATTATTGGCATAGAACTTCTTCGACTTGCTGCTAAAGACAACTTCGTCCAAAGCATTTGTTGAGCCACCACCAACGGTTGCTGCGCCCAAGTTGCCAGCACTGCTGGACGAAGAAGCACCGCAAAATGATTTCGACATTTTGTTGCCCCCGCTGTTGTTATTATTGCCGCTGCTGGTGGTGCCGCCGCCTGCAGCGGTTTCATGCAAGGAATGCGGCGGGATAAGTGGCGATAACAGCGGTGCTTGTGACGGCGGCACAGCTGTTGCAACACCAAAACTATTATTAGAATTTCCCGGTGCTGTTGTTGCTTGTCCCGTTGCTGATGCTGCTGCTCCTGTTGTAACTGTTCCCTGTTGCTGGCCTGCAGCGACACCATTCGGTTTACCGCGCTTCTTGTTGGGCTTATGACGTTTCTTCTTGGCCTGTATGGCCAACACGCGTCTGTTGACGTCAGCTTTTGTGTTCATTGCTGCGCCGCTGCTACTGCTGTTGCTGTTGCTGCCGCTGCTGTTGCTATTGCCTAAAGTAGTTGCTGTTGCTGCTACTGCTGCTCTTGTTGTTGTAGCAATAGTTGCTATTGTGTTTGCTGTTGCTGCAGCCAAATCAGTTAACCAAAGCACCAACAAACGTCTTGAGTTGAGATGAGTTGCTGCTGCTTAGTCTGCCTCTGCTGCTTCTTCCCGAAAAATCTCTCTACACGCTGCACGGAAGTAAAAATTTTAAGAATAAAAAAAAATGTTTTAAAATTTTGTACGTCTTTTGCTGCTGCTGCTCGAAACTCTGAGCAAACTGTTCGTATTTTCGAAAGAAATTTGTGTATAAAAAGAAAAAGTGTTGCTGACAAGTATTTCACGTATTTCTATGCGTAGAAAAATAGTTTTTTTTCGAATTTTCTACATCGGAAAAGTGTTCTTTTTTTCGCCTGCCTGTCCTGACCACACAAGTTTTACACATCAAAAAAGTGTGAAAAAAAATACAAAAATATTCGTGCAGAAAATCAAGCTTTATTCAAACCTACGAACAAATTCTAATTGGCAAATGTATGCATCTCTTTTGCGCGTATACGTCCGTTATGCGTTTGGCTTGGTATTCACAATGGTACTTGCTGTGTTTATCTCTTTTCTACGCTGCTTTGGGTGTGTGTGTGTGGTGTCTGTAGTAACGAATAACATTTGCAAACGTTGCCAAAGTAACGAGTAGTATAGCAGCCACCAAACCCTTTACGTTGCCAACCGTTTTTTTTACACTTTTTCTTAAATCTGGTTTCTTTTTTTCTATTGTTCACACTTTTTCAACTGAACTTTCACAGTATTTTGTAAGTTATTCTCTAAGTTATACAATTTGCTCACATGCTCTGCACTTTGGGGTTGCACTTTACCGTAATTTCATTATTTTCGTTTTGAAAAATCCAAAATCTGTAATGAATCGATGCGTATTTCTCGCAAGCACGTCTCCGCTGCTGCTGCAAATTGACAGTAGCACTCGGCATACAAGAAAATCAGCGAAATTTCATTCGTTGTTGTGCACAACAGTGATGCATTTTGCAAAAATTAAATTGGGGAAAAAATACTTAAATTGAATAAAAGTGGGTAATTTTGTTATTGGGTAACTCGGGTTTTAAATGTAATATTTCAATTATCATCATCTTACGTTAGAAGAACCCTTTGTAGAAAAAGAAAATGGGCATATTTTTAAAAGTTTATTAGAATAAGTCTTTTTGAAATTTTATTTAAGCAATTTTAATGAAAGTCAAGTAATTACACTATTTCTAAATTTTAGTATATTATTACTGCTAGACATTTATGAATATTCACTATTTTTCCCTCACATTTATTTTTTTCATTATTATAAATATTTTTGTTCATTATTTTGTTTTTATATTCTGAATGTATTTATACTGTTTTGTAGTAAATATACATAAAATAATACAGAAAAAACTATTATTTTACTGTTTGTAAATTTTTTTAACATTTCCCAACCAGGATTTTTTAAGAGACCCAACAATGAGCTGTTTTGAAAAAAAAAACTCAAAAATCAATTAAAATTTTATTCTGTTAATAAAAAAGTTATATTACGAACCACTTTATTATAAAGTCATATTAAAAGAATTAAAAAAAAAATAATGTATATTTTACGGCAGATTAAATGTTTTAAAAACAAATACGGAACTAGTATTATTTTTGATTTGAAATATTGCTTTTAAAATCTGTCATTTAAATTATGTAAGACCAAAAATCAATAAAAGACAAATATTTGATATTATTTAATTGAAGCGATCGCTATTCTGTTTTGGTTCTATCTGAATCGGAACCAAGCAGCTTGGCTACACCCAGGAAAAAAGTATATCGACAATTTTACTACGTTTCATATATTTTTACTATGCACAATAACATTTTATAATTGTTAGCGTTTCTTGTAAATTTACTATGAATTGGTTTGATCATTAATATTTTACAGTAAATTGTTTGAATTTCTCGAAATTGGCTCTTTTTTTTCTTTTGTCATTTATAAAAATAACAAAATTAATTAAAGGTATTTAAATAATTATATTTTTATATGTAACAGCTGGCGGCAACAGGACACTTCTTATGGAGGATGTCTCTAATATTATTAGGACTACTGATGCCTGCTGGTGCCATTACACATAGTAAATTCAAATTAAATATAGGAAATTTGTGACATTTGACAATTTTAAAAAATTACTATGAAAAATAATGTGTTTACTATAACTCAATTTGACTTTATATCGTTAAGATATATAACGTATTTACTATGAATGATATCGGATTTATAATGTTTTTTCCCTGGGTGTAGATGCAAAATTTTGGTAATATTTCCGGAAAATGCAAGATTGATTGTTAAAATAACTTTGTCCCTAATTTTTTACAAAAATGTATCAATAATATTTGAAATAAAATTGCTATAACAACCAATTTTACTATCTATGACAGACTCTTTAATAGATATTTTTAAATGGCATAATAATGACACTGTCTGAAAAATTCTTTAGGTTAAAAAAAGTTTTTAAAAGCAAAATGTAATAAATATTTGGACTTCTTTAAAATTTCATGAACTTTGGTTCCTTCACTCTTAAAATACACATTTTTAGTATTTACTTCATTTGAAAAATAAGTTCAAAAATAATTTCTTTTGAGTTTAATGACTAAAATTAAGTTGTGCGAAAACATTTTTGCTTACATTTTTTAAGTGTAAAAAATACAGTGGGTATTACATTTCAATTGTTAAAAAGCGGGTAATTTTATAAGTACGGGTTTGGAGTTTTTTATTGGGTACAAATCTACCCTATATACCCGCTAAATGCATCACTGGTGCACAAGCCCTACAAACGTACGCTAGTAGTTTCTTAACGTCAGTCACTATAGTTCGACTTTTCGAAGGTCCAGTTCGAAAGCGAATTGTTAGCAAAAAAAAAAATTGCCAACTGCTAGTACAACTTTAACCCATTGACACCTATGCTATATTACATTTTATTTTTTATTATTTCTGACATTTTTATTATGAGACATATTCACAGATTTCCAAAATGGTTTTCTAAAAGAGTTAGCGAAATGTATTCATTCAATACTGTTTTATCCCTCTGAAATCTCTTGAATTACATTAAATAAGTCATATTGTCACCTGAGAATTTATTTCGCTCAAACGCCATTATCTTTATCAAATCTAAGATATTCAGCATCGACTTTGCTCCAAATCGCAAATTGGTTGCTATTTTTGACGATTTGATAATCCTTTGATCGTCAATGATCATAACATCCCAGCAAACGCCAGGGTTCAAGTTACGCTCAGGCTCATGTACCTTGAATCTATTTTGAATCTGTATCTTGAATGTTGTGATTTTATTTGACAAATATTTTGGAACAATTGTTTGAAGTTTTTTTTATATAAAGAACACAATATTTTCAATATTAAATTATAATTGCCACAAAAGTGGGTCGATTTGTTCACACGGTGACTTATATATTAAGCTGTCTGTCTCATCTATTAAGCATCTGCTTGTGCAGGACACTTTGTCCTCGCAGCATAACAAAATGTGAGTAAAATTGATCACTTATTTCTCAAAGAACTTAAAATATTCCTCAATACTCATCTTTTACAGCACACAAAAAATCAAGTTCAAGAAAAATTACTCTTATTGACAGTACAGCCATATACTGAAACGATTTTTATCGCTGTTTCCATGGCAGTTGAAGTTGTGAGTCGGCGGCATTTCGGGTTGCATCGAAATGCGTGCATGTCGCAGCATAGAAACACATCTCCAATGAGTTCTTCAACGTTAATAATTTTTATATTTAGTATTTTTATTCTGTAATTCTGTATTTAAAATGTTTAAAAAATTAATATATTTGTTGGCCCATTTAAAATATTATTAATATTCATTAATGAATCGTTTTAAATACTTTTTTGAGGCAGTTTATGCTCATAATCATGATCTTCCAAGATCCTCTATCGAGATGCTTTTGAGATTGCATTTAGGCTCCAGTTGAAGATGTTATTTAGGTTCAAATTTGAGATTGTAAATAGATTCTATTCAAATGATCTCTCGTGAATGACGCATTTTGCTCAAAACGCAAATGTTTTAAGACTCATTTTTGAATGAAAGCTTGAGCGCTCAGGCTCAGGAAAAAGATTAAAATACGCTCATATATGAGCTTCAGTGTTTGCTGGGATACGAATAAAATTCGAATTTTTTTCGCAAACCCAATAATTTTAAATATTTTTACAATTATTTTTCATCGTAAATGATAACTCTTTACGGTTCGCGGAACATGGTTCTTTAAACAAATACAAAATTCTATAACTCTCCTGAGTAAATTTCATTGCGTTAGATGAATTGTTCATACGATTAATTGTGCATACGATGAATTGTGATACGATGATTTGTTTAAGATGAAATGTTCGGTTCCCCTCTTTACAAGCATTTTCCAAGTTTTTCAAAGAATAAGTTAAAGCATTTTAGTATTTAGCTCTCAAATACATTCACTTAATCATCATATCAAAATTCATCGTATGCGCAATTCATCGTATGTACAACTCATCGTATGTACAATTCATCGTATGCAGAATTCATCGTATGCACAATTGATCGTATCAAAATTCATCGTATCACAATTTGTGCATACGATGAATTGTGATACGATGAATTGTGCATACGATGAATTGTGCATACGATGAATTGTGCATACGATGAATTGTGCATACGATGAATTGTGCATACGATGAATTGTGCATACGATGAATTGTGCATACGATGAATTGTCTGGTTACCGTTTGACGACAGGTTTGCTGAAGTCAACAAATTTTGACTTTTCGATGGGGTATCAAGCTGGTTGTACCGTGTGGACGCAAAACAAAAAGTGTCGTTATTTTCCCATCAAACTTGGATGTACTACATGTATGCCGTGTGGATGCCTCTAATCAGAATGTCACACGACGGTAATTTTACAATTTGATTATGAGATAAAAATAAATATCTGTACACTCTCAAACATTTATTTTTATTTCAGTTCGATAGTTTAAGAGATACGTGATGCAAAAACGATACAATGTTACTCGATTTCGTTAGTTCCTTTAGTTCCTATAAGGAGCATAGGGCCCCCAGATAATAGATGCCAATTCTGTGGTGAATTTACATTGATGCACCGAGAGCAAAACATAGTTAATTATCAAATAGTTTCGTAGTCAAGTTTAAAATTTTAAAAAGCGACTACATTTCAATTTAATAACTACGACGTAGTTTATAACAAATATGACAATTTAAAGCATTTTAAAATGAAATGTCAAAATTGTTATCTTTTAAAACCGTACAATTTGCAAACACACCAATTTAATGAAACATCTCAAACGCACCAACTTTTGGGATTTTTTTGGCAATTTTTATTTGTAATTTTCAATTGATGTCGGAATTCAATCAACCAAAATTACTATGTGGGAATTTTTAATAAGTCGTATGGTATAAATTTGCATACGTATTCCGCAAATGTGAAAAAAAATTGTACACAGAAAGAAAGATATCACGAATTTTGGCAGTTTACACGTTCAGTTTTCATGCGATTTTTAAATATCGTGAATGCTTTTTGGAGACTTTCTTTTAATTACTCGCAGTTAAAATACACATTTATATTCACCAAAAAAATACTGCGTTCTTCGTGTACTTTTTTTATGTTCACTTTTTAATATTTCGGAATCGCTAGATTGCAGTATTCACAAAATATATAAATTAAAATTGCACTCTAAAAAACTTTTTTATCGTTTTAAACCAAACAAGACGGGCGAAATTAGGGTGCTTTACCTTATTCTAAATTTCCCAATAGATTTGCTAAAAATTCCCTAAATACAACATAATAAATAGTTGGCAACACTTACAATAAAAATGGCATTTGCCTTGTCAGAAGTAATCGAAAAAAATAAATCCAAAAAGAAATAAGTTCAACGCAGTTTTCACTTACTAAATGCAAATACAATTTAGTAATTGTCAGAGAGCTGTAATTAGTGCAAAATTGTTTACGTGTATTTTGTTTAATTGTTTATAAAATTAAGAATTTCCAGATGCGATTTAAAATTATCGCTTGCATTAAATATCGAAACGCAATAAATTTTGATAACTACAAGAAAAGTGCAGGCATCTTCTTTACACCAACATAGAGCGGCCGTATGACCTAAACCATTTACATTTACACTGCAGTGTTACTGACAAAGACAACCATAGGCTATAATCGAGCAAACAGCTGATTGTATTTATGCCCTGCGCGTTTCATTGCCCTGCTTCTATAAGTCAAAACAGATGACGGTGTCCCATCCACTTACCTGTGTTAGAGCGAACGCGTTGTGTAGTGTGAAGAGTTAAACAATAGTAAAAATATCCCAAAACAAAAGCGCGCGAAATCCCACATCACTTTTGGCGCGTTCTGCCGACAGCGTTGCAGTGGACGTTGACAGAATTGAAATTTTTCTGACGTCGTGAACTTTTGGAGGGAAAATTCAGTTCAGTTGAAATTTGAGCGGGACGACGAGCTGACGTGCACATTAAAAACTAAAAGACAGACACAATCGACCGCATGCAGATATCACTAAAGGCTAAAAAGAAGAACCACACACATTTACAATTGGCAACTGATTTCATTACTTAATCAGACGACGACGACGTGCTTTCAAGTGAAATTTTTAATAAAATAGCATAAACTTTAATTAAATACAAAAGTGCATTCAAATTTTATATAATTATTTTAAATATTTAAACAAATATAAAAGGCAAAAATGTCTCAACCTTCTGTAGCTTCATTTTTCAATACACGTAAACGTGCTGCCGCTGAGGATGTAACCAGCATCAAAAATAGGGTAAGTTTTCCATCTAGCCAGCATAATCGTAACTCTTAAAACGGGGCGGCGTCCTTTAAACCGGTTTTGTCCTTGTGAATTTTCTTATTTAACAGCAGCGCTGCTTTCAGCAGAAGCAGCAGCATGTGGAGGAATTTTTGTAACGTGTAAAAAATGTGGCTCTCTGATTGAGTGCACACGCTCTCTCTATCGCCCTTGTCTTCAACATTGCTCTCTCACGCGGGTCAGCTGCCTGCTGTTGTTGTTGTTGGGTGCTGTATTCGTGGCCTGCCTGACGAAAAGAAAACCGTTTTTCTCCATTTTTAAAATATCATCTTTGCGATTCCTTGTCGATATCCTTCCTATAGCTTGTTTTCTTATTTGTTGTTTTTATTTTTCGTGGAAAATTTTGATGCACATCTGATGCTTATCAATCTCTCAGAGGGGGAGGGTTTTATAGTTTTCGAAAATATTTTGTAGTTAAAGAAAATTGTTAAAGGGTAGGATATGAAATCTAATATTTAATAGTGGGGGCAATTAGAAAGTAGAAGGGATTTGATATTTTATAAATGTTAATAGAAGACATTTTAGATTATCATGTGACCTATTTATACCTAAATATGTAATTTATTTTTTTTTTGTATGATTTTATTATTTTCAATTCATAGGCGTGCATAAACAAACAATTTAAAGCCAATTTAAAAATTAGGTTTTTGGCATTTTATCCTCGACTAAATTTCTTAAAAAAGTTTATTATAATTTTTAAGTTTAAATTTGTCCACGATTATAATTTAATCCACGATTAAGCCAGCAACATATCCAATTATTTTTTATTATTATACAGAAATTTTAAATTAAAATCAAATACAAAATATAATATGGTATGCTTTGTAATCGTAGGAATATGATTTTCAAGGCTTTTTTTAAATTATAAATAAAATGAAATATACGGCCATGTCCGGCTTTCGATCGAATTTCATATGAAATTTGTAAACAAACGGTTTTAAATTCGATATCACAATACAAACGAATTCAAATAGTTAAAGGCATATCAAACGGATTGAATTCATTGAAAAAACATATTTTTATTCTGAGACATCGAATTCAAAACCGTTTGTTTACATATTTTATATGAAATTAGATTGGAATTCGATCGAAAGTCAGAACATGGCCGATAAAATAAATATTTGTATTGATCTTTTACAGTATATTTATAATAAGTGAAAGGTTATTAATCTGCTGGTCATAAAAATTTACATTTTATTTTCGAAAAACTTTAAAGATTAAAAAATTTATAATATTTCGAAAGCAAAACTTTTACTAACATCGAATTAAATACGTTTTCAAATAATAGATAAGAGTGTTTTAACAAAAAGGTAAAATTAACGTCCTTATCAAAATAAAAGATCAGCATTACACACAGGTTCTGTTATAGTTACTATATAAGTTTAAAATATTTTAATATTAAACAAAAAGTGTCTGTCTTATCGATTCAAATTCCTTAATACGCTAAGTAGACATAGCATGTTTTTGATGGTATTCATTTTTACTATTCTATTTTTATATACAGTCAAACTTTGGTGTCGATCGGTCGATTATATCCAAAGTTTACACGAACATGTACTTAGCACGCATCTAACTATTTTAAAAACTTACAATCCATATTGGATTAGATATATTATGTATAATTTATAATTGAAAGTTTTTGTATTTTCTTATATTCTAAGTAGACCAAGCTTTTTTTGGTTTTTAATAAAATATATTATCAAAAATCTTATTAAAAGTTAAAATAAATACAAAAAATCTTTAAAGGCATCATTATAGACTTAGCATGTTATGGTATGGTCGATATGAGACATTACTCGGTTTTAAAAATGTATATAACAAAGAAAATTTTGAAAAATGAGTAAAATTAAAAATAATAGAGGTCGAAAGCTATAATATGAACTACAAATTGTTATATGATGATGATAAAAGCAATTTTAACTTCTTCATTTTACAAAATTTTGCCTTTTTCACCTTTTTAAATTTTACTTCACTTTGAGAGACCCTACCATTTGAAAATGGGACCGAGGATCAACATCTGATTAAAGTTGTCAACAGTTTTATCTCCTTAAATATATCGCTGCACTAAAACTAAAACTCATCAAATACATTTCAATAGAATTGATTAATTGATTTACAAAAATCTTGCATCAATATTTGTATCAAATGATAAGAATATCTTAAGCTATCAGTACCTTTTATAAATTCCATTTATAAACTAGGTTTTATCTTTCAGAAAGCAAAACGTGATATTTAGCCACATTTTTGGTTAGAGTTTAATTTTTGTAAATTCTTCACAGACAAAATGGTTTGAAATTTTTGTACATAAAACTAAAAATATACACGAAGTGCATTATCTGTAAATGCTTAAACCACAAATTTAATATTTTTTTTGACCACAATTAAAATATTTTTATACCCTACACTAAGAGTGAAAGGGTATATTCAGTTTGGTACGCCGTTTGTAACACCCAGAAGGAAGCATCTCCGGTATGGAAAAGTATATATATTCTTGATCAGAATGACCTCCTGAGTTGATTTAGCGATGTCCGTCTGTCCGTCTGTCTGTCTGTCCGTCTGTCTGTCCGTCTGTCTGTCTGTCTGTCTGTCTGTTGAAATCCCTAAGACTTTTAAAATTGAAGAGCTAGATAAATGAAACTTATAACTTAGATTACTAATATACCTACGCTGTATGTGCGAAAAAATTGGCGAGATCGGTCCATTGTGACCTATGATCCGACCACTTATGTTCAAATACCTCATATAAAATGTACATAAAATGATCAATTCTTACGTATACGTGCTTAGGTAAACTTTTTTTGGTCAAATATATATTGATGTCATGCTCAAATACATGAAAATAATGTTTTCCGGCGAAAAGACTTGTGGTTCACAAAAAAAAAATCGAAATTCGGTACACCTACCCATTTGTAAATATGGGTATCAAATGAATGGAAATTCTTCAGCGATTGAATGTTTGTAGTTATTTTCAGGATTCGTATGCCCTGGTGACCTATATATCACTTTGAATGGTAACCACACATATGTGTAGGGTATTTATAGTCGGCTTAGACCGACTATAATTTTGATAATCCTAACTATCGTAATTACACCTACTTTAAAATTTCCCATGTGATCTAACCTTCCCAACTGGTTATTTATTTTCTTCCTCTTATCAGCGTCTAATAGAACCTGCCACGCCACAGACCAATCCATCGGACAACAATGACGATACGTCACAGCCACAACAACAGCAACCACAACAAGATGACATTGCCATACTCAAGGCTGGTCTACGCTCCAGCAGCACACGTTCCGGTCGCACAATCAAACGCATTGGTGCCGATGCTGGCAGCGTAGCCGCCGAAGATGTCCTACCCAAGAAAATGTCCAAAATTGAACAGTCCATAAGACAACCCAAACTGGTGCAATTCATTAAGAAGGGACCATTGTCGCCTTGCAAAAAGCCCCCAACACCCGTCAAAAGACAAACCAGACGCAAGACTGTCGATGTCGAACCAGAGCAGCAAACCACAACAAAAATCACTGCCTTTGCTTCGAAAAACAATGCAGCCAATGTGGAACGTGGCATGCAAACACCAACCAAACAAATTATCAAAGGTTCGGCTGTTAATGCGACACCACTGCAACGTGGTGAACTGAAGAGCATGGTCAAGAAGGAGCTAAACTTTGAGGATGTCAAGACAAAGGTATCGCGCAGCGCTAAGCTGCAGGAGCTGAAGGCCTCACTCAATCGCATACAGGAACTGGAGAAGACGCGCAAGGCGCAGGAGGAACGCAATAGACGTTTGCGTGAAGGTATCGCCTCGCCGGCCAAGAAGACGCCACTGGTGCAGCTAAAGGAATTCGATACCATCGAGTTGGAGGTGTTGACGAGGTAAGTGTGACGAGGTGTTTTATTTGCGCGTTTTTCTTTATTTCATTTAAAACCATGCCCTGACTCAATAACTCCTACTATGTTATATAATTTCGCCTAGTTTTCGCGACTACTTGGCCGCTTTCTTTTGATTTTTTGCATTCCTGCAGTTATTGCGTTGGCTGGCTGACTGGCTGGCCACATGCTCGCTTTTTTTTTGTTCTCGTGACTTGGCCTACAAAAACCCGGTAACATTCAACATTGTGCTGCAGTTATTGAGGTCGTTTGTTGCAGTAGCGAGAGTGTTTTTGTTTATATTGTTTCGTTTTTTTTTAGTTAAATCATTTTTTGTAGTTAAATTTGTTTTTATACATAAAGTTTTTACAGTTTTATTGTATTTTACTATTCGCCCAAATGATGACACCTCGACTCTGGCTCAGTTGCAATGTGTAGTGTGACTTTTTTGTGCCTCACTGAACGTCATTCAGCTGTAGTTTTATTTTTTTGTAAATTTCGCTTAATTGCATTGTTTGTGCCAAAGGCATAAGTACTATATAGCTCGAAATATATAATAATACATATGCTATATGCTCAAGATTAGATAATGTGCACGTTGATAGAAGAGGCTATTCTTTTTGTGTTTCTAAACAACCACATGCCGGCATTAGAAATACGTTACAAACTTTATTTGGCATTAAGGGTTGTTTTTGTCATTTTCTAAGTCGAGCTCTACAAGCATTTGACCTTCTTTGATATGTATTCATCACATTGTATGGCAAAGCAGCAGGTAGTAAATTCCACAGCACACATACAGAAAAACAGAGTGGCTTTTGTGTTGTTTTTAAATTATTTCCATAGTAATTATATTTATTCTTTATAAAATGTTATGGGGGGTGTAAAGTCTGGGCGCACTGTCAAATATTTACATTCACTGCAGACTGTAGTTGTTAAGCCTTTTTGGAGTGGAGACCACTACGAAGAAAACATAAGACCCCCTTCTAATTATTTTTTGTTGTAGTTCTGTTTATTTATTTTTTGTAATTATTTAAGAGCTACAACTCATAGTAATTGTATATGCACTTGAAAAATGGTAATAACCATTTTTAAGAGTCATTCGGAATCGATGATCTCGTCTCTGAAACCCCTTTTCGATTCACCACGTCTGGGTTTGTCGTTATTTCTAGCCAGATTAAGATAAAATGGGTTTTGAAACAGTAAATAAAAATTGTATTTGAATAGGTAAAGGTTGGATTTCTTGGGTAATATTTTAACCCTGCTATTATTCATTTCTAATCAACCCACTTATCAGAGAAGTGATTTTAAACACCATCAACGCTCAAATTTAAAAATTCAAATTCCTGATAATGTATAAAAAATATTACAATTTTATGTGGCATCGTGCTGAAGAATACGTCATTATTTTAGACAGTAAACCCACTTTCTGTATTTTTAAACAGATTACTTGACATTTAAAACGTTCAAATTTACTTCTCTTTTGTCGAACTTAGTCAACGTTTTGAAATGGATGGTAATAGAAATATAGTTATTTTCACTGATAGTCTTCGGGCTTGTTTATTGCTTAAAAAACATAAATCTGATAATTATTTAATTGCTGAAATTTTAAATTGTATTCAGCCTAACCAATAAACGAAATAATGTTTACTTTAAAAAAAAGTATCAGCTTTTTAACAAATAAATATTAGAGAAAATTGTCGGAAAAGCTGATACTATCTTTAAAGTCGACTTTATTTCGTTTATTGGTTAGGCTGATTGAGGTTTCCAATTTAAATCAGGGGTTCACTTTGTCTGGACCCCAAGTCATGTTGGTAGCTCTTTTAATGAAACTGTTGAGACTTCTGCTAAACAAGCCTCTTTTGCTGGTGCACCTTTGGTTTTTAAGTTAACTTCGAAAGATGCTTTAAATTGTATCTATAAAGAACTTTCATTGGAATGGACCTCTAGATATCTCATAACAAAAGGACAGATATTTTTTAACATCTTTTCATCTCTTCCAAAATCTTTGTGGCATTGTGATTCGGGCCTCTCACCTTGGGAGACAAAACTACTTGACAGAATTCTTGCTGGTCATTTATATGACAAAATTTATTTGACAAGAATTGGTATTAATGACTTTAATTTATGTATTTTATGCAATACTCCCGATGCTTTACATAATCAATTTTTTCAGAAACATTTTCACTAATTTCTGTACATTACCAAATTTCACGGATATTCCTTCTATTTTCAAATGTAAAATTATTCCAGCTATCTTTGATCTTCTAAATTTTATTAAAGAAGCAAAAATTGATCTTTAATGTTTATTACTTTTTGACTTTTTGTCTTTTGTTTGTAACCATCAACTTCCTATTTTAGTAGTTTTCTTTGTAACTACTCGATATATGTTTTTATATACCCTGGCAATAGGGTTTACAACCCTGCCATCTCAACAAATAATTAAAAAAAAAAAAAGTTTTGAAATGCAGAATGAGGCACTATATTCTATTCGTATGTTTAAATAAATCTAAAATGCAACTAAGTAAGAAATATACATATGTCTGTCGCCTCGTTTGGGAACAATGGTCGTTAAAAGTTTAATTTAATATCGTCTTTTTGCTGTAGTAAAATTGTAATATCAGATGACCTTCTATTAATAATTTATTAGAAAACATACTACATGCTCCACACATTTCGCCATCACTGTAGACTCTATTGTCAGAAATTCCTATCAATTCTCACGAATTCCCACTGTACCGATGCATTTTGTTTCATGTGGGGAATTGAGAAAGTGGGAATTTTTCTCGCAAAAAAAAACCCGTCCTTTCTGAATTCAATTTCTCTATTTTGAATCCCATTTGCGAGTCTCTTAAATGTATATTTGTTTTTAATTGGTTTTTCCACGATTCTGAATTTAATTTCGATACTTAGTCTCTTTCGGAAATAAATTTGACAATAACCTACGGGGAAATAATATTAATAGGTCCTACTCCATCACTTTTATATGAAATCAACCGGCAATTTTTAAAGCGGCGTTGTTTTAGGATTGGGTGTAATTATATACAAAGCATTACACCAATCACTGAACTATTCTTTAATAGTAGAATCGGATTACGCTGAAAATTCTGCATTTGAAAACAGCTCAGTAATAAGTCTAATGGTCTTTATTAGGGCTGTGCGATTAATCAATTAATCGCAATCCTGATTAATTGATTAATCAATTTTTTGATTAATCGAATATCTTGATTAATCAATTAATCAAAAATTTGATTAATTCGATTATTCGTATTAAAGTTGCAAGTTTTTTCAGTGGACGTAAAAACTAAAACCCCTGCCATTTAAATGCCTCTGCATGAAATATATGTCTTTCTGATTTTATATGCAAATTTTTGAAGTCATTTCAATGTCTACAATTCTTTAAACTACTCTTTGTAACTTGTTTTACTAAAAGAATTTACATGAATCCTTTTTATACATTTTCAAAATAATTTAATCCGAATCCCCCTGCTTCCCTTTCCTGTGTTGCTATTAAATAAATGCATAATAATTCGTCGTTTATATTATAAAATATGTACAACAAATAACAAATATTTCCTTTTTAATTTAATTTTAGTCCTGCCAAAGTATTCAAGACACCCACCAAAATGCCCCCATCCACGCCGGGCAAGAACGAGCTCATGTCTCCCCGTCACACGGATGTCTCGAAGCGTGTGCTCTTCAGTCCGGCCAAGAATGGCTCACCGTCCAAGATGATTGTGCCTCCGGCCTATCAACGTTTTATGGCACTCGCAGAAAACTCCAAAGCCGGTCAATTGCCGCTGCCGTTCAAGTATCGCAATCTCATCGAAATCTTCAAGGGTCTCGATGCGGTTTGCGCCATGTTCCACAATCGCAAGGAGTGCATTACCTTTAAGAAACTTAAACCGGCTGTGCAACGTATGCAGCGCAAGAATTTCACCGAAACACACTTGGCACAAATTAAGCATATCTATCCGGATGCTTTTGTTTTTTCACAAATGAAAATGCGTAATTATGGCTCTGCCTCAAAGGCCGATTACTTTCAACTGATCATTGCACCGAACGTAGAGAAGCAAGCTGCTGGCGGTCAAATGACCAAAATCGATGAGGACAACATATTGGCTGCGGCCCAAAGCAATTCGATGAATCCACATGTGATGACTGAACGTTTACAAAAGTTTCAACGTTTGCTGTTGGAACGCGTCAAGGATGAGCATGACAACTTTTTGCGCACACTCGATCCGCCACTGAGCATTCCACGCGAGAAAGTAACGCGTTGGCATCCGGAGTTTGATTTGGAGAATTGCACGGACATACAGCTGGGACATATTCCGCAACCACCGAATGTTGAGAAATATTCATCGGCGCGTGATATACTTTCGACAGCGCGCAATCTTTTTAACTGTGCCACGCCCATGGAGCGCGTGATGGAGCGCTACGAGGCCAAGCTGGAGGCGGAACGTGTAACAACGGAAAATATGCGCAATTCAACAAAAATAATGGCGGAGAGCGGACAGTCACAGAGTGACGTGGCAAAAACATCTATGGAAGGCAACTGCAAGACAAACAGCTGCACGGCGACCGTAACAACTGCAACTGCTGTTCCTGTTGTGGACAAAGAAGTGGCGGCTGCGACGAAGGCAGCACCAGCAGCGTCACCTGCACCTGCTGCCACTTTACTCAAGGGCGTGCCCAAGTCGCTGCTCGATAAAATACGCGCCAAACAGGCCGCTAAAGCGCTCGATGCCATGACGCGTCGCCCCTCGCAGGATCAGGAAGCCACCAAGTACTCACGTCTGCCCGAGTTGGCGCGTCATCTGCGCAACGTTTTCATCACCGAGAAGAAGGGCGTCCTAACGCTGGAGATGGTTATCAAGAAGATACAAAACAGTTTCCGCACCACACTGACGCCACAGGAAATTGAGACGCATCTGCAGCTGATCACCAAGGAGGTGCCCGCCTGGGTGGCGTTCCACGAGGTGCGCAAAACGATGTATCTAAAGATCAACAAGGAGATGGATCTGTGCAAAGTCGTTGAACGCCTGGAGGCGGTGGCGAATGAGAAAAGTAAATAAGTCATATTGTGTATTAATGCAACAAAGGCTTAAATAGCTATTTTATCTCAACACATGTAGGAAACTTAATTTTTTTTTCGAAGCAATGAATTTCATATATGGCTTGAATATTTTTTCTACTTTTTGGTAAAAAGTTAGATAGTTACTTTAGTATTTGCACATTATTTTTGTTATTGTCTACTTTAGAATAGTTTGGTTTTGCATTTATTTCTTATAGTCGAAATTTATTAACAATACTAATGTTTTTCGTATTTCGCAGCTCATTACTAACTTCTACTAAAATACCTAATAAGTATTCGAATAAGTCTGCTCTAACCATGCTTTTCTGTACTCTTGACTATTAAGAAATTTCTAAAGCTCAAAGTAGAATTTAATTGTTTTCAATGCATTAAATAAAAATTGCAGTTTAAATAACTCAAGCCATTATGTAATTCGTATCTTTATTTTTATTTAAAGAAATAGCTTTTTTTTATTATTAATTTGTCAAGTTTTTTTATTGTATTATTTTTCAAATTTTGATAATTTGTTTAGATTGTATTATTTTCAAATTTTTGAAAATTTCCATTTTTTTTATAATTTTTTTTTATAATTTTTTTATTATTTTTTTATTATTATTTTTTTTATTATTTTTTTTATTATTTTTAGTTTTAATTTTTTTTCTTTTGTTATAATTTTTATCTTCTTATTATTTCCTTCTATTTTAGAAAAAGTTGAAAAATAATTTTTGAATTCTAGTAACATCACAAAAGTACAATGTTTGGCCGATACTACCTATAAAAATATAATTTAGCTACTTTTTTTATTTTATAAAGCAAGCAGCAACACTTAAATATTAGCTGTTAAGTTTGTCAATGTTGAGCTCTCAAGCTCTTGAAATATTTAAATTATTTATAGTTATTTTAATCATAAATTTCGCTACTGTGTTGGTACAATGTTTTTATATATAATACAGCTACTACACACATCCTTAATCCTTGGATTATAAATAAGTTTATTGAAAATGTTTTTCCCATTCATTATTAATAATGTCTACTATGTTTTGTACGACTCTAATATATATTTATACTGTCTGGTACTTTTATGTTAACTTTACATTTATTGGACAACATTTTTATAATAAAATAATAATATAAGTAAATTAATGTTTTTTTTTTCACATTGTAATTAAACATTAAATCCCATATTTATAGTGTTACAATATAATAATAGCAATAATTGTTTTTCAAAACGTTTTTCAATTAAAAACCATTTCCAAAAATAAATAAAGAAATAAATGAACATGCAATTTATAGTTTTCACTATTATTAAAAGCACAAATTACATAAAACTTTTCAGTTTTGGCACTTTATATTGGTTAATTCTCCAACAGAATCTGTCGAAATAATAATGGCAAAAAGGATATTAGATTTGAAATATTGTGACTTTAAATTTGCGTTGCATCTATTAAATATCAAAAGTCATTTTAACCCGAATCATCCAAGTGCGACCATATGGTCAAATTCGCGTCCCACACCTATCTCACGATATGGGGTTCAAACTGAAGATCTCCTTGAGTACCGCGCGTGTATATGGCACCCCGGTGCGTTAAGGTGCTACCGAACACCTGTACCGACTCCGCGTGCAAACGCTTCTGGATGCCTGGCCAGATGGTAGAGCATGAAGGCAATCATATAGAAACCAGTAGATCCGCAGCCATGCCCGATTATAATATTTTAATTAACATAGATGAGTAGTTGGCATACAGACTTTGGTGAAATGCATTGATGGGCAAAGTTGCTACTATTCAGTCACTATTACTGCCCGGTATTGCTACTTTTGAATAACAGTTAAAAATGCCTGTTACTCAAATAACAGTTATTTTGATCACAGTTGCGATATTCGCAATAACAGGCAACTGCTACTCACTGTAGTTATTATTCGAATGAAAATTAATAACCTGTTATAGAAATACTCCAATGCAATCACTGCTACTGGAGTATTTTGGTAACAGGCCGTCACCGTAACGGTAAAAATATAACTATTACCAAAATATTGGCACATGCCTAGTGAAATGCATATTATTGATACCATATTTATATTTCTGATTTGTCACATGATTTATATATGATTTATAATTAAATTTATTACTTTTAATTATTATATAAAAATTGTATTTAATTATTTAAAAATGATTTAGAGTATTCACAGTTTCATGGTATTGGCACGACATTGTATGAATACGACATACAACCTTCCCAATATTCCACAGGGTAAGCGTTTGAAAAAATAATCATAATTGCCTTTAAGGTCTAGTGTGTGTTTTCAAATCAGTTTCAAATATAAAATAAGTGCTATTTTTAGCGCTTACTCTGAATTTGAAAATGATTTGATAATAACAATACCAAAAAAGGGCAGTGAAAATTATGAACAAAAATGTAGTGACGCTAAAAACAGTACGTTTTTTTATGATTGCAATACAAACCCTGACAAAAAATATAATATAACGCGCGTCGAAATCTAATAGCTTACCGAAATCTACACCCAGAAAAAAATACTATATAAATAATAGTTTTTTACTATTAAAAATAGTCAATAGGATAATTTATTATTTTAATCGGAAAATACCATTAAATACTAGAAAATACCATGACATTGCCATTGAGTTTATATGAAAAGATTTATTTTTTGTATGCTATTAAATCAATAATTGTCGCATTGACCAATTTTAATGGTATTGGAGCGAATTTTTTTCTGGGTGTATTAGTGTTTAGACTTCTGTGAATCTTTAAAACAATAAACCGACCGCCCCCGCCAACCATGATTAGGATCCGGAAGAGCTTTAAACTTACAACAAAAACACGTCTACCACATTTTGGCTGCTGGCCCTGGAGCTTTGTCTTGACGCTCGGGATTGAAGTCTACGATATTGGTTGGATGAAATAAAATGGGACAATTAATTTAAAAAAAATGCGCTTTTTGTAGGATCCACTTTTTTTACTTATTTTGTAGGATTAAATCAATATTTAAAAGCAAAATAGTAAATGCAGGTTAATTTGATTTCGAGTAGAAAATAAGGCTAAATCTTGATTTGAAGTAAACGTTGAAAGAATTAGTGTTAATATTGATTTGAGAATAAGGGAATTTTTAAGTTATGATTCTTAAATTTAGGTTAAAGGTGTTTCAAACGTTAATCTCAACTCTATGATTTGAAAGTAATGATTAATTTAAGTTAATATTAAGTGCAATGGCATATTGGGTTACTAAGGCCTTAAAACCGGGTGACTCATAAAATTTTGACGAAAAGAAAATGACGTCCAGTGTTGTTTAACCAAATGTGGGATTTTTTAACCGTTCAATAAGTTCAAATTATCGAATTCGGTTGTTTAGTGCACACTCGACGTGCTGTGCTTGGTTTCCCAGTGTTTCTTTTACTCAATTCTACTCCATGTTACTAATTTCTACTACCCAAAATTTTCAAATCAACTCCTTTTGCATTGGCGAAAGGTGTGAACACTGGTTGAAAAATAATCGAAATGGAAACCGCATGCGAGAAATATATTATGCGAGAATTTAAGTAAACGCAAATTTTCCTAAACGTAATCAGTGTTGCCATTTTTGCATAATATTTTTATTTTTTCATCGTTTGTGTAATATGCACACTGAAAAAAGTGTGTAAATTAATTAAAATGTTAATAAATCCAATTAATTTTTAATTGAAACTCAGCCGATGTAACTTTTAGTAGCATTGAATTCCATATTCGTAATAATGAGAATATGTTAATTGGAGCACCTTTAATTAAATTTTGTCATATTGATATTAAAGTTGTTATAGTAACATCAATTAAAAAATTCATTCGATAGAAATTGGATCAATTAAATATTTTGTTAAATTAAATAACATATTTGTCGAATAGAAACATATGAAAATAAAAATAATTTAATTCAATATACAACATAAAATAAATATTAAATAAGTATTTATACTTTTTGATATGCTTTGTAAAATTCTTTCAACCTAACGAATGTTTTACCGAAGTCAGTTTTAACAACTTCTACAGGTGGGCCAATTAATTGAGTCAAATATAAAATTTGACATTCGCTTTTTAATGATTCAATATGCAACAAAATGAGCATCATAAATTCTTGACAACAAAAATAAATTGAGCCATTTAATGCTTTAATAACATAACATACACTAAATAATGCAATATCCTGTTTTAAAATAGCAACGTTGAAGAAAATAATGTTAGAAGAAACAAATAACAAAATAAAATCCAGAAGAAAAAACAGTGTTGCAATTTAAGAAAATGATTAAATCAAAAGTAACAAATAAAAGTAGTTAATACTATTAAAGATTTGGTTGTATTGAAATTATATTAAATTAATTTCTTAATATTTTAATTAAAAAATGTGGAAATACAATTAATTAATTAGTAAATACATTCATATTTTTAATTTGAATACGATTTTCTTTTCTATTAATATCAATTATTATATATATGTACAATATTTTTTTCTGTGTGGTAATTACCATTGGTAATTACTACAAACTAAATTTATCACATTCACCATTTTCTCTCGTATTGTAAACATACCACACAATAGATTTTTATCACACGTAACAAATACTATAAACTATATACTTTAATTGTTTTATTAATAATCTTTATTGCTATTTATAAATTGTTCTATAAAGTGAGTTTTCATTTGAAATCTATTTGGTAACCGGTAATTTTCGCTGAGGTAATCTTTTAGAATTTGCTGTGATAAAATGAGGTGGTAATTTCATTTGTCGACACTGCATAGAACACTTTATTCTTCCTTTTTTGACACTATTCGCATAATTTTTTTGTTATTTTTTTTGAAGTACGTGAAATTGACATAATTTTTGTATTATTTCAAATAAAGTTTTAGTCTTACTTCTGATCCGACGGAATAAAAATTTTGAGGGTATATAAAGTAGTTTCATATCCAATTGACACCTACAAACATTTATTTAACCGCTCCTATGAAATTACCCGTACTTCTAACCAATTTAATTATATTCCCACTTTAATTTTATTACTCACATTTTCATTAAACACTTTTCTGCCATCGGTCATCAGTCAAAAAAAAAAAAATAGTTCAAAATGTCTCGAAAATATTATGTATAAAATCACTCGAAAATTTTTATTAAACACTTTTCTGCCATCAGCCCAAAACCAATTTTTTAAAAATGTCAAAATCAATCGAAAATTTTCAATTAAATGGATTACCAATTTATATAAATAAAAAAAATACCCACTTTTATCTAATTTATTTCTTTTTCCCAATATTATTTTAAAATGCATCACTGTTACCCACAGGTGGTTGAGAGAGGCAGGTGAGATGAAATATTTGAGAGAGAACAACTGGTCTTCTGCTACCTGGTTAATTCAAGTTAACGATACGTGATATCATTTGATGCTGGTATTTGAAATCGTTGCATTGCAAGTACGACACACGCTTTGAGTTCATTTTCGCGTTAAATTTTGAACAGTTTTTGTTTTTATCATTTCATTAATTGTTTGCCTTTTGTTTGTTGCAGTTAGTTTGCTTTTGTTATTATTTTACAATAAATTAAAACAATTTTCGTTTAGTTGATTTAAACGCAAATTGTTAAAGTTTTGTAACCATTCCAAAAAACAACAACAAAAATAACAAAAAACACACCCAAATAATACGTAATCAAAGCTTCAACTCATAAAATACGACGTAAGCAGCAGCAAGCAGAGGAGCTACACATTTTTACACACACACACCAACACACACATCGACGTACATCATTGAGAAATACTTACGGACGGCCTTGTGCGAAGGACGGACATCAAGAATTTCCCCAACACACAAAAACGAATTAATTACTTCGCGTGAGCATCAAGATGTCATCTTCCCCAACGACGCCGCCACCAAGCACCACAGTGCTTAATGCCTCCAAACTGTGTCACATCGTGAAGCGTCCTGACTTCGATGGCTACGGCTTTAATCTGCATTCGGAAAAAATCAAGCCTGGTCAATTCATTGGCAAGGTTGATGCAAACTCGCCTGCATCCGCGGCGGGTCTCAAGGAGGGCGATCGAATTGTCGAGGTCAACGGCGTCTCCATTGGCAGCGAGACGCACAAGCAGGTAGTGCAGCGCATCAAGGCGCAGAGCAATGAGGTACGTTTGCTGTTGATCGATGTGGATGGCGGCAGCAAGACGCCAACAAACACCACGACGCCACCAGCAACACCAGCAACACCAATAACGCCAACAACTCCCACTTCAATGTCGGACAGTAACAATAGCAGCAGAAACAACAGCAATGCCAATGAAAACATGTCGAGCAATGTGCAACAGATGCCCGGCGCCAGTGCCAACATTAGCTCCATCAGCATGGTCAGCACGAAGCGCATGTCGAATGCGAGCAGCCAAGGTAGCCAAAATTCAGTGGCAACCGCAGTGCCAGTTCCAACGCCAACTGTGCCGGTGGGCGCCGATGTTATTGATCGCGGTTACATGAAGAATGGCGGCGGTAGTGTCGTTAAGAATGTGGAGCAACCATTGGCCAAGGAGCAGGAGAACAATAATAATATTAACAACAACATTCCATTGCCACCATCTGCGGCTGTGGCCAGCGCACCAACAGCAGCGGCGGCATCGACAACAACAGCAAAGGCTACAACGCCACCCATTGGAAATGGTAACAATGCTGGCAGTCTACAGCTGCCTATGACGGCAGCCGAGATGCGTGCCAAGCTGGCGGCCAAAAAGAAGTACGATCCAAAGAACGAAAGTGTGGATCTGAAGAAGAAATTCGACATTATACAAAAGTTATAAACGTAGAACAACAACTACATTTTATTTAGAATCAGAGCGGTACAGAATTCATTACGATTACAACTTTTGAATACGATTTCATTACGCTTACCATCGAATATGTTTTGTGATTATTTTATTAGTCGTTAGAAATAATCAGAATGTCCTATAATTCTTGCCTGAGTTCACGCAAAAGAAAAAAAAATCTATTTTTCAAAACAATTCTTTAGTACTTGTTCGCTAAGATTTATCGAATGAAATTTCAACATTTAACATTTCATTAAAATAAATTGAGTTTGTATTAAATATTTAATACTGGGAACGAAAAAAAATCAATTAGATTAAAATTCGATTTCGTTCGAAAGCTATAATTTGATTGAACATTCTGACAATTTCATATTGATATTTATACCAAATAATAAAAACGAATCAATTTTTAAATAGCATTAAAAATTTACCACTTAATGGATATATAAAAAAAAAATTTTTGTGACAGTTTCCCATTGCTTTTTTTC
Source organism: Dryomyza anilis (assembly GCA_951804985.1). Lineage (NCBI taxonomy): Eukaryota > Metazoa > Arthropoda > Insecta > Diptera > Dryomyzidae > Dryomyza > Dryomyza anilis. The sequence continues at coordinate 27,037,732 of OX638133.1, forward strand.
ACTTTGAACTTGGTTTAAACTAAACTTGGTTTAAACTTCGCTTATTTTTTACAATTATAAACAACATTTTTTTTTAATTTAATTTAATTTAATTCTTTTTGCATTTGTAAAATTGGACGATATTCATATATCTCGGTTTAAACTAGCAAAGAAATAACGACACTTAAAAGTTAAAGAATAAAGAATTCAATTTAGTCGGTAAATCGTCACCTGAGAAATTGTGTGGCTCTTCGATAAATGCATAACGGCATTAAAAAGATACTATATAAGTCATATATATCCAATTCGTAACTCTTTTCACCCAAAAATGGCGTTTGAGCCAAACCAATTCTCAGGTGACAAAATGTGACATTTTTAATACAATAAATAAACAAAATCTAATTATGTAACCACCGGTAAAATCAAACTAATGAGAACTTAAAAGTGAAATGACTTGACTAATTAAATATTTCCCAGCATAAATATTCAAAGAATTGTTTTGAAATAAAAAATAATCGTAATGAAATCGTAATAACTATTAAAATAGTAGCAGTTTTTGCTGCTCAGTTTATAATTGACAATATTTGATATAAAAAAAAAACTTAATAATACCCTGCAAACATATAAAACATGTCTCGATTGAACGACAACATTTCCGTCCATCCGTACGATCATTTTAAATTATATATATTTTTATATTTTATTACGCATATTACATATTAGGGCGCACATACTAGTCCCAGTTCGTTATACAACGAAACTCACATTCCATAAGGCAGAGCACACCATATTTCAGCTGTCCAGTGCACGTATCAGTAGATTCACTTTTGATTAATTAAAATATGCTGAAAATGTTTACAAATAACTTATAATTGAAAATTTTTTATATTTACAAATACTTTTAAATGCTCTGTCATAAATATTTGTTATAGGTAGCGGCCATAACTCTTTGTAGATAATAAATAAAAAATGCGTATAGATATAAAACAACAACAACAACAAAAGAAAAAATCAGTATAAAAAATGTGACAATAAATTTGCGTAATCTCTATTGCGGTCCGCATTTTTGTTATAAACCCCCCATCCTAAGAAGGTGCTTTAAAAAATATTTTTAAAAATTTGCAAAAATAATGTCGTGTGGTTGCAGGGTATCACATAGTCGGCCATAAAAACTTAAACGAAATCCATGTACATTTCTATTTTATTCCAAACTTTATTAAGTATTATATATAAACAAAAAAAACCGTGTTAATTTACACAATATTATATATTCATTCACTTGTTGAAATTTAAGCTTGTTTCTTTCACATTGTTATCAAACATATAAACTATTTAAACACATAAATATTAATTTTTAGCATTAAAATGACATTAGCAATAGGGTGGCGGCATAGCCTTACATAGACCACACGCACAGGTCCATAGTCTTGACATTAGTAATAAAATTGTTTATCAACAAAGTGTTTTTCAATTTAAACCATTTACAGAAAAATAAATAAATGTTAAACATGAATAAAAATTAAACCTATATGTTTTCGTTACAACGACATTAAAACTTTCCAATTACATATCGAAAATGCTCAATTATTGATTTGCAAAAGTCTTTATATAACTCTGACAATTCTGATCGATGAGACTGCTATCAATTAATGAGAACATGTTAAGCTTTCGAATGGCATTAAAATTCAGTAACCACATTCTATTATATTAATCAATAAACTATAAAAACTATTTTGATAAAAATGTATTTGATTAGTTTTAGTTCCGCAATAACGATTTGTTTTATTTTTCTTTATTTCTTTGTGTATTTTATGTGTAACAAACCTTTTATTTAGGAAGTCGATATGAGAGCGATCTATATAGATTGTTCTGTGATTAAAGGTAATTGCTGATTCAAGTAGACACACTAAAGTTAATTTTTGAATTATTTATAAAAAGGGACCATAATCGGAACCGGCACCGATATGCCAATGGTTTTAGTTCCACTCTGGGACCGCAAAGAACCGGAATTGTAACCGGAACCGTTTCGATTTTTAAAACCGGGATCGGAACCGTCGTTGAAAAATGTGTGGAATCGGAAACCATAAAATCGAAATCGGAACCGGTATTCTAAAAATCCTGTAACCGAAACGTGAACCGATTTACTAAAAGGTTTTAGTCCCTGTTTATAATATTTTTCACAGTTTTTTTATGATTCCGTGCTGTTTTCGTGTTTTGTAGTGCTTCTTCGTGTCATTCCATATCCCGTGTTTTTCGTGCGTGGAAGACGGGATTTTTTGAAATTCGCGAAAATAAGAGTGAAAAAACTGAATGTGTACTTTAGATAGCCAAAGTCATAGACCAGACAAAGTCATAAAATTTGGCCCAGTGATGTATACTGTGGTTGTTCATCTTTTGGCCATATGTGGCTGGGAGTGGACAAAGGGGCTTGGCACCTCCCATATAACCACAACTTTAAAAATGCTATAACTCCTGATCTACTAAGAGAAGTGTTGTCAAATCGAAACAAAGAATCGTATTAAACAGTGTAATAGTCACGTGGAATGTTTTCGGGATTGGACAAATGGACGTATATTAAGCATGCATTTACGAAGTCGATTTTTTTGTTTTGTGCTCCATATCCAGTTTAGCTTTAAACTTTTACGTTTCTTTCATGTGAGTCAAAAATGAGAGTTTTTGAAAATTAATCAGAAAACTATTGAATTTTTAAAGCTTTAGAATGAAAAAATATAAAGTGTTTGTTCCGATCAAAAATATATTAAATTGAATATATTAAATTGAAAAAAGATTTTTGGGAACTTTAATTTTCAATTAATAAAGTCTGAAACAAAGGTGGTAAACTTTGTGTCAGAAATTTGTTTTAATTTAATTTTATTCTGCATTTTTTTACATTAAACATTCTTGATTAGAACCAAAACGGATATATATTATTCATTTTTTAAACTTTATCTACGCAGAACGATTTAAATTTTGATATTTTTATTTGCTACTAAAAAAAAATAATAGTCAGGGTTTAGATTTGACATATTTTCGAAAGTACTCAATACTGTTTAATAGTAAAAAAAATTCACGTGCGTCCAACCAATTTTTCATATTTAACCTATTTTGCTGTTTAAAATGGTGAATAACTCAGTTATAATCGAAAAATATCGAACAAAATTAGATGGAGGCTATATTCAGAAATACCCTATTACTCAAATCTCATTTGAAATTTATGGCAAATTTTTCAATCATCTGGCAACCTCCAAAAAAGGCGCAAAAATCGCAAATTAAAAATTGCGATGTCAACAAATCAGTGTTAAGTGTTTTTTGTATGTGAATTTTTAAATATGTTTATTTTTTAAGTTATAAAATTATTCCATGAGTAAATTTTAATAATGTCCGATAATGAGATTGATGTTGTGCCTGCACCAACGACGGAGGAATCGCGGGCAATCAAGGCTATTGCAAAGGAGTCCGTGCATAAAATATGTTCTGGCCAGGTATGAATTAAGTCTATTGCTAAATTATAAACACAGTATATTATATTAATAACTGCTCCAGGTGGTACTCAGCTTGGCAGTAGCAGTTAAAGAACTTGTTGAGAATTCCATTGATGCGGGCGCAACCCTCATCGAAGTTAAATTAAAAGAACAGGGTCTGGAGATGCTGGAAGTGAGTGACAATGGAAGTGGCGTTGAGGAGCACAACCTCGAGGGAATGAGTATGTATAATAAATTATCTTCGATTTATGAGAAGGATCATGGGGACATTTTTTACCTACACTTTAACGACACCAAGAAAGTTCTTGATCGACCATCCGAACATCCTTTTAATAAAATGTTCTGATTAGAAAATTAGTTGTTATTGTTGGGTTAATATTCTGATTTTAGGTTTTAAAATATCTGTTAACTCAATAATACTTTCAAATAAATACAATAATTACAATTTGAAAGTATCCAACCGCTTTTTTTAGTACGCTACCTGGCGTATAAAACAAAAATATAACTCACTCAAAACAACCGGAAACAGTAGAAATACTATTTCTGTTCTTAACCGCTTTTCTGCCCGTTGTAATAATTTTAATTAAAAACTGTATTATTATACTAAATAAACGTATAAATAACTCCCCAAACATTCTACATTGGGCAATTACTTTTTCGCAAAAAAATCTTTACCATACAATTCTTCACCCAAGGAAGAAATGTTCTGGGAAGAATTGTCACTGAAAAATAGTCTGAAGGAAATATTGTCTCAAGAAAGAACTGATTCGGGAATAATGGTCTCGAGGAAGAAGTCTTCGTATACCCACAGTTAAAGAACATACTTTAAACAAATGAATCCTTCCTACCAGCTGCCAAATATCACACCTCAAAAATACGTGAATTCGTGGACCTGCAAGGTGTGGAAACTTTTGGTTTTCGTGGCGAGGCCCTGAGTTCACTGTGTGCCCTCTCAGATATGTGCATAATGACGCGTCATAGCAACACTGCAGTGGCTACACGCATAGAACTTGATCATGAGGGAAAAATACGAAAACGCACACCATGCGCTCGCTCCGTGGGCACCACAGTCACACTGACACAGCTCTTTGCTACGTTGCCAGTGCGAAAACGCGAATTTGCGCGTAACATAAAAAAGGAATTCACCAAGATGTCACAGATACTGCAGGCTTATGGTTTAGTGTCCAAAGGCGTTCGCATTATTTGCACTAATCAAACAGCGAAGGGAGGCAAATCGGTCATCATGCAAACGCATGGCTCCATCGATATATGTGCCAATATAACAGCGATTTTTGGTGCACGTCAAAGCAACGATATTATTGCGCTTAAGTCACCTTTTGGCGAAGGTGAACGCAAAACGGATGAGAGTCTGCTGGCGGACTGGCAAGATGTGGATGCCTCCTTTCAGTTGAGCAGCGAAGATGTGCAGCGTCTACAAGGTGGACAGTTTCAACTGGAGGGCTTTGTATCCAGTTGCAGTCATGGCGCGGGACGTTCATCGCGTGATCGTCAGTATTTCTTTGTTAATTCACGTCCTTGTGATCCGAAGAGTGTGAGTTTCAAACAGCAGCTACTTTTGTATTTATATGATGTGTAATATTTTTAATTTATACAGATTGCCAAAGTAGTAAACGATGTTTATCATCGTTATAACGTGCAGCAGTATCCATTTGTGTATTTGAACGTATTGACGGCACGTTCGGAGGTGGATGTTAACTTGACACCAGACAAACGCCAACTACTCGTGAATAATGAGAAAATTCTGTTGCTAGCCATTAAGAAATCGCTGCTTAATACTTATGGCAATATACCGTCTACGTATAAAATGCAAAACACCAACATTAGCAGCATGTTGCAGTCGGAAAAACGTCAAAAAGCCACAGCTGATGAGAATGATGTTGATGATGAAGTGGTAGATGTGCCTAAGACTTCCACGCAGCGGTTTATGGATGTGTTGTCACAGTGGAAACATACGGGTGACACAGCGGGCACTGCACCGCCCACTGTGGTAACGAGCAAACGCAAAGGCTGCGATGAAATAGAGGTACGTACCTTGAAGATGAAAAAAATCCAAGAGTATTTGAAAACGGAGCAGAGCGCCGCCACGCCCAGGGATATTGAGGCATGCAGTTACGCTTCGCTCTCAGATACGGAGAATGAGGCGGATACATCGGTGAATGTGATGCAGCACAGTGTTTTTGATCTTGAAAAGTTGCAAAAGGAATCGAAAGGTTGGTTAATAATTCAAAATTTAGTTAATACATTTAAATTCACCGAAATTCACTTAAAATTAAATGTTAAATTTATAGAATACGATATGTTGACCTTGTCAAAGACCACTGTCCCATTATGCGAAGACACCATTGTTGAACGCATTGATTGCAAGGTGTTGACGCCTGCTAAACCGCGCCAAAGTATTTTAGAAATGATTAAAAGCAATGTGCACACGCTAAAACCTAAAACGGACCCAGTTCTTGAGAATACAAACATTGTAGATGCACACAAAACTTCCGACGACGATGAGGCAGAAGATGATTCGACGCTCTATGCAAGTACACAGCCCGTCGAAAGCAAAACTGTTATGCTAGACGACAGCGAGGACGAACACAGCAATGCCATATCCTGTGCAGAGATACGCACGTCCATCGCTGAAATTGAATTGAGTCTGCATGCAGAAGAGGCTTGCGCACAGCAGCGTAGTCGCGCAAAGCTGGAACGTTTGCGTTTTAAGAGCGAAATAAATCCAACACAAAATTCAAATGCCGAGCAAGAGTTGCAAAAGGAGATTTCCAAAGATATGTTTGCCAACATGGAGGTACTTGGCCAATTTAATTTGGGTTTTATTATTGCAAAACTCGATGCAGATCTGTTTATAGTCGATCAACATGCAACCGATGAGAAGTACAACTTTGAGATGCTTCAGCGCAGCGTTGTGTTGCAGCATCAACGTTTGGCCATGCCACAGTCACTGGATATGACGGCCGTAAACGAAATGATATTGCTCGATCACTTGGCAGTGTTTGAGAAGAATGGTTTTAGGTTTGAAATTGACGAGTCCGCTGCGGCCACTAAACGCGTGCGTTTGCTTGGCAAACCGTTCAGCAAAAATTGGGAATTTGGCAAAGAAGATATTGACGAATTGATATTTATGCTGCAGGATGCGCCCGACGGTACTGTGTGTCGTCCGTCACGTATACGTGCCATGTTTGCGTCGCGTGCCTGCCGCAAGTCGGTGATGATTGGCAAGGCTCTCAGTCGCGCCACCATGAAAATGTTGCTGACGCATATGGGCGAAATTGAACAACCTTGGGTGAGTACAATCAATAAATATAATAGCAAAATTTTAATAGTTTTAAATCGTTATTCTTATATATCATTCTATTTTATCGGAGATTGGCACCGTGAACTATATTAATTTTAAAAACAGAAAATTAATGCTATTCGTTCTACAAAAATCAGAAGTAAATCCGTTTACAAAACTAAAAAAAAAATAGAAATAAACCACACCATGGTTTTTATATTTTTGTTTAGTACTGATCTATTTTTACTATTTTTAAGTTGGCCAAACTTGAACCTAAAAATTCTCATATTTATGACACGTTTAATACTCATAAAACAATTATTTATGAGCACTTAAAAGAGCCCAAAAAGTATCCTAGAGGGCACGCTTTTATAAGCTTAAAAATCATCATATTAATGACACTTTTATTACTCCTAAAACAATCATATATGAGAACTTAAAAGAGTCCAAAAATGCTTCCTATTTTTGGGTAGAGGGTACTCATAATAGAGCTCAAAAATCCTCATATTTATGACACTTTTAATACTTCTGAAACAATCTTTTATGAGCACTAAGAAGAGACACAAAACGATCCCAAAACCTTGGTTAAATATGACTTTTTTATTATGAGAAATATTTTGGACAGTTCCTAAAACAGTTTTTAATACGATACTTTTATGAGTACCTATTTTTTCTGAGGGCTCATAATGCCCGGTTTACATGGCATCTTCTGTGAGTCTCATCTGCTAGGGTTGTATTTGTTTAAATTTTCATATAAAAATAGCAGTTTTTTGAAAAAATGCAACCCTAAGAGATACAGTTCGACTCACAGAAGATACAATATAAATCGGTCATAAAACATTAAAAATGCATCTCCTTTAAGACTCCAAATTGCTAAATTGTTTAATGGGCATTACCTATAGATACTGGCCATTATTATGTTGGCCCTTTTCCAAAAGAGTCAATCGAAAATACCATCACAAACGTATTTTTTATTGCGAAAACCATATTTATAAAGTGTTACTTTTTACATTACTAGTACAATTTTTAATGTTTGAAAAAAAAAACGTTATTTATATCACTTTTGACTTAAAACCATTGACCATTAGTGGCGCCACCTCTGCGACATCACGTCCGCGTGTTTCTGGCAAATAACGCTTAGTCAACACAAAAAGCAAAACACATGTTATAGAACAAGGCAGAAACACAAGCGATCCCCAAGCATTTTGTAGGCTTGGAAAAGCCATACCAACTATAAAGTTACAACCCCACGATGAGAGGGAACCCATTGACATAGCGACCGGCCGTGGTGATACTTCAAATAATTCTGTAAAATATAAACAGAATAAATACAGTTTTAAAAGATTTTTAGCAGTAACACTTACCAGAACCGATAAAAAATGGTATGGGTGCAATGCCAAATTGAAAAAAGAAAATATACAGAAAAATGCAGACTATACAACCCATAGCAAACCAGTGCACAGAATCCTAGAAAAAGAAAGTACCAAATACAAATAGAACATTGAAAATACTAAAATTTATGTGTTTTGAATTACTAATGATTTTTTTAAATTACAAATTTAAGCGAAATATCAAATGTAATTTCTGAATTTCAATTGATGTTTTTTGAATATCAGATGTAAATTCTGAATTATAATTGATATGTTTTGAATTTCAAATAGAATTTCTGAATTACAATTGATGAGTTTTGAATTTTTAATGCAATTTCTGAATTACAATTGATGCGGTTTGAATTTCAAATGGATTTTCGGAATTACAATTGATGTTTTTTTGAATATCAACTGAAATTTCTGAATTACAATTGATGTATTTTGAATATCAACTGAAATTTCTGAATTACAATTGATGTATTTTGAATTTAAAATGAAATTTCTGAATTACAATTGATTTATTTTGAATTAAAAATGGAATTTCTGAATTACAATTTATGTGTTTTGAATTGAAAATTGAATTTCTGAATTACAATTGAGGTGTTTTGAATTTAAAATGATATTTCTGAATTACAATTGTTGTGTTTTGAATTTCTAATGCAATTTCTGAATGAAATTAAGTGTGTGATTTCTATTTCAAATGAAATTTCTGAATTACAATTTATATGTTTTGAATTTAAATTGAATTTCTGAATTACAATTTTGAATTAAAAATGGAATTTCTGAAGTACAATTTATGTGTTTTTAATTAAAAACGGAATTTCTGAATTACAATTGATGTGTTTTGAATTTCAAATGGAATTTCTGAATTATAACAATCTCATGAAGTCTTTTGAATTTCAATTGAACGTTTTTGAAATCCATTTATAGAAAGCAGTTTTTTTTTATTTTGTCATTCTATTACCAATATTTAAGAGCCTATAGTTGCCCTCAGATTCAAGATCAGCGACCCCAATTATACATAAACCGTTATAATTTTGAAGAATAGATTTTTGAAACAAAAAAAACCTTAAAATAAAACGCAATAAAAATATTACTTACAATAAAATACAACATGAGCGCAAAACAAAGTAACGCCAGCGAACAGCTAAACGTTGAAAATAACATCAAGGGACGTCGATTTATTTTCGCCATTAAATAAGGACCCAGCAGTGAAATGGCTAAATTCAGACTGCCAGCACCCAAATTTGCCAATTCGGCGGCCGCAACCGAAAGACCTGCCCTGCGAAATATCGAAACAGAATAATAGAAAATCTAAAAAAAAAACGAAAATAAAAATAAAGCAATCATTAATTTCTTCTTCTGCCACATACCGCATTTATGCCCGATAACTGTTGACCGCCCTGAAAGGCGCACACAATGAACATTGGCAACACAAGGCTGCGATCTTTGAGCACATCTATAAAACTACTCGCTTGATCCTTAAGATTCGATTCAATTTCCATATCCTGCATTTCTTGTGCAATGTCTTCAGCTGCACGCAGACGTTGCAATTGTTTCAAGGCCAAATCACGTCGTCCTTTTACTATAAAAAGCCATTTAGGACTTTCAGGATAATAACAAATCGGCGCATAACAGACAACGACCAATACCACATAAAAACACATTGCCACATGCCAATATTCTTCCGAACCGAATATACTTTGTAGACTAAATATTTGTGCCACCACAACACCGGCGGAAAGGCCAACGGGACAGAAAACTCCTAACGTACCACGCAGTGCAAGTGGTGCAATTTCAGTAAGATACATAGGCAGTGACGCGGTTGTTAAACCGGCGGCAATACCCACCAGTAGACGTGCCAGTAGCAACATCTCAACGGAATGTAGAAGTCGACATCCATAGAGGAGTATTGCGCCCAACAGCGAGAGGATGCCGCAAATGATGAAGCTGCCTTTTCTGTAATAGGTTTTAAAAATTTGTTTATTTTAAAATTCTGAAATTTTGTTTCGTTTTTTGTTAAATCGCATTCGAAATAACCAAAGTTCAAAAGAGATACATATTTGAATTTCAAAGCGTGTTTAATCCAAATCTGCACTCGAAAGTTAGGTTGAAAGGAAAACGTGTATTTCGTTTATTGTACGTGTATTGCAATTTTGAATGTAGCTCTTCTGACATTTTATTTTGTTAACCATTACTAAGATGCAATGGTTACACATTTTATTTGGACTACACTACAGAAACAATTTGGAGAAACCGTAACTGAAATCCAAGAATTATAATTTTAGTTTTACCCAATTTCAATACTTGTCTTGCGCATAGCATTTAAAAGCTTACCTGCCAAATTTATTTGCTGCACTGGCACCACCTAACGAGCCCACCGCACCGCCAATCAGAAAAATAGAAACAATGGCACTCCATAGAATTTCCAAGGCGCCTGCACTGAGTTGTATATCATATCGCATGCGTATCGTTTCATTGCACCACGATCGCATATGCTGTGGAGAAGGTCGATTGGATTTTTAAATAGAATTTTGAGTACATTACTCTTTATAGCTTACCACGGCAGGACTATTCATAACACCGGTGCAATAACCGGCGGGCACCGCGGTACCGAGTGTCGCCGCATAACCCGTAAAAGTGAGAACTTTTCCCCATTTCGGCAACTGTATTTAAAGAGTAATTTAAAATTTATTATAATTTAAAGCAAATAATTTCAATTTTCTATTTATGGGGAACATATTTGCCGACGAAAGTATAATAGTTTTCTCAAGGCTTCTCGCGGTATGTCAAAATTTGTAATTAGTAGGGTTAAAATTGAAAAAAACGACGGCTATAGAGCATTTGTAAGATGGTGTCAAAGTAAAAAAAAGCGGCTGTTCTGCTGCTGTATCTTTTAAACTTAAAATATTTTTGTACTGTTTTTAAAAACCCTAATTGTTCATTATTGACCCCAAATGGCGAGTAATCCAGAGCTGATGGAGTAAAACGGACCGTTAAATACGAAAAATCACAAAATACATTTTCAAAATGCCAAATATACATTTACAAAAATCTTTATATATCTGTCAATTTTAAATCGATGATCTCATTTTTTTTACCACAAGTTAAGAAAATGTAAATCTATCAATTGATATTTCAATTTTATAAACTCGAAATTTAAGTTTTTCATAAAAATGTATTTGGTGTCTTTTCGTTCTACAACAACGATATATTAAACATAACTTTATTCCTATTTTTTATTTTCTTATTACATAAAACGAATCGAATTGTTGTCACTTAGTTGGTATTAAGTGATTCATATTAAGCAATTATTCGATTCGTTTGAATTCATGATGAGAACCATTTCAAATAGTTATTTTTTTACGAATTCTTCTTCAGTTGACGTTTTTACTTAATTTAATTCTAAAAATTGAATCACTATTTAAAAACGTATTCGTATTTTTTTTCGTTTTACGTAATCCGACCGATGCATTTTAAATTTATTTCCAACAGAGCATTTAAAAATGCCACAAAAATTTCCAAAATAATTACGTTGTTCATTTTAAAATGTTCACAATTTCTACTCTTACATGTAAGAACTACACTATAACTTTCCGAACTGTGTTATTTGGATAATTTCAACTGTCTTCAAGGCTCTCTGCTGTAAGTTTGAAACCGCATTATTTATGACAGGGCTTAAGGCGATGCTTTTCTTCTGTCACTTTTTATTGCTGGGATAAGGAAGAGAGTCTTTTTGATGAATTTATGATGAACATCTACATTTATCTGTCATAAAGAATTATTTGCCATTCTAAGTTGGCTAAATAAATAGTGTGAATTTGTTGTTTTTGTTTTGTTGTAGATGTTATTGTCATATTATTGAAGGACTCTAAGTAATTTTAAATTAACAGAAATTTATCACTAATAATAAAACTTTTTTAATATTACATTTATTGCACAGTGTTTGAGAAAAAAATCGTTTCAGTGCTTTTAAGAACGTAATAAAAGTACACCCAAACACATTTCGAAAAAAATTGACATATTTTTCTTTCTAATAAAAAATGATCTTATTTTATAAAAAGACAGTAAAAGAACAATATTTGAATGCATTTGAATTATACTTTTTCATGAAATTTTAACATTGAAAAAACACTTTAAAAATATAGTACTCACTTTTTTTTAATAAATTTATATTTTTGTCTGGATACCATATAAGCAAGCCGTCTTATAAATAAATCGGTGCCCCAATCTACGAACCATTCATTCCACAATAATTTAATTAATTAATTGATCAGAAATGTCCCAACTAGACAAATTATGTCTGAAAGTTGTATTTAAGTTATCTTTTAAATGTTTTCGATGTCCGAAATTTGTCCAAAATGTTACGAGAAAGATGTCTTTTTATAATACAAATGATTGACCGGAAGGTGCCTTTTTGATTTGTCTGAATGATATCCTAATGGTGTTTAGTGTTTCATGTGAATCTCGCTTTCGGGGTTTTCTTTTGTTTTAGTACAAAAATTAAAAATCATCAATCAATTTTTGTTTATGATTTGATCATCAACAACATATCGTCACTGTCATGCCAAAGGGGCGAATGTGCATTTTTAAAAATGTTGGGATATCAAATTTTAAAGTTTGAAGTGCTTTAAAAATTAGTAAAATTTAGTTCTTATTCAATTTTTTCTGTTATTTTGGTTTATTCATCAATTATTATAACTTATATAAAATTGCTTTGGATTTGGACAACCTACTGAATTATAAATACGAATATTTGTGAGGCTATATCCTGCCCAAAACGCTAATATTTTTGTTTGTTATGCTATATCTCTTTATTACCGCAAGATAGAATAGTGATGTAAAAATAGTGATTGTTTGTTTTCAAAGCACCTATCGATTGGCATCATTATTTAAAAATAATTTGCCAAACATTTTTCTTCCAAATGTTAAAAATTCAAAAAAATATTTTAAAATAATGATGATAATCGATAGGTGCTTTAAAAAAAACAATTAATGCCTCTACACCACTATTTTATCTTATACCAATAAAAAGTTATGGCAAAAAAACGAAATGATTCGCCCTTTTGGCATGACAAAATTTAAAATTTTTCGAATTAGCCCATTTGGTTTTGTCTTTTGTGGCTAGAAATATCCAACAAAACCACACACGATTTTGGAACAGCATACTTGAGGAAAAACTACATTCAAAAATGTAAACAAAAACGCAAATGTCAAAAATTACACATTCGCCCCCTTTGGTATGATAGTGACGATATATACATCAATTTCGTGTGATTTAACCTTTACCTCCAGATCATGTACTTTCCTATGTATATAATATTGACTAGAATTTGTGCTAAACTCGACTGAATATCGCGCTAAAAGAACCTTTTTTTTTTTTTGAATATCTACTAAGATCCACAGCACTCAGACAGACTATATCCATTGTACTGTGAGTGCCCATGCCCAAGCCGGGATTCGAACCCGAGACCTTCAGAATGCAAGTCCAGCGCGCTACCTCTGGACTGCTGAGGCCGGCACTTACTTCCTCTTTCTGTATTTCGAAACGAAACACTATTAGACGAATGTTAGGTAATTTAAATAAATTTCAATGTGGGTAAAAAATTAAATATTTCCACAACTCGTACGGACTTGATATATTTAGCTACTATTTATGTTTTTATTCTGAATATTTTAGGAATTTGTCGATTGGTCATTTGAAAATCATTAATATTGTTGTTAAAAGGACTAGACAGAATATGAAGATTGGGATAATGTCTACATCAGTCAAGAAATCCATAGCTACTACATTTTTCTCATTAAATCAACGGTTATATTGTGGTCACTTTACGACCATATCTCGTAAATTTGATGTGATAGGACATAAGTTTGTTATTTGAAATTTTATTAGGGTTACTTAAGGATACAAAAAAAAATCAAATCTTTGGCACTTAAAAAAATCTGCTTTTGCTGAACTGTGTAATTTGTATTATGTTCGTAGGAAAAATAATTATAAAAGAGAATGACAATGTATAATCTGCAGAGAAAGATCGTTGATGAAGGGGCTTGGCTTCATTTCATTTTTGCGATTTTTTTTTTGTTTTATTTGTTGGTAAACCAGTCAATTTGTACGGACTGGACCTTGGGCACGTCAATTATGTTATTAAACGATTATCTTATTAAGCCAAAAGACTTATTTTTCCATCGCATCGAACATTTTCGGATATAGAATAATTTTGTGATCTCCATTAAGAAGCTGTGCTATAAAAGCTTCTATGCAGGCAACATACAGATTTCTACATCACTGAATAAAATGTGATTCCAAAACTCCTGATAAGCAATACAAAGTATACTGTTTTAAACAATTTATATACTTTTAGGTTATGAAATTCTGAAATAAATAATATACCTCTTCCAAGATTCCTTCTCGTCAATGCAGACGGTAATAACTAAACAATTTTTGATTTTGTTTTGAAATATCAGCTGTCATTTGTTATTTTATTTCCTATTAAATAAAATAACGCAATAATTTGATGTCTTCAGGATTTAGTACCACAGTAGTAAATTTGTCCAGGCCTTGCCAGTAGAAGCCCTGCTATTACAACTTCTTAGCATGCTTAACACACATTCTGCCATCACTGAAGCTAGTGTACTTCCATTACACCTTCTAGAAAATCAGCGCCAATCGATTTGGTGACTATTTCTAATATTTTTCAAATACAAAAGCGAAGCTCTGCTAGCTCACCTTCTATAGGAATGCTAACAGTAATGAGTCAAACTATTTTGTGAGACCTTCTGAAAGCCGTTCTCGAATAGGGAAGTTCTGCAAAAATGTTTATTTCATATAAAAAAAGTAGAAAGAAAATCATTTAGTCGGGAAGGGGTTCTACCTGCTTGAGAATCAGTGCCTGCATAGCTTCTTACGCCTGAAATTTACTACTGGGTAGCATAGCTTCTTACGCCTGAAATTTACTACTGGGACGTTTATTTTAAAATGTACGCGGTGAGAAATTTAACTTTTCTCTAAAATTTTCAAAAACATTTTGGCCTAATTTCAGACTATGTTCAATGAAAAACTAAAGTGTGCAATTATGAGGTGCTGTATAGTCATAAATTCAACGTAATTTCACTATCTCTACCAATTAAAAATAGCGGCTTAAAATATTATTATATTCTTAGGTGTTTCTTTTTTCAATCGTTTCAATCATTGGATTTCCGCTGTAACTCCTGCAGCTCATAAAAATAAATTATAATTTAAATTAAATAACATATTACAATAAAATGAAAGAGGAAATAAATCTATCACCTCTTTTATTCGTGGTAATAGGTACCTATTATGCATACAAAACATAAGAAACGCTTTATAAATGCCTTCAAATTGAGGTTTATTAGAATCTCACTGTTAATATATTCTAAAAGTAGTTCTTTAGATTCACAGCTAGAAAACCTCTAAACAAAGTTGTTTATGAACTCCTACACTTATTTCTTCGAGAAACTAGAGTCAAACTCCTTGCAATAAAAACCGTTTCAAAAAAAATAAAATAAAGGAAAGTGTCGAGTCGGTATAGAATAATTATTCTAAAATTGCTTTTTACATATTCTATTTACTACTGGGGAATTCTAGAATTGCTTTTTATTCATTATATTTACTACTGGGTAGCTACTGCTAAAGTTAACGAGTCAAATACATTTTTTTTATAATATCGTCACTATCATACCAAAGGGGCGAATATGCAATTTTTGACAATTGAGTTTTTGTTTACATTTTTGAATGTAGTTTATCCTCAAGTATGATGTGCCAAAATCGCGTGTCATTTTGTTGGATATTTATAGCCACAAGACAAAACCAAAAGGGAGAATTTTAAAAATGTCTTGTCCTGCCAAAAGGGCGAATCTCTTCGTTTTTTCGCCATAACTTTTTATTGGTATAAGATAAAGTAGTAGTTTGTTTTCAATTATTATTTGCTTTCAAAGCACCTATCGATCTGCATCATTAATTTAAAATGTTTTGCCAAACATTTATTTGCCATTTGTTATTTGCATGAAAAAATGTTTGGCAAAATATTTTAAAAGAAAAGAAGTGCTTTAAAAGCAAACAATTAATGTCTCTACATTACTATTTTATCTTGTGCTAATAAAAAGTTATAGCATAAAAAACAAAAATATTTGCGTTTTGATCAGGATATAGCCTTACAAAATACATATTTATAATTCAGTAGGTTGTCCAAATCTAAAGATATTTTATATACGTTATAATAATTGACAAATAAACCAAAATGACAGAAAAAAATTGAAAAAAAATATAAATTTTCCTAACATTTTTAAAAATGCACATTCGCTCCTTTGGCATGACAGTGACGATATATATTTATTAATAATTTATTTTAAAAGTTGAATCATTAATTATTACACATATTTGGATCATTTGAAATTATTTTTTTAGCTGATCGATATGGAATTGTTAAAAATTTAAAGTTTTTTTTCAATTCAATTGAAATATTTAAAATGAAATGTTGAAATATGTACACGATGTAGTTTTATTTTGTATGTTATTTTATTAGTTTTTTTGTTTAAGCAATCTTCACAAATACTACATTCAGTATTTAAACAATTACGTATTCTTTTAACAATATGTTGAATTATTTTTGTTAGAATTATCAGTTATCTTCAAGTTTATTTTCAATTGCTGCTCAAAAAATATTTGAAAATTTCTCAAATACCAACTTACTCTTTCAATATTATGATTTTCACTGAATAAAACCTGCTGTTTGACAATTTCCACATCCTTCTTTGTGTCCGGTTCGTATAAAGCTTGCAACTCAACTCGTACGCCACCCATATTGTACTCAGCTACTAACGGTGCTTACAACATACGGAAATTAAAACGGAAGTTCAATTGTGTTACACAGAGAACACAAATATTTTACCTCCCCAGTGGAATCTTTTCACAATTCAACCAACCAACCTTCGATGCACTTGACAATATTGCGTAAAACTTCGAAGCGATTAACTGATGTATGTTGTTTAGTAGGCAATGTGTGCCAACGGCTGATAATAAATGCAAATATAATTTTATACAAATATTACTTTATAGCGCCGTATAATTTAGATAAAACGCGCCTGTTGCATTTGAGCGCAATAAAACAATTATTTTACTATGAAGTTTGTAAATCAGCGCAACGTCTATTTCCGTTTTCAGAATTGTCCACATGGACGGCCGACAATGCGACACCTCATCAATATAGCCATGTTGGAGGACACCGACGACGAAGTGACGAACAATTCAACAATATAATTAAAAACACAAAAATAAATAAAACAATAACAAGTAATTTACACTTTGTTTTTTATTGTCATAAAAAAAAAATAAAAAATATATATTTTTTGAAAATATTAAACGCTAATGGTGCGGAAAATATTAAAACCGCTGTGCGCCGTCGATAGTATGACACCCGGCAGCTGCGGATGCCAATGCAACTCCTTGATCTCCTTTTGTCCTTGATGGATGAAGAGCAATTGGGGCGGTAGCTTGTTGAGTTCATCGTCATTTTTCGATTGTGTTGTTGCACCAGCCTCTTGATCTTGATCCTTTTCTACAGCCAAATCCCAGAGTGCAATCTGATCGTCGTCCCCGCCCGAGGCGAGCACTGTGGCATCGCGTGGATTCCATTCGACTGTCGTAATGTGATCCGTATGATGTTTAAAGGTAGCAATTGGTTTTTTTGTTTGAAATTGACGCAAATCCCAAATATGCAAAAAACCATCATCGCCACCACTTGCAATAAATGGTTCGGTGCGATTCCATGAGATGACATTGATGTCGCTCTGATGGGCATCCGCACAGGTCAACATGCATGCCTTCTGCGGTGGCGCACGTACATCCCAAATGCGCACCGATTTGTCGACGGAGCACGAGGCGAGCACACTGCGTTCATTCGGACTCCATTGCAGATCTTCGACGGAGGCCTTGTGACCGGCCAACGGACGTTGATCGACCTTCCAGGTGCCGTCCTCCAGTGGCGACCAAATGTGTATGTCGCGTCTGTAAAGGAATAATAGTTGTAGTAAATGTTTATGTGAGTGATTCAAAAGGGCGAAGCGTTAATTATTTTTTTTTTAAATTTGGCTTTAATTTTTGCTATAGTGTTTTTCTTTGATTATGTGTTTTTGTTTTTATTTTTGTTTCTGTTATCGCTAATGTTTGCTTTTTCATCTGTTGATTTTGTGTTTTTTCTTTTGTTTTTATATTTGTTTTATAAATTTTGCTTTTTATATTGTGTTTTTATTTTATCTTTCAATTTTGTTTTTGTTCGGATTTTATTTTTGTATTTTGCTTTTATGATTTTTATTGTTATTGTTTTTGCATTTACGTTGGTTTTACGTTTGATTTTGTTTTTTTTTATATTTTGAGTTTTTGTTTTTTTGCGTTTTCTTTTTTTTCCTATACTTTTGTTTTCGGTTATGATTTTGTGATTCTTCAATTTTTTCTTCTGATATTGTGTTTTTGCTTATGTTTTTGCTTTTGTTTTTTCGTTTGACTTAGTGCTTTTGTTTTATTTTTTATTCTGAGTTATTTTTTTATTTAGTTTAGTTTTTGTTTGATATCACGTTTTTGCTTTTATTTAAAATTAGTCTTGATATTGTGTTTTTGTTTGCTAGGATTTTTTTTGTTTTGCTCTTTTTATGTTTTTGATTTTTCTTGTGTTTTTGCTTTTGTTGTTGCTAATATGTTTTGTATTTTTTCTTATTTTTTTTTTTTTTTTAGTTTTTGTTTCTTTTGCGTTTTATTTTTCCTTGTATTTTTGTATCTTTTTATTTTTATTTGCTTTTGTTTTTTTTTATTGATTTTATTTTGCTTTTTTCGTTGTTTTTCCTACATAGGTTTTATTTTTATTTTGTGTTGTTGCGTTTGTTTTTCTTTTTGCTTTTATTTTTCTAGTGTTTTTTTTTTAATTTGGGTAGACTTTGTGCTTTGGTTTTATATTTTTTCCTTTTGATTGTTTTTTTTTTTTTTTACAGACAGACGGACCAAGAGTTTTATTTATGTATATCGAATTTTAAAATAAACTACTAAAAATTACTGATAAAAAAACCGACATCGCAACTTACTTGCAATCGCCCGTCGCCAAGACACCGTCCGCACACGGACTCCAATCCACAGCAAAACCTTCCTGCTGATGTCCGCTGAACGTGTAGACGGGACGCGCCGGCTCGTTGACCATCCGCTTCTCGTAGTCCTTCAGCAGTTGTGCATCCTCGATGGCCTGCAGTTGTTGATCTAAATTAAAAATATTCACCCGCCCCAGTTCGCTCCATGATGCTGCATACACTTTGCTGCCCAGACGACGAGAACGCACGCGATTCACACAACCCTGCTGCTTTATCAATGCAACAGACATGTGTGGCTTCTTCAGTTCCTCCTTGTTCGCAGCCTCATCCTGATCATCGTCCAGCTCTTCATCGTCATCATTTGCCTCAGCTTCATCATCCTCTTGTGTTTTGCGCAGATTAGACATTTTCATCACAATCAAGTTGTTAACATGCGTGTTCGCCGCCTGTGTTCCGGCCACCATGTATGCGGTCAGTGGAAACTGTTCACGCGAATCGCCCAGCTCATCGACTATGACATCGAAGCTGAGACATGGTGCACCGGTTGATGCCTGATGCAGCATTATGTAGGCACTTTCGTCGCACACCAGTTCTTCGTTCTCATCCAGTGGTTTGCCGGGCAAGTACACTTCTTTGGGTTTTTTGGTGGCCGCACCTTCAGCATTCGATTCGTTTTCATCGTCGCTGCCGTCATCACCAGACATTTGGTCTTCGTCATCTTCGGCTTCGACGATTTCCATTTCCAGTTCATCGTTGTCCATATTTTGATTTTCTTTTTTTTTTTACTAATAAAACAAAATTTACGAAAAATTCGGACCAACCTCGACCGATCTCAACAAAAATTAAAAATGTATGTCAGTTTTTGTTTTTTTATGAAACACGTGCACATGACAGTGTTGCATTTTGGGTAAAAAGTATTATCCAAAAATAAAAACGTACGTTTTAAAATAAAAACTACCAAACATTTAGAATCTAAAAAAAAAAATCAGTAGCGCGATTTCGTAACTCCATAACGATAACATTCGATATCGCTAACTACCGACAATTGTCACTTGCGTTAGCGATTGTTATGAAAAAAGTGATTCCCTAACTTTCAATGCGTTTTATGTAGACAAATAAATTCGGAAATATTTTTAACAATAAAAATCGTTTAAAAGTAAGCTGGCAACAACCAAAAAATGTTCATCGCTATCGTATCGACAATTTTCGGTAAATTTTTAACGATGACAGCTGAAGATAAATATCATAGCGAACTGTGTACGGAATACCTCCTAACAATATTTGTCGTTAATTGTAGTTAACGATATCGATTTTTGTCGATACGGAGTTAGGGAATCGCGCTACAGGGCAGACAAAAAAAACTTAAAAAGGTACACATTTTCCCGTCGGATCAAAACTGATGAGAAAAAAAGAATAAAGTTCAGACTGACAAATTTTCAAAAGGTACAAAATTTTAAAGTCAGATCAAAAATAAGTGACTACAAAAAAAGGACAGACGGAAAAAAAGCAGAAATTAAAACCTTGTTTAATTGGTAATTTTTAACTGTTATGGGAAAGGTAATTCCCATGAGAATAATGGCTGTGGGATTTTTTTTAACAACATTTTTTGTTTTTGTTTCTTCAATTTATGAACACGCCAAATGTAAATTTATGTTTAAACATTTTGAAAAAATTGGGATTGTGGTTTTTTTCTAAGTAGTTTTTAATTTCCATGAGATTTTAATTAATGTGAGAATGTTTGTGGTATTTATACATTTTTGTGGAAATTGTTTTAATTACTGTGGGAATGAAATCAAACAAACTTACCAAGTGGGAATTTTTAAGAAGTCGTATGGCAAAAAGGTATTTATTTTTGAAAAAAGGCAATTTTGGTTGTCATTATAAACCACTACACAAATGAGAAAAATTAGAAAATAGTCAATTCCAATCTCGATACTCGAGTGTTATATAATGAACATTATTAGTTGCCCAAATTTCATTGATATCTAAAAGGTAAAATCTCAAAATGCTTTTTTTGTCGATTTCTTGCAAATCGTATAGACGATGGTCAAAATTTGGCATGGAACACATATAAAATAGTCTAGTGACGTGAAATGTTGCTTTCTTTTTGAAATAAAAATGCGTTTATAAGAAAAACATCAATCGTTTATAAACTATACAGCAATAATTAGTTTAAAGGAATTTTTGGTTTTGTCTTCAATACTAGCAAAATACACTACGTACATACGCCTTCAAGTTTTGAATATCGAAATGCGCTATTTTAATTAAGGTCTTGTAATAATCGCTAAAATATCGTAAATATACTGTTTTCATTGTTGGGTAAAAAAATCTGGCATCACTGATATTATCTTATCTCACAACCAGAGGGCGCTGTCATTGGCGGCGGCGTCCAATTGTAAACAAACGATGACAGCTTTTAAAATATTTTTTTTATTGTTCATGTTTTTTTTCGTTTTTTTTTTGTGCATTTTCATTTTCGAATAGTAATATTGAAAAATTCATTAAAATTAGTAAAAAAAAATTAACTTCTAACTAAAAATTGTTTGTTTACTCAACAAAATTCCACGTATCTCGCGATGAGCGGGACCAAATTCAATTTTCACATAAAGTTGCTGTCCGGCAACAATGTGGTCATGGTTGAGGCAGGCGGCTACGAATCGGAAATATATATGCCACAAATCCAAAACGGGCGCATCGCCTTTCAGAACATCATACCGAACAGACGTTGCTGCTACACAACCGCTACCGCACCAAAAATAATCAAAAATGCGCGTCTAATGCCGGCAGCAGCAGGTGATAGTACGGGGACACAACAGGCACGCCGGACACTGTTGCCGGCGGACAATATGTCCAGAGCGTGGCGTATGACTGCAGGACACGATACGCGTATGACGCCGATGGCCAGTAGCACACCTGCTGGAAAGGAAAACAAACACGAAAATCGTTTTGAAAAACCAAACAACAACGAATACTCTTCACAGTCCTGCAGCATGTCTATTCCGGAGTTGGCACGCAATTATGTGCCCACTCCCTATGAGGTCATCAAGGACACCCTCGTGCAAATACCGTCCGGCATCAAGGTCATACGTCTGCATCGTCATCCGACAAACGAGACACCGCAACGCGTTGGACGCCTCATCAGTTCGCAGGTCGATTTCACATCACTGAACAGTTCCGGGGCGCAAATGCGTGGCATACCAGCGCCGCCACTGCCCGTTAGTGGTGGCGTGCCTGCGGCGCCCGCCTGCTCACAAAATAGCTCCGATTATCGTCTGCCCGTGACGCCGGACTTTACGCGCAAACGAAAAAGCACGCTGTACAATCCAACGCAGAGTTCAATGCACAAAATGGTGCAGCCAGCGCAGCTGCCCGCCTCGGCGACCAAGTGGCGCAAATGCCTGACGCCCATTCGCACCTATTCGCGGCGTGGCGCCAATCTTCAGAAGCGCTGCTCAACGAGCAGCATAACGAAAAACGCTTTAAATACGTCGACGGCGTTGCGGCAACGCGCGCGTTTTCACACCGACAGATATGGCAACGTCAAACCCAGCTATATGATTAATCCGACGCAAGGGGTGAAGCCGACCATGCGCATTGAGGTGAAGAAACGCAAACTCGTTATTGATCCCAAGGTGAAGATTACGCCGCGTAGCTTCAAAATGCAACAGCAAACGACGCATGAGCTGCAGCAGGATTCGAAGTATCGGTTGCCGCGCACGCGTCATCAGTACGAGGCGACCAAGTTAAGCGCCTTTGAGTTGCTCACCAATTCAAATCGTGCGCAGCGCATGAGCCACGAACTTAATAAGCAATTTCGCAAGGGTTGCCTCAACAAGACGTCGACGACGTATCCCAAATATCAGGTGCTGTGTCAGCTGCCACCGCTGGAGCGTTCGGAGGAGACGCGCGATATAAGACAGCAGCAACAACTGTTACTGCAGCAGCAACAATTAGAGGAGCAGCAACAGCAACGATTGCAGCGACAACAATTGCAGCAGCAACAAGAATTACAGCTGCAGAAGGAACGGCAGCAACTACAAAAGCAGCTGCATCAAAAGCAATTGCTGCAACTGCAACACCGCACAAAACAGTCAACGCTGAAAGTGAAAGAACCGCGCATGTTTTAACAGCACCAAAGTGCCGTAGTCAATGTACATAAATTTTTGTAAATATTTTTAATTTTAAGCTAATCCAATTTAAGGCATATTCTTGAACAAATTTATTAAAGCGCCTATGCCTTTTAATGCGTTGCTACTGTTGGCAAAATATTGCACAGCAATTTGAGTTTATTTTTTTTTTTTATTGAAAAAAAGTCAACTCGTAATTGTGTGCGCCATGTTTTGCATAGAGCAACAATTAACTGTCACAAGGTGAAATTGTAAAATTGTGTGTTTAGAATAAATAAAATTATACGAATTTTGTTTGCAATAGTAAAATTTTACACAAAATATTTATTTAAAAAAATAATTTTTAATTAGTTTCAATGTTGCCATGGACATCCCATACATCTATCCTATATAAAGGGTTTTTCAATAAGAGCGCTACAAAAGTTTTTTTTCAAGGGTTCAACAGGGACGCTACAAAAGTAGAGCGACAGGGACAGCAAACGACGCCATATTTCTTGC
Source organism: Dryomyza anilis (assembly GCA_951804985.1). Taxonomy (NCBI): domain Eukaryota; kingdom Metazoa; phylum Arthropoda; class Insecta; order Diptera; family Dryomyzidae; genus Dryomyza; species Dryomyza anilis. Next base: position 27,061,580 of record OX638133.1, read on the forward strand.
CGCTCTTTTGACATTTCTCTTCAGTAAGGTTTGTCATTTCATGATGGAAATATATACGAGCCAACAACGAGTCGAAATTATTAAAATTTACTACCGAAATTCGAATTCGTATATCTTTCCATCATGAAATGGTAAACCTTACTGAAGAGAAATGTTCAATAGGATAAATTATTATTTTAATCGGAAAATACCATTAAATACTAGAACATACCATGACATTGCCATTGAGTTTATATGAAAATCTTTATTTTTTATATACTATTAAATCAATAATTGTTCTATTGACCAATTTTAATGGGATTTGATGGAATTTTTTTCTGGGTGTGGTAGCTTAAAAATATCACTTTTTGATGGTAACATATATCATATATTTGCATTTCCTGGGGTTCCGGACGGGACATTCGTACGTTTAAAACTTTAATATCTCAAAGGAAAATGAATTATTTGACTTAATTATGTTTTCCTCATGTAGTATTTAAATAGGACTAAACAATTGCAAAAAATTAGAGAATTCTATACAGTAAATCAAAAAATATAAATTAAATAGTTGTCGTTCCGGACGTCACAAAAACGGTAGTGCATGTCGAGGTTTATATGGAAATGCCAAAAATTCAACCAATTTTGCTTATAAATAATTTTTTTGAATTATTTAAAAAAATAGCAGAAATCATGTACTTTCTTTGTATATTTACACTTTGTATCTAAACTTTATAGTTTTTTCATAATAAATCACCGAAAAAATCCGGACGGGACAAAAAAATCCGTATAGAAATTATCAGTACAACTTTTAATCTAAAAAATACTTTTTGCGTACAATATATTTTTTTGAATTATCTCAGAACATAGCTGAGACAATTTACTTTATTTTTGTATATGTACACTTTATTCCTAAAGTTTACAGTTATTTCGTAATAAATCGCAGAATAATTCCGGACGGTACGATTTACACTACGATTTTTTGCTAATAATAATTTTGACATGACAATATTAATAATAATTATTAAGAAATAAAAAATGATATACTATTCAAATTTACAGATTTTTTAGTTTAAAATTTTTTTTTAACTTTTTTTTTATTTTTTATACTGCAGTTTTACACATTTCTTGATAAAAATAATTTTGTATATGACAATAATAATAATAATAATTATTATTACGAAATGAAAAGTACTGTACTATTCAAATTTCCAGAGGTTTTTAATTTTATTTCTACTATTTAAAAAAAAAATTGTTGATAATTTTTATACTGAGCGTATTCACAGTTCGTCGTATTTTAGTATGGTATTCGTACCATGAGGTATATATACGATACAATAACACATAAACGTCAATGTGTTGTTGCATCCCTTATAAAAAAGAAATACCACAAGTGTTATATTTAATAGTAGCCCTGCGACATGTTTTTTGGTGTGGTATTTTGTGAAAGGAAGAAAAGTTTTAAAATTGAATATTAAAAGTGCAAATCGAGGAATATTTATGATATTTTGAAAAAAATACCATATTTATAAGAATCAGCTGCATTTATTTGTCGAAATATTTGAACAAACAGAAAAGTGGTACTCACAGTTTAATTGCCGTACTGTCGTTTTCATACAATGTCGTACCAATATCATGAAACTGTGAATACGTTTACTGTAGTTTTACACTTTTGGTACTCAAAGTTGCGAACAGGACAAATTTCAATTAGCTGTCAAAAGTTTTATAGAATTACTTGGAAATTATGTTTACATTTTTGAAAATGTCGAGGAAATTCAGATTTAGTAACAGAGGATTCAATTATTTAAAAAAAAAAAATGTTAGTTTAATATGATAATAAATGTATCGTTTTGGTTCCGGACGGGACAATAGGAGGCACTTAACAAAGATAAACATTTTTCCGTTCTATTAGTTTCAATGATTATTTTTATGCTTTAGAAATATAAATTAAAGTTGTCTAAAATAAAACAGAAAATAATATTTTGTATGTGTATTTCTTTCAAACTATTTAATTTGGTTACTCAAAGTACATGAAAAATGTGTATATTTACGTATTGCATAGTAACGTAACTTTATGAGAATTTTTTTATACGTTACCGTTAACGGAGTAGAATTTTGTTTTCATATTTTTAGATTTACATATTTAAAATTCCAAATCCACCGTTATTTCAAAGATTTGAGCATTTTGAATTTTTCGATCGTGGTTGACATTTTTCTGGAAATGGAAATGATTTGTGTCTTTGCTGAACTCAGGGATGCATTTACCTTCACACCATTCTTTTTCTTAGTATTTAAATCCTTTTCTGATTGCTGTAAACATTTTGTATTATTCCATTTTTGATATGGCATTTTTAAAATATGACATATAAAATATTAAATACCTTAAGGCTCGAATACACGATAGAGAAATTAGCTAGAGATAGAGAAAAAAATCTACCGTAGAGCTCCATACAGTGGAGCTCTATGTAGTGTTTACACAACTCTATGAGATTTTTTGCTCTATTTTGCTCTATCTCTAGCTATTTTCTCTATCGTGTAAACTTGCCCTTAAACATTCCTTTTTGTATAAATCAAATGAAAAGTATTTTTAATAGTTTAATTTTAAGTTAGTACATTTCTTTAAAATATACAAAATTATTTTTATTTGTTGTTGTTGTATTGTTTTTAATTAATACAACACACACTGCTGCACCCAGTTTATTTTCTCTGCGCAATCTGGACCTTGCGCCTGTGCCAATCGTTCGGGACAATTACTGACCGTATGAAACCAGACGCATTGATCAAAGTAGGCGGGAAAAGGATCGCAATTATTCAAATTTGGAAAGTAAACATATGCCATTCGTTCCATTAAGTCGGCTGTAATTTAAAAAAAATTAGTTTATATTTTAAATAAAATCAATGAAATTTACAATTACTGATATTGCTGCATGCCTCAAAAGCATTCACAAACATTTCACGCATCTCTACCTCGTTGATATTCTGCTCAAAGAATGTTGCCACTGCGGTCATGTCGATGTTGGCGCCATTGTAAAATTTAAAATCTCTGTACATGCAATCGACGAGGCACTGCAGGAGAATGTGAAAAATATTTAATCGAAGAGTTTAAATAGTTTTCATTTAGTGGAGATATTTTGTAAATTACACTGCACAACAGCCATTCTGTGCAATACTATATCCTCACATACATAATATAATAATAGTTTGGCGCTACAGTCCTGTATAGAACTTCGGCCGAGCTCTCTCACCATTTTTGAGCTGTGCGTGTTATATTTGTACTCAAAGTGGTGGGACCTACAGTTTATTGCCGAATCCGAACGGCGGGTGAGAGCTTTTCATAGGCAATGGTTTTACTCTCGTAGGTTTGCCATTTACTGACGAGAGGTAGCGCGGTATAGAAAAATGTTTCTATGAAAAGATGTTGTTAGCCCCAGTCCAGGCTTGAACCGGGGACCTTTCGGCTCGCAGTCCAACGCACTAACCACTGAGCTACCGCGGCTCCTCACATACATACACCCAGAAAAAAATACTATATAAATAATAGTTTTTTACTATTAAAAATAGTCAATAGGATAAATTATTATTTTAATCGGAAAATACCATTAAATACTAGAAAATACCATGACATTGCCATTGAGTTTATATGAAAAGATTTATTTTTTGTATACTATTAATAGTATACTATTAATCGGTACAGGTGTAACGGAGTATTAACGGAAAGAAAACGGTGTAGTCCGTATCCAACGGCACGAAAACGGAACCATCGAAACGGAGTGCAAACGTATTAATTTCGAAATACAGAAAATGCCGGCATACAAACGGAGTCGTGTAATTTGACGGTACGATTTCGTTCCGTTTTAGTATCTGCTTCGACGGATACATATTCAACGTGCCGTTAACGTACCGGCAACGACGGAATTGTGATTCAGTTTGATGCGGAGCTCCGTATAAATGTTTCTTGTGTTAAATCATTGTCCTATTGACCAATTTTAATGGGATTTGAGGGAATTTTTTTCTGGGTGTAGTATAACCTGTAACCCATGGGTGTAGAGAATAAAAAAAAAAAAAAAATGGAAATTTCTGGAATATTACAAACTTTGCATCTTTTTGATTTTTCGATTTTTCACAATTTTTTAATGCAATTTTTGTTTTAAATTTTTGTCGAAAAATACTTTTTCGAGTTCTTCTATCGAATTCTCTCAAACCAGTTAACCAATTTCAAAATGTCCTTTTCCCTTTTATTTGGTATAACACTTGATCATATCAGTCATTTAAAACACTAAATATTTGCAGTTATATATGACCACCTTTTTGGAAGATCGGTTCAAAAGTTATTGGCCGATATTTCGTAAACCTACACTAAGAAAACAAAGATGGTTACCAGAAATATCACAGCCCTGAATATCAAGTTATTTACAAATTATTCAGATCGGCTTTGAGACAAACATCTTTTAAACATCTGACAAATACGATAAATATTGCTGGCAACCATCTTTCAAATTTACGATTATTTATAGCAACCATCAATTAAACATCTTCCAAATAGGAAAATAGTTGTGGAATATTTGGAAAAGGTACTCCATTAGAATTCGCGGAGTAATTTTTATTGAATTAAAATAAAATGAATCAAATGTATTTTTATTTATTCTAGAATTAAAACAATATCCTGGTTATAATCGCCATCGTTTTTATTAATCTTTCGAAGGTAAAATTGTACAACGACTTGAGACTTCTTCGCGGAATAACCAAGTTTGCCTGCGCTGCTATCATCAAACTAAACTCTGAAAATAAATATTTTCCATTACGTCTTGATAATTTCAATCCCAGGAAATTTTATTTTAACTTTTACCACTAAAATGTAATATTTGAAGTGACACTATTTTGCACCATTTGATTTACTTAATTGTTGTGGATAAATCGAGCGTAAGGAAAAAGTACGCCATTTTCCTTTTTACAGTAGTGAAATGTCAAAATAAGTCAAAAGTTTTGTTGCAAAAGTCCAAGAACTCAAGATGTTTGCTATAAGTAAACTGTAAATATCTCAATTTTCATTGCTGTTGTGGCAAACATCTCGTAACTATCTGCATATATGTCATATTTAAAAAATATTAATTGTTTTGCTGCAACTTTATTGAAACTTATAGGATGTTTAAATATTTGCTACAAGGCGTAAATTTAAACAGATAGTTGCAGCAAAACTTTCATAAACATCTTGTTTTCTTAGTGCTTATATTAAAATGTATGGAGGGCACCCCATAAAACTGTTCTGAACACCACAATTGTCGAAATTGAATTGCGAATCACGCGATTAATCAACGTGGTACATCAAAACGGGCTAAAGATTTGAGACAATCACAGCGAATTAACCAAACTGTATTATTAATCAGCACCAATGGAAATGAAGATGCCCACAAACAGCAAAAACAAAAATTTACATTCGAACATAAATTTGTATATGTGAGATAGAATTGGTGGGATTAACCGAATACAATTTTCGAATTCATGTGACAAGTTTCACTTTTTATTTAGACTTTGTGCTATTCGAAATAATTCACACAGAAAAATATCATACCTACGATAAATCGAGATTATCGAAATAATAATCACGTAAATTCGAATATTCTAGAACATTATAATGGTTGATTTTTAAAATTTTCCACTAGAATGATTGATTTATATTTAATACGCACGAATTCGAGAATTGGGTCCCACGAAAAAAATAATAAAAAATTATAATACTCGCATGTTTATTATATATTGTAATCCGTTTATCCGTATTTTGCGAAGAATTTCGTTCCGTTAACGGACCGTCGAAACGCAATCGCGATGCATTCACTCCGTATTTTGTTAAGAATGATGATCTGTCAAATGACCATTATATTTAATACGCACGAATTCGAGAATTGGGTCCCACGAAAAAAATAATAAAAAATTATAATACTCGCATGTTTATTATATATTGTAATCCAATGGATTTATCCGTATTTTGCCAAGAATTTCGTTCCGTTAACGGCCCGTCGAAACGTAATCGCAACACATTCACTCTGTATTTTGTCAAGAATGATGATCCGTCAACAGACCGTCGAAACGTACTCTGAACGGATCACTCCCTTTTGAATCAAGCATAGCGGTCCGGTAACGTAACCACGAAACTTACTTGCAACTTATTCGAAGTATATTTCGTTCTTCTTTATTCGTTTAATGTAAACGGAACGTGTACGCAATCGTATTCCGTAATTCTGTATCGTAAATGGCAACGTTAAGTGATCGTTTAGTTTCTTGGGATTGTTTTTACCAGCATTTCTTAATAAAAGACACTTAAAGGAATCAGTAGAATCACAATTATGTTTGCAGCGTTGTTTTATTTGTTTAATAGTTCTAAATACAGTTTGTTAATTTTGTAACAGAGTTTTTGAAGAGTGCGTATCTACTTAATTTTTTCATTCAGCCTTAAAAACTGGATTTTAGACTCAACCAGCTCCATCAATTTTGTCAATTATAGAGTTTTGACTTCACACAATTAAGAATTCCTACATTAGCTGAGTCGCTAAATCTTTAAATAATATACCTAATTTATAAAATAAATTATTATATAAATATGTACTGGTTGAGGTTAGAATTGATCTATTTATATATATATATCCCAATTGATCTATAAGCCCCGACATAGTGTCTTAGAAATTCCCTTCCTAAGTTCAACTATTAGCTCAACAAGAAAAATCCAAACGGTCCTACATACAATTTATCATTTTTGGTATTTCTCCACTTCTTCCTTGTTCGATTCATCCAGATTCACTTGATACCACATTTTCTTATTTTTGCACAAACATGGAGAGTTTTTGCTCGGTTCGGTATCATAGTAATCGCATTGTGATGCAGCGCTATCCCCAGTTATGTACAAAGATCGGTCAATAATTGGTATATATTCGTAATTGCAAGTAAAGTGATAGTAGTCATGAGTATTTTCAGAGCGACTACAGAGAGCATAGCCACAACCAATACGAGTGGTACGTTCAGCCACCATTGCCGTGAAATGACCCGATTCTAAATGACTGACAGCCTTGGCTACCATCCCATTGGCATCTTCGACAAGTTTATGTTCGAGGTACCAATTTGTAATGCCGGTCGGAAATGGCTTCATTACATCTTTAATGCCTCCGGTAAAGGATAGATTTTGTCCAGAAATCGGACAACGTTGTGTGGCCCGACACTTGTCATGTGTCATGTTACAGCGTTTCGAATGTTGTGTCGCAATATATGCGAGCTCATCGTCCCATATGAGTTCGAGCATTCGTACGGCCTTCGGAAAATTCTTACCGGCTGCATCTACCGGTATTCCGCAGGCTGTCTGATTGCGATAATCATTGTGCATTTCGAGAATGATTCTTTTCAGTTTTCTGGTCATCGGTATCTGTTTTATAAGCTCACCTAAAATCGGCTGCACCCACCAATCACATATTAATATCTCTAAATAATAGTAGTAATTAAGTATGTGCTTACAACATGTTCTGGAGCACAAACCATGTGTGTTTCCGGTTGTGAATCACATAGTTTTTTCGCCTTCTCGCCTTCACAGTACTCGTACGCGTGCGTGACTCTTCTGTGGATCAACGCGGCGACAATGACTAGTACTAGTGTGTTTTTCTGATTGACGAACATTGTTTTTTTTTTTGTTTTTAATAAATTATTAATGATGCAATTAATATAGTCCAACAAAGACGGCAAACAAAGAAAAAAAAATTTAAAAAAATTCAAACATTAAAATATGATATTCATATTTCAAATATATTTCAAAACTGACATAGTTAATTTTTTGTTTCATATTTTCTATAACGCTATTGCGATAGAAATTTTAGATTTTTATTTTCAGCTAGGGTTCCATGCATCAAATTTAATTGATATTTTAACTTGTCGTATTCCGATCATGATAAATATGGTCTAACCATGATGTGGTTTCCCCGAACACACACAGAAAAAAAATTCATCAATGTGATGAATTCATTCATAAATATTATGATTTTTTTCATATATATGAAATTGTCATAGTGAAGAACGAAATATTCAATACATTGAATAGTCATATTGATAAATTTGTTCATAATATTTATGAATATAATATTTTTTTACGAATTTTTCAAAAAAAAAAAAAAAAAATTTTTAGAAAATAATTCGAAAAGAAAGTGTTATTGTAAAAATTGTATTTAAAAAATAACAAAATATGTTTTCGAAAATAAAAATTCAAACAAAATTTTTTTTTTAAATATATTTTTAATAAATATAACTTTTTATTAATAAAATATTATAAAACATTATAAAACATTTTACTAATTTATGCATGTCAAGCAAGCATAATAAAGAAATAACATACAAGAACTACTTGAGAACTGAGAAGTACGGCAAAAAATGAACGAAAAATAAATATTTTGATTGAAATTTGGTTTAATGAACAGCATTCATTAAAATGTTGTATTTTATGTTCTTGTTCATTAATATGATGAAATGTATTCTTCACATACAGTTCATCATATTGAAGAATACTTTTTCGACAGTAACCAAACGTTCATCATATTTATAATCGCATTCATAACATTTATGTCGTTAGTCATTAATATTATTAATGGTTCTTCAATACAATTTTGATCGGAATTCATCAATAGATGTATGTATATTTTTTTGTGATCTCTTTACGGTGTCGTAAAAGTTTCCGCAGTTATGAGTTACATTTGTGGCGCAAACAGTTTTTATTTGCGATTAAATATAACAAAACTGATGCCATTTTCAAAATTAGTGTATTTTGGCAGATTTTTCTATTGATTTCGAAGTTCGTACGAATTCGGAATTCCGCTAAGATGGGCTTCTGAACAGAGGTGACTATTAGAATAGTATATCTTATTAGTATACCTACTAGGTAATCAATTTGCGTATTCACAGCTTAATGGTATTTGTATGTAATAGTGACCGGTCATATGAACACATCACGGGTTACTTAATGGCGGTACTCTCCGACGAGTGAAAAAATTGTATTCACCTTTTCGAAAAGTGTAAGGTTGTTGCTCTGGATATTCCCAAGGCTTTTGATCGAGTGGTGGCATGAGGCCCTTGTATCAAAACAAAATGCATATGGCGGCGGTAATTCTTTTACATAATGAATATCGAGTTTTCACCAGAGTCAGTCCAAAAAAATGTTCGATTAATAGTGTTCTCTCTGAACAACGTTTCATCAACTCTGAAGTTCCACAGGATTACGTTATATTTCGTCCCGTACCTATTTCTGGTTTTTATTGATGACCTTCTGTCATCAACCCACAACCCAATCCATTGGTTTGCAGATGACAGTAACAAACTCTTTGGAGATTGAGAGTAAAACATCCCGAGTGGGGTCTTGGAAATAGAGTTGATTTTAATGCAAACAAGACCCAATGTTGTCTGTTATGTCATACACGAATGGATTCACCCCTACCTCCCTCCCCTTTACCTCCTTCCACCCCACATGTTGGTTTCTGTACATATTGCGGAGAAAACTGCTTTTGATGTTCTGAGCATTTAAATTTCAAATGACCTCCGTTGGAACGTCATATTTATGATGTGTCGAAATAAGTGACTACCTGCCTCAGTTTTTCTAAAACGGTGTAAGATATACATACTTCACTACTGCTGATATACTTTACTTCTGCACTGTTTACACCACCTATATTCGGCCAAAGATGGACAGGGGGTTTCGAAATCCTCCTCTGAGTTCCCTCACCGAATTCAACAACGTAAGATATATTTAATAGGGGATGAAAATATTTCAACATCTATTGATTCTCTTGAGCAACGAAGAACGAACCGTCGCACAGTGGTTCAGAAACGTTTTTCATCGGCCAAAACTCTGTATCTTTTGATATAGTGAATATTTTTGAATGCGGTTTTTTTTCTTTGATTGGAAATTGATATATTTTTAAGATACTAAAAATAAAATGCGACCGATTATATTTCGCTGTGTAATTAGCCAATGTTGAACCTTTTTTCTTTTACAATTTTAGTATATACGCGCCATTAAGTATGTGAAGTTAAATACGTATTTTTTTTAGCAAAGACACAAACCATTTTTTTTTACAGAGCATTAACAGAGCGTTAACAGCCGCTATGTTAGCGGATGAAATCTTCGATTGGTACACATAAATGACTCCGAATCCGTCCAGGATCTTCATGCTGAAACGTAATTTAGTACATTGGATAGCTAATGAATAGGGCTTTCCAAATATGTAACGTACATATATGGATCGATCCATTAGACATTTAATATACATTTTTAAACTTGGTCATATATTGAGAAAAAGTGGTGATGATGAAGTGGTCACTACTCCGTCCACGGTCCCCGTGCTGGAACTTCTTATAGTAGGTTGGATAGGTAATGATTAGAGCTTTCCAAATATGTGACCTACATAGTTGGATCGATACGCTGGATATATTTTATGAATTTTTGAAACTTGACCATTTACAAGGAACAAAAATATTCATGTGAAGAAAAGGTCATGATGATGAAGTGGCCACTACTCCGTGCATGGTTCCCGTGCTGGAACTTCTTATAGTAGGTTGGATAGGTAATGATCAGAGCTTTTCAAATCTGTGACCTACATAGTTGGATCGATACGCTGGATATTTTTAATGAATTTTCGAAACTTGACCATTTACAAGGAACAAAAATATTTATATGAAGAAAAAGTCATGATGATGAAGTGGCCACTACTCCGTCCATGGTACCCGTGCTGGAACTTCTTATAGTAGGTTGTATAGGTAATGATTAGGGCTTTTTAAATATGTAATCGACATAATTGGATCGATACGCTGGATATTTTTTATGAATTTTCGAAACTTGACCATTTACAAGGAACAAAAATATTTATATGAAGAAAAAGTCATGATGATGAAGTGGCCACTACTCCGTCCATGGTCCCCGTGCTGGAACTTCTTATAGTAGGTTGGATAGGTAATGATTAGGGCTTCTCAAATATGTGAGCCATATAGTTCGAGCGATACGCTGGATATTTTTTATGAATTTTTGAAACTTGACCATTTACAAGGAACAAAAATATTCATATGAAGAAAAAGTGATGATGATGAAGTGGCCACTACTCCGTCCATGGTCCCCGTGCTGGAACTTCTTATAGTAGGCTGGATAGGTAATGATTAGGGCTTTTTAAATATGTAATCAACATAGTTGGATCGATACGCTGGATATTTTTAATGAATTTTCGAAACTTGACCATTTACAAGGAACAAAAATATTTATATGAAGAAAAAGTCATGATGATGAAGTGGCCACTACTCCGTCCATGGTCCCCGTGCTGGAACTTCTTATAGTAGGTTGTATAGGTAATGCTTAGAGCTTTCCAAATCTGTGATCGACATAGTTGGATCGATACGCTGGATATATTTTATGAATTTTTGAAACTTGAACATTTACAAGGAACAAAAATATTCAAATGAAGAAAACGTCATGGTGATGAAGTGGCCACTACTCCGTCCATGGTTCCCGTGCTGGAACTTCTTATAGTAGGTTGGATAGGTAATGATTGGGGCTTTCCAAATCTGTGACCTACATAGTTGGATCGATACGCTGGATATATTTTATAAATTTTTGAAACTTGACCATTTAAAAAATATTCATATGAAGAAAAAGTCATGATCATGAAGTGGCCACTACTCCGTCCATGGTCCCCGTGCTGGAACTTCTTATAGTAGGTTGGATAGGTAATGATTAGGGCTTCTCAAATATGTGAGCCATATAGTTCGACCGATACGCTGGATATTTTTTATGAATTTTTGAAACTTGAACATTTACAAGGAACAAAAATATTCAAATGAAGAAAACGTCATGATGATGAAGTGGCCACTACTCCGTCCATGGTTCCCGTGCTGGAACTTCTTATAGTAGGTTGGATAGGAAATGACTAGAGCTTTCCAAATCTGTGACGTACATAGTTGGATCGATACGCTGGATATATTTTATGAATTTTTGAAACTTGACCATTTACAAGGAACAAAAATATTCATATGAAGAAAAGGTCATGATGATGAAGTGGCCACTACTCCGTGCATGGTTCCCGTGCTGGAACTTCTTATAGTAGGTTGGATAGGTAATGATTAGAGCTTTTCAAATCTGTGACCTACATAGTTGGATCGATACGCTGGATATATTTTATGAATTTTTGAAACTTGACCATTTACAAGGAACAAAAATATTCATATGAAGAAAAAGTCATGATCATGAAGTGGCCACTACTCCGTCCATGGTCCCCGTGCTGGAACTTCTTATAGTAGGTTGGATAGGTAATGATTAGGGCTTCTCAAATATGTGAGCCATATAGTTCGACCGATACGCTGGATATTTTTTATGAATTTTTGAAACTTGAACATTTACAAGGAACAAAAATATTCAAATGAAGAAAACGTCATGATGATGAAGTGGCCACTACTCCGTCCATGGTTCCCGTGCTGGAACTTCTTATAGTAGGTTGGATAGGAAATGACTAGAGCTTTCCAAATCTGTGACGTACATAGTTGGATCGATACGCTGGATATATTTTATGAATTTTTGAAACTTGACCATTTACAAGGAACAAAAATATTCATATGAAGAAAAGGTCATGATGATGAAGTGGCCACTACTCCGTGCATGGTTCCCGTGCTGGAACTTCTTATAGTAGGTTGGATAGGTAATGATTAGAGCTTTTCAAATCTGTGACCTACATAGTTGGATCGATACGCTGGATATATTTTATGAATTTTTGAAACTTGACCATTTACAAGGAACAAAAATATTCATATGAAGAAAAAGTCATGATCATGAAGTGGCCACTACTCCGTCCATGGTCCCCGTGCTGGAACTTCTTATAGTAGGTTGGATAGGTAATGATTAGGGCTTCTCAAATATGTGAGCCATATAGTTCGACCGATACGCTGGATATTTTTTATGAATTTTTGAAACTTGACCATTTACAAGGAACAAAAATATTCATATGAAGAAAAAGTCATGATCATGAAGTGGCCACTACTCCGTCCATGGTCCCCGTGCTGGAACTTCTTATAGTAGGCTGGATAGGTAATGATTAGGGCTTTTTAAATATGTAATCGACATAGTTGGATCGATACGCTGGATATTTTTAATGAATTTTCGAAACTTGACCATTTACAAGGAACAAAAATATTTATATGAAGAAAAAGTCATGATGATGAAGTGGCCACTACTCCGTCCATGGTCCCCGTGCTGGAACTTCTTATAGTAGGTTGTATAGGTAATGCTTAGAGCTTTCCAAATCTGTGATCGACATAGTTGGATCGATACGCTGGATATTTTTTATGAATTTTTGAAACATGGCCATTTACAAGGAACAAAAATATTTATATGAAGAAAAAGTCATGATGATGAAGTGGCTACCAGTACTCCGTCCATGGTCCCCGTGCTGGAACTTCTTATAGTAGGTTGTATAGGTAATGATTATGGCTTTTTAAATATGTAATCGACATAATTGGATCGATACGCTGGATATTTTTAATGAATTTTCGAAACTTGACCATTTACAAGGAACAAAAATATTTATATGAAGAAAAAGTCATGATGATGAAGTGGCCACTACTCCGTCCATGGTCCCCGTGCTGGAACTTCTTATAGTAGGTTGGATAGGTAATGATTAGGGCTTCTAAAATATGTGATCCATATAGTTCAAGCGATACGCTGGATATTTTTTATGAATTTTTGAAACTTGACCATTTACAAGGAACAAAAATATTTATATGAAGAAAAAGTCATGATGATGAAGTGGTCACTACTCCGTCCATGGTCCCCGTGCTGGAACTTCTTATAGTAGGTTGGATAGGTAATGATTAGGGCTTCTAAAATATGTGATCCATATAGTTCAAGCGATACGCTGGATATTTTTTATGAATTTTTGAAACTTGACCATTTACAAGGAACAAAAATATTTATATGAAGAAAAAGTCATGATGATGAAGTGGCCACGACTCCGTCCATGGTCCCCGTGCTGGAACTTCTTATAGTAGGTTGCATAGGTAATGATTAGGGCTTTTTAAATATGTAATCGACATAGTTGGATCGATACGCTGGATATTTTTAATGAATTTTCGAAACTTGACCATTTACAAGGAACAAAAATATTTATATGAAGAAAAAGTCATGATGATGAAGTGGCCACTACTCCGTCCATGGTCCTCGTGCTGGAACTTCTTATAGTAGGTTGTATAGGTAATGATTAGGGCTTCTCAAATATGTGAGCCATATAGTTCGAGCGATACGCTGGATATTTTTTATGAATTTTTGAAACTTGACCATTTACAAGGAACAAAAATATTCATATGAAGAAAAAGTCATGATCATGAAGTGGCCACTACTCCGTCCATGGTCCCCGTGCTGGAACTTCTTATAGTAGGTTGCATAGGTAATGATTAGGGCTTTTTAAATATGTAATCGACATAGTTGGATCGATACGCTGGATATTTTTAATGAATTTTCGAAACTTGACCATTTACAAGGAACAAAAATATTTATATGAAGAAAAAGTCATGATGATGAAGTGGCCACTACTTCGTCCATGGTTCCCGTGCTGGAACTTCTTATAGTAGGTTTGATAGGTAATGATTAGGGCTTTGCAAATATGTGAGCCATATAGTTCGAGCGATACGCTGGATATTTTTTATGAATTTTTGAAACTTGACCATTTACAAGGAACAAAAATATTCATATGAAGAAAAAGTCATGATGATGAAGTGGCCCCTACTCCGTCCATAGTTCCCGTGCTGGAACTTCTTATAGTAGGTTTGATAGGTAATGATTAGGGCTTTGCAAATATGTGAGCCATATAGTTCGAGCGATACGCTGGATATATTTTATAAATTTTTGAAACTTGACCATTTACAAGGAACAAAAATATTCAAATGAAGAAAAGTCATGATGATGAAGTGGCCCCTACTCCGTCCATAGTTCCCGTGCTGGAACTTCTTACAGTAGGTTGGATAGGAAATGACTAGAGCTTTCCAAATCTGTGACCTACATAGTTGGATCGATACGCTGGATATATTTTATGAATTTTTGAAACTTGACCATTTACAAGGAACAAAAATATTCATATGAAGAAAAGGTCATGATGATGAAGTGGCCACTACTCCGTCCATGGTCCCCGTGCTGGAACTTCTTATAGTAGGTTGCATAGGTAATGATTAGGGCTTTTTAAATATGTAATCGACATAGTTGGATCGATACGCTGGATATTTTTAATGAATTTTCGAAACTTGACCATTTACAAGGAACAAAAATATTTATATGAAGAAAAAGTCATGATGATGAAGTGGCCACTACTTCGTCCATGGTTCCCGTGCTGGAACTTCTTATAGTAGGTTTGATAGGTAATGATTAGGGCTTTGCAAATATGTGAGCCATATAGTTCGAGCGATACGCTGGATATATTTTATAAATTTTTGAAACTTGACCATTTACAAGGAACAAAAATATTCAAATGAAGAAAAGTCATGATGATGAAGTGGCCCCTACTCCGTCCATAGTTCCCGTGCTGGAACTTCTTACAGTAGGTTGGATAGGAAATGACTAGAGCTTTCCAAATCTGTGACCTACATAGTTGGATCGATACGCTGGATATATTTTATGAATTTTTGAAACTTGACCATTTACAAGGAACAAAAATATTCATATGAAGAAAAGGTCATGATGATGAAGTGGCCACTACTTCGTTCATGGTTCCCGTGCTGGAACTTCTTATAGTAGGTTTGATAGGTAATGATTAGGGCTTTGCAAATATGTGATCGACATAGTTGGATCGATACGCTGGATATTTTTAATGAATTTTCGAAACTTGACCATTTACAAGGAACAAAAATATTTATATGAAGAAAAAGTCATGATGATGAAGTGGCCACTACTCCGTCCATGGTCCCCGTGCTGGAACTTCTTATAGTAGGTTGGATAGGTAATGATTAGGGCTTCTAAAATATGTGATCCATATAGTTCAAGCGATACGCTGGATATTTTTTATGAATTTTTGAAACTTGACCATTTACAAGGAACAAAAATATTTATATGAAGAAAAAGTCATGATGATGAAGTGGCCACGACTCCGTCCATGGTCCCCGTGCTGGAACTTCTTATAGTAGGTTGCATAGGTAATGATTAGGGCTTTTTAAATATGTAATCGACATAGTTGGATCGATACGCTGGATATTTTTAATGAATTTTCGAAACTTGACCATTTACAAGGAACAAAAATATTTATATGAAGAAAAAGTCATGATGATGAAGTGGCCACTACTTCGTCCATGGTTCCCGTGCTGGAACTTCTTATAGTAGGTTTGATAGGTAATGATTAGGGCTTTGCAAATATGTGATCGACATAGTTGGATCGATACGCTGGATATTTTTAATGAATTTTTGAAACTTGACCATTTACAAGGAACAAAAATATTCATATGAAGAAAAGGTCATGATGATGAAGTGGCCACTACTCCATCCGTGGTTCCCGTGCTCTAACTTCTTATAGTATGGTGGATAGGTAATGATTAGGGCTTTGCAAATATGTGACCTACATAGTTGGATCGATACGCTGACATTTTTTATGAATTTTTGAAACTTGACCATTTACAAGGAAAAAATATATTTATATGAATTAAAAAAATAGTTTATATTGTATTTTCGTTATAAAAATATTTTATTTCTTAAACATTTCATGTTTATGTCAATTATTTATCTTAAAAAGACCTAAGTAAAAATATATATATACATTTTTTAAATTCATATTATCACATTTTTATTCTTAAAAGTAATTATATTAAAATATTGGTTTTTGTATTTTTTATGTTACTGGATTTGTATACAATAATATATTGTAATAAATATGCTAATATAAAAGATTATAGAAAAATTTACGATATTAAAAAAAAAAATTAAAAAAAAATTAAAGATAACAAGAAAAAAAAATTTAAATATTAACGATATTAAAAAAAAAAATTAAAATATAACTTAAATATATATGTATACATGTTTTTGCAAGATTTTTGAGATATTACCCTTTTTGTATGCAACAACAACAAGTTAAACTTTATTTTATGAAAACATATCGTATAATATAACTCGAAACCTTTTTCAAATATCTAATTATGAAAAAATAATTATTTCCATTTTAGATAAAAAGCATTGTGAGATGGTATATGTGAATTAAAAAATTAAAAAATTCACATATATTAACCCTTTGGTTCACCCAATTCACAATTCACAATATTAGTTCAAATCATTTGGAAAGTTTGTAGAAATATTAAGTCTTTTAAAAATAAATTATGTTGATCTTCACAATTTAAAGAGTTTGAAAAATGTTTTAGTAGAACATACTTTTTAAATAGATTCCTTTAATTGTATATGTTTTACAATTTTCTAAAGCATGAATTAAAGGCAAACAACTAACTAATTAAGAAGATACTAAATCTTTTCATTTAAAAATGAAAGGCTGTTCAATAAATATATAGCAACCATGTATAAAACATGCTTTCATTGTGAACGTAAAAATAAAAGAAGATTATACATAATTCGAACACTGTGTAGGAGGAAAATATGTTCGTATTGTTTCCCTATCATCTATCATCTAGAAAAAAGATATTTAATTTTTTTTTTATTATGTATACTGGCATAAAATGCAGTCCAATTTTTCTAAAACTGCAGTATCCTGATAGATGCTAGAATAACAAGACGAACATATTTTTCTCCTACATTTTGAACATTGAGTATAATCGTCTTTTACTTCTCGTTCACAATGTAAGCAAGTTTTATCCATTACGGGTATATATTTAATGAACAGCTTTTTCATTTTTAAACGAAAAGATTTCGTATCTTCTAAATCAGTGAGTTTATTCCCTTTTATCAATGCTTCAGAAAATTGTGAAACATATACCCCACAATTAAAGGAATCCTTTTGAAATGCGTGTTCTATTGACACATTTTTCCAACTCGTAAGGTTAAGAGAATTTTTATCTAAAAAAGTTAAAATTTCTAAAAATTTTCTAAATAGATTAGAACTAATATTCTCATTTTCACCAAAAGGGTCTATATATGTGAATTCTTTTTTTTTTAAATTCACATACACCATTGTAAAATGTCTTTTATCTAAAATAGGAATAATTAATTTTTCATAATTAGAAATTTGAAGAAAGGACTCCAATTGACTAAATGATACATTTTCATAAAACAATGTTTTGCCTTGGCAGCATGATGTTACCAGAACATTATTTATATTGGCATTGTATAGCATTATTTGTATGTACAGTTCAACTACATTATTGAATAGCTCGGTATTACCGTCTAATGATACTATCTCTGAAAGGTCTAATGCACCACATCTGGGGATAGTGTCATTATACATGTTAGCAAAAATATAACTGTAGTCGCTGATGTGGAAACGTATATCTCTCAAGTGCCTTGGTAGTTTTTTTATTGAATAATAATCAATTGATTGTGGAACCTGATTCACAAGATTTGTATCATTTTCTAAATTATCAAGTTTTTTAAAAAACTTTTCGGTTTCCACAATCCTATTATTTATTTTATTTTTATCTTTCAAAGGTACCCTCCTCCAGGTATCCTCATCTAATTTTTGGGGTTTATGCAATTTTTTTGTTGGCGCTTTTTTTCTAGGCTTTTATCGAAATATAGTCCTTCAATTTCGCTTAATTTAGAATTAATGTAATTCGCAGAAATTCGAACATATTCAGATGCCCTAATGTTTTTTTTCCCATCCAGCAAAAATTTTTTTACCTTTGCAAAATACCCCTCCACTGGACCATTAGAAATTCGTGTTTTTGTTAAAGGTTCTACGTGATAGCCCATTATGTTGGTCCACAGGGGCACATAAGGGCAATATTTATCCAAAATGTGTTCCACCAAATTATCTACAAAAAATTCATTATTCTTTATATCACTGCTTTTCATATTAGATTTTATTTTTGAATATATACTAAAACATTTTTTATAAAATGGACTGCTATGTTTAATAGTTTTTAAATCATTGAAAAGTTCGTATTTTTTTGGTGAACTCGTTTCCATAGACACGTTATTATCCAACTCTGGGTGTAACATTTTCTTCAAAACTTTTAATGAGGCTTCAACATCTTCATTTTTAGTAGGCGTAATTAAAATTACACAAATTGCTCGAAACCAAATAAAAAAATCACTAACAAAACAAATATTTATTGCCGCACCTATATAAAGTTTCAAAAAATACTTAATTTTATCATTTTTAATAGTAATGTTCTCTATATCATTAAATATTATTTTTGAATAATGGCTGCAACAAATTTGAATTACAACTAACTTAGTCTTTTGTCTATTTTTGTTTTTTAAAGAAGTACAAAAAGAGTAACATGACACAAGGTATTGTTTCAAGGAGTGGATACCTAAATGTTTATTAAACACTCGTATACATGCATTAATGCATGCCATGCTCCAGTCTAAACAAATTCTTCTTGTGATTGGCCATTGTATATTATTTCTGCTACAAAATACTTTAAGGCTTAATAAAAAACTTTCAATGTCCTCTGAATAGTGGCTGCATATAAGTGCTTCTGCAATGGGCAAAAGTATACCAGTATCTGATTCCTTTTCATTTTTTACATGTATAACTAGACTATATAGATACACGCGTTTTGTACAATTCTCAAACTTATTAATTATTCCGCCAGTAGCATCCATAAAAATGGTACATCTACTTTTCTTAAGAATCAGCTTGCATTTTTTTTGAATTAGTTCCATTTGGCTTAATGACCATAGATATATTTCCTGTGGTATTGACACTTTCTGTATAAATTCTTTATATTTGATTTCTTCTCGCATTTTATAGATATCAATGAAGACGTCGGGATCGCGATCCAAGTCCCTGTTTCCTTCTGATTTAATTTTTCGCGCTACAGCAAGTGTGGGAACTCCCTGGTTGTTTCCGAGCTTCCTGATGGGTTTAGACTGCTCCCGTAATTTTTTGTCTCGCCAATTGGATGCATATTGATGCATTAATTCTTTCTTCGCCATTAAGCGCTGTGCTGCACGAATTTGTTGACGTTTTTTTTTGTTTAGTGGGTGGCATATTTTTGTCTTACTTGACAAAACTTTAATATTGTTCACGGTAAAATTTATAATAATTTTATACTCTCTGCATCCATATTTACAGTACATGCACTCCGCATATAAACGCATTACTGGAGAGTTGATATTAAAAGCATGACTCGTAAAGTTTATGGAACATATGTTATTAAACATTTTGTACTTTTCGCGAACCAAATCTTCAACATACTTAGCAAATGTAATATTTTGCTTACATTTAGTTTTTATAACAGGAATATTGTCATCTTTGTGGTAATACATGTCACATAAAATTTCGAATTCGTGTTCACTTAGAATAATGTTTGCATCATTAATGGAGAATTTGTTCTTTTTTGAAGGTTTTGTTTTTTTTAAAGATTTATTAACATTAATTAATTTAGCTGATCTATTAGGTTCTTTATTATTACTTTTTTTACGAATTTTTTTTAAAACACTAATGCTTTCTATTGATTTTGACGTAACATCAATATCACTAAGTCTCGGTGGAGAATTTTCCATAATATTGGCATTGCATGTAACCGTCTCCATGTTTGTTGTTGACGAAAGATGTGGTGAATTTTCCACATTCTTGGCATCGAATGCATCCGTCTCCATGTTTACTGTCGACGACAGAGGAACATATTTGGAAAATTCGTTTTCAAAAATAATTGGAATATCCGATATACTGAATTCGTTGATATTTAATATAGATCCCAATTCTATTTTTTTTTTCCAACATAGTTGCGGTTCACCAAAAACATACTTGTCTATTATATCACAATCCAGTTCATTGGTAGTGTGGATTTCCAATTCATCAAATTGTTTTTTATACCCTACACCTATGAGGTACAGGGTATATTAACTTTGTGCATATATTGTAACGCCCCTTAGGAGGCGTGTCCGGTATGGAAAAGTATATATATTCTTGATCAGCATCACTACCCGAGTCCGTTTAGCCATGTCCGTCTGTCTGTCTGTCTGTCTGTCTGTCCGTCTTGCTGTCTTGCTGTCTTGCTGTCTTGCTGTCTTGCTGTCTTGCTGTCCGAATACAGAATAACTTGAGAAATACTGATCAGAATGCGATGAAATTTCGTCTCAATATATTTTAGCCAAAAGTAGGAACTGAGTTTGAAAATGAGCAAAATCGGTCAACGGACACGCCCACCTCCCATACAAGTCACTTTTATATAACTCTTTCGAAACTAATATTTCGAAAAGTATTGAAGGTATAGTTATAAAATTTAAAAGGTATTGTTAGAATTTACCTAAAAATATGTGGTCCAAAAATGGGCGTGATCCGCCCACTTTTTTTTTTCATTATATCCCGGGTTTTCATAGTAAAAATTTGATCCGTAAATTATTAAAATCAAATCTATGAAATATTAGCCTTTCAAAATTTTAAATATAGGCGTGGTCCGCCCAATTATATTTTTCAATTTTTTTTTTAGTTTTTTATACTTTATATAATTTTTTTTAATTTATGGGGATATAAGACGTAAATTTCTGATATATGAATAATATTCTGAGGTTCAGCATAATTAAAAATTTAAAATTAAGGTATACAATTAAATATTCCTCATTAATATCTCCACCAAAGGTGTAGGGTATTCCATAGTCGGGCCCGACCGACTATAAAAATCCGCCCCATGTGACCGAACTTACCCATGTGACCTAACTTTCCCAACTCGTTTATATCTGCTTCTGGTGCTGTGTTGTTGCATTGTTCGTTTATGTCCATGTGTTCCAGTACTTTGTGTAGAAAAATATATTCTTTATGCTGCATGCAAAAAGCTTTAAATAATTCTAATTCCGAATCGAAATCGCAATTGCTTTCATTCTATAAAAATTTTAATTACAAAATTAGTATTTCTCCAAGTCCTTTAAAATTTTTAATTTTTGGTTTTAATTTGAATACTGGTAATATAAAAACCTAGTATATTGTTTTTAAACATCAAATAACTTTCATAATTAATTTTGTGTAAATATGTGTCTTCACTGGTGAAAACAAATAAATTATTTAACTATGTACAAGAAATTTTACGGAAAAACTTTTAATAAAAATTAAAAATATTTTTTATATAACATTAAAATATTTCTAACCCCCTAATCATGTATCGTTTTAGCTTTGTCTGACTACTATTCGTTTTCTGAAAATTAATATTATGTATTTTAAACGTTTCGTTTTGTTCGCTTATTGAATCGAAAGTTTGCTGAATGTTTCGTAGTCACATGATATTCAACCGATTTTAAAACGTATTGTAAACGATTGCGTTGTCCCTGATACATGATTAGCGGTCAATAAAATTAATAGCAAAGGACGAGAACGTATTCATGATATTGTTTGTTCATGAAATTTTGTCATCGACAAAAATAACAAGTTTTTGTGGATTTGCTCATATATGAAAATTAATTTTTATTGAAAATAGTACAAACTTACAATTTCTTTTGACATTGATGATAAACGCTTTCGGTTTTGATATGTATCAGCAATATTTTTCACATTAAATGTTTTTAAATCAATTTTGCACTGATTAAAAATGTTAAATATGTACACAAAAATTTCACTAGATTGTGAATAATTTCCAAGTTTTTTCGATAACTCTTTATTTTCTTGCAATTTTAGTATTGCAAGTTTTGAAAAATGACGATAACAATCATTCATTTTTTTAAAGTTAAATATTAACACTTATTTAAATTATTAACAATATATACAGTAGTTTTAAAACCAACACGATTTATAAGAGTTTTTTTTATTTACAAGAGTATCACAATATATCCACATATAGTTATTATTTAAAAAGTCTTTTTGTTTTTCAGTTCAAGATCGCGATCAATTCTATTCGGCACTTGGCAGATAAGTGATTTTCTATTAAAGATTTACTTACAATTTCACTTAATTACGGTAAAAATTTGCTTTTCAAATTTCGTTTTTTAACCCAATTTTTGGCTGACTTACGATGGCGCCTGTTGCATTGGTTGCAATCCTTCAATGTGGGTTTTTTTATTATTGTGTCTACAGTGACAAAATGCTATTTTTTTTGCAACGCTCGTCGCGCTGGCGCCGCTCGCTGACCTTTTTTTACGCCGACAATTGTCATAACATTGATGCTTGTAAAATTAGACACCATATTCAAATGTCATATGGCGCTATGCTGAAATTTTTGTAGGCCACTGCATATTTATATATAAAAATAGCAACATTTCACAAAACTCTTACGAAACCAATGTTTAAATAGAATTATATTTAAGAATAAAAATAATGTGATAATATAAATTTAAAATTAAAAATATTTACATGTTTTTAATTGTAGTTGTCTTTAAGAAAAAAAAATACAAATTTAAAGACAACATAAACTTATCCTTATAAATTTTGGATTGCGCTGTAAATGGCCAAGATTCAAAAATTCATAAAAAATATCCAGCGTATCGATCTAACTATGTAGGTCACAGATTTGGAAAGCCTATCCAACCTATCCAACCTATCCAACCTACTATAAGAAGTTCCAGCACGGGAACCATGGACGGAGTAGTGGCCACTTCATCATCATGACCTTTTCTTCATATGAATATTTTTGTTCCTTGTAAATGGTCAAGTTTCAAAAATTCATAAAATATATCCAGCGTATCGATCCAACTATGTACGTCACAGATTTGGAAAGCTCTAATCATTACCTATCCAACCTACTATAAGAAGTTCCAGCACGGGAACCATGCACGGAGTAGTGGCCACTTCATCATCATGACCTTTTCTTCATATGAATATTTTTGTTCCTTGTAAATGGTCAAGTTTCAAAAATTCATAAAATATATCCAGCGTATCGATCCAACTATGTACGTCACAGATTTGGAAAGCTCTAATCATTACCTATCCAACCTACTATAAGAAGTTCCAGCACGGGAACCATGCACGGAGTAGTGGCCACTTCATCATCATGACCTTTTCTTCATATGAATATTTTTGTTCCTTGTAAATGGTCAAGGTTCAAAAATTCATAAAATATATCCAGCGTATCGATCCAACTATGTAGGTCACATATTTGGAAAGCTCTAATCATTACCTATCCAACCTACTATAAGAAGTTCCAGCACGGGGACCGTGGACGGAGTAGTGACCACTTCATCATCACCACTTTTTCTCAATATATGACCAAGTTTAAAAATGTATATTAAATGTCTAATGGATCGATCCATATATGTACGTTACATATTTGGAAAGCCCTATTCATTAGCTATCCAATGTACTAAATTACGTTTCAGCATGAAGATCCTGGACGGATTCGGAGTCATTTATGTGTACCAATCGAAGATTTCATCCGCTAACATAGCGGCTGTTAACGCTCTGTTAATGCTCTGTAAAAAAAAATGGTTTGTGTCTTTGCTAAAAAAAATACGTATTTAACTTCACATACTTCGCGCCATTCCACACCAATTCGAACAAAAAATGTCAAATTTTAGATTTTATCTTTTGGATTTCAATAAAATTTGGGCAAGTGATAATGGGTATCCAGATATGTACTGACCATTTTTTTTCGCCCACTACTTCCAGAGATACAGTGACTCAAAGTTACAAAAAATGGGCCTAAAATTACTTTTGTATGGTTGTTTATATTTAAATATTTCTTAAACTAGGAATGCTAGAAACTCCATTGATAGCTCGATTTAAAGCTAATAGAATAGGCTTTCAGGCTTTTAGGTGGTGACTTCTAAACGAGAACATGTGGTCCGTGGTCATTATCCCTGCACTTCAAAATTTATGTCCTTAAAAAGGACCCTTTTTAAAATTCTAAAAAAAATCGTATGTTTTCGTCAATTTATTATAAATGTTCATGCAAAATTTCAAGATGGTATTTTGACGGCATCATATTTTAAAAAATAATTATCTAAATTTTTATTTATTTTTTGTTTAGACATTTTTTTTTTTACTACAGTAAAAGTTGTAATAATTCCTGAGTCTAAAATGAAGTCAGTTTTATCATATTCAATCTAGTATTTGAGATATTGATTTTGGCAAATAGTTTTTACGATTTTCGAAAATGGTATATATCCCAATAACTACACAGAAATTTTTTTTTTCGTAAATATAGCCAAAAAGGTACATCAAGACAATCAAACTATTGCTAAAACTGCGCCAACTAAATTATTAATTGTATTAGCGTACACATTCATCATATTAGCAATCGCATTTGCTGGCAACAGCTATGTGTATTCGCATACCGCGTGGTCGCTATAGCAGTGAGTGGTCGTTGTAGCAGTGCGTGGTCGCTATATTTCTACTAACGAATTTTAACATATTTTAGAAACGGACACAAAAAAGGCTATATTTAATAAAAATTTCGAATAAATATTTCTAAAAACCTTTGAGTCTGTCAAAAATGTTGTCTAGAATTAGTTCAAATTCTATATCGATATTTACCTCATGTGACAGCGTATTATTTTCCATCAAGGTATCAATGCATTCATCCGACGTAATTGACGGTTGTCCTTTGCAACATTGTATGAAGTCCTTGTAGTAAAAATTTAACATTAATAAAATATGATAAATATATATTGAAAATATTTAAAAAAATGATAAATTTTATTAAAATAATAATAAACTCAAACTCACTCCCGTTAAATTCACCATATTTGTACTACACAATTCACTTTTTTCGGATTTTGTCTCAAGCGGATTAAGAAAAATACCGATAATTAAAAGATATATCAACATTTCAGATTGTTTTTTTTTTTTTTTTTTTGATAATAACTGGAACCACTTGTTAACCGAACTGATTGAAAAATTATGACCGTTCTTAAAGAGTTGTGCACCCATTTTTATATATATGATATTTTGTAGTAATTAGTATAATTAATATATTTTTGTATTTGTCGCATACGTTTTTAATTACTGCCCTAGTACAGATTTTATCGAAAATTTACATTTGACATGACATCAATTATAGTTTAATTTGACATATTTTGTTATTAACACATTTTGTTGTTGAAATTTGTATTTTAGAAACTATATATTATTATAATTATAGTTTCCAGCAAAGTGATACCTTAATTAAAACGTTTTAGATCCAAATAATCGTTTTCGATAATCTATAATGTTACGAAAATGATAGGGTTTTCAACAAAAACTAAGCTATTCAGAATGATGATGTCTTTTTTATCGTTATAGATATCGAGTTAATATCGAAATGTTTTTATTTCCGTTATTAGTTATATATTATATACCTTCAGAAAATTTCGTTTTTTTTTATTTGATAAAATTCTACAGAATTCGATTTCAATATTTAAAGATCTAAGTAACATTTTAACATTGTTCCCTAAATTTTAACGGTAATGCAGACGGCTCCGTTGATACACATAGAAAAAAAATACTTTATAAATAATAGTTTTTTACTATTAAAAATAGTCAATTGGAAAAATTATTATTTAAATCGGAAAATACCATTGAATACTACAAAATACCATGACATTTCCATTGAGTTTATATGAAAATATTTATTTTTTTGTGTACTATTAAATCAATAATTGTCCCATTGAGTAATTTTAATGGGATTTGAGAACATTTTTTTCTGGGTGTTCTTGAATGAATACGGAAAATTTACGGCATGCTGATAACGATAACGGTGCGTTGACACTGTATAAAAATCGATTTTAAATATCGTTTTCGATATCCCGTTTCATCCGTTCTCTTTACTGTATTCGGCTTCGTAATACGGTACGTTTACAAATTCTGATTCCGTATTTGCTGTACCGTTAACGGAAATATCTGTTTTTTGCGGAGTTTCACATCTAAAAATGACCATTTCATCAAATAATCTGCAGGGTTGTTTTAAAATTTTAATTTATTTTAATTTATGACAGACTCAAAGACGTTTAGAAATATTTGTTCGACAGATTCAAAACTGACGAAGACATAGTTGGATTTAAATGTTGTCTATTTTTTTTGCTCATCATCAAAATATGCCGGGAATCTGCCTTTAAAATACCACACTCTTTTATAATTTGCTATACGCTTCACAGAAACTTCCTGAAAAAAAGAATATTCCTGAAAAATAACAAAAATATTATCTCTAGTATTCATTTTTTTTTATTTAATAATCATAAAATATTTATTTATTTTTTAAATTGCTAATAAAACTAAATAAGTTGAAATATAAATAATTATTGATAAGAAAACCAAAAAAAAAAAAACTGAAATTGCTAAAAACTTGGTTAATAAATAAAAAAATCTACTTAAATTTAATTTCTATACTTATAATTTAATTAATTTAAATTACTAATATTATATACTAAATCTATTTATAATATATAATTTAAATTCGTATTTTAATTTGTATATACAAAACATTTGAGGTACTCATTGCTTTAAAATAGTTTACACCTTTAAAAGCTGTTAAATTACACGATCTGAATGAATATCCATATTATTTTAATTATTTACATAAGTACTTTTGATGGTTTATTTTCTTTTTTTTTCTTTTTGTTATATATGAGAACACATTTGGATTTCGGTTGATTTAAATTAAATAAATTATTATAAACTAATATTAGGTATCTATGGTGATTAAGAAGCAAAAGGAATACATTTTTTTATTGTATAGAACGTTAAATACATCATTTATAAGGTACAATATTTGAATTATTTATAACTTTTACAAAAGATTTTCTATTTTAATTTGAAAACTGGTACGGATTTTTCATCTTTAACTTATTACGCTCAAAATTCATTTTGACACACTTTACGCAATTTGAATACAACCATTTTAAATGTCGTACTTTGACGCAACCCTCGTAAAAATTTACACGATTAGAGAAAACATGATTATGGCCTGATCATGTTGATCTGATAGGGTTGTGAAAAGATTAAAATACTATAATCAATTCTTTATCATGACCCTAGTATAATTTTTACTAGGAAGAATCATAATAAGTTCGAAAGATTTTTAAACACACTTGAAATTGATTAATTGCTTTTTATTTTTATTTATTACACTACTCTACACGATTTTTCATATTTCTTTAAGATTTTCTCTATATTACGCATTTCTATATCTATCACGTTACATTTTTTGAATACCGTTTTGTATTGGAAATGAAATGTCAAACCCTCTAATTTTTAGCATAAATAAACTACAGACCTTTTTAATAGTACCCAAGAAACCACGGCTCGAAAATTTCGAGACACCAGAAAATTTCAGACACCAGTGTTGCAAAAGAATGTTCTTTGGTTCCAAAGCGGTGGCGAAGAACATGTGTGGAACATAAGCACACAGAAAAAAATGTACATCATATTGATAAATTCCGTTCTTCAAACCATGATTCATTGTATTGAAGAACCATTCATAATATAAATGACTAACGACATCAATGTTATGAATGCAATCATAAATATGATGAACGATTGGTAACTGTCTAAAAAGTGTTATTCCTTATGCTGAACTGGATGTGAAGAATACGTTTCATCATATTAATGAACAACTACATAAAATACAACATATATATCGGCTATTCCAAGTCAAACCGGGCAGTTTTGAGATCTACTATTTTTGATTTCGTTGAAACTTTGCACTAATGTTCCATGTCGAAAAATATTTTACACGTTTTTCATGTTTTATAAAAAGAAAAATTGTTTTTGGTAGTTCTACCACTTAATAAATTGAAAAATTTCGTTGAATTCAGTTAAATTACTGTAGCACGTGAACCATAAGTTCAATATTGAATAATTTAGTCTCATTTGAAAAGTAATAAATTGCACCTCTCTAACAAAAACCGAATTATAAGACAAATTCAGTCGATATTTTCACATGTATGTTTGTGGTATTGCAGTATCATCGACGATATATTTCAATTAATTTAACTACGATATTACTACCGACTTTATTAACAGATCACGTCGATTTTCAATTCGAGGAAGCGTAGACATGCAATTAATCTATATTTTGAGTTTTATTGCTCTAGATATTTTCGTTTTCCAAGAATCGTGATTTCAACCGATAGACAGACACTGATAACGAATATGTGTTCATACTTGCCACGTCTCCTTCTAGATGTTTCAGACTTGTTGGTCATTTTTAGTGTAGAATATAAAAAAATTAAGTTTTTTATGCAGTACTAATAAACATCATCGAATTATAGAATGATAAAAACGTCATATTAAATTATTGTTTTTAACTTGGACTTTTTCGATTTCCTCGTAACAAAATGTTCGTTCAACGTAAACATATACGGCATGTGTAGTTAGCTAATGTGACATTCAAATATTGTAATATACGAAAATGATCTAGTTTAGAATACTTCGTCTATAGTTATTTTCACCACAATTTGTTCGTGGTGAGTTTGTCACTTTTTGACAACATCGTAATTCTTGCGGTTAACGACGGTTAACTGTCAGTTTAATTGACAGTTACTCATGCTATTAATATAATATAAGATTCTATATCATAAATGATTCCTTTTGCTTCAAGTATTCGTTATTTAGTCTTCGTATTGTTGTCAAATCGGTTAAAATTTATACAAGTTTGTACAAAAACAGCATCTGTAGGTATTTTTTAGATATAGCTATTTTTAGTAACCTATGCCGTCGTAGGTCAGTAAGTCTATTGTCGCGGCGGGCATACATCATCTTCCTCTGCAACGAAAGCAGGCTTTAAAAGCTCGTTTAACGGCGCGCAAATTATGTATCACTTGTTCCTGACAAAATATTAATATTATTATTATTAATATGGAGAAATCGATAACTATAAAAATTCTAGAACTTACCTGCATTAAGTTGAAGCACATAGCAATTAACGCCATACCCAGTAAAAGATAAACGGAGCACATAATAAAACTGACATTGATCTCTTCAGCATTATTTGAACGGAGCTAATAAAATATTATAAAATATTATATAACATAAATATACATTGAATAGATATTTTGACTACTTACTAATTTTTCACCCGGCACCAGATCACCAAAACCAATACTGCTCAAGGATATGAAACAGAAATAGCTGCCATCGAGATAATCCCATTTTTCCCAACCTTTGAAGAGCATAGCGCCAGAAATTATGTAACTACAAAAGATAAATTGAATAATTTTCAGAGACATTTAAAAATGTAATCGTTAGTTTTACAGAAATGAGAGCTAGAGTTCTAAAAAATCATAAAAAAATTTCAAATTATATGAAATCTCGACTTACAAAACGAGTCATCGATTTTTTTTTTTAAATATATGTAAATATAACTAGCGTCCGGTTTTTCAGTCACATTTTCAAGTTAAACTCAGTTTATATTTAAAATGCCATATTTAATATTTAAAATGCCATATAAACTGAATACTAATT
The DNA here is from genome assembly GCA_951804985.1 of Dryomyza anilis. Lineage (NCBI taxonomy): Eukaryota > Metazoa > Arthropoda > Insecta > Diptera > Dryomyzidae > Dryomyza > Dryomyza anilis. Next base: position 27,091,999 of record OX638133.1, read on the forward strand.
CTCTATCTGCCTGTAAAATTTAAAAACATTCGAAATTGTAGAAGTTTTAAAAATGTGAAAAGATTATCCTAAGTTTAAACTTGTACTGAAAAACAAGTTTAAAATATATATAATTTCGAATGTTTTTAAATTTTACATACAGATAGGACCACTGTCCATAAAATTTAAAAACATTCTGCCGTTTTGATTAGAAATTATAGAGGTTTCAAAAATGTGAAAAGCTTAAACTAAGTTTAAACTTGCACTGAAAAACTGGACATCAACGTTTATGAATTCTTACAAACTTCCGTAGAACAAACTGAAGCATATAGTTCGATCAGCATCGAATAAAATTTATACACAATATGTATGTTGGATCTGGACAGAGTATAGGCTATATCTTGGTGAGATTGGTGGACTGGGCGTGGAACCTCCCATATAACCGAAAAATTAAAAACACGTTATATCAGCAATTGGGATAGTAAATTTAATGACATTTTTGGTCAGCATGATATTTATGCATGCTATATAGTCTCACCGAATGTGGGCGGGATTGTACAACTGGGCGTGGCACCCCCCCCCATAGAAGGTACAATTTCAAGATGATGTATGTCGATAGTTATTACAGTGATATCAATATATTTCACAACATGGTATACCAACCACACCAAATTCTTTAAACTCACCACACTGAAATTCACCACACTGAAATTCACCACACCGAAACTCACCAGATAAAAACCCACCACATTGAAATTTCTACTAGAAAAAACTCTACGGGGAAGAATTTTACAGGAAATCATATTTTGGGGTAGAATTTCACTGAGAAGAATTTCACTGGAAAGAATTCTACGGGGACGAACAGTTCGAGAAAAAGTTGTTTTGGCGGAGAGTTATTTTTGTTTTGGTTACTACTTTTATAACACTAATAAAAAACGTCCACAGCGAAGCACGGGTCCTGTTAGTACGTCAATATTTCTAAACTTCTTAAGATCTAACATTGAGTTACAACTGTTGGTATTTTTTATATTCAATTCAATTGAACCGTATCACAATATATTTAACAAAGACTTTCTGTAATATAGTCGACATTTAATATATTCTGAATTTATATTGACGGTATTATTGATATGGTGAAAAAATTAATATTTGTCAAAATTTCCCACCCATACTTTTTAGAATAGTATTGTCTTTAATTACTCACCTTATCATAATTATTATGCACACAGTCAACGGCACCGTTATCTCATCGGTTCGTATCTCACGCTCAACATCGGAGTTTTCCTCTTCCAATATTTCCTCCAATGCCTGCTGCATCTGAATATTGGTCATATTGCTCGGTGTTGAGGTCTCAGATCCCTCTTCACTGTACTCGTCACTTTGCGAAGACTCGTTGCTATTGCTGTTCGTACTGTGCCGACTGCTGTATTTGCTGCGACGCGCGTTTTCCATATCGTTTAACTAAAATAGATTTATTAAGTTAATGCTCTTAACTATATCCGACTTATATTAGGGATATTTATATAAACTTGGTTTAAACTTTTACAACTTTTTAAAAAGTCCATAGTTCCTAAACAAAATGGTGGAGTATTGTTAAATTTTATAGACAGAAAGTTAATTAGTAATCAGTTCATTTGGCATTTTGAATATTTGTAATACATTGACAGTGGACTAAATGTTATCTAGTTTAAACTTAGTTTAATTTGAAAACTAAGTTTAATTCGAAAAAAATGATTATAAGAAACTCTTGAGAAAATTTGTAATAGTTAAACATTATCTAAAATGATATTTATTCGTTTATTATAATAAAAATGTATAAATAAAATTAAAATGATTGAGACTGATATTTTAATGATTTATACAATTATTTCTGAAATCATATTTTGATTGTATTGAATGATTACAATAGGGTATAATTGTGGAAAAAAGAAATGATGTTTCCTGTGACTGATAAAAATATCATGTTTTCATCATTTTTAATCATGTCAATGATCAAAAATCCATGAAAGAGATTCGAGAGTTAAATTTGAATAGCTGCACTCTCGTATTAATTGTTTCAATAAACTTGCACAGAACAAAAAAAATCGACGAAAATATAGCAACCGATATTAATTGCGCCGACTAATTAATTTGCTGCATTGACCTACAAATATTCACATTAACAAACGGAATTGCTGATTTGACGAAGAATAGCAAATGTTTTCATTAAGTTAGTGCATTTCATTGCTGGATTGATTAATGAAAGCAATTAATATCGGTTGCTATATTTACGTCGTTTTCTGCCAACATTTCTCAATCATTTTAATGATCAAATCAACTAAATCTAATTAGCATTTTAGCAATTTCCGTCTACTTACCGCCTTTGACATCACCATCTGTTTGAGTTTTAGCCGATCACGCAGTATGCGACGTTTTGCCACACCCGGACATATACGACACAGACAGACCTTCGAGTAGATCCATTTGAAGGATTTCGCCAGCACATCACCAATATTGGATAGATAGAGCAAAAACAACGGCATACCGATGATGGCATATAGTATGGTCACCATTTTACCCCAATTTGATTTCGGTGATATATTGCCATAACCTAAATAGAATACACATTTTTATAATTATTAAAATAATCCCATTTAACTATTTACCTATCGTTGTGATCACAGTCAATGAATAAAGAAATGCACCAGAAAAATTCCACATTTGTTCGATATCATATTCTTCCAACGTTCTGTTTACAATATTTCGCTGATACTCCAGCAATATTTCATTAATTCTGTCAATACGGAGCATTACAAATATTTATTAATTTTTGTGAAATTGAAGAAGAACCAACTTTTTATGAAACGTATTGTGATCCACAAGACTGATGTGGGTCGCAGTCATCGACCAGAGTTTATCCAGACAATCGGCTGTAATATTTCGTTTCGCTTGTTGCTCCAATTGATATTCTGTAGTATTTTGTAGTTTTTCGAATTCGGTTGTTTCGATGAGCTGGAACATGAAGGCGCCTGTAATGAAAAGCTTTAGTAAGAGAAAAATAAGTTTGGTTAATTGGGGGCACTGTTATTAAAGGGGGGTACCGTTAATGAAAGGGAACAATTTGATAGCTTAGCTTCTATTTAAACAATTAATATCTTTATACCACTATTTGATCTTGCACCAATAAAGAGTTATAGCAAAAAAAACGAAGAAATTGGAAAAATTGAAAATCTTGTCATGCCAAAAGGGCGAATCTTTTCATTTTTTTGCTATAACTCTTTATTGGTGCAAGATAAAATAATGATGTAAAGGCATTAATTGTTTAATTTTAATGCACCTATCGATTGGCATCATTATTTAAAAATATTTTGCCAAACATTTTTCTTGCAAATGATAAAAATTCAAAAAATATTTTAAAATAATTATGATGGTCGATAGGTGTTTTAAAAACAAACAATTAATGCCTTTACATCATTATTTTATCTTGCACCAATAAAGAGTTATAGCAAAAAAATGAAAAGATTCGCCCTTTTGGCATTTTATCTTATACCAACAAAAAGTTTTTTTAAAAACCGAAAAGATTTGCCCTTTTGGCTTGGCAACATTTTCAATTTTTCGAATTCGAAAATGTAAAAAAACGCAAATGTCCAAAATTACGCATGATAGGGACGATATTATCTTTAAAAATTAGATTTGACAAAGTAATGAGATCGAATTTTAATATCGGTATCGTTAAACGAAATTTTTGTATTATTGGGATTCGAAAATTATATAAAATTTGTTGTTTTACTTACCACCGATCGTATAGAATACAACAAGCAATATAATGCCAACATTGCTAAACATAAATGCTATAAAGTGACGAAAATGCTCTTTGAAACGTTGGAAAGGCGTTTTATCTCGCCGTTTAAACGAGCTACGACGACTGGACATTTTCGTCGTCTCCCCCGAAAAATTTACTGTTTTTTTCGTCTTTCACTATCAACTCAGTTGAATGATGGATGGTGCGTCAATATATTGAATATCAAATTTCGAGTGAAATTTTATATCTTCTTCGATATTTCGTAAACTGTCTTATTTTGATGTCTCTGCTGGAGCAGCAAACGCCGACTCCGTTTAATTTTTTGTTGCTGTGCTGAAGTGAAAGCGTTTCCATGGATATGCTTTTGCGTCTTTCACTTTTTGACTTTTTAACATTAGAACCAATGATGGGGGTATATGAGATGGTGCGAAAAAATAGTCTGAAAAAAAAAATATATATAATTTGAAAAATAAGTTAACAGTGACTTATTGAAATTATGATGGGTATTTTTTTTTTTGATTATATGGGGTACAGATTCAATTAACATTAATCGTTTATTTCATCTATTTGATGGTTTTAGAAAATAATTTAATATTAGTTCAATATTTTTTTCTCACAGATCTTTATTTTTTCTTATACACCCAGAAAAAAATACTATATAAATAATAGTTTTTTACTATTAGTTAATAGTGTAAATTATTATTTTAATCGGAAAATACCATTAAATACTAGAAAATACCATGACATTGCCATTGAGTTTATATGAAAAGTTTTATTTTTTGTATACTATAATTGTCCTGTTGACCAATTTGCATGGGATTTGAGGGAATTTTTTTCTGGGTGTAGGAAATGAAATTTTTTTATGAAAATATGAAAATTTCTTACATACTAAGAAATGTTCATACATACTTTTAATCTTATTTTATAGACCAATAATACTAACCAACACGATTTTTGCCCTAGACATCCCATACATCAATTATATATAATTCGCTGGTGCTGGTTTTGACTGCATACTCACTTTTTTCCTATGTTATAACGTTTTTGAGAAAAGTGTCAATCGTTAATTAAAGCTGTTTTCTTTCACTACTTAGAATAAAAAAATAGTACTATTTAAAAACCGTTTTGCAAAAAAACTTAAACGCAATTTTTCTTTAAATTGTCAAAACTAATTTTAATATACTAATGAATGGTAATATTCCAATACGTTTATAAGACAATTGGATCTAGACTTGGAAAATGTTGATTTTTTTTTAGACAACTTTTTATATATTTCGATTCAAATATCTGAAATATCATATCGGAATATTAGTATTTGATAATATATTGTAATTAGTTCTGACAATTAAAAGAAAATCTGCGTTTACAGATTTTGGGGAAAATAGTTGTTGTTTTAGTGCGTTTTTTTTGTTGTATTCTAAGTCTGAAAAGGTTCTAAAAGTTCGATAATAATTTTCTTAAAAACGCTAGGTAATAGAAAAAAACCGAGTATGTAACAGCGAATCATATAGAATTGATGTATGGGATGTCCATTTCAAACATTTTTTGTTGAGTCGTGTAGTTAGGTCCGTATTAGAAATGTGTATTGGGCAATTAGCGGGAATGATTAAAATTGTTCCTTATCATAAACCGAGTAGTTACACACAAAACAAAAAATATACATCATATTGATGAATTCCGTTCTTCAAACCATGATTCATTGTACCATTCATAATATTAATGACTAACGACATATGACAACAATCTTATGAATGCTATCTTAAATACGATGAACACTTGGTAACTGTCGAAAAAGTGTTCTTCAATATGATGAACTGTATGTGAAGAATACGTTTCAACATATTAATGAACCAAAATATAATATACAACATATATGTACATCATATTGAAGAATGCTGTTCATCAAATCAAATTTCAATCAAAATATTCCATTTCCGGACGGGACATTCGTTCGCTTTAAACTTTAATATCATGAAGGAAAATTAATGAATTTACTTATTTTTTATGCATATAGTATTTAAATATGATCAAGCATCTGCAAAAAATCTATGCGGTAGATCAAAAGATATAAAAAAAGGTGGTCGTTCCGGACGGGACAAAAACGGAAGTAAATATCGAGGTTCATATGGATATTCCTAAAAGTCAGCGAATTTTGCGTACATATGATTTTTTTGAACTATTTTAAAAAATAGTTGAAATCATGTGCTTTCTTTGTATATTTACACTTTGTTCCTAAAGTTTATAGTTTTTTCATAATAAATCACAGAAAAATTCCGGACGGGTCAAAAAATTCCGTATAGAAATTATCAGCACGATTTTTATTCCAAAAATCCTTTTTTCGTACAAAATATTTTTATGAATTATCTCTGAACATAGCTGAAACAATATACTATATTTTTGTATATGTATACTTTGTTTCTAAAGTTTACAGTTATTTCGTAATAAATCCAAGAATAATTCCGGACATTCCGTATGGAAATTTGCAGTACGATTTTTTGCTAAAAATAATTTTGTATATGACAATATTAATAATCATTATTACGAAATGAAAAGTGATCTACTATTCAAATTTCCTTTTTTTGATTTTTTTTTTATATTTTTATACTGTAATTTTACACTTTTGGTACTCAAAGTTCCGTCGGGACAGATTTCAATTAGCTGAACAAAATTTGCTAGTATTACTAGGAAAATGATGCTTACATTTTTGGAAATGCAGAGGAAATTCTGTTTTAGAAACAGTGGATACTAGTTTACTACTTAGTTTACTATGGCAATAAATGTATGTTTTTGGTTCCGGACGGAACATCGAAAACCTTTATACAAAAATTGAAAATTTCATTTATATTTGTTCGATAACTCAATATACTTTTGTCCCATAATCTTCAAAAAATGTTAAGGAAAATTTTTTGATTATAATTTCAAAACGTTCTAAGTGTAAAATATAAATGAAAAATATAAACGATTGACAACAAAAACTATAAACATTTTAATCATAAAATAAACAGGTGCTTTCTCTCTTCAAAAATAGATATTTATTTACAATAAACGAATCGAATTGGTTGTCACATTAATCAAATATATTAAAATAAATGTCTAGATAAAATTTCCAGTCATTGTAGACACTAACTTTTAATTTAATCATGTATTCACCCGTTGGTAGTGGGATTAAACGTAACATATCCATATTTAGAATTAAATCCTTCACAATAAGATCGTTCTGAAAACAAAAATAATGTAGTAATTAATATTTCAATATTTCAATACTTCAATATTTCACATTTACATCAAATGGACACGTGTGATTAATATTAGTACTATTTTTCAACGCATCGAAAAATATCTTTGGAAACGGATACTTTCGTTCATTCTGATTGTAATCACAAAAATCTAAGGTATAATTGTACAAAAAACGACGATATATGGTTTCCTTCCTTAATAACATCATATTCATCTAAAAAAGTAAATTTTATTTAAGTTTTGCAAAAAATGTACATTCTAGTACAACTTACGCCTACTTTGTTGACGGGCCCTTTATGAATACGCACTACGAAGTTAGCAGCGATAGTATTACGACGTATTACGTTTAATTTGCATTTTTCAATAGATATAAATTTTGGATCATAGCTCTCACATATAAGATTTGTAAATCGTACCTTTGCGGTATTCAGCACAAACGGATAGCACAAAAGTATAAAAATACTAATATGAAAACTATACTTATTGATTATATTCATTACGCAGTAACTTTACGATTAAAATTTATACAGAAAAATATCAGAATTTATTTACATTAAATGAATTTTACTATTAAGTAGTATTTAATTGAAATATTTTATCGAAATGTAATAATGCTATAATTATTTTAAAGTGCACTGATTTGGAACTAACGGAAGAGGTATTTTGAAATATTATTTATAATTTACAAAGGTTATAGGTATTTTTACCCACAATAAAAAATAAAAATTAAAAAATAATTTAGCCGATAAAGTAAAAGTCTACCATAGATTATAATGTAAAATCGCAGCTCAAATCTTCATCCGATGATGCCCATTTTAAATATCAGACTAACGGTGCACAGTGTGCCCAAACGCTCATTAATCGGGTGAAATTCAGTATTTTTGGAACCACTCAACCGATTTTAAAAAGTGTTATACAGAGAGAACTTAAGTTTTAAAATTGGCGTTTGTATCTGTAATGGTTAAAGAGATAAAAATCAGTAAAGTTGAGATTTTTTTTTCATCAACATTTTTTCAAAAATTGTAAAATATCCAAAAGTTATCCGATTTTTAAAATTCTTTAGTTTATGAAAAGCTTACATTAAAATCTAAAGAAAATGTGCTTACATGAGAAAATATCTTGTTTAGTTTTAAAAATATAGACTTGAACAATATTTTTTTTTTAAATTTTTGAAGACTTTACTATACATATTTATACATAGATTGTACATTTTATCATAAAATCAAAATATTTGTATGGGACTTTTATAAACAATTAACACATAAATCATAAACTAAAAACCGTTTTAAAATGTCTCACGTGGTTTAGTAAATATAAAATTCTAAAGTCGAATTTTTTTTTTATTTTCCATATTTTTTTTTTGGAGAATTGGACTTTTACCCAAATCTCTGTAAGTATTTTTTCTTCAATAACATGTACTTTTGTTATCTTTTTTTGATAGATAACATTACTGAGAATTTTTTAAATGATAATACTCATCCAAAATATATTTAACCAATTTAGTAACACTGGTCAAAGTTCAAGTTTTTAAATTTTTTTTTTGATTTTGACCTCCTGTAGAAAAGTTTTCAAAGCCCAAAGTCAAATTTTAAGTCAGCAGTTTTAGGGACGATTTATTTCTACGTATTTTTGAGCCTAAGTTATTTTTTGCCCGTCGAAGTATATGTGCAGGTCAGCATTTTTTCCAAAAATACTCATTTTTTAATGGGAGTTAGATCAAAACCGTTAAATCTCAATATATATAATTTTAAATATGTTTTAGTAAAGCATAAGTACTATTGTATATGAGGTAAAAGTTTCATGATGATAAGGTTAATACTTATTTATATATATTCAATCAAATTTTAAGTTTTTATTTTCTAAATTTTTATTTTTTATTTTTCTTCTTTTTCAAAAATAAAGTGTTCACAAACTATATACAGATTATTTTTATATTCGCCACATAGATTCCTTGAAATCTCTTCTTTTCAATGATCCCAAACACATATATATTTACTTTACATATGTGTGCAAAATGACATATTAATTAACATCATGTTTAATGAAAATTTCGTATTTTTTTTTTGATTTAATTTTATTTTGATTTTGAACACCTGCAGAAAAGTTTTCAAAACCCGTACGTTGTGTGGTCATTCGTTCTTCAAAAAATTTACAAAAACATTTTAAAGTTTTTGCAATCTGTAAAAAAGGGTTTTTATTGCATGGTGTAGTAAAATGAAGTCAAATAATTACAAATACACTTAAAAAGTAAGTAAATGTAGTAGAACTACATTTCAACAAAGCAAAGGGTTTTTTATTACATGATGTAGTAAAATCAAGTCAAATAATTACAAATACACTTAAAAAGTAAGTAAATGTAGTAGAACATTTCAACAAAGCAAAGGGTTTTTTATTACATGATGTAGTAAAATCAAGTCAAATAATTACAAATACACTTAAAAAGTAAGTAAATGTAGTAGAACTACGTCTCAACCATAAAAATACAAAAAGTATTTAATTTTACTTCATTAATACTGAGTTAGAATCTATCAATTTAAATACTTAATGCTACTATGTATATTTTTATGAAGATTGTAATCGAAATGTAAGCATTAAATGATATTTTTTTTTTAATTTAAAATATTTTATAATAAATAATGCCAATATTTTCATTAGTCATTCCAAAAGGTCAGTTCTAAAATTTAAACTTTTGATTATTGTGTTAGATTTTAGTTTTGTTTTTAAGCGAGATTATCAGTACCAATCTATGTTGGTTCCAATCACTGCACTTTAACATTGTCGTTCGTCTAATTATTGAATAATTTAGTAATATTTAAATACATCTAATGTATCTAAAATCTGCTATTTTTCTGTATAAACTTTATTCACAAATGTACTGCGTAATGAATAACATCAATAAGTTTTATTTTCTTATTAGTATTTTTATACTTTTATACTGTTCTATTATGATGAATACCATATTTGCAAAAGTAAGATTTACAAATCTTCAATGTGAGAACTAAGAGTTCAAAAAGGGCCAGCCACCGCAATTGACGTAAGTTTACTATATGTGCTTTTTTTTATTTCAAAAAGAAAAAAAAAATTTAAAAATATACTTTTTGTTTAGAAAAATATTTTATTAAAGAAGAAAATCATATATCGTTTTTTTTCCATTAATACCATAGATTTTTGCGATTTTATTAAGAATGACCGCAAATATCTGGTTCCAAAATTATTTTTTGATGACTTTAATAATTATTCTAATATTATTATATGATGTAAATATGAAGTAATAAAACTTTCTCACATATATATATGTGTGTAATTTATTGATTTTTTTTTCAAAATGATATTATTGTACAGAGAAAAAGATCGTGCATCAATATGATGAATTTATTCTTAAATATTATGATTTTTTTCACCAACTACGAGATTCATCATATTGATAGCACCGTTCATTAAATGTCATATTGATGAATACATTTATTATACATATATATGAAATTATTCGTACCATCGAACATCATAGTGAAGAACGAAATATTCAATACTATGAATTTGAATCGTCATATTGATGAATTTGTTCATAATATTTATGAATATATTTTTTTTTACGAATTTTTCAAAAAAAAAAAAAAAATTGTAAAAAATGAATGAAAAATAAATATTTTGGTTGAAATTTGTTTTGATGAAAAACATTCTTCAGTATGAAGTAAAACATGTTGTGTTTTATGTTCTTGTTCATTAACATGATGAAACGTATTCTGCACATACAATTCAGCATATTGAAGAAAAGTTTGTCGACAGTTACCAAGTGTTCATCATATGATCGCATTCATAACATTTATGTCGTTAGTCATTAATATTATGAATGGGTCTTCAATATTATGGTTTGAAGAACGGAATTTATCAATATGATGTACATTTTTTCCTGTGTAAAGGACTTAATTCTTAATATGGATATGTTAAGTTTAATTCCAATACCAATTCGTGAGTCATTGGAAATTTAGTTCAGTATGATTAAGGCTAGCATCTGTTAATTTTGAAAAAGAAAAACATCGAACATGCACAGAAAAAAATTGTACATGATATTGATAAATTTCGTTCTTCACACGTTCGGGCACATTCTTATGGTATAGAATACAAATCCATGAAATGAATTGATCCAAAAAAATGTCTGCTATGGAGTTATTTTTTTGCTGAACTATAGTGTTACTCTCTATAAACTATATATCTTTCAGAGTATATTTCTTTATAAATATCTCTAGCACATTTGATTTGAAATAAATCTATTAATTTTCATAATTAAATTTTTATCTCGTATTAACGTAGTGCCTGCCGTTCATATAAAAATACGAAAATGAAATATTTTAATTAAGACATTAACATGTCTCGTCGGACTGGGTCGAGCAATTAAAACCTATCATATAATTCGGATAATTACAGCGACTGCGTCGAGTCACTTTCTGAATACCGTGCGTGACATTAATCAATCCGCAACGAGACGAGACAACGAAGACAACGAAGACAGACAGTACGCTAAAAATCTGAACGGTTGACAATTTATTAATTTTTTACTACTTCCCAACCCACTCGATTTTGCAAAATTACAGCATTTTTGCAAAGAGTTTTATTTAATTTCACTGAAGAAACACTTAAATAACAAACTGTGAAAAATTTAGACAGCTGGCCAGTTTGTCATATTGAAAATGAATAGACAGACAGTTATCAGACAAACGAAAAGACAGATGGGTAGAAGAATTGTAAGACTGACTGGAGAAACGAATGTTGACGAAGACAACAACAATATTAAAAACTGAATTAAACAAATTATGCAAATTATATTTGTGACTATTATATTTATAATATAATACAAATATGAGATTTGCTTGTGGGAAGCATTTATAAACCTTCTTTTAATAAGATTATTATATTAATATAACCATAATGTTTATTACTTAATTATACCAAATATATTATTATACTAATTATGTTTGTTGCAAACATCTTTTAAATAATCTATAAAGAAGTGAATTACATAAAGCAAACATTTTACTAACTTTTTTCTAATACATTTACCGCAAAATACTGGTGAAAATAAAAACAAAATTGTATTCCTTAAAAATGCAATTTTCTACGATTATATTTGCGACAAACATCTTTTAAATACCTATGCTATAAATAAGTGAATTACATGAGTAAAACATTTTTTTAATGTGATTTTTAAATATGTTAAGGATAGTTCTAAAAATGTTAATTTAAATTACGAATTTTGGATTACATTTCGATAAGTATAAATGTGATTCTGGTTTCGAAAAGGAATTAGTGATAACGACTGCGTCGAATAAAATTGTTCGTTACATATCTTCCCATAATGTGCTATTGCAAGATTCAAATTAAAAAAAATTGATCATAGTAGCTCTGAATTAAATGGCAGAAAATAATTTGTGTCAGTTATAGTCAATAAAAAATTTATTTAACGCGAAAATGGCAAACGAAGTGGAAGTGCGAGAAAATATAATTAAAATTTTTCAAAAACAACATAGTTGGTCTTTTAAAAAAATTGCCAAGGAGGTAGGGGCTAACCCTAAGACCATTTCTCGCGTTATCAACCGCTTTAAGGAAGACCTGAGTATTGATCGGAAGAAAGGTTCTGGTAAAAAAAGGCCCACATGATCGTGAAAAATAGATGAAGGTTGTGAATATTTTAAAGAAAGATCCAAGCATATCCGGAAGGAAATTGGAGAGAGAGGCGGATTGCTCAGAATCTTTCGTGCGCAGGACAAAGAAAGAAGCTGGGATGAAGACTTACAAGGTCCAAAAAGTTCCGGATAGAAATGCCGTCAAGAATGAAACCGCAAAACAACGAGCTAAAAAGCCGAATCAAGATTTTTTTTTAAAAATTCGATTGCTGCATAATGGACGACGAAACTTATGTTTTAGCGAACTTTTCTCAGCAGGAATTTTATACAGCCGATTCTCGAGGAAATGTCGCTGAAAAATTCAAATAAAAAAAATGACAAAATTCCCAAAGAAATTCCTTGTTTGGCAGACAATTTGCAGGAGGAGCAGCTCATTCGTGACATCGGGTACAATTAATAGCGAAATATATGTGAAGGAATGCTTGCAAAAGAGATTGCTTCCATTTTTACGTCAACATGAAGTGTCCACACTCAGAAAAAAATATTATATAAATAATAGTTATTTACTATTAAAAATAGTCAATAGGATAAATTATTATTTTAATTGGAAAATACCATTAAATACTGCAAAATACCATGACATTTCCATTGAGTTTATATGAAAATATTTATTTTTTGTATACTATTAAATCAATAATTGTCCCATTGACCAATTTTAATGGTATTTGAGGGAATTTTTTTCTGGGTGCACATTTTTTTGGCCTTACCTCGCTTCATGTTACTACAGCAAAACAGTCTTAGAGTGGTTCCAACAAAATGCAGTGATTTTGGTGCCTAGAGAAGCTAATCCACTGGGCTTTAGTAAAAAGGGAGAAAAAGGTAAAAAGGGAGATGAAGACAACAAAAAAGTGGCCAAAGACCTTCAAGACTTTAAAAGAAAGTGGTCTTCAGCAGCTGTGAGGGTGTCGGACACTATCATTACAACATTAATGGAAGGGGTTCCGAAAAAATTAAAACTTTTTATTAAAAAATATTAATTTCTGGTTTTTTATATTTTTTTTTAAATCTAAAAATAATTTGCAAAATAAAATATTCTATTCTATAAAAATTCGATTACTAGATTTCTAGATTTTTTCATTTTTGTAGTGGACAATTTTATTCGACGCAGTCCTTATTACATCTAACTATAAACAAACGATTGACTGACTGACAGAAATTCTAAAAATAATCTTAATTTATATTTATTTCAACATAAATATGATCACAATTGCATCACGTTGTGTCATCGTCAGTAATAAAAATTTAATTAGTTTAATTTTAATGACTTCATAATTAAAACGTAATCAAAATCGTAAAACGAACGTCAAAAATGTTAAATCCATAAATTGTATCACAAATAGTTCCCATATACAACGTTGAGTTATATAAAAATTATATTCATTGGCATTGCAAATGATATGTTCAAAATGATTACCTCAAAAATTGAGTACAAAATGAGTACCTAGTATTTTATGTTTGTTTATTTTTTCTTCATGCCAAACATAATTTATTCAAGTCGTTTGCATTTTTTGTTTTTTCACTCTTAAATTTCATTGTGTTTAGTTAACATTTTTGCTGTGTTTTCATAAATTTTGTTATAGTTTTTTTTTGTTTTTTGTATTTTAAATATATTATTATTTGTTTAGACAACTTTGAGTTGTTTAGTTGTCGACTTTTAGTTTTCGTTTTAATTGCTTTTTCTTATTTATTCACACTTTTAATAGTCTTCTCATTGCACGATTTACATTAATCAATCAATCAGTGTTTCCCTGTATATGGTGTGAAATGCCGATTTTAAAAATCAAGTAGTTTTTTATTCAATAACGTATATTACTCGATAGAATGCCTTTAATTGTATTGAAAGCAGAGCCGTCTTATTTTAAAATAGAAATCATATGAAAAACCATTATACAGAAATCAGAAACAAACCGACATCTAAAACCGATAAATATAATGCCTGTAACTGTATTGAAAGCAAAGCCGTCTTATTTTTGAAATAGAAACTATATGCAAAACCTTTATACAGAAATCAGAAACTAACCGATATCTAAAATGGAATCAACAAACCAAAATATTCTAATAACAATCTAATAATCTAATGAATTCAGGACATCATATCGTCACTGTCATGTTGGGAAATCAAATTTGAAAGATTGAAGTGGTTTAAAAATTAGTAAAATATATTTTTTGCTTTAAAAACAAACAATTAATGTCTTTACACCAATATTTTATATTGCATCAATAAAGAATTAAGCAAAAAAAAAAACGAAGAAATTTGAAAAATAATGTCATGCCAAAAGGGCGAATCTTTTCGTTTTTTTGCTATAACTCATTATTGGTGCAAGAAAAAATAGTGACGTAAAGGCATTTATTGATTGTTTTCAAAACACCTTTATATTGGCATCATTATTTAATAATAATTTACCAAACATTTTTCTTGCAAATGATAAAAATTAAAAAAAAATATATTTTAAAATAATGTTGATGAGGTGCTTTAAAATCAAACAATTAATGCCTTTACACCACTGTTTTATCTTATACCAATCAAAAGTTAAGGCAAAAAAACGAAAAGATTCTCCCTTTTGGCAGACAACATTTTAAATTTTTTGAATTCACCCTTTTGGTTTTGACTTTTGTAGCTAAAAATATCCAAGAATACCACACACGATTTTGGCGCAGTATACTTGAGAAAAAACTACATAAAAACAAATGGAAATAACGCAAATGTAAAAAATTACACATTCGCCCCTTTGGCATGATAGTGACGATATATTAATTATACGATAATTATCCTGATTAGGGTCGACTAGGGTAAGCCTAATTTTCCCATTAGACTTACCAAGTAAGGTAACCTGAACAATCATTTCGAAGAAACCACACGAGTGAATAAAAACAAGTTCAGATATAACAAAATTTGCTTATATTGAAATATCTCAGATATTACAAAGATTATGAATTATCACTGATTCAACATATTGTGTTCAGCAAATTATTTTGATTGTTTAAAGGACAGTTTTTCACTAAACTAAGTTTAAACTACAAATGGAGTTGAACTCAACTTCTTGTTTTCGTGTGAACTTTAAACTTAGTTTAACCTACCGTTGTCGATGGGTTAAACTACTTTTAAACTTTCAATGTTTTTGACAGGAAAATGTGAGATTATTTCGTGCATTATACTTTTCTAAATTATCCTTGTAATTTCTTGTACATTTCATCGTCATTCTCGCAAATTAAATATTAGCTGTTCCAAATGTAAAAAATAATCATCTTCTTCCTCTTAAATGCTATTCACAATCGATAATTTGTTGACATTAGCCGGTGCTGCCTTTGAATGAAACTTAAACTGAAAAACTTCTCGAATAGTTGAACTACGTGAGATGTTTAAGTAAACGTAGTTTAAACTTTAAACTACGAGTAAAAAAATTGCCCTAAAAGAGCCCGATAAAATCCCAAAAATAAATTTTAGAAGAATTTAAATAATTCTCGAAATATAAAGGTACTCCTACACTCAGAAAAAAGACATTGGTTAAAACAACGATAAAAAGTTTTTGTTTAAAATTTTAACAATTTTGGTATTTTCAAACCAAAAAATTGTAATTTCAATCACTGTTAAATTGTTGTATCAAACAATTTGAAATAGTTAAATGGCAATAGTTACTTCAACAAAATTACAATTGTTGAATGACTACTCAAAATTGTCATTGTATACTCTATATTATTAACACAGAATGACTATGACATTGTTGTTCAACTCTCTCGTGGTTGAAAAAACTATTTCATTGTGGTTTACTGTTATGTTTTTCTCATAATTTGATGCTGATATTTTTGACAATTAGATTACGAACTATAACGTTGGAAAATTCAACTGTTTTACTGGTTGTTGTAAATCTGAGTATAACAATTTTCAATTGTTTGTTACAACTATTTTCCTTGATAGGCGCTATTACAACCAACGTTTTTGGTTGATCTTATCAATTTTTTTTATCGGTGTAGCCAAATTTGGACTGTGTGAAGGCAGTTTTGAAACATATTTTCGAATGATTTTAGACATACAAAGACGGTGTTTGTATCAAAAGATTTTTTTCCGATTCCAAAATATGGCGGAAATCTGCCTTTTAAATTCCATAATATTAGATAATCTTAAGAGACAAAATTTCTGGTATTTTTTTTTAATATTTGCGGCACATTTTCGACAAACATAGGTAATTGGAAGATTTTAAGCAAACGTACGGCAGGTTTTCAAATTTTGTGGAATTATTTTGCATGGTCAACTATCTTGACTAAAAAATTTTGAAAAAATTGAGCAAACAAAGACGTAGTCTGTTTTCTACACGTTCCCAAAATATGCCGAGAAACTGCATTTAAAATACCTCAAATTTGGTAATCTTCATGCAATGGGAAACCACAAACTTCCATTTATCTGTGTGTTTACCGGAAATATTCATTAACAATGCCAGAAATTTTGTATCGGGACTACAGACAAATTTATCGCAGGCTCGATGAAGTTTAGATGCATTTTATCGGAATATTATAAGCAGACAAATACGGTGGTTGTATCAAAAGCTGTTTTATTTCTGTTCATGCATTAAATATGCCGGGAATCTGTCTTTATAATAACACAAAATTTGATAAACTGCTACATCGTAAAATATCCGGAAATATTCCTGAAAAGTGCCCATTATATGAATCTCAATAAAAAAAAATTGACAATAAAAACTATATAAATTGTCTCGTCGGTTTTAAATAAGTTATGGAACATTAACCGGTTCTTATCAAATTTTGATAACGCTTTCAATCCCTGCTCTATACCCTAAGTATTCGCTACGGCATTTAACTAACTTCATTATGCCAATTAGTTTCAGTTAACTGGTATATATATAACTCAAATCAAAACAGGCTGCATGGATAGTAATTTTTTAACAGTTTTCTACATTTCATCAAAATGCTAAAGCTACTTATAATTTTGTGTTGGCTCAATACATTTACAAATGTCACTGGCGTTATTAAATCAAATCTTTTTGATAGGTAAATTGCATTAAAATGCCTATATAAATACCAAATAAAATATATTTACCATGCACAAAGGTTTAAAAACGAAATGGATACGACCATGCAAGAATTCAGTAAAACGGTTTTGGACATCAATACAGATTTATTAGGTTTTAAAGAAAAAATGATGAAACGTTTAAAGGAAATTACTGCGACATTAAAAAAAACCGAAGCTGCAACGAATAATGAACTCAATAAAGATCTTTTAACAATATATGCCCACAAGTATTACCCTCTGGAGGATTTGACGAAAATTGGTAATGCATATTATTATATTTCATATCCCAATAAGGTAAATCATTTAGATCATTTTGAAAGAGTTATGTTATAAAAAAAAAATGTTATTTTTTTTTTGAATAGCTTAATTATTATGAGTCCATGAAAAAATGCAGAAATATGGGAATGTACTTGGCCACCATAGATTCAAGTGACGAATGGAGGGCGATTTCTAAACATTTTCTGGAGAGTTCATATTTAAAACATGAATCGATATGGCTGTCTGGTAATCAAAAAAAGAAACGGGGCAATTGGAATTGGCTGGATACTAATAAACTTCTAAAGTATTTTAACTGGGCTAAAAATGAACCATCCGATCCGAATTATTCTGCGAATTGTTTGCAATTGTGGGCTTATGAAAAATTTCTAATGGATGATGTTTTGTGTACAAGCAGTCAGGTTTATATATGTGAACTATTTCCGCCAGTACTTTAGTAATATTTCAATAATAAATGATTTAATCATTAAAATTATTAATAATGATGTATAACGCAATTACGAAAAATGTCTTTCACCTCAACTAAATTTTAAATAATTATAAATTCAAAATAATAAAATTCTTGGTTTAACACTTATTTAATAAAGCATTAAATATCATTAGTGTCGGTAGCTACGAGGTTAGTGCGTTGTACGACGAGCTGATGTAAGGTCCCATGTTCAAATTTGTGCTAGGGCTAATAAGCATTTTTCTATACCGCGCTATCTCTCGGCAGATAACACAGCCCAAAAAAAATTTTATCCGCGATCTAAATATGATTTTGCGATGGACGTCAAAATTTTAATCACTACCTCATACTCAGTTTTTTTCAGATTGCCTGAAGTTTTTGAGTTATTACTTAAAACAAATATATGTCAATTCTCTTATTTTTCTACATATTTGGGTCTATAACTTTTTACATATTTGAGTTTTCGATCTGTATTCCATTGAGAATACTTCAGCTAATATTTTGACATAAAACACATGAAATTCAGATTGATCTTACCAAAGTTATGATCAGTCAAACGCAAAAAATATGAATTTTAATGTGTACCTATTATTTGTTGCATAACATCATAATTAAATAAAAGTACATACCTTATATTAAACTTGATCTATAATTCTAAACTTCCTTTTACTTTGTTTTTGCAAATCACTCTTTAAGTCCTCTGCTTAAAGTGGAATTCAAATTCGATTGGAAAATTTATAAAAAATTAATATGGAATAAAATGAGCACCATAAAAGAATATTTAAATCAATTTTTGAATTTGTATTTAATCTGAAGACTTAAAGAGTGATTGCAAAAACAAAGTAAGAGAAATCATAGAATTAATGATCTTGTTTCACAAATAATACATAATTTTATAGAATTATGAAAACTTAAAGCAATATATCATATTTTTTGCGTTTGACTGGTCATAACTTTGGTCAGATCAATCCGAATTTCATGTGGTTTATGTCAAAATATTAGCTGAAGTATTCTTAATCGAAATGTGATCGAAAACTCATATCTGTAAAAAGTTATAGATCCAAATATGTAGAAAAAGACAAGAATTGTATATATTTGTATTACGTTATAACTCAAAAAATGAGTATGAGGTGATTAGAATCTTGAAATCCATCGGAATTTCATACTAAGATCGTGGATGATTAAAAAAGGTCTCCATTTGTAGCCGAAAGTAAATACGGGATTCAGCATTAAACTGTAGGTCCTTGTGTAGATATTTATGTTTCTATACTTATTACTGAATTAATGAGAAAAAAAATAGTACCAAATTGGTATAAAATGTACTGAATTTCAGGTATTTCGAGAATATGTAATTTTCACATATTACATTGGGATTTTATGAAATTTTTTTCTGATTGTGTCTTGTCCTATCGACGACTTACTTTTTCAAAATATAATTAATATAAGTTTTTTTAATGAATTTTCTTTAGTTTTGTAGTTATGATAGAAAATATAATAAATTGAATATTTGTAGGGATTTTGTCAAGTTTTCAAATAAAAATGCAATAATGCTGACCACACCGACTCAATTTTGATGAAATATATGTCAAATGTAAGATTTGTTTGAATATGTTTGAATGTAATTAAAAAATAATACGAAATCACCATACATGTATTACGAATGAAGTGTAATTAAATTATTATTCAGATGGTAATAATATATTACTATATGTAAACATTTTATATATTCCCCATCGAATCTGTCAAACTTATCAAAAATATGTTACAATACAAACATAAAATTTTAATTGCATTTGAATATACTATTTTTTGGCAGTTTACTTGGTTATAACTATGTTTCAAAACAAACAGAAAATACTATTCATATCTAATGATAACGCCTGTTCGCAGCGCTAGTCTTCATTCGATTAGTTATCGACAGACGAAGTAGGCAACGTTGCACAGCATTTTCTACCTACTCCATCTTTTGCCATCGTTTGAACATATTGATGTTTAAAAACAAACAAAAAAGAAATTGGATTTAAATAAATGTATTCTTCCAACATTATACTTGTATATGAAGTTGGCTCTCGTAGAGCAGAATTTTCTATATACGTCTCTTTTGTCAGCGTTTAAAAGTATGTATTGGCCCTTTTAAACATACTGATGTTTGAAAAGAAACAAAAAAATGAAATTAGATGTAAATAAAAGTATTCTTGCAATATTCTTCTTCTTTAATAGTTGAGAAGATATTCCAAATCGAAGTCAAATTTTCTTGAAAATTTGGTCAAAAAAACGTTTAACTTTTAGTAAACCATAAATAATTAAATTTTAACTAATCAGTTTGCAAATTTGAGCAACATTTCCTAAAAGTAGACTTTATTAGCTATAAGCTGGAATAAACATTTTACTTACTGTTGTGAATATTTCAAAAGATATTGTGATAAAAAACGGAAAATATAGTGTACATTTTTAATTTCAAAATATGTAATAATTACAAGGTAAAGTCACAATATCTTTTGAAAAATCCGTTTTTTTTATTCAATAATGTAGCTAATATAGTCTACTTTTAGGAAATGTGACTCAAATTTACAAATTGATTAGTTAAAATTTAATTATTTATGGTTTACTAAAAGTTTAACGTTTTTTTGACCAAATTTAAAAGAAAATTTGACTTTGATTTGGAATATCTTCTCAACTATTAAAGATAGCGAATAGGGGTTTAGTTTGTTTGTTACATACATTTATGCACGTTAATCCGTGTACAGACAATTTAATAGTGTTTAAGGATATAATGCTCAAAAAAGGACTATTTTTGAAAAAACCTATATTTTCGCACTTGTTACCACTAAATATGACCCATAACGGTGGACAAAGTATGTGAAATTTTTATGGGTTATTTTAGTGGCTAAAGTTAAAAGTTTGAGCAATTAAAAAAAAAGAAAAAAGTTATTTTCAAAAAAATATTTTCAAAAAACCGCAAAAAAAAAATTGAAATCGCGATATTTTAAAAAACCTGCCTACGATTTTTTTTTATTTTAGTCTTAAAATACTCGGGGGAGATGTCCGAAACATTTAAGTTCTCCCACGACTTTTGGGTTGAAAGTGTTTCAGGCTAGGCGTGTATGTGCTGCACTGAGACTTGTACTTGCAGTTTTAAATCAATTATTTATTTATGCATTTAAAAATTAGTATTTGAAATTAAATATTATTATTTACCACAGTGTATGTTTAGTGATTTTTAATAAAAATTAATATAAAAAAACAATATTTTATTTTATTTTCAGGATTCCTTTCCAAAAATTTATAGATACTACTTTTTGAACTGAAACAACTGTTATGTTTCTCTGGAAACATATTTATATTCAGGTCGTTCCAAATCAAGTTATATTTTAAACATATTTATGTTTCGGTTCAAATATTTATTTTGTTTGGATATAGTAATAATTATGTTTCTATTAAAACATACACCATTTTAAGGAGCAACATCAAAATGTTTCCGTGATATCATAATGTAAATCAGAGCTCATTACAACACTGTTGAAGTCTCAAGACAACCCTATTTACAAATGATTTATCAGGAAATTATATAATATGTTTACATAAAATTCCAAACATACATGTTAATGCCTGCAAAATTATGTTTGGGTGAGCCATTTTTTTTGCAGCGTGTAGCTACAACATCGACTTGTTATGGGAAGAGGTGAATGAATACCTCATGCGTGTCACTGAACTGGTCTTTAATTGGCGAATTTTAAACGGAATCAAATTCTTCAATTGAAGACCAGTTCAGGTCTAAAGGTCTGCATGACGTTGAAAATCTGTTCAGTGATATGTCTAAATGATATATTTGCCGGTTGGTTTCATATAAAGGGACAGAACTAGAACCGATTCATAATATTTTCCCATAGGTTTACAACTGCAGTTTTCATAATCTCCATCAAAATCCTACAAAAATGAATAATAGTTAAGCACTGGGTCATTGTCGTACATAAAATAAAATTTTCTTTGCTAGATAAATTGTACCGAAAATTTCTCCGTACTTTTGAGATGCAAATGTACTGAAAACACTACAATTGTATCAAACTTATCATCACTGGTAGGTCTCAAAACTTTGAGTACATATATAACATACTCAGCTCAAATGGTGACATAGTTCGGCACAAGTTCTTCAGGACTGTAGCGGCAAAATATTATTTATAATGTCAAGGAGAATTAGTTTCGGTCAAAAGAACACGTTACATTTATTGTAATTTTATTTTTTTAATATTTTGTATTTCATAAAGTCAACTTGATTGTTATGAATTAATATTTTAGATACGAAAAGTTTTTTCTACACGAAAAGAATCACATGTTCATAATTTTATCAGAAGCATAATTTTATCTTTGTCACGAATAGAAACACATTTATATTTTCTCTACGAGCAAAAGCACATATTTCATTTCGCTACGAATTGAAGCATTTCTCATATTATTTAAACAGGGCATATTTTAATAACTACTTTATTGTTATGAATTATTATTTTAGATACGAACAGTTTTTTTTATCTACGAAAAGAATCACATGTTAGTTTTCTCCACGAACAAAAGCATAATTTTATCTTTGTCATGAATAGAAACACTTTTATATTTTCTCTACGAACAAAAGCATATTTTTGATTTCACAACGAATTGAAGCATTACTCATATTATTTAAACAGGTCATATTTTTATAACTAGAACCGATCGAAAAAAGTTAGTAATTTTAATAGTTAGATTGGACAATGCTTTCCATAATCTCAAATAATTTGCTTTTTTTTTCATTAGATGAGAAATGCTGAAAAAATCAACCAAAAATGGTCTAAAAAAAATTTTTTGTATAGGGGGCATGCAATATCGATAGCATTTTTCATCAAAATGATAAGTAATTGAAAAAAAAATGAACAGAAGTGCAGATAAAATGATCACCCATCGCATTATATAGAATTTATGTATGAGATGTTCATACACACAGAAGAATCCTCTTTTGGCATGAGGTTAATTGAACCAACGTTATAGTGTTGCAACCGAAATACATTTGTTGTAACCTCATGTCATTAAAATGAACGTACCATTTTTAACGCTAACCGAAATATTAGTCCGCGCAACTGCACGTTCGGTTGTCGTAACCTCAATATTGCATTTTTCACTCTGTCAAAATTAGACGTTTGTGCATTTGTTACGGCAACGGAGTACGTTATTGTATCAACAAAATAAATGACAAACGTCAACCTCATGTCTATCAACAGTTCGGTTGCCAGTTCCTTGCAAACAATTATGGAAACATATCGGCATGATTGCTGACTTGGAGATTTAAACAACCTCATGCTTGCTGACTTGGAGGTTGGCATAACCTCATGCTTGTTGACTAGGAGGTTAGCAAGACCTCATTCTTGCTGACTAGGAGGTTGGTACAACTTTCTAATCAGCCAGTTGCGCAATTCGCAATTCGGTAGGGTAATTAGATTGTTGCCGCTACAAATCAGTTTTGTGTGTGTAGGAAAAATTTTCTTGTTTTGTTGAATAGTGTAGCATATAGTAAGAGCTTCATTTCCGGATATCAATTTTTAAAAAGTTCGAATTCTACTATTTTAATATAGAAAATTTATAAAAAAGAAAACATTTTCATTAAATAATTTATGGATCTTTGCGGAAACCACAATTCGGACAAATTACTGGTCGATTGCCCGTGTACGCCTACCTGCTACCACTCGAAATTTATTCAAAAATATCAAATAATTTTTCTATTCGATATTCGGCCACTTCACATAAACACATCAATTTTGTCAAGTGTCGGTTTTACACTGTTCAAAAGGAAAAAAAAAATCACCACGTCGACAGTTAGTGAAGGTTGCCAAATACGACCTAATAATTCATTTTTATGTTCATTAATTTAAAATAAAAACTAACAACAAAAATATACTCATAAATAACAATAATTTCGCTTAGTTTTTGTAAAACATTAAAAATGTTTTTGATGATTTTGTTCACAGCGCGACAACAGTCATAAAAAAGAATAAATAAATTTGGGTCAAAAATAGAATTACGGAAAATGTCGTCATTTTCTTCATGCATAATTACGTAGTATGTATGGTAAAAATGAGAACGATTGTGGTGGGTGACTCGACGTTTCAAAGTTTTTTTTTTGTGTGTTTTTCGATTTTTCCCAAAAATTCAAAATTAAGTCTATTAAGTAAAAAATAATAATTTCAATACACGGTTGCACTCAACGTCAGCACTCTAATGAAGGCACTTGTCGGTCATTAACTAAACGTGTTGCCATCAGAATACATTCAACATGTTGCGTATGTTTTTCAAAATAATGCCAATTATTTTGCGAATTTTAAGTGAAATAAATTTTGTATGCTAAAATATAGGTCAATTGTCGGCTGGTAGATCTTTGTAATATGTGTTCTTAGACGCAGCATTTCCGTCAATTTACGCCTACACATGCAAATATATATTGGCATCGAGAAAATAACACTTCAAGTTGTGGTAAATAATAGTAACCGTATTGGAACATTTTTATGTTCAAAGATTTATCTTTTATTTTTAATTTCATTTACATTTTTAAGGTAATACCATAAACTTCGGTTCATATAGACATTCCCGAGTGGAAAAGTAGTAGCCGTTTGAACTTCAATCACTTTAGCTAAACTACCCAGTCAGTCATGTCTCGGAGACCTTCGATGCCTCGAAGCTTTCTCAAACTAACATTGAAAAAAAAAGTTTGAATTAGTGGATTTATTAGTTCTAATTTTTAAAATCTCTCGTACTTTCAAATTTAAAAAGAAAGTACGATATTTAAACATTTATCACACATCGAACATTGATTTTATTTTTCTTCGATATCTTTTTGATTTCAAAAAATATTTCGTATCGAGAAAATTCCGACAGAATTCATCGATATCTACCATGTAAATTCAATTTGACGTTAGAGAACGGGTCCGATATCGTGTGATTTCTCCATATACTCGTATTGATCTCGTAACGCTATCGAAACGAATGGCAGTTGTGTGTGTACGGATG
The DNA here is from genome assembly GCA_951804985.1 of Dryomyza anilis. NCBI lineage: Eukaryota > Metazoa > Arthropoda > Insecta > Diptera > Dryomyzidae > Dryomyza > Dryomyza anilis. Next base: position 27,117,453 of record OX638133.1, read on the forward strand.
TCCAAAATACATCGATTTTTTAAAAACACTCGATATATTGCTTCAATTCATCAATGTTTTCCGATGCAATATAACACTGAGAATCTATTCGATACATCGATGTATTTTTTCGATATATCGAATCACTGTTAAATTCATATTTGCGAATCGAAACTAGCTAAATTTAACTAAATTTGATTATTTATAAAATTCTATTTGAAATTAAACACTTTTAATTACCATTTGCTCCTGTTTTTTATAAAATGACATAACATGGATTTAGACATTTTGGATTCCCAACGCCTTAATTATATTGTATAATAAGAAAAAGTTTCAACTCAAACACTTATTTGTTTTTACCCAATATATCTTATTTTGGTTATTTGACACATAAAAACTTATAAAATCTTCATTAAAATTTATATTATTTACCTTATAATTTTTCATTCGATGCATCAAAAACATCGATGTTTTTGTTTGATACATCGGAAAACATCGAAGTAACAAATCGATGTATTATATCGACTAAAACATCGATGTTTTTTTCAGATGACATCCCTAGTTGTGTGTGAGAAAATACAATTTATCCTTTCCATTTAGATCCCCATATTTGATCATTATTTGTACCTTCCTTGTTCAGAAAATTGATGGATTTTTTAAAATTACTTTTTAAAAGAGCTCCCCAAGTAACAATTCATACACGTATCCTAACAGTATCCAGCCAGTTTTACTAGTCACTTGTCGAGTACTTGCAAGCGATGTCACGTACTTTCCGACCAGAAACTAGCCATTAAAACTCTTCGGTTTCTGGTCATTTCCCTATCAGTAACCAACCGGAACTTGACTAGTTTTACTGGCAGGGATCTACTCTTCAAATCGCTACCAGTAACGGCGGGGATATACTCTTCAAATCGTTACCAGTAAACAACCAGATCTCGACTAGTTTTACTGGGCACATACCAGTTTTGGAGTAGTTTTACTGGCAGAGATCTACTCTTTAAATCGCAATTAGCAACCGACCAGTTTCTGAGTTGTTTTACAGGGGACAGATTAGTATTTGACTAGTATTTGACTAGCAGTGATCTACTCTTGAAATTCCTACCTGTAACCTACAAGTTTTGACTAGTTTTACTGGCGGGGATAGACTCTTTAAATTGCTACCAGTAACCGACTAGATCGTGACTGGTTTTACTGGCGGAGATATACTCTTCAAATCGCCTCTAGTAACCGACCAGTTTCTGATAAGTTTTACAGGGGACAGACCAGTTTTTGACTAATTTCACTGACAGAGATATACTCTTCAAATCCCTACCGACAAGTATATGGCGAGTATATTCTCTTCAAATTTCAACGAGAAATAATGAAGACAAATACGAAAAAAATCGAATAAAGTAAGCTTTATTTTTAAAAATAATAAAACTAGTAATAGTCTTAAAAACCCTAGGGTTTTTAAAGGTAGAAAGAAAAAAAAGGTTGTTTAATCATGATTTATAGAGTATTTGCTGACTGAAAATTTTGTACAGCAAAATATCTAAGACTTGTCTGACTTCAAAGGAGGTAATGTTTAGGTTTCTTATTGATTTTCCTTCTATTGATTTTAGTTTTTTTTTATTTTCAAAAAAAATCTAATTTTATTCGATTTTTTTCGTATTTGTCTTACTTATTTCTCGTTGGAATTTGAAGAGAATATACTCGTCAGTGAAAACTAGTTGAAAACATGTAGGTTTCTGGATTTGAAGAGTATATCCCTGCAAGTAAAACTACTCGAGTGGAAATTTAGTTCAGGATGCGATCATTGTGTGATCAGGCTGCCTGAATCCAATCCGGCAATGATCAGGGGTTTTCATCAGTGCATGATTCAAATCGTTACTTTATTCGAAGTTGCTATCGTGATCAGGCTTCCTGATCTTATCCTTATCCTAACCTTATAATTCGAAATATATTTAAATTCTTCTTAAACTGCTTTTACCACAACTTGTGAACAACGTTATTTCAATAACTGTTGCAATGTCAAAAATTCAACGTTTTGAGTTTAACGAGATACCCCAGTATACATTTAGTTCAGAATTCGATCATTGTCTGATCAGGCAGCCTGATTTCAAAAAAGGCAATGATCAGGGGTTTTCATCAGTGCTTGATTCAAAACGTGACGCTATTCGAAATTACTATCCTGATCAGACTTCCTGATCTTACACGAATCCCAATCTTTTATAATTCAATTTAAATTTAAATTCTTCTTAAACTGCCTTTACCAATTTTATTATAATAGGTTTTTAATAACATATCGATAACATATATTAATACCAAAATTAATATCCAATCAGGTTTTTTTCATAAGTGTCACATCAGGTTTTATTAAATAGACTTTAGATCAGTATTTTTTATGAAGTTGGATCTGGTTGCCTTACGTGGATTTGAAATTAGGATTACCTTAGTCGACACTGATCAGTATCATTTCAGATGGCTTTTGGTAGGGATGTCTTATCGTATTCTGAGGGATGGATGCGAAATAAGGCTAACCTTAACCAATTTTCGATCGGGAGGGATACTTTTTTTTATTTAAACTTTTTTTTTATTTTTAGTTTGGCGCTACAGTCCTGTATATAACTTCGGCAGAGCTCTCTCAGCATTTGAGCTGTGCTTATTACATTTGTACTCAAAGTGGTGGGACCTACAGTTTATTGCCGAATCCGAGAGCTTTTCATAGGCAATGTTTTACTCTCGTAGGTTTTCCATTTACTGCCGAGAGGTAGAGTCGCATAGACAAATGTTTTCTATGAAAAAGATGTTGGCTGTCGCTGGGGATCGAACCGCGGACCTTTCGGCTCGCAGTCGTATGCACCTGCGACTTTTCGCTCGTAGTCCAACACACTAACCACACGAGCTACCGACTACCGACATTTATTGCTCAAACTTTTTTCTCATTCATGAACTATTATATTTTTGATATATTAAATTTTATAAAACTAATTATACAATGTCGTTTTATTTTTAGTTTTTATATCATTCTTATTGATTTAATTGTATACGGAAAATTGTATAATGAAAAATACTTTAATAGCAAAGATAAAAAAATCATTAATATGATGAATTTATTCATTAATATTATGAAAAAAAATTCAATATTTTTTTTTCGAAAAAAAAAAAAAAATACAATATTTTGATTTAATTTTGATTTGATGAACAGCACTCTTCAATATGATTTACATATATGTCGTATTTTATGTATTTGTTCATTAATATGATGAAACGTATTCTTCACATATACCCAGAAAAAAATACTATATAAATAATAGTTTTGTACCATTAAAAAAATTGTCAATGGGATAAATTATTATTTTAATCGGAAATACTATTAAATACTAGAAAATACCATCACCTTGCCATTGAGTTTATATGAAAAGATTTATTTTTTGTATACTATTAAATCAATAATTGTCCTATTGACCAATTTTAATGGGATTTTAGAGATTTTTTTTTCTGGGTGTACAGTTGTGTACATATTAAAGACCACTTTTTCGACAGTTACCAAGCGTTCATCATATTTATGATCGCATTCATAACATTGATGTCGTTAGTCATTAATATTTCAAATAGTTCTTCAATACAATGAATCATGGTTTGAAGAACGGAATTCATCAATATGATGTACATTTTTTTTTCTGTGAGTATTCCGTATTAATATGATAATTTCTATTATTTTTAATTCTATTGACTAAAGCTAAATCTATTTTAATAACATAAAAAACTATGCTATTTTTCCGAGTGCAGCTATAAATTATGTTCAACACGCGCCAAGTTGTCATATATACTCTGTATTCACGGTACAAATAACCTTAATGTTACGGTATGTTTTTATTATAGTCACCACCTGCTGGGTTCAATCTTTGCCAAACTCGGGGCGCTGATTGAGTGTTTCTGAGGCGAAATAACATCAAATTATAGGAATTATTGGGCATTTTAGAATAAATGTATATAACGCAAAAAATTGTATATTAAATGTTAACTCGATTTGTAAGTAATACACATTTTATTTTATTAAGAAAAACCGTACTTCTTTTCGACGAGAGGTTTTTGTTTTTTACTTATTTTCTCTAAATAAAGATGCAATATTGAAAAAGTGGCAAATGAAGAAATTCATTCATTGAGTGAAATGGGCTATAAATTCATCGACACCAGACGTGCAAATTATTTACCAAATAAATATTGAACGGCATATCAAGTAAATATTTTCAACACCACATTGCAACGAATCTTTAGTTAATTTGGCAAAGTGTCTATTGTTGTTGTTCAATTCAATCACAATAAAAACATATTAGTGTCCAAATAATAATCAATTTGCTTTTAATTAAAATGCTGTAAATATCATTAGAATCATTTGGCATCCGTGGCACAAGATCAGCTGCGGCAACAGCATTTATTCCATTAGTTTTGTAATTATTTCGCGTATGCGTGTAAATATTTAGCTTTCATCAAAATTTCATCAAGTGTTCGAAAACATAATTAAAAAATTGTTTTTGGCTAAATATTTTGCTGTGTGTGTATTTTTATTTTATTTTTTATTACGTCGAACGATGTTGCTTGCTGATCGATCGATCGATGGATCGATCTTTTCTTCGTTTTCGTGCGATACCCATCGCAAATCTGAATAGTTCTTGAATGGAAATTTCATCTTGAAATCCTATTGGCACAAGATAAGTACTGAAATATCAACAACAGCAACTTGTTGTTTCAGTAATTTCAATATTTGTTGAAGTTGTTGTGCAAACTTGTTGAAATGTTAGCCAAATAAACATTTTCGAGTTTTTCTTTTCTTTTAGTTTTTGTATCGTTTGTACCGTTAATTGATATTGATTTATTGTTTTTCAATTAGATCGTAAAATCCTAATGGCGTTGATCTTTTGTTCGGCAATGTTACCAAGTGTTTTGTCTTCGGGATGGACAGCAGGCACGTGTTTTTCTAGTCCTGAATTCAATAATTGATTTTATGTTTGAAATAGTATTTTTTGATAGAAGTTGAATTTATACGTTTTTTTTATTTAAAATAAATCAAGTGAGAAAATTCATATTTCGAGTGGACTTTATTTAAGGTTAGCCTCATATCCCTCGCCCATAGTTGCCAACCAAAATTCCCACGAAAAATAAAATAAAATACCTTTTTCCCATACGACTTATTATGAATTCCCACGTGGTAATTTTGGTTGATTTAATTCCCACAGAAATTAAAAATTACCACAGTCATTTAAAATACCACAAAAATACCACAGCAAATAATATTAAGGCAAAAATACCACAAAAATTTTCAAATAATTAAAAAATACCATAAAAATTAAAAACCACTTAGAAAAAGCACAACTTCATTTTTTCACTTAACAAGTTGGTGCGTTCGATATGTTTAACTCACAAAATTTATATTTGGTGTGTTCTTAAATTGTAATTACATACAAAAAAAAAGTGTTAAAAAAATGTCCACAGCTAATAACAATTCCAATGGAAATTACCTTTCCCACAGCAGTTAAAAATTACCACAAATGAGAAATTTCCCACGGAACTGGCAACTATGCCCTCCCCCATCATATTACGATAAGGCGTCTCTACCAACTTCCTACACCCAGAAAAAAATACTATATAAAAAATAGTTTTTTACTATTAAAAATAGTCAATAGGATAAATTATTATTTTAATCGGAAAATACCATTAAATACTAGAAAATACCATGACATTGCCATTGAGTTTATACGAAACGATTTATTTTTTGTATACTATTAAATCAATACTTGTCCTATTGACCAATTTTAATGGGATTTGGGGGAATTTTTTCTGGGTGTAGCAAATCCTGATCAGGCTCGGCTTGGGTAAGTCTACTTTTTAATTTAGGTAAGGCAATCTGATCCATCCTTAGCGAAGAAGTCGGATCTTATGTCTATTCAAGGAAACCTGATCTGATACATATCAATACCTAGCAATTGGAAAACGTATTATTGTAATCTGATCGGGAGGCTATACTTTCTATAAACAACATTGTATATTTTAGTTTAATAATGAAATACGTTTATTCTAATCAAAAGACGATCAAATATTATGTTATTTTATTTTATTTTATTTTATTTTATTTTATTTAAACCAGGTTTAAATAGTAACCGAAACCGATATCCGTTTAAAACATTTTGAAAACCGACACTACTCCATCTTTCCTCCCTGCATCTAACCTATACTCCTAGCCTACGATCAACAATATAGATTGCATGTATAAGGGGCATCTCCTGAGCGTTGGTTAATTTGTAAACAAAAAATATTTAAATATCATTTAAATCTGGGGCTCCCAAAAAAAAAAGAAACATTTACATATTAATTTTTTGTGAAACAATATTTCCCAGAATGACAAATTTTGGTCTGAACTTTACACATGTTTTGTTTTCTTCGATCAATTGTGTAGCGGTAAATTGAATTCAATAAAAAAAACTCACGCAATTTCAAGCAACATGGACAAAACTGTAAGTTTATTATGTTTTTCACTACGCTAGTGTCGTTCGTCGTTCGACTATGCATGTGTTTTGTTAAAGTATTGTTCTCTTCGATCACTTATGTAGTGGTAAATCGAATACAACAAGAAAAACACACGAAACTACAAACACAAAATAAAATATACATAGTCTGTGTGTGTGTCATGAGTCCGTCTGTTGTCATGAGATATATACAGACCACAGAAAAATCCTCTTTTGGCATGAGGTTAATTGAACCAACGTTTCAGTGTTGCAACCGAAATACATTTGTTGTAACCTCATGTCATTAAAATGAACGTACCATTTTTACACTTACCGAAATGTTAATCCGCGCAACTGCACGTTCGGTTGTCGTAACCTCAATATTGCATTTTTAACTCTGTCAAAATTTGACGTTTATACATTTGTTACGGCAACGGAGTACGTTATTGTATCAAAAAAATAAATGACAAACGGCAACCTCATGTCTATCAACAGTTCGGTTGCCAGTTCCTTGCCAAAAATTATGGATACATGCAGAAATAAATAAACGTCAAAAATTTTCACAAGTGGCAAAAAATAGGAAATTCATTAATTAAGTGAAAATGCGAAATAAATATAGGAATATTAATAAAATAATGAATGAATTCAATACAAATTGCTGTTTAGCTGGTGAAATATAATAAAAATATGTGACCATATGTGGCATTTTAAATAGTTTTTTTTATTTTGTTTAATTATGATGAAATAAAATATTAAATGTGTCTTCGTACTGTTTTCATTATTCAGGGAACAGGAATTAATAGATATATTTTTTGAAATGTGCGTGACATATTAAAATAATAATAATAGTTTGGCACTACAGTCCTATAAGAACTTCGGCCGAGCTCTCTCACCATTTTGAAAGTGGTGGGACCTACAGTTTATTGCCGAACGGCGGGTGAGAGCTTTTCATAGGCAATGGTTTTTACTCTCGTAGGTTTGCTATTTACTGACGAGAGGTAGCGCGGTATAGAAAAATGTTTCTATGAAAAGATGTTGTTAGCCCCAGTCCAGGCTTGAACCGGTGACCTTTTGGCTCGCAGTCCAACGCACTAATCACTGAGCTACCGCGGCTACATATTTACGCATCAAAAATACATATAGAAAACTTTACATAAATAAGTTTTCTATATAAAAAAAATATTATCAAAATAAAATTTCAATTGGAGGTTTTGGCATGCTTTCTGACTTGGAGGTTCAAACAACCTCATGCTTGCTGAAAAGGAGTTGCACCGAATTATTCCGGAACCGAATAATTCGGTAGGGCAATTTAGTTGGTTGCCGAAAAAAATCAGTTTTCTATGTGAGGGTTTCTACGAAAACTAAAATATGTCTATACAAAATACGACTTTTTACCTTAATAAAGGGTGGTGCTACAAAAGTTTTTTTAAATAACACAAAAACGGTTTTGGATTTCAATGAAATTATTTATTCTTGTAAAAGTACGTTCGATGCCATTATGTATGGAACACGATTTCTTTTGCATGGCCACCACGGCACGCTTGCAGAAGTCCAGACGCTGAACCCAATTTTCGACGGTTTTCAAGCATAAATCGGCCGATACTGCTGCAATTTCGAGTTCGATATTCGTACGAAGTTCATCAATCGTCGCTGGCTTGTTGGCATAGACCATAGACATGACGTAGCCCCTCAGGAAATAGTTTAACGGCGTAAAATCGCACGACCGAGACGGCCAATCGACTGGACCATTTCGTGAGATAAGACGTTCTCCAAACTCGGTTTCCAATAAATTGATTGTGGCATTCGCTGTGTGGCTTGTGCCGCCGTCCTGTTGGAACCACATGTCCTCCAATTGGGGCCAAAAATATTCGGTTATCATTGAACGGTAGCGATTCCCATTCACAGTAACGTGCCGGTCTTGATCATCACGGAAGAAGTACGGCCCAATGACGCCGCCGGCCCATAAACCGCACCAAACCGTAATTTTTTCGGGATGCAATGATGACTCATGGAGTACGTGTGGATTGCTGTCTGACCAATAATGCATATTTCGTTTATTGACGAAGCCATTCAGCCAGAAATGAGCCTCATCGCAGAAGATGATTTTTCGATGAAAATCCGAATCATTTTCAAGTTGTTGCTCAGCCCAATTCACGAACATACGACACTTCTGGTGGTCAAGCGGCTTCAGTGGCATGAAATGGCAAACCTTACTGAAGAGAAATTTCAAAAGAGCGGCAAGAAATATGGCGTCGTTTGCTGTCCCTGTCGCTCTACTTTTGTAGCGTCCCTGTTGAAAAATCCTCTACAAAAACCGATATCGAAACTGTAAGTTGGAACTCGTATATAGAAACTGTTCCATTGTATAAACTTAAACCTGAAAAAATAGCAGACTGTCGAGAATTCTGATCATTTGAAAATGAAAAGAACAAAAAAAAAAATTATGAGAAAAATGATGTAAAAAAAGATGAGAAAAGATGAGGACGAATGTGCAATTGAAATGATGGACAGGGATAAACAATGTAATTAGGATGGACACCCAAAAGTACGTCAAATCAAGAGTTTTTATTTTTATTTATACAAATATGTATTTAGTTTCAAAATGTGATCTTAGACCGCCCAATGAAATACTGGTGGATCCAGTGGAATTATATTCAGCCAAATACTAAATAAATACTCCCACAAATGTTTGTGGGAGTATACATCTCATAGATACCCTATCCGTAAGGTACAGTTTCACATTAAATGTTTCGATTCTTTTGCAATTCCGTTGATTGATGTCGAATAATTAAAATCCACAACATTATACCCTTTTTAATGTATTTATATCTTTACAGAATTATTTTACATAATTTATTTTCAATTTCCATAACCTACTCTAGAAGCCAAATTTATCAAAATCTGTTTTTCAAAAATATTGATGGCTCGCATATAGTTTCTCCCCTACATTTGGCAAAAGTTAATCGCACAAAATTCCAAAAACTAATTAGCTAGCATTATTTGGAATAAAAACCTTTCAAAACAAAAAATTATGTTATTATTGCTAATGGCTAGCAAGCAACAACAAAAAAAAAAAAAGATCTCTAAATTATCTGAAATATAAAAAAAGTACAGGCACCTCTTTCGTATACGCGTGTTTAATACCATTCGACCGAACAAAAAAAAAACACAAAACTCTGATGAAAATCTTTGAATTTAGAATATTAAAAAAGGAAAAAAATTAAACTGAAAAAAGTAAGATCAAAAAGATATAATTTAAAAGCCTAACACATGAGGAATTCTTGAAATTTCTTGAACTCTGGCATATTTCAGTGAATTAAGTAAGTTTAGCAAAAGGAATTATTATTTTTATTTATGTTAGTTTTGAGTATTATACAGCTTGCGTTCGAGTATATTCTGCACCATGCATATTCAGTACATCAAATACCTGTAGTTGAAAAATTCTTTATGAAATTCCGATTTCAGATTTTCCAGACAAACCACTGGAATTCGTTTGATTTTATTAAATCTTATAGTTGATTATGAGTAAGCTAAAGTCAATTTAATTTCAAATTTAAAAATAATTCCTTGAAAAAAAAATAGTGTATGCTAAAAATCTTTAGTCTGTTTAACTAATCACTTGTTGAGTCACACATTCAACAATATATTTAAATGCAAATGATTAAGAAAATCCTCTTTATTTTTAATTTGAAATAATTTATTGCATGCGGTTAAGATTTTATTGGTTTCAGTAGGCTATGAAACCTATTTGTGTTTCCAAATTGTGGTCATAAATTAGACGGACGTTTTATTTAAACTTTGCTATATTAAATATATTTTGTGACAATAGGATTTTTTTTAAAGCGACTACTTAATATTTTGGAACTCTCTATTTTAAGATTTCATTCAATATTTACATTTATTTTGAACTGAATTTATCTGTTACATTTTCAAAAACATAATTATATCATATTTTAATAATACCAAAAATCGATACCGTCAATGTGTCGGAATCGATTTGGATATGGAAATATTTTATTGGCTAAAAAGATGTAATGCTGTTTAAGGATATCCATACCGGTCACGTTGCTAAGTATTATTTCGAAGGATTGAAACCTAAACGAATAACGGTTTCGATTTCGTTTTTCTTTCTCGTTTCGGTTACGATATCGGTTTTAAGTTTTTATAACGAAACGGTTTCGGTATACCGGTTCCATGTTACGGTTACGGTTTCGGTTTTGATTTCGATTTTTGTATTAAATGTATTATTCAATGTCTTCAACACAAAAAAAAAATATATTTTACTAACACAAGAACCAATAAAATATAAATTTTACATTCAGCCCAATTCTTAATAAATACTCCCATAAATATTTGGGTGATAAAAGCTTTGTATGTAAGTTCAATACAAAGCCCTTTTTCTCCCAACAATTTTTCCCAAATGTTTTTGGGAATATTTATTTAGAATTGGGCTGATTGTAAAGGTACATATATCAGCTACCCTGTATATATCGCAACAAACAGACGCATGACACACTACATGTGTGTATTCTAGTACAGCCTTCCAACTGGCAACAAAAACCTCTTGCACAACAACACTCACGAGTTTTGTTTGTTGTACAAAAAATGTCCGCGAAAAATCGATCATAAGCTTGGATGAGTGTTCCCATTTTTGTTGTGAATGCTTTTATAAAAAGCAGAAGATAAGATAAAGGGTTTTTCAACAGGCGACAAGAGAGCGACAGCAAACGACGCCATATTTCTTGCCGCTCTTTTGACATTTCTCTTCAGTAAGGTTTGCCATACCATGATGGAAAAATATACGAGTCGAAATTATTAAAATTTACTACCGAAATTCGAATTCGTATATCTTCAGTAATGTTTGCCATTTAATGTTGGAAAGATATACGAAATAGAATTTCGGTAGTAAATTTTAATAATTTCGACTCGTTGTTAGCTCGTATATTTTTGCTTCATGAAATGGCAAACCTTACTGAAGAGAAATGTGAAAAGAGCGGCAAGAAATATGGCGTCGTTTGCTGTCCCTGTCGCTCTACTTTTGTAGCGTCCCTGTTGAAAAACCCTTGAAAAAACTTTTGTAGCGCTCTTATTTTTATTTTGGGAATCTCAGATTTTATTAAAAGACATTTAAACGTGTCTTGTACTTTAGAGCTTCTGTATAAAATAAAATAATTGGTTTCTGTCTGATTTTATACTTTTTAAAAACCGGTTTTGGATATCGGTTAAATTCTGATTTTCGTATAACGGTTTCGGTTCCGGTTTTTAAAATGAATCGGTTTTAAACGGATATCGGTTACGTTTTCAAACCTTGATTATTTCCAATTGTTTTGAAATCAATATTGAAACCAGACTCACCTAAACTAAACATTACAAAGAGGTTCCTTGGTGGCTCGACTGATTATTGCGTTGGACTACGAACCAAAAGGTCTCTGGTTCTATCCCAGCGACTGTCAACATCAAAAATAAGAAATTGTTTTTCTATACGACCTTACCTCTTGGCAGTCAATGACAAACCTACGAGAGTGAAACATTGCCTATGAAAAGCTCTCAGCCCTCCATTCGGATTCGGCATTAAAACTGTAGGTTCCACCACTTTGAGTACAAACATAACACGCACTATTATTATTATTAACTACACAGAAAAAACAAAATACTGTTTTTAAGTATGAAAAAGACTTAGAATAGCACCATCCCAAAATCGACTAACATTAAGTCCGCACAGACTTATATTAAGTACGTACGGACTTAATATAAGTCTGTGCGGATTTAACTTAAGTCTGTGCGGACTTAATATTAGTCGAATTTGGGATGGTGCTATTCTAAGTCTTTTTCATACTTAAATACAGTATTTTTTTCTCTGTGTATTATTATTATTATTAACTATTATTATTATTAAGAGGTTTCTTTTTACATACAAAAATTATAAATGTGGGATTATTAGCGGTTTTCCTAAAATTTAAAATAATTATTTTTAATATTATAATTTCTGCATATGCCCTGGTGTAATCCTCATAGGTATACGCATAAAAATACAAAATTAAATAAATTTTAAACACACTAGAAAAATCACGTAAAACCAAGACACGTGCGAAGAATGTCTTTAAATAACGAATTTTTAAAAATGTCAACCACAAAATGTTTTGTGTCAAATATGTTTTGTGAAAATTAAATAAATAATGATATTAGTTAGTACATACAAACATGTATTCGATTACATGATGTGCGCCAAAAAGTTTGTTTTTTTTTAGCGCCAAAAACTAATTTTCGTTCAATGACTCGGCGGAAAAAAGTCTGCAATGTCATTCACCGAATGATGTCTTGCATATGTTGTTTTATGTTGACGTTTACAATTTTATTTAGATACTTTTAAAATGTATATCAAATATTTTAAAATTTCCGAATATTACATATGAATATTACACAATGCAGCAATTATAATATGTTTGCAAACAACGTACATCAATTTAAAACATAAAAAATGTTTGGCAATCACAATAAAATTATTGTCTAAATCATTTAAATATCTTGTGCATTATTATGACAAACAACTTATGTTAATCAAATGTTTTTCGAAATAAAAATATATTTGCTATAAACACATTTCTCTTTTGCATTGTTTACAATAGAGTTTTATTAAATTTTTTCGATTATTTCTATCATTTTTTTTATCTATTCTTCCTTAATGCATTCGACGCTGTAGCGAGCTAAACGACGTCACCACAACGTCTGGTTTAAACTAAACAAAATAAGTTAATTGTTTGTTTCATGGTTTATTTTATCCACACGCGGAATAATTCTTGTGATTTGTTATGATTTTTTTATCATAATACATGTGAGTTACTTAAATAGAGACCACATTCGAAGAGTTTTACAATGGTGTTGTATTTTTGGGTTTTAGTATTTTTAGAATGTGTAAATTTTTGTGAGCCACATGGTTTAAATAATTATATGTGGCTGTGGACAAAAGTGGATAAAAATTAGATAAGTTCATGATTTTTATAGTAATTTTGCTGTACAACAATGAACCATTTCATTAGATCTTTAAAACTATTTTTTTTTAAATCGGAACCTATTTTTGATCCGACTATATCAAAAAAAAAAAAAAATCTTGTAGCCGCGGTAGCTCAGTAGTTAGTGCGTTGAACTGCGAGCAGAAAGGTCCCCGGTTCAAGCCTGGACTGGGGCTAACAACATCTTTTCATAGAAACATTTTTCTATACCGCGCTACCTTTCGGCAGTAAATGGGAAACCTACGAGTGTAAAACATTGCCTATGAAAAGCTCTCACCCGCCGTTCGGATTCGGCAATAAACTGTAGTTCCTACCACTTTGAGTACAAATATAATACGCACAGCTCAAAATGGTGAGAGAGCTCGTCCTAAGTTCTTATAGGACTGTAGTGCCAAACTATTATTATTATTATCTTCAAAATTATTTAGAATATTGTCGTTTATTATACATATCCTACACTAAGAGTGAAGGGGTTTATTCACCCTGTCTGTTAAAGTCATGATCTACGCTGCCTGGTACAGAATATAGGCTTGATCGGTCGTTGTGACCTGTGGACCGACCACTTATATTGACAAAAATTCGATAAAAAGACCTGAAATTTCGATTGCAATCATTTTAAAAAGATACCTAGGTCTTTGAAAAATAAAATTTGTTTACATATTTTAAAAATATATAAAATATTATTACTTTAAAGAGCAGCGATTTGGAATTAATGGAAGAGCTATTTAGTAACATTACGGTTTCAAATTATTTATAATTTCAAAATGTTCTTTTTTATACCCTACACCTATGAGGTACAGGGTATATTAACTTTGTGCATATATTGTAACGCCCCTTTGGAGGCGTGTCCGGTATGGAAAAGTATATATATTCTTGATCAGCATCACTACCCGAGTCCGTTTAGCCATGTCCGTCTGTCTGTCTGTCTGTCTGTCCGTCTTGCTGTCTTGCTGTCTTGCTGTCCGAATACAGAATAACTTGAGAAATACTGATCAGAATGCGATGAAATTTCGTCTTAATATATTTTAGCCAAAAGTAGGAACTGAGTTTGAAAATGAGCCAAATCGGTCAACTGACACGCCCACCTCCCATACAAGTCACTTTTATATAACTCTTTCGGAACTAATAACTCGAAAAGTATTCAAGGTATAGTTATAAAATTTAAAACGTATTGTTAGAATTCACCTAAAAATATGTGGTCTAAAAATGGGCGTGATCCGCCCACATTTTTTTTTTCATTATTTCCCGGGTTTTCATAGTCGAAAATTGATCCGTAAATTATTAAAATCAAATCTATGAAATATTAGCCTTTCAAAATTTTAAATATAGGCGTGGTCCGCCCAATTATATTTTTCAATTTTTTTTTTAAGTTTTTTATACTTTATATAAATTTTTAATTTATGGGGATATAAGACGTAAATTTCTGATATATGAATAATTTTCTGAGGGTAAGCATTCCTACCAAAGGTGTAGGGTATTCCATAGTCGGGCCCGACCGACCATAAAAATCCGCACCATGTGACCGAACTTACCCATGTGACCTAACTTTCCCAACTCGTTTTTTATATGTATTTTTACCAACAAAAAATGTGTGAATTACAAAAAAAAAAAAATGTTTGCCAATAAAGTAATAGTCTACCGTAGATTATAATGTAAAATGCGCGAATCTCAGGTTAAATGTCCAGCCGATGATGCCCATTTTATTAAATATCAGCTCAACGAACACAAGTAATTTGTGCAACATAACTTCTTGTACAACAACGATTTTACAAATAACGAAAAAAATATATATATAAAAGATAAAAATATAAATAATATCCTAAATAAAATCTACCATATTTCGACAGCAAGTCACTGCATATTTCACTGCATATGCGCTAACAGTATAGCGAAGAAGACAGAAACACAGCTGAGTTGGAGTTTTGTATGTTACTGTTGTTCTATTCGATTTACCGCTACACACGTGATCGAAGAAAACAGTAACAAAAAAATTGCATAGTCGGACGACGAACGACACTAGTTATTGTTGTTCTATTCGATTTACCGCTACACACGTGATCGAAGAAAACAGTAACAAACAACATGTATAGTCAGTCGGACGACGAACGACACTATCGTAGCGTAGCGAAGAATGAAAGAAAGAAACAAACAGCTTTGTCTATTTTGTTCTTGGAGTTGCGGGTCTTTTTTTACTTCGATTTGCCGCTACACAATTGCTCGAGGAAAACAAAACCAAAACACATGCAAAGTAAAGACCAAATTTCGTCGTTCTGGGAGATATTGTTTCTCAAAAAACAACATATGAATATTTTTGTACATGAAGTTTTTATTTTAGGAACTACAGATTTAAATGACATTTATGTCTGGTACTTTAGAGCTTCTATAAAAAAAAATTAAATAATTTTTAACAGTTTATTGGTATAAAACCGAAACCGTTTATGTCGGATAATTTCAGATTTTTCGTATAACGGTTTCGGTTTTAAAAATGAAACGGTTTTAAACGGATATCGGTTTCGGTTACGGTTTCATTTCCTGGTTCTAATTAATAATTTCAATAAGTCGGATTTAAAATAAAAATATTTATTCCAATCACTGCACATTAAAAAAACATTTAATATATCTTAATTCAGATATTGTTCGGTAATTACTTTATTCGCAAATGTATCACGTAATGTATAACATCAAAAAGTTTTGTTTTCTTATAAGTATTTTTATACTTTTATACTTTTCGTTTATGATGAATACCATATTTGCAAAAGTACGATTTACAAATCTTCAATGTGAGAACTATGATCCAGAATATGGCACTATTGATAAATGCAAATTAAATGTAATTCGTCGTAATACAATCGCTGCTAATTTCATGTGGCGAATTGAGAAAAGGCCAGCCACCGCGATTCGCGTAAGTTGTAACATATGTATTTTATAAAATATAAAATTAAATCTTCTTAAATATAATTTACTTTTTATTTTAGATAAATATAATGTTATTAAAGAAGGAAATAATATATCGTCGTGTTTTGTACAATTATACAATAGATTTTTGCGATTTAATGAAGAATGACCGTAAATATCCGGTCGTAAAACTATTTTTTGATGCGTTTAAAAATAATTCGAATATTAATCATACGTGTCCATATGATGTAAATGTGAAGTATTGAAGTATAGAAATTTTTTCACATTTTAATATATACGTTTTTTTTTGCAGAATGAAGTTATTGTAAAGGATTTAATTCTAAATATGGATATGTTACGTTTAATTCCAGTACCAACGGGTGAATATATGATCGCAGCAAAAGTTAGTGTGAAAAATGACTGGAAGATAAAACTCAACGTTTATTTTAATCTATTTGATTAATGTGGATTCGGTTCCAGTATTTACAGTATTTGATTTCATACAAAAAATGTCGGTTGCGCTTTAAAATAAACAAAATTTTGGGTACATAATGGTCATAATAAAAAGTTCAGTTTCGATCTCATGTAAAAATATGTTCAAAATCAGTCATAATAAATGTGAACAAAATAATAATTTCTAAAAAATAGTAAAACCTTCATGTTTACTTTCAGAGAATCAGAGATCGGAAATAATATTTATATTCACATTTTTATGTAAAAGAAATTGGTATTTATCTTACTTTGATTTTTTGATAAAAATAAGATAAAATTAAATAAAAACTTTGTATTAATGGCACTATTTATATTAAGATTTTGTACCATTTTAATAGAAAATAGTAATAAAATATCTAATTTTTGAGAAATATGTTCGAAAGTCCGTAAATGTTTTAAAGTCCAAATATTTTTTAAAGTCCAAATATTTTTTAAAGTCCGAATATGTTTTAAAGTCCGAATATGTTAAAAAGTCCTTATATGTTTTAAAGTCCAAATATGTTTTAAAATCCTAATATATTTTAAAGTACACACTACCATCTGAAAAATACTAAAAATAAGAATACTACTTTTTATGAATACTACTTAACTTAACCTTACTTTTACTTTTTTTACCACTTTAATAATAAAAAGTAAAAGTAAAATAAATAGTAATAAAATATCTAATTTTTGAAAATTATGTTTGAAAGACCTAATATGTTTTAAACATAAAATTTAAAGTCCTGCACTCAGATAAAACATACCATAAAATTAATAGTTTTTACTATTAAAATTAGTCGATAGGAAGTCCTAGTCTGCCATATCTCGTAGACCTTTGACCTCCAAACTTTATCGTTTCTAATTTTTAATAATTCTCATACATTAATAGAAACATTAAAATTTTATGACTAAATACGATATTTAACCATTTATCACATCAAAATCGCAATATTTTTCTTAGTAATCTTTAACTTTTATTACTATTCTATATTAATTTACTCTAGATCGCTCATCGACCTAACGTTTCTATATTAAGTTGCAAATTTTCATTTTTTTTTGTTTTAACTATAAATGGATATTGTTTTTGCAATTCCGAAATTAAAAAAAGATATGACATTTCTTGGCGTCGATAGCGCAGTGGTTAGTGCGTTGGACTGCGAGCCGAAAGGTTCAAACCTGGACTGGGACTAACAACATTTTTCATAGAAAAATTTTGTCTATACCGCGCTACTTCTCGGCAGTAAATGGCAAACCTGCGAGAGAATAAATTAGAAAAAAATGGGGTGTTCGATAGCGAAATTTTAAGAAAATCAATTTTTGTTTTTACGTATATTTTAAAAAAGGAATAAATCATGCTGTTCGAAGATGTGATATCGTCCCTATCATGCCAAAGGAGTGAATGTGCAATTTTTGACATTTTCCTTTTTTATATTTTTGAATGTAGTTTATCCGCCAAAATCGCGAGGTATTTTGTTGGATATTTCTAGCCACAAGAGACAAAACCAAATGGGTGAATTTGAAAAATTGAAAATCTTGTCATGCCAAAAGGGCGAATATTTTCGTTATTTTCCCATAACTTTTTATTGGTATAAGATAAAATAGTGGTGTAAAGGCATGTATTGTTTGTATCATTGATCTGCATCATTAATTAAAAATATTTTGCCAAACATTAATTTGCCATTTGTTACATATTTGCAAGAAACATTTTTTGGCAAATTATTTTTAATTAATGATACAGATCGATAGGTGCTTTGAAAACAAAAAATAATTGCCTTTACATCACTATTTTATCTTGTACCATTAAAGAGTTATAGCAAAAAACAAAAGATTCGCCCTTTTGGCAAGACAAGATTTTCAATTTTTCTAATTTCTTCGTTTTTTTGCTATAATTTTTATTGGTGCAAGATAAATTAGTGGTGTGAAGGCATTAATTGTTTGTTTTTAAAGCACCTATCGATTGGCATCATTATTTAAAAATATTTTGTCAAACATTTTTTCCTGCAAATAACAAATGGCAAATTAATGTTTGACAAAATATTTTTAATTAATGACGCTGATTGATAGGTGCTTTCAAAACAAACAATTAACGCCTTTACATAATTATTTTATTTTGCGCTAATAAAAAGTTATAGCATAAAAAACAAAAATATTTGCGTTTTGATCAGTATAAAGTCTCACAAAATCCGTATTTATAATTCACTAGGTTGTTCAAATCGAAAGATATTTTATATACGTTATAATAATTGACGAATAAACCAAAATAACAGAAAAAATTGAAAAAATATAAATTTTACTAATTTTTAAAGCACATCAAACTTTAAAATTTGATTTACCAACATTTTTAAAAATGCACATTCGCCCCTTTGGCATGACAGTGACGATATATCATTAGAAATGTAATTTAAATTTCTAAAACGAGTTAAAAATTGATATCCAAACACCCTATATACAGGTTTTTCATAAGTGACAGTTGTGTCTACATATTGGATCAGGTTGTCTTAGTTGGATTAAAAATTAGGCTTGCCCTAGTAGACCCTATACAGTATTTTTGTAAGATGGTCATTGGTAAGAATGCCGTATTCTGATCAGGGACAGATGTGTATCAACAAATTTCCATTTCACTAATTTCGTTATATGCTAATTATGTGTACAAACATATTATTCTTTCAAATCTTGCTTCCCGGATTTATTGATCAAGGAGCATAATTACTTGCGCCACAGTTTTATAATTGTCCAGCATACTATTGTCTTAAAAGTCATTATATATATACCATTTCAGAAATCATCATATGAATGGAACTATCCTTTTACTAAATAAAGATTTGTTTTGAAATATGAAATATCATACCGCAGTTTAACATTTGTTTGTCACAACCATGTCAACATTATTTTCGATAAAATTTAGTCGTACATAATTCTAACGTCAAATATAGCACATATAGCAAATATCACATTATTCTAAAAGAAACATAATATAATGAAATATGTTTATTTTAATAATATTTATAATTGAAATGATCTTAATTTGCCATATGATTTATGAAGAATTATAAACAGGTTATAGTATCCTCTGAAGATCAATGTCAGTAGACACTACTGAGCGCATTTCTAAATATTTATGAAGAAGTTTTATACTTTTCGTTTCTACATCGATGATAGTTTATATTTGGAAATAAATACTATTTGTGAGTGTACATACACAGAAAAAATTCAGCAATACGATGATAAATATCAATAAATGAATAGATATTATGAATTTTTCTTCCAACTACCAGATTCATCATACTGATAACTCCGCTCATTAAATAACATTTCGATAAATGCATTCATTATTTATATGAAGTTATTCATAGTATCGAACATAAAGTGAAGAACGAAATATATAATACAATGAATTTGAATCGTCATATTTATGAATATTATCATAATATCTATGAATTTGTTCATAATATTTATGAATATAATATTTAATATTGTAACTATTGTTGTCAAGAACTACTTGAGAACATAGTAGTACGGCAATAAATGAACGAAAAATAAATATTTTGATTTAAATTTACTTTGATGAACAGCATTCATCAGTATGATGTATTTTATGTTTTTGTTCATTAATATGATGAAACGTATTCTTCACAAACCAATCATATTGAAGAATCCTTTTTCGACAGTTACCAAGCGTTCATCATATTTATGCTCGCATTCATAACATTGATGTATTTAGTCATTAATATTATGAATGGTTCTTCAATACAATAAATCGTGGTTTGAACAACGGAATTCATCAATGTCAATTTTTTTCTGTGTATGATGTAGGTATATAGCGTACTATAGCATTTTGTTGGTTGTTTTTCTGCCGGTAACGCAAATTAATTTGCTCACTATTGTGTTTAGCCAAAAGATGGAAAACATATGTTGTTGGTGCTCATCTGGCACTCTGGCTGGCACTGGTGCGGACTCGAACACGGACGGGCACGGGCACTACCGCCAGACAGCCGACAGTCTGACGTCACATCGGACCATTAGTCTATTATAGGCCGTACATTGTAGTAGAACATTTTCGATTTTTTTAAAATTTTTTTTATTAAAATTTAAAACACTTTTAAGCACTTTAATTCTATAATTATTTTTTCGTTTTAAAATTAAATAACGTTTCAAATTTAATTTAAATATACAATTATTTTAAATGATTTTTTATTATTTTCTTTGCATTTCTTATAATAATTTTTCGATTTTGAATTATTTTTAAACACAGTCGAAGCAACGCGTTGTTCGGAGTATTATTTTTGAATTTCCAACACGGTCGAGATGATTTTCACCGCACGACAGAGCAACAGCAACTGAGGAACGATCGTGCGGCGTTGCGTGTTCGCGGTGAGGCTCCCGGCATTTTCCCCAAAATATAGAAAATATATATACAATATGTATATATAATGTGTTTGTATAGGTGGGGAACTCTGACGTGGTGCCTATGACGAAAATACTCTCTGTTGAACTTTTGGATTTTGATGATTCTCAAAATTACGATTTTTTTACGATCTCTAAATTATAGCGATCTTTTTTTTTGATGAGTGTTATTTTTAGTTTATAATTTTTTAAATGAGTAAATTATTTATATAATATAATACAAGAAAACAAAAATTATAAAAATTATAAAATTTATAAAAATTATAAAAATTATAAAAATTATAAAAATTATAAAAATTATAAAAATTATAAAAATTATAAAAATTATAAAAATTATAAAAATTATAAAAATTATAAAAATTATAAAAATTATAAAAATTATAAAAATTATAAAAATTATAAAAATTATAAAAATTATAAAAATTATAAAAATTATAAAAATTATAAAAATTATAAAAATTATAAAAATTATAAAAATTATAAAAATTATAAAAATTATAAAAATTATAAAAATTATAAAAATTATAAAAATTATAAAAATTATAAAAATTATAAAAATTATAAAAATTATAAAAATTATAAAAATTATAAAAATTATAAAAATTATAAAAATTATAAAAATTATAAAAATTATAAAAATTATAAAAATTATAAAAATTATAAAAATTATAAAAATTATAAAAATTATAAAAATTATAAAAATTATAAAAATTATAAAAATTATAAAAATTATAAAAATTATAAAAATTATAAAAATTATAAAAATTATAAAAATTATAAAAATTATATAAATTACAAAAATTATAAAAATTATAAAAAACTCTAAAAATTATAAAAATTATAAAATTTATAAAAATTATAAAATTTATAAAAATTATAAAATTTATAAAAATTTTAAAAATTATAAAAATTTTAAAAATTATAAAAATTATAAAAATTATAAAAATTATAAAAATTATAAAAATTATAAAAATTATATAAATTACAAAAATTATAAAAATTATAAAAAACTCTAAAAATTATAAAAATTATAAAATTTATAAAAATTATAAAATTTATAAAAATTATAAAATTTATAAAAATTTTAAAAATTATAAAAATTTTAAAAATTATAAAAATTATAAAAATTATAAAAATTATAAAAATTATAAAAATTATAAAAATTATAAAAATTATAAAAATTATAAAAATTATAAAAATTATAAAAATTATAAAAATTATAAAAATTATAAAAATTATAAAAATTATAAAAATTATAAAAATTATAAAAATTATAAAAATTATAAAAATTATAAAAATTATAAAAATTATAAAAATTATAAAAATTATAAAAATTATAAAAATTATAAAAATTATAAAAATTATAAAAATTATAAAAATTATAAAAATTATAAAAATTATAAAAATTATAAAAATTATAAAAATTATAAAAATTATAAAAATTATAAAAATTATAAAAATTATAAAAATTATAAAAATTATAAAAATTATAAAAATTATAAAAATTATAAAAATTATAAAAATTATAAAAATTATAAAAATTATAAAAATTATAAAAATTATAAAAATTATAAAAATTATAAAAATTATAAAAATTATAAAAATTATAAAAATTATAAAAATTATAAAAATTATAAAAATTATAAAAATTATAAAAATTATAAAAATTATAAAAATTATAAAAATTATAAAAATTATAAAAATTATAAAAATTATAAAATTTATAAAATTATAAAATTTATAAAAATTATAAAAATTATAAAAATTATAAAAATTATAAAAAATATAAAAATTATAAAAATAAAAAAAAAAAATAAAAATTACAAATATTATAAAAATTATAAAAATTATAAAAATTATAAAAATTATAAAATTTATAAAATTATAAAATTTATAAAAATTATAAAAATTATAAAAATTATAAAAATTATAAAAATTATAAAAATTATAAAAATTATAAAAAATATAAAAATTATAAAAATTAAAAAAAAAATAAAAATTACAAATATTATAAAAATTTATTTAACAAAGTGAAAAAAATTTAAAATACATTGAATATATTAAGTCATAAAATTCGGAACGCCCCTCGCCGACCAAATCAATATCGTTTGATTCAAATACATTCAAAATAGAAAATTGTGTATTTTAGCAAACATTAGTTCCATCATTATATAGGCAAATTCAACAACAAAATCGAAAAACTTGCACAATTTAATAAACATTTTGGCAAATAAATTCTACACAACAACGTCATAAACAATGGGCCAAAACATCAGCTCCAACAACAACAAAAACATCAATGCATTTTACTATATAAACAAAATCGCAAAACAAAATCGGAAAACAAAAATCGGAAAAATAATGGCGTCGTTAAACAAAACAGCAACGGCACCAGTGCCGAAATAAAGCAACTACACTAAGTAATGATGTCGTTATGAAAATACAAAAAAACAATAAAACACAAAACTCAAAATTATATAAATATCACAAAGATCGCTAGGAGGAAACAATCTTCGCTCACACAAAGTGCTCTCAATTTTTAAGTATCTCACATAATCATTTTGCGTACTCTGGACAGCAGTCGCATCGAATCGACCTTCTTTCTCGTACCACAGACACCACCTCGTGTGGCTAATCGATCATCGTGCGTTGCTTTCGTGTCTTTCGTGCGGCTGTCAACAACGTGGCCATCGATTTCATCGACCGCCAACGACACCGAAAATAAACGAACAATATTTTGTTGGGGCAACAGATGTTGTTGCTGTCATGATGAATGTTGCTCGTGCAGATTAAAAGTGATGGATTCAAATACTATGATTCTCAAAATGGCCTACTACGAACTGTAAATGAACCAAAAGTAGCTTATATCTATTTATATCAGGGATTAAATCTTTTGGAATATCGGTACCGGTACTAGGTCCATGATTTTTAAAATAGCGGTTCCGATTTCGGTTCCAACAAGAAAACCAGTTGGGAAGGTTAGATCACATGGGAAATTTAAAGTAGGTGTTATTATGAAAGTTAGGATTATCAAAATTATAGTCGGTCTAAGCCGACTATAAATACCCTACACATATGTGTGGTTACCATTCAAAGTGGTATATAGGTCACCAGGGTATACGAATCCTGAAAATAACTACAAACTTTCCATCGCTGAAGAATTTCCATTCATTTGATACCTATATTTACAAATGGGTAGGTGTACCGAATTTCGATTTTTTTTTTGGAAACCACATGTCGTTTCGCATGAAAACATTATTTTCATGTATTTAAGCATGATGTTAATATATATTTGACCAAAAAACTTTACCTAAGCACTTATAGAGTAAAATTGATCTGTAGATGTAAATTTTGTATGAGGTGTTTGAACATAAGATCCGATGGACCGATTATGGACCGATCATGCCAATTTTCTTGTTCAGACAGCTTAGATATATAAGTAATCTAAATCTAAAGTTTCATTGATCTAGCTCTTCTACTTTTTAGGTAATCGTGATTTCAACAGACAGACAGAAGGACAGACGGACAGACGGACAGACGGACAGACAGACAGACAGACAGACAGACGCACAGACGGACAGACGAACATCGCTAAATCGACTCAGGAGGTCATGCTGATCAAGAATATATTTACTTTTCCATACCGGAGATGCTTTCTTCAGGGTGTTACAAATGGCGTACCAAACTGAATATACCCTTTCACTCTTAGTGTAGAGTATAATTACAGGTGTTCCGATTCCGCACATGTTTTTTAATAACGGTATGGATTCCGGTTCCAAAAATCGAAATCGTTTCGGTTCCGATTCCGGTTCTTTGTGATTCCTCACAGGATCTAAAATATCGGTTCTGGTTTCAAGAATTTTATAATAGCAGTTCCCGTTTCGATTTCGCTTCAAGCCAAAAAAAATATATGGGTTCCAATTTCATGCATATTTTTAACAACGCTTCCGATTCCTGTTCCAAAAATCGAAACGGTAGCGGTTTTTTGCAAGAACAAGAAATATTTAACAGAAATTATTTTGAATTTTACTAAAAAGGTGTTGGTCTTGTTTTGCGAGTCGTTCTTGCACCTTGTTTTTTCTCTATAAATTATGTATTTCTGGAAAAAATTTTAGATACCAAATTATGTTGTACGAATCGATTACAGCCACTTCTGCCAATTATTAAGTACATACACGGCGGATAACAAAATTCTAAAAATTAAGAAGAATTTGTATTAATGTTCAAATCATGAAAATAACTAAGAACAATTATTCTTGATATAAGGATCAATTTTTAGATATCAAAAAAGTAACTAAGAGTAATTATTATTGTTGTTATTAGTTACTTTTTTGACAACCAAGTGCATCTGTTTCTTGAAACAATAACATAGTTTTTTTTTAACTATGATGAGAAGATTTTCTTATAGTACCAAAGAAAATGTCAATTAACAAATTTTTCTATTACCTATGGACGATTATCTATAAAACGAATATAATCTTTTTGCGATAGGCTTAAAATTGTAGACGCTATAATTAAATTAACGTTTAGATAAATTTGTCTAAAGTAAATTTTGAAAACATATAATTGGGTGTTCCAGATACATCCCAACTCTAGAACCATTTTTTCAGGAAATAAAACAAAGACACAGTACCTAAAATATGTGCACTCTGAAGCGGACCACCCTATATATATTTAAACAGAAACAAAATGTACATCATATTGATGAATTACCTTCTTCAAACCATGATACATTGTATTGAAGAACCATTCATAATACGACATCAAGGTTATGAATGCGATCATAAATATGATGAACGCTTGGTAACTGTCGATAAAAAGTGTTCTTCAATATGATGAACTATATTTGAAGAATACGTTTCATCATATTAATGAACAAATACAAAAAATGAATCATATTGAAGAATGCTGTTCATCAAACCAAATTTTAATCAAACTATTTTTTGTTCTTTCATTTTTTCTCATACGTCTCATTTCTCAAGTAGTTCTGAATGTTAAGCCACAAAATTAAAATTTCAAAATAATAAAGGGTTTTTCAACAGGGACGCTACAAAAGTAAAACGACAGGGACAGCAAACGACGCTAAATTTCTTGCCGATCTTTTGACATTTCTCTTCAGTAAGGTTTGCCATTTCATGATGGAAAGATATACGAATTCGAATTTTGGTAGTAAATTTTAATAAATTCGACTCATTGTTGGCTCGTATATCTTTCCATCATGAAATGGCAAACCATACTGAAGAGAATTGTCAAAAGAGCTACAAGAAATATGGCGTCATTTGCTGTCCCTGTCGCTCTACTTTTGTAGCGTCCCATTGAAAAACCCTTGAAAAAACTTTTGTAGCGCTCTTATTGAAAAACCCTTTAGCATTCAAGATTTAAAAAAAAACTATAAATAAGGATAATAATGATTTCTGTTTTTAGTCATCTTTAAAAGATTTTGCAGGTTTTCATCTATCATTCATATTTTTTTGGAAAATGAAGTGGCTTATCAAGTTATTCCTTAAATAAAGAGATGAATTAATCCAAAAAGTGTAAAAACATGATAAGCCACACTCGACCAAATATGTTCACAGTTTTTATGCAGTAGCATGATTAGCCACACAAAAAATTAAGTTTGAATTTTTTATGCAGTAACAAGATAAATGTGAGAACATATATGAAGAGGTTCTTGCAAGAATAAATAAGCTACAAGAACAATAATGGTTATAAAGAGAGAAATAGTGATTTAAAGTTGCACCCGTAGCTCAGTTTAGTGCGAAAATTTTCGCGACCAAAAAATCAACATCATCAAATTTTAAAAGTTTCTTCTATACGACTTATGCCTGGTTTTCACTATGTCATTTTGTGTCATATTTGATTTCTTTACATTGTGATTGCGAAGCAGAAACTGTTCAAAATATTCAAAAATATTCATTAACCATGTCAGTCGATATCAAAATGCCAACATGTTGGCATTTTTTTAGAACTTTGCCATAACGAAAAACAACAAATTTGAGAAATTTTCGAACATGAAACTGACACAAAATTACATAGTGAAAACCAGGCATTAGCCTTGAAAATACCTCTCATATCCGTAATTCGTATTTGGTATCCACAATTTGAGCTCTCATTTGTAAGTAAGTTCAGCCTAATGCAATAAGGATTATGTTCTTAATTTTTTTTTTTTTTAAACATATAAACGAATTTAATTCTTTATGCATTAACATGATAAACCACTCAAAAAAAATATGATTGATTTTTTTGCGAATAAACTTGATAAGCCACACAATTTTTTAAAAATCATAACTCACTAGTTTTTGACTTTCTAACATTTTTAATTGCCTTATTATATTTGTCTACTACTACATAATCACTGCTAGAAGAATTATCTTGATTATCGGTAATATTTTAAGCAAAATTCAGTTTTTCAACTAATCTTGAAATTATATTGTGAATCAAGTTTATACACACAAAAATTTTAAAAAGTGTTCTTCAATAAGAGCGCTTTTAAATAAAACAAAAACGGTTTTGGATATCAATGAAATTCCTTATTCCTGTAAAAGTACGTTCGATGCCATTATGTATGGAACTCGATTTCTTTTTCATGGCCACCACGGGCACGCTTGCAGAAGTCCAGACGCTGAACCCAATTTTCGACGGTTTTCAAGCATAAATCGGCCGATACTGCTGCAATTTCACGTTCGATATTCGTACGAAGTTCATCAATCGTCGCTGGCTTGTTGGCATAGACCATAGACTTGACGTAGCCCCACAGGAAATAGTCTAACGGCGTCAAATCACACGACCGAGGCGACCAATCGACTGGACCATTTCGTGAGATAACACGTTCTCCAAACTTGGTTTCCATTAAATTGATTGTGGCATTCGCTGTGTGGCTTGTGGCGCTGTCCTGTTGGAACCACAAGTCCTCCAAGTCCATATCATCCAATTGGGGCCAAAAATATTCGGTTATCATTGAACGGTAGCGAATACCATTCACAGTAACGTGCCGGTCTTGAAGAAGTACGGCCCAATGACGCCGCCGGTCCATAAACCGCACGAAACCGTAATTTTTTCAGGATGCAATGATGACTCAATAACGCTGCCTGACCAATATCGCATATTTTGTTTATTGACGAAGCCATTTAGCCAGAAATGAGCCTCATCGCTGAAGATGATTTTTCGATGAAAATCCGAATCATTTTTAAGTTGTTGCTCAGCCCAATTCACGAACATACGACGCTTCTGGTGGTCAAGCGGCTTCAGTTCTTGCGCCAATTTGATTTTGTAAGGATGTAGGCCAAGATCTTTTGGGCTTTCTTCAGCTGAAGCCTCAGCGGCAGCAATATTCTCGACACTACGGGCACTTCTTTGTCTCACTGGCACGGGAACATTTTGTGCTGTGTCTGTGGATTCAAATTTTTCCACTAGACGCTCAATTATTGATCTGCTAGGACGATTATGACGACCATAAATTGGACATAGCGCTCTTGACGTTGAGGCCACTGACTCCGAATTTCGGTAGTAAATTTTAATAATTTCGACTCGTTGTTGGCTCGTATATCTTTCCATCATGAAATGGCAAACCTTACTGAAGAGAAATGTCAAAAGAGCGGCAAGAAATATGGCGTCGTTTGCTGTCCCTGTCGCTTTACTTTTGTAGCGTCCCTGTTGAAAGGCTTTTTGTCTATTTTTTATATTCTTTACAAATATTTTCTACTAAATTTAATATTTTTTTTACTAGGCCACTTATTACGTAAAACGAAACGTAAAGTGATTCGTCAAAAAATGTTACAGTATTTTTGTGTAATAATTGAAATAAAAAGTACGACGAAATAAAAATGTAAAATAAGCTGTCACTGAAATTTTCCATTTTTTTTTTTCGTTTTACGGACTAAGGGTGTAAATCTCATTTCTAATATAAAAAAAAATGTATTTATAATTGTGTTCTTTTAGTTTTGACATCAGTGTAAAATATAAATAACAAATTGCATACTTTTAGGATTTAACTTTTCAGTTGTCTAAATCTATTGTACAACATTTTAATTAATTTAACCAGAAGTGACGTAAAATGTCAGGTTAACGAATAATAGCCAATATATTAAATTAATAGAGAGGGGACTTACTAATAAATAAGAAAATACAATACATTTGATCGTAAATACTCAAATTATAGCGAAAGTAAATGTTTAATCAACAAATCGCAAATTTTTAATTATAAGGCATATTCCTCACAAACATTTATTTGACCCATATAAATTTAAATAAATATATATAATATCATGTAGTAAATATAAATGTGATTTTACTCATGTCAAAAAGAAAATTGTAATTCTATATGAGGTTTTGGGTAAGAACATTTAAACGTTAGGTTTTTTTTTTTTAAACAAAAATTTTTAAATTCTATAAATGTTGTGCGTTTTAATATGGAAACTAATGGTAAATAAAAAATAATAGCCTAGACAAACTAAATTTTGTACAATGTAACTTTACTTATATTAAAAAAGCATCAAAGTGTATCCCCCGTAGAAATTTACCCGATGCGCCATCGGGAAATGATCGGGTTTACGTTGGGTAAGCCCTATTAGAGAAAATATGATCATTGCCTTTGCATGCCCTTATCATGCTTACCATAGCAGGGTTTACATTATCTGAACAGTCAATGTTCCCGATCATAGCTACATTACTTGTTCCTCATAACGAAATTAGCATCACGCAATGATCGAGATTAATGAGAGAAAAATGGGGAATTAAAATGGGGAATTGCCCGATCAGTACATAATCATGGCCTGAGGTCAATACATGATCAGGACACTGCGTTACAAGGACATTATGGGCCTCGTCATATCCCGATCATCTCAAATAATGACATGATCACTTCATGACCATGGCCCTACCAAAATTTCTACTAAGGATACTATCAAAGTGTTTACTATCAAGTGTATACTATAGTATACACTATATACCATATAAAAAAATGTGAACCCCCATATTTAAATTAACACACTAATCGACCTACCACGATTGATGCGTTAATAACTCTAAAAGGGTTGGCATGTCAACTTTGACACATGTCAAGTTATTGACAGTATCTACCAGGTGACCGACCATGTGAATTCTTTATTATGGATTATAAACAACAAGAAGTAGATTGGTGAAGCGAAGAAGTAAATGAAAAATTGCTTAAAAAAAACCAAATGAAAAAAATGTGTAAAAAAAAATCAAATAGTTTTTATGTGACGTCTGCAAGTAATTGATTCAAGAGGTTTTCACAAACAAATAGGGCATTTGAAAATGAGGTAGTAAATCATTTGCATGGATAACGTTTAAAGTGTGAGACAACTGTTTTTTTTTAATAATTAGAGAAATAATATAATCAATAAAACCATTTGTTGTATAGGTACTATAAATTAAAGGTATGTATGTAGTTTTGTAGGTTTTATAAATGTAGTAACCAAAATAAAACTAATGCTCCGCTAAAACAACTTTTCTCATAGGCAATTCTTTCTCAGACTGCTTCCAGTAAAATTTTTTCCCGTAGAATTCTTCCCCGTAGAGTTTTTCCCAATAGAAGTTTTAGTGTGGTGAGTTTCCGTGTGGTGAGTTTCAGTGTGGTGAGTTTTTGTGTTGTGAGTTTTAGTGTGGTAAATTTTAGTGTAGTGAATTTTATTGTGGTGAGTTTTAGTGTGGTGAATTTTAGTGTGGTGAGTTTTAGTGTGATGAATTTTAGTGTGGTTAGTTTTAGTGTGGTGAATTTTAGTGTGATGAATTTTAGTGTGATGAATTTTAGTGTGGTGAGTTTTGGTGTGGTGAATTTTAGTGTGGTGAATTTGAGTGCGGAGAATTTTATTGTGGTGAGTTTTAGTGTGGTGAATTTGAATGTAGTGAATTTTAGTGTGGTGACTTTAATTATGGTTGGTTTTGTGTTTTGCTTTGTGGTTTTGCTTTTGTTTGTGCTTTTATTTTTGGGTTTATGTTGTTATGTTTTTTGTAGTATCGTTTTTTGAATTTTTGCTTTTGTGTTTTGCTTTTGTGTTTTTGCTTTTATTTTTGTGTTTCTGCTTTTGTTCTTTGTATTTGCTTTTAATTTTGTGTTTCCATCCTTTTTTATTTTTCTGTTGTTTTTGAGTTATTGCTTTAGAGTTGTGATTTTACTTTTACTTTTGTTTTTGTGTTTGATTTTTGCTTTTGTTTTTGCTTTTGTAATTTTTTTTTTTGAGTTTTTTGTTTTATCTTCTTAGCTGGTGTAAGTCCAATGTTATAACGTGTTGAAAGTTTAGGTTGTATGGGAGGTACCACACCCCGTAGTCCCATCCCGCCCATATATAACCTATGTTACCCTCCGGACTCCATAGTATCCTGGTGCAAACTTTCAGTCAAATCTGATCAGCGGTTTAGACGTGATACTGGAACAAACACACAGACGCAAAGACTGACTGACGTACCAAGAGTTTTATATATATATAGATTGAGATAATTCTAAAAATTAGAATAAACCCAATTCTAATTTAGATTTAACATTTTTAATTGAAAAAAATTCTTAATAAAATAGAGATTATCCTATACAAATTGACAAAATCGCAAATTAAATTGAGATATTATATCGTCGTTGTAGAACTAAAAGTCACCAACTATATTTTCAAAATACCAATTGTTTATTTATAAAAATCTTTATATATATTTCAATTTTTGATCGATTTCTACCAATATTTCTACCAAATGATACAAAAATGTGAATCTATCAATTGGTATTTCAACTTTAAAAATGAATCAATTACTTTTTGTAATAATTACCAACAAAGTTGAAATTTAAGATTTTCATTAAAATGTATTTGGTGACTTTTAGTACTACAACGGCGATTTATTTATCGAATTTGTTTGAGATTTTTGCGATTTCTGAAGCATATCATTTTGCTTGCTCTTTAAATGCGGCAACAGTTTTTTTTTCGAATACTATATCTTACGCCATCTATATCTTTTTTATGCCTGCTTTTGATTCCAGTAGCCTAAACAGCTTCTTAGGATTTAGTTCGAGCTTAGTTTCTTTATACTGATAACCTTGATACCTATCCATGGTCGTCATTCAACGTTTTTTTTTCTTTAGCTTCGTCTGCTGAATAAATGCAGATAACCGGAAAATTGTGAAAAAAATACCATTTGGCTTTTGAAGAGGATTTTATCTTGTCGGCAATGGATCGTTCTTTTTGTGAAGCATTTAATGGTTCATTAATTTGACCTTGACATGATAGATTTTACCGTAAAACTGACAAAAACTCTTACTGCATAATGTCTAAAAATTTAGTATATCGAAAAAAAGATTCTAATAGATTAACTGGTTAAAAAAAAATATTATATGAATATAGAAACATCAACATTAAAAATGTTATTGGAAAAATGTTTTCATTTCATAAAAATTTATTTTCCGTCACACAGAAAACTGATATGTTGCGGCAACCAACTAAATTGAATTATTTGGTTGTGGCCACAACTGATAAAGTATTTCCAACAACCTCTTAGTTCGGTTGTGGCAACCTCCTGAACTGTGAGCATGAGGTAGGAGCAACCTTTAAGTCAGCAGGCATGAGGTTATGACAACCTCAACTCGGTGAGCATGAGGTTGTTGAAATCTCTAAATGCATTTTTATTTTAAGAAAATTTGTTTTATACATACTTATAGATAATTACTTAATTAATGATTTTCCTATTGTCTTTGACTTGTGATAATTTTTGACGTTTCTTTATATCTGTAGGTATCCATAATAGTTAGCAAGAAATTGTCAACCGAACTGCTGAACATGAGGTTGTCATTTGTCATGTATTTTGTTGATACAACAACATACAAAGTTGGCGTAACAAAGGCAAGATGTCAATTTTAGAAGAATGAAAAATGCAATCATGAGTTTGCTACAACCGAAAGTGCAGTTATGCGGACTAACATTTCGGTAAGTAAGTTCATTTTAATGACATGAGGTTACAGTAATGATACGTAGATTTCTCAGTGTGTATGTACATAAATTCTGTATAATTCGGTGTGTTTATTTTGTCTGCATATTTTGAAAGTGAGGTTGTCATTTATTTTGTTAATACAACAACGTACTAAGTTGGCGTAACAAAGGCAAGAATGTCAATTTTAGAAGACTGAAAAATGCAATCATGAGTTTACGACAACCGAAAGTGCAGTTATGCGAACTAAGATTTCGGTAAGTAAGTTCATTTTAATGACAAGAGGTTACAGTAATGAAACGTAGATTTTTCTGTGTGTATGTACATAAATTCTGTATAATGCGGTGTGTTTATTTTGACTGCATATTTTAAAAGTAAAACAGATGGAAAAAAGTTAGTTGAACTATGTTCTGGCTAACCATAAATCATTTATTTAAGAATATAAATGAGTACAATGTTAAAACACTGAAAAACGTAGCTTTTAACTGAATAAGATTTGTTGTTATCCCTGTAAAATTTGTTGAAATACTCTCTTATCATCTTTAAATAATAAAAAAAATGCGAGAGAATAGCATGTTTTTGCACAACAAACAGAAGAGAGATAGAGAGAAACATGCCGGCCGGCTTGTGCCACCGAGAGACTTTTACAAAAATGAGTGAGTACAAACCGTGCAAAAAAAAAAAATCAATGTTCAGAGAAATGTAGCTCAAGCATATTAAAGCATAATTTTTATAATTGACAGTGGACATAAACAATATATTCTAAAAATTTAGATTATATTAAAGTAATATTAGGTAAATAAAATTTTAAATACAATTTTATTTACCTAATAATACTTACATTAACATTTTTAATTAGTATTAAGCATTTAAATATTTTTTTAAAATTTCGCATCCTATAACTAATTAGCAATTTAAATATATTATTTTTAAATATTTTTAAATGTTTTTAAATAAACATTTTTTTACTACAATTCTCGAAATTAATGTTAACAGTGCGCTTTGTACTAAGGACCCTGAATGAATTCTATTTTCGTTAGGTTTTGCAAACAACAGAAATCTCATTTTTGTACTCATCAGTTTCAAAAATACAATGTTTGTTCTTGCGCACAGCGACTCTCACTCAAAACCTTAAGTATATGTCAAACGTATTGAGCAAACTTACCCCTATTGAAATTACATATTATACAACATATTATCACAGCACAGAATATGCTGTATTAAAAAGTGCCCTAGTTACCTAATGCAAGAGATAATTTTTTGTTTATTAAACCACACCATTCATGGTATTTCTATCGATTTGTGATGCTTTATTTTATTAACATTTTAAAATTAATTTATATTTTTCAGTAACTTTCATGCATGCATTTTAAAGAGACATTAAAGTTTATGATTTTTTATTATTGAATAAAACTTATTTTGGCAGTTTTACATTTTAATAAATTTAATTGAACAAACATTATAAAGAAATGATGCTGAAAAAGTTATAATTTTTCCTTAAAGAAAAAAAAACAACTATTTTAATAAAAACCAGTAATTAGTTTTAATTATTATTATTAGTAAGGAAAGTTGCATGGGAAATTTTGAAGTATGGAAATTGTGATAGTTGGTGTTATGAAGTTAGTAAGAATGTTAGTATGAAAGTTATAGTCAGTCTATGCCGACTATAAATACCCTACACATATGTGATAAGTTGTGAAGTTACCATTTGGAGTGATGCATAGGTCACCAATACGACACTGAAAATAACTAAAGGGTTTTTCAACAGGGATGCTACAAATGTAGAGCGACAGGGACAGCAAACGACGCCATATTTCTTGCCGATCTATTGACATGTCTCTTCAGTAAGGTTTGCCATTTCATGGTGGAAAGATATACGAGCCAACAACGAGTCGACATTATTAAAATTTACTACCGAAATTCGGAGTCAGTAGCCTCAACGTTAAGAGCGCTACGTCCAATTTATGGTCGTCATAATCGTCCTAGCAGATCAACAACAACTAGTGGAAAAATTTTAATCCACAGGCACAGTACAAAATGTTCCCGTGCCAGTGAGACAAAGAAGTGCCCGTAGTGTCGAGAATATTGCTGCCGCTGAGGCTTCAGTTTGAAGAAAGTCCAAATGTGTCTCTCACACGTCGTTCTCAAGTGTTGGGCATCTCTGTGACGTCCTTGTGGCGAATTTTGCGAAAAGATCTTGACATACATCCTTACAAAATCAAATTGACGCAAGAACTGAAGCCGCTTGACCACCAGAAGCGTCGTATGTTCGTGATTCGGATTTTCATCGAAAAATCATCTTCAGCGATGAGGCTCATTTCAGGCTAAATGGCTTCGTCAATAATCAAAATATGCGTTATTGGTCAGACAGCAATCCACACGTACTCCATGAGTCATCATTGCATCCCGAAAAAATTACGGTTTGATACGGTTTACTTGCCGGCGGCGTTTACTTGCCGTACTTCTTCCGTGATGATCAAGACCGGCACGTTACTGTGAATGGAAATCGCTACCGTTCAATGATAACCGAATATTTTTGCGTCATTGGGCCGTACTTCTTCCGTGATGATCAAGACCGGCACGTTACTGTGAATGGGAATCGCTACCGTTCAATGATAACCGAATATTTTGATATGATGGACTTGGAGGACATGTGGTTCCAACAGGACGGCGCCACAAGCCACACAGTGAATGCCACAATCAATTTATTGGACACCAAGTTTGGAGAACGTGTTATCTCACGAAATGGTCTAGTCGATTGACCGCCTCGGTCGTGCGATTTGACGCCGTAAGACTATATCCTGTGGGGCAACGTCAAGTCTATGGTCTATGCCAACAAGCCAGCGACGATTGATGAACTTCGTACGAATATCGAACGTGAAATTGCAGCAGTATCGGCCGATTTATGCTTGAAAACCGTCGAAAATTGGGTTCAGCGTCTGGACTTCTGCAAGCGTGCCCGTGGTGGCCATGCAAAAGAAATCGAGTTCCATACATAATGGCATCGAACGTACTTTTACAGGAATAAAGAATTTTATTGATATCCAAAACCGTTTTGTTCTTATTGAAAATGCAATCGCTGAAAAATTCCCTTTCATTTGATACCCATATGAACAAATAGGTAGATGTACCGAATTTCTTTTTTTTTAATTCGGTTCCGGGAAAATATTATTTTCATGTATACAGTCAATATATTTTTGACCAAAAAAAAAGTTCACTTAGGCCCGTATAAAGTAAAATTATTCCGTAAATGTAAATGTTATATGATTATTTGAACATCAGTGGTCGATTCACATGTCACAATGGACCGATCATGTCCATTTTCACTGACAAACAGCGTAGGTATGTAAGTAGTCTAAGTTAGAAGTTATTTAACTCTTCAATTTTTTTCAGTAGTAGTGATTTCAATAGACAGCCTGATGGATTGACTCATGAGGTCATGCTGATCAACAAAATATATAATTTTACATACTGGATATGATTCCTTCTGGGTGTTATAAACGACGTACCAAACTGGAATATACACTTTCACTCTTAGTGTAGGGTATAAAAATACGCGACGAACTGACGTGGAGTGGTCTATTTTTGGTTTAAATTTTCTTTTATGATACTCCTATTAATCAATATACAAATTTTTTGTTTTTTGAATAAATTTCAACAGACTCTTAATCAGATTTGCATGAATTTATTACTATCAATGAGTTTGCGTAACACACAATCGAATAATCTGAAAATCATCTAGTACATGTTCATATTTTTTAAATTCAATAAAACAATTTTCTGCTCATACAGAACAAAAAAAAATTATCTCTTTATCAAATTTGTAAATTACTTTAATATATTACTTTAAATTACTTTAATATATAAATGAAAGTATGTGGAAATATGGAATTAGCGATCTAGTATGATATACAATATATACGTTTATTGAATAATGAAAACTATATATGTTATGTAATAAACCATAATACCATAACATTTCATTTATTGCTTTCGAATTTGGTCAGAGCCACTTGATTTCATTCTTTCATAATATTACATGAAGTATTCTCAATAAATACAACAAAAAAAAATAAAAAATAGTTATAAAAAATAGTTATACAACTCAATCTGAGTGCTGTAGAACTTAGTAGATATTAAAAAAAATGTCTGGATTAAAATCTTCAAGTCCTTCGGAATATCATACTAAGATAGCGGATAATTTTATGTTGTACTGTTTTCAATTTTGCTATCTCTATCAATTTTACTAATTTTCAGGCAAACATCAACCGTTCAATTTTTTTTTTGTCCCAATCAGAATTCAGATATTATTGCAGAAATAATACAATCATTTGAAAAAGCTTTAATTATAATGATCATCAATTATAATCTAAGCAATTATACATGTTTTTGCCACAAACATAAAAAGTGAACATTTATTCAGAGCAAATAAAATACACCCTAAGCTCGATGCTAAAAAGGGAGTAGATTCCTTTTCTATATTCGTAAAACCCTGTTGCAACATAAATTGCTGCCAAAACAGTCGCACATATTTTCCTTTTTGGCTGCTGCTGCAAAGGATACAAAAGCCCTGCTGCTGCGTCCAATGTCCTCAGTTCGTTGGAGTATCTCGTCGTCTACGGGTCTACGCGAGCACTGCGAGAGCAAAGACGCAGCATCGCGAGTCGCACGTTGTGTTGTACGTTGCAAAAGATAACAAGGCAGCAGCATCATTCTTCAGTTGGCATATGTTGAGCTGAGCGTCCGTCTGTGGGTGTAAATTGAATAAAATAAACCAAATTAAATATTTTAAAACAATTGAATTTTTTGTAGTGCCATTGCAATTATTCAATTGAATTAAATTTAGTGATTTATTTTTTTTCTGTTGTGTTTAACTTAATTTTTGTGTCAAAATCAAAGCATTTAAATATTAATTTAAAGCGATTTAATTTAATTTTTGTGTGAGTTTATGTTGAACTTCATTCGGTCGTTGTTGTTGTAATTTATATGTTGTTGCCTTGCAATGTGTGTCACTGTGCGGACAGCTGACTAGACGGCTGCGGCTGTCTGTGCTTTTGTTTTGCGTTAGCAATAGCCAGCCCCCAAGACACGGTCTGACGTTTGAACGAGTCGCACGTTCGGTATTCGGAAGCTGCAAAGTATGTCGCGTGCGCCTGTCTGTCTGTCTGTCTGTCTGTGTGCCTGCCAGAGTGACGGACTTGAAAATCTGCCCTGCCTGTCAACTTGTCGAACGCAGCACAAAAATGTTTGCCGCTTCTGTGTAGTTTTGCGCTCATTTTTTGTTGTTAAAAAAAAAAAAATCGTTAAATTGATTTTTGTTGTATTTTTGCTCTCAGCAGTGTATTGAATAATTTTGCTTAAAAGTGTTATCGTCGTTCTGTTTTTGGCGCCGTGTGTTTTTGTTAACAAAGGACAACAGCCAGACTCCCTTTAGTCTACATCACAATCACACACAGCGAAAGACATTTGCATCAGATCCGTGTCTGTGTTGCTCTGCGGAACTCCACATAAACATCGAGTGTGCCTCTTTTACGAAGAGGATTTTGAACCTGCTACAGTGGGTGAGTTTTACAAAATGACAAAAAAAAATATATTTTCTGTTAAAAATATCTAATTCCCCAAAATGAAATGTGTGTTAAATTTTTTTTATATAAAATAAATAATAAAAAATAAAAAAAAATATATTAGGTTGCACTATAAATATTGTGTCATTTGAAGTAATATAAATCGTTATGTAAAAATCTAAAAAAATATTAAATTGACTAATTTACATTTAGTATTACTAATTAAGTATATTGGACCATATAATTAAAAAGAAGTATTTACTTTGAATCAAGCCTACATTTTCTCATCAAATCTTTTTATTGTGATTCAAAATTTTTAAAGTATTTGGTGGTTCCAACGTTTTTATTAATGTCTACCAATTTCAAGTTTTATATTTTTGAACATAAGAAAATGAAGACAATGTGAAACATTTAGACAATTCGGAGCATTTGCTACAACTTTTGAGAAAAGTCGATTTTTATTAATATGACTCATTGTCACCTGATGAAGTTATAAATTCATTTTGTATGATTTATATATACCCTTTCGATATATCAATACCGAGATATCTAACAAAATAGCGAGCACTGATTCGACGTTAACCCATAAAAGCTCACTGATACCGCCAACTGACTAAAATAAATAATTCGTTTAACACATTTTATTTAATCTTTCCGCTGCGACTTAAAAAATGTATCTTGATTCAAGCGCGAACATTTGCGCCAATCGCCGCTTCAAACCAACATCATTTGACATCTATATGATTAGCACACTAACCTCGAAAAAAGACATTTTGGTGAAATTTCGTACTCTCAAAAAACTATGTAAATTTTTCAAACTGTATGTAGTCCTATCTACTGGCGTTTTAATTTTGCATTTTTTCAATTTTAAAGTCCGGGTCCCAATCGGTTTAGTAAAGTGTCACCCATGTCTAAAGTCGTAGAAAAAAAAGTTATTCAGAATCGCTCGATTGAAAAATATAAATTTTCATTCTTAAAGTAAATATGTTCGCTAAGTAAATTATAAATATAACATTGTCTGTTTTTTCGTATTACATAATTTAGAATAACAAAAATACAGTAATTTAATAAAATAACGTTTTTAGATATTTTATTAAATTATAGTATTTTTGTTATTCTAAATTATGTAATACGAAAAAAACAGTCAATGTTATTTTTATAATTTACTTAGCGAACATATTTACTTTAAGAATGAAAATTTATATTTAGTTGTCAAGACTAATTTTTAATAAATAATAAAAAATTATAAAAAAAATGTCCTTAAATTGATTAAAATTAATTTTAATCGATTTGACCGACTAAATGTTTGTTTTATTATTTAAGATTCACGAGGTATATACCCGAGTGGAAATTTAGTTCAGGATGTGATCATTGTCTGGCAATGATCAGGGGTTTTCATCAGTGTCTGATTTAAAACGTGTCGCTATATATCAGACTTCCTGATCTAACCATTATCCTATTCCTATATAATTCAATGTATATTTAAATTCTTCTTAAACTGCTTTTAGAAAATTTGAGACCTTTCAAATAAAAAATAATTTTGTGAACTAAGTTATCTCAATAACTTTTGCAATGATAAAAAGTCAACGTTTTGAGTCTAAATGAGATATTTTAAATTTTTAAAAATGTTGAGACTTTGTATTTCTTTTACGATTGAGTTTAACATTTGCTTATTAGAATATTTTATGTTATTAAAATAATTTTGCTACCCAATTTTATTATAACATTTCGATCCTATTATCAGGTTTTTCACAAGTGTCACATCAGATTTTATTAAATAGATTTTAGATCAGTATTTTTTATTAAGGTTACCATACGTGGATGTCTTATCGTATTCTGATTAGGGACGGATGCGAAATAAGATTAACCTTAACAAATTTCCACTCGGGTAATTGTTAAAGTTCTTATTATTCTGCAATCTAACCGAACGTTTTTTATGATAATAGCCTATTTCGGAGGATTAGGATGTATTGACCCCTAAATATTTTATGAATCCTTAAGATATCTGAAAACTTTCTTTAAAAATGATATTAAACATCGTGTCTGTCTGTAGACATTACGGCAATGGTACAAGCTATATTTTCTCGGTATTACATACTAAATTCAAATTTAAACTTTTTTATTGCGAATTTTAAGAATATATTGCAATTTTTAATGTGTGCAGCCAAAAGTTGAATTTTGTCGTACGGTGATATATGTCGAATGTATCTCTGCATTCAAAATTTACACACCAATAATATTAGAAAAATCGCACAAATTTTTATACCCTACACTAGGAGTGAAAGGATATATTCAGTTTGGTACGCCGTTTGTAACACCCAGAAGGAAGCATCTCCGGTATGGAAAAGTATATATATATTCTTGATCAGCATGATCTCCTGAGTCGATTTAGCGATGTCCGTCTGTCTGTCGGTTGAAATCCATACTACTTAAAAAATTGAAGAGTTAGATGAATGAAACTGATAATTTCGGCTTAGACCGACTATAATTTTGATAATCCTAACTATCATAATAACACCTACTATAAAATATCCCTACTTTAAAATTTCCCATGTGATCTAACCTTCCCAACTGGTTTTATGCTGGCAATGGTAATGCATTGTGCACATCAAAATATATATTTTGTCCACTGTAATCGATTGGCTGTTGTTGTCGCTCGCAGATTTCATTTGCCAAGTTTATGTTCGTTGATTTCTGAGCGCCCAATATAATTCAGCAAAATTCGATTTTCTGGTTTTCACACATACTACTTACTGCACCAACACAATATTCAACAATTTATAAAATGTTGCCGTAGTCGGGTGGGCTCGGCTGGGCTCGGCTGGGTTGTAATGCTATGGGAATTAAGGAATAGAACAGGAAATGAACTGAGTGCGTATTAAGCTTAAATTGCATGTGAAAAAATGAATATGAAAAAATATAAAAAAACAGATCAAATTAAGCGGAAATTATGCGCTGCAATTTCAGCTGATTGCACGCGAAAGGAAATTCCAATTCAACGATTCCTTGAAGAAGAATACAAATTAAAACAACTAATTTGTCATTAGTTTTTATTTATTGATGATATCTATGATTCAATTAGAACAATAAAACTAATTAGGCAGGTGT
Source organism: Dryomyza anilis (assembly GCA_951804985.1). Lineage (NCBI taxonomy): Eukaryota > Metazoa > Arthropoda > Insecta > Diptera > Dryomyzidae > Dryomyza > Dryomyza anilis. Next base: position 27,159,294 of record OX638133.1, read on the forward strand.
TTAATTTGAAGTAAAATTGAATTTATACAAAAAAAAATTACAAAAAATCAACATTTAGTTTAAGTAAAAGTAATAATTATATTTTTAATTGGAAAAATCTAATGCAATACTCATGATTTTATTTGTAGACTGTAGTATTAAAATTCTACTGATCAGATATGAATTTGATCCATTGGCATAAATCAGTCTAACTCTTAGCATTTCTAACTTCCTATAGAACTTTTTAACTTCACCTTTTTTGTGGTAACTTTAGTACAAACTTTAGAGGCTAAATGTATTATTGGTTAGGTAATGAAAGAACCTTTACAACGAACTATGTTTGATTCTTGCAGCCCTAGAATTTTGGTTTCTTAAAAAAATTTGAAATTTATTTATTAAATGATATGTAAAATACTGAGTATTAGATTAAAATTGTTCACAGAGAAAAATTCATCAATATGATGAATTTATTCATAAATATGATGAATTTTTTCACCAACTACCAGATTTATTATATTGATACCACCGTTCATTAAATAACATATTGATGAATACATTCATAACATATATAAAATTATTAGTACTATCGAACATCATAGTGAAGAATACAATGAATTTGTATCGTCATATTGATGAATTTGTTAATAACACTGTGCGGCACTAAAATTTGAACTCCAATTTTTTTTGATTTACAGGTTCTCTATGGTCAGTGGATCAAAAATGTAGTATGAACTTATACCCCTACACGTCTAGGTTAGGCGCTATGAGGTCCTAAAGGGGTCAAAGGATAACCAATATAGTTCGTCATTTTGTAGCGAAATGGTTCATATTACGTTTTTGATGTCTAAGGAGCGATTATAGGGAACTTCCTAAGGATGATTTCAATTGAACACTTTAAGTTTGTGTCTTAACGATTTGCCACTATTTTTAATGGTTTTCCTTTAACAACTTCGTTAAGGAGTTATAACCAGTAGAAGAAGTCAGAAAACTATCATAATGTCTTTGGGGAAAATATTCGTCATTAAAATTCAGCTAGAGTCTCTAAACAACTAAATTCTCCAACACGTACTATTTCTGAAATATAAACCTACTAATAACGAATAATAGTTCATACTTCAATTTTGAATAAAGTCGTAGAAATATAATATTACGATTATTTTAATGTAGTGAAAATTTAATCAATTTTTAGTTAAATTTTGTCGCTGATTCCGAAAATAACATCGGGTTTTTCTTATTGGCTCTAGTTTTTGAGATATAGCCCTTTTTTTCTAATAGTTTTGCTCATTTAACTTTTTTAATATCCTAACCAATGATAAAAATGAAAATATCTTTTCTGCATTAGATACACAGAACCTTGTTCTATAATACAAAAATTGTACTTTATATGTAAAAAAAATATTTGCGAGATATGGACAAAAGAAAATTAAAAGTTGACAAAAAATTATAAATTTTTATTATAAAAAAATTATTACTTGGTCAAAAAAATTGTCAAAAATTACGATTATGTTTTTTTGTATAGCTCCACATATATTCTTTTTTTGTTATATTAGAAAATGCATTACTGCCTTTGGTTAAAAAAATTAATAATACATTATTCAAATAAGCCAACATTTTCAAATATTTCATTTAAGCGTTTAAAAATTATTGATTTTTCCTAAGCAAACGCCATAATTTATTTGTTATATATAACATTTTAAAGAAGAGAAATGGTTGTATAAAAAAAAACATAACAGTCATTTTTTTTATTTTTTTTTACAAAGTAATAATTTATTTTATTAAAAAAAATTTTAATTTTTTGCACATTTTAGTTTTCTATTGTCTATATCTAGTAAACTAAGTTTTTTTTCACGTAAAGTAATTTTTTTTATTTTAGCGCAAGGTTCTCCGTATATAATGCAGAAAAGATATTTTCATTTTTGTCATTGGTTCGAATATTAAAAAAGTTACAAGAGCAAAATTATGAGAAAATAAAAATGAGCTATATCTCAAAAACTTGAGCTAATAATAAAAAACCGTTGCCATTTTCAGAATCAGCGTCACAATTTTAACTAAGAATTGATGCAATTTTTACTGAATTAAAATAATTATAATAATATATGTCTACGACTTTATTCAAAATTGAAGTAAGAACTATTATTCGTTATTAGTAGGCTTATATTTCAGAAATAGTACGTGTTGGAGAATTTAGTTGTTTGGAGACTCTAGCTGAATTTTAATGACGAATATATTCCCCAAAGACATTATGATAGTTTTCTGACTTTTTCTACTGGTTATGACTCCTTAACGAAATTGTTTATGGGAAACCATTAAAAATAGTGGTAAATCGTTAAGACACAAACTTAAAGTGTTCAATTAAAATCATCCTTAGGAAATTCCCTATAATCGCTATTTAGACATCAACAACGTAATATGAACCATTTTGCTACAAAATGACGAACTATATTGGTTATCCTTTGAACCCTTTAGGACCTCATAGCGCCTAACCTAGACGTGCCCTATAATCGCTATTTAGACATCAACAACGTAATATGAACCATTTTGCTACAAAATGACGAACTATATTGGTTATCCTTTGAACCCTTTAGGACCTCATAGCGCCTAACCTAGACGTGTAGAGGTATAAATTTATACTATACTTTTTATCGGTAGACCACTTAGAAGCACAATTTAAAATCAAATCGGAGTTCAATTAAAAAAAAAAATTAAAAAAAAAAAATTATTTAAAAAAAAAATCGAAAAAAACATTTTTTTTTCGTTAAATTTTTTTTCAAACAAAAAAAAAATTTTATAAACATAAATTATAAATTTTTTATATATGTATATATTAGAAAACATTTTACTAATTTATGCATGTCGAGCAAGCATTATAAGGACTGCGTCGAATAAAATTGTCCGTTACATATCTTCCCATAATGTGCTATTGCAAGATTCAAATTAAAAAAATTTGATCATAGTAGCTCTGAATTAAATGGCAGAAAATAATTTGTGTCAGTTATAGTCAATACAAAATTTATTTAACGCGAAAATGGCAAACGAAGTGGAAGTGCGAGAAAATATAATTAAAAATTTTCAAAAACAACTTAGTTGGTCTTTTAAAAAAATTGCCAAGGAGGTAGGGGCTAACCCTAAGACCATTTCTCGCGTTAACAACCGCTTTAAGGAAGACCTGAGTATTGATCGGAAGAAAGGTTCTGGTAAAAAAAGGCCCACATGATCGTGAAAAGTCGAAGAAGGTTGTGAATATTTTAAAGAAAGATCCAAGCATATCCGGAAGGAAGCTCAGAATCTTTCGTGCGCTAAGAAAGAAGCTGGACTGAAGACGTACAAGGTCCAAAAAGTTCCGGATAGAAATGCCGTCAAGAATGAAACCGCAAAACAACGAACTAAAAAGATTTTTTTAAAAAATTCGATTGCTGCATAATGGACGACGAAACTTATGTTTTAGCGGACTTTTCTCAGCAATCTGGGCAGGAATTTTATACAGCCGATTCTCGAGGAAATGTCGCTGAAAAATTCAAATAAAAAAAAATGACAAAATTCCCAAAGAAATTCCTTGTTTGGCAGGCAATTTGCAGTTGTGGAAAAATGAGCAGCTCATTCGTGACATCGGGTACAATTAATAGCGAAATATATGTGAAGGAATGCTTGCAAAAGAGATTGCTTCCATTTTTACGCCAACATGAAGTGTCCACATTTTTTTGGCCTGACTTCGCTTCATGTCACTACAGCAAAACGGCCTTAGGGTGGATCCAACAAAATGCAGTGATTTTGGTGCCTAGAGAAGCCAATCCACCAAACTGTCCAGAACTCAGGCCGATTGAGAGATACTGGGCTTTAGTAAAAAGGGAGATGAAGACAACAAAAAAAGTGGCCAAAGACCTTCAAGACTTTAAAAGAAAGTGGTCTTCAGCAGCTGTGAGGGTGTCGGACACTACCATTACAAAATTAATGGAAGGGGTTCCGGAAAAATTAAAACTTTTTATTAAAAAAATATTAATATCTGGTTTTTTATATATTTTTTTTAAATCTAAAAATAATTTGCAAAATAAAATATTTTATTCTATAAAAATTCGATTACTAGATTTTTAGATTTTTTCATTTTTGTAGCGGACAATTTTATTCGACGCAGTCGAACTTGAGAACTGAGAAGTACGGCAAAAAATGAACGAAAAATAAATATTTTTATTGAAATTTGGTTTGATGAACATCATTCTTCAATATGAAATAAGATAGGTTGTATTTAATGTTCTTGTTCATTAATATGATGATACGTATTCTACACAATTATCAAGTGTTCATCATATTTATGATAGCATTCATAACATTGATGTCGTTAGTCATTAATATTATGAATGATTCTTCAATACAATTAATCATGGTTTGAAGAACGGAATTCATCAATATGATGTACATTTTCTGTGTTATAGAAAACAATATAGAAAATATGTGAATAATTTCCCAAGGAAATAACTCTGATTTCGTGATTTTATATTATTGATATTGTGTTACTTTACAAACTGTAAATCTAAATTTTATAGAATCTATATTATTTCACACAATTTTCATAGCCTGACGTCACAACTAAAATTAGAAATTCCTATAAATGTTGTTGCCATTGATTTTTTGTTGTTGTTGTTGTTGTTGGTGTTCTGTTGCCATTACAAACTATCTGCATAAATCTTTACTTACGTGTGCAAGTTACAAATTTTCCACGTCAAACGATTACAATTCTCTACTTCCCCATCATATAAAAGACAAAAACGACACTAACGTCGTCGTCGTCGTTGTCCCCAGTGTCAATGAAATTAACCTCCATCCTTCCGTTGAAATTTTTTTCCTCACACTGAGTTTTTTTTTTTGTATACATATTTGTCAACAAAAGTTTTGTCCCACTCTCCATCTCCTCATCGGTAGGGTAAGTAGCTCAGTTTGAAAACCCTCGCGTATAATGAAATCCTTTCCATACCTCTCTATTGCATTGCAAGTGCATTGTATCCATGAATCATCGGTGAATGAAAGGTGCCCAAGGTCATATTACCATCCCACTCTGTCGTCGCTCTGTTCGCAAGAGTGTCACGTAATGTCACGTTGAAATGAGAAAAAGCTACACGTTGTGGGAATCTTCTTAATTTTTACGTTTTTTAATTTATGAAAAACGCGTCTTGTTTACATTTCAAGCACATATGTAACGTAATTACAGCCATAATGCGCTTTTTTAACCCTACAAGTGAACTTTTGGTCTACGTATAATAGATATAAATTTTATAATTCATATATTGAATGGATTCAAAGGTTTCAGTGTCGTAAATATAATATTAATGGTTGTTATTTATAATTTATTGTAGTTGATGTATACAATTATGTAAATAATTATAATAAATTATCAATTCGTATTATATCTATATAAAAATGTAGTTGGAGATTTTTAAATTTTTAATATAATCAATATTATCGCAGACATTTATTTGACAATATTAAGTTTAAAACAGTTATTGAAACATTAACTGTAACATAATTCGTAAAAGCCATTTCATTCTTAGAACCGAAACCATAATCGAAACCGTTTTACGAATATCAGAAATAGACTGATATCCAAAAATCGATATTCACGATTACCGGTATTAAAAAAAAAAATCAAGGTAAGATTAATCATAGAATTATAGATCTACACAGAAAAAATGTACATCATATTGATGAATTCCGTTCTTCGAACCACATGATTCATTGTATTGAAGAACTATTCATTATGCTATCACAAATATGATGAACGCTTGGTAACTGTCGAAAAAGTGTTCTTCAATAGGATGAACTGTATATGTTTCATCATATTAATGAACCAAAATATAAAATACAACATATATGTTCTTCATATTGAATAATGCTGTTCATTAAACCAAATTTCAGTCAAAATATTACATTTTCGTTCATATTTTGCCGTACTTCTCAGTTCTCAAGTAGTTCTTGTATGTTATTTCTTATATAATGCTTGCTTGACATGCACAAATTAGTAAAATGTTTTCTAATATATTAATTATTAAAATTAAAAAAAAGTGTCAAATAATTTTTGGCACAGAACATGACTGAAAAATTAAACAAAACATAATGTTTGGTCGAAAAGCGCCCTGTTTATGACGGGTACAGTTTAAAAATAAGAACATTATAAACAGATATCGAGTTCAAATATAGCTTTAATCCCTGGTTTAAAATGATAGAAGTGTTACATATTTTCATATTTGCCACTACTTCTTTCTAACAATATCGCCACAACTTAGAAATACACTGTACCCCATGATACCGAAATCATATAAAAAGTATGTAAATCATATTTTGAGTAAAGTTTAAATTGAAGATATTAGAATGTTGATACGCTAAATTGTGAATTAATACGTAAAATAATACATTTTTTTTTACGTTTGTAAAAAAAAACTTCGTTTGCCGAAACCCGGGATTGAACCGGGGACATTTAGATCTTCAGTCTAACGCTCTCCCAACTGAGCTATTTCGGCACATAGATAAAGGGTGACAAATGCTAAAAAGTATTAATAAAAAGTTATATATATATATATATATATATATATATATATATATATATATATATATAATATTTATATATATATATATATATATATTTTTTTTTTTTTTATAAAATTATTTGTTTTATAAATTTTTTTATAAATTTTTTTTTTCGATAACTTTTTTTTTAATTCTTTTAATAACAATTTTTCCAACTATGATGTTCGATAGTATGAGTTTGGATGAATGAAAAATGTTGAAAGAATGGTTTACAAATATGCTGACTGAACTACCATTTTAGCCTAAACACTTGAAATCTGTACTAAATTGTTCTAGAACAGTTCGAAATTGGTTGCAGTACAAACTATAACTGTTTTCATTTTGACAATAACAACCGACTAAATGGTTCAGAGAACCGAATAAGTTGGTTGAGCAAAGAGTTGGTTGGCGCCACAATGAATAATTTCATAAATATAATGAATGCATTCATCAATACATATATCATTTAATGAACAGTGGTATCAATATGACAAATTGGTAGAAAATGTCATAATATTGCTGAATAAATTCATCATATTGATAACTTTTTTTTCTGTATAGTTTAACATAATATACATATTTTTATTTTATATTAAAAACAATGATGTTATTCAATAAATAATAGGTACACCTTAAAACTTATATATTTTTTTATTTTGCATTTGACTAGTCATACTTAGTTGAATTTATCAATGAAATACAAAAGATTTTAGTTCAAAAACCTATATATGTAAAAGTTAATGCCCAAATTATGTACATATATAGAAAAACACGATAATTGTTATACTTTGGTTACACTCAAAAACTTTGCGCAATATCAAAAAAAAAGACCTAGATGAGAAAAAATGAGATCTTGATTGCAAATTGAAGGCCATCGGAAAATCACCAAAAATTTCACCAACTGCCTGGATTCATCATATTGATGAATTCATTCATTGAATTAAAATCGTATTTTTTAAATGTTTTTCCTTTTCAATATTTTTTAACATCAAATTTCAAACACAAATCTGTCTCCATTTACACATTTATGTATTAATAATTCCTATACGAGTTATAATATTTAATTGCTAATTATGCGAAGACTCCATTTCATTATAATAATGAATAAATGTACATTATATTGATGAATTTTGTTCATCAAACCATATTAATTTAAATATAATAAATCTTATAAGCGTTATAAATACATAAATGCATGGTTGAAGTATATACAGGTTAGTTCATCTAGGCAGATAGTTGGCATACAGAATGTTGAGAATGTTAAGAACAAAATTTTGAAAATAAAACAATTAATTGTCATTTTAAAATTTATATAAAGGTTATGTTTTTTGCACATAATTTGCACTATTTTATTCAAATTTCACTGCACAAATTAACTATTTTACATTCTAAAAACACGATGGTTCATTTTGAAATTCTGGAGATCTTAAAACTATTTTAAATGTTGTGTTTTGTTGATGTTAAAATTTCGAGTTTTTGTTAATTTTGTGAAATTGTAAACAAAGCATTGATGTTCTGTTTTAAATTTTTCGTAAACAATTGTTGAAACTTTCAAACAGTTTTCAAAAAAAAAGGTAAATCGCGCCTGAATTTTAAAGATGACTTAACCTGTTTATACTTCAGCCATGCATAGATGTGTAAATGAGACATACTTTTGTTTGAAATTTGGTGTAATAAAAAATATTGGAAGTGAAAAACTTGGAAAAAAATACGTTTTTAGTACAATGAATGAAATCATCAATATGATGGATACTGTTTGTTGATGAAACATTTTTGTGCACATACTTTGATTGTGGATAAATAAAAAAAGTCTTTCATTTTTTGTCTAATTTTTTTATTAAAATTTTTAATTAATTGGTTTTTAAATACTATATGAGTTTCGATTTGTAATTTAATATTTTAGTTGAACCTTTAGAAAAATAATATGGTCGGGTTATACATAGCAAGATAAAAATATAATAATAAGTTGCCGTTATAGACCCTACTAAGTTATATGCCTCACCTGATGATGATGGGTACATTATGTTCGAAAATTCATTACAGGTTAAGCCGAAACAGCGCATGCTTATTTTACCACATCAGATATTTTTGATGGGCAGACGACACACATTTTGTAACTGTTCCAAATGTACGCTTTTTATTTAGTTGTCATACTTTGTATCTTCTTTTATATTTGCATGTGTTTTTATTATTATTATTTTTTAATTACTTTTTTTTTTTACTAAGTACTGTTTTTATTTTTCACGTGATGTTCATGGATTAAATTCATAAAATGTTTACCCACGTTATGTAAATATTTAATTTCCCTTTTGTAACGTTTAATGTTTTTAACATATGTGAAAAACACGTGTTGTCATTTATATTTTGTACACACAGAGAGAAAAAATATTAGACAGATTTTATTAATTAATATTTAATAATAATAAAATGTGCATTATAGTTTAATTGAATTTTAAATTTTTTTAAATACATCAATTAAGTAATTTATTATTACAAAAATAATGTGTATTATTTCAACAATCCAATGACAATAATGATTGCTACAATTATTGAAATTTGCTTCAGTTGATGTGAAATTTCGCAAATTGTTTCTATTTGCAAACAATCAATTATTATTTAAAATATTTGTTTATTTTAATTGTTTGCAATTAAAATTTGGTTGAGGGCAAATATCGGCGCACAAATGTCACGGTCAATTGAATCGAGCGTGCTGTGTGGATATAGCATTAATTAAATTTTAAATTTAAAACCTTTACAAACTTCAAAATGTTCACACGTTTATTTATTTTGCATTTTAATGTTGCACGTAGAGCCAGACACGTCTGCAAATGTGTGGCATTAGTGCGGATGAGTCTACGTGTTGGCTAAAAGACAGGCAGCAACATATGTTGCTGCATGTCTTTTAGGCTGATGCAGCTGTTGTAAAGGGTTTGTCAACAGGGACGCTACAAAAGTAGAGCGACAGGGACAGCAAACGACGCCATATTTCTTGCCGCTCTTTTGACATTTCTCTTCAGTAAGGTTTGCCATTTCATGATGGAAAGATATACGAATTCGAATTTCGGTAGTAAATTTTAATAATTTCGACTCGTTGTTGGCTCGTATATCTTTCCATCATGAAATGGTAAATCTTACTGAGGAGAAATGTCAAAAAAGCGGCAAGAAATATGGCGTCGTTTGCTGTCAATGTCGCTCTACTTTTGTAGCGTCCCTGTTGAAAAACCCTTCAGCTGTTGTTGATGTGGTGGATTAAAGGTGCCAAAATTTTAGTATTTAAATTAACTTTTTTAAGTGGTATTATTAATTTTAACTTCTATGTTAATTTTAATTAATATATATTAAGAGAATTAAGAGCGTTGAAAACATAAAACTATTCTATAACGAGAAGAAATTGTTTTTACACGGTGTATAAAAAAAGGACTCTCCCAACATAATAAAGGCATTTCCAGAAAAACGTCAACCACGGCCGAAAAATTCAAAATGCTCAAATCATTGAAATTACGGTGGATTTGGAATCTTAAATATCTGAAGCTAAAAATCTGAAATGAAAATGCTATTTCGTTAACGTATAAAAAAATACTCATAAAGTTACGTTACTACACACAGAATAGAGATTTGTTGCGTCAACCAACTCTTTGCCCAACCAACTTATGCGGTAGTCTCTACTGCTCTCTCTTGTTATTGTCAAAATGAAAAGAGTTGTAGTTTGTACTGCAACCAATTTCGAACTGTTTTAGAACAATTTAGTACATATTTAAAACCATTAGGAGTGTGTATAGACTAATTTATCAAGTGTATAGGATAAAATTCCAGTTCCGTCAGCAAATTTTTAAACCATTCGATTGAACCGAATGAAGCTAGTTGGTAGAACTAACTTTTTCATTCTTCCAACCTCATGCCAAAAGAGGATTTTTCTGTGTGTACACAATTTGTAAATATACCAGTTTTTCATGTACATTGAGTAACCAAATTAAATAGTTTGAAAGAGATACAGATACAAAATATTATTATCTGCTTTTTGAGACAACCTTAATTAATATTTCTAGAGCTTAAAAATAACTATTGAAACTAAAATAATGGACTAATTTTGATTTTTGTATAAGGGTGTCCTTTTGTTCCGTCCGGAACCAAAAAGAGACATATATTATAATAATGTAACAAAATTTTTTAAATAGTTTAAATTCCATACGGAAAATCCTCGATTTATTACGAAATGACTGTAAACTTTAGGAACAAAGTGTACATAAACAAAAATAAAGTAAATTGTGTCAACTATGTTCAGAGATAATTCAAAAACAAAAATTACATCTTTTTTAATTGAACTCCGATTTGTTCTTACATTGTGCTTCTATGTGGTCTACCGATAAAAAGTGTAGTATAAACTTATACCCCTACACGTTTGGGTTAGACGCTATGGGGTCCTAAAGGGTTCAAAGGATACCCAATACAGTTCGTCATTATGTAGCGAAATGGTACATAGTTCGTTTTTGATACCTAAGGAGCGATTATAGGGAACTTCCTAAGGATGATTTCCACTGAACACTTTAAGTTTGTATCTTAATGATTTATCACTATTTTGAATGGTTTTCTATTAACAATTTCGTTAAGGAGTTATAACCAGTAGAAGAAGTCAGAAAACTATCATAATGTCTATGGGGAAAATATTCGTCATTAAAATTCAGCTAGAGTCTCTAAAGAACAAAATTCTCCAACACGTACTATTTCTGAAATATATACCTACAAATAACGAATAATAGTTCATACTTCAATTTTGAATAAAGTCGTAGAAATATAATATTACAATTATTTGACTGCAGTGAAAATTTCATCAATTTTTAATTCAAATTTTGTCGCTGATTCCGAAAATAACATCGGTTTTTCTTATTGGCTCTAGACTTTGAGATATATCCCCTTTTTATTTCCTCATAGTTTTTTTCATGTAACTTTTTTAATATCCTAACCAATGATAAAAATGAAAATATTTTTTCTGCATTAGATACACAGAACTTTGTTCTACAATACAAAAAAGGTACTTTACACGCAGGGAAAAATGTAACTGGATATGTTTGAATTCAAATACAATCTGTTCAATAAATATGTTTGTAATTTGTATTAAATATAATATATTCACTTTTTTAATAAATTAGTTTAGATGTAAATATGTTATATGTGAATATAATTATTTAAGCCATAAACAAATTTTATTTGCAGCTCCATTTTACCATAATTATGTTTTCATAAAAAATATAAATTATGTTTCGATATAAATATATTAAGTTGCATAAATTATTGAATCATCCTTAGGAAGTTCCCTATAATCGCTCCTTAGACATAAAAAACGTTCTATCAACCATTTCGTTACAAAATGACGAGCTATATTGGTTATCCTTTGAACCATTTAGGACCCCATTGAGTTAAAAATCAAGTAAATTCATTAATTTTCCTTCTTGATCCCTAGTAGAAATTTGCCCGATGAGCCATCGGGAAATGATCGGGTTTTCGTTGGGTAAGCCCTATTAGAGAAAATATGATCATTGCCCTTATCATGCTTACCATTCTAGGGTTTACATTATCTAAATAGTCAATGTTCTCGATCATAGCTACATTATACATACATCATAACGAAATTAGCATCAGACAATGATCGAGATTTATGAGAGAAACTCTATTATGCTCGGGCTCTGACAAGGCAATTGTCGGGTAAATAAAAAAAAATGGGGTATTGCCCGATCAGTACATGATCATGGCCTGAGGTCAGTACATGATCAGGACACTGCGTTACAAGGACATTATGGGCCTCGTCATATCCCGATCATCGCAAATAATGACATGATCACTTCATGACCATAGCCCTACCAAAATTTCTACTAGGGATATTAAAGTTTTAAGCGTACGAATGTCCCGTCCGGAACCCCCGGAAATGCCCATATATGTTTAGAGCTTTATGTAAATATCATTATAATTGCACTCAGAGAATTTTGACAGATAATTTGTTGAACAGACTAATGTTAATTTTACATGATACTTTTAACTATGGAAAACAACAACAATTCTATAAATTAAACAGATATTCATGTTAACTTACATTTTCAACTATTAAAATTCAGTATCACAAAAATCACTTAACATGATCAATCAGTTTGAAAAAAAAAAAAATAACATGAAATCGTTTTAATTTAACATGGTTGTATATAAATAAACGGACATATTTGGATGTTTCTCCTTCAAATGGTGTATGATCATACAAAAATATAATTATTAATACAACCAAACAATGATTAGTTTAAACGGAACATTTATAACAATATTCAAAAGCACTAATGTTTAGTAACATATTGTTGTTTCAGTTCTAATATACTTATGCTTGCATATAAAAGTGTATCTATTTAAATTAGATGAACATAAATATACAAATTTGTGATGATTAAAATGTGTATAAAGTATTATTTTATTTGCATTTTATATTTTATATTTTGAATTTTAATTTTTTTTTTTTTTTTTTTAATTTTATATATTAACTACCGTCTCTCTCTTTATTTTAAATTTTCCACATTAAAATTATTCACACAACAAGTAATGAAAATACTTCAAAACAACTTCATCGCCAACATAATTAAAACATGTTGCCAACACATGTTAAACCGCAATTATTTTAATATATGTACGTCTCTGTTGGGTTTTATATTTTCTGAAAATATGTTCATTTAAATTTAAAAAAAACGAACTTAATTTAAATAAATCTAACAGTTGTTGCTTGCTTTTACTCAGTTAAATATTATTAAAAAGTAAATCTTAAAACTTTGGCCATAATTTAAAAACATCTCTCCAACATTTATTAGTCCCTCGAGCGAATTTCTACTTGTGCAACTAACTTATGCTATAGATTCTTATGAAAATGAACTTTAATGATAGCTTTGTTGCGAAAGCATCCTTGATAGTATACACTTCATTGAAATACTTGTTGGAAAATTTGGCTAATACAAAGAAATTGGACACATAATACTGTGCCACAACAAAAGAAATTCGTTTTTCAGCAACTTAATATAGCAATAAAATTTTATTGTAAGATATAGAAAAATTTTAAATAGAGCTTATAACTAGAGATCATTGTGTACACAGAAATAAATAATCGACGTAAATATAGCAACCGATATTAATTGCATTCATTCATCAATCCAGCAATGAAATTCAGTAATTTAATAAAAACATTTGCTATTCTTCGTTAAATCAGCAATTACGTCTGCTAATATGACTATTTTTCCGTCAATGCAGCAAATTATTTAGCAATTGAATTTGCTAAAACTGCGCCGATTAAATTATTTGAGGCATTGACGTACAAATATTCATACTAGCGATCGCAATTGCTTATATAACGAAGTATAAAAAATGTTTGCATTAAATTAGCAAATTTCATTGCTGGTTTGATTAATGAATGCAATTAATATCGGTTGCTATATTTACGTCGAATATTTCTTTTTGTCTATATAAGAAATGAAGACATTTTGGAAAGTTCCTGATCATTTTTGGCTACTTACTTTTTGTTGGACACGTCGATTTCTGAATGGAACAATCGAATCTATTTCATCTGTATCTTGAGTTCTATCTTTTTCTTTTCTTTGTTGGACTTTGTTTAATTCGGATAATTCACATCAGTAGCCGTATGACAAATGTAATTTTCTTGATTGCCATAAAAGCAATACTTGGTAGAAATCAGCACCCTTGAATTACATTCATATGATAAACAGGATCCAATTGGAGAAATTGTGTTTTTAATGATTAATCGAAATACCAAAAATTTTCTATATATTATTATGCTTCTTCAGTGCGGTCAGTATATTATGGCATAGAGGTTATGAATAGAGGTTGTCCTCAAGGAGGCGTTCTCTCCCCCCTGCTCTGGTGTATGCTGGTTGACTCTCTGGTCAACGATATCGATGGACCAGGTGTCTATTCCCAGGCCTATGCAGATGATGTTGACATTCTTGCCACAGGCTTTTCCCTCAATGAGGTCTGTGTTAAAACACAAAACTCATTGAACCGAATTGACAGCTGGTGTACTGCAAACGGACTTTCCGTCAACCCTCACAAAACAGGGATTGTTCTCTTCACTAGGCAAAGAATAATGACAGGATTATCTCTACCAGTACTTAAGGGTGTCACTATTCCTCTGTCTAACGAAGTAATATCTGGGCGAAGTAATATCTGGGCTTAACTCTAGATAGTAAACTACTTTGGACAAAACATGTTGAAAATAAAATTTCGCGAGCATTGAATGCTTTCTGGCAATGCAGAGGGATTTTTGGGAAGACATGGGGACTATCGCCGAGCAAACCTTATGGATTTACACGGCAATGATAAGACCGATGATGTCATATGCATCGGTAGTCTGGTGGAACAAGCTGTCGCGAAAATGCGTGACAACTAGTCTTGCCAAGATTCAGAGAACCGTGTGTCTGGGTGTTACGGGTGCCTTTCCCACTACACCAGGTCCAGCACTGAATGCAATCTTAAACATACCACCACTTGACATCTTCATCAGAGGCGAAGTAATAAAAGGCTGCTGGAGACTAAAACGAGGTGGTTTCTGGTTGAATGTTCCCTGGAATATCTCTGACATTGCACTTGACACTCCATTAGACACCTGTCTACTGGAGATGCCCTCTGATGTAATGATAACAGAAATATTTCCAAGACGAAAGAGGGTCACACCGCATTTTCACAGACGGCTCCAGAACCGATCAGGGATCTGGTGCTGGAGTGTTTGTGGAACCGGATGATCGCAGACTTCACTTCGCCTTAGGCGACAATGCCTCGGTATTTCAAGCCGAAGTCTATGCCATACTTATGGCTATGGACTACATTGCGGATAATAGATGGCAGAACAGGGCTATATCAGTTTGCAGCGATAGTCAGGCTGCTCTTATGGCTTTGCACAAACAGGTCATCACATCCAAAATTGTACGTCAATGCAGATCACGTCTCAATTGTGTTGGTAAATACAATACACTGAAACTGATTTGGGTGCCGGGCCATAAAGGAGTTTCGGGCAATGAAACATCTGACGAACTAGCACGTGCTGGATCTGAGGATAATCCATTTGGACCAGAACCTGTGCTTGGACTACCTGCATCTACGGGAAAATTCGTCATCAGCTCTTGGGTCGCCTCTGCACACAAGAGCAGATGGCTGATGTGACGAAATGGAGCAGATGGCTGATGTGACGAAATGCAGATTCTCCAAGCTCATGACACCGACGATAACCAAAGATCGGCCTCGTTTCTACTTTCCTTAAGTAGAAAGGAGTGCGGAAAACTGACGGGACTTCTAACGGGACACAACGCATGTGAAAAACACATGAACGCAATCGGCCTGGACGAAAGCGCCTTATGTTCTGCCTGCTACGAAGAAACTGGCACCACAGAGCACTATCTCTGTGACTGTCCAGCATCCAGTCGTCATCCAATTCTCGAAAAAATAAGAAAATGTTGAATAAAAAAAAAATAATTTCGCACCCAGTTTAAAATACAGGGTATTCAAGAGATGAATATTACTGACATAACCTAGACATAACCTAGACAATGATATATCACATCTTCGAATCCCATTAATTCATCCTATTCTAAAAAGTACGTAAAGTTGATATTTTGAAAAATAAAATTTTGACTTTGTGATTCCTTTTCTCAAAATTTCGTTATCGAGTACCCCAATTTTAAAGATTTTACCTAATAGTTATATGTAGTTATATTAAGTTTAGCTATTTGATGATTAATATATCCGAAAGGTATTTGGGATAAATTGTGCTGTCTGAAGAAGGTATCAATCTATGTAATAAAATATAAACTCTTTTAAAATTGTTCAAATTCCGAATATACCATTTTGTCACATAGTTTAATTACTATGTCCGGTCATTTAAATACAGTTATGCCCTCAAGTCATGGAAATATGCCAATTGTATGGTGCTACTGTTGATTACTTTTGGTTAGTCTAGTAGTTCAGTGTTATGTAGTAATAGACAAAATTTTGGAATCAAAACATATGGGATGCTGTGGTCAAAATCTAAGTATTAAATGGATGATTACCATTAAATTGGCTACACTATGCAATGCTTTGTATAAAATTAGTTACAAAAGAACCATCAACTTAATTACCAAGTATTTACCTAAAGACAATTGGAATTACTCAATTTTAATAGTTCTAAACTTTGTAGTCCAATTTTATGCATTCGTCTATTTGCCAAATATTTAACTTTTTTGAATGATAAAGTTCCTAGAAATACGAAACATTATGAATTTATTGCTCAATATATTCATAAGTAATGTTCAGAATTTATTCGGAAATGACAACTACATTTAAGGACATTTAAGTCAGTTAGAATGCCACAAATTCACTTAATTATTCACAAGATAATTACAGTTTGACCACAAAATGCATTTCGTAAATCACTTGAGAATGCCAACAAGGAGATAGAGTGTGAACAAAAACATTAGATTGTTGTCATTTCACAAATATAAATTATTTTAGAAGCTGCAAGTGATATTAATGTTTTCTCTAATAACATGCCAGTCAAATGGCAGGTTTCCGATAGTGTTTCTTATATAGGAATTAACATGAAATAATTATTTGGTCACTTTGAAGCAAACGCATAACCGTTTCGATTTTCATTCTCTTTTCAATTTTGGCTACGGTTTCGGTTATAAGTATTTAAAACGAAACTGTTTCGGTTTACCGGTTACATTTTATGGTTTCGATTTTAATTTCGGTTTTGTATTATAGTTACTTATTGTTCATATAGGGTTTTTCAACAGGGACGCTACAAAAGTTGAGCGACACGGACGGCAAACGACGCCATATTTCGTGCCGCTCTTTTGACATTTCTTTTCAGAAAGGCATTTGAATTTCGGTAATAAATTTTAATAATTTCGACTCGTTGTTGGCTCGTATATCTTTCCATCATGAAATGGCAAACCTTACTGAAGAGAAAAGTTAAAAGAGCGGCAAGAAATATGGCGTCGTTTGCTGTCCCTGTCGCTCTACTTTTGTAGCGTCCCTGTTGAAAAATCCTTGAAAAAATCTTTTGTAGCGCTCTAATTGAAAAACCCCTTATTTTTCAATTTCTTAAACCAAAAAAACATATATAACATAAAAATGTTTGAAAATATTAAAAAAAAAACAGTATAAACCCGAACGAGACATTAAAAATCACGTTCGTTTCGTATCTAAATCGATAAAGAGATTACCTTTGATAGTTGAGACAACTATTGTGAATTTAAAAAAAAACAAAATATTGTTAAGTCCTCTTACAAAGTGTCAGTAAAAATACCGCACAAAACACTTGCATAGTCGGACGACGAACGACACTAGCGTAGCGAAGAAAAAAGAAACAAACAGCTTTGTCTATTTTGCGCTTGGAGTTGCTGGTGTTTTTCTTTTAAATTCGATTTACCGCTACACAAATGAATGAAGAAAAACAAAACAAAGTTCAGACCAAAGGCTGTCGTTCTGAGAAATATTAATAGTTTCTTAAAAAAACAGCTTGGGAATATTTTATTTTAATAAAGATTTTTTTATTTATCAAACTCATTTATGTAAAATTTTTATATGTATTATAGATGCCTAAATATGTCACTCACACAAAAGTATATCTACTATTTCCTGCACTCAAAATAAATCTGCTTAAAATACACAAAATCGTTCGTGTATTTTATTTAAATAAACGATAGAACTTTCGTAAATTTATGATAAAATTACGAATAGGTTTTACGAAAGCCATTCGTACATAATACGAAAAATTCGTAATTTAATGAATATTTGTGAACAATTTTACGAATATATTCGTACATTTTACGAAAGTATTCGTAATGTTGACGATGACATTCGTACATTTATGAAACACATAAAACGTTTTACGAATCTTTCGTAAAATACACGAATATACACGGAAAAACTGACGATGATAATGACGATTCATAAAAATATGAAAAATACTTTTGAACTTTTGTAATAAAAAATAATATAACGAAAGTTTCGTAATTTAAACGAAATATTCGTAATGTTGTTTTAATTATACGAATATTGATTAGTAATAATATATGATTCGTTCGTAAAAAATAATTTGGGAAAAAATTAGAAATTACAAATATTTCGTGTATTCTACGAATTATTCGTGTATTCTACGAAATTAAAAATTACGAAAAAATATTTCGTAAAATGTCCTAGAAATTATTTTGAGTGTGTTCCCTGAAAAATAAAAACAGTTTGAAAAGACACATTTATTATTTTATTTCACCATAGTTAACAAAAAAGCAAAACTATTTCTATTGCCACATATGGTTACATCTTTTTTTATTAATGTAATCATGAGGTTACGACAACCGAACGTTAAGTTGCGCGGACTAACATTTCGGTTAGAGCAAAAAATTGAAACGTTGATTCAATTAACCTCATATCAAAAGATTATTTTTCTGTGTGTAGTTTTTTTAGTAAACTTATGCTAATTTCCATTTGGGTCTTACACACTTTCTATAATTTGTGCTCTCAAACACATGCAAAATTCAGTAATCATGATACAGTCATTTATAATTTCCTTTTGTAAGGATATGACACGCAATCCTGTGGATTTAAATCACATTTTGTAATTAGTAACAAAGGTGAAGATTACATTCGTGGCTTTATTCTGCAGAATACTAAAGTTAGATGCTTCTTAAATGAATAATAAATGTAATGCAATTTGGTTTTAACAGTAATATAATAACTAGAATTTATTCGCTTTATAATATTTTTCTTTGTAAATTATTCGAATTTGTTTTATTGTACAACAAATGTTTTAAAGTTTTTTTAAGAAACCCCATTAATTATTATAATGAAATTATCACAAATAACTGTCTACGAATTTTGAGATGCTACAAGTTTTGCATAAAACTTTTATTGGGATGTAATTTACGTGGAACTTCAAGCACAGGCAGTAGTCAATTAGTTACGCCTGACAGGCACTAATTATCGTTGTTTCTGTGCAGAACATAACTGTAATTAACGGTAATATTAACGGTTGCAAAAATTATGAGTTTCTAAAAATAAAAAAATATATTTTTTTAGTGTCTTCAAAAAATGTACTATACATTTAATAGTATTATTTGAATTAAGACAATTGAATATGATAAATGATTTTTAAATTGGAACATTTATTAAACAAAAAATATTCAGTATTATACAAAAAGTATACAATATACAAAAAGTATTCAGTATTTATAGTTTAATATTACTTTGAGTTAATCTAAAAAAAAACGTATACCATTTATTCAATGTGTTATAGAAATGTATTTTTTCAGAGCATGTATAAGGGTATAAGTTTATCGCATAATCCAAAACTCTCGCTGTATGCTTTATAAACAATGTCTCGATTCGAATAGTATTGCTCTTTGCTTTGAAATTGTTGCATCGATTCCAAAACTCTCAAACCTTGCTGTTAAAATGCTTCCAGTGATTCCAAAACTCTCGCTCCTTACTTTTCAAATGCTGCTGCGATTCAAATACTTTCGCTTTTTATTTTTGTGTACATTTTTCTGAAGTATTCCACTGAAATAAATATTGATTCCTTTCGAAGAATCGCTCTCTAATGTAATCAAACACTTGCTTTTGCACGAAAGCAAAGCAAAATAAGTGAGAGCAAAAGAAGCAAGCACAAATCCTAGTTCTTGCTTTTGATCTGAATCGAATACTAATCTCTATTCCATATTTTTAGTTGATCAATAATTCGATTTTTTGAGTAATAAAAAAGAACAGTTTTTTCAGTATAGAAAAATCTAGAACAATATAGGAAATATATGAAAATATAGAAAAATACAGAAAAATATAAAAAATATAGAACAATTTACAAAAATATAGAAAAATACAAAAAAATATAGAAAAATATAGAAAAATATAGAAAAATATAGAAAAATATAGAAAAATATAGAAAAATATAGAAAAATATTGAAAAATATAGAAAAATATAGAAAAATATAGAAAAATATAGAAAAATATAGAAAAATATAGAAAAATATAGAAAAATATAGAAAAATATAGAAAAATATAGAAAAATATAGAAAAATATAGAAAAATATAGAAACATATAGAAAAATATAGAAAAATATAGAAAAATATTGAAAAATATAAAAATATATAAAAAAATATAGAAAAATATAGAAAAAATATAGAAAAATATAGAAAAATATTGAAAAATATAAAAAAATATAGAAAAACATGAAAAAAATATAGAAAAATATCGAAAAATATAGAAAATATAGAAAAATATAGAAAAATATAGAAAAATATAGAAAAATATAGAAAAATATAGAAACATATAGAAAAATATAGAAAAATATAGAAAAATATAGAAAAATATAGAAAAATATAGAAAAATATAGAAACATCTAGAAAAATATAGAAAAATATAGAAAAAAATATAGAAAAAAATATAGAAAAATATAGAAAAAAATATAGAAAAATATAGAAAAATATAGAAAAATATAGAAAAAATATAGAAAAATATTGAAAAATATAGAAAAATATATAAAAATATAGAAAAAATATAGAAAAATATAAAAAAATATAGAAAAAATATAGAAAAATATAGAAAAATATAGAAAAAATATAGAAAAAATATAGAAAAATATAGAAAAATATTGAAAAATAGAGAAAAATATAGAAAAATATATAAAACAAATAGAAAATAAATAGAAAAAAATAGAAAAATATAGAAAAATATAGAAAAATATAGAAAAATATTGAAAAATATAAAAAAATATAAAAAAATATAGAAAAACATAGAAAAATATAGAAAAATATCGAAAAATATAGAAAATATAGAAAAATATAGAAAAATATAGAAAAATATAGAAAAATATAGAAAAATATAGAAAAATATAGAAAAATATTGATAAATATATAAAAATATAGAAAAATATAGAAAAATGTAGTATAATAGAAACATTTTCAAAGAGACAAAAATACATGAAATGGCATAGAAAAATGTGTTAAAAATTAAAAAAAGAATGAAAAATTATAAAAATGTAGAAATATAATGGAAAAAGTAGAAAAAATATTCAAAAATATAATAGTAAATTTTAAAATAATTTTCAAACACTAGGAATATATAATATAAGCCACTTATGTGCATCAACTAAATAGTTCTAACAAAATATGTTTGCTGCAATCAATTGTTATCACAGTTCTTGTGAAAAACCTATTCACTGTTGAACATTTGTCTGAATTGTCTTTTCGGAATTTCCTTAAATGCTGTATCCCAGCATTGTTTGTTAATCTACTGAAACCATGAAATGAACCTCTAACCTCTTAACCCGACATCAAGTGTTTTTAGCGTGCATTCAGCAATACAAAAAAAAAATCGCTTAAATGTTCTGCCATAAATTTCACCAACCAACTGACAGCAGTAACCGCTATTCAGCAGTTTTCGCCTAGTTTTTGTCACATAATGAAGTTATTCGCGCAACTCTGAAATACGAAAGGATGAATTTTATTGCAAAAGCAACAGAAATAACAAAGCTCTGTCGTCGTAAAACGCTGTCTGTGGCCGAAACTTGCTGCACAGCAAAACTAGAGTTAATTATGATTGTCGTGACTTTGTGCGCGCCGCCATTCAACATTGGCCATTTGGTGCTTTTAACTTAGAACGGAAATTGACTGAACTTCCGTTTCCGCATCAAGTACGCGTTGAATTTTATTCAATTTTTATTTTATTGCACTTTATTTATTATAAATAGGTTTTTATTTAAAAAAATTAGTTTCAATCAAACTAATACATTTGTGAAGTCATTGTGATAAATCAATTTAATTTAGTTTATCATTTTTTATATATTGCAAAGGGTTTTTCTTTTGACATTTCTCTTCAGTAAGGTTTGCCATTTCATGATGGAAAGATATACGAATTTGAATTCGGTAGTAAATTTTAATAATTTCGACTCGTTGTTGGCTCGTATATTTTTCCATCATGAAATGGCAAACCTTACTGAAGAGAAATGTCAAAAGAGCGGCAAGAAATATGGCGTAGTTTGCTGTCCCTGTCGCTCTACTTTTGTAGCGTCCCTGTTGAAAAATCCTTGATAAAAACTTTTGTAGCGCTCTTATTGAAAAACCCTTTATACACCTTTGATTAAAATTTAAATATTTAGCAATATAATATTTATTCAAAAAAACTTATCTATATATATATAAAACTCATTTTCCTTTACCACACCTAAACTCACCACAATAAAACTCATCACACTAAAACTTATACTGGAAAAACACTACGTGGAAGAATTCTACCGGGAAGAATTTTACGGGCACGAGTCGTGCACGGATCCAGCTAGTATTATTTAAATTCGAGCGAATTATGTTTATTTTGTACTGCAAAATCAAATTCCCAACCTACAAGAAACAAAATATGTTAAATTAAAATTTTTATTCGATTTCCATCGGAAGTTCAAAATTACCAGGTTATATTTCAACTTTTATACATATTTTCTTTATTTTGATTTTCAAGGTCTAACTCAAGGATTTACTAAATGCTCTAATATACACTTTCTATTCTGACATCGACTTAATTTCCGTCGGTTATAAAACTCAACATAAAAACTAATGAAATTCCTTTGCATTCAAGTAAATACAAAACAAATCTGTAAAAAGTACAAAAAAAAAAAATTTACGAAAAAGAAACAAAATTTACCCCAAAACATAATGGACTCGCAGCATTTTATCCTTTCTTGAATGTTTTATTCTTATTTAGCATCACTTCAGTCTTTACCTTAGTTTCTATCTATTCTATCAGCTTAGTCATTTGTTCCTTTTTTTTAATTTTTGGTTCTTCTGAAATCTTTTGTTACTCATTGTTTGCATTTTATACGTGTTTTGCGACAGTCGACAACAAATTGTCTGCTCATTTATCAGGCAGTTATTTAAGGCATTGTGTGAAGTTCCAAACAATTTATTATAAGGCTTAATTATTTTTTCTTTAGAAGGTGCTTTTGTAAATAAATGCATTTCATGCACAAATATTTTCATTCATTTGAGTATATTATGGATTTTTAAAGTCGCTGTATTTAAAATTAAATATGCATAAAATACAAAAATATTTTGTGTATTTCATTATTTTTTATTCTTCAGATAAATGAATTATTTTATAAATCATTTGCGTAAATGATTTACGTACACAAAAAAAAAAATCATACTATTTATGAATTTGTTCATCAATTTTATGAATTTTTCATTATTACTCAACCAATGACCAAATTCATCCAATTTATGAATCGTTCATAAAACCGTAATGAAAAAGTTTATAATATTGACGCACGCTTTCATAATATTTATGAAAAATTTCATAGTATTTATGAATTAGCGTCAAAAAATGAATATGAATACCATAATGAACGCAATTCATAACCATTATGAACGTGTTTATTATATCCATTTCGCTCAAATTGTGCAATTCATATATACGAAGAATAGTTCATAAATGATTTTTTTTATATATATTATGAACGATGTTGCAATTAACGGCGTTCATTCCATTTACGAACCAAAATTTTTTCTGTGTAAAATACACCCACCAAAGGATAAAGATTCAATTTTTTAAATTTTTTTACAAATTAACCAACGCTCAGGGGATGCGACCTATTCGTGGAATGCACAGTGTTGATCGTATGAAAGGATTATAGGTTTAAGAGAGGAGGAAAGATTAGTGTCGGTGGATGTTTGCTTTAAATTTCCTAATATTAAAAATGTCGGGAAAAATAGACTCAGGGAGATTGTTCCACAAACGTATCGTGCGACTGAAGTCGAAATTCTCTCTGTAATGCGAGGTTCTGTTGAGAACCGAGTGGACTACGAAGGGGTTGGCTTGGTTCGATGCCCGAGTAGAACGAGAGAATACACGACCTGGTGGAATCAGGCCATGTATTTCCCTCGAACACTTACCATTGTAATACCTATAAAACAGGCTTATACACCCTACGGTCCTTCGGTGCTCAAGAGAACCAATAGAGTATGAAATATTTTCATCCCCTATTAAATATATTGCACGTTGTTGGATTCGATCCAGGAACTCCAAGGAAGATTTTGAAGCCCCTGCCCATATGTGCGAATTGTATTCCATCTTAGGTCGAATATAGGTGGTGTAGACAATGCGCAAGTCAGCGGGAGGGAAGTACTTTTGTCTTACACCATTTCAAAATACCGAGGCACTTGGTCGCTTCTTTCGACACATCAAATATGTGATCATTCCAACGGAGGTCACATTGAATTGATATGCCCAGAACGTCAAGAGCAGCTGACTGCGCAATATCCACAGAGTCCATATTTAGGGGAGGGAGGGGTGAATCCATTCTTTTGTGAGATAACTGACATGACAATTTCCTTAACGTTGCACAGTGTGCCCCCAACGCTCTTAAATCGGGTGAAATTCATTATTTTCGGAACCACTGAAACGATTTTAAAAATTTTAAAGGTATTGCATAGAGAATTCTTGAAAGAACTTTAGTTATGCAATTGGAGATTGTATATTTAATGGTTATGGAGATAAAAATCAGTTAAGTTGATGAAAAACTTATATTGATGAATAAAGTCATCATATTGAAGATTTTTTTTGTGTAGGTATGATGAATTTGTGTATTAACATTTTTGATGAACTTTAAAATATAATAAAAAGCCGTGCATTACTGAACAAACTTCAAGTTAATTAATAAATTTATAGTAATGAATAACATTTTATTTTATATAAGAATCATTTATCAATATTATGAATGTGTGTATTTTTATGAATTTACGAATTGATAAAAATTCATCATTTTAATGTACACATTCATTGTAACTACTGATGATTCATAAAAGCAATACAATATTCTTCAACGAATACGATATCGTATGATGAAGAATATTGTATTGCTTATATGAATCATCAGTAGTTACTATGAATTTGTACATTAAAATGATGAATTACTTATGGGTCATTCATCAAATTGAAATTGTTAAAAATCAGTAAAGTTGAGATTTTTTTCATGAAAAATATTTCAAAAATTGTAAAAAATCCAAAAGTTATCCGATTTTAAAAATTCTTTTGTTTATGAAATGCTTCCATTAAAAGCTAAAGAAAATGTGCTCACTTGAGAAAATATCTTGTTTAGTTTTAAAGATTTTACTACACCGAAAAATATACTGTACCTACTAAAAAGTACTAAAAATGTTTTTAAAATAAACACAATGTCTTTGATTTACGTCCAAAAGCAACTGTATTTGTTTTTACTACTTTCATGTAGTTGTTTTAGTATGGAAAATAACTACATAATTTCTATACAAAATTTTAATACATTTGTATTTAAATGACTAGATTTTGTCTTTATTTATACGTCGTAAAATATGTAGAAAAATTACTACATATGCATTTATTATTTTAAATAAATACAAATGTATTAAAAACGATCAAAATGTAGCAGAACTAAATTTTTTCAAAACAAAAACATAATTGTAGTATAATTTACTACAGAAAATTTTTCGGTGTACATAAAGGGTTTTTCAACAGGGACGCTACAAAAGTAGAGCGACAAGGACAGCAAACGACGCCATATTTCTTGCCGCTCTTTTGACATTTCTCTTCAGTAAGGTTTGCCATTTCTTGATGGAAAGATATACGAATTTGAATTTCGGTAGTAAATTTTAATAATTTCGACTCGTTGTTGGCTCGTATATCTTTCAATCATGAAATGGCAAACCTTTATGAAGAGAAATGTCAAAAGAGCGGCAAGAAATATGGCGTCGTTTGCTGTCCCTGTCGCTCTACTTTAGTAGCGTCCCTGTTGAAAAACCCTTGAAAAAAACTTTTGTAGCGCTCTTATTGAAAAACCCTTTATTTATGCAAAGATTTTACTTTGAAAACAAAATATTTTTATAATCATAATTTTTGAAACAAGATTTTCGTTATAAATCATTATAAATAATAAGAAACATAAAACACTCATCAAGAACAAAACAACAAATTTACATAACTGACACAGCATTTGATGTATTTCCTAAAATCAGCGCAAATTTCATGATGAAATCCGAACAAATGTAGCATTAATTACATTTCTCGTTGATTTTGATAATTTTTAGTGATCAATCTTTCACATAACATATTATGAATTTTAGCACAGAACACCTATAAAAATAAACTAAATTAAAAGTATTAAATAATTGCTTTTAATTATTTATACAAATTCTTAATCATGGAAATTACTTCATATTTGACATATAATATGAAAACTCTTTAGCTTCTGTTAAAGTTTATTTTATTTAATAAAGGCAACTAATAAAAATGATATATAAAATTTAAAAAAAAAAAATGCTAGTATAAACATAATACATTTAATACTTTAAACCAGTATCCTTTGTGTGGTTTTCCATTTGCTCCTATAATGTGCTCTTGTATTTCAACGTATTTTCCGTTTCCGTTTGAGTCAAACTACTCTGTGTCTGGCAGTCTTCATTCGTTGAGCAAGTTCCGGTTCGCCACCTTTCAACCAATACACTTCCTTCTCCGTTTTGTGTTATATGCTTCGCGATGCTATTGTGCTTTTGCTGCTTCATTCTGAAGATAATTCCGATGGTATCAGCATTGTTATCTTTACGCAACGGCAATTGTTTTTTTCTTTAATAAGATTACCATCCTTTTTTATATTGTACTTAAAAACCAACAAAAAACAAAAATTTATATGCTTTAAAAATGTTAGATATATGATGAATGAAATGATGAACGATATGATGTATGACATGATGAACGATATATTGAATGTTTATTGAATAAATCGTTTATTGAATAAATAAATCATATTAAGAACTGTATATTTATATTAATTGATGTAACCAAATTCATTATATTGACGAATATTTTCATAGTTGTCATTCATCAATATTATGAATTGGAACATTTATATAATACATTATGAATTGGTCTATGCACAAAAAATTCATCATAATGATGAAATTCAATAGTGTTTGTAAAGTTTAAGAATTTTTATTGTTAATATAAATGATTAGTACACAGAAACCATGAAGAACATTGTAGAACAATTCATAACAATTTTTTTACAATAAAACATCAATGTTATGAATTCATTATCAACTTGATGAATGACTGAAAAAGTACAAAATATATTGTACATCATATTGAAGAATGCTGTTCATTAAACCAAATTTAAATCAAAATATTTATTTTTGTTCAATTTTAGACATATTTAGAGTTCTCAAGTAATTCTTGTTTATTATTTCTTATATAATGCAAATAAAAGTTTATAAACAAATGGTCTAAATAAAATAGTTTATCAAAAAATAATTTTTCTACATTTTTTTTTAATATTTATTTACCCGAAAATAAATTTTCTTTTTATAAAAAAATTATTTGAAATTATTGTGGTGAGTTTTAGTGTGGTGAATTTCAGTGTGAATAAATTTTGTGTGGTGAGTTTTAGTGTGATGAGTTTTAAAGTGGTGAGTTTTGGTGTGGTAAATTTTAGTGTGTTGAGTTTTAGTGTGGTGAATTTCAGTGTATTGAATTTTAGTGTGGTGAATTTCAGTGTGAATAATTTTTGTGTGGTGAGTTTTAGTGTGGTGAGTTTTAAAAGTTTTGGTGTGTTGAATTTTAGTGTGGTGAGTTTTAGTGTGGTGAATTTCAGTGTGGTGAAATTTTTTGGGGTGTGGTGAGTTTTAGAGTGGTAAGTTTTTGTGTGGTGAGTTTTAGTGTGGTGAGTTTTAGAGTGGTGAGTTTTAGTGTGGTGAACTTTAGTGTGGTGAATATTATTGTGGTGAGTTTTAGTGTGGCGAGTTTGATTTTCTTTTTCTTTCCTTTTTTTTGTTTTTCCTTTAGTTTGGATTTTAATTTTATGTTATTACTTTTGTTTCTTGATTTTGCTTTTGTGTTTTTGCTTTTAATTTTTTTTTTTTGTATATGAATTTTTTGTTTCATGTTCGTAGTTGGTAAAAGTGCAAAGTTATATATTTTTGAAAATTTAGGCTGTATCGTGGTGACACGCCCCTTTGTCCAATCTCGCCCATATATAGCCTATAATTCCTTCCAGACCATACCGCATCTGTGGTGAAAATTTCAAGCAAATCGGATAAGTCGTTTAGACGGAGAAGCGGAACAAACAAACCAACAAAAAGATTTATTATATTAAAATTTGTGTATTTTTATGAATTTTTTATCAATGATCGGTCGTAAAGGGTTTTTCAATAAGAGCGCTATAAAAGTTTTTTTCAAGTGTTTTTTAATAGGGACGCTACAAAAGTAGAGCGACAGGGACAGCAAACGACGCCATATTTCTTGCCACTCTTTTGACATTTCTCTTCAGTAAGGTTTGCCATTTTATGATGGAAAGATATACGAGCCAACAACGAATCGAAATTATTAAAATTTACTACCGAAATTCGAATTCGTATATCTTTCCATCATGAAATTGCAAACCTTACTGAAGAGAAATGTCAAAAGAGCGGCAAGAAATATGGCGTCCCTGTTAAAAAACCCTTTATATCGTATTTCGTTAGGTTGATGAACATTTTATAGCTTATATGAATCATCAGTAGTTACTATGAATTTGTACATTAAAATGATACATGTGGGTCGTTCATCAAATTGATGAATTTATTTATTTCTAGATAGCACAATTGGTTGTAATTTTTAAAATTTATTTAAAAGTAATATAGAATATGATGAAAAGTCGTTAATTAGTGAAACAACTACATATAATTAAACAAATACATAGAAATGAATAACTGTTCATTGTTTTTATGAAACAATTTGTTTTGTTTTGTTAATATTGTGACTTATTTACCACGTATATCAAGTACCAACAAAAAAATTAAAACTATTCATAAGTATGATGAAAAATTTTTATATTAATGAACAAATTTAAAATAAGAAATCATTTTCATTGTTTATAGGAAATATTAATCAAAATTATGAATTTGTTCATTAATATAAATATGTTTTTCATTTCTGTATAACCGCTTTTCATATTGATAACAATTTTTTTTCGTTTAATGTTATATTTTACTATAAAATATCGTCGTAAAACTAAGAAGTTTGTTTCAAAAATGGTTTTAGTAAGTTAATTGATAAATATTTGATATAGTGTATTTGAAGTTAATTTAAAAAAATTTCTCGCCAATTAAAAGATAAACGTGATATCATTTCAACAAGTTAGAATGCAGATCAATAGATAAACACGTGTTCAACCACTTGATTCATCATCGATCATACACTGTGACATATATCAAGATTTTTGCAAAACTAAAAATATTAAATTTTAAAATGTAATTAATAAGTTTTATCTCTACAACTATGTTAGATATAATTTTGTGCGCAATAGCCTACTTTGATTCCATATTAAATAATATGCCAGTCTTTAGATATTCGATATTTTTTATTTCTACAATTCTCCCATTAAAAAATGCGTAAATCTATGCCGTTTGCTATACAATGGATTCATACAAGAATCATTCACCTCACATATATAGTTACGTTCGGCTTCACAATTATTATCATTCCACATATAATCTTTATTTGGTGTTGCAAAAATATCCAAACACTTTTCGTTATCGTTCACATTATTGGGTTCACCAGCACGCCAATTAGTATGCTTGATCTCACGCCCAGTACTCATCCAGTAAAATTCATTGTTTGTGGCCAATCTATTGCCGGACACCCAAAAAGCCGACCATATATTATTGGAATGCATATAGTTTGTGAGAGTCTTCATTTCGTGCAATGTTTCCAAGGAGGCCAATTCGGCACCCATCGCGCGACATTCATGCCAGGCGGCAAACCAACTTCGCTAGAAATCAGAAGAATAGTTTAGGTCATTTGGGTGACATTTTTTATGTTTATGTTATGATTTTGATTATGATAGTCATTTTAGGTCTATGTTGACTATGAAAAATGAGTACTTGAAATCATGAACATATTTGAAAACCCTAGTCGGAATTGTACTAGCTTCATGAAGATTTTTTTTTGTTTTTTTGAATCCCACATTTTGTGCAAGACTAACAAAATAAACGCATTCATTATTGTTATGAATTGCGTTCATTTTTAAGTAGTTAAAAAGTTCATAAACGTAATTTTTTTATAAATATTATGAATGCGTTCATCAATATTATGAACTTTTACATTAGGTTTTATGAACGGTTCATAAATATGATGAATTTAGTGATTAGTTGAGTCACAACGACAAATTCATGACATTGATAAACATATTCATAAATACCATGAATTTTTTCATAAATATTATGAATGCATTCATTGAGTCGTAATTACAAATTCATAACATTGATGAACAAATTTATAAGTACTATAAATTTTTCATAAATATTATGAATGCGTTCATCAATATTATGAACTTTTACATTAGGTTTTATGAACGGTTCATAAATATGATGAATTTAGTCTTTAGTTGAGTCGCAACGACAAATTCATAACAATGATAAACATATTAATAAATACCATGAATTTTTTCATAAATATTATGAATGCATTCATCAATATTATGAACTTTTACATAAGGTTTTATGAATGATTCATAAATGTGATGAATTTAGTGATTGGTTGAGTCGTAATTACAAATTCATAACATTCATGAACAAATTTATAAGTACTATAAATGTTTCATAAATATTATGAATGCATTCATCAATATTATGAACTTTTACATAAGATTTTATGAACGATTCATAAATGCGATGAATTTAGTGATTAGTTGAGTCGCAATGACAAATTCATAACATTGATGAACAAATTCCTAAAAAATATAAACTTTTTTTTCTGTGCATGATCGAAAATTGATCTTTGTATATATATCTTGTCATTACCCGACCAGTTACATGACGAAATTGATTAGTCCTTGATGCCTAATACTTCAATTCTTTAGCTTCCATAGACGCTTAATTGAATTCGATATATAGAAAAAAAAACCCAAATGATTTTGCGGTTTAGTGTTTTGTTTATAAATGACATAATTTTATTTACCACCACGTTCACCTCTATGTGATAATAATATTGTTCAACTTTAACAAAGTTCGGAGTACCTGCGAAATTTTGAAATATTATTTTTGTTTTTATTATATAAAAATTATTTCCAAACACTTACCACTATAAACACAATTTGCGTTTAGTCCACGAATATAAAATATATATAATATAATTATAAATGTTATTATTTTTTCCATATTCACTATACAATGTTTCACAGTTGAATGAGACCAAAGCACAGCTTAAGTTACACTGTTCTAAAGTTCTAAAAAATATTTACGGATTTACAAGCGTATACTTCATAAGGGATTCAAACGGTTATTGAAACCGGTTAAATTTACGATTTTTCAGACATCAGCGGAATGTCAACAAAAAAAATGTTTGTTCGTAAAAAAAAAAATTGTTCGAGTTTTTTTTTTTTCAAAAAGAAAAAAATGTTCACAATTTTTTAATGTATAATTTTCGTAATTTTTTTTTTCTTTTGTTTTTGGATTTTTGATTATTTGCTTTAGTTTCCACTTTTTTTTTGTTTTTCGTGTTTTTCATTTTGTTTTTGTGTTTTTGATTTTGTGATTTTGTGTTTATAGTTTTGCTTTTATGTTTGTTTTTAGCTTTATTTTTGTTTTTTTTGCTTTTGTTTTTGTGTTTTCAATTTTTCTTCTTTGTTTGCTTTCCTTTTTGTTTTTGTGTTTTAGCTATTGGTTTTTGCTATTGGTTTTTGGTATTGTTTTTGGTTTTGTTTTTGAGTGTTTACTTTTGCTTTTGTTTATGTGTTTTTTGCTTTTGTTTTTGTATTTTATTAGTTTAGTTTTATCGTTTTAAAAGATTATGTTGTATGGGAGGTGCCACGCTCCGTTGTCCACTCCCGCTCATATATAGTCTTTATCACTCTCCGGATTCCACAGTATCCAGGTGCAAAATGTCAGTCTGGAACAAACAGACAGACGGACCAAGAGATAGATAGATAGATAGATAGATAGATAGATAGATAGATAGATAGATAGATAGATATATAGATAGATAGATAGATAGATAGATAGATAGATAGATAGATAGATAGATAGATAGATAAATAAATAAATAAATAAATAAATAAATGAAAGATAGATAGATAGATAGATAGATAGATAGATATATAGATGATAGTTAGATAATAGATAGATAGATAGATAGATAGATAGATAGATAGATAGATAGATAGATAGATAGACAGACAGATAGATAGATAGATAGATAGATAGATAGATAGATAGATAGATAGATAGATAGATAAATAAATAAATAAATAAATGAAAGATAGATAGATAGATAGATAGATAGATAGATAGATAGATAGATAGATAGATAGATAGATAAGATAGATAGATAACATACAAAAACTACTAAACTGAAAATTTAACGAAAAATAAATATTTTGATTGAAATTTGGTTTGATGAATAACATTCTTCAATATGATGTACATATATGTTGTATTTTATGTATTTGTTCATTAATATGATGTAAAGTATTCTTCACATACACTTCATCATATTGAATAACACTTTTTCGGTCATTCAATTAATTGATAATGAATTCATAACATTGATGTTGATGCACAAAACAAAAAATCATCTTCATATTAACGAATTTCGTACTTCAAACCATTATTCATTGTATTTAAGATCGATTCATAATATTGATAACAACAATATTATGAATCGATCTTAAATACAATGAATCTTGGTTTGATGAATGAAATTCATCAATATGATGATGATTTTTTGTTTCTGTGCATCAACTTGTCATATCCTAGAAGAAATTGTAATTGGGTCATGATAGAGAACTAATTATTGAATATTTTGTTTGTCAAAACCCGTCCAGTTACATGACGCACATAAATTGGGTATGATTATGGATACCCTAATAGGGTAAATTTCATCTACGGTACATGATCGACATGATCTTACCATGATAATATATTTTCTAATAGAGTAAATATCAAATTAGGTTAGTATGCAATAATGTGATAACTGAAGCAGAAAATTCGGCGATGTCCCAGAAAAATAAATAATTTAATTAAATTCTACATTTTCTTGCATTTTTATACCCTACACCTATGAGGTACAGGGTATATTAACTTTGTGCATATATTGTAACGCCCCTTAGGAGGAGTGTCCGGTATGGAAAAGTATATATATTCTTGATCAGCATCACTACCCGAGTTCGTTTAGTCATGTCCGTCTGTCTGTCCGTCTTGCTGTCCGAATACAGAATAACTTGAGAAATACTGATCAGAATGCGATGAAATTTCGTCTCAATATATTTTAGCCAAAAGTAGGAACTAAGTTTGAAAATGAGCCAAATCGGTCAACGGACACGCCCACCTCCCATACAAGTCACTTTTATATAACTCTTTCGGAACTAATAACTCGAAAAGTATTCAAGGTATAGTTAGTTATAATATTTAAAAAGTATTGTTAGAATGAACCTATAAATACGTGATCCAAAAATGGGCGTGATCCGCCCACTTTTTATTTCATTATTTCCCGCGTTTTCATAGTGGAAATTTGATCCGTAAATTATTAAAATCAAATCTATGAAATATTAGCCTTTCAAAATTTTAAATATAGGCATGGACCACTTATATTTTGCAATTTTTTATTTAGTTGTTTATATTTTTATATACATTTTTTAATTTATGGGGATATAAGACGTAAATTTATGATATATGAATAATATTCTGAGGGTGGGGGGAGGTTCAGCATAATTAAAAACTTTAAAATTAAGGTATGCAATTAAATATCCCACATTAATATCCCCACCAAAGGTGTAGGGTATTCCATAGTCGGGCCCGACCGACTATAAAAATCCGCCCCATGTGACCAAACTTACCCAACTGTGAGCTAACTTTTCCAACTTTGTATATCTGAAACAAAAGTCCATAGCCCTAAACAGAATTTAATGAGTATATATCGAGACCTCTAGAATGCAAGTTCATCTTAACAAATGAGGCATTTATTAGAATACTGATTAGTTATACTATTTTTATTTTATTCATATACTATTGATTTTCTATATTACATATTGGGTGGTGTGCGAATTCGACTAAATTGCTGACTAACCTAAATTTGGTCGATAATACAGTGTTCGACTTTTCAATTGAGTAGCCGCGGTAGCTCAGTGGTTAGTGCGTCCCCGGTTCAAGCCTGGACTTGGGGCTAACAACATCTTTTCATAAAAACATTTTTCTATACCGCGCTACCTCTCGGCAGTAAATGGCAAACCTACGAGAGTAAAACATTGCCTATGAAAAAGCTCTCACCCGCAGTTCGGATTCGGCAATAAACTGTAGGTCCCACCACTTTGAGTACAAATATAACACGCACAGCTCAAAATGGTGGAGAGCTCGGCCTAAGTTCTATTAGGGCTGTAGTGCCAAACTATTATTATTATTAAAATTTCGAATAGATTAAATTGAACTAAATTGGATGACAGCAAACAGATATCAATTGATTACGCACTTTAACATTTACCGGTTACCGAATGGCGATCGAATGAAAAGGCGTTCAATTTAGTTTAGTCAACAATTTAGTCGAATTCGCACACACTATTATAACAATTTAAATAATTTGCTGAATTTTTGTAATAAATAGTTACAATATTATATAATATTAATAATATTGTATCATATAATGATACCTTTAACTAAATCGAATCTTTGGAATACTCTCAAATGTCATTCAAATCGGTTGCAATCCCTGTGTTTAATATTGAAAGAGACAGAAACAAACAGTATAAACAATTCTCAGTTGCATATAAAAGGTTATCTGAGGTTTTTACTCTCATGAAATCTTGTATTTCTGGAAATATTTGCGCAATTAATAACGTACACTGTAAAATATATTGATATTCAAATGTCTCAAAAAAAAAAAACAAACGTTATACCACTATATTCATAAATATATTTAATTCATAAATATGTCTGAATAAATGTATATTTGACTCAAAAAATAAAATAGTATTACGAATTTTCGAAATTAAAAATATAATAAAATTTAAAATATTCTTGATTTCGATCAAATTCAAATAGAAACTTTTGTTTTAGATTTATAAAAAAAAAAACAATTATATGTTTTCGTGAACAAAATTAATTTGATTTGTGTTCAGGAACTTGCCCGAATATAAATTTGTATTTAGGGTCAAATGCGAATACAGACTAATTTACTAAATCATTGTCAAAATAAAGATTAATTGAAAATTGTAGAAAATTAATTAAAAATTGTAGAAAATTAATTAAAAACTATTCAATATTTTCTCACGTCCTTAATATAACCATTTCTTTTCTGCTAGTAATTTTGTACTCTTTAAAGATTATTACGATAATAATTTAACGGGGAAAACCAGCTGATGTCGATAATTATGCAGTACCGCTTATCTTCAGAATCAGTACTGCTTTTATGAATTAACGAAAAATACTATGTGAAAAATACGAATCAACTATAAACGATTTAATCGTTTTTAATGTTAATTATTATACTACTAGACCGATTAAATGTAATTTTAATATTTCAAGAACGAAAGATTTTATTTAAGCGGTTTACTTGTTATAATTAATTAGACATTTCAGTCAGAGAGCAAATACTCTGAAAAGAAAATAAAATAAAACAATTTATTCATGATTAGCGATGTGACTTTCAATTAGACGATAGAAAAAGATAAGTATTCATTTAATACTTGTATATGCCAAGGATTGAAACGAAGAATAAACATTCGAAACAATAAATTTAAAAAATAATTGGGGAATCATCATAAATGAAACATAGATTCAGGGAAGGAATTGTTTTGTCTCGAGAACAAATGTTTCGGGAATACATTTTCATGGAATGAATTGTTTCAGAGAAGAATTGTCTTGTTAAAGAAAAAATTTTACTGGGAAAATTTTTTCTCCGGATGAATTGTCTCGGTGAAAAATTTCCGACGAAGTCTTTGCTCTGGTAAGAATTATTAATGGATAATTGTTCAGGAATGAAATGTGCCGGATAAGAATTATCTCCCTGTCTCGGGGAAGAGTTGTCTCGGGTAATAATTATTAGAAAAATTGTTCGGGGGAAGATTTACTATGGCAAGAATTGTTAAATAATGAATTGTCAATAGGGAAAATTAAAGAGATGTCTCGGTGAAGCACTATAACCGAAAAAACTGTGAAGATTTTTCTTTAGTAAGAATTGCCCGAGGATGGATTGTGTAAACTCAGAAAAAAATCCTATTAAAATTGGTCAATGGGACAGTTATTGATTCAATAGTATACACAAAATAAATATTTTCATATAAACACAAAAACAATTTAATAGTATTTATTTGTATTTAATAATAATAGTTTGGCACTACAGTTCTATAAGAACTTAGGCCGAGCTCTCTCACCATTTTTGAGCTGTGCGTGTTATATTTGTACTCAAAGTGGTGGGACCTACAGTTTATTACCGAATCCGAACGGCGGGAGCTTTTCATAGGCAATGTTTTTACTCTCGGAGGTTTGCCATTTACTGCCGAGAGGTAGCGCGGTATAGAAAAATGTTTCTATGAAAAGATGTTGTTAGCCCCAGTCCAGGTTTGAACCGGGGAGCTTTCGGCTCGCTGTCCAACGCACTAACCATTGAGCGGCTACGCCCATTTAAATAATAATTTATCCTAATGACTACTGTTAATAGCAAAAAAACTATTAGTTTTATAGTATTTTTTTCTGAGTGTAGGGAAAGAATTGTATTGGATGAATTGAATTGAAAGAACTGCCAATGGAGGAATTTTTCTGGAATGAACTGTTTCGGTAAAAAATTGTTTAGAGTTTAAATTGTTCAGGAATGAAAATGTTTTAGCGAAAAATTGGTCTGGTAAAGTATTATAAGATGAAAAATAGTCCGACGAAGCCGTTTCTGGTAAGAACTATCAATGGAGAATTGTCCGGGGATGAATTGTCTCTGTATCCGAAAGTGTTGTCTGGGGATATTATCTGAGGAGAGTTACCTCGGTAAAGAGCTGTTTCGGAAGATTTACTTTGGCTAGAATGGTTGAATGAATAATTTTTAAAGCGAGCATTGAATTTTCATGGGATGATTTGTTTCAGAGAAAATATTGTCCTGGGAAGAATTTTCTTTAGTAAGAAAAGACCGGGGAAGGATTGTGTAGGGTAAAAATTGTATATGAAGAATTGTATTGCCAGAATTGTACTGGAATGAATGGTTTCGAGAAAAAATTGGAAGAATTGTTCTGGAATGAATGGTTTCGAGAAAAAGTTTTCTAGGGATGGAATTGTTCAGCAAGATTGTTCAGGGATGAAAATGTCTCAGATATACATTGGCAGCGACGTATGCTTTGCTCTGGTAAGAATTACCAATGGAGAAATGAATGGGGATGAATTATTTCGGGGAAGCATTAAATTGTCTTCGTTAAGTATTGTCCGGGGATATTATCTGGGGAGAGTTACCTCGGCAAAAAACTGTTTCGGGAAAGAGTTGTCTTCGATAAGTGTTGTCTCGGGTAATAGAAAAATTGTCCGGTGAAGATTTACTGTGGTTCGAATTGTTAAATGAAGACTTTTAAAAGTAAGACTTGCAAGACTTGTGCCGGGGAAGAATTTGGAAAGAACTGGAAAGAATTATCTTGGTAAGAATTTGTCCGAGAAATAATTGCGAGTAAAATAATAGTCTTGGAGAAAATAATACGAGGAATTATTATCAGGAAATGAGTTATTTAGAAGAATAATTGAATGGGAAAATTCTTGAAGAGTCGGGGATTATTATTGGACGGGAAAAGAATATTTACTTTAATAAAATGGTATTTTTACTAAAATATTTTTATTAAAACTTTGAAATATAATTTGAAAAAAAAAATATTTAAAAAAAAATAACAGATTATATTTTAATTAAATTTCAATAACTTAATTAAGTTTCAGTTAAATCCACTTGACGGACGATACATAGTCATAATCAAAAAATAAACATTCAAATGAAAGACCACTTCAAATGAAATTTTTGGCACTTCATGAAGTTTATCACATAAAAGTTTATCGCATAAAAGCTTTTAAGTCCAATTAAGCGGCTATGAAAGCCAGAATTTCCGCTGACGTACCTGATGCGTTGTTTCAAAAACAAAAATAACACAAGCTACACCGAACCAATAAAACTTTCAATTGGATTTGTGGCACGTTGTGTTGAGTGACGCACAATGGATGCGTTGTGCGTTGCGTCGTAATGCGTTTTACCATGTAAAACACCATGTTTGTTTAATCAATTTTGTCACTTTGGCAACTACAGGAAAATGTAAATTAAAATGTTTTAAATTCCATTTTCTTTTCAGTTAGCTTACATGTGAATTTAAATTTAACACTGTTAGGAAATAATAAATAACAAATGAAGTTAAATAAAATGTATAGAAACTTACTCAAATTTTAAGATATAAAGTTTGGTTTATGTAGTTGATATCTCTAGGATGTTAAATTGTAACGTCTCTTAAAATAATAATTTAAAATTAAAAAATGTTGCTCCGCGCACTCCCAGATGTATATGTGAAACGTCGAAGGTACAACAAAAATGAAAACCGGACTTTTTGTAAAAAAATAACTATTTTTCCAAAAAGAAAATAACATGTCCCTCTCCTTGTGTGGAGAAATTTTTTGAAAATTTTTGAAAAAAAAAATTTTTTTTTACATTTTTTTCTGTTATTTTTTAATTAAAAGTTTTACACCAACAATTTTATTTCGAATAATTTTCTAAAAAAAAAAATGTTTTTTTTGAAAAATTCGTAAAATAATATTATATTCATAAATATTATGAACAAATTCATCAATTTGATGATTGAAATTCATTGAATTGAATATTTCGTTCTTCACTATGATGTTCGATAGTACGAATAATTTCATATATATAATGAATATGATGAATCTGGTGGTTGGTCAAAAAATTCATAATATTTATGAATCATAAATTTGATGAATCTGGTAGTTGGTCAAAAAATTCATAATATTTATGAATCATAAATTTGATGAATTTTATTTCGGTGCATGCACAGAAAACCTTTGGTACTTTCTTGATCCCACCAAAATCAAAAAAGATGAAAAATCATTAAAAACAGATAACAAGGAATGTTAGGTCACACGAAATATTTTAAAGTAGAGACATTTTCATAGCACGTTCTAAGCAGACTTTCAATACCAAATGCCATCAAGGTTGTAAACGAAATTATTTCTACATTAAAAAAAAAATAAATAACATGGTAAAAGAAAAAATTATATCACAAATGAAGAACAATACTCCATAGTTTTTATAAATAGTTAAAGATTTAAATTTCTAAATGAGATAGGCTGAATTTCCGTATTATAGTCTTCCAGCCCACCATCAGCCGTTGGACACCTATTTTTACAATTTGTTTGATAACGCTAATCCAACAAGCGCTTATTTTATTTCAGTTTTGGAAATGTTCAATATTTTTCAATATTTTTGGAGGGTTACATCCTTTTGAGCCGCGGTTGCTCAGTGGTTAGTGCGTTGGACTGCGAGCCGAAAGGTCCCCGGTTCAAGCATGGACTGGGGCTAACAACATCTTTTCATAGAAACATTTTTCTATACTGCGCTACCTCTCGTCAGTAAATGGCAAACCTACGATAGTAAAGCTATTGCCTATGAAAAGCTCTCACCCGCCGTTCGGATTCGGCAATAAACTGTAGGCCCCTCCACTTTGAGTACAAATATAACACGCACAACTGAAAATGGTGAGAGAGCTCGGCCGAAGTTCTGTACAGGACTGTAGCGCCAAACTATTATTATTATTATTACATCCTTTTGAACAAATTGTATTATATTATTCCATACGGGTTTCAACCGTCCCTCGATCGTTAATTTCGATCTTTAATCCAAGGCAAAGCCTCATATGTTTCAAATCTGAAGAATATTGTAAGGCGTAATCCCACTATTCGGAACTATTATTGAAATTGTGAACCGATCGAAGGACATCCAGACTTGAGTTCTTCCTGAATTTAGAACTCAGAAATACAATAATATTGCAATATTTTAAAACCACTTGTAATTCGGACCAGTAATAGATCAAACGCCAACGAATCGACCGTACGTTGGTCGGACGTAGCTCCCAACAGTCAATACTTAAACTTGTTATGGGTTGGTGAATTTGTATGTCATATTAAATGTACATCTACCGGATGTTCCTTATCTTTGTTTAAAATCGGGATTATCAAATGATATTGTTAATCCGTATACATACCTATTTTCATGTTTTGTATGATTTGTTAGACATTTTAACTTTTAAACATTTTTTCAAAGGCTTTCTAATTATTTGGCCAAATTGTAAATTAAATTAAAACATGTTTTTTTTTATCTAAAAACTGCGGGTTACTTTGATAAATGCATTTTGTTTGCGCATCTGTGCGTACTGTTAATGAGCCTGATTAAGACACTAAAGCACGCATGAACTCGCAAATGAACAGAATAAAAAAAAAATGCGTTGCGTAAGGAGTACAAAAAAAATCACAAAACAGAAATGGCGGCATTTGAAAGGCTTTGATCAAAATTTATTTTAACACATACAACATGAAAAAAGTTAAATAATACTGCACAATATAACTGCACTAAATTCATTTTAAAAATTTTTAAATTTAATTTATAAATAAAATTAATAAAAAAAAAACGAAAAGAAATAAAATGTTAAATATCTTATAGGTCTATGGACTAGCTACCTCCCACTCAATAAAAACTTAATGCTGTACAAAATCACCCACTAATTTGATTATTGTATTTGCATCTGTTTGTTGTTACACTTACAAAAGACATGAAATGAACTCCGCAAATGACGTGTGCTTGTTGTTGTGTTCAATTTACCGTTACACAAGTGATCGAAGAAAGCAAAAACAAAACACATGTAAAGTTCGGACCAAGGACCAGTCTCTTGTTCTTCGAAATATTGTTTTGCGAGAAACAACACGTAATTGATTTTGTACAATAAGAAGATTTTTTTTTACGGGGAGGAGGGAAGAGACGCTTAATTGGCACTATTTTCATAGACATTCTTACAGCCGTATTCTAGTAAGCAATGACAATTGACAATGACAATTTATTCAGACTTTTACGTCAATATACATAGAAAATAAAAATGACAGAATACGAAATAGTGACAATTGTGACAAAGCGCACTATTGTGACCGTTTTTAATTTGTGACTCGTTCCAGAATAGGGCAGTAAATTAACATTTTCACTATGTATACATTTTAAAACCACT
This sequence comes from Dryomyza anilis, assembly GCA_951804985.1. NCBI lineage: Eukaryota > Metazoa > Arthropoda > Insecta > Diptera > Dryomyzidae > Dryomyza > Dryomyza anilis. The sequence goes on from OX638133.1 coordinate 27,201,110, forward strand.
TGTAATTGGCTAATTCCATAAAATCTAACACAGTGTATTAGTCAAGTATCGTATTTCAAGCATGTAACCAATTGAAAACTAGAAACACTTAGCATGAACGGATGTAAGCCATGTTAAGACTTTCAATTTTTTTCATATATATCATGATTGCTAGAAAGACACTTACGAAAGTCGAAATTAAAAAAAAATACTAATATTTCTAGACAAAAAGAATTTTAAATAAATTAATAAATAAATAAATAAATAAATAAATAAATAAATAAATAAATAAATTAATAAATAAATAAATTAATAAATAAATATGGAAACTTCATTCTAGGCTAGATCAATTGGATTTAAATTCAATACATAATTTAGATCTTAATTAATTCAGATCATATTTAAAAATACTATGCTTCTTTTGTTAAGTTCTATAAATTTATACCCTGAGGATTGGTATATGAATTAAATTTTATAAAAATCATTCAGATGTTTTGAAAGCATGACTCACATGTGAAATCTATCAGGATCACACAGAAAAAAGTATCGTTCGTCATATTGACAAACGACGTACATCAAACTGTTTTCGTAATATTGACAAACAAGTTAATCAATATAACGTACAAGCATACATGTTTAATGTACAGTTTATCAATATTACGTATCGGAATCATCAATCTCAAGCTCTCATGTATACACAGAATAAGCATTAACAAATACAGGAATTGTGTAATGGCGAAAAATCAATAAGACGCCATGCTGCAAACGTGTCGAAGAATCTATTTTCTTGTTTTCAATAAATATATTTCTTATTCGGAAAGTTCATATTCAGAAAATCATAACAAAGCCGGCTACTTCAATTAAAATACATTAAGTTTCAATACTTATTCCCAAATTCGTAGTCAAATTAATTTCATCAATTTGACTATAAATTTGTGTGATTTAATTACTATTTATTTAAATTTTATTAGCGATTTTAATCAATATTATTAAATAAGTTGTCAATACTACGTACGATGTAGTATATCAATTGAATACACGCATTCGTAATATTGACGTGCACTGTACTTTAAAAGCTTTCTATTTGTTAGAAAATCTCGATTGATTAACACAATTCGTAATAGCGACGAACGCGATCATCGGTTGATATATGATTAAATGGTTTGTCGTATTGATCTACAAGTTCTTTGTATTTACGTGACTGTTTGGTTCTGTGCAGTGACCGCAAAGAACCGGAATTGGAACTGCTAACGGAACCGCTTCGATTTTTGGAACTAGAATCGAAATTAGTTCAGAAAAAAATGTACATCATATTGATGAACACCGTTCTTCAAACCATGATTCATTGTAAGAACCACTCATAATATTAATGACTACCGACATCAATGTTATGAATGCTATCATAAATATGATGAACGCTTGATAATTGTCGAAAAAGTGTTCTTTAATATGATGAAATTCTGTGGCAATATGAAATAAAAGATAAGTCTATTTTTTAAACTTTTCAGGAGAGCATTTTTTAACTTTACAACTGATTCTGGAAATGATCTTTAAAAATGATTTAAAAATTATGTGTGCAAATTTAAGAAAACTTAAATAAAATAAATGTCTGCAAAATGTTTTTGTTACAATTTTTTTGAAAGTTTTTTTTTTTTAATAAAAATAAATATTTTATAACAAGTAGATATGCTTTTCATTTTTTTTTTTTTTGTTATATTTCAGCAACTATTGGGAGGATCAGTGTTAAAATTTGACACAGAATTAATTCGTATATCAGGATTATGATGGTATTAATAACTCAATTTGAGCATATCTCGAGTTATGTTGTTAATTCACAGAATTGTATGTGAAAAATACGTTTCTCATATTAATGAACAAAATCATAAAATACAACATATTTTACTTCATATTGCAGAATGCTGTTCATCAAACCATATTTCAATAAAAACGTTTATGTTTCGTTCATATTTTGGCGTACTTCTCAGTTCTCAAGTAGTTCTAGTATTTTATTTTTTATATAATACTTGCTCGACATGCATAAATTAGTAAAATGTTTTATAATACATTTATTTATAATTACAAATCTTTATAATAAAAAGTTATACTGGAAAAAACATTTTTTTTCGGACAAATTTTTTCGAATAAAATTTTTTTCTCGGAATTTTTTTAAATTGTTCTGTTTTTTTGTAAATAAAATTTTTACAACTATACTTTTTTTCGAATTATTTTCTAACATCATTTTTTTCAAGGGTTTTTCAACAGGGACGCTACAAAAGTAGAGCGACAGGGACAGCAAACGACGCCATATTTCTTGCCGCTCTTTTGACATTTCTCTTCAGTAAGGTTTGCCATTTCATGATGGAAAGATATACGAGCCAACAACGAGTCGAAATTATTAAAATTTACTACCGAAATTCGAATTCGTATATATTTCCAACATGAAATGGCAAACCTTACTGAAGAGAAATGTCAAAAGAGCGGCAAGAAATATGTCGTCGTTTGCTGTCCCTGTCGCTCTACTTTTGTAGCGTCCCTGTTGAAAAACCCTTTATATTCATAAATATTATGAACAAAATCATGTCGATTCAAATTTATTGTATTGAATATTTCGTTCTTCACTATGAAGTTCGATAGTATGAATAAGTTCATGTATATAACTAATGCATTCATCGATATGTCATTTAATGAATAGTGGTATCAATATGATGAATCTGGTAGTTCATAAGATTTATGAATAAATTCATCATTTTGATGATTTTTTTTTCTGTGTATATATATATATATATTTTTTTTTGGCTGGAAACTGAATCAGAACCGCTATTTTAAAAATCATGGAAACAGAATCGGAACCGATATTCCAAAGGGTTTTAATCCGTATCAGAATTAAAACCCGGAATCGGAACTGTTTTGATTTTGGAACCGAAATCGAAACCTTTCATCCAAACATGTGTGGAACCAGGAACCGAAATCGGAATCGGAAATAAAAAATTGTTTTTGTTAGAATCGGACTGAAAACAAAATAAAAGTGGTAACACTTACATATAATTAAGGGGAGAAAAAAAGAGATTAATACTTGAAGAGAAAAAAATAAAGAGACTCTTATTGAAGATGTAAACGCGGTTTAATCAGAAATGATTTGATAACAGCAAAGTCAAATACTTGAAGAACTTGAAAAAAAAACCACCGATTACAGACAGTATTAATTTAGCGATTTTTTGTGATTAAGTAGTTAATTATAGGCAGCACTTGTTTTTGGGTTATTTTTTTGTTGTTGTTGGTGTTGATTTCAGCTGAACGATTGAATGACTTTTGCACGAACAACGACGTCAGTGGGCCGATAAACCGCGCACATTTGCTTGACGAGTACAAGTACAACAACAAAAACAATAAGAAGGACAATCACAGCAACAAATGAACGATTAGAGCGGGAGAAACAAAAAAGGAGTTTGGGGTGGTCAAGGCGACTTTGATATATGCTACACGGCGTACATACTGCTTAGGTGTAAGATGGAAAAAATTATGTTAAACACAAAAAAAACATCTTTTCTGAAAATAGATAATTTTTGATTTAATTAGAAAAAATATTCCCGAATGGAAATTGGTTAAGGTAAACCTTATGTTGCATCCGTGCCTTATCAGAATACGATAAGGCATTTCTACCAAAGGACATCTGAAATGATTCTGATCAGGGTCGTCTAGGGTAATCCAAATTTCAAATTCATGTAAGGCAATCCTGATCTTAACCTACTTAATGGAACCCGGAGTGGAAGCTCGTAACTCGATGTCAGTAGAAAACGAGAGAGTTTATATCGTTTTTGCATCACGTTTCTCCATATATTATCGAACTGACGTTTGTAGCTATTCAACATCACTTAAAGTATCGTTTTCAGCTGACAAATATCGTAATAAATAGCATGTTTATAAAAAAAAAATTAATAGGAAAAACAATTAAGATTTTAAAACATACACAAAAAAAACAAAATAGTGCGTTCTAAAAACAGTCGTTGTGCTGTGTTAAGTCTTTACAGAATAAAAACCTTTTAGCTTTTGTAAAAAAATATGCACAATTTTTTTTTTAAATTTAAGTTGGACTTAAATTCAAATTAAGTTTGTTGTTCTGATTGAAAAAACGTAGTATTATAATATGTTCTGATATTATTAAATAAATTTTATAATATAATTGGGTAAAAAAATTATTCTAATAAAATATAACATAATAAATATTCATCTCCATCATCTCGAGTGGAAATCAGATGAGCCTGATTGGATCTGATAATTATATTCTTGACCAAATTTCCACTCAGGCGGTTTTGAGTAAACTATTAAATAAAAAATTGCTTTTTTTTACAATCATCTGTTTAACCAAAATTAAAATAAGAATGCATTCAAATATCGCTACTCAACAAGTTTTTTTCCATAGACATCACATACATTAATTCTATATAATTCTGCTGAGTTTGACTGCCCAGTCTCCGAGGCATTCGATCCTCGAAGTTTTCTCGAACTAATTTCGATATCAAAGTTCGATCTTGTCGCTCAATCGCTTCTAATTTTCAAACATGAAAATTTACGGACAAGATAAGATACGTTATTTAAACATTTATCACATCGATATTGCTATATTTTTCGAAGCAATTTCGAACTTTGATTATTTTTTCTTCAATATCGTTCCGATTACGAACAATTTCTCATACCGAGAATACTCCGATAGAACGCATTGATATCTACCTACAATGTTGGGTAGATATCAACGTTGTGAGAACGGATCCGATATCGAAACGAATGGCATACTGGGTGCATATTGAGTTTTTTTCTATTACGTAACGTTTATGACAAAATTGCTTTAGTATTTTTAAGCCGTTCTCACCCCCTACTTGAATAAAAAATAATATACTTCTGTGGAAAAATAGTTTAACAAAAAAAACTTAAACGCAATTTTTCTTTAAATTCTCTATACTAATTTTAATATACTAATGAATGCTACATTTCCGATTCCCCAGCCTGCCATGTCTCGGATACCTTCGATGCTTCGAAGCTTTCTCGAATAACTTCGATAAAAAAGTTCGATCTCGTTGCATTCTCAATTCTAATTTTTAAAAATGTTTGTACATTCAAATTCTTTGACATGATATGATATTTAAAAAGTTATTAAATCGATATCGTAATATTTTTCGCAGCAATCTCGAACTTTGATCATGTTTTTCTTCGATATCGTTAGGATTTCGAAAAATTTCTCGTATCGAGAAAACTCCGACAGAACGTTTCGATATCTACCTACCATCTAGGTTTAATTTGACTCTCGATATCGTTACGAGAGCTGATTCGATATCGTGTGATTTCTCCATCTACTAGCATTGATCTCGTAATCGATACGACGTTTTTAAGATAATTGAATCTAAACTCTGAAAAATTTGATTTTTTTAAAGATTTGTTTTACCTATTTCGATTTAAAGCTAAATAAAAACATAATGTATGGTTATCCAGAGTATAGTCCAAACTAACTATCAAAACTACTAACATTTTTTTATTTGATCCACGTTTTAAAATATTCCCTGAGAATTCAATTTTCAATAAAATCAATTTTCAATAAAAAAATACTAATGCCCATAATCTGAAAATATCATTAATTCATATATAAAGTATGCTTATTCTTATTGCATACTCAGTTTTTTCCTATATCGTAGCGTTTTTGAGAAATTGTTGGGTAAAAATGGCTATTTTTCAGTAATTTGTATGTAAAATATAGAAGCATTTTAAATTTTAACAATTTTTGACGTAAACTGTGTAGATAGAGCATATTTTAAAAATGAGTACCGATACAAAATAAGTAGTAATTTTCAACGTTAGTTTGAACTGTGCTCTGCATAACCATAAATCATTTTCTTATTTATCATTAGATTCAAAATGCTAAAAAATCGTTCAAAAATATTTTTAAAAATTAATATTTTTCAAGTTTAGAATAAAATATCTTAAAAACCTTTCTGAATAATAACATTTATTGGCATATTGTAATTAGTCTATACATTTCGAAGACAAATTACGTTTACAGTTTTGTGGAAAACAGGTTCTGTAAGGGACTGTACTTTTTAAATTCTAAAAAGTGGCTGAAAAGGGTCTGAAAATTCGAGAGCAATTTTCTTTAAAACGTTACGTAATAGAAAAAAACTGAATATGCAGTCAAAATCAGCAACCGCGTATTATATAGAATTGATGTATGGGTTATCCACGGCAAAGATTTTCTCTGGTTTTGTTGAGTAATATTATTTAGAAATTACGTAGATCGGATTCGTTTATGGAATACCCTAGATATTGTCCTAATTTTTTTGTAGAAAGTCGATGTAATTAGACTAAGTAGACTTCAATATAACCAAAACTTTAAAATGTTATACCTCCTTAGTAGGTCAGATTGTATAATATTTTAAAATTTTGGAGAATGTAGAGTTAAACGACATAGGAGACGTACACAAAATTACGTAGATCGGGTCCGTTTATAGCATATCGGGTCCGTTTATGGAATACCCTAGATATTGTCCGAATGCATTTTTTTTTTGGGTCATGGCGTCTCTAATATAAGCAAAACTTTCATAACCCCTAACTTTTAAATGCAGGAGTTAAAAAATCGAAGTATGACCATCTTAATAGGTCACAAGGTATAACATTTTTAAGTTTTGGGGAGTGTAGAGTTAAACGACATACACCCAGAAAAAATACTATATAAATAATAGTTTTTTACTATTAAAAATAGTCAATAGGATAAATTATTATTTTAATCGGAAAATACCATAAAATACTAGAAAATACATTGCCATTGAGTTTATATGAAAAGATTTATTTATTGTATACTATTAAATCAATAATTGTTCTATTGACCAATTTTAATGGGATTTGAGGGAATTTTTTTCTGGGTGTGGATGCATATACCAAAACTTCACACCAGCCATCTTAAATAAAACAAAAAATAATTAAATAATCAAAAAGTGCCAACATTGAACGACATTGAACTTATCTCTAATTAGACATTTTAAAAGTTAGAACAGATTAATTGAAATAGACTAAAAAAATTATAACAGATTTAAAGTAAATACCCTGGAATACAATGTACCCTAAGCGATAGTGTAGGGTAGCAAAATATCAAAACATTTCAAGAGCGAACAATTTGTGTCGTACGGAACTCGCGTATTCCACAAGTGTTTTTGTTTTTATTTTATAGTTTGTTGTTGTTATTAATATTATGTTGTTGTTGTAGTTGTTGTTGTTGCTTTATGCGTTTATCACTTCAAATAAAACACATTCTTTAAAGTTAGTCGAACGTTGCGCGTCGTCAGACGACATTCACCTCGATCGCTAAACGACGTGACTCTCGACCGGTTTGCGAGTTATCGACGCGGTTTTTTTTAGTTTTTTTTTTAAATATTGTCGACATTTTTTTGGGGATTTTATAAACATTTTTTTTTGTTGTTGCAAAATTTGTGATGATTTCACTTTAATGTATACAAAATTTAAACACAGTGCAATTTAATAAATAAAATGTAAGTTAAATATAAATTGGTTATCAATAAAATACAATTTTAATTTTAATGAAACATAAAAAAAATGTAAATGAAGTGCAAATTAAAATAAAAATTAATTACTAACAAAAAAAAATATTCTAAAAAAAAATATAAATAATTTGTTAAATGGAAAAATAAGTGAAATAATAAATAAAACAGGTATGAATGAGTTATGAATAATATATAAATAAAGTTGAAAATAAAATATAAATAAAATATAAATTAAATATAAATTAAATATAAATAAAATATAAATTAAATATAAATAAAATGTAAATAAAAAATAAATAAAAAAATAAATAAAATAGAAATAAAATACAAATAAAACATAAATAAATTATAAATAAAAAAATAAATAAAATGCAAATAAAATATAAATAATATAAAAATAAAATATAAATAAAATAGAAATAAAATATAAATAAAATAAAAATAAATAAAATATAAATAATATATAAATTAAATTTAAATAAAACATAAATAAAATATAAATAAAATATAAACAAAATATAAATATAAATAAAAAAAAAATAGAAATAAAATAGAAATAAAATATAAATAAATAAAATATAAATTAAATATAAATAAAATATAAATAACCTTTAAATAAAATAAAAAAATAAAATATAAATGAAAAATATAAATAAAATATAAATAAAATATAAAAAAAAAATAAAATATAAAAAAAAATAAAATATAAATAAAATATAAAAAAAAATAAAATATAAATAATATATAAATAATATAAAAAATAATATATAAATCAAATATAAATAAAAAAAATAAATAAAATATAAATAAAATATAAAAAAAAATATAAATAAAAAAATAAATTAAATATAAATAAAATATAAATAAAAAAATAAATAAAATCTAAATAAAATATAAATAATATAAAAAATAAAATACAAATAAAATATAAAAAAAATATAAATAAAATAAAAATAAAATATAAATAAAATATAAATAAAATATAAATAAAATATAAATAAAATGTAAATAAAATTAAATAAAATATAAATAAAAAAATATAAATAAAAAAATATAAATAAAATACAAATAAAATATAAATAAAATATAAATAAAATATAAATAAAATATAAATAAAATAAAAAATAAAATATAAATGAAAAATATAAATAAAATATAAATAATATAAAAAATAAAATATAAATAAAATATTAATAAAAAAATAAATAAAATAGAAATATAAATAAAATATAATTTAAATATAAAAAAATATAATTAAAAAAAATATAAAATATAAATAAAATAAAATATAAATAAAATATAAAACAAATATATATAAAATATAAATAAAATAATAAATAAAATATAAATAAAATATAAATAAAATATAAATAAAACACAAATAAAATATAAATAAAATAAAATAAATAAAATAGAAATAAAATGTAACTAAAAAAATAAATAAAATATAAATAAAATATAATTAAAAAAAATATAAAATATAAATAAAATAAAATAAAATAAACAAAATGTAAATAAAATATAAATAAAAAAATATAAATAAAATACAAATAAAATATAAATAAAATATAAATAAAATATAAATAAAATAATAAATAAAATATAAATAAAATACAAAACAAATATATATATAAAATATAAATAAAATATAAATAAAATAAAATAAATAAAATATAAATAAAATGTAAATAAAATGTAAATAAAAAATAAATAAAATAGAAATAAAAAAATATAAATAAAATACAAATAAAATATAAATAAAATATAAATAAAATATAAATGAAATATAAATAAAATATAAATAAAACACAAATAAAATATAAATAAAATATATATAAAATATAAATAAAATATAAATAAAATATAAATAAAATATAAATGAAATATAAATAAAATTTAAATAAAATATAAATAAAATATAAATAAAATATAAATAAAATATAAATAAAATATAAATAAAATATAAATAAAATATGTATAAAATATAAATAAAATAATAAATAAAATATAAATAAAATATATTTCAATTATAAATAAAACATAAAAAATACAATAAATAAAATTGTTCACAAAAAAAAAAAAAAACATTTCAAAAATATTTGAAACATCGAAATTAAAATATTTACCAGTAAAACTCGAATTCGAAATTCAATTGAAATATGTTTATTTTATATTGAAAACTCAAATTATTAAACAGCAGAAAATAAATTCCAGCGCATCAAAATTTAAATAGAATTTCAATCGAAAGTTAAAACATGCTGGATAATAAAAAATATTAAATAAAACAAACCATAATCATTCAATTAAATGATAAGCACTAAACAAAATTACGTGTCTCAATCACTTTTAAGCTTACCACGCATTAAACTAAAACCCACGAACCATATGTAGCGCATATCACAGTGTTAATCAAGTCAAAAATTATCGCGCTCTTTCTCAATAATAAACAAAAATCGTTTGTCTCAATTTGCGTTGTTTGTCTGTCTTTCGTTTGTCTCCAGTTTGTCTGCGCCAATTCTCTGTTCTATTACTTCATCCACTCTACTCTTCTACTCCACGCACCTTTTGAGTGCTTCGCATGTGTCAAAGTTTTCAATTTTGATGAACCTAATTTGACAGCGTCCAATTTATTGTTATAATTATAATTATTCTGGTTCTTCTCGGCTCGGCATGTTATATGTCATAATTGAATTGATGGTTGACATTCAATTATAATTGTTCGTAAATAGATTTGTGTTTAAATAAAGAAAAAAATAAAAAAAAGAAATTGATTGCAATATAAAATAAAGTGAGGTGTGTGTTTATAATCAGCAGACAAAGTAATTGCGATAGAGTTTCTGAAAAATTCGCACCGAATACAAAGGTAAAACACAATCTCAATCGTTTATTATTGATAAATGTAGATTATGTCTGGCGTAACTATTTGTTATTGCTTATCAAATAGAGGGAATATGTGAAATATGCCATGGTATGTTTTTGATCTTCATCTGACGACAAATGAAAATATATCACCGAGTAAAAACATTAGTGCGAAAAGTGGGTTGAATTTCAATAAATAATTTTATGGTACGCTGACATTTGCATTTTTTCATGGATATATTATAATTATATAGACCTTTAAACCTATGGAATATGTATAATAACATAACACAACATTAATTTATATATTTTAGCATAAAGTCAAAATATATATTTTGCCCGGCAATTTTATTTCAAGCGGTATAGAGGGAAAACTCACCCGCAAATGTCATTTTTATATTGAGGGTTTGTGCGAGTTCGAATAAATTGCTGACTCAACTAAATTGTGCGGTTTTTGATTTAATCTCCATTCGGTAACCGGTAATTGTTAAAGTCCCTAATAAATCGATTATCATATGTCTGTTTGATGTCTTCCAATTTAGTTCAATTTAGATTGCTCGAAAATTAGCTAAATTACCGACAAAATTTAGTTTAGTCAGCAAAATTTAGTCAAACTCGCACACGCCCTAAGTATTGGAATATAAGTAATAATAATAATAGTTTGGCGCTACAGTCCTGTATAGAACTTCGGCCGAGCTCTCTCACTATTTTGAGCTGTGCGTGTTATATTTGTACTCAAAGTGGTGGGACCTACAGTTTATTGCCGAACCCGAACGGCGGGTGAGAGCTTTTCATAGGCAATGTTTTACTCTCGTAGGTTTGCCATTTACTGACGAGAGGTAGCGCGGTATAGAAAAATGTTTCTATGAAAAGAAGTTGTTGGCCCCAGTCCAGGCTTGAACCGGGGACCTTTCGGCTCGCAGTCCAACGCACTAACCACTGAGGTACCGTCTGTCTGGTCGGTTCAAAATTTACAATCGTCCGATCATGCTCATTTTCTATACCAGACAGCGTAAATATATAAGTAATCTAAATTAGAATTTTTTTCGAAGTAGCTCTTGTAGTTTTTATGTAATCGTGATTTTAATAACAGACAGACGGACATCGCTAAATCAGCTCATTCCCATAATATATCTATATCTATTGGATATCTATTAGTGTACGAAACAACCAGGATAATCTTCCTAAAATAAAGCATCATTGGCATTTTACTTTTTATATTTTGACAAATTTCTTGTAAAATAAACTTTAAATTTTAAAACATCAATAAAAATTCGTTTTCAAGTGTGAAAAGTGTAGATTAAAAAACCGTGAATATTCCGCCCACTATTTGTGTTTTGCAAAAAAAAATCGCAAATTTCATCCAGAAATCATTCATATAATTTTTTAAGACTAAAAATTTATTTGGTATTTTGTATGAATTTTATTTATCTAAAGTTATCTATATGAAATCGACCGTGTATGATACACTACAAATTAGAGATGGACGCATGCCTGCTTTTGATGGCACGAAGACTCACGGATTCGCCGATAGGTGGCACATACGAGCCCGACGACTAAATTTAAAGGCACGCACGAGAAGCACGTTAAAACTCGGAATATATAAAGACACGAAGAAGCACGGAAAAACACGAAAAAAGCACGTAATCACATGAAAAACTAGGCAAAACGCGAAAAATCATGTTATAAACAGGGACTAATACCCTTTAGAATATCGATTCCGGTTCAGGTTACAAGATAGATAATAAAATAGAGGTTCCGATTCCGTTTTCAACCAAAAAATTGTATGGGTTCCGATTCCAGTTCCACACATTTTTTAATAAAGTTTGATTCCGGTTTCGATTACAATTCCGGTTCTTTGCGGTCTCAGAGTGGGACTAAAACCCTTGAAATATCGGTGCCGGTTCTCGTTCCAAGATTTAAAAAATAGTGGTTCCAGTTTCGATTCCACACATTTTTTTAAATCGGTTCTGATACCGGTGCTTTATGGTCTCTTATTATAAATAATTCAAAAATTAACTTTGGTACTGTTTTATTCTCTGATTCGGAACCACTCCAAAATTGGAAACTGTCGGGGACTGCAAAGAACAGGAATCGGAACAGTTATTAAAAAAATGTGTGGAATCGTTTGTCCCTGGTTAAAATACCACGAAATTTTTATTTTCTGATGAAAGGGTTTTTTTAAATTGGAGTAGAAACTATAAAAAAATCATTTTAGAGGCACGGACACGCACGGCCACGACAACAACTAGCACTCACGAACTCAAATTTTCGGGCATGACACGAAAAAAGCACGGCATGCGCCCATCTCCACTACAAATTGCCAAGTAGGTATTGTGTATAAAGTGTTGAAATTACTAAATTTTTTGTTTATTTTTTATTTTTTTTATAATGTCTAATTTTAAACTAAATTTTGAATTAAGTAGAGCATAACTTCCAAGGGCCAACGATAGCCAATATTTTCTTTTTTTTGAAAATTCAAAACATTCCAATTAAATACTCTCTATAAATTATACCCGCCACGATCCGCCGAAACCGATATTTTTAATTGGAAAATTTACTTCAGTGATTTCAGTTGATTGCAGTGTTTTTATATGAAATTTTGACTTTGATAGGGTATAACTTCCAAAGGCCAATGAAGGCAAATGTTGTCTTTTCTGTTTTTAAAACTTCAAATCTTTCTCATTAAATATTCTTTATAAACCAGACCCGCCGGAAACAATTTTTTTTTTTAATGAAAATTTTATTTTAATATTTTCTACTTTTCTACGTTGAAGTCGCGTCGAAAAAAAAAATATATTTTTTATTAACATTTTTATTATCATGTTTAAAAAAATATATACGTGTAATAAAATATTTTCGAAAAATACAAAATGGCTCTGGAAAAATTAATTTTATATTTTCACATTTTTAAAACTCAAAATTTAAAAAAAAATTGAAATGGGTTAAGGCATTTTTTCAATTTTTGTGTTTATAGTCCCATTCATCTTCTTTCAGAGACTGCAATTTCTATGACAATAACTCATACCGATCAAAAGTTAAAGAATTTTGACCGTCAGATGCAATTCTCAGACCACTGTGAACCTAAAAAACAAAGAATTTGTTCGTAAAATAATTTTAATTCAGCACAATTTATTTTTTTTATGGAAACATTTCATGAGAGGATTGAATAATTAAAATAAAATATATTCTTTTTACATATTTCAAGTTTTGATCCATACTTTAAGTTTTTTGTTCCATATTTGTCTATTTTTTTTAGTCCATAATTCCTTCATATTTTCCATGTTTTTCGTTCATATCATTGTTAGCCCTGATAATGAATATCCAAAAATATATGGCAGACTTTGTGTTTATTATTATTACATTTGCTATAACTTACTATATTTTTTTTTAAAGGAACCCAACATAATATGAAACATTAAAATCATGCATGAGTTGCTTGACATTTGTATGGAAGATACAAAGAAAGAATTCAATTATATTTCAGTCATGGCAAGGGGCTTTCAGACTTCAATTCATCTCTGAATAGACCTGACATTTTCTACAGGGATGGTATAACTTAATTTCTATAGTATAACAAATGATAAAAATAACTGCAAAATAGTCTATGTTAAATAGTAAATAACGATTGTATATTCTGATCACTTACATTAATGCGAACAATTAATCAATTCATTTGAATGTAAATCTCGTATATAACACATTTAAAAGTTGCTTTACAGCTGATTTAAAAATAAAATCGTAAAAATACCCATCAACTAAACTGAGATTAATATAAACTAATACTAAACCTGACACTGAGTCTTGTCATAAATTGTAAATCACACAATGCAATACATGGAATGAATTTACGGAATGTCCAGTTAATATTTAATATGTGCGCAATTATTTCCAGCAATAATTTGCATTAATTTATAAGTAGGTACTTGCAAAAACACTTACATTATATACGTAAATATGTATATTTGATAATAATTCATCAAGCATGTTCGTAAATTTACATAGTATGTAGACCACCACTCTAAATTATATGCACTACTTAATGACGCGCATGGCCGTGTAATTTGGGCAGTAATATCAGGCAGTTGACTCATTTCACACTTATCGGCTATCGCGTCATCAACAGCACATAGTCGTCATTATTTTTATTCCTGAAAAACGTGCATATTTTGCATTTGAAATTTACCAAATTACGTGTCACAATATATGCAGCGCCTGACAGCTGTTAAAATTACATCTCACTACTTTAAATATTTTTAATAGTTAAATAATATATATAAATAATATAATAAATTAAATAATAGGATGTAAATTATTTTAAAGTATATTTTTTTATCTATAGATTTAATTAAAATTATGCTAATTGGTCTAACATGATAAATATTTCAACGTCTTTATAACATTTCGCTTAAGTTGTAACATTTTTAATTCGTTTTTATTCCATGTAAATAACATTCATCATTTCTGATGTGAATATCAATTTGTAATGATTAAATACTTTTTTTTATTTATTATTTTTATTATTAATTGGACTTCTCATAATTTTTATTCACACAATGTATTTTATCAAATCAATGTATAACCAACAAATAATTATTGAGAACTCCAGAGTCGATTTAGCGATGTCCGTCTGTCTGTTAAAAACACGATTACAGAAAAACAAATAAAGCTAGATCAATATAGCTCATACTTCAGATTACTTATATACCTATGCTAGGGAGAAAATTTTGATTTTTGTATAAGGGTCTCTTATAGTCACGTACGGAACGAAAAAGATACATTTATAATCATACTAAACTAACAAAATTTTTTAAATAATTGAATCCTCTATTTCTAATGTAGAATTTTCTCGGCATTTTTTAAAATGTAAACATCGATTTCCTACACCCAGAAAAAAACTCCCTAAAATCCCATTAAAATTGGTCAATAGGACAATTATTGATTTAATAGTACACAAAAAATAAATCTTTACATATAAACTCAATGGTAATGTCATGGTATTTTCTTGTATTTAATGGTATTTTCCGATTAAAATAATAATTTATCCTATTAGTTATTTTTAATAGTAGAAAACTATTATTTATATAGTATTTTTTTCTGGATGTAGTATTAAAGAACATTTTTAATAGCTAAATGAAATTTGTCACGTTCGGAACTTTGAGTACCAAAAGTGTAAAAAATATAAAAAAAAAATCTTGCAAATTTTCGAACGAACGTCCTGAACTATTTTGTGATTTAATACGAAATACTATAAACTTTAGGAACAAAATGTACATATCCTATCCTATCTGTTTGTTCGTTCGTTTGTACGTTTGTTCCGCTTCTCCGTCTAAACGGCTGATCCAATTTAACATAGAAGCGGAATGATCTGGAAGTAAAGATAGGCTATATATGGGCGGGATTGGCCAAAGAGGCGTGGCACCTCCCATACAACCTAAACTTACAATACGATATAACTCGGCACTTTCACCAGCTACGAACATGAAACAAAAAACTCAAATACAAAAAAAAAAAAATTAAAGCAAAAACTCAAGCACAGAGAAGAAAAAGAAAAACAAACTCACCACTCGAAAACTAACCACAATAAAATTCACCACACTAAAATTCACCACACTAAAACTTACCGCACTAAAACTCACTACACTGAAACTCACCACACTAAAACTCACCACACCAAAATTCACCACTTCTAAACTCACCACACTAAAATTCACCACACTCAAACTCACTACACTAAAATTCCCCTCTCTAAAACTCACCACAATATAATTCACCACACTGAAATTCGCTACACTAAAACATAAAACAAACATAAATATTCACCACACAAAAATTCACCACACTAAAACTCACCACACTGAAATTCACTACACTAAAACTCACCACAATAAAATTCACCACACTAAAACTCATCACAATAAAGTTCACCACACTTAAAAATCACCACACTTAAATCACCACACTAAAAATTCACCACACTAAAACTCACCACACTAAAACTCACCACACTAAAACTCACCACACCAAAATTCACCACACCTAAACTCACCACACCGAAACTCACCACATTAAAACTCACCACACCAAAACTTCTACTGGGAAAAACTCTACGGGGAGAAATTCTACGGGGAAGAATTCTACGGGAAAGAATTCTACCGGGAACAATTCTACCGGGAACAATTCTACGGGAAAAATTCTACGGAAAGCGTTCTACACCCAAAGAACGAATCAATTGGGGCAACCGTCTTTTTTTGCCAACCGATTTATTTAGTTCTGTCAACATTCGACTGATTCAGTTGTTGCAACACCGCGTATCAGTTCACACAACTAATGAATACAATTGACACAACCAATTTGTTTAGTTGTGGTAGCCAATTTAATTATAAGAAATCGGCCATTTTACCTAGCGCTCCAACGTGTTGCAAACACGAAGTCAGCGTCACAACAGCGTTCCCGAGATCGAACATTGCCGACGATTCGTTGTGCTGCTGACTTCGTGTTTGCAACACGTTGGAGCGCTAGGGCTGCATATATAAATACAACATATAGAAACACAATAGGAAGTACTCTGTAGAATAGTATGTCTCTAGTGGAAGAAAGTATATTTGGGCATGAAAAAAGTGAACAGTAAAAACGAACAAGTCTTAAAACAATTCCAAATTTTGTTTTACACGAGGCACGCGCTGTCCAAAAAAACGAGTGAAAAATCTGAAGCTTGCGCGACTGGTGTTGTCCTGCTTTGGCATCGCTATTATACAAGACAACTGATTTCACAGTTGAATCAAATAAATATTGGTTGCTACAACTTAATGTTATATAGCTATCTGTTAAGTAAACTAAATATTGGTTAGGTCTCATTTTGAATTTAGTTGCCGTGGCAATGGAAACAAAAAAATTGAAAATGGATAAAAAGTTTGTTTCCCCAATCAATGTTGCAGTTGCTTCAACTAATAGTTGGTTACGCTTCATACTATTGTTTACCACAAATGAATTTCAGTTGAAACTGACTAAATTTGGTAGATGCAAATAAATATTCGTTGAAACAACTGCACGTCAAGCAATTATTTTTTTGTGTGTATGGAGAATAATTTTATGGCGAAGATTTCTGCTGGGAAGAATTCTACAGCGAAATATTCTACAGGGAAGAATTCTACGGGGATGCGCAGTCTGAGAAAGAATTGTCTTTGAGAAAAGTTGTTTTGGCGGAGAATTATTATTTGATAAAACCCAAAAAACGTCCACAGCGAAGCACGGGCCCCTGATAAAAATAAACATGTTTTTTTATATTAATAAAATCGCTCCATATCTTTGAATTCACAAAATCTTAGCACGAGTCGTGCACGGGTCTAGCTAGTATTTAATTAGTTGCAGAATATAGCCACCACGAGACATCAATTAATGGTTCATTTAATGGTTAATTTTAACAGGGACTTTTTAGCATGCTACGGGACTTTAAGTTGAGCCTTGTATGTTCAAAAATGCATCTGTCATGTTTTCTACCTCCCATTATTTTTTTACAAATCTGAATTTATAATATATACCTATATTTTAAAATTTAAACTTTGTGCGTTCCACGAAACTAATCAAATTCAATTCAATGGTAATTTCGATTGAAAAATTAAATTCTGGACTACTAAAAATCAAATTGCATCGAATATGATTTTGATTTCGGAATGTATTGTTTACATTTGAATCTTTAAAATTATCAAAATGTATCATATCGTCGTTGTAGAACATTTTTATGAAAATCGCAAATTTCAACTTTGTTGATAATTATTACTAAAAGTTATTGATACATTTTTAATTATGAAATACCAATTGATAGATTCACATTTTCTGACCATTAGGTATAAATATTGAACTCTTCGATCAGAGTATGTAAGATATATAAATTTATTTGTAAATGAATAATTGGCATTTTGAAAATGTAGTTGGTGACTTTTAGTTCTACAACGACGATATATTTTAATTAAATTAATGCTTGGTTTTCAACCATTTTTTCATATCCAAACATTTACTGAAAAACCGTCGACGATATGTTAAAAGTAAAATATAGTACTATTCATTATAAACATAAATATGTTAGCAGGAAATTAAAAATGTGTTTGACTGTCTATAATATACTGTTTATAATGCAATTATAATAAGGATTACATAATGCTTGACTTCTACATCATTTTGTTTGGGAAAATCAATTTTTTTCATCACGTATTTCAGAAATTCCTACTAGGTTTTTATATTAACTTATCTTAGATATACTAGTCAACCCGATTAAATATTTAATCAATACAATTAAATTCGTATCGATTGTAAGCGAATACTCACACCAATGTAAGTGAATACTCAAACCAATTTTTGCGAATTTTCACACCAATGTAAGCGAATACACTCACCAAACTAATCGAATACACACATCATCGACAACAGCTGTTGCCAGCAAATGTGATTGCTAATATGAAGATGTGTACGCTAATGCAATTAATACAGTTTCATCGGCGCAGTTTCATATTTACGATTTTTTTCCTGTGTACGAATTTTCTGATTTTGGCTCGTTTTGTTGGCTAGTGTTGTTCAACAAGTGTTTAAAATTATTTTAAATATTAATTATTTTATTTATAATCTTACAATTATAAACATATTTAAGATTAAGTTAGATTAAACTGAGATTTTGACTTGAAGTGCGTTTTAATATATACATCGTTTTTTCATTCAATGCTGAAAATTCTATACCAATTTAGATATGTAAATTACTTCCAGGAAATCGACAATTGGCAAAGTACCTATATTTCTTACACATTTAAAATTTATTGTTCGTGTGAGAAAATGTTTAAATTTTGTGTTTAAAAATTTGTTAATCACTTTCTGAAAGATAATGTAAATTTAATGACAAAAATAGTAGTTGATTTGTACCTAGATTACTCAAATATACCTAGTTAATAGTCACGAAACAATACTACGAAGATTTCAACGATAAAATAAACGAGAAATGAAAAAATAATATAAATACTTTTAATGCTCCTTGTGCATCCAATTACATTAATGATAAACTTTAAATTCCCACTGAGTCTCCATAAAAGGCACTTAAAATAATTCATATAAAAACAAATATACTACAAACTACGTTTACTATTACAGTTTGAAATATAGAAAATTGTTGAGAAGAGTTGCCATATACCACAAACGAAAACATATTTTTGAGACTTATGCGGTCGATTTATAATGAAATTTATATGAAATAAGGCCAGATTAAGTTAACCCGCACTGATCATAATAGCAGAACAAATTAAATTTTAGTAATTGTTGCGATTGTATTATAGATTTTTTTTTGTTGATAAAAACGAAACTAATTAAAAATGTATGTGTAATACACAGGTGTGATTGTCTAACAATTATTTATCTAATTATTTATCTAATTATCTAATAATTGTGTGCAACAAAATATATAAAAAGTAAACATTGCGAAAGTGACACACTTAAATTTATAAACATTATCTTTAATTCTACTATGACTACTATATAAAAAATACTTACTTACAATACGTATGAAATAATTATTACTAAGTAAAGTAAAATAGCTCTTCCAACCAATATTTAGCAGAAAAACATATATATTTAGCTTTATGCAAACAAAAGTTTTATTGCATTGCAAAATATTATTATAATCACAGTCAAACATATTTTTGTTTTCGTTCAAACATATTTATGTGCAGAATGAATAATTTTAGACGTTCTGGCGAACATATATATGGTTAAATGTAAAAAATATTTTATTTAAATGTAAACATATTGATGTTCCCAAATAAAAAATTTACTTATTACTATAATTACAACATTAATAAAAACGAGTTGGGAAAGTTAGGTCACATGGGTAAGTTCGGTCACATGGGGCGGATTTTTATAGTCGGTCGGGCCCGACTATGGAATACCCTACACCTTTGGTGGGGATATTAATGTGGGATATTTAATTGCATACCTTAATTTTAAAGTTTTTAATTATGCTGAACCTCCCCACCCTCAGAATATTATTCATATATCAGAAATTTACGTCTTACATCACCATAAATTAAAAAATGTATATAAAAGTATAAAAAACTAAAAAAAAAAATTTTAAAATATAATTGGGCGGACCACGAAAGGCTAATATTTCATAGATTTGATTTTAATAATTTACGGATCAAATTTCCACTATGAAAACCCGGGAAATAATGAAAAAAAAAGTGGGCGTATCACGCCCATTTTTGGACCACATATTTTTAGGTGAATTCTTATGATTAGTTTTAAATTTTATAACTATACCTTGAATACCTTTCGAGTTATTAGTTCCGAAAGAGTTATATAAAAGTGACTTGTATGGGAGGTGGGCATGTCCGTTGACCGATTTGGCTCATTTTCAAACTCAGTTCCTACTTTTGGCTAAAATCTATTGAGTCGAAATTTCATCGCATTCTGATCAGTATTTCTCAAGTTATTCTGTATTCGGACAGTAAGACAGCAAGACGGACAGACAGACAGACAGACAGACAGACAGACAGACGGACATGGCTAAACGGACTCGGGTAGTGATGCTGATCAAGAATATACTTTTCCATACCGGACACGCCTCCTAAGGGGCGTTAAAATATATGCACAAAGTTAATATACCCTGTACCTCATAGGTGTAGGGAATAAAAACCCTAGACATAGTGACTACATTTAAAAAGACGCTTCTCAGCGCACCAGTTGTTGCTACTGTGGCCAGTCTCTTGTATGGTTAAAAAACGAATTTTTACGTTTGTAGCATGATAGGTCATGGATCTGATGATTGCAGTGTGCATCCAGTCTATGACGTACGGTTGCAATCCACATCTTTTTCCAAAGGCTTTCTTGCATGCGTAAAAACACCCTTAACAAAAATTCAATAAAATTAATAGTTTTTACTATTGAAATTAGTCAATAAGATAAAGTATTAATTCGATCGGTAAATCCCATTAAATACTACAAAATACTATAAAATCATTTTTCAATTCGTATTTATTTTTTGAATACTATTAAATCAATAACAGACCGATTGACAAATTTTAATAGGATTTATTGAGATTGAAGCATTTTGTCCCTTTTTCATTCTTTCTTTCCTGTTTCTTTTCCAAAATAGTTTTAAAATCAAAAATTGTTTTCAGATGTTTGGCCTCGAGCGAGAGCTCTACACCCAGAAAAAAATTCCCTAAAATCCCATTAAAATTGGTCAATAGGACAATTATTGATTTAATAGTATACAAAAATAAATCTTTTCATATAAACTCAATGGCAATGTCATGGTATTTTCTAGTATTTAATAGTATTTTCCGATTAAAATAATTATTTATCCTATTGACTATGTTTAATAGTAAAAAACTATTATTTATATAGCATTTTTTATACCCTACACTATGAGTGAAAGGGTATATTCAGTTTGGTACGCCGTTTGTAACACCCAAAAGGAAGCATCTCCGGTATGGAAAAGTATATATATTCTTGATCAGCATGATCTCCTGAGTAGATTCATATAAAACATCTACATCTACAGATCAATTTTGCTGTATACGTGCTTAGGTAAACTTTTTTGGTCAAATATATATTGACTTCATGCTCAAATACATGAAAATAATGTTTTCCCTCGAAATGACTTGTGGTTCAAAAAAAAAAAATTGAAATTCGGTACACCTACCCATTTGTAAATATGGGTATTAAATGAATGAATCTTCAGCGATTGAAAGTTTGTAGTTATTTTCAGGATTCGTATTCCCTGCTGACCTATATACCACTTTGAATGGTAACCACACATATGTGTAGGGTATTTATAGTCGGCTTAGATCGACTATAATTTTGATAATCCTAACTATCATAATAACACCTACTATAAAATGTCCCTACTTTAAAATTTGCCTTGTGATCTAACCTTCCCAACTGGTTTCTGGATGTAGTTAGCCTAGTTTAAATGGGCTAAACAAAGGTATCTTTGTTTTTCTCGTGAAGAGAATTAGCTGGATTTTGGTGGGTTTAACGCCAAGACTGTCTTTCCTATTTGGAAAACTCTTTTAATGCCGTCTCCATAAGTTCGTGATCGTGAAATCTACGTGAAATTTAACTTCTTTGTTTTTGTAAGGTTTCGTTATATACTTCTGGATGATCAAATTAAATATATTCTCTTTGAATGTATGTCAAAAAAAAGTATTATACTCTGTAATATCAGTGATTTATCATTTAATTATATCTGTTAGAAATTTAAATCAAACTATTTCAAGGTCTTAATTCATTGTAATTTCTTTATTTTCCATAATATATGCATCACAAATTATATTAGCAAATATTAGCTCAATGCGAAATTTTATTTAAGTGGCAACACTTAATATTTATGCAAATTTATTATTGTTAGGGAAGCTGCTGCCACAAATTATATGTGCTATCAAAATGCAGCAGCACTTTAGAGTGTTTATACAGTAAACGCATGCGAAATGAGGCTCAATTAAGTGCGCAATTTTATATTTAAATCGTTGACATGGCAGCACTGAAAGAGTGCTGTAGAGAGAGAGTAACGGTTGTTTTCTATAGGCTAAAACGGTGCTTAATAGCTTTAAGCTTCAAATGATCCAAATTAATGATGACAATAATTTAAATTTAAATTTGAAATATCACTTGAATCATGAGTTCACCTTGATTTAAATGCATTTCAAGCAATTGCAATGCAGTGAATTTATGAGTTGAATTTATAGAAGATAAAAATGAAAAAATAGGTACTGATTACAATTTAATAAAAAAAATATATATTTCTTTTTCTTTGCAGCATTTCAAGCAGTACTTGATATTAGAAGCATGGCTACAAAATAAGGAGACACTAAGAGCCTTGCGGCAACATCCACCTTTAACCGAACGAATACCTGCTACACCCACCTAAACGCAACGCATCCGTCGAGTACCTCTGCATTTAATTTATTTTTTATTTTTTTATTTGGTCTTTATGCGCAATCAGCGACCTGAACATAAATTGAATCCTTTTTGCGAAATTACGTCGTCCTGTGGCGTCACCGCTCTGGTGCGCCGACATTAGCTGCTGGCAGCAACAAACACCTTCATCGGCAACATCTTTACCAACAACAACAACAACAACAACAATAGCAATAGCAAGAACCAAGAGTAGCTGGCTCTGCCTAATAGTAGAACTCATCAAAAATGGATTTGAAACATTCCAGCATTAGCGAATCCTCGGATGCGTACATTGCGCCGAGCAAGTCGACCGATATGATCAAACCGAAAGATGGCAACGAACATGAGGCCCCGCGTCAAGAAGGTGAGTTTGACAGGCATCAGTTATGGGTTGGAGCGTAATTTTGCTATGTGATTTATGTGTGTGCTTTTCTGGGTTAACTGGGTGCAATGTTTGCGCTGCATAGAAAAAATATGTACATCATATTGATGAATTCCGTTCTTCAAACCATGATTCATTGTATTGAAGAAACATTCATAATATTAATGACGACTAACGACATCAATTTTATTAATACGATCATAAATATGATGAACGCTTGATAATTGTCGAAAAAGTGTTCTTCAATATTAATTAACAAATACATAATATACAACATGAAGAATACGTTTCATCAATATTAATGTACAAAATCATTAAATAAAACATATATGTACGTCAAATTAATGAATGATGTTCATTAAACCAAACTTCAATCAAAATAGTTATTTTTTTGTTAATTTTTTACCGTACTTTTTTTATACATTTTTTTTTTAATTTAGCTTGAAATAAATTTTTCCGACAAAATTTTTTTTTGGAAAATTTTAATTATTCGAAAAAAAAATTCTCGAATAATTTTTTTTAATAATTTTTTTTTTCATTTTATTTAAAAAAATTTTAAATTATTCATAAATATTATGATTATATTCATCAATATGATGATTAAAATTCATTGTATTGAATATTTCGTTCTTCACTATGATGTTCGATAGTATGAATAAGTTCATATAAAGGGTTTTTCAATAAAGGGTTTTTCAATGAAATTCTTTATACCTGTAAAAGTACGTTCGATGCCATTATGTATGGAACTCGATTTCTTTTGCATGGCCACCACGGCCACGCTTGCAGAAGTCCAGACGCTGAACCCAATTTTCCACGGTTTTCAAGCATAAATCGGCCGATACTGCTGCAATTTCACGTTCGATATTCGTACGAAGTTCATCAATCGTCGCTGGCTTGTTGGCATAGACCATAGACTTGACGTAGCCCCACAGGAAATAGTCTAACGGCGTGAAATCGAAAGACCGAGGCGGCCAATCGACTGGACCATTTCGTGAGATAACACGTTCTCCAAACTTGGTTTCCAATAAATTGATTGTGGCATTCGCTGTGTGGCTTGTGGCGCCGTGCTGTTGGAACCACATGTCCTCCAAGTCCATATCATCTAATTGGGGCCAAAAATATTCGGTTATCATTCAACGGTAGCGATTCCCATTCACAGTAACGTGCCGGTCTTGATCATCACGGAAGAAGTACGGCCCAATGACGCCGCCGGCCCATAAACCGCACCAAACCGTAATTTTTTCGGGATGCAATGATGACTCATGGAGTACGTGTGGATTGCTGTCTGACCAATAACGCATAATTTGTTTATTGACGAAGCCATTCAGCCAGAAATGAGCCTCATCGCTGAAGATGATTTTTCGATGAAAATCCGAATCATTTTCAAATTGTTGCTCAGCCCAATTCACGAACATACGACGCTTCTGGTGGTCAAGCGGCTTCAGTTCTTGCGTCAATTTGATTTTGTAAAGATGTATGCTAAGATATTTTCGCAAAATTCGCCACAAGGACGTCACAGAGATGCCCAACGTTTGAGAACGACGTGTGAGAGACACATTTGGGCTTTCTTCAACTGAAGCCTCAGCGGCACCAATATTCTCGACACTACGGGCACTTCTTTGTCCCACTGGCACGGGAACATTTTGTACTGTGCCTGTGGATTCAAATTTTTCCACTAGACGCTCAATTGTGATCTGCTAGGACGATTATGACGACCATAAATTGGACGTAGCGCTCTTAACGTTGAGGTCACTGACTCCGAATTTGGGTAGTAAATTTTAATAATTTCGAGTCGTTGTTGGCTCGTATCGTATATCTATCCATCATGAAATGGCAAACCTTACTGAAGAGAAATGTCAAAAGAGCGCCAAGAAATATGGCGTCGTTTGCTGTCCCTCTACTTTTGTAACATCCCATTTGAAAAACCCTTTATATAATGAATGCATTCATCAATATGTCAATTCATTAATTGACATATGTGATATCAATAGTATGAATCTGGTAGTTGGTAGTAAAATTCATATTATTTATGAATAAATTTATCATATTGATGAATTTTCTTTGTGTGGTGAGCTATTCGTTTGCACAGTACAACGAGTAGCTCAAAAAAAAAAGAAACGAATGATTTATCAAAAAAAATCGTGTTCACTATACAGAAATATTATTTCAGTTTTCTATATCTATCTTGAAAAACACAGATTTGGAGTCGAAATTATTGAAAATACCTTTACTTTGATATATGATTTATGGCAGTCTATGTTGTCGAAATAAAAAAAAAACTTATTATGACATCTACCGCAAAATCCAATTTTTGACAATATCAAATGTCAAATAATATCGAACAAGGTGATGAAATTTTGGAGAGCTCAAAAAATTTGATAAAATTTCTGCCCACACGTATGCCTTTTTATACCCTGCACTAAGAGTGAAAGGGTATATTCAGTTTGGTACGCGTTTGTAACACCCAGAAAGAAGCATCTCCGGTATGGAAAAGTATATATATTCTTGATCAGGATGACCTCCTGAGTCGATTTAGCGATGTCCGTTCGTCTATCTGTCCGTCTGTCTGTCTGTCCGTCTGTTGAAATCCCTACTACTTAAACAATTGAAGAGTTAGATAAATGAAACTTATAATTTAGATTACTTATATACGCTGTATGTGCAAAAAAATTTGCGAGATCGGACCATTGTGATCTTTTATCTGACCATTTATATTCAAAAATACCTCATATTAAATTTACATCGACAGATCAATTGTACTGTATACGTGCTTATGTAAACTTTTTTGGTCAAATATATATTGAAATCATGCTCAAATATATGAAAATAATGTTTTCCGCCGATACGACTTGTGGTTCCAAAAAAAAAAATCGAAATTCGGTACACCTACCCATTTGTAAATATGGGTATCAAATGAATGGAAATTCTTCAGCGATTGAAAGTTTGTAATTATTTTCAGGATTCATATACCCTGGTGACCACTTTGAATGGTAACCACACATATGTGTAGGGTATTTATAGTCGGCTTAGACCGACTATACTTTTGATAATATCATAACTATCATAATAACACCAAATTTGAAATTTCCCATGTGATCTAACCTTCCCAACTGGTTTTTATTTGTCAATGACCGTAAACGTTATTTAATTCTTATTTGTTTTTATTTTCAAATTCTTATTTGTATGCCGTAAAATGTCATTTCAATATTTTTTTTTTATTGCATATATTTTTGTTAATGTATTTTAATATTTTTTTAATTTGACAAACAATATTTGACGAAAAAATTTTTGAAAGAAAACTCCTTTTCGACTTTTCTCACCTTGCTTAATACACCTTGATATCGAAATTCAAATAATTGATAACAATTGCGCTTTTCTGGCACGAGTCTCAAATTCAAATCTGTCAAAATAGTGCTCTTTGTCACAATTTCGTATTCTGTCAATTTAATTTTCCATGTTAATTGACGTAAAAATCTGAATAGGGCTGTAAATTTAAAACGACTTCAATTGGATTGAAATCGTTAATATTTCTTTATTGAAAAATCGAAATCTGGAATTGAATGACCGATCGGAAGTTGGAACATGCCGGATATTTTTAAACTGAACAGTTTTATATATTTTGAAAGTTCGGGTATTAATGATCCGGGTATTCTATTATATATTTCTTTTATTAGTTTTTTATATAATATTTTAAATCTCATTATAATTCCTTCACTGATGATCATGCCTACTCCGAGAAATAGACTGTATTAGAAAAAAAGAAAAGTGTTTATACAGAAAAAAAAAACTTCAATATGATGATTTTATTCATTAATATTATTAATTTTTCACAAATTACTAGATTCATCATATGGAAGATTTCATGCATTGAATTAAAATTTTATGTTTTTTTTCCAAAAAAAGTGTTTTACGACATATAATTCGAAAAAAAAATTCTTAAAAAAAAACTCCGAATAAAAAATTTGTCCAAAAAAAATGTTCTTTCGAAAGATTTTTTTTTATGAATAAAACTTTTTTTAAGTAAAATTTGGTTTGATGAACAGGATTCTTCAATATGATGTACATATATTTTGTACTTTTTCAGTCATACGTCAAATTAAAAATGAATTCATTACATTAATGTTTTGTATATATTGTATGAATTGTTTTTCAATACAATGAATCATTGTTTGAAGAACCAAATTCATCAATATGCAGAAAATAAATAAATATGTATTTAATTTATGTTCAAATGTAATTGTATTTGATTTACTACATTCATGTAGTTGTTTTATATGAACTGTTTTGTATTAACTGCATTTCTTATACCAAATATGTATAATTTGCGTGAATATCGTTCTCACAGAAAATTAGCTGCATTTATATTCTGCCTTCATCGCGTTTCTCTCAGATGCTTGGATTCTGTTTGTGCCTGAAACAAACACTGTTGCAGTACGTCCGTACTTCAAATAATAGAGCAATCAAAAACATACTACAGTTTCTGCAACAAGTAGAAAATTAATTTCTAACACATTGTGTAGTCAAATCATGTCAAATAAATGCACATGTATTTAAAAACTAAAAATGTGTACTAGCCAAACATTTTTCAAAACAAATAAATAAATGTATTCAATTGTGCAAATATTTCACTAAAATTGTATCATCACAGATGACATGTTTTGTGACATTAGAGAATCTTGTTTATTTAGAGACATGCGATAGAGTTTAAAACAAACTTTTGAAACTATACCAATATAAGAAAACTATAAAGTTTGAGTAGCGTCGGTGGCTCGTATGGTTAGTGCGTTGGACTACGAGTCTAAAAAGTAACTGGTGTATTGACTACAAGCCGAAAGGTCTCTGGTTCAATCCAATCCCTGTGGCTGGCAACATTTTTTCATAGAAAATATTTTTCGATATTTGGTAAATTATAGAAATTGGCAAAAAGAAAAAGTAATTTTTATCCAACGTGTAAATTATATTAACTGCCCTAGTTCTGCAACTTTTATATGCAACCAACTGGTCCATTTAAGTCGGCATTGTCAAAGGAAGAAAAGTAAATTTACACCTTATAGAAACCTTAAGACCACACTCAGAAAAAAGTCCTATTAAAATTGATCAATACGTTAGTTATTGATTCAATAGTATATAAGTCAAAATAAATATTTTCATATAAACACAAAAACAATAATACAAATACCGTACAAAAACAAATATAGTAAATAATAATATTTTTTAGTATTTAATGGCATTTACCTATTAAAATAATAATTTATCCCATTGACCAATTTTAATAGCAAAAAACTGTTGATTTTATAGTATTTACTTCTGAGTGCAGTATGATATCACATTAGACCGCTCCGATGATCTCAGGTTGGTTTTATACATAAAATGGCATTACTAGGACCAGTGAATATAATTTTTCCATAAGGTAATAAGAATACTAAAAATTGACTGATGTCATAATTGCCATATTCGGTTGTTAGAACAATTAATATCATAGACACAAACCGAATTTATCGAAGTTGAATAACAATCACTTTGTTCTGACTAATGCAAGCGTATTTAACATTTATGAGAACCGAATAGCTTTCTTGTGCAATGTATACGTTCTCGCAACTTTTTTATTGTTGAGTACACACCCAGAAAAAAATACTATATAAATAATAGTTTTTTACTATTAAAAATAGTCAATAGTATAAATTATTATTTTAATCGGAAAATACAATTAAATACTAGAAAATACCATGACATTGCCATTGAGTTTATATGATAAGATTTATTTTTTGTATACTATTAAATCAATAATTGTCCTATTGACCAATTTTTATGGGATTTGAGGGAATTTTATTCTGGGTGCAGTATTAATTATTCGGTTGTCATCCAGGAAATAAACTCTGATCCTCAGTAAAAGTTTAATTAAAACTGCAAATCAACTAAACTGAGCAATCGATTCAATTGTGGCAAACGACAATCAGCGGCGAGTAACTGCATACTACACCTGGGGCAAAATCTGCTCAGAGCTCTCAGAGTGGCCGCTTGAAATTAGCATAAAGCTAAAATGACAGCCTCAAGAACTTAAAAGCCATGTGACCAGGTCAACCCAGAGACATGGTTGGCCATAGAAAGCAATGAATATTTTATGACGTTGACATTATGTTGGCGATGAATACGTTGAGGTTTTTTCCTTTTTTTGTTTTTTTTTTTTATGTGGATTATCTTTGACTGAAGTTGCATGTGGCTGAGATGCAGCAGTAGCAACAGCAGCAACATCTTGACCTACAAAAGGCAGCCAACGAACAATGGCTGTCAGAGCAACAGCAGCAAAATTGTAACCTTTGGCTTTGTTGTGATGCTGTGTTTGTCATTTTTTTTTTTAGTTGATTTGTTTTTTAATTTTTATTTTTTGTAAATGAAATGAATCGCACTTGACCTTCACAGTGCACGGCTGGGTGGTTACATGGTTGTTTTCTGCTGCTACCTCTCGACAATAACTGCGGCAAGTATCAGGCAGCTAATGTTTTTTTATTGGCATAAAAGATAACAACAAAGTTTCTCTGCATGAATAGACGCCTAAAAATAGACTCGACTCGCATGTGCGATGAATAACCGTGCCGCGCTTTACAAAGTTCGTTGTTTTTAGTAGGATATGTAAAACGAAATGAAATAAACTTTTTTTTTTAATATGAATTGATTTATTTGATTGAATTTAAAGTTTTGTAATATTTTTGTAAACGTTGCGTAATTGTTTTGTAATAGTTTTGTAAAAGTTTTATAACGTGTTGTAAATGTTTTGTAAGCGTTTTGTAAACGTTTTGTGAACGTTGTTTGAACATTTTGTAAACGTTTAGTAAAAGTTTTTTAAACGTTTTGTAAACGTGTTGCTTGCTTTATTTCGTCTATTGTATATTTATTAATTTCTTTCTTTCTTTCTTTCTTTCTTTCTTTCTTTCTTTCTTTCTTTCTTTCTTTCTTTCTTTCTTTCTTTCTTTCTTTCTTTCTTTCTTTCTTTCTTTCTTTCTTTCTTTCTTTCTTTCTTTCTTTCTTTCTTTCTTTCTTTCTTTCTTTCTTTCTTTCTTTCTTTCTTTCATTCTTTCTTTCTTTCTCTCTCTCTTTCTTTCATTCTTTTTTTTTTCTTTCTTTCTATCTTTCTTTCTTTTTTCTTTATTTTTTTTTTCTTTTTAATCTTTTCTTTGGTCCTTTTTTATTCTTTCTTAATTTTTATTCTTAATTTTTATTCTTTATTTATTATTATTTATTCTTTCCTCTTTATTCTTTATTCTTTCCTCTTTATTCTTTATTCTTAATTCTTTATTCTTTATTTTTTATTCTTTATTCTTTATTCGTTATTCTTTATTCTTTATTCTTTATTCTTTATTCTTTATTCTTTATTCTTTATTCTTTATTATTTATTCTTTATTCTTTATTCTTTATTCTTTTTTCTTTATTCTTTATTCTTTATTCTTTATTCTTTATTCTTTATTCTTTATTCTTTATTCTTTCTTCTTTATTCTTTATTCTTTATTCTTTATTCTTTATTCTTTATTCTTTATTCTTTATTCTTTATTCTTTATTCTTTATTCTTTATTCTTTATTCTTTATTCTTTATTCTTTATTCTTTATTCTTTATTCTTTATTCTTTATTCTTTATTCTTTATTCTTTATTCTTTATTCTTTATTCTTTATTCTTTATTCTTTATTCTTTATTCTTTATTCTTTATTCTTTATTCTTTATTCTTTATTCTTTATTCTTTATTCTTTATTCTTTATTCTTTATTCTTTATTCTTTATTCTTTATTCTTTATTCTTTATTATTTATTCTTTATTCTTTATTCTTTATTCTTTATTCTTTTTTCTTTATTCTTTATTCTTTATTCTTTATTCTTTATTCTTTATTCTTTCTTCTTTATTCTTTATTCTTTATTCTTTATTCTTTATTCTTTATTCTTTATTCTTTATTCTTTATTCTTTATTCTTTATTCTTTATTCTTTATCCTTTATTCTTTATTCTTTATTCTTTATTCTTTATTCTTTATTCATTATTCATTATTCCTTGTTCTTTATTCTTTATAAATATTTTACTAAAAGTTATTTATGATTTTCTTAGTATTATTAATTCACATTTTAGTAATTATCTTTTATTTAATACCATTTTTCTCTCTTTTCGCAGAGTTTAAAGTCTACAAACGCCGCTGGGCGGTGTTGATTCTTTTCGCTTTTTACTCCGCCTCAAATGCTATGCAATGGATACAATACAGTATTATCAACAATATTATTACAAAGTAAGTTTTATATTTTATTTATATAATTTAAAATAAATATATTATATAAAAAATATGATGATGAACATAACATTCAACACAAATTCAACCATTTTTCGAATATAGTTATAATTAATATTGATGATTCTGCTAAAACTCCAAATAAAAAGCACATATTCTAGTAAAATTAAATATTATATATCATCGTGCTTAAGAAAACGTCTCCATTTTAGCCATTGCATTTTTAAATAAAGCTTAAATGTAGTAAATATAGCAGGAAATATAGACGTTCTTCTTTGGGAACGATGGACATTAATGGGTTAATTACCGTTTCTATGCAACACTTGTTTAACCACTTAATGCAATATATCTCTTTCGTTCTTGCATTAACACTTTCTACATCACACACACGACTAATTCCTTCACACACACTCACCCAGTCTCTCGTCTTTTGTATTTTAATTGCGAAAGTTTGAACTTGAGATAAATAAAATGAATCCTATTCAATGCAGCTGACTTAAAGTTCTTGCGGCAACTTTTATAATTTTTCATAAATTAATTGCAACCAAGATGCTTTGCTGTCTGTGTCTGCTTAAGTGTTAGTTTCATATTTAATTAAAATTTGAAATTTCAATAACAATATTTGTACCTAATAACATTCCTAGGATTATAATTTTTATAAAAAATAATTGAAATTTAACACAATATAAAAACTTCAAAACGAAATCTATCACTTCTTAATTAGCTTTTTGTCATACCATTTAAAGTAGTCTTGACTCTAAGAGAATTTTTCTCTAGTGCCAATTAATTACTAAAAACTTTGTTAAAATTAGTCCGCCTCCTTCTCTTCAACATGATTATTATTTTCGCAGAGCACTTAAAATGTGTGCACTTTAAAACCACAAATTTTGCATAACCAAAGTAACAAACGAAATTAGCCAACATGTCGAACAATAGAACATGCAACGGAAAAGCCTTCTATGATATTCCGAAATCTGCTTCCGTCAGTACTCAGACCATTTTCTGTTGTCCTTTTGCAGTAGTTGCGAATTGCGTGGCTGTGCGCAAAAACAATTCAAAGTTTCTCACACAGAGTTGCCAGTCGAAAAGTGTTTTCAATTAAAAGCATCGCTTGGGAATGACTTACATAAAGAACTGAAAAATCATCAGCAGAACTATACGCATTGTTTTCATACACGCGAAAAAAAATCAATCTAGTAATTTACGAAATATCGTAAAATATACTATACATATTATGTGCTTCGTAATTTCAGGTTTATTTTGATATACTTTTGACACGTATCGCTTTATTATTCATTAACATTTGTTTGTAACTTTACGAATGTTTATTCGATTTTTGTCGGTATGTACTATTTCGTAAATAATTTAAACGACTTTCTTCGTAAAATGTACAAACTTTTTCGTATATTTAATACAGATTATTTCCTGATATTCTCTGATTGTACTCGCAATAATTTACGAAACATTTAATTATTGTAAAATATATTTAGAATAAAATCATTGTATTTAAAGGCATGGATTCCCCGATTATTCATGAACATATTTTGTAACTTTACGAAAGTTTATTCGTATTTTGTCGGTACGTATTATTTCGTACATAATTTCCACGACTTTTTCTTTAAAATAGACAAACTCTTTCGTATATTTAATACAGATTTTCCCTGATATTCCTTGATTGTGCACGCAATAATTTACAAAACATTTAATTATTATTCATGAACATATTTTGTAACTTTACGAAAGTTTATTCGTATTTTGTCGGTACGTATTATTTCGTACATAATTTCAACGACTTTTTCTTTAAAATAGACAAACTCTTTCGTATATATAATACAGATTTTCCCTGATATTCCCTGATTGTGCACGTAAGAATTTACAAAGCATTTAATTATTGTTAAATATATTTTCGGTTCGTATTTACAATAAAATCATTATATAAAATGCTGTTGGCATGAATACCCTTATTATTCATGAACATATTTTGTAACATGACAAATGTTTATTCGTTTTTTGCCGGTTTGTACTATTTGGTAGATAATTTAAACGACTTTCTTCGTAAAAAGACAAACTTTTTCGTATATTTAATACAGAAATTTCCATGATATTCCCTGATCACACCCCCGATAATTTACGCAACATTTCATTATTGTAAAATATATCTTACATTCGTTATTACAATAAAAGCATTATATTTATAAGCTGTTTGGACGAATTACTTTATACTTCATGAACATATTTTGTAACTTTACGAAAGTTTATTCGTTGTTTGTCGAAACCTACTATTTCGTAGATAATTTCCCAGACTTTTTTCGTAAAATAGACAAACTTTTTCGTATATTTAATACAGAATGTTCCCTGATATTCCCTGGTTGTACACGCAATAATTTATGAAACATTTACTTATTGTAAAATATAGTTTCGATTCGTAATTACAATAAAATCAGTATATTAAATGCTGTTGGCATGAATTTCCTTATTATTTATGAAGATATTTTTAAGATATTGTCTTAACGTGCTCAAGGTCCAGTCGGTACGAATTGGGTGTTTTGTACCAACAAATAAAACAACAAACATTGGCAAGATGCATTGAGTGGCAGATCGTACAACTGTTTCAGAGGCAGCCAAGCCCCTTCATCAGCGATCTTCAAATTCTGCATTTCAAACAAACTTTTTCGTATATATAATACAGAAATTTCCCTGATATTCCCTGATCATACACGCGATAATTTACAAAATATTCCATTATTGTAAAATATATTTTGCATTCGTTATTACAATAAAATCATTATTTCTATGTGCTGTTCACATAAAATCCCTTATTATTAGTAAATATATTTTGTAAATTTACGTAAATTTATACGTTATATGTACTTATTTTTTGTAGATCTTATATACGATTTTCTTTCGTAAAATAGACAAGCATGTTCATATATTTAAATCAGTATTTATTTAGTATAGTTTTTTCCTAATCATAAAAAATTCATTCATCAATTTACGAAACATATAATTTTTGTAAATTATACAAATATTTGTTGTTTTGTTATTTCAATAAACGGTTTTATATATATGCTGTTGATACGAAAATCCTTATTATTCGCATAAATATCTCGTAACTTTACGAAAACTTATTCGTTTAACGTAATTCGTAGATCATTTTCACAAATTTCATCGTAAAATAGACAAACTTTTCGTATGTTTAATACAATAAGGGTATTCATTTCACTTCGTATCTACTGCAAACGCTTGTATGTCGTAAAAATTATAAGCATTGTAGTGTAGAATTCATACTAAATACGCGATACGGAGTGAAATGAATACCCTTAATATTTTTTCAGTGTAGTTATTCCCTGAGCAATATGACCATCAACAGTAAAACGACGTTACATTCTCATCGCCATCATCATCATTTGCACTAAGAGAGGCAGCATAATCATCATCACCATTTAAGGCTGTCAAGTGACTCTGTGACCAACCACAACAGCTGTGCACCAGCTGTCCGCATGTCCTGTTGGCTTTGAGATGTCCTTTTAATTTATAGTTCTGGTTTTTATCATCGCCTCGCGTTTATAGCATTTAAACAGAGATTTTTGTATTTTAATTTTTCGTATTTCAATTTTTCCTTTTCATTTCTAGATACTACGGCATCAGTGACAAATGGGTCGATTGGACTTCCATGGTTTACATGATACTATACATTCCCATGATATTTCCAGGCAGTTGGTTTCTGGATAAAATGGTAAATCTATAATACTTAATTAGAGCAATACATTTTAATGTAGGGAAATGGTGTTTTTTGAATCGTTCACCTTCAAAAATTTACTTTCCAAATATCAAAAAATTTAATGGTATTCGTTCCACAGAACTTGAATGTATTCGATTGAAATTTAATCTTTTGTATTGAATATTTCAATTCTGAAACAACAGAAATACCATTTTGTATTGTAAGTTGGAACATGTCGAACATGCCCAAACAAAATATACGACAGATAACTGGTGGACAACAGGTTGGCAAACACGGAACATATCAGTCTGGAAATTAAGACATTGTCGGTAGATTTCCGATAGACAAAGGCGTAGTTTTTATCAAGATCTGCCTAATAGCATAATATAATAATTTTTAAAGTATTTTTTTTGGTATGACGACAACTTTTTAAACCAGCTGCCACTGTGTTCCAAAAAGCTGCCATGAAGCCGGTATTTAAATAAATGTTTAAAATATATTTGATGTCTGCATTCGATTGTAAAAGGCAGGCAGCTATGCGATTCGTAAAATCTTCCGTGAGACAGCTGTTCTGATATTTAAATAAAATTCAATTGTCTGCTGACAACTGTCCCTCAAAGTTCTTCAGTTATCCTCCTAGAAGGTAGCCTATTTCCAATTTAATTATGAAAACATTTCATAAAACTACCGTTGGATGTACAAATTTTATAACATGCCGATTACCTGCGCTAGTGTTTTTTATTTTATTGAAAAACCAACTAAATTTGGTGCCCTGTATAATATCGGCCAAAAAATTTCGTTTCGATTTCGATATTTTTCCAATAACATGCCGAATACTTTGTCTTGGTTTCAGAGACAAAATGTCTCGAAGTTTTCAGGAATATTTGCGGAATATTTCCGGCACAACACATAGATAAATGGAAAGTTGTGGAAAGCGTTTGGCAGATTATCAAGTTGTGTGGAATTTTAAATAAAGAGACGGTGTTTATTATTCGAACGGACGAAAAAACAGATAGCTTTTTATACAAACTCCAACTGTGTACTTAAAATATTTCAAAAAAATGACTAAAAACCGCCTGCCAAAATTGTTGTCTATTAAAAGTCAATAAATCTTTTTTTTAAATAATATTAATTTTAAATAATATTTTATATTCCCAACTAGACAAATTATGTCTGAAAGATATTTTTAAGTTATCTTTTAAATGTTATCGAAGTCCGAAATTTGTCCGAAATGTTACGGAAAAGATGTCCTTTTGTAATACAAATGATTGACCGGAAGGTGCCTTTTTGATTTGTCTGTATGATGTCCGTATGGTATACAAAAAAATGTCTTAAAATTATTGTCATAAAGTAATCTTTTTAGTAAATAAACGAATTAAGTCATCTTAAAGTATACAAAATAGATATGTCTAAAAGCTGACGTCAAAACTGTTCTTTTGACAAATATCTAATCTTTAATATTTTGATTTTGTTTTGGTTCAACATAAATTAAAACAAATTGAAATATTTCATAACATATTTTATTCATCTATGCAAATAAATAAAAAATGTTAAATAAATTTTTTTATATCCACTCAGGGTCTTCGCATCACTGCATTGGTCGGTGTTTTTGGTACTTGCATCGGTGCTTGGATTAAGGTCTTCTCAGTTAGTCCAGATCTGTTCTATGTGAGCTTTATAGGGCAGTCAATTGTGGCGCTGTCTCAGGTATGTTTTTCACTAAAAATTCAATTTTATGCTTAATATTCAAATTTTCACTTAAAATTCAATTTTTCACTAAAAATTCAATTTTTCATTAGAAATTCAATTTTTCACTTAAAATTCAATTTTTCACTAAAAATTCAATTTTTCATTAGAAATTCAATTTTTCACTAAAAATTCAATTTTTCACTAATAATTCAATTTTTCACTAAAAATTCAATTTTTCACTAAAAATTCAATTTTTCACTAAAAATTCAATTTTTCACTAAAAATTCAATTTTTCACTAAAAATTCAATTTTTCACTAAAAATTCAATTTTTCACTAAAAAATCCAATTTTTCACTAAAAATTCAATTTTTCACTAAAAATTCAATTTTTCACTAAAAATTCAATTTTTCACTAAAAATTCAATTTTTCACTAAAAAATCCAATTTTTCACTAAAAATTCAATTTTTCACTAAAAATTCAATTTTTCACTAAAAATTCAATTTTTCACTAAAAATTCAATTTTTCACTAAAAATTCAATTTTTCACTAAAAATTCAATTTTTCACTAAAAATTCAATTTTTCACTAAAAATTCAATTTTTCACTAAAAATTCAATTTTTCACTAAAAATTCAATTTTTCACTAAAAATTCAATTTTTCACTAAAAATTCAATTTTTCACTAAAAATTCAATTTTTCACTAAAATTCAATTTTTCACTAAAATTCAATTTCTCACTAAAAAAATTAAATTTAAAAAAAAAAATATTAATAACAATTCAATTTTAAAAATCCTAAACTTTTTTAATTATAGGTTTGCATTTTGTCTCTGCCCGCTCGCGTTGCTGCCGTCTGGTTTGGACCCGATCAAGTGTCCTCGGCCTGCAGTGTAGGCGTCTTTGGCAATCAGGTATGAAATAATTATCCTTTGTATATGGGACATCGTTTTTAAATTGTTTAAATTGCAATGACAAAACTGTCGCGCTTTGCTTTTGAATGATGCTTCTATTCCAAAAATATATCACTATGCTTCTTAAAATATGCTTCGTAAGTTTGCACCAAACCCTTCAATTCTTGAATTAGAAAAATGTTCTTGCATAAATTGTCAATTATTATTATTTTTTTTTTTTTGAAAAAATTAAAATGGAACGTGCAATTAGTTAAAATAAAATGTACAAATATTTTTTTTATTTATATTTTTTAATGTCTTCCTTATTGGATCCATCAGCAAATTCGGTATAGTAATTGTTGGCATTACTGCACAAACATTCAAATTCGGAGCTCTTAGACGTATCAAAGAAATCGCATTCGGATGCGGCTGTCTCGCCAGTTTGGTACATTTTCGATTCAAGAAGATTCGTAAAATCGTAATTGCAGCTAAAATGATTATACAGTGTACTTGAACCTTCTCGAGTACATGTGGCAAAGCCACAACCAACACGATTGACACGTTCGTTTACCATAACCGTATAGTGGCCGGTTTCATCGTTACTTTCAACTTTATCGGCGGACGCCGTTCCATCTGCCACAAGTTTATGTTCTTCGTACCACTTTCCAATGCCCATCTCTGCTGCCTTCGATGGTTTCATTTTTCCCGTTACATAGAACAGATTTTGACCGGCACGTGGAAAACGTGACGTTGCCCGGCACTGATCATGCTTCATGTTGCAACGTTTCGAATGCTGTTGTGCAATATAGGCGAGTTCATCGTCCCAGATGAGGGCAATCATTCGTGTGGCCTTGGGAAATCCTTTTCCAGCTGCATCTACAGATACGCCACAGGCAGTTTCATTGCGTTTCTCATTATGAAATGTTACAATGGCATTTTTCATTTTTCGGGTCATCAGCATTTGTTCCTGGACCTCACCCGTTTGTTCCTGCATTACAATTCGAATTGAATGTAAAATAAAAAAAAAAATTCAATTTATTACTTACAATTTGTTCTGGTTTACATATCATGTGTTTCTCAAAGCTTCCCGATTGTTGCCCGCAATACTTGTCCGCCTTATCGCCTGTGCAATACTCGTACCCGAAAGTTTGATGCACCAACGCAATGATAACGATTAGAATTCGTTGGATTTTTGGCTTGAAAATCATTTCGAATATATTACAGTGAAATATTGAAACTAAATTAAAAACTCATTTGGATTGAAAATTATTTGAAAAGCTGCAAAGTGTTTGCACTCATAAAAAAAAGTGTTTTTAAATTGTGGAAAAATCAGTATGGAAATCAGGGGAAAATTTTAATAGTTGCTCTAATGAAGTTAAATATAACATATACATACAGGGAGTTTGTTTCTTCGATGTAAATAATTCATGGGTCATTCTTTGACTCAAAAAAAAAATAAGAAAATGTAATATAAAAATATGTCTAATTTTGCACCACGTTTAAAATACAGGGTGTTTAAGAGATGCATTTTACTGAAATAATCTAGTCAAGAAAATTTGTTAAAAGCAATAATCTGTTGATGAATGAATAAACATTTTTAACTCATGTTTTAGAAAATTAAATTACCTTTCCAATGTTATATCACATCTTCGAATCCCATGATTCCTTCCTTGTTTAAAATTTACGTAAAGTTGAAATTTACAAAAATAAAAATTCAAATTTTTACTTTGCCATTAAATTTCTCAAAATTTCGTTATTAATCACCCCATTTTTTCTAATTTATAATGACAGACCAGTTTATTCACAGTAATTTCTAACTAATTACAGTAATTCTAAACTGATAAGTTATCCTGCATAAATAATTAAATAGTGGCCGGTCTTGTGCACGACCTTTCGTTATACGTTGGTCGTTTACCCACACATATTTCAAAAAATCAAAATAAAAGCAAAAATAAAACAAGAATATAGTTTCTGCAATATGTAGAGAACGAATTTCTTACTACATGGTGTAGCAAAATTAAGTGAAATAAATACAAATGTATTTAAAAACAAACAAAATGTAGTAAGTAGATCTACATTTTTTCAAAACAAAGACATAAATATAGTATCATGTACTACATTCATTTTGTCAATGTAATTTTAAAAAATAGCCAGGTTCTATTCAATCTTGGTACTCGGTAACCTGATCATCCAGATGTCTAATATTTGGCACAATTTATAAGACTCATGGATAGTCACAAACAAAAAATTAGGTTGCCTTTCTGACATGGAAAGCCCCATTATAAATGATCCTCCATTGAGAGAGACCAAGCCAACATTGGTCTGTCAGCAATTTGAAAAATTGTCTCAACGAGTACAGCCATCCATCACTTAATTCAATCTCGTCGGCTCTTTCTATATTTCACCCCCTTTTTTCCGAACCACTTAACCTGCTTCTCTTGCTCTTTTGATCTGTTAAAGCACCCTTGCCAAGCAATTTATTCAATTGAAGTAGGTGCGAAAATTGTCGGCTTCCCATGGCTTTTAAGTGGCAATATCAACGCATATGACTTGGCTGGCATTACACATGGAATGGTATGGCGCTGTTGTGCAACATTTCGTTAAATCATAAATTTATATTAATAATTGTCAGGGGTTGCCAGAAGTGAATACATACACTCAGAAGAAAATGTACCATTAAGTAGTTTATGGTACGACCATTGATCTTATGGTTCATGTATTAATAGTTTTTTCTTTTTTAATCAAAAGTTTTCTAATACAATAGTATTTGAAAAATTCAGTACCATACATTTAAATTTGTCAATATTATTATTTTAAATAAAATAAATACTGTTGTTTTAATGGTTTCCTCCTATAATAATAAACGTGGTGTAAAAAAACATTAAAAAAAATACAAACATGCTCGTTTTGTATGTCATTCTGCGTGTTTACTCAACAT
This sequence comes from Dryomyza anilis, assembly GCA_951804985.1. NCBI lineage: Eukaryota > Metazoa > Arthropoda > Insecta > Diptera > Dryomyzidae > Dryomyza > Dryomyza anilis. The sequence continues at coordinate 27,242,303 of OX638133.1, forward strand.
GGTCGCATGTTTTTTTTGTAATGATCCACATTATTAAACGCGACATTGGTAAGGACTCAATGTATTTAATGTAAATAAATTATATTTATTTATATTTTTATTTATTACAGAAAATAAATAATACATCGAACTTCTATTTTCGCAACGGACTCAAAAACAACTGCAGACTCAAGTACTACAATCAATTATTGGAAACCAAAGCAAAAATTAAATGTGTTACACCCAGAAAAAAATACTGTATAAATAATAGTTTTTTACTATTAAAAATAGTCAATAGTATAAATTACTATTTTAATCGGAAAATACCATTAAATACGAGGAAATACCATGACATTGCCATTGAGTTTATATGAAAAGTTTTATTTTTTGTATGCTATTAAATCACTAAGTGTCCTATTGACCAATTTTAATGGGATTTGAGGGAATTTTTTTCTGGGTGTATAATCTTTGTAAAAGTGAATATCAATTTCTACATTTAAATAAAATAATATATACAATAAATTAATTAAAATACATTTTTGTTTTAATAAATTATTAGGAAAATGTAATTCAACATACCATAAAATTAATAATACGTATCATTAAATTTGTATAGGTCTTTCTTATTGTATTTAAAATATCACATTATAATATTTATGGTACAACCACACATTGTATTAACAGTTTCAATATTACTGAACAAATGGGACGCATCCTATTGACCAATTTTAATGGTATAAATTATTGTTTTTCTATTGAAATACTATCAATTTATCATGATTTTTTTTTGGGTGTACCTGTAACTTTTTTTTTGGTAATTAAACTATGTAATATAACTATTCCAAATGAAAGAAAAAAAGTAAATTTGTTTTGTACTTCCACGATTAAATATCAAAATTGGAAACCAGTATTGCGATATATTTGTCAATTTGTTGAAAACACTGAAATCAATTTTCGAATTTAATCAAGATATGTATTCCATGCGACAATTAAAAAAAAAAAAGTTCACCTGATTCTCGCATGCGACAATCCAAAGAAAAAGTTCTCATGATTCTCCCACGAAATACAAATGTCCTCCTTGAGTTCTGTGATGATTTTCAGAATCGATAATTCTACCTTTTTATATTTTCAATGGACCATTTTTCACTCGAAATAATTTTCAACAGATAGGAGGAGCTTACGTAGCTAAATCGAAATTTTCGTGCGACAAATATCGATTTTTCAAATTTCTCGCAGTACTCAAGATAGCTATTTAATGCGAGAATCAGGTGAGTATTTTCTAAATGATCGCATACAAATATATCGAATGAATAAAAATAATTTGGGCCCAAGAGTATAAACTCACTCAGAAAAAACATACCATAAAATTAATAGTTTTTACTATTAAAATTAGTCAATAGGATATTTGTCTGATAAACTATTAACTCAATCGATGAATCCTATTAAATACTACAAAATACTATAAAATTTATTTGAGTTTTTATGAAAAATATTTATTTATTTGTATACTATTAAATCAATAACTGTCCTATTGACAAATTTTAATGGAATTTTATGATTTTTTTTCTGGGTGCTGTTATATTTCCTACTTCCACACTATGTCTATTCGAATTTGACGGTTTTCCAAGATTATGGCGAAACATTGATTCCAAAATCATTGTCAAATTTTATGCCTTTTAAAACTATATCATATTTTTTTATAAAATTTGCTAATCTATGATTTCAAATGATTTCTTACAATTATTTATCGATATAATTATTTTTATGTTGTTAAATAAATCACGATTTACTTTCAAATACCATATCGAATAATACGACATATTGAAAACTAATCAAATAGGGGAATAAAATGAAACAAATGTTAACATTATTTAAATTATTCCGATTATTTATCGTTATTTATCGAATTATGGAACAGCAAAAAGAAATTAGATCGAAATAAAATTACGATATCGTCACTTTCATGCCAATCCAACTAGACAAATTATGTCTAAAAGATGTCTTTAAGATATCTTTTAAATAGTATTGTTGTCCTAAGGTTGTCCTAAATGTTACGAAAAAGATATTTCTTTTTGTAATACCAATGATTGCCCGGAAAATACCTTTTTGGGTTGTCTTAATAATGTCCAAATGATATACACAAATATGTCTTAAATTTATTGTGTAAAAGTTGTATTTTTAGCAACTGAAAGGCAACCGCTTTAAGTCACCAAAAAGTATACCAAAAGGCTTGGTGGGACCATTTTTTAAAATGTTGCGAAATCAATTTTTATAGTTTGAAGTGTTGTAAAAATTTGTAAAACTTATTTTTTTTATATGTTTTTTTTATTATTTTGGTTTATTAATCAAGTATCATAAATTAATTATATATCTTTCGATTTGGACAACCTACTGATTTATAAATACCGATTTTGTGTGTCTATATCCTGACCAAAAGTCAAATATTTTAGTGTTTTATCTATAACTGTTTATGGTTATAATATAAAATAGTGTTGTAAGGTTGTATCGTGTAACCATCGATTGATATAAATTTTTAAAAATAATTTCAAGATTTAAAATGGAATTATAATGGAATTTTAATAACATTTGCGTTCAAGTAATGTCAGTGTCCACAAGGTTTAGGTCAATTTCATTATTATAAAAGCAACTATTTTCGTTTCTTTGTTAATAAATGTTAGAACTCATGATTGCGACTCGTTTCCGAAGCTGGAATTTCCTTTTTTTATTTATTTTCGTAGACTCATTAACGAAAACTATTTTGTTTATATTGAAATTGAATATGAAAATAGTATACGACAAATTAATATAGAGTACCCAGTAGGAGAAACTGACAGAATATAAAATGCAATGGAAAATAATGAAGGAATCGAAATGATGAAGAATAAAAAAAAAATATATTAATGCGATGGTGCCGTGTCGACCATGATGCGAAGGCCATAATATTAAATAGAGAGATAGAGATAGCTAAAGAATTTTATTTTTTATTTTTTCTTTTAAATTTAAACCAATCAGAAAGCCCCATTCTGTCGTCAAGAGCTTCTAGAACGCTTCGATTTTGAAATAATTCTCGTAACAAGGAACCTTCATTATCTCGGTTCGATATCGGCTGACCGTTTTGGTAGGAATTTTCCTATATTATCATTGCGAGAAATGGCATCGATATCGGAAAAATTCTTCGTCATTTCGCAACATTTTCGTTGCAATATCAAAACAGTTTGGTATACTTGGTAGCAGGGACCCGTAATAGTAACCAAATAAAAATAATTCTGCGCTAAAACAACTTTTCTCAAAGATAATTCTTCCTCGGAATGGTTTTTTCATACAATTCTTCTCCGTAGAGTTTTAGCGTAAGTAGAAGTTTTAGTGTATATAAAATATAAGAAAATGTAAATATTTCTAATTTTGCACCCCGTTTAAAATACAGGATGTTTAAGAGATGCATTTGGTAATCTAGTCAAGAAAATTGGTTAAAAGCAATAATCTGTTGATGAATGAATAAACATTTTTAACTCATGTTTTAGAAAATTAAATTACCTTTCCAATGTTATATCACATCTTCGAATCCCATGATTTCTTCCTTGTTTAAAATTCTTCTCCGTAGAGTTTTAGCGTAATTAGAAGTTTTAGTGTGGTGAGTTTTAATAAGATGAGTTTTATTATGGTGAGTTTCGGTGTGGTGAATTTTGGCGTGGTGAATTTGGGATGGTTGGTATACCCTGTTTCGAAATGATCTTGATATTTCTAAAATTTTTGGGTTATATGGAAAGTGCTACGCCCAGTCCACCAATCTTACAAAGATATAGCCTATACTCTCCCCAGATCCAACATGTATCAAAAAAAAAATTTGATTCGGTTCAGTCGTTTTAACGTCTATTCGAAAAAATGTAATAACCCAATATGCCACTGGGTAAGCGTAATTGCTTTCATAATTGTTTTTAAGGCTATTTTTAGCGCTTAATCTGTATTTGAAAATGATTTGATAATAACATTAACAAAAAAGGGCAGAGAAAATTAAGAACAATCTTATTGTGCTCGGGCTTGAAGTCTACGATATTGGCTGGATGACATAGAACGGGATTTAAAAAATGCCCTTTTTGTTGTCCTATACACAGAAAAAAAATAATCGACGTAAATACAGCAATCAAAATTAATTGTACATCATTCATTGGTCTAGCAATGACATTTTTGCCATTTTCATGTATTGAGCAAACACATTCACTAAAAATGTTATTTGTGTCCAAAAATATACCAATAAATGATTTTGCTTAAGTAGCAAATTATTTAATTGGTTTAGTCGACGTTTTAAAATCAATTTGTATTTTCACAGTATTCTTATAATTCTTTTTTAGTTTATTAAAAAAGAATAATATTATTTCTTGTGAAAATATATATAATATCTAACAATATACAATATAACAAATATACTTTTCTGATGATGAAGCATAATTAAATATGCAACTATTGTTATCATCATCATTTTCAACGACACCAAAAGAGTATGATCAAAGTCTATAAGCGTTTCTTTTGACATGAACCAAATGTGAACTGATTGCGCGCCAACTAAAAATTCTAATTTTAAGAGAATTCCATCAATTTCACGAATTCCACTAAATTCACCAGTGCTGTAAGCGAGGACACGCACACACACCATGCACTGCAATAGCAACCACGCACTGTTATAGCTACCACGCACTGTTGTATCGATCGCACACTGCTATAACATCGACGCGGTAAGCGAATACATATAGTTGTTGCCAGCAAATGCGATTGCTAATATGAAGAAAGTCTACGCTAATACAGTTAATAATTTAGTCGTCGCAGTTTTAGCAAAAATTTGATTGTCTTGATGTACCTTTTTGGCTATATTTACGAATTGTTTTTTTCTGTGATATGAGGATCCTCTTTTTATACTTTTTGGCTATATTTACGAATTGTTTTTTTCTGTGATATAAGGATCCTCTTTTTATACTTACAATATTTAAAAGCAAAAAACTAAATAGGTTATTTTGATTTATAGTTGAAAATATTTCTAAATCTTGATTTGAAGTAAAGTTGCAATCAATTTAAGAATTAGTGTGGATATTGATTTAATAATAAGGAAATTTTCAAATTAATGTTAAGCTACCAGTTTTTTTTTTTTTTTGAAAAAGCTATGATTCTTAAATTTAGGTTAAAGGTGTTTCAAATATTAACCTCAACTCTATGATTTGAGAGTAATGATAGATTTCAAAGCATTCGCAAGTGAATATTAAGTGCAATGGCATATTGGGAATTTCCAATTCATACCTGTTGATCTTATGATCATCATATTGGTTCCAAATCAAATCAACTTAGTCGATTTCACATTTTTAATAATAAATGTTATTTCGAAATTCAATTAATTAATTTAATAAAGCAATTTAATGTTTTGAATTTTATAATTCTACATCCCTAAAAAAGTATTAAAGTACTAAATATTTTCAATTAAATACTATTTTATTAACATTTCAAAACGTTATTTATTATAGTCTACTTTATTTGTTCAATTTATTGTAATTTCAAAAGTGTTTAAATATTTAAAATAAAATATTGCTCAAATGTTGCATACATTGCGGCGCGTTTAATTTGCTTGTTTAACACACAATCCGTGCACAAAGCGCACCAAATGCCCGCAGGGGACTATTTAGTTTCGCAGTATTTACTCTATTTTTTTTGCAACATTTTCCCCCCATCTTTTGCATTCATTAAAAATATTCATGCTGATTGTTAGTACGACTGTCTGTTTGTTTTCTTTTTTTGTTACTCTCTTTGTTCTGATTTAATGCAAAGGTTGTTCGGTTTTATCAAAAAGTGCAAACATGTATAACAAAAGAAAAATAAAATTTGAAATAAAGAATTTTTGCACCCAACATTTTTATTTATTGACAAAAATAAAAAATAAAAACAGTTGCAGCTGTTGCCGTGATGCTGTGCACAATTTGCATAGAAATAAACAAAATACAGTTCCAAAAATCTACAAAAAAACACCAAAGTTGCAGCTGTCACACGACAATTTAAAATCACGCCAACGAAAGTAGTTTTCCAAAAACATTTGCCACATTTTCCACGCGAATAAATGCATAATTCATGCAATAAGCATTTTATAGTTTCAACAATTTTAAATGACTTAGTTGGTAAATATCTTTAAAACAAAATACCATTTCAAACCCTTTCAGCGCTTTAGTTATCTTTTTACTTCAATATAACGTAAAACTTAACCAAGCATTCGACTTCTTTCATTACAAAAAACTTACCTCAGGGTATTTCACAATTATTTCTTTTGTTTTTCGTTTTCTTCTTTTACGGCCAATTTTCATGATTTAGTTTACACTTTTATTTCCGTTGTTTTCAAAGTTACATTTGATAAAGGTTTTTATGGTTTTTGTTTGCCCTTTATGAGCTGATTGATGGTCGATTCTATTGTTGATTGAAGCATGAGAGTTTGTTTTCGAATCTCAAAGATCTCTGATTTTCTGATTTTTAGCGCTTTATCTGTTTATTAATCCCTTCAGAGTAATTCAGCATTACGTACACGAATAATCGAAAAAATCTTTCAGATATTAGTGCATTATAGTGAGTGGTACACTTGATTATACTACTCAGCGTAATTTTAATACAGACATTCTATCAGAGGTCAGAGATAAAGGTTAACCTTATGGGAGGTTCCTGAATAACTCTCACAAAAATAAAAGAATATAAAAAAAAAGATTATGGTCTGAGAGAAACCTTTATTTTTTTAATGTTTTTGGTTTCGTTCTGTGTGAATACTTTATTTTTGAAAAATGTCAGTTGTGGTTCAGAGAGGGATATAAAGGTTAACAATATATATGTATCTCATTAATAATTTTTGAGAGGCTGAGAATCGTTGATGCACAATTCTCTTTTCAGATGACTTCCAATATTACTAACTGTTATTTACTGTTGATTACAAATTTAGCAATATATGTAAATAACACCCTAAAAGCCAAAATTAAACATATTATTATTGAAAAAAATTTCTTGGTCGAGAAAAACAACAATGTTCGGAAATTTTGGTCGTATTTCTTGGTCGACAAAAACAACATTGTTCGGAAATTTTCGAAAAAAATTTAGACGACAAAACAATACAATGTTCGAAATCACCATTTTCAAACAACAATTTTTTTTTGCCAAAACAATAATGTTCGAAAATTTTCGAAATAATAATTTTTGTTCGACAAAAACAACGCAATGGTCAAAAACACTATTTTCCAACAAAAAATATTCAACAAAAACAACAATATCCGATAAAAAATTTTGGAAAACAAAAACAACGCAATGGTAAAAAAAAATTCGACTATAAAAACAATGTTCGAATAAAATTATTCCCAAAATTTTTAGACGACAGAAACAACGCAGTGTTCGAAAACATCCATTTTCCAAAAAAAAAATATTCGAAAAAACAATAAAGTCCGAAAATTTTCGAAAAAAAAAATTGTTAAAAATAAATTTTTGAACGACGAAAACAACGCAATGGTGCGAAACATTTTCCAACAACAAAAAAATCTACAAAAACAACAATGTTCGAAAAACTTCGAATAAAAATTGTTAAAAATATTTTTAGACGACAAAAGTCCATTTCACCATTTTCCAAAAAAAAATTGGCAATAACATTAATGTTCGAAAATTAACGAAAAAAGAAAATTTATCAAAAAAAAATGTTCGGCGTCAAATATAAAGCAATGGTCAAAAACACCATTTTCAAAAAAAAAATATTCTACAAAAACAACCATGTTCGAAATACTTCGAAAAAACAATTTTAAACCAAATTTTTGGACGACAGAAGCAACGCAATAGACGAATCACCATTTTCAAAAAAAAAATATTCAAAAACAGTAATGTTCAAAAATTTTCAAAATTTTAAAATTTCTTAAAAAAACTGGACGACAAAAACAACGCAATGGTCCAACTTCAAAAAAAAATCCGACAAAAAGAACAATGTTCGGCAAAAACAGCGCAATGGTCGAAAATACCATTTTCCAACCAAAAAAAAAATATTCGAGAAAAACAATAATGTTCGAAAAATTTAAAATAAAATATTTGTCAAAAATAAATTTTAGACGACAAAAACAATACAATAGTCGAAAACAACAAATATATTCGAAAAAAACAACAATGTTCGAAAAAAATTTAAAATTAAATTTTGGACGACGCAATGTTCGAAATCAACATTTTCCAACAAAAAATTTGTATGTTTCACCAATCAATTTCTGGAACAACAAAAAATTTCCTATAAATGAGAGCTATTAAATGAAGGTTTTCATATAACTCTCAACCAAAGACGTTTGTTTTTTTAAATAAAAAGTATATCTAAACCAAAAACCTTTATATATTTTGATAAATAATATCTCTCGGTAAAAAACCAAATGTAAATAAAGGTTTATAGTTATTTCTGATAATTTCTATATAAGAATGAAATTGGTAAATGTTTTGTCCCATCTTTCAATTTGATAACGATTTTAGAGTAATATAGGATCGCAGATCTCGAATCTAAGTCTAATAGTTTGGTGCTATAACACTGAAGATCATAGGCCGAGCTCTTTCTTTAAGTTGAGTTTCTATAATTTAAAGCCAAATCCGAAAGGCGGGTTGAACTCTTTTCTTAGGCAATAGTTTAATCTCGTACATTTGCCGTTTACTGCCGAGAGGTAGCATCGTATAGAAAAATGTTTTCTATGAAAAAGATGTTGACTTTCGCTGGGATCGAAGTCGGGGCCTTTTAGCTCATAATTCAACGTAACAGCGAATTTTGGGTCGTTGTTCAATGCACTAACCAATCAAGCCACAGACGTTACTCACTTTAATACTATCACTTAAATATATCACTTAAATTGTATCACTTACATTGTATCACTTACATTGTATCACTTAAATTGTATCACCTAAATTGTATCACTTAAATTGTATCAGTTAAATTGTATGACTTGAATACTCTTACATGAATACTATCAGTTTTATACTATCACTTCAATAGTACCCTTTAAATTACTATCACTTAAATATCATTATTTGAATACTATTACTTGAAGATTATCACTTTAAAGTATCAGTTCAATACTATCACTTCAATGCTATCACATCAATGCTATCATATCATTACTAACACTTGATTATTATTTGATGACTATCACATAAATACTATAACTTTAATGCTATTTAATGAATATAATCACTTGAATATTATCAACTAAAGGGCGAAACATGAATTTTATCACTTCCTTACCATCACTATGAAGGGACAATAAATATTTAATTATTTAAAACCTGATTTCTTTCACTTTTATTAGTATTCTATAATACATTAGTTATTAGTATTCTAGTATGAGTATTCTATAATACAAATCTTTTTTGTTACCATTTGTCCAATAATATCACTCTAATATTATCATTTTAATACTTGTGATGTACTGTAATACCACAAATCACAATTAGATATAACTTTGTAAATGTAATATTGTGATATTAATATCTCATACATACGAAAATGGCTAAAATTTAATAAATAACCATTAATCATTGTAGTTATCAGTGTAATTTATAACATAAACATCATCAATCAAATATTATCACTTTTAATCAATCAAAACTATCACTTGAAAATTCTTGAATTTTGTAAAATATTTATTGCCTGACATAATATCACTTGTAAATATATAACAAGTGATTTACTTATGTTTTATAACTCAAAAATTGTCAATAAACACTCATATAGTTTTACTTAAATAATATCATGCGAAAAAATTTAAAACACAAAACTCGCATAATCTATTTTATTCTAATATTTTTCGTCTGATACTATTTGAGTGATTATTATTGTTTTATAAAACACAAATAATATTATTTATTATATGAAAGTTGTGATAAATTTCATGTGATATTTTGTTAAAATGAAAACAAAAGTTTTGTCTTTTATAAAAAATATTATATATTAAATTCAAAAATCATAAAAGTGAAAGTTTTTGATTAATGCACAAAGTCTGTGATGTATGTATGATGATTTTTTTACCACAAACATTGCCGTTTGGCAGCAACAGCAGCGGATATAGATTTTTTGTTATTATGCAACAAGTTGCAACAAAATGCAAAGTCAAAACATTTTTTTAACTCTGTGTGACGCACTTGAAGCGTATAATATTGTTGATAAATTGAAAAATTCCTACAACATGTAGTAATAAAAAAATATTATAAACATAACATATGAGTTGCTGAGTTTTTGTTTTATGCATGATGGTTGCATGAAGAAGTGAAAACCATTTATATTTTTTATACATCCTAAAAAAAAACAGTTGCAAAAGTGTACTTTGAAAATATTTTAATAGTTTTATCAATTTAGGTACTAACTAAATTTTGATTTTCTAAATCACTTAAATTATACTGAAAACATTTGAATATTGAAAAACTTATGAAAGTATCACAAACCCAACTTTTTATCATTATCAACTTTGTGATTGTAAAACCTTAAAACTGATTAAGTTAGAAAAACAAAATTCAAAATATAAGCTGCTTAAATAGTTCTGCATATATTATGCAAAAGTAATTTTAAATCTAATCTAAATCAACCACAATTAAACAATTTGCAAAAGTAACGTATACGACATGTGGTACTTGTCCAAAAGATTTTTATTTTAAAAACTATTCACTTTGAAAGCAGCTAAAAAACCTTTAATAAACTGCGCATATTTCTACATTATTAACTATACTGCAAGTGTATAATAAAATAATAATATCACTGCAACATTATCACTGCAATTCACTTGCAATATATCACCAGCATTAGACACAACCTTATTATAATCTCATCGCGCTTTATATGAGTAGTTGCAATAACACCCTTTACTACTTTTAAAGCAGCAATATTAATGTTGCTGTCACGCAGGAGCAGCAAGAATGTCAGCAGCTGCTACTATCACAGACATAAAAGCATCATTTACACTTGATTTGCACGCAGTGATGAACGCAAGTAGCACATGCTGTGATTATGCTATGATGATGGTGATGTTGTTACTGATGATATTACTGCTGATGATGTTTGTTGTAATGTTGTTGTTGAAACTGATGGCTGTTAGTGCCAGTGATATTAATGCGCCAAATGCATGCAATGCACTTCGTTGGCACGCATACAGTGCGAATGCATTCAACTGCAAATGTTGCTGACGTTACGGATTGCTCTATACTGTGAGTGACAAAGCTGGTCACGTCTTTTGCTGTTTTGAATGTCTGTTATTTTTCACACGCGACTAAAAGAGTAATGTGTATAAATATACTAAAAAAAAAATTACTAAAAATTTGAGTTATTTTTAAAAATTTCACTGGAAAAAACTTGCAAAATAAAAAAAAAAAACAATTAGATCGTGTTTAAATATAAGGAGATCATCGAAATATAATACAATAATGACGTATAGAAAAAAAGTCCGTAATATATTGTGTAGTGTAATTTATAAATAGTGTCAAATTTCGGACGAATCTCGTCTTTTATTTTTCAGAGATTTGTCTCTAAAATTGTATACAAATACTAGACAAAATTCCTAGCATATTTAGTGAAATATTTCTGACATATTTCCAGCTAACACACTGATAAAAGTTATATTTTGAAAAATGTTTTAATTGCATATTCGCGCATATTTTGGAATCAGCAGAAAATAGGCAGCTTGATGCAAACTCCACCTTTGTCTGTTTTGAAAAATTTACATGAAAACCCGAGACAAAAGTGTTTGCATTTTTCTGTAATATTTCGGACATATTTCCAGCAAACAAATGATATATTTTGGGAAGTATATAGCAGTTTGTAAAATTTTGTGGAATTTTAATGGCAGCTTCTTGGCATATTTTGGGAACTGGTAGAAAACAGAAAACTTGTTATACAAACTCCGCCTTTACATGTTTGAAATATGTCGATAAAATGTTTCGAAGCTGCCAAAAATTGTGTCTGGGAAAATTACTAAACTCCCGAAATACAATAATCGACTGTTCTATATGAATTCGGTCTAGGAACTCCAAGGAGGAGTTCCAAAGGAGGAGTTCCAAAGCCTTTGCTTAAATGTGCGAATTTGATCTTAGGACGAATATAGGTAAAGTGTTTTTCAATAAGAGCTCTACAAAAGTTTTAAATAAAACAAAAACGGTTTTGGATATCAATGAAATTCTTTATTCCTGTAAAAGTACGTTCGAATTTCGGAAGTAAATTTTAATAATTTCGACTCGTTGTTGGCTCGTATATCTTTCCATCATGAAATGGCAAACCTTACTGAAGAGTCGTTTGCTGTCGTTTGCTGTCCCTGTCGCTGTACTTTTGTAGCGTCCCTGTTGAAAAACCCTTTATAATAGACTAGTCATCAGCACAAATGTATTTGAAGCTGTCGACTGCATTTTGCACTGACAGTCGGCAGCGACTACACTTCACTGCAGTATTTGTTTCATTGGTGTCTATTATGCTATTTTATAAAAGTATAAAAACTGACAGACATGATTTAGTCAAACCTGTTATACATAATTATCTATTTTATGGTTTTTACAATTATGTAAAATAAAAATTTTATAAAATTAACTAGCTGGACCCGTGCACGACTCGTGCAAATATTTTGTGAATTTTTATTATTTATTTTCGATAGTCTACTAGAGTTTGTTTGGTGGGTTCTACTATATAAGGACTGCGTCGAATAAAATTGTCTGTTACGTATCTTCCCATAATGTGCTATTGCAAGATTCAAATTAAAAAAATTTGATCATAGTAGCTCTGAATTAAATGGCAGAAAATAATTTGTGGCAGTTATAGTCAATACAAAATTTATTTAATGGGAAAATGGCAAACGACGTGGAAGTGCGAGAAAATATAATTAAAAATTTTCAAAAACAACCTAGTTGGTCTTTTAAAAAAATTGCCAAGGAGGTAGGGGCTAACCCTAAGACCATTTCTCGCGTTATCAACCGCTTTAAGGAAGACCTGAGTATTGATCGGTAGAAAGGTTCTGGTAAAAAAAAGGCCCACATGATCGTGAAAAGTCGAAAAAGGTTGTGAATATTTTAAAGAAAGATCCAAGCATATCCGGAAGGAAATTGGCGAGAAAGGCGGATTGCTCAGAATCTTTCGTGCGCAGAACTAAGAAAGAAGCTGGGCTGAAGACGTACAAGGTCCAAAAAGTTCCGGATAAAAATGCCGTCAAGAATGAAACCGCAAAACAACGAGCTAAAAAGCTGAACCATGATTTTTTTAAAAAATTCGATTGCTGCATAATGGACGACGAAACTTATGTTTAAGCGAACTTTTCTCAACTACCTGGGCAGGAATTTTATACAGCCGATTCTCGAGGAAATGTCGCTGAAAAATTCAAATGAAAAAAATGACACAATTCCCAAAGAAATTCCTTGTTTGGCAGGCAATTTGCAGTTGTGGAAAAAGGAGCAGCTCATTCGTGACATCGGATACAATTAATAGCGAAATATATGTGAAGGAATGCTTCCATTTTTACGCCAACATGAAGTGTCCACATTTTTTTGGCCTGACTTCGCTTCATGTCACTACAGCAAAACGGCCTTAGAAAAAATGCAGTGATTTTGGTGCCTAGAGAAGCCAATCCACCAAACTGTCCAGAACTCAGGCCGATTGAAAGATACTGGGCTTTAGTAAAAATGGAGATGAAGACAACAAAAAAAGTGGCCAAAGACCTTCAAGACTTTAAAAGAAAGTGGTCTTCAGCAGCTGTGAGGGTGTCGGACACTACCATTACAACATTAATGGAAGGGGTTTCGGAAAAATTAAAACTTTTTATTAAAAAAATATTAATTTCTGTTTTTTTATATTTTTTTTTTAATCTAAAAATAATTTGCAAAATAAAATATTTTATTCTATAAAAATTCGATTACTAGATTTCTAGATTTTTTCATTTTTGTAGCAGACAATTTTATTCGACGCAGTCCTTATTCCAAATTTTAAGTAAATTTCATGAAGAGGTTTTTTGTTTTTGTGTTTTTACTTTTTTGTGTTTTGCTTTTGTGTTTTTGCTTTTATTTTTAATTTTGTGTTTTGCTTTTATTTAAATTTTGTGTTTTGCTTAAGTTTTTGTGTTTTTACTGTTATTTTGTGTCTTTGCTTTTGTTTTTGTATTTTGCTTTTGTGTTTTTGCTTTGGTTTTTGTGATTTATTTTTGTGTTTTTTCTTTTGTTTTTGTGTTTTGCCTTTGTGTTTTTTCATTTGTGTTTTTGCTTTTGTGTTTGTGTTTTGCTTTTGTGTTTTTGTGTCTTTGCTATGTTTTTTCTTTTGTTTTTTGCTTTTATGTTTTTGATTTTGTGTTTTTGCTTTTGTTTTGAGTGGTTCTGTTTTTGTTTTTGTATTACCATCTTATGTTTTTATTTTGTTTTTGTGTGATTGCTTTTTTGCTTTTGTAATTCAGAGTTTTTTTGTTTTATTTTTGTATTTGAGTTTTTTGTTTTATCTTCTTAGCTGGTGTAAATCCCATGTTATAACGCGTTTAAAGTTTAGGTTGTATGGGAGGTGCCACGCCTCGTAGTTCAATCCGGCCCAATAGCCTATGTCACCCTCCGGACTAGAATGCTGGTGCAAAATTTCAGTCAAATCTGTTCAGCGGTTTAGACGGTATACTGGAACAAACAGACCGACAGACACACAGACTGACAGACAGACGGACCAAGAGTTTTATATATATAGATTTGTAGTTTGTTTCTGTCAGAATATTGAAAAATATGATAAAAACTAATATAAATTCAAAAATCGCAATCGATAACGTCACTTAGAACCAGGATATCGAATTTGCTTCATTATTGATTTAAAAAAATAACCGAAACCACGAAGAACCCTTGAATTCTTGTAGTTTTCAATCGTAGGTTTCATCGCAATAATTGACTTTTATCTTAAACTATTTTTAGTCATTAAAGTAACAAATTTATTTTCATTTAAAATCGTTGGAAACTCGTTAGAAATTTACATATTAAATTTATTTAAAAAAAAAATTGTTTGGATTAGGTGCCTCAATGTGTGATGAAAGAATGAAAGGAAAATGAAGAACATAAGCGGTTTTGTTTCTGCTTTGTGTCTTTTTTATGTCTCTTATTTTGCTAAATATATTACATTCGTTTAAGTCGTGCGTTGAGCTTTTAAAACCTTTGAGCTCCTAACCGCTTTAAATTTATGTCTTAAAAAAGGGGTTAAACTGAAGATAAGTAAATTTAAAGGATTAAAAAAGAAAATGATGCTGTATTTCATTTAATAAAACATAAGAGGCACTGTAATTAATTATTTTTCAGTAGAAATGAGAGCAATTCTACTGAAAGTTGACTTTTGCAACAAATTTAAAAATGAGAACAATTTATACAATAAATATTATTTTAAACACATGTGAGCCACTCTACACCAAATCGACTAAAAAAAAGTCAAAATTGAGATTTTTACCTTCTGGGCAACTGATAAAGAGTATCAAGATATGCATTATTCAATTTTTTTTTTTATTTTTCCGACCACTACTTCCAGAGATACCAATTGTCACTATCCCTGTACTTCAAATTTGATGTTCTAAAAAGGATCCTGTTTAAATTCTGAAAAAAATAGTAAATTTCGTTTAGTTTAATATAAATGTTTATGCCATATTTCAAGATGGTATCATATTTTAAAAAATAACATTATTAATTTTTATTTATTTTTTGTATTGAAAAAAAAAAATGGTTCTATCGCATAGTTTGAGAAAAATCTTTAGTAATAAATCGTATAATTTTTTTTTTTATTTTCGACAAATTTTCGTTTTTTTTTGTCAAATTTGATAGCATTTAAAACATTAGGTGAACACTTATTAGTTGGCTTCGGAAATACGCTCAAGAGCACGCAAAAAAGTTCAAAACTAGAGTTGGCATCAACAAACGAGTGACAGCATATTTATTCGGAACTGTAAACAAACTGCGCCGAACTCAATTTCTGTTGAGCCGCAATCAAACACAACAGCTCGGTCCGCCGAGTTTCGAGCTGTTACGCTAGACGCTACCCACAGCAGCACAACATTTCGAGCGCCCGGTTAGCTCGCTCTTTTTGTAAATTTGGGCTAATGCTCTATATTTAGTAATAAATGCGTAAAATTGAATAATAAACAAGAATAAACGCAAAAACAATAAAAACTGTTGCAAACAAAATAATTTAAAGAAAGCGCAACTCCGAGCCGCTCGTACTATAGTAGCGCTGTATATTTCGAGCGCACCATTTAACAGAAGCTCGAGCAGCGAGTACAATGCAACATGCTCAGCTCGGTTGGACGATTGAAGTTCTGCTAGTTCGTGTTTCTCACTTAAAAGCAGCGAGTTAACGACTGTTGCGCGGCTCAAACACATGGACACTGAAACATTGTTTATACATACGAGCGCGCTCATTTGTGAGCGCTCAATTCCGAAGTCTTCTTTTTAGGAATAGAAATAACTCATCCATTTTTCGTTTGGTTCATTACGAAGACGTTGTTGCGTGAGTACTCAAATAATATAAATTCGAATTTATAAATTTGAAAATACTTTTTAACCCTGGTTCTTATAAACCCTGGCGAGTAAGATAAATGTGCAAATTTTCATCTATTTAAGCTGCTAATGGAAACATAAAGAATGATACCAATTTTGAAATCAAAAATATAATCAGACATCTCCAACTAAATGAATAGATGTTGTAAATTGTATATTCTATATATAAAACAAAAAAATTAAATAGAAACTAAACTAATTCCCAATTAATCGTCTGCATCATAACACTATGCTGCATAATTACGTGACATTTAAATGCAGAGAGGAATGCAAACATTGCACAGCATCAGTTCCAAAAATAGAACCATAGAATCTATGGAACCTCCCACATAGCAGTAAATACGAACCCAACAATGATATAAATACAACTGCTAGTCGCATGTAAGAAATTAAATAAAAAGAGTAAAAATAATAATTTAATCGCTATCAAAAGCAGGCGACAGCAGCCATTGAGCCAGTGAGCGCAAGGTCAACCCTACAGTCAACATTCGCAAACTTTCGCTTGCATCCAGCGCCACCCATAAATGTCATGCAGCCCACCAGCCAGCCACTCGTGTTGGCTCGAACAAGGACAAGAGCCGACCGCAACATGCATGCATGTCACAAGAAATTCATATGTGTGACGCTGTGTGCGACAGTTGACTTTTGCAACATTTGTAATATTTTTTTTTTTTATTCATTTCTTATAAAATATTTTTTATTGCTCTAGTGTTGAAAAGTCGCTTTTAAGCAATTTGCGCGCATTCAGGCTGAAATTAGCTGCAACGGCCATACTTTCTTTAACACGTGTTACACAGGGTGTTGCAGAAGTTTAAATTTCAAGATCTTTTCCGCTAGATGACGTTTTTGGTAACTATAGCAAGAAAAATGCTATAATTTTGGAACTATTAAAGATAGCGAATTGATTTTTACAATTTTTGTAGATATTAAAATAGTGCTATCATTGCATGTTTATCTTGAAAAAAATGCAAGACTCTTGAACTAATTTTGTACTTCCTGAGCAAGAACGAGAACAACACAGTATGCCATTCGTTTCGATATTGATGCGAGAACGATACAATATGTAGAAGAATTTGTACGATATCGAACGTACTGCATGGATGGCTCGAAACCATTCTACCATTCATGTCAATATTGATGCGAGAACGATACGATTTGTTGCTAAATATTGTTAAATATTATTATTATATTAAATACTAGCATTTTGTACTCGAGCTGCATTACTGGGGTTTTGTATTATTTTTTTTTTAAGATAGCTATTTTGTTTTTGTTTGCTTCGTTTTTTGATTTTATTTTTTTTTTTTTTGCTTTTTGTGTTCCGCCCATTTTTGTTTTTGCATTTTTAATTTTTTCCATATTGAATTTCTTTTATATGTCTGTTTTAATCTGATTACTGATTTTTTTTTTATTTTTTTTTTTATTATTTTTTTATTATTTAATGAATTTATTCGTTATCTATATAAAGGGTTTTTCAATAAGAGCGCTACAAAAGATTTTTCAAGGGTTTTTCAACAGGGAAGCTACAAAAGTAGAGCGACAGGGTCAGCAAACGACGCCATATTTCTTGCCTCTCTTTTGACATTTCTCTTCTGAAGAGAAATGTCTTACTGAAGAGAAATGTCTTACTGAAGAGAAATGTCTTACTGAAGAGAAATGTCAAAAGAGCGGCAAGAAATATGGCGTCGTTTGCTGTCCTTACTGAAGAGAAATGTCAAAAGAGCGGCAAGAAATATGGCGTCGTTTGCTGTCCCTTTCATGATGGAAAGATATACGAATTCGAATTTCGGTAGTAAATTCTAATAATTTCGATCGTTGTTGGCTCGTATATCTTTCCATCATGAAATGGCAAACCTTACTGAAGAGAAATGTCAAAAGAGCGGCAAGAAATATGGCGTCGTTTGCTGTCCCTGTTGCTCTACTTTTGTAGCGTTCCTGTTGAAAAACCCTTGAAAAAACTTTTGTAGCGCTCTTATTGAAAAACCCTTTATATAGATAGATAACGAATAAATTCATTAAATAATAAAAAAAATAATAAAAAAAAATCAGTAATCAGAAGAAAATAATTTAAATAAATATTATATTCAAACAAACAATTCATATAATATAAAAAATACATTTAATAAAATACTTATTAAAAAATTAAAGAAATCAACCTCTGCATACAAGAATAATTGCTGTTAAATACTTTTTAATACCTTATAACATATTATCTGCATATTAAGAATTATTATTCTTAGTTACTATCAACATATTGACAGACACACTGACAAACAGACGAACGGATAACGCGATAAAGCACAATAACGAATATTACAGACAAAGCAAAATCGAAAAACGTGTTCTTTAAATTTTACCTAAGACATTAAGCTCTGCATTAACAAGAATAATTGCACTTAGTTACTTTTTTGATAACTAAGTAGATTTGTTTCTTAAAATCCAGAATGTTTCTCTTTAGTTGTATTTCACTCCGTATGTTTCTTGAATTTTAGACATTGTTTTCCTCCGAGTAGAATAAAATTAACTAAAAATGTAAAATAAATCAAATTTAAATTGAATAAATCAAATAGTATTGTATTAAACACTTTTTTATTAAATGCTATTTTATATGTGATAAATATCAGTTTTTGTAACATTCGCTAAAACACCTTGTATAAATAGTGTTTCTGAAGACAGCTATAATAATTGCAAACATATTTACTCCATGTTCTCTGTCATGCGAAAACGCATAACTTTTTCCACAATCAGCTAAAAACCACGCACAAAAGTTTCATGTAAATTTCGTAAGATTTATTTATCTTAACTTTGACGCCTTGCAGCAGTTTTGCATTTTCGAAAATATATATATTTTTTTAAATCAACGTGCAATAAATTGTACTTTATATTTGTTTCTTTTAACTCCACATTATTAACTGCTGTATTTCGAATTTAAAAATAAAAGTATGCCATTTTCAATTTGTCAGAAATCTTGCGCCAAATGAAACGAATAACAAATTATGCAATTTATTGAATTCACCACCATTACTGGAAGCATCGTTAAATTGCATTGTTTTATGATTTATTAAATCTGTCATGTCGAATAATTTGCATTTTATAAATTTACTTTTGTTTCCGATTTTGTGGTTTGCGATAAACTTTTCCATCGTTTTATAATTTTTGCATATATTATGATTGTTGCATATTCTGAATACTATGCAATTTGTGCGCAATGCTTGTATTAATTTAATAATTTATTTATAAATCATAAATTAAATAAATTTAAATTTTTTATTAAATTTTATTTAAAATAGGGGAACCTACTTATTTAATAGGGGAACCTTGGGTTATATGGGAATTGCTGTTTTAGGACATGTTTTGCACTTTAAAAAATACAAAAAACCTTAAGGTCTTTTTAATATGGAATTCCTCTTTTTTGGTTGTAATCAAATAAATACTTTTCTATTGCATTTCGAGAAAAAGTGCAAAAAAAGTTTTTGAAAGCTTTTTAGAGTGTTGATTTTTGCTATAAAAATCTGAGAATTTTGATCATTTTTAATACAGACGGAGTTTAAAATGATCACATATTCTATATCTTTTGAAATACAAACGGGTTTTGCAAATATTTTAACATTGCTTAAGTGGTGCTAAGTTTTGTTCAAATTGCGATATTGGGGTAAAGTGAGAAACATGTCTGGGGTAAAGTGGGAAACATGTTCTGGAGTAAAGTGGGAAACGTAATTTAAGCAATGTTTGTTGTAACTTTAGTGTAAATAAAGAAAAAACCAACATTTTGATTTCACCTGAGATAATGATTTGAAGAAGAAAGCCGAGAAACGAACCTTTAACAGTAGCAAAAAGAATACATCGATAAATATTCTTCAACTTCATCAGAAGAATACGAATTTTGTACAATTTGCAATTAAATTCTAACAATTCAGTGATCTGCAAACGCCCTGTATACTTTAAATGATCGAACTTGGCGATCAGCTACTACACCTCTTTCAGAATATTCTGACTATGAGAAATTCACTATTTTTTTTTTTTTTGTATATTCCTAACATAACTACTGAGATGTTTATAAAGTTATTCTTCTTCAATTTTTTTCATTACCAATATTTTTTAGTACCTTATTATATTTTTTTATCCTTAATGTATTTGACTTTGTAATGAGAAAAACAAAAAGAGAACGCACAAAATAGCATTTTTGAAGTTTTCCACTTTACCCCAGGATTTTTCAAGATATCGCTGAAAATCAATAAATAGGCACATAAATCGTATTCTGTTGATGCAAAAAATTAGATCATGAAACAGTTTATGGAATAGATGCTTCAAAGGAATTACAAAAATTATTCAAATGTACTTTTATACTTGTCCCACTTTACCCCAGGCACCCTAAATTTACAAAAAAAATATTTTTTCAAATTTTTACAAAAATGTTACCAAATATTTAAATTTCTAATTTTAAAACATTTTTTTTTTAATTTGTTTTTTTTTTGTTATTTATTTTGAATTAAGGTTTCAATTTTGAACATTTTAACTAAACATTTTTTTTTTAATTTTTTCTATTATCGTCACCAGAGAATTACGCCATTTTTGGGTGGATTGGGTAATAAATTGAATTTAGTTATTTAACCACATCGTCTTTCTAATTTTGTATACCTTTTCCGATATAAAATCTGCGATATCTGATATTTTAGCTTTACGTTGTAGGGAGGTAGGCGTGGCAATTGACAGATCATTGTTTTTTTTTTTTTTTTTTTGTTGCATCAATACAAAATCAATAATGTATCTGTCATAGAGAAACCATAGAGGAAACTATGACGCATGATCATCGGTAATTTCCAACGAGTTAATTCCGTGTCTTTGGGATGTATCGAATATGCCGATCAATTAATTTCATATTTGACATGTTTAACTTCGTCGATGATATGTCATGCATGAAGATTGACATATATATGAGGTAAAATGATCTCAGTCATCGATGATTCTGACCTCCCACGGAGAAAACCATTTCGGAATGCTTAATCACAATTCACATGAAGATATGAAGTCAGTCAGTGAGTTAAAGTAGCAAAATATATAATTTACAAAGGTTACCAAGAAATATCACATCTTAAAAAAGGCGTTGAACACAACTAAAAATAAATTCACTGCCAACTGAATTTACTAGACTCGTTTGACAATTTAAAGGCTTTGTTTAAACCAATTCACTCATTTGCTGACACATAAAAACTATTCGGAAGAAAAAACCATTTCTTTTCACCAATTTTTTGACACTGCCACTGTTCTAAATCCTAACGACAGTTTAACTGCCAGCGTTGCCATCGTAATGTGTTTTCCTGACATCTTCGTTACTCTTTTGCATCCGTTTCCGTTGAATTTGTAGCATTTGCTGCCTTACAATATAATGCTTTTCAGTGAATTGTGCTCAAGTGAAACACAAATAGTACATTTTTTTCTAGTCTGTCTTTTGTCAGTATTTTTTTTGTACTTTTATGTTACTTTTTGTACCACTTAAAAAAGAGGAAACAATATAAACTATATGTTGTGCAGGTGTTTACACAGATGTGGATGTGTCTGTCTTTCGAGTACTCGTGTGACATAGTTTTGTGATGTTTGCTATTATTTTACAAGAATATCACAGGCTTAAAAGTCAAATACTGCTCAGTTATGTTTGTCGTTTAAAGGATGGTAAGGTAAATGTACCGAAATGTGACAAAAAACATGAAAGTCTTCAAAACTTAGAATAATTTAAATTTTATTAAATATGTTTTTTTTTTATCAGCAAATGATTTATTGTTATATTTTTTTTTAAATTTTAAATGATTTTTGTAATATTTTTTTAATATTAACAAGAACACATTGAAATAATTGAATACACTCAGAAAACAATTCTATACAAATTAGTCAATAGGACAGTCAAGAAAAATGTAATAGTATTTGTAATATTTAATGGTATTTAACTATTAAAATCATAGTATTTAAATATTAGAATAATAATATTTAACTATTAAAATAATAGTATTTAACTATTAATATAATAGTATTTAACTATTAAAATAATAGTATTTAAATATTAAAATAGTAGTATTTATGTATTAAAATACATACGTTTTTAAATAAAACAAAAACGATTTTTGTGAAATGAAATTCTTTATTCCTGTAAAAGTACGTTCGATGCCATTATGTATGGAATTCGATTTCTTTTGCATGGCCACCACGGGCACGCTTGCAGAAGTCCAGACGCTGAACCCAATTTTCGACGGTTTTCAAGCATAAATCGGCCGATACTGCTGCAATTTCACGTTCGATATTCGTACGAAGTTCATCAATCGTCGCCGACTTGATGGCATAGACCATAGACTTGACGTAGCCCCACAGAAAATAGTCTAACGGCGTCAAATCGCACGACCGAGGTGGCCAGTCGACTGGACCATTTCGTGAGATAACACGTTCTCCAAACTTGGTTTCCAATAAATTGATTGTGGCATTCGCTGTGTGGCTTGTGGCGCCGTCCTGTTGGAACCACAAGTTCATATCATCCAATGAACGGTAGCGATTCCCATTCACAGTAACGTGCCGGTCTTGATCATCACGGAAGAAGTACGGCCCAATGACGCCGCAGGCCCATAAACCGCACCAAACCGTAATTTTTTCGGGATGCAATGATGACTCATGGAGTACGTGTGGATTGCTGTCTGACCAATAACGCATATGTTCTTTATTGACGAAGCCATTCATCCCGAAATGAGCCTCATCGATGAAGATGATTTTTTTCGATGAAAATCCGAATCATTTTCAAGTTGTTGCTCAGTCCAATTCACGAAGATACGGACACTTCTGGTGGTCAAGCGGCTTTAGTTTATGCTTCAATTTGATTTTGTAAGGATGTAGGCCAACATCTTTTCGCAAAATTCGCCACAAGGACGTCACAGAGATGCCCAACGCTTGAGAACCACGTGTGAGAGACACATTTGGGCTTTCTTCAACTGAAGCCTCAGCGGCAGCAATATTCTCGACACTACGGGCACTTCTTTGTCTCACTGGCACGGGAACATTTTGTACTGTGCCTGTGGATTCAAATTTTTCCACTAGGCGCTCAATTGTTGATCTGCTAGGACGATTATGACGACCATAAATTGGACGTAGCGCTCTTAACGTTGAGGCCACTGACTTCGAATTTCGGTAGTAAATTTTAATAATTTCGACTCGTTGTTGGCTCGTATATCTTTCCATCATGAAATGGAAAACCTTACTGAAGAGAAATGTCAAAAGAGCGGCATGAAATGTGGCGTCGTTTGCTGTCCCTGTCGCTCTACTTTAGTGTTTAACTATTAAAAATAATAGTATTTAACTATTAAAATAATAGTTTATCCTATTAACTAATTTTAATAGCAAAAAACTATTGGTTCT
This sequence comes from Dryomyza anilis, assembly GCA_951804985.1. Lineage (NCBI taxonomy): Eukaryota > Metazoa > Arthropoda > Insecta > Diptera > Dryomyzidae > Dryomyza > Dryomyza anilis. Next base: position 27,266,210 of record OX638133.1, read on the forward strand.
GTAGTATTCAAATTGATGTAAATTGAACTCTAAACGTAATTCCGACACCTGTTTTTATTTTTTTTATAATTTAGTTTTTCTGATTAATGTTAATTAATAAACATTACAACTGTGTCGGAATTACATACTATGCAAAATTACGTGCACCAAATTACCGACACTACGTAATTTGTTTTTATTTTTTTTTAAGTTAATTCATTTTTTATATACATAAATATCGAACTTTTGTATTCTGTACATACAAATTATTTCATCAAAACAATTATACAATTCTAGTAGAAATTCGATTTGGGTTATGAGAATTTAAAATTGTAACTGTCAGTTATCGATCATGACTCTACACAGAAAATAATCGACGTAAGTATAGCAACCGACATTAATTGCATTCATTAATCAATCCAGCAATGAAATTCACTAATTTAATAAAATCATAAACTATTCTTCGTTAATTCAGCAATTCCATTGGCTAATATGAATATTTGTACGTCAATGCAGCAAATTTATTAATCGGCGCAGTTTCAGTAATTATATTTGCTAAATTATTTGTTGCATTGACGTACAAATATTCATATTAGCAAACGGAATTGCTGAATTAACGAAGAATAGCAAATGTTTTCATTAAATTAGTGAATTTCATTGCTGGATTGATTAATTAATGCAATTTAGGTCGGTTGCTATAATAACGTTGATTACTTCTTCTGTGTAGTACAAATTCTACCAGAGCCTTGATAGGTAAATGACTCTTTTCTTTTGCAACACTGCTATGTTTTTATGGGGAGATCTACTGATTGATTTTACATTTATTACTGACTCAAAAGAACAAAAAATAAATAAAATAAAAATCGTATAAAAGACGAAAAAATAAGTTTATATTTGTTATTTAAAAATAATTTAAAATGTCGGTGTTAAAATCAAGTGTCGAATGTTGTACATTTACGTTATGAATTTTATGCGTAGGTCCCAAAAACAAATAAATTCACGCTACCCACAGTAAAAAAAAATCCTAAAGTATATATTTAAAGATCATTACTAATATTTGCAAAGATATTTTTTAAATAAATCTGCAGAATGCAAATCAAGTATTTGAGTTTGATGCATACGTATTTATAGTAATATGATGTGTGTTATGTAATTGTTAAATTTTATTTTTCAATTAGTTAATTAGGCCCTTTATTAAAATAAGTAAGACACTATTTTTTTTTCTTTTCAAAAATAGGTTTCTTTAACCTTTGATCGAATATAAATAACTTGTTTGAGCTAATATTGAAAAATTTCTTTTGGCTTTCATTGGGTCATATTAATAAATATCGACTTTGCTCCAATTGAAGCAAATGCACCGAATTGTCAAATTGTTCAGCATTTGCTTCAATTTCTATGCTGAAAACCATTTGCTTGTGTTCGAAAATATGAAATATTATATTATATATTACATATTATATTTTCAATGTTATTTCAATATAATTTAGAAATTGCAGATTTGAATAACAGAACACAAACTTTGAGGTTTCGGCGGATACGCATAATCAAGTTAACATGGTTGGTTTTCATTGATTTTTTTCATCATCTAATAGCGCATATTTAGTCGGGGTTGTCCTTTACATACACAGAAAATTTTTTTTTTTGTGTAAATCAAAAAAAAAAGCAAAAATTTTAATCAATACAATTAATTTTTATATGATAATTGTTTAATCGCCGATGCGTCATTTAATTGTATTGATTAAATATTAAATCATATTAATTTACACGTTAACAGAAAAAAACAAAAGTTATCCTTGGGGGATGGCTCAATTCCGAGACATTAACCAATCACCAAACCATAATTAACTCAATCCCGGAGGAAAACAATCATACCGCCGCAAAGTTCGCTTTCCCGACTAGGGAGGAATGGGACAACGGTCAGGTATTTTGTAGCAATCCGGGGATCCACCTCTAAACTGACGGATCAAAACTAAACGGTCACACTGGAGCGGGCTTTTTCTGTGAAGCCTTTTCTGCAAAAGAAAGCCTTCGTCTGCATGACCACAACACCGTCTTTCAGTCGGAAGTAGTAGCTATAACAGAAGGGGCTAAATTTATACAAAGCACTCACAGTGTAGACAAGTGTATTAAAATTTTCTCAGACAGCCAAGCTGCTATTAGAGCTTTATCCACGGACAAGGTGAAATCCAGAGTGGTTCTACAATGTAAAGAGGCCCTTGCTGATCTCTTACTTGTTAACACTGTGGACATTATCTGGGTCCCAGGACACTGTAGCATTGAGGGGAACGAAATAGCCGACGAATTGGCGAGAAATGGATCAGAAATGGACACAATCTCAGTCATAACCGGCAGACCTTTCCAATTTCTAAAAAATGAGATAAGCTCATGGGCTTAACGACTTCACAAAAAATCATGGGAAGAATCGAGCGTGGGCCAAGCAACTAAATGGCTATGGGGCCCCCCGAACAAATTCAAAACAAACAAAATTCTAACGCTTAATAAAAAGGAGTTAAAACAATACACAGGCATCCTCACGGGCCATAATGAGCTAAGAGGTCATCTTTTCAAATTGGGAAGAGTCGACTCTTACTTCTGCAAGGCCTGTGAGCAAGAGACAGAGACGATTGAACACTACTTGTGTCACTGCCCGGCATTTGCCAGACTTAGATTCATCCACTTTGGAGCTCCGCTTATTTCATCATTGAAACAACTGGGAAGCTTGGACTGGAAAGTACTAAGAAAATTTGTCAAATCCACAGAATTTCTAAACTCCACTGAGTTGCATAACAGCTACAACATATTACAGACGACTCAAGATCCGAGGGGTCACAACGGGCCTACTTTATGGCCTAGGTGTACTCTGTGCGATGCACAGAGGGGTTTTTCCCACCTCCTTCAATCAATCAATCAATCAATCAATCAATACATCAATACAATTAAATAATTCGCTGAAACGACTTTTGCATTAACAATCGTCGTTGTATAAATAAACTCTATAAACATATTTTTCATACAAAGCCATTTCAGTATAATGAGCATATCTAAAATGAATTAAACCACATTTAAAGCAAATTTAAATATAGCTGCGACTTTTCTTTTATTTGTTCCTTTTGATCAATTTGGTCAGCATCTTTGGTTTCATACTGTGCGATTTTTTTATATATATTTATTTTTAGTTTATTCAGCAAATTTCGTATTCGAATTCAGCATGATGTAAATCAAATCGATTTGCAATTTCAATTGCTTTGTGTGTCGGTCTCGAAATGTTTTTGTCCAAAGGTCGGTAGAACTAAAACCACATTGCAGGCTTTTGTATTGACACTTTCTTCTACTTACTAACGCTATACCCCCTACTCCCCACCACTACAATAGTTTCTTACCATACCATTGCTTTTATCTAAATATTGAATAAAACTGTAGCCTTTTGTTTTCCTCTGTAGTTACTACCGGAAACGGACATAAAGCCATTTGTGCAGACTGCAAAATGGTTAAAGGAAATGTGGCGCATGTGGTTTTTTTTTCGCATGTGCTTCTACTTATTATATGTGTTATTTAGAATGCATTGAGGTATTTCAAAATACACGATACGTTAAGTAAATGTTAAGGTTTAAAGTATTTTAATAATATCGCTTGAATATACATGCAGAGAAAGAAAAACATGATTGTGGTGAACATATTTGAAGGATATCCTTCATGTTATGGTTGTATGCAATCATATACTATGTCTAATATGATTCTCAGTGACCATATTACGATTTTACACAAACATACTAAGGTCCTCAGCAATAGTATGCAATTTCACACAACCATAATATGGGCCTCAGTGACCATATTATGATTCTACGCCATTCGTAACCATAACATATGATCATACGAATCTTTTTTTTATGATAAAAATCATTTTCAAAAAAAATATATCTACTATAATATGATAAAAGTGACATTATTATTGTCGAAATTAAATTCAAAATACCAAACATTGATTGCGGCAATCATTTATGATTATACACTACATAGTATAGTTGCCGAGATCATGTCGCAATCATATTATTTCTCTGTGAATTCAAAATATCTGTTTTTTAGGGTGATTTATTGCACACAGGGAAAAATTATTTCTTGCAGCAAACATTTTATGTTAAACGTTACATACATGAAGTTCCAGGATTTTAAAATAAATATGTTAATAACATAGTATAACCATAAGTTATGAAATGAATACCAACATAATTTAAAAAATATGAAATTAAAAGTAAAATATGAAATTAAAAATAAAGTCATCAAATTTACGATTGCATATATATTATGTTTGCTGCAAACAAGTTTTTTCTCTGCGTGTGCAATGAAGTGTGTTTACAAACATTTAATTAAAACCACAACAATTGACATTTTATAATATGGTACATTCCAGAATTTTATTTTATTTATTTTTTTATTTACTTAAAAAAAACACAATTTGTTTTTTATATTTGTACCAACTATTCAATGTTCAATTTCGCTTCAGCATCTGGACAATCATCAATGTACCATCTGCATTTAGGACTATTCTCTGCATTAGTGCTTCCCACCAGAAAACGTTTCTCCTTTTTCTCATTATCGACCAGTTCCCCAGCGCATATCTGATAACCGTTCTGTTCAAAACCGAACGTATCATTCTCGTAAATCAATTTCCAGCTGACTTTGGCCGGCACTGGATCCGGGCCATGCCATGTCACCAAATGATTCTCGCTTGACTTATCCAAAAACAAATTTTTTTTGAAAAATACATCGCGTAACTCACCAGCGATAGCCAATATATCATACCCGGTTGCGGATAATTTAGGTTTTAGTTGTATATCCCAGAAACAAGTCTCATCGGATTGATTATTTGTCAGTGTATAGACATAACGACGATTTTTATTATTGTCAGCCACATTGTCAAGATTCAAATCTCGTGGTGCACTGATATACTCATTGTTGTCCACATTTCTGAGGCAGATCGAATCCGCGAAATAGAGCTGCTTTATGGATGGCGGCAACGTTTGTATGACCTGTTCGATGCGAGTCGCCACCACTAAATCATCTGGATCCGTTGAATATTTGAACAGTTGTTGAAATTCTTTTAGACGATATACCGAAATCGGCAGATATATATCATCAGTATCTTTGTTACTCAAAAACACTGTGAGCAGATAGAATTCGGAATATTCTTTCACTAGTTGTAAATTTTTGTTTTGTTCAACATCTTCCACCTCGGCGAGATTTTGTAGATGTCGTGAGATTGTGTGAGCATTTGAGTTATAGGCTCTATTGATGGCCAACTCATATAATAGGATGGGAGGCACTTTACTAGGACCAATATTTAAAATTAGCCGTTGTGAATCTTTTCTGGTATCACCATTGAGTATAGTATCGTTTAAAATACTCGCCAGTAAAAGTTCTTCCCCAGTTGGCTCGGCGGCTATGGGCGATCCGGGCGGCGAGGTCGTGTAGTAATCAGTTATGGTAGCCCATGTTTTTGAAAAGAATCCTATTTGTGAATGGAACATATATTAATTAATCGTATTTGATGCAGACATCGGGAAATACTCTAGAGATCCTGGAGGGGTCAAGATTATCGCGAAAACACACAGATAAATGGAATATTTTGTTAAGTGTATAACAGATTGTAAAATTTTGTGAAATTTTAATTGTAGATTCAAGGCATATTTTGGAAATGGGCAGACAACAGACAGCTTTTGAAAAAAACTTCGCCTTTGTCTGTCGAGAAAATGTGCCGTAAAAAGACATATATTATGACTCGGGACCCTGGAAACCTTGAAAAAAAGAGACACAGACGGACAAGGTTATGCTCTTTGCTCTGGGTGGCGAAGACGAAGCTAGGTCTAAAACACTTTTACCCCATCCTGTTTATTGTAAGGGTGAATGTGAGAATAAAGGGGAGAGCAGAAATACAGACAGATGAGGTCTATGCATCCTGCTCTGGGCGACCAAGACAAGCATGGCCATTAACCCCACCTGGTGATTATAATAGTTTGGCACTACAGTCCTATAAGAACTTAGGCCGAGCTCTCTCATCATTTTGAGCTGTGCGTGTTATATTTGTTTTTAAAGTGATGGGAACTACAGTTTGTTGCCGAATCCGAACGGCGAAGGTTTGCCATTTACTGCCGAGAGGTAGCGCGGTATAGAAAAATGTTTCTATGAAAAGATGTTGTTGACCCCAGTCCAGGATCTTTCGGCTCGCAGTCCAACGCACTAAGCTACCGCGGCTGGTGATTGCGGTGATGAAAAAACGTGAAGAGGTACTGACGGGCAAGGTCTATGCTCCCTGCCCTGGATGGCCAAATCTATGCTTACCTTTACTTCATTCTGTTGGTTGTGATGATACCTTGAATGGTGACTATGATGAATGAAGAAGGGGGAGAGCAGAGGCGCAGACGGACCAGGTCTATACTCTCTGCTCCGGGTAGCGCAGACGAGCGAGGTCTAGGCTCAACATTACCCCCATCTGGTGATTGCGGAGATGAAAAGAATAAAGGGGAGAGTAACGCAAAGACGGGCGAAGTCTATGATCCCACCCCAGGGTGGCCAAGACGAGCGAGATCTAGGCTCACTATTACCTCGTAAATATGAACTTTTTTTTTTAATAAATGTGCCCTAGACAAAATTTCTGGAAGACTCAGGCCAGTTCTGATACATTTTATTGGCAGTTTTTAAGCAGACAAAAGCGGAGTTTATACCAAAAACTGCCTATTTTTGTTTCAAACACAATATATACATGATATATTTGATATACCACACACTTCAATAACCTGCCAAACGCATCCCCAGACGAGCAAGGTCTAGACTCACTATTACCTCATTAATATGGACTATTTTTTAAAAATGTGCGCTAGACATAATTTCTGGAAGACTCAAGCCTGTTTAGATACACTTTATTGGCAGATTTTAAGCAGACAAAGAGGGAGTTTATTCCAAAAACTGCCTATTTTTGGGTCCAGACACAATATATACCCAGAATCTGCCTTTTAAATAGCACACAATTCAATAAACTTTCATACACTTCTCAAGAAGAGCGAAGCCTAGGCTCAAATCACTTCAAATAGTTTCAAATACGAAAATACTTACCTGCTTCTATTATAATCGTTTGTGACAAAAGCACAAATAGTACTGCCAAATATACTCGAGCAGACAACATGCTTTGTTGACTTTTTAAACTCTTACTTAGACAAACTTAATGTGTACCATTTTTAAATTTTATATAGCTGGTCAGAAACAAAATTTAAAATTAGCGTTGAAGTGTTTCGAATGGGCATAAAATCAAAATAAGTCGTATTTAAAAATTTAACCGTCATAAAGTTCAATTTCACACCGTACACTTTCAGTGGGACCATTCGAAAATAACTCGAAATGAAAAACCCTCCAAATTCTTTAGTAGTATTTATAAATTTAAATAATATTTTTGTAAAAATGTGCATTTTAAATAGACAAATTAAAAATTCTTATTTTAAAAAATATTTATTTTGTAATTTACCACAATTGAATGTTCGAGATGGTATCTTGTATTATGAGAATTCTCGAAAATGGTATTTCGAAATATGAAAAAAATCGTCCAGAAATACCTTTTTTATTTTAAATATACCTTTAAATTTCAGATATGATAAAGATTTTTGTAAGCTGATTATCATTATCATTAATATGTTAGTGACATAAATGAATCCCACATTCAATTTTTATAGATTTTTCATTTACAAAGGTGCCATATCTAAAATTCTATGAGTTGTAGAAATTCTAAATATATCTCAACTAACTTCAACCAACTCAACTTTATTAAACTCAGAAATTGTTCAGTCCAACGCTAGGTTACATTTAGTTTGTCATGTGCCTGAATATAGGGTACTTCTACTCACACGAGTAGGGCCCATATCAAATTCGCATTATTCAGCTATAAACACCTGCAATTACAATGATTATATAAGTTCCATAATAACAGAAATCAAAAATAAAAATAAAATCTCATGGGAAACGCAATATTTTCTGATGATGAGGAACCAATTATTTTATTATGGACTCATTCTCATTCTGGGGAGGGAATTCTGTACATTCTGCACTACTTTATTTTTCCAGAAATAGGGTAAAGTGGGACAAGTTTTGATTTTTCTCCAAAATATTTTTTCAAAATTCTTATGAAGGGTCTATTCCATAAACTGTTTCATGATCTAACTTTTTGCCTTTTAATTTTAACTTTGTGCCTTTTAATTGATTTTTCAGCGATTTTTTTAAAACAGCTCAATTTCGGACCTCTTGAAAAATCCTGTGGCAAAGTGGCAAACTTCAATATGTTTACCAAAATGCTATTCAAAATGAATTGACTCATTCTGGGGAATGAATTCTGTAGATTCTGTAGATTCTGCACTACTTTACTTTGACTTTGAACAAGTTCCAGAAGTAGGGTAAAGTGGAATCCGTTTTGATTTTACTTCAAAATATTTTTTTAAAGTTCTTTTGATAGATTTATTTCATAAACTGTTTCATGATCGAACTTTTTGCATCAACAGAATACCATTTAAGTGCCTTTTAATGGATTTTTCTGCGCTTTATTTAAAACAGCTCAATTTCGGACCTCTTGAAAAATCCTAAGGTAAAGTGGAAAACTTGAAAATGTTTACCAAAATGCTATTCAAAATGAATTTTCTCATTTTGGAGAGTGAATTCTGTACATTCTGCACTATTTTACTTTTGCTCTGAACAAGTTCCAGAAGTAGGGTAAAGTGGGACACGTTTTGATTTTCCTTCAAAATATTTTTTTAAAGCAATTTTGATGGATCTATTCCATGAACTGTTTCATGATTGAACTTTTTGCAACAACATAATACCATTTATGTGCCTTTTAATTGATTTTTCAGCGATTTTTTAAAACAGCTCAATTTCGGACCTCTTGAAAAATCCTATGGTAAAGTGGGAAACTTCAATATGTTTACCAAAATGCTATTCAAAATGAATTGACTCATTATGGGGAGTGAATTCTGTACATTCTACACTACTTTACTTTGGCTCTGAACAAGTTCCAGAAGTAGGGAATAGTGGGACACGTTTTGATTTTACTTTAAAATATTTTTTTAAAATTCTTTTGATAGATTTATTCCATACACTGTTTCATGATCGAACTTTTTGCATCAACAGAATACCATTTATGTACCTTTTAATTGATTTTTCTGCGCTTTATTTAAAACAGCTCAATTTCGGACCTCTTGAAAAATCCTAAGGTAAAGTGGGAAACTTCAAAATTTTTACCAAAAGGCTATTGTATTCTTTTTTTTTGTTTTTTTTTCTCATAATAAAGTCAAATATATTAAGGATAAATAAATATAATAATGTAATAAAAAAATATTGGTAATTTAAAAATAAATTGTTGTTAGAAAAATACGAATATAATATTGTACATTTACTTATAGTCCAAATATTCATAGTGATTATAAATAGCTGATCGTCAAGTTCGTCCATTTTAAGTATACAGGGCGTTTGCAGATCACTGAATTGTTAAAATTTAATTGCAAAATGTACCAAATTTGTCTTCTGATGAAGTGGAAGAATATTTAGCGTTGCATTCTTTTTGCTCCTATTAAAGATTCGTTTCTCGGGTTTCTTCTGCAAAATAGATCTTATCTGAGGTGAAGTAAAAATGTTGCTTTTCATTGGTTTATGGCCACGATTGAAGTTTTTCTTGGCTTAACCAATTGGATAATTCATATAACACAATATGTTCACTAAAGTTACCACAAACATTACTTAAATTTAAAAGATATATAAAATACAATAATTTTAAAAATACCTTCCTTATTAATACCGACAAAAAGTCGTGTGACTTTAATAGCATACAACAGCACTCAAAAAAAAAATGTTTCAAAAACCTTTTTTTTTTACTTGTTCTCGAAATCCATTGCAAAGGTATCGTCATTTGATTATAACCATGGATGATAAGTGCAAAAGCATTTCAAAAATTGCAATTTCCCACTTTAGCCCAGGTTCTTAGTAATTTTGTTTTATTTATTTTAAGTGATTGTTTATGGGCTATACCACATTGAAAAATCGATGAGATTAAGGCCAATCGATGTGATTAAGAATAATTGATTGAGTGACTGACTGATCTTCTAACGACCAGACCAAACTCATGAACAGCCTGTTCATCTACCGAAGTAGACACGTTGTAAGAACGGGGTTTTTGAAGTTTTTGATTCCGAATGATCAAACATAGACGTGTCAAACCCAGGGATTGAAAGCGTAACCGAAACCAACATCCATTTATAGCCGTTTCATTTTTAAAACCGAAACCGTTATATAAAATCAGAAATAAACGGATATAAAGGGTTTCGATTTTATTCCGGTTTTAGAACGGTTTTTAAAAAATTATGAGAAATTATTTTATTTAAAATACAAATGTCATTTAAATCGAGAGTCCCGAAATAACTTCTTTGTGTATAAAAACATGTTGAGAACAACACGTGTTGATTTTTTGAAAAACCATATTTCCCAGAACGACGGACTTTGGTCTGAACTTTGTGTTGCTATTGTTTTCTTCGATCACTTGTGATCACGGTAAATCGACAAAAGTAACACACACGCAACTACAAGAACAAAATAGACAAAGCCATTCGTTTCTTCTTTCTTCGATACGCTAGTGTCATTCGTAGTGCGACTACACACGTGTTTTGTAGTTTTTTTCGATCACAACTACAAAAAAACTTGCTACGCTAGTGTCGTTCGTTGTTTATGAAGCACGCACTTGCATTGAAATTAAACAATATTATATTCGTATGCCTTTTTTTGTGTTTATTTTTTTTTTAATTGCAAAATAATAAAGTTTTCCTAAGTAGAGTTCTATTTTTTAATTTATAAACCAAAAAATTATATTTTTTTAAATATTCAAACATTTTAACAGTGTACCTACATTTGAGTGCCATTGCTTTTTGTGTGTTTCAGTTTCACTTATTTTCTGCTTCTTTTGAAAGCACAACAACAAAAATATGAAAATCAAAAGAAGTGACTGATTTTTCGAGGGAAATTGTTTTGTACAACAAACACATGTCGTGGGTGTTATTGTACACAGAAACAAATAATCGATGTATATATAGCTACCGATATTAATTGGATGCATTAATCAGTCCAGCAATGAAATTCAGTAATACAGTCAAAATGTTTGCTATTCGTCGTCACATCATCAATTGTGTTTGCTAATATGAATATATGTACGTCAATGCAGCAAATTAATTAGTTACCGATGTTTTAGCTATTATATTTGCTAAAATCTAGTCAATTTAAAAGTAGTAATTACACAAATCGATATACAGAACGCTTCCTATTTGCCCACTACATAAAAATGTGATATGGTTAATGTATTCCTCCGTTTGGTAAGTCCAGCTGAATTCGTCGTAGCACTGTCAGAACCAGCACTGTCTAGCTTAATTTATCTTGATGTACAATATGTATATATCAAGGTACACTCAAATTTACAGGATACTTGGTTTTTCCTAGTAGAAATTTAGCGAGGTTCATGATCGGGAACTGATCCTAGTATTTTTACCTTGTCATAAGCCGATCAATTAAATGCCGAAAGTGATCTGACCATGATCGGATCATCTTTAATAGAGGTCAATTGCTACTAGGAATACAAAACATGCTAACTCGATTTGTTTTAATTTTAATGTTATTCTATTTATATTCAACTAGCTCGATTCGTGCTTTTTTAAATGCAAAAGTATATCTTTTTCACGCCCCTTTTTTCAGCTCACTTGCCACGCCCTTTGTGCAATCCCGCTGAGATTTTACAATGTTAAATATACTTCTTTCTTTTAATTTTTTATAACTCTGCTCTTAGTAGGTCAGTAGTTATAGCAATTTTAATGTTTAGGTTATATGGGAGGTGCCACGCCCTGGTGTCCAATCCCGCCTACATTCAACGTGACAATTGGAGTTTTTAATATGAATATTTTATTAAATTTTTATAACTCTACTCTTAGTATGTCTGGAGTTATAGCAATTTTAATGTTTTGCTTATATGTGAGGTGCCACGCTCCTTTTTTCAATACCTCCCACATTTTGGAGGACGATAAACAACCACAATATAAATCACTGGGACAGATTTCAAATCCATATTTTAGTTAATTTAACAAGTTTTACTTGGATATTATTGATATTGAATAGAAGCAGCATTTTTATACCCTACACTAAGAGTGAAAGGGTATATTCAGTTTGGTACGCCGTTTATAACACCCAGAAGGAAGCATCTCCGGTATGGAAAAGTATATATATTCTTGATCAATATGACCTCCTGAGTCGATTTAGCGATGTCCATCTGTCTGTCTGTCCGTCTGTCTGTTGAAATCCCTACTACTTAAACAATTGAAGAGTTAGATAAATGAAACTCATAATTTAGATTGCTTATATACCTACGCTCTTTGTGCGAAAAAATTGGGCAGATCGGTCCATTGTGACCTGTGATCTGACCATTTATATTCAAGTACCTCATATTAAATTTACATCTACAGATCAATTTTACTGTATACGTGCTTAGATAAACTTTTTTGGTCAAATATATATTGAAGTCATGCTCAAATACACGAAAATAATGTTTTCCGCCGATACGACTTGTGGTTCCCAAAAAAAATATCGAAATTCGGTACACCTACCCATTTGTAAATATGGGTATCAAATGAATGGACATTCTTTAGCGATTGAAATTTTGTAATTATTTTCAGGATTCGTATACCCTGGTGACCAATATACCACTTTGAATGTTAACCACACATATGTGTAGGCTATTGATAGTCGGCTTAGACCGACTATAATTTTGATAATTCTAACTATCATAGTAACACCAAATTTAAAATTTCCCATGCAATCTAACCTTCCCAACTGGTTTATTTTTAATACTAATGCTACTAAAATTGTATACAGAAAACCCGTGAAAAATCCATCTATTGATCTGTTTTATAAATCCAAGATAACTACAAAAAACTTTGAAGCCATCTTTTTGACATAAAATGTATTATTTTGAGAAAAGATTTGTAGTGAACGTCAAAATATCGAAATTCTTTATAACTGATCATAAATGGGTACTCAAAAAGAAATTGTCTTACGATTTCCAATTTTTTTTTTTTGAGACTTATGATCTTTTTAATGGTAACCATGTTTAATTTTTATTTCTTCAAATATTATCACATATTTATATGGTATTTATATTCAACATAGATCGCTATGCACCTCAACACTCAATCAAAGTCTCTCTAGATGATTTTCTTTTTTAACATTACAATTCCGGTATCCTCATCTGTTCCGATCCACAATTTTTTTTCAGTATCTGGACAATTATCAATAGTCCAACGACATTCATCCAAATTGTTTTTATTTTTGATACCAATCAAATAACGTCTAATACCGTTTATCGTGTGGAACTCATTACCAGTACAAATTTCATAACCATTTTGTTCAAATCTCAACGTAGAACTATTATAATTTAGTTTCCATATAATATTCGCGGGTACAGTAGATTTGGCCTGCCATGTTATCATACGATAGTTAGCTGTCGGATCCAAATACAGATGTTTCTGAGACCAAACATCGCGTAACGTACCACCAATCCAAGTTATATAACCATCGGGGTCGTATTTTACTTTGAATTGTATATCCCAGAAACAATCCTGATCGGACTTTTTGTCAGTCAACGTATAGGTAAAACGTCGATTCTGAGTAGCTGTTCCCACATAGTAGAAGAGTTTATTGCGTGGCGATGACATGTATTCGTTGAGTTTGACATTACGAAAACAGACCGATTTTTCGAAAAACAACTGACGTAATGGTCCCGGAAACAGTTGCATCGCCCTCTGAAGACGATATACAATATCAGCGCTATTCTCTAAAGTTTTTGCCTCCGTCCGATATTTGCTCAGTATATAGCCGACAATCATTAGATAATCGTCGTTTATAGCAAATGAATTGCAAAAGTTAGTAAAAAGATAGAGCTGCGTATTAATTTTCAGACGTTCGACCATTAACTTCCTCTCAGGTTTGTCATCTTCGTTGACCTTAATGCTCTGGAGATGTTTTGCGATTAGTAGCAGCTTCTGTGAGTCATAGGCTTTGTCGATGGCGCTGTCGTATATCAATTGTGGTAACGCGGTATCGAAGCCATAGTTCAAAATTATATTTCGTGCATATTGTCGGGTATAATCGGTGAAGTAATTATTTCGTAGCATGCTCGCCAAACGACTGCTCTCCTTTTGTAATATATCCTCGCGCAACTGTTCTGTTAATTCGTTCAAGGATCGTTCTTGGTTAAAAGTTAACTCCAGCGTATCCATTTTCTTTTTTGAGCTCAATAACTTGAGCGATTCTAAGTTTCCTGCGGGCGACCATTCTGAAGAGAAGAACAGAAAATATTGAATACATAAATAGTGTTTTAATCTCTGTCAATTCTACTGTATATGCAAATTAAAATATAGCTTGATACGCTGCAATTTTTGAATATCATATTATAGAAAATTGATTTGTCCATCTTGCACTCTTGATAAAGATTGAAATTTTGCGTGAAAGTTCATAAATTTTGTTATTTGAACTCATTAAAATTAGATTTAAAGTGCATAAAACAAATGGAAAACTTATAAATATTATTATCATCTTCCAATGAGTGGAGTGGAGATATTCACTTCAAGTAAATCACGTACTTGATACAAAAAATCATAGTTCATGAACTTGGATCAAATACTTCTTATAATTTATTCATATTTAAAATAAGAATCATTACCTGATTCAAATGTTAAAGCCGATTGTATAAAATATAAAATTAGCAGTACCGTAAAATAAAATCGAAACGAGTACATCTTATGTCAACTTCTAAAACAACACATGTTCGTTTTAAACTGAATGCTAACATTGTATTTTCGAAGGTTTTTTGTTGTTATGCCATCAATTCAGCATCCCTAATGTATATCGAAGAGGTATAGATATGGAACTAATTTGTATCAAACTTAAATAAATTGTATTGAAAAATTGTTCTATGGAAAGTATAGTAAATAAATTTGTATATATATACGCTCTATTCATAGATGCCGCGGTAGCTCAGTAGTTAGTGCGTTGGACTGTGAGCCGAAAGGTCCCCGGTTCAAGCCTGGACTGGGGCTAACAACATATTTTCATAGAAACATTTTTCTATACCGCGCTACATCTCGTCAGTAAATGGCAAACCTACGAGAGTAAAACCATTGTCTATGAAAAGCTCTCACCCGCCGTTCGGATTCGGCAATAAAGTGTAGGTCCCACCACTTTGAGTACAAATATAACACGCACAGCTCAAAATGGTGAGAGAGCTCGGCCGGTTCTCGGTTCTATACAGGACTGTAGCGCCAAAATATTATTATTATATTATTCATAGATGCTACGTATTGTTATTCATAAAAAGTAAGAAATTCAAATTTATGAATATTTTTTTCCGAATTTCAATTAATTTCAATTTTTTCTTAATAAAGTGCACCGTGCGTGTATTTAATTATAATTTCTGAAGCTGTAAAATACAACAAAAATATTTATATTCGAATACTATTTATTAAAATTTCTCAATTAAGGTGAAGTTTGTGTGAATATATTTTTTTTACGAATTAACCAACGCTCAGTGTATGCCCCCTATTTATGCAATGCACAGTGTTGATAATATAGAAGAATAATAGGTTAAAAGGAAGGAGGAAAGATAGAGTAGTGTCGATGAGAGTTTGTTTTAAATTTGCCAATATCGAAAATCTCGGAAAAAACAGACGCCGGGAGATTGTTCTACAAACGTATCGTGCGACCGAAAAACGAATTCTCTCTGTAATGCGTGGTTCTCTTGAGAACCGAGTGAACAACGAAAGGGTGGGCTTGGTTCGATGCCCGAGGAGAACACACGACCTAGTGAAATCAAGACGTGAATTTAGTGATGATAATTTGCAAAAAAAAGGCAAGAAATGGTAATCTTGTATTGCTCTTGTTCTTGCACGCTAAGTCTTGCTCTTGTTCTTGCAATACCTTTCTTGCTCTTGCTTGCAAGAATCTTGCAAAATTTTAAGTTTAATATTTTAAATAAAAGATCGACGACAATTATCCTTTAACTGCATATTAATTATGAAAACGAATAGAATTTGAACACTAATTGTATTTAAGTTACTTATTTTTCATATTTTCAATTTCTACAACAAAAAATAAATTATTTTACTAACAAAAAAAAAAATCCAATAACAATAACAATAACAATTTGAATTATATTTAAACATGAATTAACTAATATAACATAATTGTATAAATCAAGTGATGTTGACGAGACAATTCAAAATCTGAAGTCCATAATAAGTCCATAATACACGTACCGTATATCAAGAGAACACAAATAGAACACACAAACATGTATGTATCTAGTCAACAACAACGAGTTTTTTTGTTTGTGGTACAAAAAATGTCCCGCCAAAAATTCTATCAAAAGCTTGGACGCTGCGTTATTCGCATTTTTGTTGTTGTTGCACTTTCAAACGAATCAGCGGATTTGTGAAAAAAAAAACAAAAACACAAAAAGAAATACCAACTAAATGAGGTACACTGTGAAAATGTTCATATATTATTTTTTTGTTTGTTTTTATAAGTGAAATGAAATAATGCACATAAAACTTAACTTAATAATGACTTTATGATTTTACAATTAACAAAAAAACAATGTATAAAAGTATAACAAAAAAACTATTTGAATAGCACAGTGCATATGCACAATCGATGTACGAACTAGCGTAGCAAAGAACAGAGAAACAACATTGTTTTGTCTATTTTATCTTTTTTAAGCGACTTTTTAAGCACTTTTGAAGCTATTTACCGCTTCAAAAGTGCTTCACAGACCTAATTTTTAAGATGCTTATATTATTTAGCCTTGAAAAACAAAAAAAAAATAAAAAAAATAAAACACATCATCATTAATGTTCACGTTCATAAACATTTTGTACGCTTTCCATTGTTACTTGTTGTTCAATATTTAGTAATATCATGAATTCTTTTGAATTTCATTATTACCATAAAAACATAATAAATACATCAAAATGATAAAAAAAACGCAAGAGTCTTGCTTTTCTTGCATTTCTTGCAGTGTTAGTCTTGCACCTGCTCTTGTTCTTGCATTTCTTATCTTGCTCTTGTTCTTGCAAGAAATTTCGATCTTGTTCTCGCTCTTGTTCTGGTAAAAAATGCAAGAACAAGACATTTTTGATCATCACTACGTGTATTTCCCTCGAACACTTACCATTGTAATACCTTACGCACCCAACATATCAACGTAAGACTACCAATAGAGGATGAAATATTGTCATCCCCTATCAAAAGGATTTTGAAGCCCCTGCCCAGATGTTCCAATTGTATTCCACCTTAGGCCGTATATATGTGGTGTAGACAGTGTGCAAGTCAGTAGGAGCGAGTATGTCTTACACCGTTTTAGAAAACCGATGTACTTTCGACACATCAAATATATGATCGTTCCAACGGAGGTCACATTGTATTGTTATGCCCAGTATTGCACAGTTGACTGTGCAATATCCACAACATCCATATTTAAGGGAGGGTGCCGTGAATCCATTCTTTTGTGATTGGGTCTTGATTGCATTAAAATCATCTCCATTTGCAAGACCCCACTCTAAGATTGTTTTAAGGTCATTATTGAGTGTGTCATTCATGTTGTGTCTTTTCTCTCAATCTCCAAAGAGTTTAGACACTTCAGGAACGAATATGAATGACAAATGTTACTGTCATCTGAAAAGAAAAGGATCGGGCTCTGATCGAAGGTCAAAAGGTCATTAATAAAGACCAGAATAGGGACGGCGATAGGACGGAACCGTGCTGGACTCCAGAATTGATGGAATCTTGTTCTGAAAGAACACCATCTATCGCAACTCGTATAGAACGACCCTGTAGAAAACTAGATATCCATCGAGTAAAAGAAATATCGACACCATATGCAATTAATTTTTTCATGTCATTTATTAAATTCATCTACTGGGATCAGGCAGATTACATTTAATTGTTAATTAATAATACCTATATAATTAATCTTGGCTTGTTGATGACAGCATGGTGGAGCCGAAATTGGCTCCCAATCCAAAAACAATTCCGTAATTAGTTCTATTGTGACTGAGACAAACGAGGCCTCAGTCCACCATTCTTCTGTCGAAGCTATAAATCAGCGTAACGAGGGCCTCATGCCAAACACGGTCAAACGCCTTCGAGATATCAAGAGTTACTGTCTTACTCTCCACGAAAAGTTAAATACAATTATTCCACTTTTCTGAGAGAACCGCCATTAAGTCACCCGTGGATCTGGTCCTACGGAAACCATATTGCCGGTTTCTGAGTAATTCGTTGTACTCCAAGTAGTTCACAAGGTGGAATTTAATAACGCTTTCCATTACCTTAGAGAGCGCAGAGCATATTTCAATGGGTCGGTAATTGGCAGGGTTCATAGACTTGCCTTTTTTTGGAACTGGCTGGATATTGGCAACATTCCAACAAGATAGAAAAACACCTGTCGTTTAGGAGAAAAGTTGAAAAGTTTACGCAATGGGTGTCAATATATTAATTTTTGTATTCATTTTGTAATTATCTTGGAAACTAAAAGAATTTAAATACTATTACTACTACTTTTATATCTGGTAGAAAGTAGTTTTTAAAATTCCTTCGTCAAAATGTGATAAAATATTGAAAAACTTTTTTCAGTTTATGATTTATTATTCATTCCATATAAAAGCTGATTTGATTTCATGATAAAATTTTAATCTATGTATAAATCGTCGTTGTAGAACGAAAAGTCACCAAATACATTTCTATGAAAAACTTAATTTTCGAGTTTGTTGATTAATATTATAAAAAGTATTTGATGAATTTTTAAAGTTGCAAAATCAATTTATAATTTTACATTTTCTTATCATGTGGTAAAAAAATTGAGATCATCGATTAAAAATTGACATATTTATAAAGATTATTGTAAATGAATATTTGGCATTTTGAAAATGTATTTGGTGACTTTTCGTTCTACAACGACGAAATATATGAGGTCGTGTCTTCAATAATGAACAAAAAAAATTGTGTGTTCATATCTATGACGCATAATCATAGACAATTTTAAGTCGACTTTAAGAAAAAAATATTTTTTAAAATTCTAAAAACTTTCTTTGAAAGATTTTTCATAAAATAAAATTTTAACTTTAGTGATTTTTATCTCCCTAACCATTAAAGCTACAATCTCCAAATGCAAAACTTAAATTCTCTCAAGAATTCTCCATACAAAACTTATCAAATTTTTAAAATCGCTTGAGTGGTTCCGAAAATAATAAATTTCGCCACTTTTTAGAGCGTTTGGGCACACTGTGCACTGTGGTGGCAACACTTCAATGAACATTTGATATACGATTTTCTTTTTACTCATGCGATGCCAATTTTTAACGAAATATACTATGTCAAATGAAATAAAATACAAAAAATGAAAATAAAATGCAACAATTGACAGCAACAGCCTGTCGATGCAGCGACAACCCTACATAAAAAGGTTTTTAATAAATTAGAAAACTTTGCAGAACCCTCAATAAAAACGTGCTGCCCAATGACTGGCTGCCAACAAACAACTGATCGATCCATCAAAGTCACTGGGTTAAGGAGATGTTTGAAAATGGCCAAAAATGGAAGGAATGTATTTAATGGAAGCGCCTGACTCGTTGTTGCTGTCTCGGTTGCTAAAATGTTTTGCTGTTAAATTCTTGTTTATTGTTGTAACTAACAAGTGCACTTTTTTTAGGTAACCGCTTCAGTGCACCACATTTGAATTTGTGTTTGAATGATTTATATTGGCAGATTTTTCATGTACATTTTTTTACTATTTCCGACCAATTTGGTACTACAACAAAATATTGATCTTCGTTATTTTTTTCTTTTTGTCAATACACAACGGTTTAATGTCATTAATATTATAGATAATTATTGAAAAAAAAAAGTATATTATTTTTTTTTTATTTCAAGTTTTAGTTATGTGTGACCCAACAGTGCGTATGATTAACATTCCTTTTTTAAATTTTACTTTGATGGTATTTCGTTCTTTCTGCTAAAATAACAAACTTCAATAGTTTTACTGTTTACCTTTTATACAGTAAAACGGCAATAAACAAAAACAGTTAAACATTTTTTTTTAAGCATTGTTATGTTATAAAATTGTTCTAAACTGTTATACAGTTAATTATGTACACTGTTGAACTGTTATACAGTTTAACTGCAATGAACATAAACGGTTATTTCCATACATAGAAACTGTTATACAGTAAAACTGTTATACAGTAAAACTGTTATACAGCAAAACTGTTATACAGCAAAACAGTAGAACTTTTATACAGTAAAACTGTTATACAGTAAAACTGTTATACAGTAAAACTATTATACAGTAAAACATTTATACAGTAAAACTGTTATACAGTAAAACTTTTATACAGTAAAACTGTTATACAGTAACTCTTTTATACAGTAAAACTGTTATACAGTAAAACGGTTATACAGTAAAACTGTTATACAGTAAAACTTTTATACAGTAAAACTGTTATACAGTAAAACTGTTATACAGTTAAACTGTTATACATAGTAGAACTTTTATACAGTCATATAGTTTAACTCTCATTTTATTTAAATTCTTGCACACTTAAATTGTTAAACAGTAAAACGTTTATACCGTAAAAATTTTACGTGATAAACGGTTATACAATAAATTTGGTATATATTAAATCTGTCCTACGGCAAAACTATAATAAACAGAATTGGTTACACCATAAAAATATAACAATCTAATATATAACACTATATAAAAATAACACTCAACAATACGAGAAAAATGTTTACCATGGACTTCCCATCAATTCTAAATAATTCGCGGTTGCTGATTTTGACTGCATACTCAGTTTTTTTTTTCTATTACGTACCGTTTTTAATAAAAATGCTCTCGAATTTGCAGGCCCTTTTTCGCCACTTTTTAGACCTAAAAAAAAACAGACCCTTACACAACCAGGTTTCCAAAAAAACTGTAAATGCAATTTTTCTCTCAATTGTCAAAACTAATTACAATATATCGATAAATACTGTTATTCCGATAGGGTTTTAAGATATTTGAATCTAAACTTGAAATTTTTTTTTTTTTATATTTTTAGACGATTTTTTAGCATTGTGAATCTAATGATAAATTAAAATATTATATATGATTATGCGGAGCATAGTTCAAACTAATGATAAAAATTACTAATTTTTTTGAATCAGTTCTCATTTTAAAAATATGCCCAATCAACCCAGTTTCCATTAAAAACTGCATTATTTTATAATGCTTGTATGTTTTACAAACAAATTTCTGAAAATTAACCATTTTTAACTGAGTTTTCTCAAAAATGCTACGTAATACGAAAAAACTGAGTATGCTATAAGAATAAGCATACTTTAATGTACACCCAGAAAAAAATTCCCTCAAATCAATAGGACAATTATTGATTTAATAGTATACACAAAATAAATCTTTTCATATAAACTCAATGGAAATGTCATGGTATTTTCAAGTATTCAATGGTATTTTTCGATTAAAATAATAATTTTTCCTATTGACTATTTTTAATAGTAAAAAAACTATTATTTATATAGTATTTTTTCTGGGTTAGTAATGGTATTTTCAGATTACAGGTATTTTTATTGAAAATTTGTTATAGAAAAGAGTTAAAAAAATGTGTTCACAGGACGTATTTTAAAAAGTAGATCAAATAGAAAAAAGTTAGTAATTTTGATAGTTAATTTGATCTATGCTCTAGATAACCATAAATCATTTTTTTTTATATTATTAAATCATAAATGATAAAAAAATACAAACAAACTTTATTGAAATTGTTAATATTAGTTCAAATGGTCGGTCGTTGAAATGTCAATAACTCTGAAAAGGCAAAAAAAGGCAACATTTTCATTAGTGTTTTAAAAAGCCTAATATGTGCACTGAATAACAATATAATCAGATTTTCCGTAGCGTGCCCGGAACGTATTTGTTTTCATCTTTGTAAATGAAGAATAATTAAAAAAAAAATGTTATTTACTCCAGCATTTTTTATTTCTAAAGAATAAAAAATTTCTAAAACAATAATATTTAAAAAACCTTATAAATTTTAAAATGAGTTGTAGATGGCTGCATTACAAAAAAAATGTTTTTATAGTTTTTAAAATAAACGTTTCAAAAAATTGATCACAAATTTTACAATATTTTTTCTTGCAATTGTTGCGAAAAAATGTCTGTGTTTGAGAGAGTGTGAGGAAAAGTTTGATACATGTGACATAAATTGAGTAATTCCACATTGTAGGCAATTTAATTTACTATACAAATGCTAACAAAAATTAGTGTCTGTGGTCAATTTAACTTTTGAGGTTTTCACCAACTTTAGGTACTCGCTGCACCACTGTGCGACGTTACTTTTATAAACCAAACATTAGTAAAATTAAATCACAGAACATTTTGAATATTTTTACGAATTATAATCATCGTTGTAAAAGTAAAAAAAGTAATTTCCTAATTTTTAAATAGTTCAAAATTACACTCAGAAAAAACATACCATCAAATTAATAGTTTTTACTATTAAAATTAGTCAATAGGATATTTGTCCGATATACTATTAACTTAATCAGTGAATCCTATTAAATACTATAACATTTTTTTGAGTTTGTATGAACATATTTATTATTTGTATACTATTAAATCAATAATTGTCCTATTGACAAATTTTAATAGGATTTTATGATTTTTCTGATTTTTTCTTTTTGATTTCTTTATACCTTCAGCTCGGTGTAGCGATTGGTTTTGTGCTGCCACCAATTTTAGTTAGCAACTCCGATGATCTCGGTGAAATCGGTCACGACTTGCAATGGATGTTCTATTATGTGGCCGGTTTTACATCGATTCTGGTCGTTCTCATGGTTTTGTGTGAGTATTACAAATGTATAGAACAAATATCAGTTTTTTTTATTTTTTTTTTGTTTTTTTTTTACAATAGTCTTCCAGGACAAACCACCAACGCCGCCGTCTGCCGCACAGGAAGTTGCACTGCCCGGTGCGGAGCAAGAGGTCTCCTTCGTGCAGTCGCTAAAGAATTTAGTCACCAATCGGAACTACATTCTGTTGCTGCTCTCGTATGGTATGAATGTGGGCGTTTTTTATGCCATTTCAACATTGCTCAATCCGGTAGGTAGTCCCGATGCTGCTCAATTGAATGCTATTCAATAAGTTATAAATTTACTAACGATGCTTTTTATTCAAACTTTATTATATGTATTTTTTAATTGTGTTGTAGGTGGTACTCAAGTATTATCCGGGCCATGAGGTCGACACGGGACGCATTGGTTTGAGTATCGTGCTGGCGGGCATGCTGGGCTCGGTGGTCTCTGGAATTGTTTTGGACAAAACACATAAATTCAAGTGAGTCATTATTAATCCTTATTCATTAAGCGAAAATATGCATTTTTCATTTTTGATCCAAAAAACTAGAAGATCTAGATTACTTATATCCCTCTGCTGTCTGAGATTAAAAATGGGTCTGATAGGTAGATTGTGACCGGTGACCTGACCACATATGTTCAAATACATCATATCGTCACTGTCATGCCAAAGGGGCGAATGTGCATTTTTAAAAATGTTGGGAAATCAAAGTTTAAAGTTTGAAGTGCTTTAAAAATTAGCAAAATTTAAATTTTTTTAAATTTTTTCTATTATTTTGGTTTATTTGTGAATTATTATAACGTATGTAAAATATATTGCACCAATAAAAAATTATATCAAAAAAACGAAGAAATTGGAAATCTTGTCATGGCCAAAAGGACTTTTTTTTCGTTTTTTTGCTGTTACTCTTTAATAGTTCAAGATAAAATAGTGATGTAAAGGCAATTATTGTTGGTTTTCAAAGCATCTACCGATCTGCATCAATTATTAAAAAAATTTTGCCAAACATTAATTTGCCATTTGTTATTTGCAGGAAAAAATGTTTGGCAAAATATTTTTAAATAATGATGCCAATCGATAGGTACTTTAAAAGCAAACAATAAATACCTTCACACCACTATTTTATCTTGAACCAATTAAAAATTATAGCAAAAAAACGAAGAAATTGGAAAAATTTAAAATCTTGTCATGCCAAAAGGGCGAATCATTTCGTTTTTTTGCTATAACTCTTTAATGGTAAAAAATAAAATAGTGATGTAAAGGCAATTATTGTTTGTTTTCAATGCACCTATCTGCATTATTAATTAGAAATATTTTGCCAAACATTTTTTCCTGCAAATAACAAATGGCAACTTAATGTTTGTTAACATATTTTTAATTAATGATGCAGATCGATAGGTGCATTGAAAACAAACTATAAATGCCTTTACACCACTATTTTATCTTATACCAATAAAAAGTTATAGCGATAAAACGAAAAGATTCGCCCTTTTGGCATGACAAGATTTTCAATTTTTCAAATTCGTCCTTTTGGTTTAGTCTTTTATGGCTAGAAATATCCAACAAAATAATACGCGATTTTGGCACAGCATTCAACTACATTCAAAAATGTAAAATAAAAACAAATGTCAAAAATTGCACATTCACCCCTTTGGCATGCTAGTGACGATATCTACTGCTGAATTTGACTGTATACCGGCCGCTATGAACTTTTTTTTTATATAAACCCATTTACTTTATACTCAAATATATAAATAATGGTTTTCTCGCGTTGATCTAATAATAATCGAAATTCGGTATACATTTGTCAGAGCTACTCAAATAAAAGACAATTATTTGGCGATTGCAGGTGTTAGATGCAATTTTCGTAAAATCGTCACGTAAAAGAGATGTGAAAATTATGATATATGGGATTTCAATGACAAATAATTTTTCAAAAATGCAAAATTTACAAAATATATGCAAATGATATGCATATTATATGCAAAATATGCAATAAATATGCTTTTTTACATTAAACTACTCTGGTAATCTACATAAATCATTAAACGTGCTTCTATACGAAAAATTTGGATGATTTATGCAAAAATTATGCCAAAAATATGCAATAAATATGAAAAATATGCAAACTATATATCGTCGTTGTAGAACGAAAAGTCACCAAAAACATTTTTATGGAAAACTTAAATTTCGAGTTTGTTGATTATTATTATAAAAAGTAATTAAAGCATTTTTAAAGTTGACATATCAATTGATAGATTTACGTTTTCTTAACATGTGGTAAAAAAAATTGAGATCAACGTTTAACAATTGACAGATATATATAAAGATTTTTATAAATGAATATTTGGCATTTTGAAAATGTATTTGGTGACTTTTCGTTCTACAGCGACGATATATAAAATATGCAAACTATATGCAAAATTTACAAAATATATGAAAAATATGCAAAAAAATATGCAAAATATTCAAAATATGCAACACAGATTGACCATAATTCAAATTAGTTTTTAACAATAATTAATTCTTTTTTTGTCCGACTTAAATTTGAAGCTCCGTTAAAATATGCATTTGCATATAAAGCCGCACCCTAATTATGAGTTTAAATATGAAAATCGGAAACAATGTTACTCATACTCACTGCCAATTTATTTATCTACAATTTTATTGCATTCTCCTGTTTAGTTTGTATTACACAAATACCATTTATTATCGTAATATGTCATATCGTAAATAATTTGCGCTAAACTGCAACATATTGTGAACATGATTTACTGTGACTATTAAATACGAAGCAATGAAGCATGTTGTGCGCTGATAAAGTTGAATGCATTCTTTGAATTTCTATTGCATTATTTTCTTGGCAATGAAAAATATTAAAAAGATTTTTTCTAATTTTCACAAAAGAAAGTTGTATTCATAAAAACAAACCAAGGACGGGTATTGACGTTTATTACGTTTATTGACAAAGGTCAATGTATTTCAGTGCGAGTTTAAACTTTTACTTATTTTTAAAACGTCTGTAATATCTAATCAAAACGGACGCATTACTTTAATTTATGCAGACATAAATACAGTTAGTAATCACTAAATAGGATATTTTAAATATTTGTGATATATTGACTATGGACGAAATTGCATGTAGTTTAAACTGTAGTTTAAATTGATAATGTGACTGAAAAACTGGTCCTTATAGTGTAAAAATCAGTAACGTATTTGTGAAAATTGGAATAGTATTTTATGGCCGTTCTCACCAACTACTTAGAAAAAAATATAGTTCTGTGGAAAAGTAGTTTAATAAAAAAAAACTTAAACGCAATTTTACTTTAAATTGTTCAGACTAATTTTAATATACTAATGAATGCTAATATTCCAATACGTTTTTAAGATAATTGGATCTATACACGGAAAATTTTGATTCTTTTAGAGAATTATTTTTACCATTTAGGATTTAATGTTAATCAAAAAAATGATATATGGTTATCTAGAGCATAGTCCAAACTAACTATCAAAATTACTTACTTTTTTCTAATTGATTCACTTTTTAAAATATATTCCCTAAAAACATAAATTTGTAGGTACTCTCTTTTATACAATCAATTTTCAACAAAGATACGTATGCTGTAATCTGAAAATATGATTACTTCATACTTAAAGTATGCTTATTCTTATTGCATACTCAGTTTTTTTCTATTACGTAGAATTTTTGAGAAAAAATGATCATTTATAGCATTTGTTAAAGCATTTGTAAATTTTATTAGTTTTTGACGGAAACTGGGTTGATAGAGCATATTTTAAAAATGAGAACTTATACAAAAAAGTTAGTAATTTCCATCGTTAGTTTGAACTATGCTCTGTATAATCATATATCATTTTCGTATTAATCATTTGAATCACAATTCTAAAAAAACGTCCAAAAATAGTTTTAAAAAATTTATATTTTTCAAGTTTAGATTCAAATAACTTAAAGACCCATCGGAATAGTAGTATAAATCGGTATATTATAATTAGTCCTGACAATTGAAAGAAAAATTGCGTTTACAGTTTTTTGAAAAACTGGTTGTGTAAAGGTCTGTTTACTTTTAACTCTAAAAAGTGGCTGAAAAGGGTCTGCAAATTCGAGAGCAATTTTCTTAAAAACGTTACGTAATAGAAAAAAACTGAGTATGCAGTCAAATTCAGCAGCCGCTAATTATCTGGAATTGAAGTATGGGATGTCCATGGAAAAAAATTGTTCTCGTTTTATTGAGTAGTGCTATTAAATAATGAGATATGTGAGAAATATAAGGAATTGCTGTGCTGACTGTGTTAATATGATCAAGTTCATCATTTTGATGAATTTATGCATGAAGATGATTTGTATTATGAATAAACGCTACTTAATTCATAATAATTCACAACAATATTGTGGAATATATATTGAAGGAAATCTGGAATAAATATTATTACGAGTTTAAATTCATTTTTGTTCATTTAAGTATTTATTAAACGTCTGAATACGTCATAAACACATTATTTGGGCATTTCATTTATTCTATGAATTATGTATATACACAGAAAAATCTAATCGACGTAAATAGAGCAACCGATATTAATTGCAATCATTAATCAATGCAGCAATGAAATTCACTAATTTAATGAAAACTGTTGCTATCATTTGTTAAATCAGCAACTACATTTGCTAATATGACTATTTGTACGTCAATGCAGCAAATTAATTAGTCGGCGCAATTTCAGCAATTATATTTGCTAAAACTGCGCTGACTAAAATATTTGCTGCATTGACGTACAAAAGAATAGGTAATATTTTCATTGAATTAGTGAATTTCATTGCTGGTTTGATTAATGAATGCAATTAATATCGGTTGCTATATTTACGTTTCTGTGTAATTTATATATATTAAATTCAACTTTTTCACTATAGAGAAACCACTTTGGCCGTTTACGCCTTCTCCATGGTGGGCATGTGGATTTTCTCCTTCACTCTGGATACCGGCCACATTGCGGTCGTCTATGTAACCGCTTCCCTATTGGGGTGAGTACCAACCAAATACTTTAATTTATTAATTAACCAAACTTATAATGACATCATATAATTTATAGCTTCTTCATGACCGGTTACCTGCCAGTCGGTTTCGAATTTGGTGCCGAACTTACGTACCCCGAACCGGAGGGCACCTCCTCGGGTCTGCTAAATGCTGCCGCACAATCGTTTGGCATCGTCTTTACAATGATCTACTCATGGCTGCTCAGTGACTATGGCGATATTGCAGCGAATATTACAATGGCCGTTATGATGGTCGTGGGCACAGTTATAACGGCACTGATTAGTTCCGATTTGCGGCGACAGGCGGCGCAGGGACCGGGTGTTGTAGCTGCTAACAATAACCCATAGAATCGGTTGGATTTTGTTTAAGTTCGAGAGTAATTAATTTTTGGTGTTATTGTTGTTCGTTGTTTTTAATACGTGTGCAAAAACATATTTAAATTAAGAAATCTAAAGTGACTTAAACAAAATCTGAAATTACGTAATTAAAAAATCATTATATATCAAAGAAAAAACATTTTAATGTAATTTAAAAAATGTTTCTTGTGTGTAAATTATGTAATGCAGGGTATTACAAAATGGACGCGTTTAAATACGCACACAGAAAAAAAATAATCGACGTAAATATAGCAACTGTTATTAATTGCATGCATTAATCAATGCAGCAATGAAATTTACCTATTTAATGAAAACATTTGCTATTCTTTGTTATATAGCATTGACGTACAATTATTCATACTACAAACGGATTTGCTGAAAAATAGCAAATGTTTAATTAAATTAGCTAATTGCATTGCTGGATTGATTAATGAATGCAATTAATATCGGTTGCTATATTTACGTCGATTATTTTTTCTGTGCATAAAGCTATAATACAAATATCGTTTTAATTTAAATGTTAATTATGAATTAAGTGTAAAAAATTAGTTAAATTGTTTTATAAAAATATATTTTTATTTTATTAAGTTTGTAAAAATTATGTTTTATTTTTGAATATATTATTTTTAAGGGTTATAGATAATTTCGCTGCGTCAATTCACAATCGAGTTAATTTTGACCGACATTTCTTCATTGAGTATGGAATAAAATGTACCTGAGACAATTTTACATGCAATTTTCAGCAATATCTAATTCTTATTAGTACATCGTCGTTGTAGAACGAAAAGTGAACCAAATACATTTTTATGAAAAACTTAAATTTCGAGTTTGTTGATTAATATTATAAAAAGTAATTTATGCAATTTTAAAGTCGAAATATCAGTTGAAAGATTTACATTTTCTCATCATGTGGTAATTGAGATTATCGATTAAAAATTGGCAGATATATAACGATTTTTGTAAATGAATATTTGTCATTTTGAAAATGTATTTGATGACTTTTCGATGTATAACGATGATATATGAATTTATGGCGAAGACTGGTCGGGTGTAAAAAGTAAAATTGTCTCGGGAACGAATTCTTTATAGAAAGAAATGTCGAGAAAATAATTGTTCGGAGTAGAATTGTCTCGAGGATTTAATTGTCCGGTTAATTGTAATATTTTTTGTATACTAAGCAAACATTAAAATGGACTATTTGTAAATTTACCTACTAGTAAAGTTTACGCGCTAATTTTTGTACATTTTTGTGAGAATTTTTTATTTAGGGTTTGTGCGAGTAGGTTTATATATGAAAAAAACAATAAGTGTATAGATTTCACTTCGTATCGCCTGTGTATATGCGTATTTCGTAAGAATTCTACACTATAATGCTTATAATTATACGAAATACGCAGTAGATACGAATTGAAATGAATACCCTTACTAAATTTGTGAGTAATCTAAATTCAACTTAATTGAATAACACCAAATAGACAGATGATTACACTGCCCTACAGTCATTTTGTTGCACTAAAATATGTAGTACATATGCGATAAATTTGTGACGCTGATTCCAAATATGACGTCAGATTTAGTTGCGAGCTATAAGCAAAGTAAATTGAAAATTTTTCAAAAAATACAAAATTTTGGAAACAAAATACGTAATTACTTAGTGGAGAAAAATTTTAAAAATTACTTTTTCTGAACTATTATATAGAGCTATAAATCCTCTTTAAAACCTCATTTAAGAAAAGAAATTACGATGCTTGGTTAATATTTTCTGATTTTTTAAATTTTGAAAATTTGAATTTAACAAGTTATAAATTTTGCCTTTAATTAATATAGAAGTTATAACTTTTTAACCAATAGTCGTAATTTATTAACTTGAAAGTTGTTCTAATGAAGATAAGTGGCTGTACAATATATTTTATAAAAACTCATTTTTAACATTTCTGTTCACTAAGCAATAACGTATTTTATTCCAATTTTTTTTCTTTTTTTTTGCACTTTTTTAATTTATTTTGCTTATATCTCGCAAACAAATTTTTTCACACAAAAAAGCTAATTTTTGTATTATATATCTATGTTTTTGGCGTCTAATATCGAAAAGATAATTTAATTCTTTTCATTTGTTGGAATTTAAAAAAAAAGAAAGCTAAAAATGGGCTATATCTCAAAAACTAGAGCCAAACTAATGCCATTTTCGGATTCAGCGCCACAAATGTATATATCTTGCAACTTTAACTGCACCATGTCAAAATTTGGATTTTGTCCGGCAGTGTTATCTATAGATAACCTATTTTACCGAATTCCTATTATTAAATAGCAATCGAATGAAAACCCTATAATTTAGTTTAGTCTTCAAATTTTGACAAACTCTTATACAACCTTAATTCCTAAAAAAAAAAAAACGCAATGAAACAATAGAAATTTTTAAAATATTTATAAATAAAATTAGAAAAGTTTATACTGTGGTATTTTTCTATATTTTTTAAGCTATTTAAATTTTGATTTTATAAAATTGTTTTAAAATTTTGATTAGTCAACACGTAGAATGTCACACTTTAAATAGGTTTTTGCTACACTGTAAATAATGAACTAAATTACAAAGATTTTATTTAAATTGTTACATTTCATATTAAACCAAATGTGAATTATTATAAGAATATAGAAAACATGAAATTTACACACACACACACACTGCCGTACACAAAAAAAAACAAAAATACATTCTTACGTACCCTCAAAATAAAATCTTCGTAAAATACACGAAATCGTTAGTGTA
The DNA here is from genome assembly GCA_951804985.1 of Dryomyza anilis. NCBI lineage: Eukaryota > Metazoa > Arthropoda > Insecta > Diptera > Dryomyzidae > Dryomyza > Dryomyza anilis. The sequence goes on from OX638133.1 coordinate 27,297,401, forward strand.
TTTTACGAAAAAATGTGAAATTTATTCACGAAATATTTCGTGAAATACACGAGAGAACTTTCGTAAATTTTTGATAAAATTACGAATATTAATTGTTTATTTTACGCAACTATTCGTAGATTTTATCTACAAAAGCCATTCGTACATAATACGAAGAATTCGTAATTTATTGAATATTTGTGTACCTTTTTACGAATATATTCGTACATTTTACGAAAGTATTCATACTATTTACGAAAGCATTCATAGATTTATGAAACAACATTTTAAGAATCTTTCGTAAAATACGCGAATAATAATAGTTTGGCGCTACAGTCCTGTATAGAACTTCGGCCGAGCTATCCACCATTTTGAGCTGTGCGTGTTATACTGCCGAGAGGTAGCGCGGTATAGAAAAAATGTTTCTATGAAAAGATGTTGTTAGCCCCAGTCCAGGCTTGTACCGGGGACCTTTCTGCTCGCAGTCCAACGCACTAACCACTGAGCTACCGCGGCAACGCGAATACTTTGTTAAAAAGCTGATGATGAAAATGACGATTCATACAAAAATTAAAAATACCCACAATTGTATTTTAATTGGCGATTGTGATACCAATTATAATAAAATGCAGCTCCTCCAAGTTACTATTTGACGCAACTGATTTCTGTTTTTACTAATGATTCGTAAAAAAACACGAATTTTATAATTCTGCATATAGCCTCAAAATTTACGAAAGTTTTGTAATTTATTTGTAAAATGTAAAGCTCATTCGTATATTATGTTATTCTTTCGTAAAAAATTGTATTAGAAAATAATATAACGAAAGTTTCGTAATTTAAACAAAATATTCGTAATTTTGTTGTTGTTTTAATTTTACGAATATTGATTCGTAATATATACGTATCGTTCGTGAAAAATAATTTAGGAAAAAAATAGAAATTACAAATGTTTCGTGTATTATACGAATTATTCATGTATTTTACGAAATTAAAAATTACGAAGAAATAATTTGGGAAAAAATAGAAATTATTCGTGTATTTTACGAAATTAAAAATTACGAAAAAATATTTCGTTAAATTTCCTAAAATAATTTTGAGTGTACAAACATAAAAATATATCCCAACTAACCACTTTGTGGCAACTTATATATAAATATAACATACGGCACGAAATATACTTATTTGCCACACAATTGCAAGCCAAAAAGCGCCGGGGTGAGGCTAAGTTGCCACAAATTTGTATTTATTAAACTCTCGGTTCACCGATTTGGAACTTCAACTGTTATTTGAGTAAACATAAGAATAATATAGATCCTAAGCAGTGTCATGTTTGTCGGGTAATAACACAGATTTAATAAGGTCATAATGCCGAAAATATTCTATTGCATAACAATATAAGTCTGTGGCGTGATTGCGCACATACGGCAACACCGAAAATGCAAATGACGTTTACTTATACTTCGTTTTGACATTGAAATGTTCTTCTTGTTTTTTACCTCGCCACGAGCTGGTCGTTCGTTGCTAATAAGTTTTGTAATTCTTTAATATCAGCGCGATCTGCGCCAACATTTGCGGCGTATCAATATCAAATAAACAATTATATTTTAGTGGAAATAATCGTGTTTTTATTTACGCGGTAGGAACACCCACAAATTGGTGACCCGACATTGTTACTAAATGCCTGAGGACTCAAACGCGAACGAAGGCGCTGCCGCAAATTCGGCGCCAGCAGGGCAAACACATGGACGCAGCGAAATTGCGAAAGTTGCAATCAAGATCCCGCCTTTCTGGCACGCAAAACCTGAGCTATGGATCGCGCAGGTAGAATCGCAATTTATCGCAGGTGGTATAACAAGCGATAAAACCAAGTACCATACCGTCGTGGCCGCAGTCGAGAGCAACGTCTTAGCTCATATAAGTGACATCATACTGAATCCGCCTGAGAATAATATGTACATGACACTCAAGGCACGTCTTATCGACCAGTTTGCAGATTCCGAGCAGAAACGCATAAAGAAGTTACTGCAAGACATTGAACTTGGTGACATGCGCCCGTCACATTTGCTGCGAGAGATGCGACAACTGGCAGGTTGCGAAATGAATGACAATATGCTAAAATCCATCTGGCTTAGTAGACTTCCGCAGAGCATCCGATCAATAATATCGATCAGCACCGAACCACTAGACAAAGTCGCAAATATGGCAGACAAAATTGTTGAGGTTAGCGACGGCCCGCAGCTCAATGCTGTAACAACGCATGATGACACATTACAGTCAGCACTGTCTCGACAAATAAGTGCGCTGTCGAAAGAATTGGCGTCTTTAAAAGCGCAATTTGGAAACCGAGGCAGGGATAGGCGTCGATCACAATCACGGGGCCGCTCGCAGACGCCCAGCTACAGCGACACGATATGTTGGTATCATCGCAAATTCGGCGACAACGCAAGTAAATGCCGCAAACCGTGTGCAAAGTCGTTAAACTGAGCGTCCTGTCATCGAAGGCGGTACTTGACAGGCACGAAACAACAAACCGTCGTCTGCTCACAACAGACAAAAATTCAAAATTGCAATTTCTCGTCGATACAGGTGCGGAGGTGAGCGTCGTCCCGCCAAACCCTGCACAGCGTCGTCTACCAGATAGTAAAACGTATTTGTATGCTGCCAACAAATCAAAAATTAAAACATACGGAGAAAAAACTTTACAATTAAACCTTGGACTGCGGCGACCATTCCAGTGGAATTTTATCGTAGCCGACGTGTCGCAACCAATACTAGGCGCTGATTTTCTCGCGCACTACAAAATTTTGGTCAACATGCATCAGCGGAAGCTTGTGGACAGCTTGACAAATATTTCACAATGCTGTGCCATCACTAAACTGAGTTATAATATTCAAAATTTATCTTTTATTAACCAAACTGTACCTTTTCAGGATATACTTGCCGAATTCAAGGATATCACTCAAAATGACTTGACTCCAAAAGGTACAGCACATGGCATTTCGCATCATATCATTACGAAGGGTCCGCCAGTTTTTGCGAAGCCTAGACGCCTCGCACCAGACAAATTGAAGGCTGCAAAAGCTGAAATTCAAATGCTTTTGGACGCTGGTATATGCCGTCCATCACGGAGCCCATGGGCGAGCCCGTTGCATATGGTGAAAAAGAAAAATGGAGAGTGGAGGCCGTGTGGGGACTTCAGGCGGTTAAACAGCGTTACAGAGCCCGACCGCTACCCTATACCCCATCTCCACGATTTCACGCACACATTGCACGGTAGCACGATTTTTTCAACTATCGATCTGCGCCGTGCATACCATCAGCTGCCTGTTGAACCAGCCGATGTGCCGAAGACAGCGATAACGACTCCGTTTGGCATGTATGAGTTCGTATACATGTGTTTTGGCCTACGAAATGCCGGACAGACATTTCAACGATTCATGGACCACATTCTTCGTGAATTTGATTTCGCTTGGCCCTATCTGGATGATATTTTGATATCGTCTAAGAACGCTGACGAACATCGCGTACATCTGCGTGCGGTTTTTAGCAAACTACGAGAGTACGGCGTCGTCATCAACCCGTCAAAATGTGTTTTAGGCCAAGACGAAGTAACATTTCTGGGCTACATTGTCAATAAGGATGGAGTAAAGCCACCGCCGGATAGAGTGGAAGCCCTCAACGCCTACAAACTGCCAGAACGTGTGTGCGATTTAAGACGCTTCTTAGGCATGATGAATTTTTTTCGGCGATTTCTGCCCAGCGCTGCTACAAATCAAAATTTACTATGCAGTATGATTAAAGGAAATACAAAAAATGATCGCTCAGTAATTATCTGGGACGCTGCTTCGAAAGACGCTTTTGAGTGTTGCAAGATGGAATTACGTAACGCAACCTTACTAGTTTTTCCAAAAGCTGATGCGCCCCTTGCACTCACGGTCGACGCTTCAGGAATCGCCCTAGGCGCCGTTTTACAACAACACGATGGTGGACAGTGGCAACCACTTGGTTTTTATTCGGAACGTCTTAGCGAAGCACAACAACGCTACAGCACGTACGACCGCGAGCTGCTAGGCGCCTACAAAGCAGTTAAGTATTTTCAACATATGCTTGAAGGTCAGCAATTTTGTATCTTTACAGACCACAAACCGTTACAATTTGCATTTCAACAAAAATTAGATAAAGCGTCACCGAGGCAAATTAGACATCTCGATTTTTTGGGACAGTTTACGACCGACATCCGATATCTTCCTGGAAAGGAAAATATTATTGCAGATGCTTTATCGCGCATCGACGCCATTCACGTCGAAAAGGTGATCGACTACGAACTTTTGGCGCAGAGTCAAGGCAATGACGCTGAAATACACAAGTATTTAAATGAAAATTCGTGCCTAAATTTAAAATTATTTTCAATACCTGGCACAAAATTTGAATTGTACTGCGATATAAGCACGGGGAAAGCGCGTCCGTATTTAACCGAACCATTCCGGAAGCTGGGTTTCGATTCGATCCACAACATTTGCCACGGTGGTGCAGCGAAAACTACGAAGTTAGTAGCAGATAAATTTGTTTGGCCAAATTTAAAAAGAGACTGTCGCGAATGGAGTAAATTGTGTCTTTCATGTCAAAAATCGAAAATTCATCGGCACAACAAATCGCCAGTTGGAACATATACATTAACGGAGCAACGATTTGAACATGTAAATATGGACATCGTCGGTCCACTACCACCGTGTAAAGGGTATCGTTATTGCCTCACACTTGTCGATCGCTATACTCGATGGGTGGAAGCGTACCCAATGGACAACATCACTGCCGAGTCAGTAGCATTTGTATTTTACTCAAACTGGATTTCGAGATTCGGGGTGCCGCTGAAAGTCACCACCGACCAGGGACGCCAATTCGAGTCGTCTTTTTTCCGAGACCTGAATAAACTGCTTGGTGTGAAACATTTAAGGACAACCGCATATCACCCAGCCTCTAATGGAATAATAGAGCGTTGGCACCGAACGCTAAAGGCTTCGATTAAATGCTATCGTTCCGAGCAATGGGTCGACGTGCTTCCGCTGATACTTTTGGGGTATCGTGCATCGTACAAAGAAGACATCAAATCAACGCCCTCGGAAATGATTTACGGTAGCACCTTAAGGTTGCCTGGTGAGTTTTTCCAATCTGATTCACAACCCAACATGTCCATAGGAGAAGCAGAGTTCGTGACTAAATTACGCGATTACATGCGTGAATTGCGACCATCACAGACTGCACATCATTCTAGACAAGCACATTTTATTGAAGGAAAATTAGCTACAGCACCAACAGTCTTTATTAGAAACGACGCGGTGCGCCGCCCACTTCAGGCGCCGTATGAAGGCCCGTACCCTGTAATCCAGAGATCAGATAAATTCTACAAAATCGATGTTCGTGGACGTCAGGTGAACGTCAGCGTCGACCGCCTAAAAGCCGCTTATACGGTGAACGAGGAACAAGATACGCTGACACCTTCAGAGACGCAACGCTCGACATATCAAACACGATCTGGACGAAAGGTTCGTTTTCGTTTCTCCACCGGGGGGAGTAATGTGGCGTGATTGCGCACATACGGCAACACCGAAAATGCAAATGACGTTTACTTATACTTCGTTTTGACATTGAAATGTTCTTCTTGTTTTTTACCTCGCCACGAGCTGGTCGTTCGTTGCTAATAAGTTTTGTAATTCTTTAATATCAGCGCGATCTGCGCCAACATTTGCGGCGTATCAATATCAAATAAACAATTATATTTTAGTGGAAATAATCGTGTTTTTATTTACGCGGTAGGAACACCCACAAGTCTTTAGGAACGGAGTTACTACTCGTATTATTACTTTAAGTTTTTGGGTTAAATTTTAACTATTTTTAACGCGCACATAAAATAATGCAATTCGTGAAAATTTATCAAAAAAGTCATTTCTGTTATAAGCTTCTTTATTCTATATTTGCAACATATATGGAACACAATACATTTAATATTTGTCACCTGTTTGCAACTAGTTTACAACAAAGTAAACTCCACCCATTATTGTATATGCTGTAATATCGGAATATATGACTTATATATCACAGCATTGTGACATTACATTGCGTATGTTCCACACATGGTCTTAGCCACTGCTTTGAAACTAAAGAACACTGTTATTCAAAACTGGTGTCAGAGGTAACTTAAAAGGTACACATTCGCCACAAAAGTTGTTCCAATTGTCGAGCCGTGGTTACTTGGGATAGAACAAGAAAACACTGAAAAAATAAAATTCAGTATATTGAACGATCATTTATTATATAAATAAACACAAATTCATAATTTTAATGAATTATTCATAAAATTAGTACTTCAATATTATGATTTTTTTTATTTAAATGCAGTTCATAAATTGTTGTACAATTAGTGAAAAATTGTTGTTAATTAAACAAAATAAAATATATCAAATTTTTGGAGACATGTTCCAAATGTTTTAGATCAAAATGGAATAGAAAATTACATCTAAATTCTATGTTTTTTTTTTGTTACATCTTTTTGTTAAAAATATAATTAATCATATATAAATTAATCATATTAAAAATATAATTAAAAATATATTTAATCAAAGCATTATCAAGAGAAATCCATTTTCTTATTTTGAATTACAAAAAAAATCTCATAATATTATTGATAATTTACACAAAAATGCAACCAACTACAGATTCTTAATATTGCTGTAGAAATTCTACATTTTTTTTCATTAGTATTATAATTTAGTTTAAATAAAAATCTGTTTATTTATTTCTGTGTATATTTCCATCGAAAGCTTAATTGAGAACATGTCACCAAAGCATACGTTGTAATTGCAACTTTGGAAATTGTGATAATTGTCCGTACATCACAAATGAAATAGTGAGATTCAGTGAAAAATAGTTGAATAAATGGTTAACATATTGAAACATTAAAAAAGAAATAATATATAGTATATAATGTTGAAAAGTAATTACAATTCTTAGAATTTTGAGCAAACGATTTGAAAAAGTAAAATACATCATAGTGAATTTAAAAAATAATAATATTTGTATATTTAATCTGAAACTTTAATAAACTCTTAATAAAAAATAATTAAGTAATATCATACTTGATTGCAGGACGGTGTCACTTTGAAAAAAATATATATCATATTTAAAAATTTAATATGTTTAAAACTCAAATATCAAAAATAAAACCCATCAAAAGCCTATAATTTCCAAATTCTACAATTAAAAATTATTTTACAATTTCAAGTTTTATCTACAATTTGCAAAATTCTTCAATTTATAAAAATTGAAAAACTTAGGCCGGATCTATAGATTAACATATCGTCGTTGTAGAACAAAAAGTCACCAAATACATTTTTAAAATGCCAAATATTCATTTACAAAAATCTTTATAAATCTGTCAATTTTTAATCGATGAATTTTTAATCGATAACTATATAGGTTCTTAAATCGTTTCGTGGCTAAGAATGAAAATCTATGTAGAAATCTATATTGAAACTCGAAAAATTATCAAATATCATATGAATCGAAACTGTGCCATCGTAGAAAGAATTCACTACATTTTTCGATTTAAATACTCGTTACGTACACGAAGGGAAAAACTTCTAAAATCCAGAAAGAATCAAGAAAAACGAAAACATTCTGTACTTTAAGAAACATATCCACTTAGTTATAACAAAGTAACTAAGAGCAATTATTCTTGATAATGCAGAGGTTAATGTCTTGGGTAACAAAAAAATTTAAAGAACCCGTATTCGTATTGTTGTAATGATGATACCTAAACACAGAAAAACCCTCTTTTGGCATGAGGTTGGAAGAATGAAAAAGTTAGTTGTACCAACTAACTGTATTCGGTTAAATCGAATGGTTTACATATTTTCTTGTGGAACTACCTTTTTAGCTTATACGCATAATATATTAGTCTATACACACTTCTAATGGCTTTAAATCTGTACTAAATTGTTCTAAAACAGTTCGAAATTGGTTGTAGTACAAACTACAACTCTTTTCATTTTAACAATAAGAACCGACTATGCGACTGAGAGAACCGACTAAGTTGGTTGGGCAAAGAATTGATTGGCTCAACAAATCTCTATTCTGTGTGTAAGAACAAAATCTCTGTATATGAAGAATAATTGATCTAAGTTACTTTTAACATATTGACAAAGAGAGAGGCACACTAACAAACAGATGGCGATGACAGACGGAGTATATCTATAATTCTCCTTAAGTTTATTAAAAAATAATACTATAAATTCTTGTAAAAGTACATAACAAATATACTTTTCTGATGATGAAATTGGTAGCATAACTAAATATGCAATCATTGCCATCATCATCATCATTTTTGACGACAGCTCAGTGTTTCTTTTGTCATGAACCAATTATGAATGATATGCGCCTACTTAAAAATTCAAATTCAAAGAAAATTCACTACTCGACCGCTGTAAGCGAATACACACACACACCATGAGTTGGTAGCGAATACATACACCAACGCTGTAAACGAATACACACAATACCGGTGCGTTGCGGCAATAGCTGTTGTCAGCAAATGCGTTTGCTAATATGAATATGTATACGCCAATGCAAGTTTGAGCAAATATTTAATTGTACTGATGTTATTTTTTGGTTATATTTACAATTTTTTTTTACTGTGTTATAATGCGATAAACTTTTATTGAATTATATAAAATCTATTAGCAAATTTTTAAATTCTGTTAATCCATATTAAATTCAACATCAATAGGCATTTATATGGGTAACATTCTTTCGAAAATTCATGATCGTGATCTGATTTGAGTTCCATAGACAAAATCATATTAAAGTTAAGCAAATGCATATCATACCTTGTAATGGAAACATTTGCAATAAAAAATTTGTGCCAAACACAATTAGAGTTAACAAACAAACAGCAAACATACATAAATAGTTTATAAAATATTTTGAATGTATTTATCTTGAATGTGTTATAAAATATAAATAAAAAAAAAATATATATAAAAAATAAAAAGAAAAACTTGGGAAAAAATATATATTAAAAAATATTGTAAAAAAATTTTAAACAAATATTTAAAAATATAGTAAGAAGAAAAAAAATTAGTTGAAAGTTTAAACTATTGTAAAAAAAAATAAAAAATTAAAAATATTCAAAGAAAACAACCTGTACATAAAAACGCAATATTAATGCGAACATTTAGGGAACTTTGAATTATCAGTATTTACATATATCAGCAATATATTTATAGAGAAAAAAAATAATTGAAAAATAAATTAAATAATTAAACAATTGATAACTCATTTAATAGTATAATAATTGTTAAATTAAACATATAAACATTGCTTTAATGAAACACCAATAAATATGATAATGTTTTTTTGAAACCAAAATATATTAAATTTGCAAATTTGCATAACATATATATAGAACAATTGTACATGAAAACCCTACCATCACAATTACAGGACAATAACTCGTAATATATAAGGCATAATGTTTTAATTGATTTGTTGAAATATACCTACATTATTTTGGTTTTTTATTTGTTTGTTTGATATTTAACTCTTTATTACAACGTTTATTTAATTACACTACAGATCAGCAGTTCAGTTCAGACTATTTTCGATACAGTTTAAACATTTTTCAATGAATAGGTTTACGAGATATCGGCCAATAACTTTTTTGTTCTTTTACACAATTTTTTAAATACATTTTTCAGTTAAGTTTTTGTCGATAAATTTTTCGACTTCTCCTTTCGAATTCCCTTAAACGAGCAAACCAATTTCAAATTTTTTACTTGTGTTGCGGGCTCCAGGGGTCTTTTTGTACTTGCCTTTATTAATGAAACCGTCAGTGACAATATTCCCTCGAAGTCCACAATTCTTTCCTAACATTTATTATTAAATAAAAACGCAAGGATATTTTAGACTTGCTTTATACTTTTATTAATTATTTTTAAGTATTTTTACAAGCTTGAGTTTAAACTGAAAACACGTCTGCACTCTAAGGCAGTTAAAATCATAATGCTTAAAATCTATACTTAACCTCTACTCATCACCTCGGTATCGTGCGACTCACGAACCCCTTGCTTATACTTATTTCTTAAAACACAACTCATAAATGCAAGCAAGCATATTCTTAAATCTACGTACTACTAAAAACCTCATGAACCCCACATCAGATATTTACTAATATTGTGAAATCATTAACTGAGAAAATTCCAATGTGCTAAATTCTTAATTGGTTCCCATGCTGGCGTTAGTCTTGACTTAAATTACAACCAATGCTTTTTTTGTTGCTTTTAAACAGACGGCACACTTGCTAGCGTGTGCCTTGGATCAAATTGCAACCAGTGCATTTTTCGTTGCTTTCAAGCGGACTTAATTTTATATCCTGAAAGTATGCACTCATAAACATTATGTACTTGTTCCAGTTACGTCGTAGACGTTATGTTAAGTTAACATGCATCTGTTATTGTGCTTTTAGATTTGAAATTTATGTGCATACTGGTTATGTGCAGGCTTTCTGAAATACAACAAAAAAAACGTTTCTGATTCACAACATTCTTCCCCCCTTATTTTAAGAAAAAATTATTATTAAAAAGAATAATAGTTTTTTCTTTTACATCATTAATATTTCAATATATTTCTTAATTTATTTAACTTACAATAATATTTAAAATCAATAATTATTTTTCTTATTATAATTTATTTTACTTATTTTCATTTTAGGAATATTATTAATGCTTATTTTCGTTACTCAATTACTTAATTAATGGTTGCAGTTTTAGTGATATTTATATTTATATACTTTATGTAACGTTAAAAATAAAAATGTATAACATTACAAGTCACTGAACGTTGCAATTGACAAAACAGTAGTTGATCAAGTTACCGCTTTGCAATCGCTGCGTTCCGTGTTGCTCTGTTGTTTTTCTTGTTTATTCATCTAAGTCATTAAATGCTTTAATTTGTGCAACGATTTGTTTTCTTTTAAATTTTTTGCGATATTTATTGAAAATAATTCATTTAATTTTTATTGAGTATATCTTTAGTTATTGTTTATATTTATAGTTTTCATATTTTAATGTTTCTTCAAGTTTTTCATTACTTTTTTCTAGTCTATTAAATTAATTATACAAAAAAAAATGTAATTGTGTTTTCTATTAATTAAAAACGTAAACTGCTGTGATCGCTAGTTCTGTTACTCTCTGTTTACGTGTATAGGTTGGCTGGCTGCATTTTATTTGTTTCTGTCATTGATCGAATAACATTGTTGTCATCATTTATTCTCATCTTTCGTCTTTATTTTCTAAGCTTTGTTAAATTTGATGTCTTCTATGTTGCGTTGTTTTTTCAGTCAAATTGAATCGTATTTTGTTGAGAGCAGATACTAAAATTGGTAGTTTTGTAATTTTATATTTCTGGATATTAATACGAATTTGTCTTCTTTAAATGTTTTAAGAGTTCTTGTAGCGAAATTGTCATCTTCGGAAATCATCTTTAATTATACGTACATGTTGTTGTTTGATGTTGTTCTTTTATATTTCACTTGTTGTACATTATTTGAATATTTGAAGTTCTTAGTGTTTTAATTTTCGTCTTCTCTTTTAAGAAATTATGTTCTTTTGTTGAAGAAATTGTCAGCATAATGTGTGAAATGTTGTTGATTTAGTACAATTATGATAACTTTGTTGATGTGTCAAATTTCTTTTTCCATAAGGTTAGCATTGACAGCTGAATAAGTGTATATGGAATAGCTCCTTCAACTTATTTACAAAATATTAGCTTGTTCCTTGAGTGATAAAATTGTTATCTTTTAATTATATGTACGTAAAGATGTAAAATGTTGTTGCTTCTTTATGGTAGAATAGTCGCAATTTTGCTGATTTGTCGAAATTCCACATTCATGTTTATATTGAGCTCCTTTCTTTTAATTAAACATGTTATTGATGTACAATTGTTGTTGTCCGCGCCATGACTCTCACATGTTTCTTTATCATTCGTCTCTTGTACTTCATTACATAATATTACCATTTCAGACCTTTACCCAACAAAATCAAACGATCTTCTTTGACAATTAATATTTAAACTTAGTGTCTTCTGCGTCGAATTTTATTGTTTGGTGGATTGCTAGTTCTTCTTCGTGCATGTTTTATTTCTTTGTCGTGGTTGAAATGCATTTCCAGAGCCAGGATTATTTTTAAAAATACTTATTACTTTGTAATGTTTACTATAACTTTATAAATTATTTATATTTAACATCATTTTTACTTTCAGTATTCATAATCTTTGTTTATATTACCTTACATCATAGTATTAAAATTTTATATTTTAATTGTATATTTATATCGAACATTTTACTGTAAATCTTTAATTGTAAAATCTTTAATTTTTTTCTTAATATATAGACATTATTTTCTTTATAATTTCATTAGCACATGAATCAATGCTAATTCTATTCAAAAATACTTAGCTCTTTATTCATGCACTAATTAATTTGTGAATTTAATCATTATTGACAATTTTTAATAATGGTAAGCGCGCGCGATTTATGCATAACTACTTTTGTACATTCAATAGGTACATATATATTTTCATTACCGTGTAATGATCACATTTAAAACGTTTGTTAATTTTGTTAGATTGTGTATTGTATTTTTTCCTTATCATTCAATTATTGTTCAAATTTTTACGCTGCATTAACGTACCTCGTTTCATTTTCGGTACATTAGTGCATTGTTCCTAGATGCAAAACGCTGAATTGCATTTTATTTTATCACTTTAGTGTGTGCTACGCTAACATCTATCTGTACTTCAAGTGCAATGATCTTTCTGTTGCCTGTTTCCATTGAAAATGATCTTGACAATGAAACTGAAGTACTAACCTATCTCAATTATGACAATGTATATTTTATTGCTTTAGCAAATGTGTTCTGAATTCTTGTTTATGAAATATCTAATATAATATTCTTTATACTTTATTCCTTTCTTATTTAATACATGATCTAATGCTAGTCATCTTCTAAAATTAATACATAGCTATTTTCTCATGCACTAATTTAGATTTAAAAAACATATTTTCTAAAAAAAAAAATTTACGCGTACTTTATTTACGTTGTTTGCAATATTATGCATAATGCTGAATTGCCTTTCAATTGTTAAAACACTCTATCATATCAGGTCTGCGGGTCATTTTCCATTATACAAAAATATATATTAAAACTTTTGTTTTCTAATAACATTTTTTTTTTCAGACGTTTGAATGTCATCGTTTTAATATTCAACTTATGGTTCACGTGCTACAGTCATTTAACTGAATGCAAAATGTTGAATTTCAACGAAATTTTTCAATTTATTTTTCAATTCAATTTATTATTATTAAAAAATGTTTTTTTTTTATAAAACATGAAACACGTATATAATATTTTTCAACATAGAACATAAGTGCAAAGTTTTAATGAAATCAAAAATAGTTCATCTCAAAAGTGCCCGGTTTGACGTGGTATGTCCGATATATCTTCCAGAATATAGCACACTGATTTGGGGAATATGTTGTGAAAAATGTTAAATTTTATTGTTTAGGCAATCCTATTTGACATTTTATATTACCGTATGCCTTAATACACGATTTTTCTCAAAATACCATAGCATTGACTTAGCAATTTCTGATTCCCTACGCCTCTTATATCGTCGAAAGTAGCGACTTTATTTCGGAGAACGCGATATCTTGACTTCCTCACAATTTCGTCATATTTCAATGGAATTAATTATTTTTAAAAATTTTGTCAAGACATATATATTATTAATATAAAAAAGTAAAAAAAAAAGAAAGTGAGTTGAGTGATTTTGGCCACTACATTTCATAGTGAAATATCTCTTAAACGAGAAATGCTAGAAACTCCGTTGATGACCCGTTTTAAAGCTACTAAGTGAAGCTTTTAATCGTGAGATCTAAACGTCAAAATGTGCACCCAGAAAAAATTCCCTCAAATCCCATTAAAATTGGTCAATAGGACAATTATTGATTTAATAGTATACAAAAAATAAATCTTCTCATATAAACTGAATGTCATAGTATTTTCTAGTATTTAATGGTATTTTCCGATTAAAATAATAATTTATCCTATTGACTATTTTTAATAGTAAAGAACTATTATTTATATAGTATTTTTTCTGGGTGTGACAAGTCAGTAATTCAAATTTGATGTTCTTTAATATCACCCTTCTTTAAAATCGGAAAAAGGAACCTACATTTTGGTTTATTTATTATAAATATTCGTACCGAGTTTCAAAATTATATTTTGATGGCAGCATATTTCAAAAAACTTTTTTTTTTAATATCTACATAATCCCAGTCTGCCATTCGATATCGATTCGAGACTGTTCCGAGATGTCGAAGAATTTACTCGATCTCGATTACAATTTCGTATCGAATTGTTGTATTCGTTCTAAGATGTACGCAGATATCGGTAGCGGCATAATAAAGTTTACTCGAAACGAGAAAAAAATTGATTCAGAAGTGGAACGCCGATAGTTTTTCTATCGTTTTTGCTTCACGTATCTCTATACGCTATCGAACTGACGATAGTAGCTGCTCGACATCACTAGAGGCATCGTTTTCGTTGAATTTTTGTTTCGCGTTAGTTGACAAACATTTTAATAAATAGCATGTTGATAAAAAAATGTTTATTACAAAATTAATATAGAGTTCAAAACATACGATTTAAATAAAAAAAAATGTTTTGCGGAAAGTTTAGTAAATAAATCTAGTATCAAAACGATAGTATCGCTTAAAAGTTACCTGAAGCAAGAATCTGCAATCGAGCACAGCTCTCGTTGAAACGATTGTCGAGTATCGACTTACGCGATTTCACACCTATTTTGATATCGCATATCGTTTTTGAATCGAAAAACATTGCGAATTTTTCTATCGCAGGTAGTTCGAGAAAACTTCTATCTTCGAAGAGCTCCGAGACATGGCAGACTGGGAAAATATGAATCTTTTTTTATTCGTATAAATAATAGTAAAATGGAGAATTTTAAACTGTAACAAATTCTCCAATCGAAGACCCGTTTAGAACCACATTGAAACAATCACAAGGGATAGTGTATTTATCCTAAATGTACTTTTGGAATTCTTTGCAAATTTGCACTGGTTTTAGTTCTCATCGAAATCCAAACAGTACACTGAGGGAAAAAATTAATAAAATGAAATAAAAAAATAATAAATTTAAATACTTTTTAAACTATTTATTTCGTTTAAAGCAGGATAGCAACAGAATACAGAACTTTATACAGGTGGTTTGGTTCATTGATGTTAATAATTCAGGGGGTCTATGACTCAAAAAAGTAAGAACATGTTATTAAAAACAATGTAGCCGTGGTAGCTCAGTGGTTAGTGCGTTGGACTGCGAGACGAAAGGTCCCCGGTTCAAGACTGGGCTGGGGCTAACAACATCTTTTCATAGAAACATTTTTCTATACCGCGCTACCTCTCGGCAGTAAATGGCAAAACTACGAGAGTAAAACATTGCATATGAAAACTCTCACCCGCCGTTCGGATTCGGCAATAAACTGTAGGTGTCACCACTTTGAGTACAAATATAACACGCACAGAGCAAAATGGTGAGAGAGCTCGGACTAAGTACTTATAAGACTGAGGGCCAAACTATTATTGTTATTATTAAAAACAATTTCCAATTCTGCATCCAGTTTAAGAAACAGGGTGTTTAAGAATAGCATATTACTGACATAACCTAGTCGAGAAAATTGATTATATAGTATAATCTGTTGATAAATTAATATACATGCTTCTTTTGGGCTTTAGACAATTAAATTACCTTTCCAATGGTATATCACATCTTTGAACCCCATGATTCTTGCTGTTTTAAAACGTACGTAAATTTAAAATTTACAAAAATAAAAATTCTAATTTTTACTTTGTCATTGATTTTCTCAAAATTTCGTTAACGATCACCACATTTTTTCTAATTTATAATGATAGACCAGTTCATTCCCAGTATTTTCTAATCAATCACAATAATTTTAACTTGGTAAAAAATACTGCAGAAATGACACGGTGCGACACCAAAAATACACAAGAACTCCGAGCTATATGGATAGGTATGGAAAAGCAATGAAAATCCTCATTTACAGAATGTCTATATCACTTAGAGTTTTTTTTTATTTGCACTTCTGTGTGCACATTCGTATTTTTCCTACCTTGAGTTACTTATGTAATTAAAACTCAGCATCTACGGAAGTTATTTTAAAAGTGTTGGAAGAAGACAATAATTTCGAAAGAGTTGAAAAATAATTTATTAAAGTGTTCACAGAAAAAAAAGATTCCCTGTTTTTATGAATTCGTACATTTATTTTATGTATTTGGTCGAGTTTCTCAATCAAGGACCAATTTCATCGTATTAATGTATTAAATCCATATTTTCTACAATACATATACTTCCCAGCCGGCCAAACTATCATAAACGATATCGTAAATAATAGCAAATATTCGTAAAAAATGAATAAAATAATCGTATACGAGAATCGTAAATGATTCGAAAACGCACACAGTTTCGTTCTTAATTTGTCCATCGTAACGAGGTATCATAAGCGAACTAAAAACACTCACATATGATAAATTTTCGAACGTTTATGATCGTACAATACGATTATATACTCGTTACAAACGATCTTTTTAGTTCGTAAACGAACTCGTTTTTAATATTTTTTACGATTCAATTTTAATCGTAAATGATAATAATTTTTAACTCTATTAAGAGCTTTTTCCTACCTTTTTAACGATAAAAAAAAATTAAGTAAATACATTTCGTTTTTATATTAAGTTCTCAAATGCATTTACTTACTTTTTAATTACAGCAAATGATTTAAAATTTTCAGCAAAACAATTCTTTTAATCTTGTTAAAAATATTAAGCGTTTCTTGAGTTTTTTTTAGATAAATTTTTGATTAGAAAAACAATTATAAAATTTGACAATCTTTTTTTACGATATAAATACTCGAAAAATACGAGTCATCGTTATTTACGAGCAAAAATGATTAGTTTTTATCATCGTTTTTTACGAGCAAAATGATCGAAATTTGTAATTATTTTGAATCGCCAAACAATCTTAATTTACGATAATCATAAAAAATGTGTGTAGGTGCCGACTGGGTTATTACCTTACATTACCATTTTTTTTTTGCCTACATACCAGGTCTCCTCCGACACCCGCCATTCGCTAATTTCAGTTATTAGGCAATAATTTTATTAATATATATTAAGGGTGTGTGCGAGTTCGACTAAATTGCTGACTAAACTAAATTTTGTCGGTAATGCAGCGTTTACTTTTAAAATTAGCAAATTTTCGAGCAAACAAAATTGAACTAAATTGGAAGACAGCAAACAGACTTATGATAATCGATTTATTAGATACTTTAACAATTACCGAATGGCGATCGAATCAAAACTCGTACAATTTAGTTTATTTAGCAATTTAGTCAAACTCGCACACACCCTAAATATTATTTGTATATTCGCGTGAAAATATTCGATTTCAAATATTTTCGATTATATTTGTAATATATATTCGAATATATAGTTTGTTCCAAAACCAAATATTCCATATACACAAACCAACTCCATAAGCACTTCACAAACTCCAAATTAGAAAGTTTTATATTTATATAACACATAAAATATATCTATCTGCCCATTAAGCAATTTAGGAGCGCTCTGAAATTGGAGTCATAAAGGAGACAAATTTTTGAGAATAATAACTCTTTTCATTTAAGACTGTTTTCGGAACTTTCAAAAATATTACTCATAAAAGATTCATATTTAGGAGTTATTTAGGAGCCCTCATAATTAGACATAAAAAATAAAATTGTTTCTGAGCGCTCATAAAAGTTCTATGTTTCAGAATGTTTTAGGAACGCTCCATATTTTACTCATAAAAGAGTCCCATTCAAGAGCACTTTAGGAGCCCCCCTCAAATCAAACTCATAAAATCATCAAATTTAAGAGTATTTAAGGAGCACTCAGAAAAGGGAGTCATAAAAGTATCTTATTTATGCTGGCTTTAGGAGCCTACTGTTTAAATAAAATTGATATACTTATATTCGTTTTGAATTTGAAATCAAATGAAAAATAATAAAATATTAGTGTAAATTCAACAGACAAATTAAATGAATTTTTTGAAATGAATGCATTGTCTCACGGATGACTGGACTAAGATAAACATGAACTGTACCATGTTGGATTAATTTCAGACACATTCTATATTTCTGAAGAAAGAAAAAACCCAAAAATTGAGCAATTGTGGTGTCTGGAAATTCTCAAAAATGTGAATGTTTTAAGAATAATTTAAATTGATCAAAAATACGCGAATTTTTGCGCTCTTTAAAGCGTGTGCACTACCCAAGTTTCTGTAGCCTTTTTAGGATCTTTTCAGTGCTCAAATATGAGTGTTTTAGGAATAATAAAAGTGGCAGAAATATGAAGGTTTTTGGGCTCATAAAATGGTGCTTTCTACCCAGGGGTTGGGAGCTTTTTTGGACTCTTTTTAGAGCTTAAATATGAGTGTTTTAGGAGTAATAAAAGTGTCAGAAATATGAAAATTTTTGGGCTCATAAAATTAGCCCAAAACCCCCTAGGTTGAGACCCAGGGGTTGGGAGTCTTTATGGACTCTTTTAAATCCTCCTATATGAGTATTTAAGGAGTTATAAAAGTGTCAGAAATATGAGGGTTTTTGGGCTCATAAAATGGTGCCCGCTACCCAGGGGTTGGGAGCCTTTTTGGGCACTTTTTAGTGCTTAAATATGAGTGTTTTAGGTGTAATAAAAGAGTCAGAAATATGAGGGTTTTTGGGCTCATAAAATGGGGCCCTCTACTCAGGAGCCTTTTTGGACTCTTTTAAGTGCTCATATATGAGGGTAACACTCATAAATATGACACATTTAGAAGTCTTAAAAGACACAAAATGTTTGCTGGAATACATTCCGCTGAAAGCGAATGTATAATGACATTTTATCGGAACCTAATGTGAAGTTGTTCTCGTTGCTGTGCTATTACTACCAGGAGAGAAGTTATTCTAGAATAGATTGCTATGGAATTGGATGGAGATACAGATCTCCAGTAAAACTAGTCAAAACTAGTCGAGAACTGGTAGGTTACTTGTAGGGATTTAAAGAGTAGGTTCCTACCAGTAAAACTAGTCGAAAACTGGTCAAAAACTTGTTTCGTACCAGTAAAACCAGTCAAAACTGGTAGGTTACTAGTAGGGCATTGTAGAGTAGTTCCCTACCAGTAAAACTAGTCGAAAACTGGTCTCTTACCAGTAAAACTAGTCAAAAGCTGGTCGGTTACTAGTAGGGATTTGAATATTAGTAAAACTAGTCGAAAACTGGTAGGAATTTAGGTCGTACCAGTAAAAGTAGTCAAAAACTGGTTTCTTACCAGTAAAACTAGTCAAAAACTGGTCTCTTACCAGTAAAACTAGTCAAAAACTGGTAGGTTACTAGTAAACTGTAATATCCCTATATAAGTGGTAAGTTACTGGTCAGTTTGTGGCAAGTTTTTGGACAGTTTTTGACCAGATACTGGCTAGTTTACCGCCCAGAAACCGAAGAGTTTTACTGGTTAGTTTCTGGAAGGAAAATGCGTGATATCACTTGCGAGTAACTGGTAAGTTTACCTGCCAGAAACTAGACAAGTGACTAGTGATACTGGCTAGATACTTGTAGGACACTAGTAAGAATTGTTGCTTGGGTAGTTCGTATAACTGGATTAATTTATGTTATCAAGACATCATCACACAGAGATCACTGATGCACTGATACTATGCTACATATATCCGAAACGATCCGTATGTGTTATGTTTTCAATTTGTTGTTGTTGTTTCTTCGAAACGCTCTCAACCGAACTTAAGCAAAATCTGGACTTAAGTCTCTCCCAGAATACATATGATAAGTAGTGGGTGAGAACGGCTTAAAAAAACCAATGTAATTTTCTCAAAAACGTTACGTTATAGAAAAAAAAAGTGAAAAGTGAATATCGTCACTGTCATGCCAAAGGGGCGAATGTGCATTTTTAAAAATGTTGGGAAATCAAATTTTAAAGTTTGAAGTAGAGTAGGGAGCGCGTGCCGTGCTTTTTTCGTGTCACGCCCGAAAAACTGAGCTCGTGCGTGCAAATCTCCGTGCGTGCTAGTTGCTGTCGTGCCCGTGCGTGTCAGTGCCTCCAAAATCAGGCACGCGCCCATTAAAGATTTTTTACTTACTTTTTTACTTACTTCCAGCTTCTGAAAATAAAAATTTCGTGGTATTTTAACCTTTTCTTAATATCTGTTGTTTTAGTTTTACATATGGATTTAAGAGAATAAAACAGTAACAAACCTAATTTTTAAATTATTTATTACAGGAACTAAAACCTATTGGAATATCGGATCCGGTTCCAAGATTTTTAAAATTGTGGTTTCGGTTTCGATTCCGGTTCCAATGAAGAAAGTAAATGGGTTTTGATTCCGGTTCCATACATTTCTATTAACGGTTCTGATTCCGCTTCTTTGTGTTCCCTGACAGGGACTATAATATCTGTTTCTCTTCTGGTTCCGATATTTTTAAAATAGCGGTACCGATTCCAACCAGAAACGGTTCCGATTCCAGTTCCCGGTCAACACATTTTTAATAACGATTCTTGTTCCAAAAATCTTAACGATTCCGGTATTATTTTTCACTTTTCGTTTGCTTTTTCATGTTTTTCCATGTTTTTTCGTGTTTTTCCATGTTTTTTCGTGTTTTTCCGTGTTTTCTCGTGTTTCTTCGTGTCTTTTAAAATCCCGTGTTTAATCGTGCTTCTCGTGCGTGCCTGTAAATTTGCTCGTCGGGCTCGTGCTCGTGCGTGTCACCTATCAGCGTGCCCGTGCGTGTCCATGCCCAGTTTAAAGTGTTTTAAAAATTAGCAAAATTTATATTTTTTTCAATTTTTTCTGTTATTTTGGTTTATTCGTCAATTATTATAACGTATATAAAATATCTTTAAATTTGGACAACCTACTGAATTATAAATACGGATTTTGTAAGGCTATATACTGATCAAAACGCAAATATTTTTGTTTTTTATACAATAACTTTTTATTAGCGCAAGATAAAATAGTAGTTTAGAGACATTAATTGTTTGTTTTTAAAGCACCTATCGATCTGCATCATTAATTGAAAATATTTTGCCAAACATTAATTTGCCATTCGTTATTTGCAGGAAAAAAATGTTTGGCAAAATATTGTTAAATAATGATGCCAATCGACAGGTGCTTTAAAAACGAACAATTAATACATTTACACCACTATTTTATCTTGCGAAGAAATTGGAAAAATTGAAAATCTTGTCATGCCAAAAGGGCGAATCTTTTCGTTTTTTCGCCATAACTTTTTATTGGTATAAGTTAAAATAGTAGTGTAAGGGCATTTATTATTTGCTTTCAAAGCACCTATCGATCTGCAATGGTACAAGATAAAATAGTGATGTGAAGGTACTAATTGTTTGTTTTAAAAGCACCTATCGATCTGCGTCATTAATTAAAAATATTTTTCCAAACATTGTTATTTGCGTTTTGTCTTTTGTGGCTATAAATATCCAACAAAATGACACGCGATTGTGGCACATCATACTTTTGCAAATTCGCCCCTGTGGTATGATAGTGACGATATGTAGTCAAAACAAGCACCAGCGAATAATTTAGAATTGATGTATAAGATATCCATGGCAAAAATCGTGTTGGGTAGTGTAATTAAAGACTCCAGTGGAAGAAGCGATTGAGCAAATTTTTTTTTGAAAATCGAGTTTTGTGTATAAATTAAGTAATAAAAAAATATATGAAATAAAAAATATTTTTTTTAATATAAAACGTTTTTAATGTGAACTTTAATGTGAACTCTAACACAGCCCCACGTTTCATTTCAAATCATACTTTAAATTCACCTTAAAAAGGTTTTATATAAAAAAATATTTTTTATTTCATATTTTTATTTTCCTTATTTTTTGTGTCAGTTTGATTTTCGTCTGACAATATTCGAAAGGCCTAATATTAATAAAGTGATATTTAATATGGAACCATGTCGATAGAACCATGATGAACCGGATGGCAATAAAACTATAATATTGCATTGTCATCCAGTTCGAGGAAATATTTAAAATCTCAAATCTGTAGCTCATCGCGAAGGTAGTTTAAAATCAATTACAAAATTTGTACCGAACAGACAGACAAGAAAGCAACCCAATAAAAACGTTTTAAAAAATAAGTTACGCAAAAAAACGTTAGTTATTTGCTATCACTTACCCATTTCTTCCACTAAAGTGGAGTCTCCAATTATTGAATAAAAAATTGTCAATTGTCAATGAATAAATTGTCAATATTTATTTTTTTTTTTGAATTC
This sequence comes from Dryomyza anilis, assembly GCA_951804985.1. Classification (NCBI taxonomy): domain Eukaryota; kingdom Metazoa; phylum Arthropoda; class Insecta; order Diptera; family Dryomyzidae; genus Dryomyza; species Dryomyza anilis. The sequence continues at coordinate 27,319,848 of OX638133.1, forward strand.
ATTAAAATGGAAATTTCAATTAGATAAAAGAAAATAAACAATAAATTTAAAATTTATTAATATTAAATCTTTTAACGGCTTTCTTATTGGATCCATCGCTAAATTCTAAATAGTACTTGCCGAGATTATTGCACAAACATGAAAATTCGGTGCTCTTAGTTAAATCATAGAAACCGCAATCAGATGCGGGGTTATCGCCTTTTGTGTACAATATCTGGTCAAGAAGATTCGTATAATCGTAATTGCAGGTTAAATGATAATACGGTTTATTTTCGCCAGCCCGAGAACATCTGCTATAGGCACAACCAACGCGAGTAGTACGTTCGTTTGTCATAGCCGTAAAGTGACCTGTTTCGGTTTTGGTATAAACACTCCTTACCATCGCAATTGCATCTGCCACATTTTTATGTTCCACATGCCAATTTTTTATGGCTAATATTAATTCGGACATGTCTGTCCTTCCTCGTCCCCATGAATAGCCCAGATTTTGACCGGAATATGGAAAACGCATCGTTGAATGGCAGTGATCATGCTTCAGGTGGCAACGTTTCACATGGACTAATGCAGTATATGCGAGTTCCTCGTCCCATGCCAATTCAGCCATTCGTATGGCCTTGGGATATGGTTTTCCACCACCATCCACAAGTTCGCCACAGGCAGTAGCATTGCGAGTTTCATTATGCTTTCTTAATATAAAATCTCTGATTCTTCGGGTCATCAGCATTTGCATCTCGACCTTACCAAGTTGGTCCTGCATTACACGAATTCAATTGGGATTTAAAATTGAAAAAAAAAAAACTATTCATTACTTACAATTTGTTCTGGGTGGCACATCATCTGTAACGCAACGCTGCCCTTTTCTTTCAAGCAAAAGACGTCTTGCCACTTGCCTTTGCAATACTCGTACCCGGTCGTTTGATGCACAAACACAACGAAAGCAATTAGAATTCGCTGGAAATCTGGCTTAAAAATCATTTCGAATTTAATATGTGAAACAGTGAAATAATGAAGTTAAATTAAAAATTCATTTGGATTGAAAATAATTTTAAAAGCACAACATGCTTGTAGTCATAAAATTTGTATGTTAAATTAAGGTAAACCAGTAGGTAATGGTCTCTACATTCATCGGGTCGCACCGCCAATACTTTTATGAATTAAATTTAAAAAAATATATTTTTAAGAGTTGAATATATATCGTCACTATCATGCCAAGGGGGCGAGTCTTTTCGTTTTTTCGCCATAACTTTTTATTGGTATAAAATAAAATAGTAGTGTAAAGGCATTTATTATTTGTTTTCAAAGCACCTATCGAACTGCATCATTAATTAAAAATATTTTGCCAAACATTAATTTGCCATTTGTTATTTGCAAGAAAAAATTGTTGGCAAAATATTTATAATTATTGATGCAGATCGATAGGTCCTTTAAAAGCAAACAATTAATGTCTCTACGTAACTATTTTATCTTGCGCTAATAAAAAGTTATAGTATAAAAAACAAAATATTTGCGTTTTGATCGGGATATAGCCTCACAAAATCCGTATTTATAATTCATGTTATCCAAATTCAAAGATATTTTATACGCGTTATAACAATTGACGAATAAACCAAAATAACAGAAAAAATTAAAAAAAATATAAATTTTGCTAATTTTTAAAGCACTTCAAACTTGAAAATTTGATTTACCAACATTTTTCAAAATGCACATTCGCCCCTTTGGCATGACAGTGAAGATTAATTTTATTTTTCAGCAGTTAACATGACATATCGTTACTATCATGCCAAAGGGGCGATTGTGTAATTTTTGACATTATCGTTTTTTAAAATTTTTAAATGTAGTTTTTCCTCAAATATAGTATGCCAAAATCGTGTGTGGTATAATTGAATATTTCTAGCCACAAAAGAGAGCGAATCGTTTCGTTTGTTTGCCATTACTTTTTATTGGTATAAGATAAAATAGTGCTCCTATCGAGCATCATCATTATTTTAAAATATTTTTTTAATTTTTATTATTTGCAAGCAAATGTTTGACAAATTATTTTTAAATAATAGCTGTGTTTTTTTCATAATTTAAATAAATCTATCTAGCTCAAATTTGTTTTTGTTTTGCGTATAAATTTTGTTCCGGCTCAAATTTAAATTATGAAAAAAACACAGCTAATGATGTCAATCGATAGGTGTTTTAAAATTAGCACGTTTTTGAATAAATAAAATTATGTTTTCTTTTATTTTAAATTGTATTTTTATTGTTAATAAAAATTTGAATATTATAAACTATTTTATTTTTATAAAATATAAATACTTGTTACATTAAATACTCGTTAAGTAGAATGAATACTCGGTAAGCTCAATACTTGGTAAGTTGAATATTCGTTAAGCTAAATACTCTGGTGAAATGCAGCAATAATCTTGACAACTGAACTGAATTGAAATTATTTTAGAAAATAAAACAATATAGAATGTTCAAAAACAAATAAATTGGGAAAATGTCTGTGCAACAAAATATGAAATATTTTAAGTGCAAAACTACACTATAAAAAATATATATATTAAAAATAAGAATAATAATTACAAATTACAGAATGAGCAGCATAAATATTAAACGACAACTATAACAAAACGTGGAAAATGTTTTGTACATAGTATTAATTCTTTTTACGATTCTTTTTTTCATTATTTGCGGTCACTTTGACCGGTGGTATGTAAATTTTACACTCAACATAAAAGACTTAAATCTTAATAAAAAACAATAAAAAAAAAACAAATGTCAAACGAATGCGCCTGCAATTCAATAAACCATTATGTCTTACTGACAGACTCTACTCTAAGCTGCCCTTTATTGCGGTGGTCCCCAGGCGCGCAACAGCGTCAACGCCTTGTTAAAGTACGCGCACCACTCTTCGCGCTCCTCACGCGTATCAGCCGACAACAGATGACGCACAATTGTAATGCGTCCGTTGGGCACAATAATCAGCGAATCCTGATCGCCATCCTTGGCAGGACGTTCACACTCGAGCAGCATCGTATTGAGACGCGCACAGATATCACGCGGCGCTGTTGTGATTTTCTGCGAACTGCACGCATACAAATCAATGGAGCCCATCGGCATCTTCTTCTTCTCATCGTCCGGATACTTCCAGAAGTTAAGCATTGTGCCGCTCAGATGACACCAGCGTCGATGCCACGCACCAAAGCCCGAGATATCCTCAAACATTGTGAGAAAACCTTTGTACTCCACAGAGACGGACAACTCACAGTTGACCTTCATGTGTACCGCACCATCGAGTGGACTGACGCCCAGCACCTGTGTCAACGTCCAGGTGGTACGTTGTATTTCACGCAACGAGAAGATTGCAAAACCGTACTGTACGAGTGCGGGTGTGCGCACCACATTCGGTCCAGCCGGACTCTGTACGGGCGGCATGACGAGTCTATTGTCGCCGCCCTTCTTTTTAGGCGTTTTTATGCCCGACTTTTTGCTGAGATTGATGTGGTATTTGACTTCGTGTGGTAGCACCTCACGCTGTGCAGTCATACCATAGATTTCCAAGGTTATCTGCGACAAATAAATTGATTGATTTATTATTATTTATAATTTAATCATTTTGTCGCTGCTCACTCTAAAATCAGCATAGACATTGTTCAGCTGCAGCACATCGGGAAATTTAACGGCCAATAGACCCGGCAATGTGGGCACCGTCTTTGTGGCCAACACATGCTCGTTGTACTTGAGCAAACAGACCAAATGATGTCCGGAGATGGTGTCCGCCGCCAGTTTACGTATGTAGTCCTGACGCAAGGGCACCGTAATCTCCTTGACGGTGAGACGTCCCTTCTCCTTGGGCGCACCGACTGTACGCAGCGTTTTCTCGACGCGCAGACGTTGCACCTCGTCCAGACAAGCCTGGCGACGATGCGCTAAACAATTAAATCAAACAATTAATGAATAACTATGGTTTGTGTATTCGCATTATAAATGAATTTTACTACACGATAATTTCTAACAATTTGTGGAAATTATATAAAAATCTAAATGATCTTCTGCTTTTTTTTTCACTTACTTGCCACCAACAGATGTCGTTCGCCCTCGACCGACTCGGTGGAACCAGAAAATTCAATGGTTGCTGCGCACAAATTTAACGCCTGACTGGTCTGCGCTATAACCTGCTGCTGTTTGCAGACCTCATCGAGCAGTCGCTTGATTTTCTCCTGCACCGCATGCGAATCGTCTAGCGTCGAGTCGGAAGATTCCGCCTCAGAATCGTCGTCATCGTCGCTAAATTGATCTGCGGCATGACGCTGTTGCTGCTGCTGTGACTGTGACTGATGCTGGTGATGGGACTGCGACTGTTGCGGTTCAAATTTCATATGCGCTGAGGCAGAGGTAGCTGCGCTCATCGGAGTAGAACGTAGTACCTGCTGATCGCGACATATTTTGCGCACGGGCGTTGAGTTGTTACTCTGTTTTGCAAAATGACAAAGACAAAGCAATGTAATTTAAATAAATATTAAATAAATAATTTTTATCAAATAATTAAGCAATTTCTCACATTTGCCGTTTGCTGTCTACGATAAAAGCTGACCGTATGCACCAGCGTAACCATGTTGTCATCCTCCTCATTCACGCACAGCTCCGATTTAACCGGTTGGTTGGGAGAGAATTGTGTCGATGTGATGGGCGTATGAAAGTCAGCAGCATGTTCCTCAGAAATAGTAGCGCAATTTGAATATCTTTTGGGTGTCTTGCGAAAGGAGAAACTGTTTGAGGTGGTGGTGCCTTTGCTCTATAGTAGTTTACATAAATGTAATTAAAAATTATATAAAGAAAGTTAATTAGAAAGAAATATTAAACGTTTTTGTTTATTTTTATTTGGATCTTTAATAGAACAAAACAAAAACTATTTTTTCGGGCTCATGATCTAACGAAATGCAATATGTATTTTGCATTGGTTTAAATAAACAGTACTGACTACATATTGCATGCGGTAGACCTACCTTGTGCACGTCAATTTAGTATTTGTCTAAATATTTAAATAATTACCCCTCTTGAAGCTCTGCTCGTATTCTCTTCGTCATCATTGTCGCTTTCTTGCGTAAAATCGTCATCGCCATCTTCAATGTTCTCATCTAAAGCCTCATCGAGATAGTCATCAATACCCATTGATGCCTCGGAGGATTCGTTCATTGAGCTGTCACCGCCGTAGAAGGAGTCTTTGTCGGCGTAACGTACCTCCTGACGCATCAAATTATAAAAAGATGATAAAAATAAATGAGGAAATTAAAAAATTAATCAATAAATTAATCAATGAATGAATAAAGGATCCAATAAATAAATAAACGAATGAATAATTGAATAAATGAACAAATAATTCAAAAATGACTAACCTAATATTAATGAATAATGATTAAATGACAAAAATTATATAAAAATATAAATAATCATCAATAAATGACGTGATAAAATTTAAAATAATCTAATTAGAAATTGAATACATTTTAAAACACTCGACATTAAGCAATTAATGATGTACGTACTTCTAACCGAGACGACATCCCGCTGTTAATCAAAAATGCAGCTGTACCCAACTCACCTTTGTCTTTTTTGTTCCCTGCTGCTGCTGCTGTTGTTGTTGTTGCTGCTGCTCATTCTTTTGCACCACCTGCAAAATCTCACGACCCAAACTATGTTTGGCCAGCGCAGCACTGCTGTCGTCAGCCTCCGAATCCATGCAACTGCGTCAAATAAAAGTCGAAAGTAATTAAAGCGTTGCATATTGTTAGTAAATAAATATTTATTAGAAATTTAACGGTTTTTTTTTCCACTTAATTTAAAAGAGTTAAATTAGAATTAATTGTTATTTAAATAAATACTAAATTATTATATTATTTGTAAAAATTAGTCAATAATTAAGTAAAAACTACTTTCGGACTTAAAGCACATTAAAAGCTATCTGTTATTTGTTGCTTTGGCTTAAACTCTATCCAAGGCACAGCATGAATAGCAAACAAGAATAACAGCCCTGCTCCCACCTGTTACTGCAATTGTTCTCGTCATTTTCATTGTCATTGTCGACATCATCGTCATCATGTTTGTCTTTGTTGCGACGCGCCTTGAGCAGCACATCATTCTCCTTCTGCATTTTCTCCTCATCTTCATCATTATCATGTGCTGGCGTTGCTGTGCTGCAGCACTGATCGTTGTCCGAATAGGACGAGTCATGCGATTCGAAATCGGAAAGCGCCGGATAGAGGCGTGCGGCGGCACCAGTTGTCGGTGCTTTGCGGGCGCGTTTGCTCTCCTCGTCGATGGTGTCGCCTGCTAATAAAATGAGATAACAAATAATATACATTAAATTAATAATATTATTAAATTAATTATTTCCAATATAAGGCCAAATATGCTTATTATTATAGTTTTTTTTTATATATTTATGTATTTATGTTTTATTTATTTATGTATTTATGTATTTATGTATTTAAGTATTTATGTATTTATGTATTTATGTATTTATGTATTTATGTATTTATGTATTTATGTATTCATGTATTCATATATTCATGCATTCATGTATTCATGTATTCATGAATTCATGTATTCATGTATTTTTGTATTCGTGTATTCATGTATTCATGTATTTATGTATTTATGTATTTTTGTATTTATGTATTTATGTATTTTTGTATTCATGTATTCATGTATTCATATATTCATGCATTCATGTATTCATGTATTCATGAATTCATGTATTCATGTATTTTTGTATTCATGTATTCATGTATTTATGTATTTATGTATTTATGTATTTATGTATTTATGTATTTATGTATTTATGTATTTATGTATTTATGTATTTATGTATTTATGTATTTATGTATTTATGTATTTATGTATTTATGTATTTATGTATTTATGTATTTATGTATTTATGTATTTATGTATTTATGTATTTATGTATTTATGTATTTATGTATTTATGTATTTATGTATTTATGTATTTATGTATTTATGTATTTATGTATTTATGTATTTATGTATTTATGTATTTATGTATTTATGTATTTATGTATTTATGTATTTATGTATTTATGTATTTATGTATTTATGTATTTATGTATTTATGTATTTATGTATTTATGTATTTATGTATTTATGTATTTATGTATTTATGTATTTATGTATTTATGTATTTATGCATTTATGTATTTATGTATTTATGTATTTATGTATTTATGTATTTATGTATTTATGTATTTATGTATTTATGTATTTATGTATTTATGTATTTATGTATTTATGTATTTATGTATTTATGTATTTATGTATTGATGTATTGATGTATTTATGTACTTATGTATTTATGTAATTATGTCTTTATGTATTTATGTATTTATGTATTTATGTATTTATGTATTTATGTATTTATGTATTTATGTATTGATGTATTGATGTATTTATGTACTTATGTATTTATGTAATTATGTCTTTATGTATTTATGTATTGTATTTTACTTACGTGATCGTCTTTTTATAGTCAAGTTGTGATTTGCTTTGCCCACATCCAGCACATCTTTGGCGGAGCAATTGGCCGGAGGTGGCGGCGGCGGTGGTGGCGGACGCGCCACGGTACTACCAACCGACTTAGGCGGCTGTGGTGCTTGCATTTTATGATGCTGATGATTGTTGTTGTGTTGTTGTTGATGATCCTCATGATTCTCCTTAGCAAATACCTCCTTTTGTCTATTGAACCGATTAGCCAAAACTTGCATATCTTCCTGCAACTGTCGATTAAAGTCGGCTTTGATTTTATTCTCCGAAATCGTCGAGGCATTAGCAACCAAGGCGGCCACTTTATCGCGTACCTTGCTGTCAGCGCTGGGTTTTAAAGAAGGTTTCACAGATGTACCACTGGATGTTGTAGAAGCAGCTGAAGAGGATACTGCAAAAAATAAAATAAAGACATGGTTTCTTTAGTTGACATGACTAACGTGCAAAGAACAAAGTAACCTAGTTTAAAAGTGTAGACCGTTTACGAATCCTGGAAATAAGTGCCAATTTTGTAATTGCTACAGAATTTCTCAGTGTAAAACAACTTCGATTATTGTCGAAAATTGATTTTGGGTTTTAATAATCGATATTTTTATTTAACAGGAATAAAACTGCAGTACCAATAAAATTTCTAATGTACTCAAGGTCGTTTTTGTAATCTTTGATTTTTTTTATTATTTTTAAAAGTTCTATAATTTCATAAATCTGATATTTCAACTGTAATTTTCTTAAAAACGTTAGATAATAGCATAAAACAGAATAAAATTAAAATTTCTTAAATTTCATTTATTTTTAAAATTATCATCTATTCTTCGATATAAAAATAAAAACTTATATAGTTAGAAAAACGCACCTTTTACCGCCGGCACCACCAACTCCTTTTTGTGCACATTCTCCTGTCGTATTTTATTTATCGAAGGCGCCATGCCAAATGCCGCCTTCGGCACAAGCGCATCGCCTTTGTTCTTCTCAAACAGCTGCATTCGTTCTTTGAGCGTCAACTCGGTGGGATCCTTTTGTGGCCGTTGCTGTTGTTGATTGGCAGCAGCAGCTGCCTTGTGCTCGAAAACAGCAGCGCGTCCTGAGACCAAACCACGCGTGACCGTGGCGACTTTTTTATCGGAGCAGTTAGTATTCTCCACAGTCTGTGGTTGTTGAAAGATTTCGGCTGGCGTTAATTTACCCACAATAGCGGTAGGTTTATTTGTTGGTTGTTTTGTTGCTTGCTGCTTGTTGTTTTCCTCTACAACATATTTTGCTGTTTGCGTCTCTAGCTGCTCCTCTAACTCCTCCGCCGCCGCCTCTTCCGCCTCCTGTTGCTCCTTATTGTATTCATAGGCAAGTTTGGCTGTATTCGAGGCACGTCGCTGAAAACCTTGCGCCTCCAATGAGTTAATAACCTTTGTATCCCATTTAAGTTGCTTTGTGTTGTTTTGATCGCTAGCAGTCTCTGTGACGTTGGCGTCACCAGAGGTAGAACTCGAAACACTTGAAGTAGTTGCTGCTGCTGTTGGCGGCTGTGGTGCGCGTTGTTTTTGCTGCACCAGTCGTCTGCTGGGTAGATCTGGTTTTGGCGGAGGCACCGTTGATACAGCAGTCGCTGCACTGCCTACTCCATGATGTGCGGTATCATCTTCCCATTGATTGATGGTTGTGGCCAAGGCAGCCAATTTGCCATAGCGTTGTTTGAGTTTCTTGGGACTCGTCAGTTCGTGTCCGGCATCTTCTGCGGAGAATTTCGCCTCTGTGCGATGTATGGGCGATGACAGATCATCGGGTTTGGAGTAGAGAGCACCCAGCCGCTGCAAACGATTGCGCGATGTGTCGCGTATTTTAGCAAGTGGTTGTTGTGGTTGGGTATCGCCGCCGCCAGCATTTGCTGCCGCCGACTGTATTTGAAGGCGGTGTTGATAGCCTTCATCGTCATTGTTATCGTAATCGTCATCATCGGTGGTTTGCTGCTCCTCCACCTGAACGTGTAACTGGAAGTTATAAATAAAACATTTTTAACTCAATCTATTTATATTTTTTACAATTTTAAAATATAATGGAATTAATGGACGTTTTTGAATAAATTTAGTACCTGCCTAATATTGTGCCGGCTCACAGTGGGGAAATTGTGCCCAAAAATACGAATTGTTAAATTTTAATATGAAGAAATGGTAGGAGGCAATTCTTTGAATCGTAAAGCTCGAATCACACGATTGAATAAACAGTCAACTTTTGAATCAATTTTCAAAACAATTTAAATATCAATCGTGTGATTGCCTTATTTTCCATACAAAAATTGAGCAATCACACGATTGCTATTAAAATTATTTGAAAATTGATTCAAAAGTTGACTGTTTATTCAATCGAGTGATTCGAGCTTAAGAATCAAAAATAATATCTAAAAAACATGAATGATTCACTCACAGTGAATAAATTATGAATATTTAGGATATTTGAAATTAGAAAATGTATTTTATTTTGTCTAATGAAGCGATAGAGAACATTTTAAATTGTGTTTTGTACATTATACAATTATACACGGTAGAGGTATTCGAGTTCTTGTTCTTCTTAGGCCTCCCGTGATTCTGTCAAACACATGAAGATACTGTCAAACGTTCCGTGCTTATGTCAAAATGTTATATGGGATAAGAACATTTTGTGAGAGGTGCTCTGTGATACATATACCTTGTTATTGTATCGTGGTTTTGTACTATCGGATTTAACAAAATTCTGCACCTTACATAGGAAAATATAAAAAAGCAAAAAAGGCTATTCGCAAATATTTGATATAACGGCGCATATTCATAGACGAGTTAAAATCAACTTTCAAATTAAAGTTCGCTTTTTTAACAATTTCACCATAAAAAAAATGCAAAAAAAGCCGAATTTAAAATATAGTCGATTTTAAATTGTCTATGAATATGCGCCAATACTTTTAAAAGTATGCTGCACGCAACAACAACTTTGGCAAAATCTTGAGTTGATGCAGTTTTTGCATTCTTTGCTTTTGGTTCTTTCTTCAATCCACATAATTCTTATTGTGTTCTTTGGAAAAGGAAAACTTTAGCGACTTGAAATGTAGAATATGCAGAGAAAGATCGCTGATAAAGGGGCTTGGCTGCCTCTGAAACAGCTGTACGATCGATCTGCCACTTAATGCATTTTGTCAATTGTTTGTTGTTTTATTTGTTGGTACAAAACACCCAATTTGTACTGACTGGACATTGAGCACGTTAAGACAATATCTTAAAATTATCAAAAGGTCGTAAAACAAAAACAATTAAGTATGCTTAATATAAAAAATAACTTTTTACTTGCATCAGCGTGCATTTTTCTGATTTTTATCGATTTTTCTCTGAAATAAAATACGTGATATTGTTGAAGTCTGGCTTGATTCGTATACTTTAGAGCGGGAGGAAATATTGTAGCAATGTTAAAATATGTTTAAAATAAAACCAATAGTTTGTTGGACTATTGATTAAATAGTCCATTAAATATTGTATTGATTAAATAAAAAATTCAATGATTTAGAAGTATATAAACAAAATTAAAATCGAAATATCGGCGGATCACGCCCATTTTTAAAACATATATTAACGTCCTTACTAGATTCATATGTTTAGAATTTTATAACTTTATCTCCAATGTTTTACGAGTTATAGATACATTAGCATGTGGCTTATTGGAATGTGGGCGTGTCCCTTGACATAATACGCCCATTTTTATACATATACCTCATATTGATGAGAATAATAATAATAATAGTTTGGCACTACAGTTCTATAAGAACTTAGGCCGAGCTCTTTCACCATTTTGCGCTGTGCGTGTTATATTTGTACTCAAAGTGGTGGGACCTACAGTTTATTGCCGAATCCGAACGGCGGGTGAGAACTTTTCATATGCAATGTTTTACTCTCGTAGTTTTGCCATTTACTGCCGAGAGGTAGCGCTGTATAGAAAAATGTTTCTATGAAAAGATGTTGTTAGCCCCTGTCCAGTCCAGGCTTGAACTGGGGACCCTTCGGCTCGCAGTCCAACACACTAACCACTGAGCTACCGCGAATACAGAATAACATGTGTATTAAATTTACGATTTTTACTATTTTTGACCACTGAGCATATGAAGAGTCCCCACTGTGCAGCGCTTAAAAAGCCACTGGCCTAATGTTTTATAGGTTCCGGCACTTAAAAGCGCCAAGGCAATTTAGAGCCGATAATTGGCTGATAGTAAAGAGAAGAAGCCGATTGTTATATTGTTAGATAGTAATTGATTTTATTTCCTAAAACCTTCATATTCCTAATTTAAATCTAATTTGACAATCATAATTGGACATAAATCTTTTTGACATTAAAAACATGGAATTATTTCTTTACAATATATAAGGATTAGTGCTCTGAATTGGGTACTTTGTAATTTCCCACACTTAAATTGAAATTGATATAATTTGAAAGATTTACGCCCTGATCATGTATTTCCCGGTGACAACGATATCGGTTGCAATTCGTTTGAATATCGGTTGAATATCGTGTGACTACAATTTTTGATTCATGTATCAAACGAAACGTTGAGTACGCTCAACAATAACCTATGTCCGTCTTTCCGTTTGTATGTCTGTTGAAATCACGGTTAAAGAAAAACGAAACTTTGAATTTAGATTTCTAGTATACCTACGATGTTTGGTATTAAAATTGATCGTAATATGTTGATCATGACCTTTGATCTGCCTAGTTTTTGTACGAGTAATAGGAAACTCGCACCATGGGTGCGAATTTCCGTTCATTAGGCAGAAATTCGCACCGGTGCGAGTTTCCACTCATATAGGCAGACATTCGCACCGGTGCGAAGTTCCACCTATTGAGTGGAAATTCGCACTAAAAAAAATATATTCAAGAAATTAATTTGAAGGAACCAAAATGTAAACATGGAACCCATACACTCGGAAGGTTATCGATGTTTGCACCATCAATGCGGCTTCCCCTAGTGGAAATTTTCCCGATGCGCCATCGGGAAATGATCGGGGTTTCGTCAGGTAACCCCCATTAGAGCAAATATGATCATTGCCTTGTCATGCCCTTATCATGCTCACCATAGCAGGGTTTACATTATCTAAACAGCCAATGGTCCCGATCAAAGCTACATTAGTTGTTCCTCATAAAGAAATTTCCATCGGGCAATGATCAGGTTTCAATGAGGTATGATATTTTATTTCATCGGGTATTTGTAGTGCTTTCGTATGCTCATGTTTTAACAAGGCAATGGTCAGATAAATAATGATATGGGGAATTACCCGATCAGTACATGATCATTGCCTGAGGTGAGTACATGATCAGGACACTGCGTTACAAGGACATCGTGGGCCTCGTCATATCCCGATCATCTCAAATAATGACATGATCAGTTCATGAGCATGGCCCTACCAACATTTCTACTAGAGTTCTTAGAGGCAATAGTAAAGTTTTATGGAATTAATCGATGGTAAACATTATTAGTTGTTTTTTTTTCATCGATATTCCATATGACGTGTTTCACCTTCTGCTACTTGATGTCCTTTGGAGGTCAATAAAAGTACGATGGACTCTCGAAATATTTTTAGATTCAACTTTTAAAAATAAAATGTTATAACATATATAAATAAAATCAAAGGGTTTGCTGCAAAAAAGGGTCAAGTCCATATTTTTCGAAATTGAGTTTTTAATGACAGATTTTTTAAACAAAAAATCGCAAAATTGGCAATTTTAAACAGTTTTTATTGATTTTCCAGCTAAGTGGAAAAATGGACTTAACCCTTTTTTGCACCAAACCCTTCAATTATTACAATTTTTTTTATTTTGGTAAGTAATTTCTTCGAAATAAATTAGGTGCGAGTTTCCGCATATTAAACGGAAATTCGCACCGGTTCAGATTTTCTAAATTAGTGCGAGTTTCCGTACATTAAACTGAAATTCGCACCGGTGCGAGTTTCCACTCATATAGTAGAAACTCGCACCGGTGCGAATTTCCGTTACCCCTTTTGTACATATACCAAGTATAACACTGGTATCTTTGTGGAAGCTTTACTGGCAGAAATGAATAATTTTTAAATTATTCATTTCTGCTGACCTACGCACTGTCTACACTACCTATATACGGCCTAAAATGGAATTCAATTCGCACATTTGGGCAGGAGCTTCAAAATCCTCCTTGGAGTTCCTGGACCAAATTCAACAACGTGCGATATTTTTAAGGGGGGATGAAAATATCTCATCGTCTATTGGTTCTCTTGAGCACCGAAGAACCGTTGGGTGTGTAAGGCTGTTTTATAGGTATTACAACGGTAAGTGTTCGAGTGAAATCCATGGCCTGATTCCACCAGGTCGTGTGTTTTCTCGTTCTACTCGGGCATCAAACCAAGCCCACCCCTTCGTAGTCCACTCGACTCTCAACAGAACTACGCATTATCGAGGGAATACGTTCGTCAGTCGCACGATACGTTTGTGGAACAATCTCCCTGCGTCTATTTTTTCCGACATTTTTTATATTAGCAAATTCAAAACAAACATTCACCGACACTACACCATCTTCCTCATTCCTCTTACCTATAATCCTTTCTTACGATCAACACTATGCATTGCATGAATAGGGGGCATCCCCTGAGCGTTGGTTAATTTGTAAAAAAAAAAGTATTATGTGATCCACAAAATGACATTAACTCAGAAATGGTACGTGTTATAAAATTTAGTTGTTCGGGTACCATTACTCATTTTTGTAGACTTTTATTATTAATATTTTTCAAATTTCAAATATTAGTTAATAGTTTTCCGTTTGCTTCTACTGAATATGACATCTTCTTCAAGTGTTTGGTTTTGGAAGTTCCATTATAAATTGTGGTAAAACGTTGATATACAAACTGAAAGTATTCAGCAAAAATTGTCCTTAAGAACAGCGCTACAATCGGTACTCAGGCGACTGAAGCTCACAAGACACCATTTCGCTACAAAATAACAAACCATATTGGAAATCCATTTTAAGTCTTTTCGAGCCCTTAACGCCTAGGATTATACAAAACTTTTTATTAGTAGTTCTTCAAATTAAAACAAAAATTATACAACTGTGTGCTTATTTTAGTTATATCCTACACTAAAATTTAAATGCTATAATTTATAAGATTTAAACAAAGAGCTATGTCCGTCTTTTCGTTTGAAAGTATGTTGAAATCACGATAACAGAATAAAAAAAAATGAGCAACATTGATAACACAGATTTCTAGTATACCTAAGATGTTGGGGATTGAAAATCAGCGTGATAAGTCAAACACGTCCTTTGATTTACCTAATTTTATAAATAAAATGTTATACTTATACACTGTATTGTAAAAAGCGGAATAATAATATTGAATATTTATGAGAAATTAGGTTATTTAGAGAGCTTCACCTAGGTGCGGCGCAAAACTATTATTATAGAGGAATTATAGGGTGAATCACCTTCGAGAGACTTACGACGTGTCCAACTAAAATCAAAACTACGTATTTAAGCATCACCAGTTGATTATGCCTTAAATGTTTCTCACGGAATTTAAAGATATCGTCGTTGTAGAACTAAAAGTCACCAACAAGATTTTCAAAATGCCAATTGTTCATATACAAAAGTCTTTATATATCTATCCATTTTTAATCGATGAGCTCAATATTTGTACCAATTGATAAGAAAATGTGAATCTATTAATTGGTATTTCAACTTTAAAAATGTATCAATTACTTTTTATAATAATTACCAACAAAATTTAAGTTTTTCATAAAAATGTATTTGGTGACTTTTAGTTCTACAACGACGATATTATATTGGTCTTTAAAACACAGCTGTAAGCACAGATGTCAATTAATTAATACAAAACGTTAAAGTCCATACACATATGACGAAAATTCTCAAATAGTGCGTAGTTTCATTTGAAATATTTTAGCTTTATTTGTTGATCTAGAATTTCTAGTGGGTATAGCAAATTTAATTTGCAATAATATAAAAGACGAATTAACGGATTCATGTATTAAATTGTAAAGAAAACAGACATTCAGCATTTTTTTTTCCATCTTCTACTTCTATATAACTTGGTGCTGTTTTTGACGGTATATTCGTTTTTTTTTTTTTCTTTTACTACAACGTAATCGAAGAAAATTGCAATAGACTTTATTGGCAATGACCATACACTTTTTACATTACAGAACTAAACAAAAGAAAATGGTTTTTCTGTAAAAACACAATTTAAAATTCAAATCAATTAAAGTAATTTTTATTCTAATACAAAAATAATATTTTCAATATAATTTTTATTATTTACTTTTTAATCGTTTAAATCAATACAAAAATAATCAAAACATGATACAAACATTTTTATTATTACTAACTAACGATAAAAATGAATAAATATCTGTTATACACTGATCCAAATTTTTTGAAGTAAAATCGAAATTTTCCCGGGTCAACCGAGATTTGCACAGGTTTTGTAGGGTTGCTTAAGAACAAATACTATTTATTTACTACATCAGAATTAATCTACATATTTCACGGAGTAAACAATTTGAGCGCAGTAATTTTTGATTCAGTTCCCCATTTTTGTCTGCGCTACATTTTTAACAAACTTAAGGCAACCTAAACCTTTTGTTTTCTATACAAAAATATTGCCAAAATATTTAAATAATTCTAAAATACTTAATAATGAATATAAATAATAAAAATTTCATTTTACCTCCACATTTTTATCCGTCATTATATTAATTTCAATGCCCAGGTCCATGTTCTCCTTGTCGACGGCAGAAAATTGCCGCAGCACTTTTTGAGGCGAGCCGCCCGACACAGACGTTGACGCATCCGTCATACGTTCGACCACTTGCATTTTCTTTAGACCGCCTGTGTTTGTTGTTGCGTGCGCCGACATCGTTGCAGACGACGTCGACTGTGTTGGCGCACGCAGCAGCTGCTGCTGTTGTTGTTGCGACGGCTGCGTTTGATGCTGCTGTTGTTGTTGTTTTTCAAGTAATTGTTTTTGTTGTGAATGTGACGCAAGCGCCGTAGCGCCACTGCCGCCGACGTTAGCGTTGCTGCATTCCGACAGCGGATATTTGCTGGCGTTGCTGATGCCCAAAGCGCGACTGCGCTGCTCGGCCTTCTCCAGCATACGCTACAATTTACGAATATTAAAAATTTACAAATATTTTACAAACAAAAAGATTTAATTATTAGCTAATTAAAATATACAATTAAAAAAAAACTCCGCTACTAACCTGCGTAAAAGGATCCATTTTGATTTTTTTTGTTGCTTCTGTTCGTTTTTTTTCTCCTCTTTCCAATGCACACAAAATACTTTTCTAATTATATATTTCAATTTTATTGACGCTTGTCTACAATGGCAAACACAAAATCGCATAAACTTTTAGCGTTTTTTCTTATTTTTCTCACTTCAATTTATGTTTCGCAGCAACTTCAATTGGTTTAACTTCAGCAAACAACGCGACGAACTAAAATAATTTTGCAGTTGATTTGGTTTTTTGAATTTTATTAGTTTGAAAAATTACCATCGTGTGGCGCTCAGCTCAACGACAGGGTGTACCCAAAATTATCAAAAATCTGTCAGTCGAATATTTTTTTTTCATATTCGGTCATGGGATTTTTAATGTGTACTTTACTGAAAAGAAATTAAACAGTATTTGATAAAATTTAAGGTTTTTCTTATATAAAAAAATGTATACGAAAAATTAATATCTGAAATATCAATTCAAATAAAAAATCTGACAAAAATTCTAAACATTTTGACACCAATTCTTAATTCCATAACATTCCTTAATATCATTTGAAATTATATGGAATTTTTTGCAGTTTTTAAGAATTGTGAGATTGGTAGTTTTAGATTAATGTGGTAATTTTATTATTTTTAAATTTATAATATTAATTTATTATTTATCATAAATTAATATTTGATTTATCATTTTTTAATTTATCATTATTATTATAAAGTAACCCATAGTAGTCAGTTTTTTTTTGCCATAAATACCCTTTGCGGTACATTTTACCTGCTTTTACATTAAAAATACCATAGTTGTCCATTCTGCATCTATAACCAAACGAATAAACTTCGGCAATCAAAAGACGACGAATTTTAAATTAAATATTTTGAAGTTTATTCTCTAACGAGATTTGTATTTTAAATAAAATGAATATAATAAAAAAGGCAATATATAAATTTTTTGAACTAAGAATTCTTACTAATTTTTACGGCAGTCGAACACAGAAATAAAGATAAAAATTTGTTTATTATTGCAAATGGCCTAAAAATAATGAGAACAAAAATACATTTCAAATACAAATAAAACGCATAACATGCAACTACGTTCAGATATGTTGTTGCCTCCCTCAGCAACTGCTGTCATCTTCGCACCTCACTAGCGACTTACAACTAACAGGGTGGTAACGACAATAGTATATAAAATTTAAGCTTGGTATTTTTATGGGATTTTTTCATTACCGATTTTTTTGAAATCCGGTTATTAAGTAGTGATCCAATGAAAATTCAACAATGTAGTTTAGTTTTCAAATGTACATATACAAACTGGCATCAGTTTATTTCTAAAGATTTTTAACAGCGAGTGATATTTTTAATTGCAAAAGTATTTTATAAACAATTTTTTGTATAAGGTTTGTAAGTTTACAAACGCACTTTGTATTTTCATTATATTTTCTGTGGTATTTTTTTAATATCTGTCGTGAGCAGAGAGTATATATCATGGTTGAAGTATATACAGATTAAGTCATCTTTCAAAATTCAGGCGACGTTTACTTTTTTTTGAAAACTGTTTGACAATCTCAACATTTGTTTACGAAAAATTAAAAACAGAACATCAATACGTTGTTTACAAATTCACAAAATTAACAATATATATAAACTTAAAATCAAAAAATCTCAACATTTAAAAAAGTTTAAAAATATCCATGAATTCAAAATGAACCATCGTGTATTTAGAAAGTCAAATAGTTAATTTGTGCAGTGATATTTTTTAAAAAATAGTGAAAATTAAGTACAAAAAACATAACCTTTAAATAACCTTTAAAATGACAATCAATTGTTTTATTTTCAATATTTTTTTCTTGACATTATCAACATTTTGTATGCCAACTATCTGTCTAGATGAACTAATCTGTATATACTTCAACCATGGTATATATTCTTTCCGTGTTTTCTGGTGTCGCTGCCGAAAACATTGGTTATGTGGAAGTGGATTTTTACAGATTGAAGTTAACAAAGGAAAACAGTTCACAAAACTCGATGTGTGCGTGAATAATTTGCAACCAAACTTACCAAGATTTATCCCAATACAACGCCTTATAAATTTTAATTGTTTTTCTGGCCAAAAATGTGGCAGAAAAATGCAGATTATGAATTTGAAGATTGACAACATTTTCGTTTCACTTTCCACATAACCAATGTTTGAATTTATTTGATAATAGTAGCAGCAAAAATATCTGTATGCAAACTCTATATAAAATTTATACTGTCTGGCGTGAGATAAAGGAATTTTCTGAAGTGATAAAGGCCTGACTCAGCTATGTGGCTACGCTCAATGTGCTTATATCACCTTAAAAACCGCGTGTTTCAATTACACCAGTTTACAAACGCACTTGGAAACAGCTGTTGTTTGTTGTTGAATTTATTAATTAATTAATTTTTGGTTATTTAATATTTCTTTAACTAACAAATAAATTAATCGACCTTGACACACTAACTGGCATCAACATCATCGAGGCAACCAGAGAAACCTACAAAACAAAAAAATAAAATAAACATCATTTCGATGACCACTGAGGCTACGCTGAAGCTGCTGTGGGACTGCGCCAGTGCGCTGGATCCCGAAACGCACACCAACAAATTGCTCAAGTCGCATTATATGTAAGTTTTATTTAACTTTACTACAGCTTGATTAATATTAAAACAAAACGCTATTTTACACAACAGCAACACATGCCGCAAAATCGCCAGAAACAACATACAAGTGCCCAAGGAGAGGTTCGCGGTTTCGCATATGTGTCCGCGCTGCTCGGCACTCTGGTGCGAAAATGATTTTCGGCTGAAACTTCGACCACAAGCGTTGGCCAACAGCGGCAAGGCCAAGCGATTGCTGGCCAAACTGGATGAGGCCAACAGCACACAACGCAAGGGACTACTAACCAAAAAGCAACGGCGACGCGCGAAATGGTTGAGAAAACGTGTGTGCAGCAATGTGGTAAGTACTGAGAATAAATAGTAAATACAATTTATCAATTATGGGTTTAATTAAACAGCAAATAACCTGCGAAAACTGTCAACACAAGACATTGTTGCCGCTGCAAAAACCCAGTACAAAAACTGCAGAGTCTGCTAAGCTAGCAGAAGAGCTGGAGACAGTTGTGCTGCCAACGCCAAAAGCGAAAAAGAAGAAAAACAAAAATAAAAACAAAAACGCTGGCCTCATTTTAAAGCCAACGCCAAAGTCACCCTCAGCAGCAGCAGCAGTCGCAACAACTAAAACGCAACGTGTTGAAGCTTTTAAGCCGCATGCGCTTGGTAATCCATTTGCGGTGCCAACGCCAAGTGCCAAAGTAACGCTATCATCAGCTGCAGTCGCAGCATCGCCATCACTGAGTCAAACACTTAAAGCGAAAAAGCCTAAAAATAAGAAAAACAAAAGCGCTGCCGCTGTGCCGCAGCCGCCAACGAAAAAGTCGTGCGCGCCCACTGTGCAATCGAAGACACAGCAGAAGAACTCTTTGCTGCAGTTGGCGGCGCTGCTTAAGACGCAGGCCCAAAAGCCAAGCTCAACGCAGAATCGTTTGGAGTCGCTGCTGAAATAGGCGATAGATTTAATAGTCAAATTTCAATACAATTAAAGATGGTATCATTGGCGAAAGTTAAGTTTGATTTTTACTTTACTTTTATTTAAACTTGTTTCAACTTACGATCGAAATACTATTTAAATTTGAATTCCAGAATTTGAATTTTCAATAAAAAAAATAAATTGCATTCAATCCGTTAATGTTCGCGAAAACAAATTCACTATGATTTTGAATTTCAATCGAGTTGCAATTTTGATTAATGGTTTTTTTGGTTGTTTTATTTTTAATATTAGTTAATTTTTATATTTTTGATCATTTTTAGATATTCTGTAAAATTTTTCAATTATTTTTATTAATAAATGAATGGCCTTCAAGTTGCCGCTTGCTGGCAACACCTATTGACTCATTTTGAGCGCGCCTTGTTTGAGCCACTAAAAGCGTCTGTAGATAAGTTGCAGACAGCAAACAAAAAAAAAAAAACCAACAGCCACAGCGATGTGTTGCCAACGCTTCTCAGTTAAATCGCACTCCATCCGTTGTTAATTTATTGGCACATAGGCTATAAGATGCATAGGCGGTTTTAGGCATGTTTTTGGGGTTTATAAATCATAAATACTGAAATACGTTATAATTAAAATGCAAGAAACGCCTAATTTTGGTATATAAATATTTTTCAAATTCAATAAAATGTTTTTTTTTGAATCCCCCTTGCATCTTTATATATTCTGCAATGTTTAAACAACTTTTTACATTATACAGTGGAATGAAATACAATTCTAGATAAATAAAGTTAAATAACTGGATATATTGAACATTTCACCAATGCCCATATTATATTACGTTTTTTTTTGGCATCATATAGACACCCCTTTCGAAAACTAACACGTTTCAATTTTTATTAAAATGTCCATACACAAATTTGAAACTTGGTAGTTTATGAAATTCGATATTGGCATTGATGAAATGAATCATTGTGGTAAGTTTTTATTAAGCATCTACCACGCCCATTTCACACCAAATTATTATTTATAATTTTAGAACCCGAATTAGAACTGACAATGAAATTACAGAACCAGAACTGTTATTGAAAGTGGAAAATGTAATTTAGAATGTGTAAGAAAAAACGAATAAACGTTATTACCCAATAAACATAGTTTCGATTGTATAAAATTTCGATAACGTTTCGAATTCGTAACGATATCGTTAAATTTCTATAAAATCTGTTTTGAATTATTTGTCAAAAAAGCTGTTCAATGAAAAAAATTAATAAATTTTTAAAATTGGAAGAAATTTTGCAACTGTTAGAAACTTGAATCAATCAACTAATTTTTATTCCCAAACTAGGTAAACAATATTAATGTCGTAGATGCTATAGAATGCTTGGTGTACAGCTCTATGAAAGATAATTTCAAGGCAAATTAATTTAAATAGAATCGAAATTGAATAAGCTTTTCGAATTCGTATCGATATCGAAATTGAATAATTTTTCGAATTCGCCTCGATATCGAAATTGAATCAATTTTCGAATTCGTTTCGATATCGAGAATTCATACAATATCGATATCGTTAACGATATAGCCATTTTTTCGAGGACGCTATCATTCTCGAATCGTTAACGATAGTCGAAAACGATAACATTGTACGTTCAAACGATATCGTTTCGATATCGTTTGGTATGCTGGGTAGTTGTGAAAAATTGTTAAAATTGGATTGCTAATAGTATTTTGCACCCGGACTGCGCAACGAGGTTTTACGTTTTTTTTTGTTTTTTTAAACCATTTTTTAAGCATAACTATTCATTTTATACTATATACTAAATAAAAGTGTAGCAACAAAAATATAAATTATAAAAAAATGTATTCTATTCTAAATCGAAACTAGGCTTGATTTTGGGTTTTTGTTTTATTTTCTTAAATTTTATTTTTAGTGTTGTTTTCGTATTTTTATTTTCGTTTATTTTTGAATTATTTTCCCGTTTTTATTTTGTTTTTGTTTACAATTATTTTTGAGATTGTATTTGTTTTTGCTTTTATTTTATTTAATTTGTTTTGTGTTTTTGCTTTTCCTTTTGTGTTTTGGTTTTGTTTTGATTTTGAATTCGTTTATGCTTTTGTTTTTCTATTCTTTTATGCTTTTGTTTTTCTGTTTTATCTTTTGATTTTGCGTTATGTTTTGTTTTTGTGTTTTTTGTTTTCTTTTTGATTTTATTTTTGTTTCTGTATATAGCTCTTGTTTTTGTGTTTTTGCTTTTGTTTTGTGTTTTTGCCTTCGTTTTTGTGCCTTTGACTTTGTTTTTAGATTTTATATGAATGGTGTTCTAAATCGAAATAAGACTTGATTTTGTATTTTTGTTGTACTTTCTTATATTTTATGTTTAGTGTTGTTTTCGTATTTTTACTTTCGTATGTTTTTGCATTATTTTCACGAGATTGAATTTGTTTCTGTTTTTCTTTAGCTTTTGTTTTGTGTTTTAGCTTTTCCTTTTGGGTTTTGTTTTATTTGTTTTTGCATTGTTCTGATTTTGTTTTGCATTTATCCTTTTGTTTTTCTGTTTTTGTTTTTGCTTTTGATTTTGTGTTTTTTCTTTTGATTTTGTGCTTTTTTCGTTTTTGATTTTGTGTTTTTTCTTTCGTTTTTGATTTTATTTTTGTTTCTGGATATAACTCTTGTTTTTGTTTTTGTGTTTTTACTTTTGTTTTTGTGCCTTTACTTTTGTTTTTAGATTTTATATGTATGGTGTTCTAAATCAAAATAATGCTTGATTTTGGGTTTTTTGTGTATTTTCTTAAATGTTATTTTTAGTGTTGTTATCGTATTATAACTTTCGTTTGTTTTTGCATTATTTTTTCCTTTTCGGTTTTGTTTTTATTTGCAATTATTTTTCAGATTGAATTTGTTATTGTTTTTGCAATTACTTTTTTTTTCTTCGTATTTTGCTTTTGTTTTGTGTTTTTGCTTTTTCTTTTGTTTTGATTTTGTTTTTGCATTCGTAAATGCTTTTATTTTTGTGTTTTTCTGTAGTTTTTACCTTTACTTTTGCTTTTGATTTTATTTTTGTTTCTGGATTTACCTCCTGGTTTTGATTTTGTGTTATTGCTTTTTGTTTTTGGTTTTGTGCCTTTGATTTTGATTTTGGTTTTAGATTTTTGTTTTTATATTTTACTTTTTGCGTTTTAATGTTTTGTATTTTTGATTTTGTGTTTTAGCTTTTATTTTTGTTTTTGCTTTTGTTTTTTTTGTTACTTCTTTTGATTTAGTGTTTTTGATTTTATCTTGTTTTCGTGTATTTTGTTTTGTTTTTGATTTTTTTGTTTCATGTTCTTTGTAAATACCGAGTTCAATCGTATTGAAAGTTAAGGTTGTTTGGGAAGTGCCACGCCCCTTTGTCCATTCATGCCCAAATAAAGTTTCATCAAACTATGCCCATTGGAACAGTTTCATCGAAAAATGTTTCAATGACGCATCAGGATGTGAATGAATGCCCATTGAAGCACCAGGAAATTATGTAATCAACACAAAATCAACAAATGTGGTTATAAAGGGTTTTTCAACAGGGACGCTACAAAAGTAGAGCGACAGGGACAGCAAACGACGCCATATTTCTTGCCGCTCTTTTGACATTTCTCTTCAGTAAGGTTTGCCATTTCATGATGGAAAGATATATGAATTCGAATTTCTATAGTACATTTTAATAATTTCGACTCGTTGTTAGCTCGTATATCTTTCCATCATGAAATGGCAAACCTTACTGAAGAGAAATGTCAAAAGAGCGGCAAGAAATATGGCGTCGTATGCTGTCCCTGTCGCTCTACTTTTGTAGCGTCCCTGTTGAAAAACTCTTTTATGACTTCCTTACGCTCAAAACAGTCTTCTGGAATATCTGGAGTATCGATAAAACATATATCCTTTTATTTGTGATGAAATTAAAAAAATGTGCTTTTGTTCGTAGAGAAAATATAAATGTGTTTTTATTCGTGGCAAATATAAAAGTCTGCTTATGTACGTGGATAAAATGAGAATGAGATTCTTTGCGTGGGCAACAAAATGAAATGCTTTTTTCGTGTATAAAATTAACTGATGCTTGCTAGGTAGGTTTTTGTATGATGCTTCGATATACGCACAATTGAAGCATTTGCTTTATGCATTACTACGCACTTTTTGCAATATTCGAACAGAATGCTTACTATCCTCCTGTCCCTAATCGATCGTATTCTAATAGCAACTTAAAAAATAAAAGTGAATACATCTCAATTGTCACATTTTATATTGGTATTACTTGTTTTAAAATAACTACATGCTAATGAACAAATTTAAATTATGTTAGCCTTTTATAAATTGTTTCTATCAAAAATATTTTGTATAACGAAACATATTTTAATAATCATTCAAATAGAATCATCAAAGCGAGCAGTTGGCTCTAAATAAAAAAATAATTGTTTTACATTTTAAATAAAAATATTGTTTCATTGCGACGCCTTGTATCGTTGCTTTATACTATACATTTTATCTTATTCATAGTGTGTAATTCAGATATGTTTGATAAAATTTTACGTACTCTAAATTTAAAACTAAAAACTTTGAGTGTTTACGAAAATCCTAAATGTTGAACATGCAGTTTTTTTTTAATAAAATTTTGGTTTTATGTGTTTTGAGAAATATCAAGGAAGGTTTTACATGTTATAACAACTACTACAATAAGATAAATCTCCGTAAAAAAAAAACAAACATGATCGGGTTGTTTGCCCTGTGCTGCCCCGCCCTGATGGCCAAAGCGAAAGGAAGCCAATACACAAAGCCACGTAAGTCAAAGCGATCAATGAGGCAAAGTCAAGGCTGTTGGTGCAGAGCTGGTTATTTTTCATCAACTTCTTTTTTAATTATTTTTTTTTAATATTTGCTGTATCACTGCGTGTAGTGGCTGTTAAGAATTATGCCAGCAATAAAACAAGAAAAACAAAAACAAGAACAACTAACAAAAACATGCAACTTAAGGCCGAAACAGTTTTAAGCCAGGCTCTGCTGGCCATGCAAACGGTTGCGCAAGTCAACTCAAGTGAAGCGCAAAGCAATGCAGCGGCTGCTGCTGCAGCCTTTCCGCATTTTGTTTGGCCAACACGCATGCGCAACACACACACACACAAAACACATTGAAACATTGGACTACTGTGCGTTTTGTTGTGGGCAGTTAATGCTTTTTATTATTTTTTATTTTGCTAAATTCAGGCTCAAATTAGAAACAGCACTTGCTGCAGTTGAGCATTTTAAATATCTATTTTTTTTTGTATATAAATTATATAATTTTTATTTTTACAGTAGAGCACCTGTGAATGGAATATTTTTTGGCGCCCAATTATGCAATATTTTGGTAACTTATGATAACGTTTATCTTAATTGCAAAAAAGATAAACAAAAACCTTTTTTCTATAAAAAAAACTTTAAAGCAGAGTTCGGGTTATTAACTCCATTCACTTTTTGTATTATTATTTATATGGGATATGATCTTTAGATTATCCTCTATCTATTGCAAAAATTTGGTACTTTTGAGTTCAGTTTATACATTGTTCTAATTTGTATGAAATTCTAAATGAAAGGTACCACGCACGATTTTCAATAATGACCACAGTTTATGTCACTATTAAAATTTTATGTATATGCCTGGGCTGTGTACTGTGTTTTTTTTTTGTTTAGCAGAGCTGTTCATTTTGTTTTTTTTTCTTTTTTTTTATTTTATTTTGATTTATGCTTTTGTATTTTCCATTTTTGTTTTTGCAATGATTTTGTTATATTTTTTTTTTATTTTTCCATTTTTTTATTTGTTTGTTTCTGTTTTTGCTTTCGATTTGGTTTTTGAGATTGACTTTGTGTTTTAGATTTTGTTTTTACTTTTTTCTTTTTCTTTTACTTTGATTTTTTTATTATTTTATATTTTATATTTTGCTTTTGTTTTTAAATTTTCCTTTTTTTTTGTGTTTGTGTGTTTTTTAATTTTTTTTGTTTTTGCTTCGCTTTTGTGTTTTGTTATTGATTTTGTTTTAGCGTTTTTTGTTTTTGTTTTTGTTTTAGCCTTTTGTATTTTTTACCGTTTTTGTATTTGTCTTGCTTTTGTTTTTGCTATTATTTTGATTTTGTTTATTTTACTTTTTGCATTTCTTATTTGTTTCTGTTTTTGAATTTTCTTATGCTTTTTTTTGTTTTTGAGATTGACTGTGTTTTTGATATTGATTTTTTTTTTACTTTTTTCTTTTTCTGTATTTTCGCTTTTGAATATTCCTTTTGATTTTTTTTTTTTTTTGCTTATATTTTTGCGATTTTGCTTTTGTTTTTGGGTTTTTGTTTTTTTGTTATTGCTTTTTTTTTTTTGTTATTGCTTTTGTATTTTCATTTTGTTTTTGCTTTTTTATTTTTGATTTTATTATGATTTATGTTTTAGACTTTGGTATTTTTCCCCGTTTTTGTATTTGTCTTGCTTTTGTTTTTTTTCTATTATTTTGATTTTGTTTTTTTCCTTTTTGCATTTCTTATTTTTTTGTTTCTGATTTTGCTTTCGATTTCAATTCTTTTTTGTTTTTTTTTATTGACTGTGTTTTTGATTTTGTTTTTACTTTTTTCTTTAAAAATTTGGTTTTTTCTGTATTTTCGATTTTGTTTTCGAATATTCCTCGTGATTTTGTGTGCTTTGCTTATGTTTTTGCGTTTTTGGATTTGTTTTTGAGTCATTGCATTTTTGTTATTACTTTTGTTTTTTTATTTTTTTGTGTTGTCGTTTGGTTTTGCTTTTTTGTTTTTTACTTCTACTTTTTATTTTGAGTTTTTATGTTATTTTCTTTTGGTTTCGTTTTTGTGATATTTTTGTTTGTCTTTGTGTTTTTTGTTTCATGTGTAAATGCCGATTTATATCGTTTTGAAAGTTTAGGTTGTATGGGAGGTGCCACAATACAAATATGCATAGTCGGACGACGAACGACACTACCGTAGCGAAGAAAAAAGAAACAAACAACTTTGTCAATTTTGTGTTTCGAGTTACGTGTGTTTTTTTTTTGTTGAATTCGATTTACCGCTACACAAATGAATGAGGAAAAACAAAATACATGCAAAAAACAGATCAAAGTCCGTCGTTCTGGGAAATATTGTTTCTCAGAAAACAACGTGTGAATATTTTTGAACAAGCAGATTTTTTTTTATTTTGGGAACCCCAGATTTTAGTAAATGATTAAATGACCTTTAAACATGTCTTGTACTATATGTAGAACTGCTATATAAAATAAAATAATTTGTTTCTGGTTGTTTTCCATACTTTTTAAAAACCGGTATAATACTGTTACGATAATTCAGTCTACGGAAAACTATTCTACGAGTTCGTATCGCTGGATTGTGTACAAAATAAAAACGCACTTATATTTGGTTTTAACTAGTATTATTTCAACTAGTATTAATTAACTTTATTGATTTAAATAACAACTTAAAGAATAATCACTTATATCAACTGCTGAATTACTACAATTCATCTTTACAATGTTCACTCACGAGACGCACTAGTTCACTATTAAATCACAACTGAAGTACAGTGCCTCAGATTCGCCGCCTTATATACTGCATGCATCAGTTCGACACGTTTCGACAAGCTTCGACTTGCTTCGAGAACCTTCTACTCGTTTCGTGAATGACGCATGCTATTGGCATCTCATTCGCACTCATGTGTTTTAATGCGCTGATCTTCTATCTCTTTCTCGCACACTGCCTCAGTGCGCTGAATGATCTTCCGTCTCTTTCTAACACATTGCTTAGTGCGCTGAATTGTCTTGCGTCTCATTTATTATTGTTGATTGCTTGCACAGTGGAGCAAATTACATCATTTCGTAAAAATACCTAAAAACGATTACATCGGCTATCGGTTTATTTATGATTTTTACGTTTTCGGTTTAAATAATGCCAAGGTTTCAAATGGATATCAGTTTTGGTTTCGGTTATAGTTTCAATCCTTGCTTTAAAGATATCGGTTTTTTGATATGAGAAAATTGTCAGAAAAACTGATACGATTTTAAAAGTCGATTTAATTTCATTAATTGTTTATACGCTGTATGTCGTTTAATATATAAACATAAAATAAATAAAAAAATATGCACAAAGTTAATATACCCTGTACCTCATAGGTGTAGGGTATAAAAATCATACCTTCGCCACTGACAACTATTGCATTTCAGACCTTAGAGTATTCTGTAGTTGACATTCCTACTAGTTTTTATGAAAACACCTCTAATTACTAGTTTTATAAAAGCTTCTTTTAGTCAGAAACACATATACGTTATACTAACTATAACCAATATACGATGTCTGCCTTAAAAGGATTAAAATGTGAGAACGCAGAAAAACAGAAAAAATCGCAGCACAAAAAAAAAGCTGTAAAACCGGACAATGGACGTTTTCTTCTTAATTTTTTTTTTCAGTTTTAGTTTTGTGTTTTTTGTATGTTGTATTTTATTATACGCCTTATACTTATTTTATGGCATTGCATTATAGCTTTATTCGCCTTTGCGTTTAAATAAAAAAAATAAGTTAATAAAAGAAAAGATTGCGTATCCAACGCATCGACATCGATAATAATGCGAATCAAGAATCGACTGATGTGTTTGTTGAATGTCCGTCTATATATCTCTGTCTCGACGACTTTGTCCGTTCGCATATCCGTTCAACTGTCTATATGTCTATCGTTGTCTGTCTGTCTGTCGGCCACACTGTCCTTTTCTTATTTTTACGCCAACTGAACGGCCGCCGTTTTCATCTTTTTATGGCCTGAGTGAATTAATACGTTAATATAAATGGCCTAGAATGGCGTTTGAAATGGCAGTGCCGTTGTAAAAAAATTCTTGAAATTGTTAAAGTTTCATAGTCGTACTTTTAAAGTTTTTGTGTGTTAAAAAAATAAGTTACTCATTGTTTTTTTTTTTTATTTAACAACAAAAAATTCACCTTTTGTTTATTTTTACTAATTAACACTCGACAAATTTATTAATAATTTTACGATTAAATAATTAATACAATTACAAAACAATTAATAAACATATTGTATTAAATAAAATTACCTTTCATTAAATTACCATATATATACACGCTGCAAAAAAAAGGGCTCTCCTAAACATAATTTTGCAGGCATTAACATGTATGTTTGGAATTTTATGTAAACATAATATATAATTGACTGATAAATCATTTATAAACAGGGTTGTATTGAGACTTGAACAGTGTTTTAATGATCTCTGACTTACATTATAATATCCCGGAAACATTTTAATGTTGCCCCTTAAAATGGAGTATGTTCTAATGGAAACATAATAATTACTACATCCAAACAAAATAAATATTTGAACCAAAACATAAATATGTTCAAAATAAAACATGATTTTGAACGATCTGAATATAAATATGTTTCCAGTGAAACATATCAGTTGTTTCAGTTCCAAAAGTAGTATGTTTGTATAGAAACATATTTAAATATTTTTGGAAAGAAATCCTGAAAATAAAATAAAAACCAGTTGGGAAGGTTAGATCACATGGGAAATTTTAAAGTAGGTGTAATTATGATAGTTAGGATTATCAAAATTATAGTCGGTCTAAGCCGACTATAAATACCCTACACATATGTGTGGTTACCATTCAAAGTGATATATAGGTCACCAGAGTATACGAATCCTGAAAATAACTACAAACATTCAATCGCTGAAGAATTTCCATTCATTTGATACCCATATTTACAAATGGGTAGGTGTACCGAATTTCGATTTTTTTTTTTGTGAACCACAAGTCTTTTCGCCGGAAAACATTATTATCATGTATTTGAGCATGATGTCAATATATATTTGACCAACAAAGTTTACCTAAGCACGTATACATAAAAATTGATCTTTATATGTACATTTTATATGAGGTATTTGAACATAAGTGGTCGGATCATAGGTCACAATGGACCGATCTCGCCAATTTTTTCGCACATACAGCGTAGGTATATTAGTAATCTAAGTTATAAGTTTCATTTTTCTAGCTCTTCAATTTTAAAAGTCTTAGGGATTTCAACAGACAGACAGACAGACAGACGGACAGACAGACAGACGGACAGACAGACAGACGGACAGACGGACATCGTTAAATCGACTCAGGAGGTCATGCTGATCAAGAATATATATACTTTTCCATACCGGAGATGCTTCCTTCTGGGTGTTACAAACGGCGTACCAAACTGAATATACCCTTTCACTCTTAGTGTAGGGTATAATAAAATGTTGTTTTTTTTATTTATTTTTATTAAAAATCTTTAAACATGCACATTGGAAAATTATAATAATAGAATTCATATACAAATTTTTAAATGCATAAATAAATAATTGATTTAAAAATGCAAGTACGAGTGACAGCATCAATGAATGCACAATTGCACCAGCAGACGCTAAACTAGACGATCCAGGCTCGCTTTATATTTGGTACAGTTGGTCTCAGTACAGCACATAGCGTAGGCAATGAATTCACGGAGGATTTTGTAAAAAAACATGCCAAATTCTGTTTTAAAATCGAAACTCAGATTTTTATTTGTGGTTTTTTCACATTAGTTTCAGAAATTATATACTGCACTATATTATACTCTGTTACTATTTGTACTTTTTGTAACACAATTTATATATTTATGTGGGCAAAAGTGGGCGGAAAGTGATAAAAAGACCGAAAAAAATTGTATTGCAGAAATCGGTAGCAGACATCAAGGGAAATCGAATGGTACCACTCTCAGTGGTCCCTGACCCCTAAAAGGGGGTCAAAAACCTTTTTGTCAAAAATTTTTTTTATTGCGGAAATGGATAGCGAACCTCATTAGAAGACTAATGGTACCATTTGGAGTGGTCCCTGACCCCCAAAAGGGGGTCAAAAACCCATTTATGACCCAAAAATTGTTATTTCGGAAATCGATAGCGGACATCATTAGAAGGTTAATGGTACCATTTGGAGTGGTCCCTGACCCCCAAAAGGGGGTCAAAAACCCATTTATGACCCAAAAAATTTTATCTCGGAAATCGATAGGGGACATCATTAGAAGGCTAATGGTACCCTTTGGAGTGGTCCAGGTCCCCCCAAAGGGGTCAAAAATCCCATTTTCGAAAAAAATATTTTGTGAATGTCAAAATGCATTTCATAACGTCAGCTATCTATTTCTGCAAAAAATTTCGAAAATAGGGTTTTTGACCCCCTTTGGGGGGGGGGGGTTAAAATGATCCTATACATACTTGAAACGACGACAAAAGAGACGTAGGTAGAAAATTCTGCTCAACGAGTGCCAACTTCGTATACAAGAAGAATGTTGGAAGAATACATTTATTTAAATCCAATTCCTTTTTTTTGTTTGTTTTTAAACATCAATATGTACAAAAGATGGCGTAGGTAGAAAATGCTGCACAACGTTGCCAATTTCGTCAGTCGATAAATTATCGAATTAAGACGAATGTTGCGAACATACGTTGTATTTTTTTTTTTTTTTTTTACAAATTAACCAACGCTCAGGGGATGCCCCCTATTCATGCAATGCACAGTGTTCATCGTAAGAAGGAATGATAGGTTAAATGGAGGGGGGAAAGATGGAGTAGTGTCGGTGAATGTTTGTTTTGAACTTGCCAATATCAAAAATGTCGGGACGCAGGGAGATTGTTCCACAAACGTATCGTGCGACTGAAGAACTAATTCTCTCGGTAATACGTTGTTCTATTGAGAGCCGAGTGAACTACGAAGGGGTGGGCTTGGTTAGATGCCCGAGTAGAACGAGAGGACACACGACCTGGTGGAATCAGGCCATGTATTTCCCTCGAACACTTACCATTGTAATACCTATAGAACAGGCTTACACACCCTACGGTCCTTCGGTGCTCAAGAGAACCAATAGAGGATGAAATATTTTCATCCCCTCTTAAATATATTGCACGTTGTTGGATTCCATCCATGAACTCCAAAGAAGATTTTGAAGCCCCTGCCCATATGTGCGAATTGTATTCCATCTTAGGCCGAATATAGGTGGTGTACACAGTGCGCAAGTCAGCAGAAGTGAAGTATGTCTTACACCGTTTTATAAAACCGAGGCACTTGGCCGCCTCTTTCGACACGTCAAATATGTGATCATTCCAACGGAGACCACATTGAATTGATCACATTGAGAACGTCAAGAGCAGCTGACTCTGCAATATCCACAGCACCCATATTAAGGGGAGGTACACACAAAAAAAATATTAGCTTGGCGTTCAGTTGTTTCATCGAATATTCACTTGCGTCTACCAAATGTAGTCAGCCTCAACTGTAATTCATTTATAGTAAACAATAGTATGAAGCTTAACCAACTATTAGTTGAAGCAACTGCAACATTGATTGGGGAAACGAACTTTTCATCCATTTAAATTTTTTTTATTTCCATTGCTACGGCAACTAAATTCAAAATGAGATTTAATCAATATTTAGTTGACTTAACAGATAGTTATATTAGGTTGAATCAACCAATATTTATTTGATTCAACTGCGAAATCAGTTGTCTTGTATAAAAGCAATGCCAAAGCAGGACAACATCAGTCGCACAAGCTTCAGATTTTTCACTCGTTTTTTTGGACAGCGCGTGCCTCGTGTAAAACAACATTTGGAATTGATTTAAGACTTGTTCGTTTTTACTGTTCACTTTTTTCATGCCCAAATACACTTTCTTCAACAAGAGACATACTATTCTACAATGTACTTGTTATTGTGCTTCTATATGTTGTATTTATACAGCCCTAGCGCTCCAACGTGTTGCAAACACGAAGTCAGCAGTACAACGAGTCGTCGGCAATTTGCGATCTCGGGAACGCAGTTGTGATGCTGAATTCGTGTTTGCAACACGTTGGAGCGCTAGGGCTAGGTAAAATGGCCGATTTCTCATAAATAAATTGGCAACCACAACTAAACAAATTGGTTGTGTCAATTGATTCAATAGTTTTGTGTGAACTGATACGCTGTGTTGCAACAACTGAATCAGTCGAATGTTGACAGAACTAATTAAATCGGTTGGCAAAAAAAGACGGTTGCCCCAACTGATTCGTTCTTTGGGTGTAGGGTTGAATCCATTCTTTTGTGAGATAACAGACAACATTGGGTCTTGCGTGCATTAAAATCAACTCTATTTGTAAGACCCCACTCGGAGATTGTTTTAAGGTCATTATTGAGTGTGTCATTCATAGTGCGTCTTTTACTCTCAATCTCCAAAGAGGTTGGGCGCTTTTTGAACGAGTATGAATGACAAATGTTGCTATAATCTGCAAAGGAATGGATTGGGTTCTGGGTCAATGACAGAAGGTCATTGATAAATACCAGAAATAGGGACGGAACCCTGCGGAACTCTAGAATTGATGAAATGTTGTTCCGAAAGAACAAGATCCATCGCAACTCGTATTGAACGACCCTGGAGAAAACTCGATATCCATCGAGTAAAAGATTCACCGACACCATATGCAATTAGTTTTGAAACGAGGGCTTTATGCCACACTCGATCAAAAGCCTTGGAGATATCAAGAGCAACAGCCTTGCTCTCCCCGAAAAGGTGAACACAACTTCGTCAGTCGATAAATTATCGAATTAAGACGAACGTTGCGAACATACGTTACATTTAGATTTGATTAGCATTTTCTGTGTTTCAAGAAAAAGTTTATTTAAATGCAATTAACATTTTATGTTATTATATATTATATAATTTATGGTAAATTTGACAGATTCTGCTGGAACAATATAATAATGCTTACACGTGAACAAAAATAAATTCAATTTCGATTATAATTTAATTACACTTCATTCCTAATACATGTATGGTAATTTCGTATTACTTTTTAATTACATTCAAACATATTCAAACAAATCTTTCTATCCGTGCAGAGAGTATATATTTGATATAGAGTTTCCGTACAGGTGGTTTCGCTGCCACTTTTGTCAAATAAATTCAAACATTGGTTATGTAGAAAATGTAACTAAATGTTATCAACAGACACATTTTTAAATCAATATTCTGATGTTTTCTGCCACATTTTTGGTCAGAAAAATATTTGAAATTTATAAGGAGTTGGATTGCAATATATCTTGGTAAGTTTGGTTGCAAATTATCCGCGGACAGATCCAGTTTTGTGCACTGTTTTCCTCTGTTAACTTCAATACTTCCACATAACCAATGTTTTCGGCAGCGACGTCAGCAAACTTGGAAGGAATCTCTATTAAAAATATATACTCTCTGATCCGTGTACAAAATGTTTAGACTTAGTGACTTTTCAGTAAACGACGACGATATATTTTGTCTGAAATATTTCAAAATGTTGGTGTTTTGTAATTTTATATCGGAACTTCAAAACTTTATATATCAATTTGTTCTGCTTTGAATGTATAGGGCATAATAGGGCATGTTTTATCTTTTGATCGAAATTAACATTAAAGTTCTATTCGTTCGAATTTATTTTTTTGAAGCTCTAGAATTCGACTTTTCAAAAAGAAAAGAAAACAAATCCTTCAAATTAATACTGAATGCTTTCGGTCTAAAGTGAATTTGGGAATATTTTGTATAGATTAGAAAATGTTAGAAAATGTTGAATTTCATAAATGAAAAATATTTTTTTAAAAATAACACAAATTATAACGCAACTGGCTGCGATTGCCGGAGGATCGATCGTCGCCTTTGCGTTGTCTGCTTCACATAGAATGAAGAATTTTCACTTCAACAACTTTAAAATGTTGTAGCAATGTTGTTGCTTTTGTGATGTTGGTTGTTGTTGTTCGTTCTGTTTGTTATTGCTGTATTTGTTTTTGTTATATCTGTTGCTGTTGAACTCAATAATAAAAAATATATGAAAAAAAAACACCAAAGCGAAGAAATGACGCAAGGAAACAGCAAAGAAAACAGAGGCGAGTCGATTGCTGATCATCGTCATCAGCAACAGAGCAATAGCAAAAGCAGCAATTTTTTTTTTCTGTGCTGCCAAAAAGTTTCTCATGCGTTGCTGCGCCGCCAGCAACCTCAGCAGCAGAAGTATGTAGCAATAGGCAACAACAAAATGTTCTGACTCCAAGCTCCACTGACTCCAGCAACAAACCGAACAGCACTCGCTCGGCAAGTGCTCCCCGACAATATGGTCGTTGTTCGTCGTTGTCAACGAACGCGATCGACTTCGCGTTGTTCTTCCAAAGACTTCAGTCTGAATTGGCAACGCATCGCAACGGACGTAGTTTGGAAAGTTGCGCCATTTTTGAACCTCTCGTGTGTGAGCGAGCGAGCGTGCGCGTGCGTCGAACAGTTTTAATTTATAAAAAAAAGAATTTAAAAATAAATTATATTAAAAAAAATCAAACTTAAAAAATGACCGGATGCAAAAACTGACAACGTTAAGCAAGAGGTGGGCAAAGTGTGTGCGAGTGAATGAGTGAGTGAGAATGTGCGTGTGAGTGAGACAACATTGCATTGGAAAGGAAAGGAAGCGTTGTAATTGTGTCGCGTGCGTCGTTGGTCAGGAAATTTGAATAATTTGTTACCTCTGTTTTTAGTTGTCGTTGTTGTTGTTACCTAGAATTGCAGCTAAAATGCAGGAAATAATAAATATTATGCGGTGTTTCAGGTGTCTCTGCGGTTGTCATACGAAACGTTAACGTCTAGAACTGGTCGGTTACGAGTGCGTAAAATGATTCTGATTTTTTTTTGTGTTACTTTATTTTATTTTGCAGGTGTTTAGAACACAAGTTTCACTCAAAATATAGTATTCACCAGATAATTTTATTTTCAACTACAAATTTAAATATTACTCATTCAAATTAAAAATTAAATTTTAACTGATAAATTTGTTTTTTTGATTTTATTTGAAAAATTAAATTTTCACTCAAATTAAACTCAAAATTTATTTTTAATTAGAGCTAATCGCACAGCTCTAGTTAAAAAGCTCGATTAGTAAAATTTTCGATTAATTGATTAATCAAAATTTTTGATTAATCAGAACATTGATTAATCAATCAATCAATTCTGATTAATCAGAAATGTGATTAATTGATTGATCAGAATTGTGATTAATTGATTAATCAGCATTTTTATTAATCACATTTCTGATTAATAAATTTCTTCTTCGCTAAATATTTAAAAATGCTTTACTATATTGTTTTTGAACATTTAAAACACTTCCTTTTATTTTTTTATTTATTTTAAAAATAAAGTTTCACTTTATCACAAATGTTGTTGAATAAAATTATTTCATTTTCAATTAGTCAAAATTCTGATTAATCAAATAATCAGTGTTCCGATTAATCAGGGTTTCTGATTAATCGATTAATAAATTAATCAGTATTCTGAATAATCAATATTTTGATTATTTGATTAATCGCACAGCCCTAATTTTAACTAAAAATATATTTTTTTGCTATAAATTTATTTGAATTTAAAATATTGAAGGAATCAAGTTCGATGAAATGACTAATTTTAGTAAAACAGCCGTAGAAATAAGCAAAAAGTTGAAAACAAAATATTTTTGTTATTTAATTTTTTTTATTTTCGAAAATGGTTGGACAATTTTTTTTCTAAAATAATATATTTTTTCAATCAATTCAGTGTAATTTTGAACTATTATTTTTTTTTTTTTATTTAAATTTAAATTTTATTTTTTAATCTTTCTATTTTTAATTTTTTTCTTTTTTAAACAAACGTAGACAAATTTTATAATATTCAAAAAAATGTATTTGATTAATCAGCACGTTTCGATCTAAAAAGTCCCAATTTCACATTATTGCAACAATATTGCAACTA
Organism: Dryomyza anilis; assembly: GCA_951804985.1. Taxonomy (NCBI): domain Eukaryota; kingdom Metazoa; phylum Arthropoda; class Insecta; order Diptera; family Dryomyzidae; genus Dryomyza; species Dryomyza anilis. The sequence goes on from OX638133.1 coordinate 27,357,029, forward strand.
AATATTGAAATTAAATTTTAAAACTTCCAACGAATAACAATTTTAATTAAATTTTCGGTGTTCCTTCGTTTTGGTTTTATGTTTTATAACGATCGGATTCATTAATTCCAGAGATAACACGAGTGAAAATTGATTAAAGGTTAGCCTTATTTCGCATCCGATCCTGATCAGAATACGATAAGACATTCCTACCAACGGCCACCTGAAATGATACTGATCAGATTCAAAACGTTGAATTTTCGACATTGCAAAAGTTATTTTTTAAGTAACCACAAGTCGGTTCGCGTGAAAACATTATTTTTAACTATTTGGGCATAAATTTAATATATATATATTTGACCAAGAAAGTTCACTTAATACCGTACACAGTAAAATTCCTTTGTAGATGTAAATTTTATATGAGGTATTTGAACATAAGTGGTCGGTTCGCAGCTCACAAAGGTCCGATCAAGTCAATTTTCCTATTGATACAGCCTAGATATATAGGTAATCTAAAGTAGAAGTTTCATGGATCTAGCTCTTCTAATTTTTTTGTAATCGTGATTTCAACAGACAGACAGACAGGAGGTCATGCTGATCAAGAATATATATACTTTTCCATACCGGAGATGCTTCCTTCTGGGTGTTACAAACGGCGTACCAAACTGAATATACCCTTTCACTCTTAGTGTATGGTATAAAAATGGCAATTCCCAAAATCACCACATATCCCATTTTACATCAGGTTTCACCAATTTTTTTTTTACTAATATTCACTAGTTTTTCGACCAGAAACTATCCAGTAAAACTCTTAGGTTTCTGAGCATTTTCCTACCAGTAACCGACCAGTTCTTGATTAGTTTTTCTGGCAGGGGTGTTATCTTCAAATCCCTACCAATAACCGACATGGTTTCGACCTGATATATAATATAATTTGCAGTTTTTGAGCTGCTTAGTAATTTGTTGCAAGTATTTTAGTTCGAAAGAGCTCGATTAAATCGGTAAATAATGTATTAGAAGAATTTAAATGTACATTGAATAAAATAAGGTTCGGATAAGAGTAAGATTAGGAAGCCGGATCAGGCAACCGGAACAGGACAGCAAATTCAAATAACGTCATGTTTTGAATCAGGCACAAATGATCCACTACCTTTTTTGAAATCGAATATCCCAAGTGTAAATTTAGTTCAGAATGCGATCATTGTCTGATCAGGCAGCCTAATTTCAAATCATACAATGATCGGAGGTTTTGATCAGTGCCTGATTCAAAACGTGACGCTATTCGAAGTTGCTATCCTAAGCAGGTTGCCTGATCAGGCTTTCTGATCTTACTCTTATATATACACTTATATAATGTATATTTAAATGTTTCTTAAACTGCTTTTAACAAATTTGAAACCTTTTTATATCTCTTACATTTGAGTTTAACATTTCTTTATTGGAATGTTTATTTTATTGGAATAATTTTGCTACCAAATTTTTATATAAAGGGTTTTTAATAAAATCTCGATCATATTATATTAATACGATATCCAATAAGGTTTTTTCATAAGTGTCACATCAGTTTTCATCATGTAGACTTTATATCATTATTTTTTATGGATCCGGTTGCCTTACCGGGATTTGAAATTAGGATTACCCTAGTCGATCCTGATCAGTATCATTTCAGGTGATCTTTGGTAGGGATGCCTTATTGTATTCTGATCAGGGACGGATGCGAAGTAAGGTTAACCTTGAACAATCTCCACTCTGTTACTTATAGAGTTGGATCGATCCGCTGGACATGAATTTTATGAATCTTTGATATTTAACTAGGTACAACGAAAAAAAATATTTATATGAAGAAAAAGTGACAATAAAGTCCACTCGGGAATTTAACGAAACTGCTTAAGAAAAAAATCTTCAAATTAAATTTTATAATAAACTCTTCAAGAAATTAATGAACCTTTAAGTGTTTCCGAAGAAAAAGAACCAATTTAAATTCAGTTGTAACAAATTTCACATAGTTAGTATAAATTTTATTGGTGTTGGTGTTGTTGTTCTTGTTGTTATTGCAGTTGTACCTAAGGTTAACGTTGCGTTCAGTGCATTTAACGCTTGATTAAATTTATTGTCGGCTGCCTACTCTCCATACGTTGTTGTGTTTAGCATGCAAATAATTCGAAGATATTCGTCCAACCGATTTTAGTATTTTTTTTCTTTTCTGTGTTTTTTTCTTTTATACAGCGACATTTCTTCATCGTGTCTACATTGTTGTTATTATTCTTGTGGTTTTTTTAAGTGTGCCAAAGACATAAAAATACGGAAACAAAACGAAAATCTTGGAGTGTGTTTTACCAAGTGTGAAAAAAGTTATTGAAAATGACAAAAACCAAACAAAAAGAGAAAAAGTTACAAACATAAAGTTGCAATTGAGAAAATTGTTAAAGGCTACAGTTTTTATTTGTTCTTTATTTTGAATGTTGTTTTTAGTAAATATTTTCACAATTCTTAAAAAAGACATATTAAAAAGGCTTTTTCTAAAAAAAAAATCTTCTTGAAACCTGCCTGCAAAATAATTATGCTTTTTAATAATGCTTTTTGAAAAGGGTTTATTTTAGATTTTAAAATTCGATTTTTGTTCCCAAAAGAAAATTACGTGTGGTAATTTAGTTCAGGTTGATATCATTTTCTGATCAGGCTTGTCTAACTTCAAATATGGCAATGATCAGGCTTCAACATTAGTGCTTCCCGAGTGGAAATTGGTTAACATTAGCCTTATTTCGCATCCGCCCTGATCAGAATACGAGAAGGCATCTCTACCGAAGACCACCTGAAATGATACTGATCATGGTCGAATAAGGTAATCCTAATTTAAAATCCACGTAAAGCCACCTGATCCAACCTTCATAATTGGATATCGTAGGTATTAATATAATATGATCGAGATGTTATTAAAAAACATTTATAATAGCTTATTCTACTAAAATAAAATATTCTAATAAATAAACCTAAAATTCAAACGCAAAAGAAATACAAATTCTCAAGATTTAAAAAAATTGGAAATATCTCATTTAGACTCAAAACGTAGATTTTTTGTAATTGCTAAAGTTAACTATTTTTGTTTGAAAGGTCTCAAATTTGGTAAGAGCAGTTTAAGAAGAATGTTAATATTTATTGAATTATATAGGGTTAGGCAACCTGATCAGGATAGCAACTTCGAATAGCGTCACGTTTTGAATCAGGCCCTGAAGAAAACCCCTGATCATTGCCTGATTTGAAATCTGGCTGCCTGATCAGAAAATGATCGAATCCTGAACTAAATTTCCACTCTGGTTGATTCAAAACATGACGCTCACGATTAGTAATTGGTTAAGGTTAGCCATATTTGGCATCTGATCAGAATACGATAAGGCATCCCTCCTACCAAAGGACACCTTAAAATGATCCTGATAAGGATCGCTCAGGGTAATCCTTCACGTAAGGCAACCTGATCGATTATTTAACAAAGAATACGAATCTTAAGTCTACTTAATGAAATCTGATCTGATCTGACACTTATAAAAAAACTTTATTGGATATGATATCGTCACTGTCATGCCAAAGTGCATTGTTAAAAATGTTGGGAAAACAAATTTTAAAGTTTGAAGTGTTTTAAAAATAAGTAAATTTTTTTTTTCAATTTATTTTGTTATTTTGGTTTATTGATCAAACATTATAACGTATATAAAATAAATTTGGATTTAGACAACTTACTGAATTTAAAAATATGGATTTTATGCGGCTATATCCTGACCAAAACGCAAATATTTTTGTTTTTTATGCATAACTCTTTATTTGCAAGATAAAATAGTTATGTAAAGGCTTTTATTGATTGTTTTCAAATCACCTATCGATTGGCATCATTATTTAAAAATAATTGTCCAAATATTATTTCGCCATTTGTTATTTGCAAGAAAAATGCTTGGGAAAATATTTTTAAATAATGATGCCAATCGATAGGTGCTTTCAAAACAAACAATTAATGCCCTTACACCAATATTTTATATTGCACCAATAAAGAGTTATAGCTAAAAACCAAAAAGATTCGCCCTTTTGGCATGAAAAGATTTAAAATGTTTCCAATGTCTTGGTTTTTATGCTATAACTCTTTATTGGTGCAAGATAAAATAGTGGTGTAAAAGTATTAATTGTTTGATTTTGAAGCACCTATCGATTGGCATCAAATTTGCCAAACATTGTTTTTAAAATAATGATGAAGATCGATAGGTACTTTGAAAGCAAACAATTAATACCTTTACACAACTATTTTGTCTTGCACCAATAAAGAGTTATGGCAAAAAAACTAAAAGATTCGCCCTTTTGGCATGACAAGATTTTCAATTTTTCGAATTCACCCTTGTGGTTTTTGTCTTTTGTGGCTAGAAATATCCAACAAAACCACACAGGATATTGGCACAGTATACTTCAGGAAAAACTACACTTAAAAATGTAAAAAAATGCAAATGTCAAAAATTACACATTCGCCCCTTTGGCATGATAGTGACGATATGATCCTGATGTCGCTCTGGGTAATCCTAATTTCAAATCCACGGGACCTGATCTATCCATTAGAAAGAATAACATGATTATAAAAAACATAATTGGATATCGTATAATCTGATCGAGATGTTATTAAAAACTTTTTATAATAAAATTGGGGTAATACAATTATTATAATAATTTGTCAATTCAAAAGTTATTTAAACAATTTTGTTCACAAAACTGTTTCTTGTTTAAAAGATCTCAAATTTGACAAAAGCAGTTAAAGAAGAATGATATAAGGTTAGGATAACGGATAAGATCAGGCAGCCTGATCAGACAATGATCGCTTCCTGAACTAAATTTCTACTCGGGAATCAGGCAAGCCTGATCAGAAAATGATTGTACCCTGAACTATATTTTCACTCGGGCTATTTGCAGTTTATAATAATTTATAACTTATTTTAATGCATATTTTCAATCTCGTTTTATTTATATAAGGTTAAATTAAGTATGCTTTCAATGGTGATTCTTCGTAAAGAATGAACACTGATCAGAATTATGTCAGGTGTTCCTTGGTGGATATACCTTGTCGTTGAAATATGTCTAACGTCAACCTTCACTTGGGATGGACCGAATTGAATAAGGTTTCAATCCCTGCACTAACCAGTCTATAAAATATATTTGGTAGGGTCAGGGCACCTCAGTGGGTTTTTTTTTATAAGTGTCACATCAGTTTTCATCAAGTAAATTTTATATCAGTAGTTTTTATGAAGGAATGTTGCCTGACGTGGATTTAAAATTAGGATTACCCTAGCCGACCCTGATCAGTATCATTTCAGGTGGTTTTTTGGTAAGGATGCCTTATCGTGTTCTGCTCAGGGACGGATGCGAAATAAGGCTAACATTAACCAATTTCCATTCGGGCAGTTTAGCCATACAAAATTTTTGTCAGAGTCGAAGCAGTTTAGAAACATTTTTTTCGACACATTTCAAACAGAAAACCAGTTGGGAAGGTTAGATCACATGGGAAATTTTAAAGTAGGTATAGTTAGGATTATCAAAATTATAGTCGGTCTAAGCCGACTATAAATACCCTACACATATGTGTGGTTACCATTCAAAGTGATATATAGGTCACCAGGGTATACGAATCCTGAAAATAACTACAAACATTCAATCGCTGATAATTTCCATTCATTTGATACCCATATTTACAAATGGGTAGGTGTACCGAATTTCGATTTTTTTTTTGTGAACCACAAGTCTTTTCGCCGGAAAACATTATTATCATGTATTTGAGCATGATATCAATATATATTTGACCAAAAAAGTTTACCTAAGCACGTATACATAAAAATTAATTTTTATATGTACATATTATATGAGGTATTTGAACATAAGTTTGAACATAAATTTGCCAAACATTGTTTTTAAAATAATGATGAAGATCGATAGGTACTTTGAAAGCAAACAATTAATACCTTTACACAACTATTTTGTCTTGCACCAATAAAGAGTTATGGCAAAAAAACTAAAAGATTCGCCCTTTTGGCATGACAAGATTTTCAATTTTTCGAATTCACCCTTGTGGTTTTTGTCTTTTGTGGCTAGAAATATCCAACAAAACCACACAGGATATTGGCACAGTATACTTCAGGAAAAACTACACTTAAAAATGTAAAAAAATGCAAATGTCAAAAATTACACATTCGCCCCTTTGGCATGATAGTGACGATATGATCCTGATGTCGCTCTGGGTAATCCTAATTTCAAATCCACGGGACCTGATCTATCCATTAGAAAGAATAACATGATTATAAAAAACATAATTGGATATCGTATAATCTGATCGAGATGTTATTAAAAACTTTTTATAATAAAATTGGGGTAATACAATTATTATAATAATTTGTCAATTCAAAAGTTATTTAAACAATTTTGTTCACAAAACTGTTTCTTGTTTAAAAGATCTCAAATTTGACAAAAGCAGTTAAAGAAGAATGATATAAGGTTAGGATAACGGATAAGATCAGGCAGCCTGATCAGACAATGATCGCTTCCTGAACTAAATTTCTACTCGGGAATCAGGCAAGCCTGATCAGAAAATGATTGTACCCTGAACTATATTTTCACTCGGGCTATTTGCAGTTTATAATAATTTATAACTTATTTTAATGCATATTTTCAATCTCGTTTTATTTATATAAGGTTAAATTAAGTATGCTTTCAATGGTGATTCTTCGTAAAGAATGAACACTGATCAGAATTATGTCAGGTGTTCCTTGGTGGATATACCTTGTCGTTGAAATATGTCTAACGTCAACCTTCACTTGGGATGGACCGAATTGAATAAGGTTTCAATCCCTGCACTAACCAGTCTATAAAATATATTTGGTAGGGTCAGGGCACCTCAGTGGGTTTTTTTTTATAAGTGTCACATCAGTTTTCATCAAGTAAATTTTATATCAGTAGTTTTTATGAAGGAATGTTGCCTGACGTGGATTTAAAATTAGGATTACCCTAGCCGACCCTGATCAGTATCATTTCAGGTGGTTTTTTGGTAAGGATGCCTTATCGTGTTCTGCTCAGGGACGGATGCGAAATAAGGCTAACATTAACCAATTTCCATTCGGGCAGTTTAGCCATACAAAATTTTTGTCAGAGTCGAAGCAGTTTAGAAACATTTTTTTCGACACATTTCAAACAGAAAACCAGTTGGGAAGGTTAGATCACATGGGAAATTTTAAAGTAGGTATAGTTAGGATTATCAAAATTATAGTCGGTCTAAGCCGACTATAAATACCCTACACATATGTGTGGTTACCATTCAAAGTGATATATAGGTCACCAGGGTATACGAATCCTGAAAATAACTACAAACATTCAATCGCTGATAATTTCCATTCATTTGATACCCATATTTACAAATGGGTAGGTGTACCGAATTTCGATTTTTTTTTTGTGAACCACAAGTCTTTTCGCCGGAAAACATTATTATCATGTATTTGAGCATGATATCAATATATATTTGACCAAAAAAGTTTACCTAAGCACGTATACATAAAAATTAATTTTTATATGTACATTTTATATGAGGTATTTGAACATAAGTGGTCGGATCATAGGTCACAATGGACCGATCTCGCCAATTTTTTCGCACATACAGCGTAGGTATATTAGTAATCTAAGTTATAAGTTTCATTTATCTAGCTCTTCAATTTTAAAAGTCTTAGGGATTTCAACAGACAGACAGACAGACGGACAGACAGACGGACAGACAGACAGACGGACAGACGGACATCGCTAAATCGACTCAGGATGTCATGCTGATCAAGAATATATATACTTTTCCATACCGGAGATGCTTCCTTCTGGGTGTTACAAACGGCGTACCAAACTGAATATACCCTTTCACTCTTAGTGTAGGGTATAAAAAGGCGTAGTTTTTATCGCAAGCTATCTGTTTTCCTCCCATTAGCAAAATATGCCATGAAGCTGCCATTCCACAAAATCTCACAACCTGCTATACATTTTCCAAAAATATACCATTTATCTGTGAAATATTGCCAGACATTATTAAATATTTTGTCGAATTGAAAGAACTGGATATGTATTCAAATTTAATAAATATTTGTAATAAATATTTGTAATAAATATTCTCCGTATAGATTTATTTAAAAAAAAATCTGTTTTGTTCGTTTACAAAAATTTTAGCGAATATTTATTTACGATGGGATTGAACATGATTAGACATGATTACATTAACAACTACTAAACTGAACAAGTATTTTTTTAAAGTCAATAATTATGATGGGTCATGGGAAAAACAATTCCATTTTTATATTTTATTTTATTTGAATTTCATTTTATCTTTATGCCAGAAGAATAAACAAAGCTCAAATATTGAGCACATACTAAATGTCTTTGCCAGCCATCACGACAATTGTGGCCGAGCCAAGTACCGACTACGTGCTCAATTTCGCAGTGATTCACATTATGTGACCATGACCACAAGACAGACGAGAATACAGACGCCATCGCCGCCAATGACTCCAATACCGAAAGGGGCTAAAATTATGTAAATCAACATAACGTAATGTAATATAATGTAACGTAACTCAGATGTATCAACATTTTTAATGAAACGAAAGTTTCATCAGCAGCAGCAAGAAGATGAGAAAAAAGATAAACAAAATAAAAAAAAATAAATAAAAAGATGAAAAACTTAATAAAGATGAACCAGTCGTCGGTAGGATTAGGTCACATGGCAAATTTTAAAGTAAGGACATATTGACGGTTGGTGTAATGAAGTGAGAATTTTGAAAGTTATAGTCGGTCTAGGTCAACGTTAAATATTCTATAATAATATAATAGTTTGGCGCTACAGTCCTGTATAGAACTTCGGCCGAACTCTTTCACCAAATTGGTGGGACCTACAGTTTATTGCCGAATCCGAACGGCGGGAGAGAGCTTTTCATAGGAAATGCTTTTCTCTCTTGGGTTTGCCATTTACTCTCGAGAGATAGCGTTTTTTCTATGAAAAAGATGTTGGCAGTCGCTGGGGATCGAACCACGGACCTTTCGGCTCGTAGTCCAACGCACTAACCAGACGAGCTACCGACGCTACTATATTCTATACATATAGTATAAACACAAAAAAATGGAGTTACTGTAAAATGTTCAAGTTTTGCTTTATTTACACATCTGTCCCTGATCAGAATACGATAAGGCATCCCCCAGAGACCATCTGAAATATTCTGCCTAATTTTAACTTAACGTAAGACAACCTGATACTTTATTTACGAAGAAACCTGATTTAAACCTTATACAAAGTAGTACCGATTGCCCGGAACTTCGAACAAATATCTCCATTACTTTACACTTTACAAGTTGTCAGAAATCCTCATTCCAAACCCTCCACGTGGGTGCCAACTGGAAATAACCTTCGCAGTTTCCTATTCATAGGTTAGCTAAGGTCAAGGAGAATGACTGTCAGTTGATGCCCATCAATAGTTAATCAAGGTGATTTACATATGAGTGTTGAGGTATCGTTTGAAAGGAAATAATCATTATCACATGATCTATATATTGGAACCGTATATCTAAAAAATATCTTTATATAATTTTCTTCTATATAATTTTATTTTTAACATTTCATTGGTATATAAGTTCATGAGTTATATGAGCAAATCCAGAAAACTTTTAACTTGTGGGGTTTACAAAATTACACAAAAAAATTGACGAGCACATCTTAGCGCTTTTGAATATAAGTTTATAGGCCCTTATGTAATATAAATCCGTCGGCGTGCTTCACTTTTAATGAACGGCGTCAAATATAGAGGTTGGTAAAGCTTTATTGGTTCGAAATTATAAAGAATATGGTTATTTACAAAATATTTATTGAATAATTGAAGTGAAAATATATTTTTCTGACATAATATTTCAATATAATTCAGTTCAATACTTAATTATATGAAGTTTATAACGAAACATTTTTTTTTTAAATGAAATAGAGATTTTTTGAACATTTTAGATGAAATTTAAATTTTAAAGTTCTCCTGTATATTTGATACCAGGGGCACATTCAAGTGACATACTTTAAAATCATTGTTATCAGATTATGTTGTCATAAAAATAATCAAATTAGTAATTCCTCAAAAGCCGCTCCTCACACGTTCGATATTAGGTGCAAAATTATATTTTTTTTTGAATTTTCAACGCATATACCGTGGCATAAATTATGTTATAATATAAATTATGATGAAGAATTATTTTTTGATGCTCAAATATAACATAATGTATCAAACACAGTTTAATCCGACTAAATTTATATAATATCTTCAAAGTTATTTTGAGGAAATTGTTATTTTTTGTACAATCAAGCCTAAAATTTACATTTAAAGTGCTCCTGTATTTTCAATCTTAGGGGCACATTCACGCAACATACCTTAAAATCTTTTTTCTTGTGCTATCAGTTCATAAAAAATTTCAAATTAGTAATTTCTTGAAATCCGCGCTTGACACAGTCGATAATATGTCAGAAAACATGGTTCTACCATATGTTGAAATTTTGTTTTCTCAATAAAAAATGTTTGATCAATAACACTGAAGCGGCATTGTATTTTTAAATGAACTCGTCGCATAAATTTTCGATCACACCTATGTACAGCCAAATTCAAATGGAATTGTAGATGTGTCCTAGAAAAATGTGATTTTTTCGGACTAATGACGTTTTTTTTTCGAAAATTCCAGCGTGTCCCTTTTTGTTGATGTTAGGGGCACATACACGAGTCATATCTTAAAATCTGTATTTTTAGCTCCTCTTTTAAAAATTAGATACCTACTAAATATACATTAGATGAAAAGAAGGTAACATTTTCGTTACACGAGTCATATCTTAAAATCTGTATATTTAGCTCCTCTTTTAAAAATTAGATACCTACTAAAGATACATTAGATGAAAAGAAGGTAACATTTTCGTTATCGTTCATACCTCTGGTATCATACCTCTGTTTTTCGTTATCGTTATGGTACATACCTCTTCCAAATTTCTTTTCGGATATGGCACACTTATGCGACATATATATTTTTTTGTATTCGGGTATTAGCTAGCGATTTTATAAAAATTATAGCGATATCTTGCAAGCCGTAGCAATAGTGATGATTAGAACGTGCGCGTATCATCGGTATTTTTTATGTTTTTCTCACTTTGGCCACATGTAACAAATCGACAGAGGACTTTATGTACTCAAAAATGGTTGGGATTTATTAATTCAAGTATTCTTAACAATATTCAACTAAAATGTAAAATATTAAAAACAAAAAATCCTTTTTATTTATTGCTTTATCTCAATATCATGAAGGCTAAAAGTTTTCTGGATTTGCTCATATACTGGGTGTTTGGTTCATCGATGTCATTAACTCGGGAAGTGATTGTATGATTCAAAAAAATAAGAAAATGTTAAAGAAAATTATGACCTATTTTGCACCCAGTTTAAGATACAGGGTGTTTAGTAAATGCATATTACTTACATAGTCTATTCAAGAAAATTGCTTATAAAATTTAATCTGTTTATAAATGAATATCAGTTTTTCACTCATATTTTAGACAATTAAATTATCTTTCCAATGGTATATCACATCCTCGAATCCCGTGATTTCTTCCTTTTTTAAAATGTACGTAAAGTTGAAATTTACAAAAATAAAAATACAAATTTTAACTTTGTCATCGATTTTCTCAAAATATCGTTATCGATCACCCCTGTTTTTTTATAATTTATAATAATAGACCAGTTCATTGCCAATAATTTCTAATCAATTACAGTGATTTTAAACTGATAAGTTATCCTGCAGAAATAATTAAACAGTGGCGGGTGTATATATCAGGTATATTTACAAACGGGGATGTATGTATAATAGGCCACAACAGACCGATCGCGCTCATTTTTAATACCAGACTTTCTAGATGTACAAGAAATCTAAATTCTGAATTTCATTGAGCTAGCTGTTCTTATTTTCATTTAATGATGCTTTAAACAAATATAGAGACTTGCAGACAGACGACGCACAAATACAGCGTATAACGCTAAATCGCTAAATCCATATCTGCCACGCCTTCTTCTAACTGTGTAACAATGCATGACTAAAGTGAATATACCCTTTCACTTTTAGTGTAGGGTATATCAAAAGAACAAAAAAAAGAAGCAGTTGAAGGCTGTGTGAAAAGTGATGAAATCATTGCGGGTGGTGGTGCTGCCGGTTGTAATGTTGCAGCCACAACAACAACAACAAACATATAAACATTAAAAACAAATCATATGCTTCATTATGTTTTTGTTTTTGTGTTTGTTGTTGTTGTTGTTTGCATTACGTGTGCCTGCCAATGAACTAAATGCATTTCGTAGATACTTTATTTATTTATTTTTTGTTCAGTTTATTTGTTATTGTATCTTGTGGATACTTTTGTACTCGTTCTTTCTTAGCCGTCGCCGCCCCCCCTCATAGCAGCCGAGAAGAAAATCGCTTCGAAGTTGGCGCTGGAACCGGAGTCTTCGTCATTGTTGTCAGAGTTCTTTCTTTAGTTCGTACGGTTGCCAATGCAGTGGTGCTCGGTCGGTCGTCGTTCGTTGCTGCGCGTATCTGTTGGATCAATTATTATATTTTTTTTATTTTTGGTTTGTTTTTTTTTTTTTTGTTATTGTAGATATTCGTGCAAAAACGTTTTGTTTGTGTTTTTCGAATGTGTTATTTTTTTGTGTGTTGTTTAGTTTAGACTCTGCCTGGTGTCTTAAATGCAGGCAATAATCGTTGTCTTATAATTGAGTTTTCGTAAAGTATCTACAACGTCACACTTAAAAAGTATCTGCAACGATGTGTCATTGCAATTGTTGTATCTGCACGATACACTTGAGCGACTGACGGTTGTTAGTGAAATTTCTAAATTGTGAACATGTTTTTTGTTTAGCAAATTCTTCAGTGTTTGTGTGATAAAAAATAGTAATAACATTAAAAATAAAAAATAATAATAAAAATATTAAAATTTAAAACAAAAAAAAATTAATTTAGCTACTGGAACAAATTATTCACACAAGTCTCATCGTAGTCGACAGTTTTAATTCGTGAATTTCGTGACATGTGCTGATGGCTGTGTATGTGCATAGATACAATTGTATCTTTATGATGCTGAGTCTATTGTTAAATGCTGTATTTAAATTTGAGATTTATTTTGCACTCTTATTTAATTTTGTCAATTTTAACTAAAATCTTTTCGCAAAACTCGAAAAACATCTGCTGAGTCATGATTCAATGTCACTGATTTTCCTCCCATGTTGTTCTTCGTACTCTTACTCAATATGTATAAAAATTATCTGTTGAGGTTTGGTTGGAGATGTCGCCACTGTGCATGACCTTGACCATTTTTCATCTTTTATCCTTTATTATATTTTTTTTTGTATGTGTATTTGTAAAATACTTTTATGCAATATTTTGATATAAAAAAATATGAAAAGTGAAAAATTAATATTTGTAATAATATAAAACGTTTTTTATGTGATCTTTAAGGATCCAATACCGCCGCACGTTTTATTTTAAAGCATACTAAAATTCACCTTAAAAACGTTTTATATTAAATAATATTTTTTCTTATTTTTTTTTGTGTCAGTTAAATTGTCATCTGACAGAATATGAAAGGCCCAATATTATTAAAATTAAAAAAATGCATGTTTCAAAGTGTCTTTAATATGAAACCAGCATTGTCAGTAAATATTTAAAATCTCAAATCTGTAGCTCATCGCAAAGGTAGTTTAAAATCAATTACAAAATTTGTACCGAACATACAGACAAGAAAGCAACCTAATAAAATCGTTTTAAAAAAAGCTAAATTTTGAAATAAACTCAAAATAATTTCTAGGACATTTTACGAAATATTTTTTCGTAATTGTTAATATCGTAAATTACAGGAATATTTCGTAGAATATACGAAACATTTGTAATTGAATTTTTTTTCCAAAATATTTTTAGGAACGATTCGTATATATTACGAATCAATATTCGTAAAATTAAAATAACATAATTACAAATATTTCGTTTAAATTACGAAACTTTTGTTATATTATTTTTTATTATAATTTTTTTTACAAAATAATAACATATTTTAAGAATGAGCTTTATATTTGTGATTCGTCATTAATGATTCGTCATTAATGAGTCGTCATTATAATCTTCAGTTTTTTTAAACAAAGTATTTTACGAAAGATTCGTAAAATGTTTCATAAAATGTACGAATGCTATCTCAAAAGTATGAATACTTTTTTTTTAAATTAACGCACATATTCGTAAAAAGGTACACAATTATTCAATAAATTACGCATCTTTCGTATTATGTACAAATGGCTTTCGTAGATAAAAATCTATGAATAGTTTCGTAAAATAAATAATTAATATTCGTAATTTTATCAAAAACTTACAAATATTTCTACGTGTATTTTACGAAATATATCGTGAATAAATTTCACGAATTTTTTTGTAAAATACACTAAAAATTTCGTATAGATTTTATTTTGATTGCATTTATTTCGATATTTTTTTTATAACGTTCTTATTTTTATAACGGCGAAATATGTACAAAATTATACTACATGTATGTCTTTATTTAAAAAAAAAATTAATTTTATTACAATTTTATTAATTTTTAAATACATTTGTATTTATTAAACTTAATTTTACTACACAATGATGGCTACACAATAGACATTCGTTTTCTACATGTTACAGAAACTATAAACAAATGTTTTTATTTTTTCTTTTATTTTAATTATTTGACTTCGTTACAGAAACTTTATTGTTAGTCATAAAAATAAAAGCAGATGTAGTAATATTTCTGCATATATCGGGATATTCATATTGTGTTTAGAAATGCAGTAATATTATGTAGTTATTTTCCATTAATAAACGTCTACATCAGTGTAGTAAAAAAATATATATTTGCTTTTGGACGTTATTCAAATACATATTGTCACTGTCATGCCAAAGGGGCGAATATGTATTTTTAAAATGTTGGGAAATCAAATTATAAAGTGAAGTGCCTTAAAAATTACCAAAATTTTGTTTTTTTTAATTTTTCTGTTATTTTGGTTTATTCAACAATTATTATAACGTACTTAAAATATCTTTGGATTTGGACAACTTACTCAATTATAAATACAGATTTTGTGAGGCTATATCCTGACCAAAACGAAAATATTTTTGTTTTTTATGCGACATATATCTTTTTATTAACGCAATATAAAATAGTAATGTTAGGGCATTAATTGTTTGTTTTTAAAGCACCTATTTATTGGCATCATTATTTAAAATATTTCGCCAAACATTAATTTGACAGTTGTTATTTGCAGTAAAAAATTTTTGTCAAAATATTTTTAAATAATGATGCCAATCGATAGGTTCTTTAATAACAAACAATTAATACCAATAAAAAGTTATAGCAAAAAAAACGAAGAAATTGGAAAAATTTAAAATCTTGTCATGCCAAAAGGGCGAATCTTTTCGTTTTTTCGCCATAACTTTTTATTGATACAAGATAAAATAGTGGTGTAAAGGCATTTATTATTTGTTTTCAAAGCACCTATCGATCTGCATCATTAATTAAAAATAATTTACTTAACATTTTTTTCTGTTTTGCAAATGAATAGGTGCTTTAAAAACAAACAATAAATGTCTTTACTCTACTATTTTATCTCGTATTAACAAAAAGTTTTGGCGAAAAAACGAAAAGATTCACTCTTTCGGCATGACAAGATTTTTCCATTTGTCCAATTCGCCCTTTTGGTTTTGTTTTTTGTGTCTAGAAATATCCAACAAAACAACACGCGAGGAAAAACTACATTCAAAAATGTAAAAAAAACGCAAATGTCAGAAATTGCACATTCGCCCCTTTGGCATGATAGTGACGTTGAGAAATCAAATTTTAAAGTTTGAAGAGTTTTAAAAATTAGAATTTTTTTTTTTTTTTTCAATTTTTTCTGTTATTTTGGTTTATTCATGAATTATTATAACGTATATAAAATATCTTTGGATTTGGACAACTTACTGAATTATAAATACGAATTTTGTGAGGCTATATCCTGACCAAAACGCAAATATTTTTGTTTTTTATGCTATAACTTTTTATTCGCTCAAAATAATATAGTGATGTAAAGGAATTAATTGTTTGTTTTTAAAGCACCTATCTATTGGCAACATTATTTAAAAATATTTTTCCAAACATTAATTTGCTATTTGTTATTTGCAGGAAATTTTTGATGCAGATCGATAGGTGCATTAAAAACAAACAATAAATGCCTTTATACCACTATTTTATCTCGTACCAATAAATAGTTATGGCGAAAAAGGAAAGATTCGCCCTTTTGGCATGACAAGATTTTCAATTTTTCAAATTCGCCTTTTTGGTTTTGACTTTTGTGGCTAGAAATATCCAACAAAACGACACGCGATTTTAGCACAGTATACTTGAGGAAAAACTACATTCAAAAATGTAAAAAAACGCAAATGCCAAAAATTGCACATTCGCCCCTTTGGCATGATAGTGACGATATATTTTTCTAAAATTTTATTTTTGTTGTTTATTAATTAATATTATAAAAACTCGTTGATAAATTTCAAAAGTTGAAATTCTATTCGAAAGTTTATCATGTTCTGATTAATTTTTCCAAATGTTAATTAGGATTTTTAAAAACCTATTATAAAAACCTATTATATTATTTACACTATCCAATACAGCGTTCAGATTTCAAATATTAAATTAGTGGATTATAAATATAAGAAAATCTAAAGTTGTAATAATTTCAGCTCTATTATGAGCTCTATTGATCTCAACTAAAATTGATACAATTTAGTCAGTGTTATGATTCGAGCATCAGATTTCAGAAAATGTAATATCTGGGGATCTAATTTTTAATATTATCTATAGTTTTTTGTTTTTCGAAGTGGTTCAAATAATGTTATTTCACGAGTATTAAAATACAATTCAAAATAAAATGCAAAAAATGCCAACATTTGTGACCGTCTGGAATTTAATTATATTTCAAAATAATATAAAAAATCTCTCAACAAAATGGTGAAAATATATTTTAAAAATTGAGTTGATTAATGGAAAATTTTTAATGTGATCTACAGGTCAATAGACCAAGAATAATATATTATGTATAATTATCTCAAAAAGAATAAAAATCCTCATTTTATCTCAACAACTGCTTTTGGCTTTTTCTAGAAGTTTTTCGATAGATATACATCTAATTATTTTAAAATTGTTTAAAATATGTTGTATCCCAATCTACAACTCAAAAAATGGATTAGTGGTTTCGAATTATTTATTTTCAGTATGTAAATGTTTCGGGAAATATGCTCATTATCTTTCTTTTTCCAAATATAATAAAAACTGATTTATTAAGATGAGTTCATGCGAAAATTCTCGATTTTCTTTATTTTTTCATATGATTTACATTCATTCGAAGTCATTCTCATCAGAAAAACAGCATTCGTTGCTAAATCGACATTTTCTCATTTAACTCGGGAATGACTAATCCATATTTCACAGTGGGGAACATTTTATAAATTATCGCATATCTAGTATGAATTTTTGTGACTAGGAGACTAAACTTTCGGCATATAAAAAATCCTCTTTTGGCATTAGGTTGAAAAAAGATAGTAGAAGTTGGTTATAACAACTAAATTCATTTGGTTAAAAAGAAAATGAACTTCATGCAGATTATCTGGTTGATCTTGTTTTCTTTAAATATCATGTAGCATTAAATGACTACACCAACTACAAAGCAATTTATAAAGATTAGCATGAAATGAAGTAATTAATGCACAGATATTTAAAGAATTAATTAAAAATAAAAATCCAACTAAATTGTAATTGATGAAAAATATTTTAGCTTCTGACACGCTAAATTAGCGTGACTCACAGAACGATTTTATTTATTATTATTTTCTTGCAATTACGTATAAAGTATCTAAGTCGCTTTGTCTGTTTTTGGAGTATGCTGGAGGCCATGAGCACAGTATAATTTAATGTGAAACAATTTTAATTGGATTTTAGAGGAAATTAAGAAATTTCATGCATGAAAAAACGATAATTTTACAGAATTATGAGGTTGTAAAATTAAAAATAATAGGTTAAAAATAGCTAAATTAAAGTTTAAACTAGTCTTATAATATTTAAAAATGATATAGATACACATTTTTATAGTACAGATACATTTTTAATATGAAATACGAATTTTAAGATTGAAAAGTTCAAAATAATAGGTTAAAAATAGCTAAATTAAAGTTTAAACTAGTCTTATAATATTTAAAAATGATATAGATACACATTTTTATAGTACAGATACATTTTTAATATCAAATATAAACCCTCTTGCAGTATTTTATTTATAGTTTAATTAAAATCAACTCTTGAACTTGCATTATTTTCTTTGGAATATTTCGAACCATTTAATATGAATATTTCTAAGAATGTTTTCTATAGCAATTGCATATCTTGCAGATACTACAGATGGAATGATGCAGATACACATATAGTGAGAATGGCAACTACAAGAACTGACTAACGAGATGATTAATTAAACCATAATTGATGACTGCGCAAAGCCTTTTAAATATAAGAAAACGCAGACACACTACAAAAGTATCTCAATACAAAAGTATCTCGAGCGCAATGAACCGCAAAGTGAATGAGAAAAAAAGTAAACAGAAATAAAGTTATAGAAAATAAGCGATAAATAGTGATGGTATAATAAACCAAAAAGAAATTAAAGAAAAAAACAAAAAAAAAGTAAAACTGAAAAAGTTTTAAAAATAACGTCATCCAAAAGATACAAGAGTATCTATCTATATTAACAATAATATTTAGAACAAAAAGATCACATCATCCAATGACGATCGGAAAAAATTAATAGCACCAATACAAAAACATTGTAACCACAAGTTGAACACAACAACAACAGCAGCAGCACCAAAAACGAGCAACGAGTCAATTGATCTAGATACTTTTGTGTGCGCGCAGTAGGAGATCATTTTTACATGAGTTTCTTTGCTCGACGCGACGCAGCTACTCTACATTGTCAACGATTACCATATATTATTGATCAACAACTATAAGAGATCGATCGAACGTTTTACACAGCGCATCTTCGCGCAGGTATTCAACGTTATTGGCACCAGATACATTTGTATCTAAACATTTGCAATACAACGTTCAGATACATACTACACAAATGCAATTTGTATTTAATAATTTCACTGAAGCGTATGTGTTTGGCGTAGTCGTTAATTTTATTCATATAACTATTTTGTATCGCAAGTGCTAGTGTTACATATTGTTTATTTTTGTTGTATCTGTGAGATACTTTTAAAGCGAGTGTGCTAATTGAAGAACTTAGCAAAATTTAAATGCAAATTTTATTAACAAACAGACAAATGCGATTTGTATCGGAACCAATAACAACAAAAAATAAATAAAATATTTTCCAATATCAGTGCATGTTTATCTCACAGATAAATAAATAAATAAAAACGCAAAACAACAAGTGTAACTGTAATTTATAAATTAAATAAAAAATAAAATACCGTATATATGCTGTCTGTCTAAGGCTGAGCCATGGATCTGAATCAACAACGTCTGGAAATAGCACAATTTCTCTTGGGTAAGTGTAGCGAACATAGTTCAAATAAGTATGTTTTTTTTTCGTTTTACTTCGTTTACTGTAAATGACAATTTAAGCTATTTTTAAATGCCTCTCTTGGTGGTAGACCATCTTCAAGTAACTTTTTGTATTATGCATAAAAACCCCCATAGATTTGTGAGATACATTGTTTTTCCCAGTAGAAATGGTCACATTTTTTGTTATGCGGGAGACTACAGAATTTATATTTACTTGCAGTGGAAAAATATGATTTTGTCAAAACTAATAAATCATAGTATGATTGCTGTGATTATAGTTGAGAGTCATTATAACTAAACGTTTTTCAAAATGATTGAGCCATACACACTATACTTATTTTTAAAATCATTTTGTGCTGGAATTTTAAAATAATAATAATAAGTGATTCGAAAATAAATAAAATAAAAATTAGAAATTATTGCCAGAACAATAGTATGATTGATTTTATTAATAATATGATTTCCGCTATCATGCAATTAGTGTGGCATGTTTGTCAACATGTTTTAATTATGTTTATAATCAACATATTCAGATGTCCTACATGATTCTTTTCTATCTGTCGACATTATTGTTTTAATTAAGTGGACATTTGCCATTATCATATAAACATGATGATATTGAATATGTGATATTGTACACGAAACATAATTCTTGATTGTGGAAAAAAAACAAAACCTACCATGTATTATTGCAAAAAAATGGTTGATTGATATAATAAAACAATTAGCGTATTCACAGTTCATCGTATTTTAGTATGGTATTCGTACCATGTAGTATATAAACGACACAATAACACAGAAACGTCAATTTCTTGTTGCATCCCTTATAAAAGTGAAATACCACAAGTGTTGTATTTGAGAGTATAGCTGAGGCATGTTTTTCGGTATCGTATTTGGTGAAATGAAAAAAAAAATTGAAATTGAAAACTATAATGCACATAAAAGGTTTATTTATTTGTTTTTCTTTTCAAATCGAGGATTATTAATGATAATTTCAAAAAATCCAAATTTTATAAGAATCAGTTGCATTTATTTGACGAAATATTTTAAGAAACAAAAAGGTGGTGCTCACAGTTAAAATACCATGAAACTATGAATACGCTAAATGATTTCAGAAACGTAAAATAACTTGGTGCATGAAAGTCACTGTTTCAATCAGTCAATGATCAAAAGTGAGTTGGAAGAGGTTAGAGAGAAATATTATACAATCATGTTCCTCTTTCGACATTATTGCTTCAATTATTGTACATTGCTGCAATTATACATAATTGATCATCTTTACCATGATAACATATTTTTTCTCTGCGTGTACACGCTATTTTTAGATTCAGTATATCTGTATTATCAAAATTATCAACTCCGTATTATCAAATTCTGTATTATTAAATTCTGAAATTATCTATGTAAAATTTTGGTGAAGATCGGTACAACCTATCCAAAGATATAATCAAAAATGTAAAGGGTTTTTCAATAAGAGCGCTACACAAGTTTTTTTCAACGGTTTTTCAACAGGAACGCTACAAAAGTAGAGCGACAGGGACAGCAAACGACGCCTTATTTCTTGTCGCTCTTTTGACATTTCTCTTCAGTAAGGTTTGCCATTTCATGATGGAAAGATATACGAGCCAACAACGAGTCGAAATTATTAAAATTTACTACCGAAATTCGAAAAACCCTTTACTTAGCATATATCAAACTATTTTAAAAATTTCCAATTTTTCAGTACTAGTTTAAACTTAGTTCCACAACTGTACAACATTTTTAAAACAATCATAGTTCCTAATGAAAATGGCCAAATGTCTTAAAATTTTACATAATTTGACAATTGAAAGGTTTGTGATATGTTGACTGTAGACGAAATTACATCTAGTTTAAACTACGTTTAATTTGAAAATATGACTGAAAACCCTAACCTTAGTATACTAGTAAATGAAAACTTGAAAATTTTTTAACTTTGTAACATGCAAAGCAGAATTTTTAATTTTTGATTAAAAGTTCTCTTCAGTAAGGTTTGCCATTTCTTGATGGAAAGATATACGAATTCGAATTTCGGTAGTAAATTTTAATAATTTCGACTTGTTGTTGGCTCGTATTCTTTCCATCATGAAATGGTAAACCTTACTGAAGAGAAATGTCAAAAGAGCGGCAAGAAATATGGCGTCGTTTACTGTCGCTGTCGCTCTATTTTTGTAGCGTCCCTGTTGAAAAACCCTTAAAAAAACGTTTGTAGAGCTCTTATTGAAAAGCCCTTTAGTTTTGTAATTACAAAAACTTAGCACGAGCACAGCTGTGCACGGGTCCAGCTATTTATAATAAAAATGGATTAAAACAATTCGTCATTTTTCAATTTCAAAACGTTTTGCCAATTAAAATCAAAATTTATCGAGTTCGATGTTTTCATTTATTAAATTTACACAAATTGCATAAAAAATAGAACAGAATTCAAAAGTATTAAAATTTAACATTGAAGTAATAAAATTTTAGTTTTATCTAATTTGTTTTAAACTGTTCCATAAATTGATTGGAATATACAAAATAAATGTTGCCAATCGAATTCAAACCGTACCAGTTATGTGAAACGATTTGAATTCAAATATATAGTGTCAAATATTTGAATATTTTATTTGAATTTTAGAACTTCAAATAATAAAATTAAATACATTTTGCTTTAAAAATTAAACCTCAAATTAACCATATTTCTAAAAGTTTTAAGAGATCGGTATAAACACCTCATTCAAATTTTTTAATTCAATCGAATTGCTTTTATGCTATTCTAAAATTAAAATAATCAACAGAAAATGATTTTTTCCATTTGAATTCAGTTCATATTAGTCATATGAAACGAAAATTTACATATATAGTGCAATTTTTGAATTTCAATTAAAAGCAAATTTCAGAAATTTATCTATATAATTAAATTATTTGTGATTCAGATATAAAACCCTAAATTAACAAAATTTCAAAAATACATCTTATAAATTTACCTCAAATTAAAATTGAATTAACATAAAAATTAAGTCATAATAAAACACTATAATTAAATAAATTGGATTGGAAAATGAAACCTAAAATTATTTATAAACAATTTAAAATAAAAATAATGTTAGTTACAAAAATAAAATAATAATTACGAAAATTTCAAAATTAAGAAGGAGTTTGAATTTTTTATTTGAGAAAAGATTTTCGAAATATCTCTGCTGGGTATTTTATCATTTCTCTTCGAAACCATTTTAAGCTGCGTTGTCTTCGCAATTACTCTTTTATGTTTTCTTACGGATACGGTGGTGTAGAGCTCTGTATAAAAACCTCATTATAACCTAATTTCTGAGTGCCGGGGCTATAATTTAAAGAGTTGTGGTTTTTTTACGTCTGCCGTCTTACCGATGGGTTGGTTTTTTTTTTGATGTCTGTGTGTTTTTTAAATATTAAAACTTAACTTCGTGTTAATACAGTTTTTATGCTATTTTTACTTATTATTTGTGTGTTAATACAACAATGATTTACCACTTACCACGCTCGTATCGCTGTGTTTTTTCTATAGTTAGCATAAAGAGTTAAATTGCTGTTTAATATTTTATGTTTGCCACAAAACTATGTACATTAATCTTTTTCCTGTTCTTCTTTGTGTAATTGTTGGCTTGGCAACGAAGAGTAATTTACAAAAAAAAAAAAAATAATAATAATAAAATTATTCTTTAGTATGTTGTATAAGATTTTTCACTATAATTGTTGGGGTCAAATGCTGCGTTGTCGCATGTGCTGGAAAAATATCTTAAGTGGAGTGAAGTGAATTTGCGCTCCAGTTAATCTTCATGACTGCTTTATGTGTCATGTGAATTTTTGCGACCTCAATAATGTCTTAAAAGCCCTTTTAACCATTGGTATGCTTGGAAAATTTCAACATTTTTAATTTAAAAGTCATAAATATGAAAATTAAATTAATGTAGAATGTACCAGATTAATTATTGTAGTCGGAAATATGAATATTTTGGAGCTATTTTTAGGGAAACTTAGCTAAGTTGACACCTTTTAATAGGTCATTGAATTCGAAACATTGGCCTTCAAAGCACCTAGTACTTAAATTCAATTTATGCTAAGCATGTTTTAAATTAAATGTATTATAAAATATACTATTTTATAAATATACTAGCTGGACCCGTGCACAGCTTCGCCCGTGTTTTTTTCTAATTGCAAAACTATATCGTTTATAAAGTGTGAATACATTTAAGCCCCTTTTTCGTAATGCCATGCCTCTTTTTCCAATCCCACTCACAAACTTCGTGACTATTGAAATTTTTAAAATGATCCTTCGTTTCGATTTGTACAACTCTGCTCTTAGTAAGTCAGGAGTTCTAGAATTTATAAAGTTTTAGTTATATGGGAGGTGCCACGCCCCAATCCAATGCAATTCCGTCCACATTCTACGTGACGATTAAAATGTTTAATATAATCTTTTGTTTCGGTTTTATAATTCTGCTCTGAGTAGATAAAGATTTATAGAAATTTTAAAGTTTTGGCTATATGGAAGGTGCAACGTCCTCTTATCCAATCCCTCCCAAATTCTACGTGACGATTGGAGTTTGTAATGTAAACCTTAGTTTCGATTTTTATAACTCTATTCTTAGTAAGTCAGGAGTTACTACATTTTTCTAGTTTTAGTCATATGGAAAGGGCCACGCCTCTTTGTGCAATTCCGCCCACATTCAAAAATAAAGGATAAACAACCACAATATACGTCACTAAGCCAAATTTCATCTTAATTACACCGATATTTTGAATAAGTTCAATTTTTCCACGCCCATTTATGTACCTTTGGAGGCGAATTTGAAAAATCTCCGGTCAATTGGACACCGGACAATTTGTCGCCGGTAAATTTTTCTTCTTTCGGGGAAGAATTGTTCGGAGTTGATAAAGCATTATGGACAATTCTTTCCTATAAATTATGGCCAAAGATAGGTTTTTTCCAGTCAATGCATACTATTTTTATTCGACAATTTGCCTCCCTGCAATTCTTCTTCCTTCGGGGAAGAAATGTTTGAGATTACGGACAAATCTCCCCATCAATTATGGCCTAAAATAATTCTTTTCCAGACAATGCATTCCATTTTTCATCGCTACAATTTATTTTGGATAATTTGTCTTTCTACAATTCGTCTTCTATCTAGAATGAATTATATGGGATTATGGATATTTCTTCGCCGTCATTTATAGCCCGAAATAATACTTCTCCGGACAAAGCTTTCTATTTATCATTGTTACAATTCTTCCCCGAGACAATTCTTCCTCGGACAATCCGTCACCGGAAAATTGTCTTCGTACAATTCTTCTTCATTCGGGAAAGATTTGTTCGGGATAGACAAAGCTTACGGATAATTCTTCCACATCATTTAAGGCCTAAGTTAGTTCGTAATAGTTTTTTCCGGTCAATGCTTTCTAATTTCAATCGTTAACATTTTTCCTTGGACAATTTGTCTCTCTACAGTTCTTCTTCTCTCGGGGACATTTTTTTTTGAGATTAAGGACAATTCTTCCCATGAATTATAGTCTAAGAGGATTATTTTCAGGACAATGCATTCAATTTTTTATTGCTACAATTTTTCGTCGGACAATTTGTCTCCCTACAATTTATCTTCTCTCTAGGAAGAATTAGGTGGGATTATGAAAAATTCTTCCCCGTCGATTACAACCTGAGACAATTCTTCTCAGTACAAAACTTTCTATTTATCATTGTTACAATTCTTCCCCGAGACAATTGTTCCTCGGGCAATTCGTCACCGGAAAATTGTCTCCGGCAATTCTTCTTTCGGGATAGAATTTTTCAGGGTAGATAAAGCATTACGGATAATTCTTCCCCATCATTTATGGCCTAAGTTAGTTCGTAATAGTTTTCCTCCGGCCGTTTTACTTCTATTTTTAATCATTCAAATTTTTCCTAGGACAATTTGTCTCCCTACAATTCCTCTTCTCTCGGAGAAGAATTATTTGAGATTAAGTACAATTCTTCACATGAATTATGGTCTAAGACGATTATTTTCAGGACAATGCTTTTTATTTCTCATTGTTACAATTCATGCACCGACAATTTGTTTTCGAACAATTTTTCTTCTCTCGTGGAAGAATTACGTGTGATTATGGACAATTCTTCCCCGTCAATTATAGCCTGAGACAATTTTTCTCGCCACGAAGCTCTCTATTTATTATCGTTACAATTCTTCCTTGGACAATTTGTCGCCCTACAATTCTTCTTCTCTCGGGGAAGAATTTTTTTGAGATTAAGGACAATTCTCCCCATCAATTATGGCCTAAGATATTTCTTTTTAGGACAATGCTTTCTCGGACAATTCGAGACAATTTTTCTGCTTTTTTCGTTGCAGAATTCTTTGGTGTAGAATTTTCCTGAAGTATTACAGTGTATGATTTGTTTTTGTCCCATATATAGATTTCCATTAGTAAAATAACTCTGCTAAAAATTACGTTTTACTTCTATTTTTATCTATTAAACAACATTTTGACAATCACAATGGTCGACAATTACAATTTTTCGCCGTATCGCAGTATCCGTCACGTCCCCCAGCAATCTGACATTTCATCGTGCAGAAGTCACCCATATGTTCACATAGTCTTGGAAAGCTACGCGCATTTACTATATAGCAGAATGAAAGAAAGATATGAAAGTATTTACAAATGTATGTTAACAATAGCATGAAATTAAAATAAAATAACTTTTGAACGTCTCAACCGAATGACTTTGGTGAGAAATTCAGTACAAAAGTCAAATGCCATAGAAGTCACGGCACTTTTCAACCAAAATTCATTGGTATTCTGTTAATTTTCTAACTTACCTTCACTAATGCGACTTAGCAAAAGCATGATGAGTGCTGCAATTGTTATAATTATAAAATCAAATATTTTCATTTTTTATTTTTAAATGTATATTTATTATATTTAATAAGTATGTATATTAATAAATAAAGTGATATGAATGCTGCTAATCACTAACTGATGATGTGAGCTGTATTATTAAATTATATTTGTAGAGAATTCTATATAGAATTCGGAGATAAACAAGCATCATGCTAGATTCAGAGCACAGGGAGTGCAGAAAACTGGTGTGAAAACGAAACAGGGCTGACGAGGTTTTGTATTACATTTTATTAGGAATTCTTTATTTAGGAATCAAATTTGTTGGTTTTTCTTTTATGCAGTTCGAATTAGATTACACGAAAATTTGCTAAATTGATTAGTACACACTGTATTACCGACAATTTTGTATATGCCCTTTTGGAATAAAGACTAATTGACTAAATTGTTGGCTAATATCGATAAGACAGTGTAATTGTTGTATGGGTACTGCGTACACCATGAGCACCTAAAGCGCTAATGAATGAGAATCGTTTATGAGTCAAATTTTGGAGCATTCCTAAAACATTCTAAAATATAGATCTTTTATGAGTCTTTTCTCTGAGCGCTCAGAAACAATTTTATTTGAGGGGGCTCCTAAAGCGCCCATGAATGAGAATCTTTTATGAGTCAAATTTTGGAGCGTTCATAAAACATTCTTAAATATAGAACGTTCTTTGAGTCTTTTTACTGAGCGCTCAGAAACAATTTTATTTTTGATGCTTTTAGGAGTCTAATTTATGAAGGCTCCTAAATAACACCTATATATGAATCTTTTATGAGTCATATTTTTGAGAGCTCCGAAAACAGTCATAAATGAGAAACTTTTATGAGTATTTTTACTGATAGCTCAAAAATTGGTCTCCTTTATGACTCCAATTTCAGAGCGCTCCTAAATTGCTTAATGGGTAGTTTTGCTGGAATGAATAAGAGAGCATTTAAAATTTGTATTGAAACTTTTAATTTTAAAACTGTTTTCAAATATAGATCCCATTTGCATATATATTAATATTTAACAAAAATCATTTCTTTGTCAGACGTACGCGAGCACATACGAGCCTCCCTAGAGACGTCCGAGTACGAGAATACATCGAATCTGTTCCATGTGACGGAGGCGCAGAGCAGCGTAAAACTGCTGCAAAAATGTGAACAGCTGCTGGAAAAGTTTGCCGATACGAATCACAACAACAATGTCAATAACAACGCAACGACAACAACAATGATGATGATGACAATACCGACGAAGAAGACAATAAATGGCAATGACAGTCGAAACAAGAAACAGCTGCAGCCAATAGGAGCAACAACTACGCCGTCTAGAACAACATCTACAACAAATATAGATGTGCTGACTAATGGAATTAATGGTGGATCAATGAACGGCGATGGACAGCATGAGGATGTCTCCTATTTGGAGATGACATCGAGCAAAAAAAGTGAGTTGGAATGCGAAAGGAGTGTAGTGAAGAAGCCGAATGAGATAGGAAAAGTTTGAAAAATATGTTGAGAACAAAATTTTGTATTTCTTGGGCTTTATTCTTCCCAGTCTGGCATATATCAGAAATTTTGGATGCCTCGAAGCTTTCTCGAGATAGCATCAAGCAAGATAAGTGCGTTGGAATCCTATAGTCTTCAAAGGAGAGTAATTATTAGTGAAAATGTGAAGAATGAGAGGGAAAACTTGATCTTTCTTTAGTTTTTATTCTTCGCAGTCTTTCATATTTCGATGAGAAACTTCGAAGCCTCGATACCGTCTCGAGATAACTTAAGAAAAAAGTTCGATCTTGTAGCTATGTCACTTCTAATCAATACCACTTCTAATCAAGGTATTTATCGATTTATCGGTATCACAATATTTTTTAAAGCTATCTCGATCTTTGTTTTCTGTTCTTTTCGATATCGATTCGATTTCATACAATGCCTCGTATCGAGATAACTCCGAAAGAACACATCGATATATACCTACAATGTAGGTCCATTTTAATGATCGATATCACTTCGAGAGGTGTTCAATAAGAGATTGTCCTGCATGTCGCAATGTCAAAACGAATGGCATATTTCAAATGTTGGTTTTTAAAATAAGGATTTGAATCTCTTTGATGTTGATATTAACAAGGACGTCAAACTAACTAAAGGTACCGTTCGCTGGTCGAGAGGTGTTCGATATGAAATTCTCCTGCATGTTACAATGCCAAAAAGAATCGCATATTTCAAATGTTGGTTTTTAAAATAAAGATTTGAATCTATTTGGGGTTTGATATTAACAGGGACGTCAAACTAACTAACGTTCCCTCGTCGTTTTGTTTTTGGGTATTTAAAAGGTCTATAGAAAATATGGAAATTATGCGCAATTCTTTCCATCGAATTACTGTTTGTTTCTTTGGTAGTTAAAAGACCGATAGGCAAGATGTTAATTTTTAGAAAATTCTTTCCGCGTAATTCTTTCCAGAGTTTTTTTTTTACAAGACAAGTTAACCATCAAGTTAACCACAAGTTAGCACCATTTGTTCCGAGGCAAATTGTCTGCGGAAAAAACTTCTTGGGAAAGGAATTGTTTCAGGGAATAAATTGCATTGCAAAAGAGGTATCGCAGAAGTATAGTCCGGATATATTAAAGAAAATAGTGAAGAATTATTAAACGTTGGAAGAATTACATCAGAGAGAGGAACATACAGGAGTGAAAAACTATTACGAAGAAGAACGACAAGAAATCTAAGAATATAAGACGATTGATTAGTGCAAAATAGTGGAGAAGTATTGAACGAAAGATAAGTTATATACGCAAAGAGAACTAAAGGAAGAAAATGAATAATTTTGAACCAAACTTTAAAAGAGGATCGAAAACAGAGAAGTAACAGAAACCAATATGTTTAGTAGGAAAACAAAGATACAGTTGAATTGATTAGTTAATTGAAAGAAGAATTATGAGGTATGTTAACTTTATTATTTTTTGTTTTGCAGTTCCAAGTAGTAGCAGCAATGAGTACATCGCCTTTAACAATTCCGCAGAAAGCGACAAAACCTTCCGTTGTTCGACTCGACTCGCAACGCAACGTGGTTCCCGCATACTCCTCGATGAAGGGCACACGACGGATGAGTTCGACGAAGACGCTGAGGATGCTGAGAAAACACATAACGTCAGCATTAACAACAACTACAATAGCAAAAATCACTACAGCAGCAACAAAAGCTTCAACAGCAACAAAAGCTACAACAGCAACAACCACATCAGCAACACCCTCAGCAACACCGACGACGATGACGCTGAAGAAGATGATGATAATGATGATGACGATGAACGTCAAATCTACGACATTTGTCAAGTGACACGCTCCGTTAACGACATCAATGCTACAACTGATGCTGATCCACAGCTGCTGCTCGATTGTCCGTACGTGGAACTTCCTGCCGGTCATCTGGCCATACAGCGCTCCACAAAGTATGGCCAACTGCAGCGTATCGAGAAGCGACTCTTCTTCGATCAGAGCAAAAAATGCTACTGCGGCATTCTGAACGACTGGTTGCTGTGCTACACAGACGGACCGACGTCCGCGCGTCCCAACATCACATTGCATCTGAAATCGAACGGCACGGAGATCGAACACTCCGGCGAGGGCAAACGACGTGAGCTGTGCTTCCAGATAACAACCGGTGGTGTCGGCCTAGAGTCGAGTAAACGTTACGTATTTCAGGCGAACAACGAGGTCGACGCCAAAGAGTGGATACACGCCATTGAGGCGGCCATACGTGGCGACATCGGCATCAAGATAACAGCGACACAGCCGTCGCGCAAATTGCCTACGCCGCCGGTGCAGAAACGCATGACGTTCGTGGGCAACGAACAGCAGCACGACGTCAATCAGCATCAATCCGCCGATTGCATTTACGAGGAACCGGCGCCGCTCTATATGCTGCATGAACCAAGCGATGAGTTGCTGCTGTTGTCAGCAGCGGATAACAGCAGAGAGGACATGGCAGCCAGATTTGAGTACGATGTACCAAAGTGTCCACCGCAGCCGCTGAAGTTGCCACCAGAGACAGAGTTCGAGACAGAGGGGCTGCTACAGTTGCTGACAACGACGCCTACAAGCGCAACGCCGACGATGTTGGCAACAACAAGAACACCATCGCCTCAACTGCCGCCGCCCACCAACAGTCCGCCGCGGCCGCCTTCGCGCAACTCCGAGAAATTGGACTTCCAAACCCGTGTAAAGGATGTGCACAGCAAGCTCTCTAGTCAGCTGTCCGCAGCTGGGCCCAGTCTGCGCAAGTGCACGCGCAAGCTTGCCTACAGCGCCTGTGCCAACGAGCCGGAGGCGCTGCAGCTGCATGCGGAAACGTCCACACCAACGCCGCCACTTAGCGCCAAGGAGCTGAAGAAACAAAAGAAGTCGAATACGCCGTCGCCGGTTGCTGCTGTTACGCAAACGCCGCCGCCACATAAAACAGCAACCATTGGCAAGCCAAACGGCGGCAGCAGTAGCAGCCATGTCTGCGCTGAGAAGTCGACCAAAAACTGGTTCCTTAATCGTCTCAACAAGACGACATCTTCCATGCGTAGCGTCAGCAGTGGCAATCATGCCGTTGCCATGCCAACGCCCGCATCCAAGTGCAAACAGAGCGAGAAGGAGAATCTGCTGAGTAACCTTGAGATCGGCGACAGTTACGAGGGCACCGATAGTAACCCGGGCTCACCGATACTCAAAAATGGCGTCGGCGTCATCGTCGATGCTGGTGGCGCCAAGAGCAAAGTCAACATGATCATCAATCAGTTCGAGAGCAGCGGTCACATGGCCATGTTCAGTATGGAGGCGCTCGCGGGCAATGCAGTGGCGACGTTTAGCTCATTCTGTGACAGCGATTGCAATAACTATGAGCCAATCATGACTATTTCAACGCCGCCGAGCAGTTTTATGAAGAAGGTTTAGTTAGTGTGGAGAGAGTAGGCAGAACGATGCATGTTGCAGTTGAAGACACTCGTTTTGAAGAGAGCGACATAGAGAGAGAAAGAGATTTGCTGCAATGTTGCTGAAATGCATTACAAAACTTTGTCGTAGCCACCGCCTTATTTATTCGTGCTTTCGCTGTATGATTGTGTTTTTATTTTAAGTTGCTTTAAACAATTTAGCTATAACAATTATATTAAATAAAAAAAAACTCGAAATATTAATTAATAAATATAAATAAAATGCTTTGAAATATAACTGAACTTATGGTATTGTTTTAATGGTATTCTTAGGAATAAAGAATTGTATCATTAGACTAGCTGGACCCGTGCACGACTCGTACCAAGATTTTGTGAATGCAAGGATATGGTGTTATTTTACTAACAATTAATATATATATATCTTCCCCTTAAAATTCTTCACAGTAGAAGGCTTTTCCGTAGAATTCTTCCCGGTAGAATTCTCCCCGACAGAATTCTTACCCGTAGATATTTTCCCAGTAGAAGTTTTATTGTGGTGAATATTGGTGTGGTGAGTTTTAGTGTGGTGAATTTTAGTGTGGTGAGTTTTAGTGTGGTGAGTAACAAATTGTGGTGGTTGATACCCTGGTGTGAAATATCTTGATATTACTATAATAACTGTTGACATACACAATCTGGAAAATGTAGCTTCTATGGGGGTGCCACGCCCAGTGGCCCAATCCCGCCCACATTCCTGGAGACCGTTTAGAATGGTTAAATAGAGGTGGTTAAATGGAGGTGCCACGCCCAGTTCACCAAACTCTCCGTGATATAGCCTATACTCTGCCCGGACCCAACATACATATTGTTTCAAAATTTGGTTCAATTCGGTTCAGCTGTTTAGACGTCTATAAGGAACATACAGACATATATACTTACATTCACAAATATATAGTAGATAATGGAACAAGTGGATACTAACTTAGAAAAATGTTTTATAATACCGCAAAACTTTACGGGACAAGCAATCCTTTCCGGAAAATTCGTCATCGCACCGGGTAATTCTTTTCAAAAATTGGGCATCTGGGTAGGTCTTCTACGAGGCAATTATTCCCAACGATAATTCTTCCCCGACACAAGCGAGAATTCTTTTCCGGAATTTTCCTCAGACATTACCTACATCGTTGCCTCTTAATAAATTGTATATTTGGGATGGCATAATTGTTTATCGCACATTTCTTTTCCGATAATTTTTCTCTGATATAAGCGGGAGAATTCTTTTCTAAAAAAATTCTGCCTCATATAATTCTTCACCTAACAACTTTTGTCTCGAGACACCGCTTGTCCTTCAAATATTTTCCGGACAATCCTTACTGTCAATAATCTTCCCCAGACATCGCCTACATCGTTAGCTCTAAATCAACCGTCAAATATTAGGGAAATACATTCATATTGTAGGATGGGATTATTATTTTCCGCTCATTTCTTTCCAGATAACTCTTTTCCGAGATAAGTGGGAGAACTCTTTTCTGGCCAATCGTCCCCGTGACAACTCTTGTCCGAAAGAATTATTCCCAGAGTTAATTCTTTCCAATACATTACTCCCCCAGACAATTGAAAGGTTTGGTGCAAAAAAGGGGTCAAAACTAATTTTGACAACTATTTCCAGAAACAATTCATGGTAATAATTACTTGGCCGTGTGATTCTTCCATAAGACAATTCTTCTCAGATACAAGCAGGAAATTCTTTCTGGAAATTTCGGCATCGGACTCATTTTCCGGAGTATTTTTCAGCGCAAACTATTTATATATGACACATTCCTATTCCAGCAATGAGAGCTGAATAATCCTTCACTGAGCCGGGTAGTTTTAAGCGGGATGTTCTTCCTCGATACAAGGACAATTATCGATCCCGAAACAAGCGAGAATTCTTTTCCGGACAATTCTTTCCTGATAATTGTTCTCCCACATAGGCGGGTGTACTCTTTTTACGAAAAATTCTTTCCTGTGACATATCTCCGCCGTATTATTTTTTCCATAGACAACACTTGTCTCCGAGACAACGCTTGTACTTGAACTCTTTTCCGCACAATTCTGCACCGGTCCTAATTTTCCGGACATAAATTTTCCCAGACAAATGATGTCATTGTTTTCTTTCCGGAAAATTCGGCATCGGCCCAGTTGATTCTTCCACACGACAGTTCAGCGTAAACTATTTATATATGCCACATTTCTATTCCAGCAATGAGAGCTGAAGGGAAGAATTCTGAGACGGGTAGTTTGTTCTTAAACTCTTTTTCGGACAATTCTGCACCGGCCCTAATTTCCGGACAACAATTTTCCCAGACCTACATCGTTGTCTCTAAAGTAAGCGATAAATATTAGGGAACCACATTCATATTCCAGGCATGGAATAATTCAATATCGCATAAGTTTGTCGTGAGAATTTTCCTCCGAGATAAGTGGGTGAACTCTTTTCTGGCTAAACGTCCAATAGATAAATCTTGCCCCGGAACAATTATTCATAGTCAATTCTTTCTTATTTATGACTCCCCCATACAATTGAA
Source organism: Dryomyza anilis (assembly GCA_951804985.1). Taxonomy (NCBI): domain Eukaryota; kingdom Metazoa; phylum Arthropoda; class Insecta; order Diptera; family Dryomyzidae; genus Dryomyza; species Dryomyza anilis. The sequence continues at coordinate 27,391,107 of OX638133.1, forward strand.
GGGTTTGATGCAAAAAGGCGTCAAATCTGATTTTGATAACTATTCCCAGAGACAATTCTTCTTAGACTTTACTGAACCGGGTGATTCTTCAATAAGACAATTCTTCGCAGAAAAATTCTGCATATAAATACTATTGTTTTAATGTTTTTTCACCTATAATAAATGTCTTACTATGTGTCAGATAAAAACTTACAAAGCACGAATTGAAACATGTTCGTTTTGTGCGCCATTCTGCGAGTTTACACAAAACGGTAGCATATTTTTTTTGTTGTGAGGATTTACGTTAATAAACGCATCAATAGTAAGAACTTCATTTATTTAATGTATAAATTATTATATTAAAAATTTCGTATTTATTCAAGGAAATAAATTATACTTCAAATGCCTCTTATGACAACGGAATCATGAATAAATACAGACACGCTAAATTATTGGGAACTGAAGCAAACATCAAATATTTTATAAATCTTTGTAGCGAGTTGTGCAAAATATGTGATATTACCCTAGTAGAAATTTTGGTAGGGCCATGGACATGAAGTGATCATGTTATTATTTGAAATAATCGGGATATGACAAGGCCCATTATGTCCTGATCATGTTTTGACCTCAGGCCATGATCATGTACTGATCGGGAAATTCCCCATTTTATTATTTACCCGACAATTGCCTTGTCAGAGCATAGGGTTTCTCTCATTAAATATCGATCATTGTCTGATGCTAATTTCGTTATGAGGAACAAATAATGTAGCTATGATCGGGAACATTGACTATTAAGATAATGTAATCCCTGGTATGTTAAGCATGATAAGGGCATGCAAAGGCAATGATCATATTTTCTCTAATAGGGCTTACGCAAGGAAAACCCGATCATTTCCCGATGGCGCATCAGGCAAATTTCTACTAGGGTATGTGTAGTATAATTTTGATAGTTTAATAATATATGTATATTATGCATTAGAGTAATAAATACTCAATTGGGTCGTTGTATACTAAGAAAACAAGATGTTTATAAAAGTCTTGCTGCAACTAATTTAAATTTACACCTTGTGGCAAATATTTAAACATACAATAAGCTTCAATAAATTTGCAACCAAATTCTTAATACTTTTCAGATATTTAGTTACAAGATGTTTGCCACGAGATCAATGAAAATTGTGATATTTACAATAGATCACGGTAAACATCCTGAATTGCGGGACATTTGCAGCAAATCTATTGGCATTTTTTGACATTTGGCTACTATAAAAAAGACAAATGGAGTACTTTTTCCTTATGCTAGATTTATCCACAACAATTAAGTAAATTCAATGTTGTAAAAGGTGTCAACACAAATATATTTTAATGGTAAAAGTGAAAATAAAACAAAAAACTAAGATTGAAATTTTCAACACGCGATGAACAATTATTTCTTTTCAGGGTATACTCCTTGCTGACAACAACGCCACCAGAACTCGTTCATCTGCAAAAATGTTTCAAGTCCTTGTATAATTTTACCGTCGAAGGCTTTATAAAGACGATGCCGATGTATATTGATATTTTTAACTTGATATTTAGGGCTGTTAAATTCCTGATATAGGATATATATATATATATATATATATATATATATATATATATATATATATATATATATATATATATATATATATATATATATATATATATATAATACGATGCATTATAAAATTAATAGGACAAACTTTTTTATTTATTGTTTGAATATTATTGTACTAATGGTATATGTCCTATCAATCAATTTTAATAGGAAAAATAATTTTATTACTATTAAAATACCATTAATTAACCATGTTTTCTTTCTGGATGTACTAAACTTTGGAAATTATGGATGTGACACTTTTTGGACAACACCCTTCAATTCTATCAATGAGTTTACCTAAATGCTCTATGTTTACTTAACAAAACAAAAAAGACATTTTAATTTGTTAATATTTTTCATGTATTTTTATTTTAATATCCATTTAAAACAAACAAAATATTTTGAAAAAATAAAATCGTAGCAATGTTTAACATACAAATATTGTGATAATAAATTTATTACAACATCAAGTGTTTCATTTCATTTCAGGCTAGGTAGGTATATAAAATACATACTACATATGTTTTAATATATATATATATTTTAATTATTGTTTTATAAATTGTTTATTTATATATTATATAATATCAAAAACTATAGAATAGATTCATTCAAATATTTATTTGTCGCAGTTGAAGTTTATTCGTGTTACAAAAATATCAAGCTCTGTTACTAAGAAAAAAACAATAATAAGTATGCAACGAGGTAGTTTTTAAAGGAAACGCATTTGAAAAGTAGTAACGAAAATTCATATTTAATAAACAACGCGTAGTACAAGAAAAAAAAATTAAGATTAAAATAAAAATAAAATAAAAACCAAAAAAATTCAAACCAAAAATTGATTGTACAAAAATTCAGAGGGTTTTGCGCCAAAGTGTGCTCGCCTCGCCGCTTAAGTGTAGAATTTAACTGGGTGTGATTTTTTTTGTTTAAGGATTCCACCTCATTTATAATATTGGTGCTACTAAGTCGTTGTGTTTGTGGTTATGTTCAGTGATGTAGCCATTGCTCGAAGTGTGCGTAATACAGCTGATGTGGTATACAACAGTTTGAGTGTTGGGGCTTATTGTTCCAGTCGTAGAGATTCCATAATTTGGGCTAAATTGTCGCGTCTCGTCTTCTGCGGCACGAGAATCAGTTTGCGCTGTGCCTCGTGCGTTGAGAAGAGTCCTAGAACCTTTTTGCCTTCACGTTTCAGTGTCAGATCGACGCCACGATCGGTGGCGACAATGGAGGCGATGTCCTTCCACAGATAGGTCCATTGTATCTGGAAATGCAGAGATATTTTAATTAGTTTGCAGAAACGTAATATGCAGCTTCGATCAACTTATAAAGTATTGCTTTAACTCACCGTCCACGTGCCGAAGAGCTCATTCTTCGTCGCATAGATAATGCGATGATTGGAGGCGAGCACAAATTCATTCTTCTGCACGATCTCCTCACAGTGCGCAAACGTGTCGGTGCTGGCATATTTACCCTTTTCGATTTCTCTGCAAATAGCAGAATATAAAGAAATTATGAATGATGCGCTGAAATAAATAAAACCACTCTAAATTACTTCAACATCTTGTTGCCTTTGGCCTCGTCACGACAATACGGACGCAGCACATTGTCCTGATGCAGAAAACGTGGTGGCCGCAAACGATGCGCTTCCTCAGTGCTTTCGGTAGCACGTTTGACGGCCTCAAAGCTGCCGCTGGCGAAATCAACAACGCCGGCGGTAGGACGTGCCACGAGTCCAATGGCGCCTTTGCCAAGTCCCTTGAAGAAACCCTCGAAGCCCTCCTCCTTGGCGCCGGAGACGGGTTTGGTAACAACGCCAGTCACACCATCCACAAAGCCCTACAAATAGCAAATATTAATAAACGCATTTTTTTCTTCAATATATTTCAAGCGGGGACTGAAACCCTTTGATTTATATGATCCGGTTCTGTTTTCATGGTTTTTAAAATAGCAGTTCCGGTTTCGGAAGCATCTAAACAAATTATTTGGGTTCCAGTTCCAAAAATCGAAACGGTTCCGATTTCGGTATTCAACCTATTCCCTGACAGGGACTAAAATATTGGTCCATGTTCTAAGATTTTTTAAAATAGTGGTCTGGTTCCGGAACCTACTAAAAAAATTATTTGGTTTCCGGTTCCATTTCCAGTTCCAAAAATCGAGACGGTTACGATTTCGGTAATCAACCTATTTCAAGCAGTGACTAAAATCCTTTTAGATTAGGGTTCCGGTTCCAATTCCAGTTCCAAATATCGAGACGGTTCCGATCTCGGTATTTTGCGGTTCCTGACAGAGACTAAAATATTGGTTCAGGTTCAAAGATGTTTTTTTTAAATAGCAGTTCCTGATCCGGAACCAGTTAAAAAAAAAATATTTGGGTTCCAGTTCCACACATTTTTTAATAACGGTTCTGATTCCAGTTCCAAAAATCAAAACGGTTACGGTTCCGATTCCAACCAAAAAAAAAATATTTGGGTAGGAACCGATTCCACACAATTTTTAATAACGGTTCCGATTCCCAACGAAAAAAAAAATATTTGGGTTTCTGTTCCACACATTTTTAATAACGGTTCCGGTTCGAAAAAACGAAACGGTTACGATTTCGATTCCAACTAAAAAAAATATTTGGGTTCCGTTTCTACACATTTTTTAATATCGGTTCCGATTTCTGTTTCAACTAAAAAAAAAAATTGAATTCCGGTTCCACAAATTTTTTAATAACGGTTCCGATTCCGGTTTCAAAAATCGAAACAGTTCCGGTATTTCGCGGCTGCTGAGGGACTGGATCTGGTTACACGATTTTTAAATTGCTATTCTGGTACCGATTCCACACATATTTTTTAATATCGGTTTCGGTTCCAGTTTCAAAAACGAAACGGTTCCTTTTCCAATTCTTTGCAGTCCCTGGTTGCAGTACTCACCATAACTAAGCCCTTGCCGCTGCGCGCTATACCCTCCTGGAAGTTGGTGGGTTTTTTGTTCATCGTCTGACGACGCTTGCGTTGATAGTCCTCATCAAAGGTGAGCGCAGCCAAACCCTTGCCCATGGCACCCGTGATTCTGTAAAAAAATGTAAAATCAATATTTAAACAATCAAACAATAGTCGAACCTACTTTGAAACTGCGCCTGCCGCGCCACCAACCGTGTGACCAAACAATGACTTGACGCCCAGCACAAGACCCTCCGCGAATTCACCAGGTCCTTGTATAGCGCCCTGTTCAACGTAAGATAATAAACAAAAATTAGCTGTTTTCAAATGTGGCGCCTGTGCATGCAACGCACCTGGAATGGTTCATAAAACAGATCCTCGACACCTTTCGTCAGTCCCACCACCAGACCATACGGATTGCCCAGCACATCCAGACCCAGCACCAAGACATACAGCTGTTTGAGCGCCTGTCCCGCGTAGTGTGCAGTAATTTCGGACGTCAGTTGACGCTGCGTAAAGAATTGATATTCGCGCTCGAAGAAGGCCAAACGGAAGACAACATCGTTGACATCCGTTAGCGTAACGCCGACGCCTTGCACCAGTGTCGACAGTATGCCCGGCAGTGCCGTTGTATCAGAGCCGGCCATCGAGAAGGAGACGTGTATTTTCAGAGGGCCCAAATGCAGATTATCATAGAAATTCTTCTGCTCCAGCTGTGAATGTGTTTCGACGAGTTCAGCGAGTGGCTTCTCAATGTAGCTGACATTCTCGTTAAACAGTTTGGCGGCCTGCTCATCGCCCACGCTGCCCGTAAAGAGATCCGCAATGGCGGTGAGAAACAGCAGATCAACTTTGAAGTGAAATTCTTGTATCAGCATGCAGGCGTATTTGAACTGTTTGACCGTAGAGTTGGGCACAACGCGTTGCACCATGCTGCACTCGATGAAGGGCTTTAGCGATGTCGTCATCGCAACGCTCTTGGGCGGCGCTATGGGCGCCAACACCACCGGAAAAATGCAGTCGTTCAGCTGATTGTCGATCTGTATTTTATTGATTTTCGCATGAAGCTGTGTCTGGTATGGTGATGACTTCATGGATATCCAGACACCGGGGTAAAAAGTGCGCTGTAGGTTGCGTTTCAACGACTTGGTCAGTGTCATGTTGTCAAAGTCCAGCTGTCGAGTGTTTTAAACAAAATCAATTTTGGTTTATACGACTGCCAAACTACTTACGGGCCATTTATTGTCCAGCGCATAGATGCTGCTCTCATTGCCCACCGCCTTGTCCAGCAAATACTGTTGGTATTGTGCCTCCAACACCTGGGTGTCGTGTATGTTCAGCTGCTTGAAACGCTTCTTATTCTCTTTTTTGCCCTCCCAGATGATGCCGGAGCTCGTTATGCCCAGATAGATAATGTCGATGCCCGTCTCGTTGTTCAGCACTGACAAACCGATGCCGTGTATGCGCACCTCAATGGACTGTGTCACCGATTGCAGCGCAGAGCTGCTCTCCGAGCGAGTTGCAATCGACTCGAACTCGGTGAAGAGCAGCACGCGCTGCAGGCCGTCGAGGAAGGAGACCCAGTAGGCTTTGAGGCCCTTCGACAAACTGTGCAACATTGAAGTGTTATTATTTAATTTGATTTAATTTTATAATAAAAGCTATAGTTGAGCATGAAGCTTGACTTACGAAAATTCTCCAACGCCATCGCGTCGCAAATCACTCTGCACCGCATTGTGTGCAAATTCCAAAAACTTCTCGCCTGCCGGGTCGGCCCAAGTATAGAGCACACGTTGACCCGGCTGCAGCACATGCTCCACATTGCTGCCCTTCTCCATGTACAAAAGCGGTTGTGTGCTGTGATTGACCAGTAGACCGGGTGCATCACCCGGATTATAGGCGGTAAAGGAGATGTAGATGCCACCCTCGGTTGTCTGCACATCGACATTAATGCCACCGTACTAATTTGATACAAAATTTAATTCGAATTTAATAAAACTAAAAAGTTGAATTTGTATTGCAAAATTTTACCCGATTATTGGTCAATTGCAGCAGTGTGCATTGCACCTCCGAATACTTGAAGGCGACAGTGCGTTGGCCATTCACCTTGGCGACCAGCATGTGATTTGAGTCGTTTTTGGGCCACAGCGGCAGGCAGGCATTTGGTTCGATCTAAAAACAAATGAAATGCTTTGAGTTTTATTCAAAGAAATAAATGTACTTCTGGTAATTAAGTTTAGGGCCCTAAAGCTTTGTTAATTACATTGAAAATAAAATGAAATGAATGAAATGCAAAATAGTACAACTGAAACTGAAGTTAAAAAAAAACTAAAGAATTTAAATAATTGAAAACGAAAGTAAATATATTAAAATAAGTAAATTTACTATAGGAACTAAATAAAATAAATATTTAGAATAGCTAAATAGAATAACATAAGTCAAAAGAATAAGAATTCTAAAACAAAACTGAAAGAATTGATAGTGTTTAAAGAACGAACAGCTAAAGAGTGATAATAGAGCTAAATGAATTAATTTATTTTTTTAAATTAAGGAACTAAAAGAATTAAAAGAACTAAAGAAATAGAAAAATTAAAATATCTAATAGACTAAACTATTTTAATGAACTAAAATTACTAAAAGAACTAAAGGCATTAAAAAAACTCGAAGAATTAAAAAGTAGAACTCAAGGATCTCGAAGAACTAAAAGAATTGTAAAATTAAAAGAACTAATAGAACTTAGAGAATTAAAAGAAATAAAAAAACTAAAAGAACTTAAGGAACTAAAATATATAAAAGAAATAAAATAACAAAAAGAATTAAAAAATAAAAGAATTAAACGAAATAAAAGAAATAAAAGAACTTAAAGAACTAAAAAACTAAAATACATAAAAGAACTAAAATAATTAAAATAAATAAAATAACTAAAAGAAATAAAAGAAGTAACAGAAATAAAAGAATTAAAGAAATAAAAGAAATAAAAGAATTTAATGAACTTAAAGAACTAAAAGTATTTAAAGAAATAAAAGAAGTAAAATAAATAAAAGAACTAAAAGAACTAAAATACCTAAAAGAAATAAAATAACTAAAAGAATTTAAAGAAATAAAAGAAGTAAAAGAACTAAAATACCTAAGAGAAATAAAAGAACTAAAAGAATTTAAAGAAATAAAAGAAGTAAAAGAACTAAAATACCTAAGAGAAATAAAAGAACTAAAAAGAAAAAAAAGAAAAAAAAATAACTAAAAGAAGTAAAATACCTAAAAGAAATAAAAGAACTAAAAGAATTAAAAGAAATAAAAGAAATAAAAGAAATAAAAGAAATAAAAGAAATAAAAAATAAAAGAACTAAAAGAACTAAAATACCTAAAGGAAATAAAAGAACTAAAATAATTAAAAGAAATAAAAAACTAAAAGGAATAAAAGAACTAAAAGAATTAAAAGAAATAAAAGAACTTTAAAAACTAAAAGAACTAAAATACCTAAATGAAATAAAAAAAAACTAAAATACCTAAAAGAAATAAAAGAACTAAAAGAATTGAAGAAAAAAAGAATTTAAAAAACTAAAAGAATTAAAATACCTAAAAGAAATTAAAGAACTACAAGAATTAAAAGAAATAAAGGAACTAAAATAACTTAAAGAACTAAAAGAATTAAAAGAAACAAAATAAATAAAAGAACTAAAAGATCTAAAAGAAATAAAAGAACTAAAATAAACAAAGATATAAAAGAAATAGAAGAACTAAAAGAAGTAAAATACCTAAAAGAAATAAAAGAACTAAAAAAAAATAAAAGAAATAAAGGAATTTAAAGAATTAAAAGAAATAAAAGAAGTAAAAGAACTAAAAGAATTGAAGAAATAAACGTACATAACGAAATAAACGAACTAAACGAAATAAAAGAAACAAAAGAACTAAAAGAATTAAAAGAACGAACTAAACGAAATAAAAGAAACAAAAGAACTAAAAGAATTAAAAGAAATAAAAGAACTTAAAGAACTAAAATACCTAAAAGAACTAACATAACTCTAATAATAAAAAAAAAACTAAAATAATTAAAATAGCCGAGGAACTAAAATATTTAAAAGATATAGAAGTACTAAAATAACTAAGGGTAACACACATTATGAGTCTTACAAATATGAAATGAGTCACATTTTTGAGTATTTTAAGTATCACTTAAAAGAGTTCAAAAAAGTCTCCCGAAACCTGGCTAAAGGACACCATTTCGACGTCTCTTACGAAAACCAACACATTTCAATTTGCTTACGAAATACAACACATTCAAAAATGTTTCATTTAATCAAACATAAGTCTATTTTATGCACGAAAAGAAGTATTTTAGTCACGAATCTCATTGTCATTTTATTCACGAAGCATAACTTTTATCTTTTCCATGAATAGCAACACAATTATATTTTCTCTACGAACAAAAGCACATTTTTAATATTGCCACGAATAAAATTTGAATTTTCAATGCTGATATCCCAACAGACAGTTTTGTCACAAAATAGTGATGGAGATGATAGTGCATTAAGACGACATTTCGATGCTGAATATCTTAGAATTGATACGAGATTGAACGAATTGACGAGTAACGGCATTAGAAAGAGAATATACAAGTCTTATATATCCAAATCCTAACTTCATTCACGCATAAATGGCGTTTGAGCCAAACAAATTGTCAGGTGACGAAATAAGTTTTTATTGTAGCTAAATATAAACGTGTTTCTTTTCTTGGTGAAAATAAAATTATGCTTCTTTTTGTGGCTAAAATAATTGTAAGCTTCTTTTATTGATTATAATAAAAATGTGATGACTTTCGTAAAGAAACTGAACCTATGCTTCTTTTTGTAGTTATGAAAAGCGTGCTGTTATTCGTAAGCAAATTGAAACGTGTAGGTTTTCGTAAAAAGCTTCGATTTAATGAGCCTAAAAAAATCGTAAAATTTATGATCAATTAAAATACTACTTAAACATTGATATTTTTGAGACTTTTTGGAATCCACAAATACTCTAATTTCGATAGTTTTCCGTCTTCAAAAATACACAAAGTGCCATAAATATGACCAACATCGTATGCAGTGAATATGTTCGTCTTAGTTCAGAAATGTGAGCAAATACATTCAAATTCAAGTAAATTCAACAACTATGGAATTTTCTCACTCGAATTTATACTAACAAACTAGATTTTTATTTGATTTCAAAGTCATTTCAAGTCCTAAAACACCCATAGGATACATAAAATAGTTTAATTGAGTAATTGCTCCTAATACACTCCGAAATTTTATGAGTCCATTTTTTGAATGCTCAGAAATAAATTTAAACTTAAAGTTTTTAGCAGTTTAATGTATGAGAGCGCCTAAATAATTCATAAATAGGACTCTTTTATGCATAGTATTTTGGAAAGATCCAAAAACAGTCTTAAACTTTTACGAGACTTTTTTGGGGTCCTCATAAAACACTCAAATTGTGTCTACTTTATGACTCAGTAGAGCCCCTAAATTGCAAAATGGCAACTAAAAGAAAAACTTAATAACTTAAAAACTAAAATAACAGAAGAAACTAGAAGAACTTTTAGAATTTAAGGAATAAATAAATTAAATGAAAATATTAATAAAATTCAAATTTAAATGAACTTCAGTTATAAACTATTAAAAAAATAAAAAAATTCCAAAAAATTCATAAAGTCAAACAAAAATAATCTAAATTACCGTAGTCCATGGATCTCCTGGTCTGCTTTGCTCCTGTAATGCTATAGGAAATTCGCACTTATTGGTAGCTATGTAAAATGGTATAAAAGTTATTTGTTTCGTCAGTGAATTGTGTGTTAAATGGTTGTGAACACCGATCTGTAAAAAAACAAAAATTAAATCTCAACAACAAATTTCAAAAAAATGTAAAAAAATCGAATTTCTTGCAACACTACCCACCTCATATGTGGTATCATTTGCCTTGCACGTTACAGCACCAATGGAACCGGCCACGTCGAGCGGTATCTTGTCACTCCAATCACCATTGTCCACACGTATAGAGGCGCGTTTCTTATCAAAGAAGAATTTCTCGCGGAATGAAAATAGTATGGGGCCATTGTACTCGGGCGGATGATAAAGCATATCAACCGATTCAGTATCGGTTTTATAGCTAAGCATTAGACCGGTTTTGTTAATCATCCAGAAGGGACTGAAGAGTGTGATCATTCGGCTGCCATGACGATCCTCAAAACTAGAGGGGTTTAAAATAAATAAAAAAATATATAAAATACACAAATAAAATCAATTCGGTTCTGGTAAATGTATACGTTTTTTATAAGCAAAAACGAATAGGTTGTAGTATTGACTATAATAACTAGAGAACAATTTGGTTTGTGTCTATGCTATTCGTTGTCATGGCAACCAAATTTTGCAGTTTTATGAACAAATTCCTTAAAATTTCGTTTAAAAAAAAAACAAAACTCGTTTTTGAAAATCAAGTGAAAAATTGTTGATTTCTGTAACGTCAAAATTGTTCAAACGTCAATAAATTAATCGACAAGAAATGCCCTCAAATTGACAATATGAGTCGACAACTTTGATCGACAAAATTACAGAAACCACCTACTGATTGATACAAATAACTTTTCTGCCTTTTTTCCATGTGAGGATGTCGTCAGCAGTCTAAGGCGCAGTTATTTATAGTCACATTTTAATATTAAACTTGTCCATAGTCAAGAATTATTTAAGATATATTATTAACTAATTGTATTTTTAAAGACATTCGTCAGTTTTGGTTAGGAACCATAGACGTTTTAAAATGACAAAAAGTTTAAACACGCACTGAAATACTGGACTTCAGTAATACAAGAAGTATAAGAGTCAAAATAATGTTTATCCCAAGTAGTAAGTTATGCAATTAAGGACTGAGCACGAAAAAATTGTCTATCACATAATTTATTATATCATAAAACTATAAAATCATAAAAAATTAATAAATGATATATATAAGGCTGTGGAATGCATGTCAAAAAATTATATTTATGGGGCCTATTATGACTGGCGAAGCGAATGAACTTGGCGAAGCGAACGAACGAATAAAGCTTTACAGCTTCCATTCGCCAGATGAATGAAGTTCAGGCCCTATAACTTCTTAGAAATGGCCATGTCCATAGGGCCCTATTATGACTGGCGAAGCGAATGTAGTGGGCGTAGCGAACGTAAAAAAGCTATCACAGCATTCATTCGCCAGACTTCATTCGCCAGAAAAAAGGAAACTAAAGCGAACGTAAAAATCAGGCGAACGTAGAAATCATTCGCCTGAACTTCATTCGTCTGGCGAATGGAAGCTGTTAAGCTTTATTCGTTCGTTCGCTTCGCCAAGTTCATTCGCTTCGCCAGTCATAATAGGCCCCATAATCTATTAATTGGCAATCGAAGTGGATGTAAGAAAATGATTTTTGAACATTTCACGGTAACATTCTCAGTTATTTTACAAAATAATGCTCGGGAAATTTAAATGGAACCAAACACTATTTCTAGTTTTTTATAAGACCTGATCATTACACAGAAGGCAGGTTTTGGGAGAAAAAAGTGGATCTGTGACAATAAAAAAATCAAAGAAGGTTAGTATCTTGTTCAAGAAAAATTCCAACATTTCAGGCAGAAAATTGACAAACAACTGAATTGTTCAGAGTCCTAGGATCAAAAATACTAGATAAGAATGTGGTGAAGTACATTGGGGAAAAAAATCGTACTAAAAGATTTAAAAGTATTTTTTTGGAAAAATTCAAGTGCTTCAAGTTGTTTGAACGACGAAACGTTCGTCTTAACCGACTTTTCGCAATTTCCAGGTCAGAATTTTCATACGTCACATTCATGGGGAAATGTGGACGAAAAATTTAAGACCAATTTCACAGACAATTCCATGTTTTGCTACCAATTTACATTTGTTACAAAAGAAGAAAGACTTTCAAAATTCTAAAGCCGCGGTAGCTCAGTGGTTAGTGGACTGGTGCGTTGGACTGCGAGCCGAAAGGTCCCCGATTGAAGCCTGGACTGGGGCTAACAACATCTTTTCATAGAAACATTTTTCTATACCGCGCTACCTCTCGGCAGTAAATGGCAAACCTCCGAGAGTAAAAACATTGCCGATGAAAAAGTTCTCACCCGCCGTTCGGATTCGGCAATAAACTGTAATTCCCACCACTTTGAGTACAAATATAACACGCACAGCTCAAAATGGTGAGAGAGCTCGGCCTACGTTCTTATATAGAACTGTAGTGCCAAACTATTATATTATTATTATATTCTAAAGTGTTTACATTATTTTGGCTCAATCAAGTATCCTGTCTAACCTCCTCCACTACAGTAAAACGGCCTTCAAGTGATACACAAGCAATAATGTCATATTGGTGTCTCAAATGGCAAATCAATCAAATTGTCCAAACATTAGGCCAATAGAGGGGTAAAATTAAAATGTAGGCAGCAAAGGTCACCACTGACATTTAATATTTCAGGATAAAAGGGTCTGTAACATACCGAAAAGTGTCCTAAACTACCGAAAAGTTGTTCAAAGAGGGTGCCAGAAAAATAAATAAAATGTGTAAACAAAAATAATAACTAAATATGTAAAATTTTGTAACTGATCACAATAAGAGCGATGTAAATCGTCGAGGCAAAAATGTCGTTACCAAATATCAATTTTTGCAACTACTTGTCTTCTTCAGATACTTGAATCCTTAGCGGACCCTAGGGCATCAACTACGCGAAGAAGCCATCGTGTACGGTTTTTGGCAATTGCTTATAACTCGCTCCAACGTATTCCGAGTTTCTATGCTCTTTATCGACCGATCTTCTCCATGTTTCTCTTGGTAGACTAGAATTTCTCACACCACCTCCCATCGGATTCCACTCCATGGCTTTTCGTAGTGTATGGCCAATCCATCTCCATTTTTGTTTCTTTATATTTTCGTCAATTCGATACAATAGTGCTCTGCGATAAAAGGATGTATATTCGATGATGTTGGGCCAATGTATACGAAATATGTTTCGCAGGCAACGATTAACGAACACTTAGAGTCGCGCGGCAATGGTTTTGGTAACCTTCCAAGTGCAACACCCATATAGAAAAACATATATTACATTTGATTTGAATAATCACAGTTTTAAGCTGGTGCCACACAATATACCAAAGGCCCCTCTGCCTTTTCGTATTCGACTTTCACCATTAACTTCGTATTAGGTATAGTTAGGCGGTTTTTTCAAATATAGTTGAGAGGTATTACATTATCGTCGACTTAAAAATCTTACTAACTTCATTTTACTAACTATAAAAATGTTCCTATTTCCAAATTTCCGTTGTGAACTATGTCCTCAAGCAATACGCTACCTTTATCCGAGAATAAACAACATCTTGCCAAGATTATGTCCTCTAGCAATAAACTACCTCTTGCCGAGAATATATCCTCAAGCCATAAACAATGTTAATAAACTAATTATGTCATTATTTTAGCTAATCGCACACTGCGTCCCAGTCCCACACACTCTCGCTACTTACCGCACAGACAATTCCATATCCATTTTGGCCGCCGAATCATAAGAGGTAAATGTCCAGGACAAAACATCGTTTTGATCTTCATAAATTTCGGTTGTGCACGACCAATCTTTTTCCAAATATTGCAATAACTAATGTGTGACAACATTTTAATATTATTTTAAAATAACTAAATTGTTAATTTCCAAGTCTCAACTTACGCGCACTACCAAACGGCTTCTGTTGTCACGATTTTTCTGACTAAACTTCACCGTGGGCAAATGCAGCACATCACCCGGATTAACTTCTTTGACGCCATAGTCCAACAGTTCCTCATTTACCGAGTCTTTGTGTGTATCATCGACAGCCTCTTTGGCATCATGTTGACGCACAGAGCAGCCAGATACAGACACCGAAATATTAATGGGCAAAGCATTGCGCAAGTATAGCGGCGGACGCAGGTGCAATGTATAGTAGAAACTGAGATATTTGAATTTATTTGTATGCTCATAGTAAACTTCTGTGCGTTCGCGTATGGCATTAATGTAGAATGGTTCATATGTTTTAATAGGGTCACACTGAATTTGATTCGAATAAGCGAGATCCGTGGGCGACTCATTCCAACGAATGCCTTGCACCGAAACATGGTAGCCCTGTTAAAAGATAAACAAATCGTTTTAAAATTTTGTAAATACATTTGTGAGGCTTTACTGGCGCCTTCTTACTTCTAAGGAGACAAATATTTCCTTGCTCTCGGCATAGATGCAATGCAATGGTACATGGAAGACCTCACCGGGTGCCACTTCACCGACATTAATCGTATCGCGTGAGTGCGATTTGCGGCGTATGATGTTGACTTTGGTGGCGAAGTGATTGTGGATCTGCAATGTGAGATAAATTTATGATTTGAATTTAACTGATTTAATATTTTTATGTTTAAATCACATTGATTTCATTATAATTTGAACTTACACTAAGTCCTCCATGAATATTTATCTTCGTGGTGCCGAATTCAGAGCGCACCTCCGATAGAATACCCCACGGATCCTGGTACATATCACGATACAGTTGAAAATAACGCTTGTCCGACTTAGAGACTGGCAGTACCACCTCCTTGTCAATACCGCCGACTGTCACATACAAATTGTACTCCTCGTCCTCCTCACAAGTGATGGTAGATAAATCCTTGGTCTGCAGATAGGCACGTCCACCGGGCGACACTGTGCATTGCTTCACCTGTTCCGGTGTAAAATCTGCCTCCGCTGCGTCAGACTGAAATAGCAGCGAACGATTCAGTAAATTTGTCGTAGAAATCTTTGGCATATGACACTCGTGCAATGTAAAAATGCCACGTTTAAAGTTTAGAGAAAGATCAAAGCCTGTATCATTCTCTACCACATATGGTGCAATGACCTCTGGCTTTACCAGACCCTTGGCATCGATAGCTTGCGAAAAGGCAGCGCCTAATTCACCCAACAAATCCAAACAAGTTTTACTCATTGTCAACTCGAGCATTTCCTCCGAATGCACGACGATTTTTGTTGTTTGCTCATCTAAGTTATCGTCAAAATCGCTTTTGTGTGATTCCATTTCCAAACTGAAATTCAATTCCCACGGCAAATAGGTTTTCATGCCGTTTTTAGTGGTGTGTTCGATAAGTTCGATGAGTGGTTCCCAGACGGCCTGCGCCTGGTTGTAGTAATTCATATTGAGGCACAGCGAACCGGTAATGCTCATCTATCATAGACAAATTTTAAAATATTAGTTGATGCTTTTTTTTACAACATTACTACATCACGGTTACCTGTTGACTCCAGTCACTAACAATAGCATTCAGTTTGGTGTCAATGGACAACATTGGTGTGGTGTAGTAGCCGACACCGGTCTCCACCACCAATGTGATTGACGGAATTTCAATAATACATTTTTCGGTCTTTTTATGCACGTTTGCAGGTGTAGCTAACATGCTATCGGAAAATTCCAAAACTTCGTCGGCCTCTTCTACGGTAAAGAGTAGAACATTTGTTAGGCACAAATATTAGAGGAATTGTGTTTAATTTAAATGTATTAAGAGAAATTTAAAAGAACGAATTTAATATAAATCGATAGATATTGAATGGATGGAAAATTCTTCGAGTACAGAAGTGATTTAGCCGTAGGATCAAAGACCGGGTGCTCTGTCTATAAAGATGAGAACGGTAATCTAATGACGGATATGCAGAGCACACTTAATATATAAAGGGAACACTTCTTTAAACTTATGTTCGGTGATGATGTCAGCAATTCCACCGATAGGAAAGTTAACCCGGCAATTCCAGTACTTGATGATGCCGTTTAGAGACCGCCATCCGTTAGGGACGAGGTTAGAATAGCACTTGTTTGGCTAAAAACCTACAAAGGTGGTAATGGCCTGCCTGCTAAATTGTTTAAGACCGCAGACGAAGAGCTTATAGAATGCATGTACGAGCTCATTCGTAGAAATCGGTCGGATGAAAACATGCCAAGTGCATTCTAATCCTTAATATGCGACAACTACCGTGGAATAACTCTACTCAATATAAGACTAATTAGGTCTTATCAGTGCGGCTACGGGCTTGGCAACCCCAACATAGACCGGAATCTGAAAAGATATAGGAAAATAGATCGAAACCCCTGATGCGTTCGACCGATATTTTACGAGATTTTTGAAATTGTGTTCTCGAATTTCGTCTTAACTTTAAGTGGTAATGTCGTTCTCGATGTCGTCTAGTCTGCATCACTAACCACATATTTGTCAACTACAAAGCCGTCTTGAAACTCTTAAAAGGATTCATCTAAAAGTCATGAAGTCTGAGTTCAGTATACCAGCGAAGCTCATCAGAATTTGCATAATTACCCTGAACTACACACGACCCGGCGGAAGGAAGCCATAACGCACCACACCACGATAATCGAGCAAAACATGTTTTTTTGGTGTTGGCTTTTTTTTGCACGATATTCACTGGATTGGTCGGTGGTTTCAAGGTCGTAAGCAAAGATCAAAGTCTCTCCAGTAATGATGGCTATTCAAAAGATCGTTTAGGTCAGGGACACCGATTTGATTCAATTAAGGAGATAAAAGCTGAATCGAAGAAACAATTGAAAGCCATCTCAGAAATCTCTTTTAGCAAATGCTTCGAGGATTGGGAAAAACGTTGGTGTAGGAGCATTGAGCTCATAACGAGCATGCACCAGCTCATCAGCAGAATATGGTCAGAAGAAAGCATGCCCAGCGAATGGAATCTCAGTATACTCTGCCCAATCCTTAAGATCCTTAGGATCCCTTATAAGGTTCTAACCGGCGAATTATGTGAAAGACTCAAGCCCATCGTCAACAGACTGATTGGACCTTATCAGTGCGGCTTCAGACCTGGCAAGTCCACCATAGACCATATTCGGAAAATATCTAGGAAAATAATTCGAAACACATCAATTGAGGAGATAAAAGCTGAATCGAAGAAGGCATTGAAGGCCATCTCAGAAATCTATTTTATCAACTGTTTCGAGGATTGGAAAAAACGTTGGAGTAGGAGCATTATACGGGAGGGTGGTTACTTTACAGGGTATGAAAAAGAATCTTCATTTTATAACCGAATTCACGTGTATATTTGATCATTGCAGTTTGTATATGAAATTTATATAATTGATTAGGGAACATGTCGCGTCTAGTGGGTTTATCGGTTGAACGAGGAAAAGACAAAGTACCTTGTGTCAACGAGCAACGTCTTGGACAGAAAGCTAATTTTGACATCCAGAACTTCACTAATCTGAAGACCTCTGTCTATCTTGGATCCAGCATCAACAGCCTGGACATTAAATGGGAGTCGAACCAACCACCCTACGGGAAAAAAGTGTCAATTGCTCTGAAATTACCTATCGCGTGACTGGTGAAAAGAGCACTTGTCATTGTTCGAGGCCAAAGAATGGAGAATTATACATTATACATGTTCTGCGACCGGTACTATTGGTACCGACTGAGGACTGGATATTAAAGACCTGTTCTGTGATAGGTCTAACGGTCTGCAGGTGTTAATTGACACCTCCCTAGGACAACGCCAGATATATTGGGAAGTGATATATTGGGCTCATTAGGCAATTAAAAAGTTGATCCATCTCACGTCGTCACAAACAACGCTCTTCAAGATACTCTTTATGGAACAGAAACATGGTTACCAATGGGAGAATACTGGAAACATTCGAGCAAACGATTCATTGTTTAAACCTTGACACTTTTCTGCGTTTCTGACCACGACGTTGACATAGTCAAGTGCAGCAAAATCCAGGGCTCCCAAAACGCTTGGGAATTAAAGAAAATAATTTCGTTTCTCATAATTTTAAATAATTTCAACTGAAAATATGTGAAAGATTTGCCTCAAGGACGAGATTTATCTCTACTAGCACTTACCAATTCTCATAAACCAATAATCACTCTCCTTGAATCTTGTCGGCTGCCACACTTCGCTATAGTTTGCCTCGTGTTTCAATTCGGCTGCCTTTTCGGCATTGCTTGCATTAATCGTCAGCAGCGCCTTGTTGATCAACTCAATGGTGGCAGGTGAAACGTTAACAATGATCTCACTTAGCTTTAGGCTAATATGCAAACCCTCCTGTTCGGGCGTTGAGCCTTGCAAACTGATAACGCACGGATGTATGATATAGTGTTTGGTGGCCTCACGACGTTCGGGCATAAACGAGCACATGTACATTTTCATTGCATCGATTTGGCCGTTGATTATCTGTTTTTCGCCGAGGGCACGATAGTTGACTTGTGCTTGTGCCTGTGTGAATAATAAAGTCAATTAAATTTTAACATCTATTATTGCAATGGCTACAACTTACATTAAAGATAATCGCATTTGTGTTGATGTCCTCTAGGCTCTCGACCAAAATGATATCGGGCTCTTCAATGTGCAGTATGAGGTTCATTTTCTTGATTTCGTCTGTCGGAGTAGTGGCGCCTATTAAAATTAGAATATACATTTTCAATAAATTTCGTTTTAATTTTTATTAAATTTGATTGGTTTCTTTGAATTTTACCTTTAACGGCAACATGTGTCTTTGGTGTGAGTGGTGCATCGGGCGGTGCAACCACTTTGGGACTCTGTACGGGCGTCTCATCGTCAGGCAGCTTCATGAAATCAGCCAGTCGCAAGAGGAAGTCGATGCAAATGATCATGTCGAAGCCGCAAACACGCACCTCAGCTGTAATAAGAAAAACAATTAACATAAATCAACTAAATAAATCAAAAAAGAACATTAAAAGATCAATAAGCCCTTTCATAATTAAATCAATAATGCAAATGAATAAATCAAACGAACAATAAATGAAATCAAGAAATTAAAAGATCAATAAATTAATTTAATAGTTAAATTTTAATAAAAAATTCAGCACAACAATGATTTACATCAAAAAAATTAAAAGATCAATTAAAGATCTAACAGTCTTAATAAATGAATCAATATTTAGATTAAAATCAAATAATTAAATCAGAAAATGAATCATTTCTGAGCAATAAATTAGCAGAACAATTTATCAAATTCATAAATTCAATGTGTCTCAAATCAAACAAATAAATATAAGAAATTCCAAATTATTCTCTGCTCTCTATTCAGGATTATGGGTTAAAGAGAGTGAGGAAATATGGAGTAGTGTCGGTGGATGTTTGTTTTAAATTTGCAAATGTTTTTTTTTTTTTTACAGATTAACCAAAGCTTTTTTCATGCGCAAGAAAAGAGAATTAGAAAAACGTGAGTGTGAAGATATTTAGATGTATGGCGGCAGGAACGAGGTTCGAAAAATCTTTCAGCAGATAAGACGCCATACCGGAGGTTAAAGGATTGTGAAAAACGGAAGCCCATAGTCAACAAACTGATTAGACATAGGCTTGCATGAAAGCGCTCGAGCAAAAAATGTGTTCAATTCTGTACCCAGTGGTGGTATCAAGTGCAGGACAACATGAAGCGTGGGTCGGTTTTGGCCGCTGAGATGAAGCCCCGCCAGTCGCTTCTGTTTGGAGCGCGCTGACGCCAATTAGAAATACCAAACGTTGCCAGGTTGTCCTCAACTTGGTCTTTCCAACGCAGATTTGGACGCCCTCTTCTACGCTGTCCACCTTCGAGTCTCGATTCAAGCACCATCTTAGCTGGAGTGTTTTCATCTGCACCATAAAGTAGGACGGGCATGATGAGTGACTTGTAGAGCGTTATTTTTGTACGGCGAGAGAGGGCTCTACTTCTCAACTGCCTACTGAGCCCAAAGTAGCACCTGTTGGCAAGAGTTGATCTCCGTTTAATCTCCAGACTGACGTCGTTGTTGCTGTTGATCCCAGATAGACGAAGTCCTTCACAATGTTGAACTTGTGGGTGTCAAAATCAGCTTTTAGTCCAAGACGCACGGACACTTTTTTACTTGTTGACAGAAGAAACTTCGTCATGTCCTCGTTCACCGCTAGACCCATTCGACACGATTCTTTCTCCAATCTGGAGAATGCTACGGTTACTTCTCGTGTGCTCCTGCCAATGATATCAATATCGTCGGCATATGCGAGCTTGACACTTCTATTGAGAATAGTGCCGCTTTGACGGAGTTCGGCAGTTCGAACTATTTTCTCCATCAATAAGTTAAAAAAGTCGTACGATAGGGTGTCACCCTGTCTGAAACATCGATCGGTATGAAATGGCTCGGAGATGTCTTTCCTATCCTCATTGAGCAACGTGTGTTGCGGCACGGCATAATTGCTGCGGCCAAAACCCATCATGGGTTGTAATGCCCAAATGAGTAAATGATCAAAGCACAGTGACGATCTTATAAAATGTTACACGTTAAAGAGTAGGAGAAAAGATGGAAAATATTGTATGATTGTCTTGAGCTTGCCAATAATAAAAATGTCGGGAAAAACGAACGCAGGGATATTGTGCGATTGAAGAACGAATTTTCTCTGCGACAGAGGATGAAATGTTTGCAGTATATCGCTCGTTGTAGTATTAGGTCCAGGACCTCCAAAGAGAATTTTGAAACCCCTGATTAAATTTGCGAATTGTATTTCATCTTAGGCCGAATATAGTTGCTGTGGACGATGCGTCAGTCAGCAGGAGTACAGTCATACATCGTTTTAGAAATCTGAGACACTTGGTTACTTCATTCAAAACAACAAATATAGGATCGTTCCAACGGAGGTCACATTGTATTGATATGTCCATAACTTCAAAAGTAGCTGACTCTGCAAAATCTGCAGCGGCGATATTGGGATGAGGAAGGGGTGAATGGATTCGTTTCTGATATAACACAAATCACTGGTTCGGTCTACCTCGTATTAAAATCTACTCTAACTGCAAAATCATAATCGAAGATTATTTTGAGTTTATTATTGAGTGTCTGATTAATATTGCGTCTTTTAATCGCAATCTCCAAAGAGTTTGGAAGCCAGAAATAGGGACTGGGATAAATCAAAAACTTGCGAAACTCTCGAATTGATCTAGAATTGATGGAATCAGCGGAAACACCATCTATCGCAACTCGTATTGAATGACCCTCAAGAAAACTCGATATCCATCGAGTAAAATAGTAACCGATACCATATGTAGATATTGCAATGGATCGGTAATTGGCAGGGTTCGTCGAAACGGTTTTTTTTCTGAACTGGCTGCATATTGGCAAACCTTGCAAGATGATGTAAACTAACTTCAGTCGTGGGAGAGATGTTGAAAAGGTTAAGCAACGTACAAGCCAGCACGTGTTTAACACATGGGATTATATGTCAATTTGTAAGGCGGTTTTGTTTACATTTAGGTTTGCTGGGACCTTTTTTAACTGCCCGAGTTCGAAAATGATCTCCTTCATAGAAGAATAAACAAAGTCATTGTTTTCTTTATTTCATTTAAAAATCTATCACTGGTATTTCTTACGTGTTTAAGTTATCAAGAGATATATAATAATTATAAAAAAAAAATAAACACAACATACCAAACGTATCATTCTCCTTAATGATCGCCGTCAAATCCAACATATAATTGCGATCGGCACGACACTCCTCCACAATGCTGATGGGACTTGCCTTCTCAATTTCCATTGGTTTCCACTCTTTGCGACACAGATATTTTGTAATTTTACTCTTGCTATGCCGACGCGTATCATCGATTTGTATGTTGCACAACACAACCGAGGTGCTCAGAGTGCCATCGACCAATTTGTTGCCCTTTAGCGCAAAGAAATACAAACCAAAACGAGCGAGTCCATCATTCTCACCTGACAGGTGATTTAATTATTTTTATTTTTTAATGAATTTTAAATTGATCAACATACCCAACATCAGATTAACCACAACACCATCAAATAGAAAATTGAATTTCAACTCTTCGTAGATCTTCTTGTTTACCTCTTTATCGGGTGTGATTGCGAGACGTTTGCCATGCGGATGTTTACGTGCGGTTGGACTTTCCCAGGTGCCGCGATGCACGAGCACCTCTTCGTTTGTGTCTCTGTGCTTAGCGTGCGGAGGAGTCGTTGCTACTACAGTCGGCTTCTCCGCGATACGGAATTCATTTTGACCTTCGTTGAGATTACGATTTAATATCGACATAAGCAGCGCATAGTCCTCCATAAAGAGATTTAATTCAATGGACTTTAGACGGCCGGACAAATCTATGTCGGGCACATCGTGGTACCAGCTGCTGGAAAGATTGCGTTTGACGCCTAACGTAAAACTCATCGGATCCATAATGTTGACGTTCGATTTGAGTCCGTAGGCAAAATCAACAGCTATTTAAAAATAAAATAATGTATAATTATTTTAAATAAATAGAAATAACTGAATAATTGGAAACACCTACTATCTATAGAGCCCAAAAATGAAATTCCGCGCGTATTTTCTTCATCGGGATTTAAAATTGAGCACTTGGACAGCTTCATATTGCTCAGCTCCAATTTAATTTCATCAATGACAGCCGGACTTAGCTCCGCGTCGGGCACACGCACCTCCGACGTCGAATTGGAGAGCATCAAAAAACCCAAATCCAAGTAGATGGCATCCAGACTTTGCGAATCGACGGGCACCACAATAACCGGAGCCTTTATTCTAATGTTTAGCTTCATGCGCGTTGCCTTTTCATAGGCATTCAGTGCATTTTGTTTGGCTGTCTCGGCAGCGGCAGCGCTAGCATTGGCCAGCGCCTGTTGCGCCGCTTGGAAGTTGTTGAGGAAGCTCTGCGTCAAAGCGTAAAATTAATAATTGTATGAAGTACAAATTTTAAACACAACTCACCAGCACAGAGGTGACAAACCAATTGAGAAAAACAATTTTGACACAGCCAATCCGCACGTTGACCAACATATCGTCCGAGTTGTAGTTGGAGGTCTCATCCAAATTGTACAACACCACTTGGCACTTGATCGCGTCCTCGCCCACAATCGAGAGTATCTAAAACAAGTGAATTTATTACCATAAACTACACAATTTGATTAATATATTTCATTAATGCAACTCACGCTTGTATGTATATTAAGTGGATTTAGATCCGTCACGATTATGTCCTTCAGGCGCAGATTTACCTCGGTGTAGGACGACTTTAGTATGACGCCCGCATCGAAATTCTCTACCTGGAGCGTGGCTATTGGGCGTTGGCGACACGTCAGCAACAGCGCCACCTGCTCCAAGTTGGCCACTATGTGCAACTTAATGCTTTCGACTACTTTATTTTTGCGTTTATGCGATGAGCTCGACTTGCTCGGCTTTGTGGACGTCATCTCCTCCGTGTCTTCCTCTTCCATGATTGTGGTGAGTTTGGTTAGTATGCCTTCATCTGCGGCCGTTGCCATACGATCTTTGGGTGCGCTAGGATTTGCCTGCTGTATGGCGTCCATTTTGATTTGAAGTTTATTTCCAATCTCCATGAGTCGCAGCAGACACTCCTGGTGGAGGGTCACATTCAGCGTGGAGAAGTTGACGGCAATGTACTGTTCGGTGCTGTTGTATTTGGTGTTGAATTCGGGTGAGTGTCGCTGCGCCATCGTATAGTTGACGGTCAGCAGATATTGGAGATCCTCGGAGAAGCGCGGTGTATCGATGATGACGCATTGGTCGTCGCCCACAATGCGATGATCGTATTGCGTGAGATTAATGGCGCCAAGTCTGAGAAATAAATCGAATGTGGAGAATAATAACAGATAGCACGAATGATTCTAATTTAAATAATTAAAAAATAAATTAACTCACTTCGCTGTCGCCACCATCTCATAGGTGCGCTGCACCACCTGCGCCTCCAGCTGCAGTATTTGCAGCGTCATTATCTTCTGCGCCTCCGGCGGACTCTCGGCTACAATGTGACTCGTGGAATCCTCGAACTCGTCATTCTCCTCCGGTGTCGACACTTCCTCCGGTGTGCCGTACTGCTCCGTCTCGCTGGGCGAAACATAGGCGCATTTCTCGTCACTAAGACAGGTCGTCTTATACAGGGTGACGGTGAACTCATTCAGCATAAAACTTAACTCAAGATCAGTGTACTGCACAATCTCATCGATGTTAAACTCAGACTGTTTAGTTCTCTTTCGTTGGGCGGCCGCATCTTTGCCCAGCAGATGTAACGAAAGACGCGACAGTCCGATGGAGGCGCTACTGACGGCCTTCAGCAGCGTAGCCGGCTCATGTGGTGCACTCTCCGGCAGCGGTATACTCAGCAGCACCTCCAAAGCCTCGAAAATACGATCTTCGGTGAGATTCACATGTATAGAAGGCAGTGTAATGTTCACTTTGGTTTTAGTTAAACGCGGATCATCATCCAAAACGCACAGATCGGCCTGCATCTTGATAGCGGTCGGCTGCAAGACATGCATCTCGGACATGCTCGCCATCAGTAAGACATTCTCCCAGTTCTCCTTGGGCTTGGCCACCAGCACCTGCACATTATCGATACCGATCTCATACTGATCGTATGCTTGTGCCATAACATTCCTCAGTATTTCATCCTTATCCTTGCCGGACTCAAAGAGTGTGGCCACATCGGCTGTTTGCGCTTCATGCGGCCTAGAGCTTATATGCAAGTCACCCAAACTGACAATAACCAAGGAGCTTTTGCCACGCACATAGGTACCGGTGCTTGGCACGATCAGTATGTTTGGCATGAAGCGTATGCTAACCTCGATCGTGGTGCTCCTCTCGAGTGCAAACTGCATGCCGGTGGCGGAACGTTCTTTGAAATTTGCAACCTTGGCAGAGGCAGCGCCCTCCAGCTCGGAGAGATTCAACGATTTGGGTGGTGCAAAGACCTTCATCAGATGCAATATCGTATCAGAGTCGTATATAATTTGTAGTGGACGCGCAAGCACTTTGATGCGATGATCGCACTTCTTATCGAGCGGATTTGTTTCGAAGAATATGTCGAGCAAATTGAACTCGTCGGTGACCTTCGATTCGATGAGCGTGGGCGCAAAGGAGCCCTTTTGCAAACCGGTCAGTTGCATATCCTTCATGCAGGCAGTGAGGCTATTTAATTTGAATATATTTTAAATTTAAAATTATAGTAAATAATTGAATAACAGTAAAAGCACCTTATAGCACTTGCTGCGGGTCGCTGCTGCAGACTACATGAGGCCTTATTAAATTTCAGCAGCATTATGGTCTGCATTAGATTAAAATCAAAGCTGGACGTTGAGCTGTCCGCCTGCTCTTTGGTATCATCGTAGAGCCCAATTTCTAAGGCTTCCAACTTAAAGTTCATATTGATCGCCTCATAGTACTCGGGTAAATCGAATGGCACCGCATTCTCCTGATAGCCAATAGCCAGATACAATTTTGCCTTCTCATCGTTGGTCATAGCGGCCTCTAACTTTTTCACTTTTGTAGAGAATTGATAAAGAAATAAATAAATAAATAAATAACAATTTCAATAGAACGCATATAACGCAGCTGAAACTCACCAATATCATTAGAATCATTGTCCGATTTCTTTTGACCACCGCCCCACCAACCACCAAACCAGCCGGCTTTTTGGGTTGCGGCCGCTTTTTCCTCTTCTTCTCTTTTAATTTTATTCACCTCGATGTTGACGCGTTGCCGTATCAGCACCAAATTGGTGAAATCCAATTTCTGTTCCATGAGAGTGCAGGCCTCGACAAGGTTGGCCGCTGGCTTTTTGCTGAGCGTCTTTTCGCGGAATTTCTATATAGAGGGCAGAGGGAGAGGAATATTTGTAATTTTTAATATACATTTTCGAAGATGAAGTTGTGTTATTACTAGGTACTACTACTACTAGTAGGTAGTACTAAAAATTGACTGATTTCAATTTATTAAAAAGAAACATCCCCACAATAATTCACCACGCCTAATACAATGTTATTCATTCATCAGAATACATCCAACATTCCACAGTAAAACTCACCACATTGTAACACACCACAGTATAACTCACCACACTGTAACTACCTCAACTCAAATCCCCATACTTAAACTAACCACATTTAAAATAAAAAATTTGTAATTCATACTAAAATTCGCCATACTAATGCTCACCAAAGAGAAACACGCTGAAAACATTTTATTCACCACAGCCAAACTCACCACACTAGAACTCAACCCTCTAAAAAACACTACTTGAAATTTCACCACACTGAAAATCACCATACTTAACCACAACACAGCAAAACTCACCACACTAAAACCTCAACACACTAAAACGCACCACACTAAAACGCACCACACTAAAAAATCAACACTATAAATCTCACCACACCAAATCTTACCACACTGAAACACACCATACTAAATCAAACACACTAAAACTCACCACAATAAAAATATATCTAACTAAAATTTTAAATAATATACTATAACTCAACACGGTGAAACGCACCACACTCAAAATCACCACAGTAAATCTCACCAACTCTTTATATTCTAAAATTGCCTATACTCAAACTAAATATATATTAATCTTTTAACATATCGTCACTGTCATGCCAAAGGGACGAATGTGCATTTTTAAAAATGTTGGGAAATCAAATTTTAAAGTTTATAGTGCTTTAAAAATTAGCAAAATTTATATTTTTTTTTCAGTTTTTTCTGTTATTTTGGTTTATTTGTCCATTATTATAACGTAAGTAAAATATCTTTAGACTTGGACAACCTACTGAATTATAAATACGGATTTTGTGCGACTATATCCTGATCAAAACGCAAATATTTTTGTTTTTTATGCTATAACTTTTTATAAGCGCAAGATAAAAAAAGTTATGTAAATGCATTAATTGTTTGATTTTAAAGCATCTATCTATTGGCATCATTAATTAAAAATATTTAGTCAAACATTCATTTGCCATTTGTTATTTGCAGGAACAATTCTTTGGCAAAATATTTTTAAATAGTGATGCCAATCGATAGATGCTTTAAAAACAAACAATAAATATCTTTACACCACTATTTTATCCTGCACCAATAAAAAAATATAGAAAAAAAACGAAGAAATTGGAAAAATTGAAAATTTTGTCATGCCAAAAAGGCGAATCTTTTCGTTTTTTTGCTATAACTCTTTAATGGTACTAGAAAAATAGTGATGCAAAGTAGTGATGATTATTGTTTGTTTTCAAAGTACCTATCGATCTGCATTATAAAATACAAATATTTTGCCAACAAAAATTTCCTGCAAAAAACAAATGGCTAATTAATGTTTGCAAAATATTTTTAATTAATGATGTATCGATCGATGCATTGAAAACAAACAATAAATGGCTTCACACCACTAGCTTATCTTATACCAATAAAAAGTTATGGCGAAAAAACGAAAAGAATCGCCCTTTTGGCATGACAAGATTTTCAAATTCGTCCTTTTGGTTTTGTTTTTTGTGGCTAGAAATATCCAACAAAATGACACGCGATGCAAATGTCAAAATTTGCACATTCACCCCTTTGGCATGATAGTGACGATATAAACGACTCTGCATACATTGAACACATTACTATTTAAAGTCCTTATAATGTTGCCCTATATTTATGTGTTAACATTTTTAAATAAAACTCCTTACCTCCGCATATGTATTGCAGAGCTTCCGATGATCGCGTATATAATCCCACGTCCAACGTTCATTTTTCTTTCGAATGTCCTCGTCCAACACAGCTTTTATAGCAAATTTCCACCATTTTTTATAATTATTTTTATAGGCTTTGAAATTAAAAGAAAAAAAAAACTCAATTTTAAATATAGTTTTATTAAATATGAAATATATTTTAAACCTACGCGTATCGAAGGGCCTATACTTTCTGTATGGCAAACCCATTTGCATGCGGTTCATTGCATCAGCCAACTTAAGAATATCCTATAAATATCAAAATTAAATTAAATTATAAAGAAACGCAACAATAGCAATTATTAAAAAAAAAATATATATTAATTATTACAAAAAACACACCTGAAATTGTGTGCTCGTTAATCCAATATTGAGCTTCTCCATTTCCAGTACCAAATCAATTTTAGGAATTTCAAATGGTGGCTGATCATACTCCGGATTCATGTTGAGCCGCAGCTTTGCAATGGATGAAATTGGGCCAACAACTGTGACAACATATTAAAGAAATTACTAAAGATTTCAATATACACAACATAAGCGAGAGCTACGAACCGTAGGAGTAACGTGCCGGTACCATTTCTTTGCGCGCAATATTATTTCGAAACTTATCGACAATTTCGCCATTACTCAGTGCAGCATATGACTCTGCATTGCAATTCATGTAGACGGACAATGAGTCCAGATTTGCGATCTTATAGACGCGACTCACTTGCTCGGTCAGATAGCATTTCAGCCAGTTGACATCGGTGGTGTAGATCTCGAGTTCGTGCAGTGTGACGCCAAAGGCGAACGGCATGCCGGTCGATGTGCTGTCCTCGTAACGTATGTGTACGTTGCCAATCTTTACCTGCAGATTGTTGACAATCTGTGCGGTAAGTTTCTCGGCGAATGATGCATCGGGTTTGAGCTTATCTGGAGAACGAACAAGACAAAAACTTTTAGGACAGTACCGACTATTAATAATGCTATTAATACAATTAATAATTCTATTAATACAATTAATAATACTATTAATAACACAATAATACTATTAATACTATTAATAAACTATAAATACTATAAATACTATTAATAATACTATTAAATTAACTATTAATAATACTATCTACTATTAATAATAATACTATTCATACTATTATTAGTAAAACCATTAATAATACTTTTAATTATACTATTGACAATACTATTAACATAACAATTGATAATACTATTAATAACACTATTAATAATTCTATTAATAATTCTATTAATAATTCTATTACTAATACTATTAATAATACTATTAATAGCACTATTATGTATACTATTATTAATATTATTAATTTTACTATTTATAATATTATTAATTATACTATTTATATTATTATTAGTAATACCATTAATAAAACTATAATATACTATTAAAAATACTATTAAGTATACTATAAATAATAATATTAATACTATTAATAAGAAAAAAGAATACTATTAATACACATCGATAGCATAATGTTAAATACGTTTTATTATTATGTTACCTTTATTCAATTCTTTCATTTGTGCCTCATCGAGCGCCTGTAATGCGGTGAGTTTCTTTTGCAACGCATGTTTCTCCTCTTTTTCGGCATTGTAGGCCACCGATTGTTTAGGCGCAATTAAAATATACAGATCTTCGATTTGTGCGACCACCGGTTGACCGTACAGATTTTTCCAAGGTATCTTTAGCACAAGTTTGCCTAAAATATAAAAAAAATATATATTCAAATGAATTTAAACATTTAAAAATCTATATATTATATTTGATTTACCTAAATAACCATGTATCAGTTGCACAGGCAGATCTATTTCATCCAAAGCATTCTCACGCAGTTTCAGATTTTCCAACACAACATCACCTGAAAGATGAAATATAAATTATTATTAGATATCTATATTAATCTATATCTATAATTTAATGCATAGAAAATATATGTTTGAGTGTAATTAAAAAGTAATTTGAAATTATCATTCAAGTTTACATATTACTTGAAATTGATAATTTAAATTTTTTATTTATTTATTTATTTATTTATTTATTTATTTATTTAAGTTTATTAATTTCAATCTAAAGCCACTAATTGTAATTTTGTTTATACATTCTAATAAAAACATAATTATATTTATTTTGTGTAAACATAATTATATTTGTCAGAAGAATCATTGTATTTTACCGTAATTGTATTTCAAAACAAACGTAATTTTTTAATTGCATTTAAATAAAATTATGCTCTAACAATCAGTTTTTATTACCATATTTATATTACAAAACAAACAGAAAATGGAATGAAATTTAAATAAATTTATACTTGGCAATAGGGATGTCCATCTGATAAAATCTTCATCAAAATTTAAATTTGTTTACCTAATAATATTTGATTTGATGCATCAAAAACATCGATGTTTTTGTCAATATAATACATCGACTCGTTACATCGATGTTTTCTGATGTATCAAACAAAAACATTGGTGTGTTTGAAGCATCGAATCAAAAATTATTAGGTAAATAATTTAAATTTTGATGAAGATTTTATAAAATTTTATAGTCAAATAACCAAAATAAGATATATTAGATAAAAATAAATAAGTGATTTTTTGAAACTTTTTCTTATTATACAAAATAATTAATGCGTTGGGAATCACAGATTGTCTAAGTTCATGTTATATCATTTTATGAAAAACACGAAAACCATGTATGAAGCAAATGGTAATTAAAAGTGTTTAAATAATCAAATTTAATTAAATTTAGCCAGTTTCGATTCGCAAATTTGAATTTAACAATGATTCAATATAACGAAAAATACATCGATGTATCGAATAGATTCTGAGGCTTATATTGCATCGGAAAACATCGATGTATCGAAGCAATATATCAAGTGTTTTTAAAACATCTATGTATTTTGGATCTCCCTACTTGGCAACACACCCCTTTCGTTCATAACTTGTCGATAGAAGAAGTTGACACAAAATATTTATATTTAAATTCAATCAATTTAAATAGATATATGTTTATATGCAAGCATACTGATATTAGAACTGAAACAACTGATGTTTCTCTGAAAACATATTTATATTTAGACCGTTCCGTAACACTATGATTTTTAATATATTAATATATGTACATCATGTACATGGTAGCTCAAAGGTTAGTGCGTTGGACTGCGAGCCGAAAGGTCCCCGATTCAAGCCTGGACTGGGGCTAAAAACATTTTTTCATAGAAACATTTTTCTATACCGCGCAACCTCTCGGCAGTAAATTGCAAACTTACGAGAGTAAAACGTTGCCTATGAAAAGCTCTCAGCCGCCGTTCGAATTCGGCAATAAACTGTAGGTCCCACCACTTTGAGTACAAATATAACACGCACAGCTCCAAATGGTGAGAGAGTTCTTCAGGACTGTAGCGCCAAACGACTATTATTATTATTATTACTGATATTAGAACTGAAACAACTGATATGTTTCTCTGAAAACATATTTATATTCAGACCATTCCGTAAAATCATACTTGATTTTTAGTATATTAATGAATGTACATCATTTAAAGAGAGCTAATTTTAAATATGTTCAACTCTCTATTGTGTATATTCTATTGTGTATTTTCGTGTATAATATTTTTTTTTATTTATATTACCTATTTATACAGTTACCAATTCTGTGAAAATTATGGAATTAACTACTGAAATATAGTAATAATTCAATTGTGCTATAAAGTACTATCAAATTTCATAAAATTCCCTGAATTAGTTTACTTCGGAAATGCGTTTCCCCCCTTTTTTTAAGTGTCAATCTAAATACATAATATATAGTAAAAACTTTACAACACAAAGAGTTTTTTAAGTACCTAGTTCAGTTAAAATATTTGATGTGTTTTGCGTGACTTTAGAAGTACAATAAAAAAAAAAACAGATAACAATAGATTCAAGAAAGTTAGTTGTTATTTATCTTTGTTTATCATATCTTAAATAATAATAAAAACAATTTTAAATTGTAAAAGTACAAATATTTTGTTGTTTATAGCGCCATTCCGGCAACATTTCCGAAAGCTCTGAGATCACGAAAATAAATATAAATTCCCATTTTGCATTTCATTACTGAGTCATTACGATCTAATTACTTTCGAACTTGGAAATAGGATTAGGGCTCATTATATATTTACTTTGTAAGTGAGAGTAATGATGAGACTTACTCCAAATTCTCTTTTTTTTTGTAATCTTCATGTCATAACCCCTGATATATGCGATATTATATATGCGATAATCGAATGCAGCCACTTCAGAACAAATGTCAGAAGACAACTGGATGGAGATTCGAGGTAATACGGAATACAAAATCATTTAGAAATCGTCGATGATGTAATAACGATTTTAAAACACTGGTATCTTAATTAGAGATACACACGAAATTTTCCGTTAGAATGGGTTGAGCTTCAAATCCCCAAACATAATGGACCCAAATCAAAAGCCCCAAACTCACAAATCTCCAAACACAAAATCTCCAAATACAAAATCCCAAAATTGTTTGCAATAAGTACAGTAAAATTCATTTTTCAAAAGAAATGCAGAAAATACATAAAATAATAATAATAGTTTGGCGCTACAGTCATGTATAGAACTTCGGCCGAGCTCTCTTCCCATTTGAGTTGTGCGTGTTATATTTGTACTCAAATTGGTGGGACCTACAGTTTAATGCCGAATTCGAACGGCGAGTGAGAGCTTTTCATAGGCAATGTTTTACTCTCGTAAGTTTTCCATTTATTGCCGAGAGGTAGCGTTGCATAGAAAAATGTTTTCTATGAAAATGATGTTGGCAGTCGTTGGGGATCGAACCGGGAACCTTTCGGCTCGTAGTCGAACGAACCAGCGACTTTTCGCTCGTAGTCCAACGCACTAACCAGACGAGCTACCGACACTTAGGGAAAATACATTAAATGAGTAAAATAAATTATAAAACAAATGTTGTTAATTGTATAGTGAAACAATTATATTAAAATCGATTTTAAATATTTTATTTTGCTCATTTGATCTATTTTTATTTTTGTACCTACTCTTCTGTATTCTAATTTTTATAAACAATTTCAACTGCAGATTATATTTTCTCTATTGTAGTTTAAACATTATCATTTCTTTTCCAGTTCATTTATAATTTGGTATATATCTCAGTGTTCATTTGCTAAGATCTAAAGGTTAAGAAATTTTTCTTCATAAACCGCAATATTGACAAATTTATACAGTTTTCATTGATAATTGAAATGAAGACAAAAATTTAATACATTTTCGCACCTAACCCTTCAATTATAGGTCCGAACACTTCGAGCAATAAAAAAATATTTACCAGCAATTTATATTAATGATATGGGGATTTTTATGTATTTCACAATTTAATATTTGGAGATTTTGTGTTTGGGGCTTTTGTGTTTGGATTCTTTTTTCTTAGGGATTTTGTGTTTGGTGTTTGGGTTCTTTTTTCTTAGGGATTTTGAGTTTGGGGCTTCTGTGTTTGGGACATCTGTGTTTAGGGCTTATTCAAAACATTGGTACTTTTGTATTTCAAGCCGTTCCACCTCAGAATATGACCATTATATCTAAATACCTTTAAAACTAATTGAAATATTGGAATTCTTATTGGAATTCTTATGGAATATTTATTTCGATAATTCTAAAATTTTAAATTGCAATTTTCATTAAAAAAAAAACGTTACGCGTTAGGAAAAAAATAATTGTGAAAAATAGCAATATAAGCCTTGTATAATTACCACAATAAAACAATTATTTTAATATTTCGCTTTGGTTTTGGTGCATTAAATACGCGATTGTTTAAATAAAAATGCATTTGAAATAAGATTAAAACAAATTTAGTTTGTTGAGTTATAAAAAGCACTATAGTTATATTTTAATTTTTTCTTTTTTTATTTATATTCTGCTAACATGCTAAAGAAACTATATGTAATTTTCGGTTGGCTCCTTGCATTCAATATGGCATCGAGAGTAGTATATATAAGACATAGCGCCATGGATAGGTATGTATACTAAATTAAATTTTTGAAAAAAAATAGTATACATTATATTTTTCTAGAGTAAAAGAGACGCGCCTACAAGTGGATACATTTAATAAGACTATATTGGAATTGAAACAAAAAATTGCAAACTTTGAAAATGAAATTTTAAATGAATTATTAAAATTACATTCAAATGTGAAACAAGTACAGAATTCAGCGTGTAAAAAACCAACACGCCAAGCTATGATAGACGCGTATCTGAGTGATAATCATTTGGATCTGAATAATGTATTAAGCTTTAATAAAGCCTAAGAATTGATACAAAAAATTTATAATAAATTTATAATTTATAAAAATAATAAAAATATTTCAAAATTCTTTGTATTATATTTATGGATAGAAATTGTTTGCTGGATAAGATAAATTTAGGTATTTTATAAATACAGGATATCAAAAGATTTTTAGAATATCGAAAGGTGGGTATATAAAATGCGTCATAAGAAAACATATTATGTAATGAGATGTATCATCTCTAGCTCGTCTGGTTAGTGCGTTGGACTACGAACGAAAAGTCGCTGGTGCGTTCGATTGCGAGCCGAAAGGTCCCCGGTTCAATCCCCAGCGACTGCCAATATCTTTTTCATAGAAAACATTTTTCTATGCGACGCTACCTCTCGGCAGTAAATGGCAAAACTACGAGAATAAAACATTGCCTATTAAAAGCTCTCACCCACCGTTCGAATTCGGCATTAAACTATAGGTCCCACCAATTTGAGTACAAATATAACACGCACAGCTCAAATGGTGAGAGAGTTCGGCCGAAGTCTATATAGAACTGTAGCGCCAAACTATTATTATTATTATTATGAGATAAATTAATATATACTATAACAATATATACTATAACATCGGCTATAGATCTGGCTACCAAATCTGATTCGGTTTCAGTAATACTTTTGAACATTGATATTTTAAGTATTTCATAATTTTGTTATATTATACAACAGTAACTTGATTTTGTATATGCTCTAAAAATTGTAAAAACCCGAGGCCCCCAAATGTACCATCAGTAGACCACAACATTCAAAATCGTGTAGAAAACTATAAACGAACGCTGTATCGATCGAGACACGATTACGTTTTATTTTATTTTATTTGTAAAAATAATAACGACAAAAACATGTTTATTAAAAAAACACGATTTCCAGTCATTCACAATTATTCAGGCATTTTTCTTCAATGCCTTTTAAATACCATAACAAAAATATATTTCGCAACGGTATTTAACTAACTATGCATACAATATAGGTGTAGTTCCAGTGGAATATGGTCGTTAAACACGATATAAAAACCTTTACAACGCACGGATCGGTTCATTTTGTGTTGAATTCGCTTGAGTTCTGGGTGTAGTTGATATCGTTGATATGCTGAAACCACACATTATAATATTTTGCTGTATTGTAGTTGCCCATACAGTAGTTGCCAATATCGATACAAGTAAACTTACAAAAGTTGGCGATAGATATTATTTGTTTGAAATAAACGAACGGGTAACTACCATATAAAATTGATTTATCTTAAAAAAAAAACAATATAATAATTAATCTATTTCACAGGTTAGTTTCTATGATGCTTCCGAGAAATGTCATTCAATGGATTTACATTTGGCCACAATTGAATCGGATGCACAATGGCTTGATATAAAGAATCACCTGTATAAGGCAAAAACGTACGTTGGCAAATCGTTTTGGTTGTCCGGCAATAATCTTCAGAACCGTGAGATTTGGATGCGTGAGGACACCAAAGAACCATTGACATTTTTCAAATGGTACTTTGGCAAACCAGATCCACTTAGTTCCTACAATTGTATATTTTTATCTTACTTCTTTCATTATCGTATGAATAATGTGCCCTGCGATCATAAATTTCACTACATGTGTGAGTTAAGGAATTGAAATAAAAGCAAGAGTTATTTGAATTGAGTTGTATATACCAAAGATAAGCTGCGATTTGTTACAATATTTATTCGTATAACTCAAACAATTAATGCACTATATAATGATAATGCACAAGTAATAAATGAGTACAAAAATAAATGTATAATGTATAAAAAAAAAACACGAAGAAAATATTGCTTCGCACTTTTGTGTTTTATTTCATACGGTCAGTGTCTTTTTACACAGAAAAAATTATATATCGTCGTTGTTGAACGAAAAGTCACCAAATACATTTTCAAAATACCAAATATTTATTAGATTTATCCAAAAATACTTTCAGTGAAGAAATAAACAGTTTTGAATATGATTTAAGTACCTCTTATTCATCACATTTTATAAAAATCAACCTAAAAAATTCAACACATATTTCATAGTCATAAAATATCACATGAATGGGTTTAATAACTTTTAAAGAAAAGTTCTTCATTTATGAATAAAATTTAAATAATGCTCTAAATTTTAGATTTTGTTAAGTATTGTAATATGAAAACCAGTTGGGAAGGTTAGATCACATGGGAAATTAGTGTTATTATGATAGTTAGGATTATCAAAATTATAGTCGGTCTAAGCCGACTATAAATACCCTACACATATGTGTGGTTACCATTCAAATTGGTATATAGGTCACCAGTGTATACGAATCCTGAAAATAACTACAAACTTTCCATCGCTGAAGAATTTCCATTCATTTGATACCCATATTTACAAATGGGTAGGTGTACCGAATTTCGATTTTTTTTTTTTTAGGAACCACAACTCGTTTCCCAGGAAAACATTATTTTCATGTATTTCAGCATGATGTCAATATATATTTGACCAAAAAAGTTTACCTAAGCACGTATACAGTAAAATTGATCTGTAGATGTAAATTTGATATGAGGTATTTCAACATAAGTGGTCGGTTCTCAGGTCACAATAGATCGATCATGCCAATTTTCTTGTTCAGACAGCTTAGATATCTAAATCTAAAGTTTCATTGCTCTAGCTCTTCTACTTCTTCCGTAATCGTGATTTCAACAGACAGACAGAAGGACAGATAGATAGACAGACAGACAGACAGACAGACAGACAGACAGACAGACAGACGGACATCGCCAAATCGACTCAGGAGGTCATGCTGATCAAGAATATATATACTTTTCCATACCGGAGATGCTTTCTTCAGGGTTTTACAAACGGCGTACCAAACTGAATATACCCTTTCACTCTTAGTGTAGGGTATAATTATTGTCGGAAAATGACAAAGATATATAATAAGAAATCTATAATTTTTGAAAGGGACTTAAGATAATACATCACGAATTCAGGAAAGACCAAACCCTAATCATTTGATCAAAGTTATGTTACCATAAAAAGTGATATCTTTAGGTGACCTCTGTGACCAGGTATTACAGATTATACGAATTTTGATTCTAAAGTTTGTACAATACATCTGCACAAATGTTTTTAAAGTTTCCTCTGCAAATATGCACTACTGCACTCTACAGTTTTGAATGCATTTTTCAAATGACAGTATTATGGTGAAGTGATTTCACTTCACTGTAGTATTTGTTTCATTGGTAATTGTTTCATTGTTCGATAAATTAAAAATTTGATATAAAATATATGGTTTTCTTATACCTTATGAATTTTTGTTTATACCTATTTGAATATTAATGAAAATTCCTTATAGTAAGAATGATAAAAAAATGCAAAATGCACTAAGTACTCGGTGTCATAAGCAGTATTTGAATTTTTATTGCGCATCGTCATAGACCTCTTATCTGA
Organism: Dryomyza anilis; assembly: GCA_951804985.1. Classification (NCBI taxonomy): domain Eukaryota; kingdom Metazoa; phylum Arthropoda; class Insecta; order Diptera; family Dryomyzidae; genus Dryomyza; species Dryomyza anilis. The sequence goes on from OX638133.1 coordinate 27,428,981, forward strand.
AGTTTTGTTTGTCTTTTGTTTTGACAGTACTTGGTACTTTGTTGTGAGCAACACATTTATCTGATTTTTAAGCATAGAGTTGACGGCAGTAAATGTTTTGAAACAAAGTGTATGTCTTGAAGAGGGTTTCAAATGCACTTGTGCAGATGTCTAGTTTGTACTATTAGGTACACACTCAGAAGAAAATGTACCATTAAGTACTTTATGGTACGACCATTAACATTATGGTTCATGTATTAATAGTTTTTTCTTTTTAAATCAAAAGTTTTCTAATTATTTCAATAGTATTTGAAAAATTCACTACCATAAATTTTAATATTTCAATTTTATTATTTTAAATAGAATAAATACTGTTGTTTTAATGGTTTCCTCCTATAATAATAAACGTGGTCTAAAAAACGTAAAACGAATACAAACATGTTCGTTTTGTACGTCATTCTGCGTGTTTACTCAAAATGGTCGCATGTTTTTTTTTTAAATAATCCACATTATTAAACGAGACATTGGTAAGGACTCAATGTATTTAAAGTAAATATATTATATTTATATATTTATTTATATTTTTATTTAGTACAGAAAATAAATAATACATCGAACTTCTATTATGGCAACGGACTCAAAAATAACTGCAGACTCAACTACTAAAATCAATTATTGGAAACCAAAGCAAACATTAAATGTTTTATAATCTTTTGCAGCAATAAGTGTCTTTTTATGAGTGTGTTGTAAAAGTGAATATCAATTTCGACATTTAAATAAAATAGTTTATACAAAAATTAACTAAAATACATTTTTGTTTTAATAAATTATTAGGAAAATGTAATTCTACTTTACCATAAAATTAATAATACGTATCATTAAATTTGAATAGATCTTTCTTATTGTAATTAAAATATCACATTATACAATTTATGGTACAACCACACATTGTATTAACAGTTTCAATATTACTGAACTAATGGTACGCATCCTATTGACCAATTTTAATGGTTATTGTTTTTCTATTGAAATACTATCAATTTACCATGATTTTTTTCTGGGTGCATTTAGTCAAATATGAACATACAATTTATAACGAATTCGTTTAATAGAGGAAATAATAAGAGAAAGAATTTAACGCAGACGAAAGAGAAGATGATAAAGAAGACATTGATGAAGAATACCAAGAGTTTCAATCTTTTTTATCGTCCTTCTCACATCCATTTCTATTTTATATTAAAAATCCCATTTTTTTAACATAAAGTTAGTTTTTTTTCGCAAAAGCAATTCTTTGCAAATTTAAAAACTGATTTGAAATGCTTCTACATTTGGCAACAAAACTACATTAAAAGTTTAGGGTAACAGTGCGGAACACTTGAACTTTCAACAATTTACTTTTTGTTTTAGAGGCTAACATATATGTACATCCAGAAAAAATACTATATAAATAATAGTATTTTACTATTAAAAATTGTCAATGGGATAAATTATTATTTTAATTGGAAAATACCATTAAATACTAGAAAATACCATGATATTGCCATTGAGTTTATATGAAAAGATTTATTTTTTGTATACTATTAAATCAATAATTGTCCTATTGACCAATTTTAATAGGATTTGAGGGAATTTTTTTCTGGGTGTATGATCTCTTATTGGTTCATTAGACTAGTTCCGATTTTGTTGTATTATAAGTTCTTAAAACATCTATTTATATTATTATCTTAAAATAATATGAATAGTATATCTACATTAGCATTAATCTTAAAATCAAAACACACTAAAACATAAATTTTTTTGAATGAAAAAAGTATTTACTTTAAAAGTTAATATCTGAAAAAGAGTATGTTTTTCGAAAAAAATTCTACTGCTTGCATTCTAATAAAGGGACGCTACAAAAGTAGAGCGACAGGGACAGCAAACGACGCCATATTTCTTGTCGCTCTTTTGACATTTCTCTTCAGTAAGGTTTGCCATTTCATGATGGAAAGCTATACGAGTCAACAACGAGTGGAAATTATTAAAATTTACTACCGAAATTCGGTAGTAAAAATTCGAAAAATCATCTTCAGCGATGAGGCTCATTTCTGGCTGAATGGCTTCGTCAATAAACAAAATATGCGTTATTGATCAGACAGCAATCCACACGTACTCCATGAGTCATCATTGCATCCCGAAAAAATTACGGTTTGGTGCGGTTTATGGGACGGCGGCGTCATTGGGCCGTACTTCTTCCGTTATGATCAAGAACGGCACGTTACTGTGAATGGGAATCGCTACAGTTCAATGATAACCAAATATTTTTGGCCCTAATTGGATGATATGAACTTGGAGGACATGTGGTTCCAACAGGACAGTGCCACAAGCCACACAGCGATGCCACAATCAATTTATTGGAAACCTAGTTTGGAGAACGTGTTATCTCACGAAAGGGTCCAGTCGATTGGCCGCCACGGTCGTGCGATTTAACGCCGTTAGACTATTTTCTGTGGGGCTACGTCAAGTCTATGGTCTATGCCAACAAGCCAGCGACGATTGATGAACTTCGTACGAATATCGAACGTGAAATTGCAGCAGTATCGGCCGATTTATGCTTGAAAACCGTCGAAAATTGGGTTCAGCGCCTGGACTTCTGCAAGCGTGCCCGTGGTGGCCATGCAAAAGAAATCGAGTTCCATATATAATGGCATCGAACGTACTTTTACAGGAATAAATAATTTCATTAATATCCAAAACCGTTTTTGTTTTATTTAAAAAAAAAAAAATTTGTAGCGGGTCTTATTGAAAAACCCTTTATTAAAAAAGTATTAAATTTTGACCAGATTTTTTCACTTTTGGACCAATGTGCGTCGTGACGTCTTTACTATCACACCCTTTATATTTGATATCAATCATATCATAATATTCTTTTATGTCTACTTTCATATTAGCTAATTAATTTGTAATTGGAATAGAAAAATAATGTCTATCCGTCTTTTCAAAATATCAGCCACTGATCAACGTGCCATTCATCGATAACAAAGTTAATTAACATCAACTACGTTATTAATGTCTCTTACAAAAGTTGTTTGATATTTAGTTATTTCCCTCATATTAATCAAACATGCACTGAGGCAAACAAATATTTAAATATTATATATTTTATGCACAGAAAAATCTTCATATTAAAGAATATCGTTCTTCAAATCATGATTATTCATTGTATTGAAGAACAATTCATAATTTTTTTTGGACAACATTTTTAACGACAAGAAATAATTGTGAGAATTTTTAATTGTTTGAAAAAAAAAAAAAATTTTTTTTTTTCGATAAAAAAAATATATTTTCTTTCAATAAAAAAAATATTTTTTTTTTCGACAAAAAAAAATTTTTTTTTCGATAAAAAAATAAATTTTCGATACAAAGTAATATTTTTTTGTTCAAAAACAAAAAAAATTAAAAAAAAAAAAAATGAAAATAAGAAATTTTTTTTGTAGAAAAAAAAAATTTAGGACAAAATTTTCTTCGAAATATTTTATTTTCGAATATTTTTTTTAATTCTTGGGAATATTCTACGCCGTGAAAAAATATTTTTCAATTATTTTACCAAAAATTATATGAATGATATATATTCCCAAGAAACAAAACGGTCCGTTAACGGTGTCGTATACGGAACAGCAATACGCAGTACGATTCCGTAAACGTTCCGTTGTCTGGATACGAAAATGGTCTAGTAAACGGATAAAGAGGAACATCGAAACGTATTTCAAATCCGTTGAGAGTACGTTTCGACGATACGTTAACGGACCGTCATACTGGATGAACTACGGAGTGAGTGCGTTGATATTGCGTTTCGACGGTCCATTAACGTACCGTAGGTCTGTATGAAAGACAGAATGAATAGATTAAAAACACCATTTTAATACCATACAATAGTATACCAAATTACTATTTGCATATTTTTATTTTACAAGAAACAAAGTTATTATGAATCAAATTAAACATGAAATATACAAATTTTACTAAACAAAACGAAACAACATAATTCGTCTTTATAATGTTGAAATCTACTTTAATTGCACATGGTGTTTTCATGCTCGATTTCTTGTCAACAAAGACATTAATTAATAAGAAAAAGATATATCACTTTAACTGGACTGCAGTTATCATAGGGCTTGATGAGTCTCTTCGTATGCTGCTATGTGCTAAGATAATTTAACATGGCACATTTTCCGCAAACTTTATATCACATTTTCAGCAGCTCATTGCACACAGAAAAAAAAATGTGTAAATATAACTAAAATGTTAATCAATCCAATTAATTTTTAATTGAAACTCAACCGATGTAACTTTTAGTAGCATTGAATTCCATATTCGTAATAATGAGAATATGTTAATTGGAGAAATTTTAATTAATTTTTTGTCATATTGATGTTAAAGTTGTTATATATATTAAATTTTTTATTGGTAATTTTTAAATCATTAATTAATTAATTAATTAATTAGTAACATTAATTAAAAATTTCATTCGATAGAAATTGGATCAAGTAAATATTTTGTTAAATTAATTAAAATATTTGTCGAATAGAAACATATGAAAATAAAATTAATTTAATTTAATATATAACATAAAATAAATATTAAATAAGTATTTATACTTTTTAATATGCTTTGTAAAATTCTTTCAACCTAACGAATGTTTTACCGAAGTCAGTTTTCACAACTTCTACAGGTGGGCCAATTAATTGAGTCAAGTAAAATTTGTTACTAATAATGCAATATCCTGTTTTAAATTAGCCACGTAGAAGAAAATAATGTTAGATGAAACTGAACGACGCCGACGCACGAGACGCACAAACAAAAACAAAATGAAATCCAGAAGAAAAAAACAGTGTTGCAATTTAAGAAAATGAATAAATCAAAAGTAACAAATAAAAGTAGTTTATACTATTAAAGATTTAGTTGTACTGAAATTATATTAAATTTATTCCAATTAATATTTTAATTAAAAAATGTGTTAATACAATAAATTAATTAGTAAATACATTCATATTTTTAATTGGAATACGATTTTGTTTGCTATTAATATCAATTGTTATATATACGTACAATATTTTTATACCCTACACTAAGAGTGAAAGGGTATATTCAGTTTGGTACGCCGTTTGTAACACCCAGAAGGAAGCATCTCCGGTATGGAAAAGTATATATATTCTTGATCAGCATGACCTCCTGAGTCGATTTAGCGATGTCCGTCTGTCTGTCCGTCTGTTGAAATCCCTACTACTTTTAAAATTGAAGAGCTAGATAAATGAAACTTATAACTTAGATTACTAATATACCTACGCTGTATGTGCGAAAAATTGGCGAGATCGGTCCATTGTGACCTATGATCCGACCGCTTATGTTCAAATACCTCATATAAAATGTACATATAAAGATCAATTTTTATGTATACGTGCTTAGGTAAACTTTTTTGGTCAAATATATATAGACATCATGCTCAAATACATGATAATAATGTTTTCCGGCGAAAAGACTTGTGATTCACAAAAAAAAAAATCGAAATTCGGTACACCTACCCATTTGTAAATATGGGTATCAAACGAATGAAAATTCTTCAGCGAATGTTTGTAGTTATTTTCAGGATTCGTATACCCTGGTGACCTATATATCACTTTGAATGGTAACCACACATATGTGTAGGGTATTTATAGTCGGCTTAGACCGACCATAATTTTGATAATCCTAACTATCATAATTAGACCTACTTTAAAATTTCCCATGTGATCTAACCTTCCCAACTGGTTTCTGTGTGATATAGTTCTTCTTGAATTGAAAGACGTTTGTAGCCATCGGAGATTCGCAAAAATGATGAATTCCCAATCATGACCATAGTACAATTTCTACTAGGGTTATGAGACGTATCATTTTGAAAAATGTTGAAAATCATGTTTAGCATGATTGGCTTTTCCGTTACGGTAGTTTGGTCAAATATAAAGTCACACAAAAGAAAAATATCTTTAATCTCAGGCATTAAAGTTAGTTGTTAAAATAAAAAATAAAAAACACTTTTTATAAATAGTTTTATTAAAATATAAAAACCATAAATGCTGGTCAAAACTTTGGTCAGATTCACCCGAATTTCTCCGAGTTTATTTAAAAATATTAATTAAAGAAGCCCAGTCTGCCATGTCTCGAAGCCCTTCGATGCCTCGAAGCTTTCTCAAATAACTTCGATACAAATAAATCGATCACGTTGCTTTATAGATTATAATTTTTAAAATTGGTATTAATATTAAAATATTTATCGATTTAGCAATATTTTTCGCAGCAATCTCGAACTTTGATCGTTGTTTCATCGATATAGTTCCGATTTCAAATAATTTCACATATAGAGGTAACTTTGACAGAATACATCGATAACTACCTAGCATGTAGGCCCAATTTGACACTCGATATGGCGCCGAGAATGTGTCCGATATCGTCTGAACTCTCCATCTATTCGCACTGATCTCGTAATGATATCGAAACGAATGACTTACTGAGAGTAGATACAAAAATCAAACAGGTATTATTTATATTACATATTTGTTGTCAGTGTAGTTTGTTACTTATCGGTCATTGTTTGATATTTATTATAGATATATTTTCTAAAATAATTATGTCATTGACACACCGTATATACTAACTACCTATTTTATTTATAATCTACCTTGTGCCACTAACATAATTGTATGAAAGCAAATTGATAACGTTGATTACATTAAAGTATTAAAAGCAAATTCACAAAAGCCGCTATAACACTAATTGAAATTGTATTATTATAAATAAATTGAATGTATATTAATCGAATTTTTTATTAGTTGACATTTAATACATTGTTATTTAAAAAAAAGATAAATCAGCAAGGATAATATAGACATTTTTGAAGTAGGGTTTGTGTAATAAAAATAGTAAGAATTATAAAAGTTATAGTCGTTCTGAGACGTCTATAAAGTAAGTACACATATATGATAGTGTCCACCGATTACGGTTTAATGTGGTATACAGATCACCAATTTTATTGCAAACTTTTAATCGCTAAACAAATACCTTTCATTTAAGTATCCAATAATACGGTTCGATAACGATTAAATTTAGTCTTTTATTTAATTTTACATGTTTTACCATAAATTAAAAGGGTTTACTTAAATAAAAGCTACAGTAAGTACTAAATTTAAAGTGCATTATGTGACGGTCAATCGAGAAGGTCAAAATGAAACAAAATCACAATTTTCGTATGGAACGAATAAAAACCAGTAAGGAAAGTTAGGTCACATGAGACATTTTAAAGTAGTGACATTGTGATAGTTTATGTGATGCAGTTAGTAAGATTTATAAAAGTTATAGACGGTCTAAGCCTACTATAAATACATTGCACATATGTGTGGTTACCATTCAAAGTGGTATATGGGTCACCAGGGTATACGAATCCTGAAAATAATTACAAACTTTCAATCGCTGAAGAATTTCCATTCATTTGAAACCCATATTTACAAATGGGTAGGTGTACCGAATTTAGATATTTTTTTTTTGGAACCCCAAGACGGTTCGCGGGTATACATTATTTTCATGTATTTGAACATTAAGTCAACATGTATTTGACCAAAAAGGTTTACTTAAGCCCGTATAACGTAAAATTGATCTGTAGATGTAAATTTTATATGAGGTATTTGTATGTAAGTGGTCGGATCACAGGTCACAATGGACCGATCTCGCCAATTTTCGCACATACAGCGTAGGTATATAAGTAATATAAATTAGAAGTTTTATTGATCTAACTCTTTAATTTTGTTCAATAGTAGTGATTTCAACAGACAGACGGACATCACTAAATCGAATCAGGTGGTCATACTTTTCCATACCGGATATGCTTCCTTCTGGTTGTTACAAACGGCGTACCAAACTGAATATACCCTTTCACACTTAGATATAAAAGGGTAAAAAAATCGCTCGAAACTTAAGAAAAGTTTAGTATTTTGTTATATTTTCACAATGACGTATGACAGCACATGAAAATTATATATTACGACATGCCCATTTTCTATACCAGACAACTCAAGAATAGAAGAAAACAATCTTTTTAGTTTCATTAATCTATCTCTTTTTGTTTTCATGTAATCATGACTTCAACAGACATACGGACATCGTTAAATAAACTAAATACAATTCAACTAGAGTATATGTATCTTTTTCGTATCTGATATGCCTTCTTCTTAACATATTTAATTTAGTTTTTCATTTTTAGTGTAAGGGCATACTCATTTTTAAATAGTAATTAGTAACAAATGAAACAAAAAAAATATAAAAAAAAACCCACACATTTTAATATAGTTGTTTTTTTTTTTTAATATAATTTAAAAATAACTATAAAACTTATATAACTAGTTTTTAGTAAATCTTAATGTAAAACATTAATGTAAAATCCAAATATAAATAAAATTCAATGTCTCAGACCCTTTATAACCAGTTCAGAACCTGAAGTTGTCCACCTTAGTTTTAAAATATTTATAAATTATGCCGCCAAAATATATATAGCATATAACACTAGGTAACTTTGGACAAAAATGCATAGAAAAAAGCAAGAGCAGCAAACATTAACCTTGACACGACATGCGGTTTATTTAAATTAAACGATATAATGTTTATATTAGCTTTTTGTTTCTTTTTTTTTTTTGATTTTTTATATATTTTTTTTTTGTTTGTTTTTTGTTGGTATAGTAACAAAGAATATGCTTGTATATATTATTAGTTGGGAAAACATATGCCTTTTGTTTTTAGACCAGCAAACCAAAATAAAATCACACACATGCCTAAAAAATAAAACAAAAACTCAAATAAAAAAAAAATTATATACAAAAACAGATTTATTAGGAAGTAATGTATGTGATATTATTCGATATGACGTCAACATTTTTATGTAGAAGTAATATAAACCAAAAAGTTTTTTTTTCAAAACTTTATTTGAAGTATGTTGGTTCATATTATTATAAAATGTAATTGATTATAAAAATTAAAAGTTATTGAATAGTTTAAGATAAATTTATAATTAGAAAATACAGTTTAATGCAGAATGCGAGATGTGAGTGAGATGCACACGCTGCAAAAAAAAAGTGCTCTCCTAAACATAATTTTGCTGGCATTACATTTATGTTTGGAGCTTTATGTAAATATAATTTACAATTGAACAGTGCACTGTGGGACAGATGTCAATTCTAGCTCGCCGTAAATGCAGTTTTGCGCCAATCTTAACGAAACTTTACACACCCAGAAAAAATACTATATAAATAATAGTTTTTTTTACTATTAAAAATAGTCAATAGGATAAATTATTTTAATCGGAAAATACCATTAAATACTAGAAAATACAATGAAATTGCCATTGGGTTTGTATAAAAAGTTTTATTTTTTGTATACTAATAAATCAATAATTGTCCTATTGACCAATTTTAATGGGAGTTGGGGGATTTTTTTTCCTGGGTGCACTAAGCATACATGGACTATGAATAGATTTCAATTTAAAAATGAAAAAGATTGGTCGATTGCCATGCTCACCTGTCATATAATTGAAATGGTAAAATGAATATAACTTTTTTTGGAATGAGATATTTTGTATATAATTGGTATTTAGATACATACTGTAATTGCACATGATCATTCTTAATATGGGCGTGATTGGCCAATTACCACTCCTACCACTTCATTAAACTATATAACTTGACCATCGTAAGAGATAAGTGATAATAAAGGGTTTTTCAATAAGAGCGCTACAAAAGTTTTTTCCAAGGGTTTTTCAACAGGGATGCTACAAAAGTAGAGCGACAGGGACAGCAAACGACGCCATAGTTCTTGCCGCTCTTTTGACATTTCTCTTCCTTAAGGTTTGCCATTTCATGATGGAAAGATATACGAGTCAACAACGAGTCGAAATTATTAAAATTTACTACCGAAATTCGAATTCGTATATCTTTCCATCCGTAGCCGCGGTGGCTCAGTGGTTAGTGCGTTGAACTGCGAGCCGAAAGGTCCCCGGTTCAAGTCTGGACTGGGGTTAACAACATCTTTTTATAGAAACATTTTTTCTATACCGCGCTACCTCTCGGCAGTAAATGGCAAACCTACGAAAGTAAAACATTGCCTATGAAGAGCTCTCACCCGCCGTTCGGATTCGGCAATAAACTGTAGGTCCCACCACTTTGAGTACAAATATAACACGCACAGCTCAAAATGGTGAGAGAGCTCGGCCTAAGATCTTATAGGGCTGTAGTGCCAAACTATTATTATTATTATATCTTTCCATCATGAATTGGCAAACCTTACTGAAGAGAAATGTCAAAAGAGCGGTAAGAAATATGGCGTCGTTTGCTGTCCCTGTCGCTCTACTTTTGTAGCGTCCCTGTTGAAAAACCCTTTATTATGTACTATGGTAAATATCACAATACTTAACTACCATACCAAATATGATCCAGTTTTGTCAAATATAATGACAGAAAAGGCAAAACTGACATATTATAATAACAAAATTTAGTTAAATTATTTTACGATTTTCGTATATTTCTCATCACTTAAACTCATTTTAAATGACGTGTGGCAAACTAATGCAGGCAAGTTTAACACCGTTAGAAGAAGACATATTCAGACATTATGTCTGATTTATGAGAGCATTTGGCTGCTTATTTTTTCCATGAACACTTTTGTATAAAAGAATATGTAATTTTTTGTTTTATGTTTTTGACAAATAATCAGGAAAAATACGAACAGCCATTTGAAATTTTTGATACACAAGATGATAGTTCTCTCAATTCCCAATAATATAAAACTAACACTCTGCATATGGAGTATATATTGAAAAAGTTGTGACAGTTTTAATGTAACCCATTTTTATTTTTGAAAAAGCACTTGTTTTAATTTTTTTGACTTTAAGACTACAGAAGGATTTTTTCACTAGGGTTTATCATTTTTTGATTGCTCTCCAGGTTCTCATAAATTAATAATAAAATTACATATTTTTAAACTTTCTGCAACAAACTATATTTTCAGATTTTCGGCGAGCTACACTAAGCTTCTGTCCCATGGTGCAGTGTTGTAATGAGCTCTGATTTACATTATGTTTATATACAAATACATGGAAACTTTTTGATATTTCCCTTAAAATGGTGTTTGTTCAAATATAAACATAATTATTACTACATTGAAACAAAAAAATATTTGAACCGAAACATTAATATATTCAAAATGATATTTCTAATGGAACGATCTAAACACAAATATGTTTCCAGAGAAATATATTAGTTATTTCAATTCAGAAAAACGTCAACCACTACCGAAAAATTCAAAATGCTCAAATCTTTGAAATAAGGAAGGATTTGGAATCTTAAATATGTCAATCTAAATATCTGAAAATAAAATTCGATTCCGTTAACGATAACGTTTAAAAAAATACTCATAATATTAAGTTACTATACAACTTTTAAATATAACCAATTCATGTACTTTGACATTTCTCTTCAGTAAGGTTTGCCATTTCATGATGGAAAGATATACGAATTCGAATTTCGGTAGTAAATTTTAATAATTTCGACTCGTTGTTGGCTCGTATATCTTTCCATCATGAAATGGCAAACCTTACTGAAGAGAAATGTCAAAAGAGCGGCAAGAAATATGGCGTCGTTTGCTGTCCCTGTCGCTCTACTTTTGTAGCGTCCCTGTTGAAAAACCCTTTGAAAAAAAACTTTTGTAGCGCTCTTAAAGTTTTATGCGTACGAATGTCCCGTCCGGATACCCAGGAAATGCCCATATGTATTTAAATTAGATGATATTACATTTTAGTTACATTGAAACATATTCAAACAAACCTTTTCTATGCGTGTAGGGTTAAAGGTATTCCTACTTTTGATATAGACAGTGGTAGGATTCGATAACGAGACTTATTTGATTGCAATACAACGCACTAGCCGCTAAGAAAATCACGAACGCTAAGAAAATCTCATCATTCCATACAAATATTTAATAGAAATTGAAAGAAGATTTAAAAAAAAAAACAAAATTTGTGAAAATTATGAAAAAGTAAAAGCAGGCAAAAATACTATTGAACGTATTAATCCTATTGACCTATTTTACAAAGCACACAGAAAGAAGACTAAGTTTTAAACAAATAAAATGACTTCGTTCATGATGAAATTCCCAACGAAGCAACCAGAAGATGTGTATAAAAAAAAAAAAAAGTGGGAACTACATTTAAAAATAATGTAGAATATCACATAAAAATACAGACGATGACACATGCAACAAGTGGGCAATAGCAATAAAAAAACGTTAAGGGCACTGCACGGAATTGAGAGCAAAAATGCAAAAGTATAAAAACAACAACATTGTGTCTGAAAGATAACAGCATTTCAATGGAAATACTAGTTCTTATGTTAGAGAGTCTTTATAATTACTAAGAAATGAATATCGTAACAACGACAATTAAAAAAATATCGTAAAAAAAATGAAAGCTAACAGAGAATTGTGCAGTTTTACGGTTGCATTCAATATTTAAGTATTAGTATTCAGGCAAGACATATCAGTATTGAAATCAGACTTGATGTATTTTAATGATTTAGAGCTAAAAACTGAGAAATAAATTTAGAACTGAATTTAGATAACCGTTTATAATGCAGAAGATAATTGGCAATTTTAAATTCAAAGCAATGATCTCCAATAATCCAAAACAATGATCGCCAATAATTCCATATTTCAAATATAGTCACTATTATACAAAAGGGGCGAATGTGTAAAAAATTTGCGTTTTTTTAAATTTTTGAGTGTAGTTTTTCCTCAAGTATACTGTGCTAAAATCGTGTGTGGTTTTGTTGGATATTTCTAGCCACAAACGACAAAATCAAAAGAAAGAATTAAAAATGTCATGCCAAAAGTGCGAATCTTTTCGTTTTTTTTGCCATAACTTTTGATTGGTATGAGATAAAAAAGTAGTGTAAAGGCATAATTTGGTTGCTTTTAAACCGCGTATCAATCATCATCATTCTTTTAAAATATTTTTTTGAATTTTTAGCATTTGCAAGAAAAATGTTTGTCAAATTATTTTTAAATAATGATGCCAATCGATAGGTGCTTTAAAATCATACAATAAATGCCTTTATATCACTATTTTATCTTGTACCAATAAAAAGTTATAGCAAAAAAACGAACAGATTCGCCCTTTTGACGTGACAAGATTTTCAATTTTTAAAATTTCTTAGTTTTTTTGCTATAACTCTTTATTGCGGCAAGATAAAATAGTTATGTAAAGGCATTAAATATTTGTTTTTAAAGCACATATTGATTGGCATCATTACTTAAAAATATGTTGCCAAACATTTTTCTTGCAAATTACAAATTTCAAATTAATATTTGGAAAATTATTTTTAAATAATGATGCCAATTTGAAAACAATCTATAAATGCCTTTACATCCTTTAATCGAAAATTTTGCCCATCACTGTAGAACATAAACTTGCTGATCTTTCATGTCTTAAATAATACAATTAATTAATTAGCATACATAGTTCAATAGAGACAGCGCCCAAGAAACGTCATCAATAACACCAACATCATAAATGTCTCGCTTTTGTTTATAGAAGACGCAGCACATTCAACCAGTTGCCATGAATCGCAAAGTAAAAAGCAAACCCAAGAAATAGAAATCTCAATGGGGGCGAACTATAAGCAAAAGCGAATCAACAAAAACTTGGAAATTGAAAAAAAATAAATAAAGAAATAATAAACAGAAAAAAAACGCGAAAATTGGGTGCGTGCGAAATACATGAAAATATGTCAGAACTGGGTCAGCCAAACGCGAAGAAGCTTGAAGGATAAGGTCGTCATCATGATGGGGGCCTACTGCTGCATACGTTGCAGACGAAGGTGTTGCGTGTACAACGCATTTTAATTAAAATGTTTGGCGACAGACTATCTCCAATTAGGGTCACTTTTCAAAGACAAAACGAGTACTAACTAAAGTTGCGTGTTTAAACTAAATAATTATTGTATTAAATAAAGTCATCAGGAAAACTCACCACCCCAGATGCCAATCTTGAGCTGCTTCTTGTCCAAATTCACCACATAATCACCGAGTATCTTGTTGAGCACATCGGTGACCACCGACTCGAAAACCATTTTGAGGCGCTGCCGTGACCAGCTGAACAGATCTACTGCAGCAACTCACAGTTGTGTGGCTTCTGATTTTTGCCCGGCAGGCGTTGCTTTTATTTTATATTGATTTTTCTTTTAGATTTTTCAGAAATTCTAATACGTTTTAACACAATTTTGCAAACACTTTCAATAGATTTTTGTTGATTTCGATTTTGTTTTAATTATATTATTAAAATTTCAATATTGCTGATGACATCATCACCAGCATCAACAATAGCAGCTGCTGCAATTGAAAAATTATTTTTCAGCCAATTTGTTAGTTATTCGTCTGCACTCAAAAAACAAAAACAAATCCACTAATATTTGTCGCACCTTCTGTAAATGTTTTCTCTAGTCACTTCTTTGTTATAATTTTTCATAGAATATGGTGAAATTTGTTGGATACGCGATAACTTTTTTATTAACTGCGTCTCCAAAATGCTCGAATATACTGATCCAATCAGAAAAATCAAAATTACGTCGAACGAGCGCAAAACATGCGGCGCAACAAAAATTAAAAAAACAACACAACTAGAAATGTCAAATGTCAAAATATGAGCAGCTGTTTGCAGTGTTGCCATAACAAAAGAAAAAAATAAAAAAATCCACTAAAATTCCATAAATTTAAATATTAAAAAATATTTTTTAGATTTTGTATGGCATTTTAAAAACATTAAACAATATTATTTATTTCTTTTTAATTATTTCAAAGTTTAAATAAAAGTAAGTAATATTTTATGCAGGGGTTTAAATCGGAACCAAAATCGTAAATAAAAAGAAACCCTTTTTCGTTTGGGTTTTAGTCATTGATTTTATCATAACAATTCGCCAATGAATAATTTAAAATTAAAGTTTTAAAACACATTGTTTATATTGAAAAGTTTAACATTACAAAGCAGCTCGAAATTTAAACCAGTTGAGAAGGTTAGATCACATGGGAAATTTTAAATTTGGTGTTATTATAATGTATATGTTGTACCGTTAACGGCACGTATACGGTACATTTTGTTTTTTGGGTATGATAGTATTATCAAAACTGTAGTCGGTCTAAGCCGACTATAAATACCCTACACATATGTGTGGTTACCATTCAAGGTGGTATATTGGTCTCCAGGGTATACGAATCCTGAAAATAATTACAAACTTTCAATCGCTGAAAAATATCCCTTAACTTGATACCCATATTTACAAATTAGTAGGTGTACCGAATTGCGATTTTTTTTTTGGAACCACAAGTCGTATCGTCCGAAAACTTTATTTTCATGTATTTAAGCATGATTTCAATATATATTTGACCAAAAAAGTTTACCTTAGCACGTATACATAAAAATTGATCTGTAGATGTAAATTTAATATGAGGTATTTTTGAATATAAATGGTCAGATCACAGGTCACAATAGTCCGATCTCGCACATACAGCGTAGGTATATAAGTAATCTAAATTATAAGTTTCATTTATCTAACTCTTCAATTGTTTAAGTAGTAGGGATTTCAACAGACACACAGACGGATAGTCGTTATCGCTAAATCGACTGAGGAGGTCATGCTGATCAAGAATATATATACTTTTCCATACCGGAGATGTTTTCTTCTGGGTGTTACAAACGGCGTACCAAACTGAATATACCCTTTCACTCTTAGTGTAGGGTATAAAAAAATTGTTATGTCTTTCAGCGTAATCAATAATCAAAAAAATTGTACAGCTTCAACAAATAGTCGACTTTTTAAAAAATATTCCACATAAATTTACGTCAAAAGTCGATTACTAGCTTAAGCTATAACCATGCTCGACTTCGAATCCAAAATTCAAAATATGCATCACAAATAAACAAAAAAATTACGTATTATGTAAAAATGCCTAAAAATTAGAAATAAAAAAAAACTTTCGTGACAATCAAAAAAATAATTAATTTTCAAGATAAAATATTTACGGTGAAAATTTTTACGATTAACTGTAAAGAAATTTACTAAACACAGCTAGTTGGCATTATTGTGAACGTGCCTTGCATTGACAGCTACCGCCTTTGTGACGTGTATTTGTTGTATTGTATTTCACTAATTTCTGCGGGTTGTGCAAAATTTTTTGCTCTAATTTATTTAATACTTCTATACAAATTGTCAAATATGCGCAATAACTGTATGCTGTTTGTGCTCGTGCTGTTGCTGCCAAGCATTTTGGCCAGAAGAGCAAAAGACGGTGATAAACCAGACTGGGCCAAGAAAGACATACGTGACTATAGCGATGCCGATCTGGAGCGTTTATTGGATCAGTGGGAGGTAGTTTTAAATTAATACACCAATAAATATACCATATTAAATAAATATACGGTAGGAAGACGAAGAGCCTTTGGAGGCGGACGAGCTGCCCGAACATTTACGTCCACAACCACAATTGGATCTTTCAAAGTTGAATTCTGCAAATCCCGAAGAACTACTGCAGGCCTCGAAAAAAGGACGCACTCTGATGACATTCGTCTCGGTGAATGGTAATCCGTCACGTGATGAATCGGAAACCATTACCAAACTATGGCAAACTAGTCTCTGGAATAATCATATACAAGCCGAACGCTATATGGTTGACGATAATCGTGCGATTTTCTTATTTAAGGATGGCTCGCAGGCGTGGGCGGCAAAAGACTATTTGGTGCAACAGGAACGTTGCAAAGGTGTCACCATTGAGAACAAAGAGTATCCAAGCTTAAAGAGCAAATACGAAAAAAGTGACGATAAAGACGAACTTTAAAAAGTGTCGAACTAAAACATTTTTCCAACTATTATATTGATTAATAATAGTTTTCTCATTAAATTGTTAAGTTGAATTTACAAAGCACTTTAGTTTTGTACATACTATAAGTATTAAGTCTGAAAATAAAATTAAACTACTATTTGGGTATATGTATTGAATAATAATTTATTCTATTTGAGGGTAATACTGCACTATTTATAGTAGTTAGATGGTAACTAGTAAAAACGAAATTGTATTGGTCTTATATTTGTCATTTTTTTAAATTTAAAATTTAGTATTAGGAGTTAAGGAGTTACAGCGATTCAATTTTTTTTAATTCACTATTGATTCCTTGGGATTTCGTTGATTTATTGAAATAATTTTTAATGCTGCAAACATTTGCAATATCCACCTTTATTTGCAAAATCCACCTGCCAACATTGACCCCTCTCTCTAGAACGCTCCGATCTCGAGCATTTTAAGAAATGTTCAATTGAAATAAAAAATCGAATCCACTGTACTTTTTTTTATCAATACTTTTTTTTTAATCAATCCAAAGTTCAATCTAATTTGAAGAAAGCAGAATTTAGGAGTAATAGAAATGCAAATCATTTTTATGTAAAATATAAAATAAATAATTTAAATTTTTAATTTAACCTACACTGATTTCTCAAAGGTCTAAGAAATCTGTGAAAAATGTGACGTTGTATCCCTTAAATATGAATCTATTGTGAATACTTCTTATCACCAAACAGATCATCCTTCTGTCTGTCAACCATATTCTTGTCAAGGGCACCATCGGCGTTGCCAGAACGAAGATTTTATCGGAATTTTGACGATTTTTTTCACCATAATAACTATTTTTTAATGTTTTTTCTTCATACATGATAATTTTTGCATCAATACACATTTGATTTTTTAAATTTATGATAAGTTGTTAGTGCGTTGAACTGCAAGAGGAAAGCTGACGTAATCTATTTCCGTGACTGTCAAACAAAATAGAAAATATTTTATATATTTGACGATCTTTCCAGTCGAATGACGATTATTGGAATTTTGTCGATTTTTCGAATAAATCTTCTGGCAACGCTGAGCACTACAATCACCAACATCACCTACTGAGCACGTTTTTGTTTTATTGTTTGGATCAACGCCGCATAAACAAATCTAATCTTTCCACAAAATGCCAGTGCTAGCTAAAATTGGACCCTCCATACTAAATGCGGACCTCGCCAATCTGGCCGTCGAGTCACAAAAACTGCTGGACAATGGTGCGGACTACCTGCATCTGGATGTGATGGACGGGCACTTTGTGCCAAATCTAACCTTTGGTCATTCGGTGGTCAAGTGTCTGCGCAACAAAATCAAAGTGAGTTGGAAAATATTAAAAACAAAAAATATTCATTGATTGAAAATCTTAACTATGACAGACCGCGTTCTTCGAGACACACATGATGGTCTCGAAGCCGCAGCAATGGATCGAACCCATGGCCGATGCCGGTGTCAATCTATATACATTCCACGTGGAGCCAGTGCAGCAGGAGGTCGCTGATGTATGTCGCAAAGTGCAGGAGGCCGGCATGAAAGTGGGCTTGGCGCTGAAGCCAGGCACTGGTGTAAGTTATTTTTTATTTTAATAAATAATCTTTTAAATTTACTAAATATTTAACTCGTTACATAAAGATTGAGGCTGTGGAGCAATACATGGATCTAGCTGATGTCGTGCTTGTAATGACTGTGGAACCTGGTTTTGGCGGACAGTCCTTCATGGCCGACATGATGCCCAAGGTTGAGTGGCTGCGCAAAAACTATCCCAATCTTGATATTGAGGTGGATGGTGGCGTTGGACCAAAGACAATCGATTGCTGTGCAAAGGTTTTTTTATTGTGTTATTTGTTTTATTAATGGGTTATAAACTATTATTTGTTTGTTTTAAAGGCTGGCGCGAATATGATTGTCTCAGGCACCGCTGTTATACAAGCGCCCGATCAGCGTGAGGTCATGAATCTGCTGAAGACCACGGTACAAGGCTATAATCAATAATAATTAGACGCGGGCATTTTTTTTTTACTACTACTAGTACTATTAAGTTTATATTGGCATTTATATTTTTATTTTTTAACTAAATATATTTTAAAACTTACCTCAACGAATTGGACAATATATATATATAAAATAAAAATAAATTTGTTTTGTTTTTTTCCATTTATTTTTCAACATTAAATTATGTTTACAAATATTTTCATTATTTCGCTATCACTTATATATGATATCTGAATATTTCAATACATGTATGCATGTTTTGTATATATATATATGTATATATTTTTTATGTAAATATGTATCATTTTCTAATTATATTTTAAACAATTCAACTAAAAATACACTCAAGGAAATAACACTGTTAAAAGCAAAGCATTAGGTGTATAACTTAATAATCTCAAAATGAGTTTTCAAACAGCTCAAGGAAATCTCAGTACAACTCAAGTCTATCTCAAATGCAGCTCAAGTGTTTTCAAACAGCTCAAGTAGGCTTCAACTGTACATCAAGTACAACTCATCTCAAATACAACTCAGGTCTAACTCAAGTACAACTCAAGTGTTTTCAAACTGCTCAAGCACACTTCAAGTTTTCTCAAGTAGAACACAAGTGAATATCAATTTCACTTAAAGTGCTACTCAAGTACGCTTCATGTTACGGTATATACCGTGAGATATACCTTATATATATATAAGGTATATCTCAAATACAGCTCAAGTACATCTCTTGTGTATTACAAGTCCATCTCAATTACATCTTAAATACAACTCAAGTCCATTTTAAATCATGGCAGACTCATCTTAAATTATTCTTCGCTGAAAATTCATGTAAAACTCAAGTTTCTCTCAATTTGAATTCAACTTTAACACAAGCTTATCTCAAGTACGTTTTAATGTGTTCGTTTTGCCTGTCATATGATTGTATTTTAGTTTGTTGCCATTTAACATATGGTCAATAAAATATTTTCACAAAATCTGTACAAAATTCTATTTGATTTGTTATCTCCAAAAGAGGTTTATTGTCAAAAATTATCTGATATTTATTTATTGTCCAAAAATGTTTCTATTGTTTTTTTGTTTTGTGTTTTTTGGTATTTTTATCAACTTTTGTGCATCATGTAACAAGTGCGGCCGTTTTAATATTTCAAATGACGCCAAAAATAAATAATAGTTTTCATTTTAGTTTTATTATTTGCCAACGCTATTCTAGAATTCGACATAACATGCTTTGGAAATATTAAAAATGCTTATTAATATTCTTAAATTTCAATTTTTAATAAAACCAATTCAAATACGGTCGTTTTCAAGTATAGAACAGTACTTTTAGTTCAAGTTTTTAATAATTTCTATTATCTTCATGTGAATACTTTGCATTGGATAACAAAAATAAAAAAAATGAAAGAAAAAACTCTTTTAGCTACATTAAAATCTTTTAAACAATGTTTAATATTTTGTTTTTTTTTTATATATATTTTTTTTAACATCAATTTACAAATATTTCTACATTTTTCTTTTAGCTAGGTATAAACTCTTTTACATCTATATACTATATAGGTTCGTATATATAATTTATTTATATAGGCATTCTAGAAAATAAGCGTTTTCCATTATATATGATAGTTATTTTTTCTTTTATTTTTATCAATTATTTTTTATTTTTTTTGTATTGTAGAAACGGAAAAGAAATGAAGAAAAGAAAGCTGTAAATAAAATTATTTAACTACTACAATCATTTTGGTTTGTAAACCGCTGTATAAAGTCTTTTCCTCACAAACCAGAGATTATTTGAATTTTGTTTGATTAATCAAAAAAAAAAAAAACAAATTTTCTAGAAACGAAAAATAAAATATTACAGTACAAACATTATTTTGTTCGAGGAAAAATGAGTCCGTGATAAAAATTAAAGAAATGTTTAATTTTTATCACATTTTTGTGTTTCATTTAACAAAACAATATAGGAGATATAATAGTATATTTGCTATATATTTTTGGTATTAAATATCCAAGTTCGATGCGCTACAAACATATTATGATTGCATCCAACTTTTATGGAATTTTATGGAAATTAATTAAGAATCTTCTTTCCATTATACGATAATTCAAAAAGAATTTAATAGAATTATCTAAATTTTTCATAAAATTTTTAATTCTAGTCATTGCAGTAAAAACTGAGTAAAATTATTTAAAAATTTAATATAAAACAAATTTAAATATATATAAAAATATACAAAATAATATTAAACTATATAAAATAAATCAATATAAAATAAATCAGTATAAAATAAAATATTATAAAAAATAATTATTCAAAAATAAATAAAAAATAATTAAGTAAAAGAAAATCCAAAAGAAAATTATAGAAATTTAAATAAAACAAATATTTGAAAAGAATATTGAAAAATAATATGAATAAGATATACAATTAATAAATAAAGAAATAATAAAAATAAAAACTAAGACACAAAAAATAAATAAATATATATAAAATAAAGAAAGAAAGAGACAACGAAAGAAAAAGAATAATAAAGAAATAAAGAAATCAAGAAATGAAGAAATGAAGAAATAAAGAAATAAAGAAATAAAAAAAATAATAAAATAAAGAAATTAAGAAATAAAGAACTACAAAACTAAAGAAATAAAGAAATAAATAAAAAAATAAAGAAATAAAGAAATAATGAAATAGAGAAATACAAAAATAAATATATAAAAAATAAAGAAATAAACAAATAAGGAATATACAAATAAAGAAATAAAGAAACAAAGAAACAAAGAAAAAAAGAAATAAAGACATAAAGAAATAAAGAAATAAATAAATAAAGAAATAAAGAAATAAAGAAATAAAGAAATAAAGAACTAAAGAAATAAAGAAATAATGAAATGAAGAAATAAAGAAATAAAGAAATAAAGAAACAAAGAAATAAAAAAATAAAAAAATAAGTAAAAGAAAAAATAAATAAAGAAATAAATAAAGAAAAAAAGAAATAAAGAAATAAAGAAATACAAAAAAAAGAAATAAAGAAAAAAAGAAATAAAGAAATAAAGAAATACAAAAAAAAGAAATAAAGAAATAAAGAAATAAAGAAATAAAGAAATAACGAAATAAAGAAATAAAGAAATAAAGAAATAAAGAAATAAAGAAATAAAGAAATAAAGAAATAAAGAAATAAAGAAATAAAGAAATAAAGAAATAAAGAAATAAAGAAATAAAGAAATAAAGAAATAAAGAAATAAAGAAATAAAGAAATAAAGAAATAAAGAAATAAAGAAATAAAGAAATAAAGAAATAAAGAAATAAAGAAATAAAGAAATAATAAAATAAAGAAATAAAGAAATAATGAAATAAAGAAATAAAAAAATAATGAAATAAAGAAATGAAACAATATCAAAATAAAGAAATGGAGAATTGTGGAAATAAAGATTTTAAAGAAATAAAAAAAAAATAATGAAATAAAGAAATGAAACAACATCAAAATAAAGAAATGAAGAATTGTGGAAATAAAGATTTTAAGTAATTAAATATAAATAAAAAATGAAGAAATTAAGATATAACAATAAAGAAATAAATAAATAAATTAATAAAAACATAAAGAAAAAAAAAATACAAAAAAGTAAAAAAAAAAATCAAAATAAATAAAAAATATATATAAAATAGAAAAATTTAGAAATAATTTCATTATATGATCATCCTTTAACTATATCTTGTAAATGATTCGATTTGTCCGTGCATTTTAATACGAATTGAGTATCTCTATAGGTTTGATTTAGAAATAATTCTCGTAACCAGAAAACTGTATTAGATTGTTACGATATCTGTGTACATCTTTGAACGAATTGTAGTATGATATTGACAGGAAAATCGTAATCAAGATCGAATGAATTCCCCGATAATCTCAAAGTGATATCGAATCTAATCAAATGGCCGACTGGGTAAAAACAAATGAAAAAAAGAATCAACAGAATGGAAATAAAACACTTTTAGAAAATAAATTAAAGCAAAACAAAAAGAAATAGAACAAACTTAAGAGAGAAAATATATCTAAATAAAATTACATAAAATATTACATTACGAAATATAAATATGAAAAAAATATAAAAAAAATGAAATCAACAGTTGCACACAGAAAACTGATTTGTTGCGGCAACCAACTAAATTGCCCTACTGAATTATTTAGTTGCGGAAACTTGCTGATTAGGCGGTTGTACCAACCTCCTAGTCAGCAAGAATGAGATTGTGCTAACCTCGTAGTCAGCAAGCATGAGGTTGTGCCAATCTCCTATTCAGGAAGCATGAGGTTGTTTAAACCTCCAAGCCAGGAAGCATGCCGAAACCTCCAATTGAAATTTTATTTTAAGACAATTTTTTATATATATATAACACTAATTTAAGTAATGTTTTCTCTATGTATTTTTGATGCGTAAATATTTAACGCACACAAGTTCAAAAAATATATCTATTAATTGCTGTTTCCTGAAAAATAAAATCAGTATAATATAATATTTTATTTCATAATAATACAACATATGGTCACATTTATATATTTTTATTATAGTTCACTAGCTAAACAGCAATTTTTATTGAATTCTTTCATTATTTTATTAATATTCATATATTTATTTCGCGTTTTAACTTAATTAATGTTAATTATTGTTTGCCACTTGTGAAAAATGTTAACGTTTATTTATTTCTGTATGTATCAATAATTTTTGGCAAGAAACTGGCAACCGAACTGCTAATAGACATAAGGTTGTCGTTTGTCATTTATTTTGTTGATACAATAACGTACTCAGTTGCCGTAACAAATGCACAAACGTCAATGCACAAACGGGACAGCAAACGACGCCATTTTTCTAGCCGCTCTTTTGACATTTCTCTTCAGTAAGGTTTGCCATTTCATGATGGAAAGATATATGAATTCGAATTTCGATAGTAAATTTTAATAATTTCGACTCGTTGTTGGCTCGTATATCTTTCCATCATGAAATGGAAAATCTTACTGAAGAGAAATGACAAAAGAGCGTCAAGAAATATGGCGTCGTTTGCTGTCCCTGTCGCTCTACTTTTGTAGCGTTCCTGTTGAAGAACCCTTGAAAAAAACTTTTGTAGCGCTCTTATTGAAAAACCCTTTACAGGAAATAGAACAAAAAAATAATAAATATAATAAAATTTAACCAAATTAAAAAAAAAAGAATAAAATAAAAATAAATTTTAAAACATAAAATAAATTAATTCCAAAATAAGCAAAAAATATAAAATAAAAAATTAATTAAAAAAAGCAGTTAAGTATTCAAAACAAAAATCAATAAAATAAACGAAAGAAAAAATAATTGAAAAATATTTTTGATCAAATATTCATAAAATTTGTAATCAAATATTTTCGAAATCAATACAGAAAATAGAATTATTCAAAATTACTTGAAAAAAAGAGTCAAAAATATATTGACAAAAAATAAAAAGGGTATCAAATATATTGACAAAAAATAAAAACGGTATTAAAATATAAATTATCTTACTAAATCGAACGAAATTCGATAAAAACCGCAAATATGTTCCATAGAAAAAAGAAATAAAAACTAATATACAGCTGATCGGAGAAAAGTATTTTGTAAAATATATAGAAAAGCAGAAATTGTTTTAAAGAATAGCTTTACATCAAATAGGTTCTTTCGAAAGTAATTATTTGGTTAGTTTTTCCATATACCACATATAAAGCTAAGCGTTTCAACATAGCACATAATATAATTGTATAATTATGTTAAGTATATGAATATTATATATATTATAATCTTTTTTTTATTTATATATTTTTGACTTTTTCAACTTGTGTAGATGACAGTGTATATGCAAAGTACATAAACTTAAACTTATGTACATTTTATGTACTTATTTCATATATATATAGTTTTATTTTTTATTTATTTTTAGTTTTCTTAAATAATTGCTCTATGTGCGTTTATTTATCTTAGTTATATATACAACCATGCATGTGTATATAAAGCTAGGTGATTATATAGGGTATTTTAAAGGACAACCATTTAATATGTGCACTATATGTGTTACGGAATATGGAACCTCTTGGTTCTTTTATTTTTTTGTTTCGTTTGTTTGCTATTTTTTGCTGACAACTAAGAAGCTTTTTTTTAATTTTTATTTGTAAACTTATTTTCACTTGATTTTAGTATTATGTGTTTTTAAAAGTAAAATAATGAAAATAAAAAAAATTATGAAAAAAATAAAAATTAAAAAATTAAATAAATTAATAAAAATTGGTGACATGGGAAATTTTGAACAAGAGACATTTTAATCGCAACTACCCCAAACATAGTTTTACATGTAATATGTTTGGTGCTTTATGTAAATATACTTTATAATTGCCTGATAAATCGTTTATAAAAATCCCGAGTGGAATTGATCCTGAAATGATACTGATCTGGGTCGACTAGCGCAAAACTAATTTTAAATTCACGTATGGCAACCTAATCCATACTTCATAAAAAATCCTGATCCTACTTAACTGATCCTGATCTAATAATTATAAAATAACTACATTAGAAATCGAATTATTGTAATCTGATCGATATAACGATTTTTATAAACTAAATAATTATATAAAATGCAAGGATTGTAACCTAAACGAATAACGGTATCGATTTCGGTTTTCTTCCTCGTTTCGGTTTCTTTATGACTTCGGTTTCGGTTTTAAGTTTTAATTTTTTGTTTTATAAATTAAAACATAACACTCAACTTAAGAAAACTTCATTATTTTGCAATTAACAAAAAAAAAAAAATAATTAAAACAATAGAAAGCATAAAAATATAATATTGTTTAATTTCAGTGCAAGTGAGTGCTTTACAAACAACAAACGACACTAGCACTAGTTGTGATCGAAAAAACTAACAAAACACTTGCATAGTCGCACGACGAACGACACTAGCGTATTGAAGAAAGAAGAAACAAATAGTTTTGACTATTTTGTGCTTGAAGTTGTCTGCGTATTTTTGTCGATTTACCGTGATCACAAGTGTTCGAAGAAAACAATAGCAAAACAAAGTTCAGACCAAAGTCCGTCGTTCTTGGAAATTTTGTCGACATGTTTTTATACACATAGAAGTTATTTCGGAACTCCTGATTTAAATGACATTTGTATTTTAAATAAACTCCAGTGGAAGAATCAGTTATGTAACAACAAATAAATTTCGATAAAATAGTTTTCACTTTCTCCATTATTCCATTTATAAATGATTATTTCTTGCACGAATGGATTTTGCATTTCGTAATTCTTTAGTTTTAGTTATTTGAAGTCGGTTATTTTATATGGTAAATACATTTTTATTACGTAATTTATGCACAAAACTCGATTTTTCAAAAAATTTACTTATCCGCATCGTCCACTGCAGTCTTTTAAAACAACTATGTGGTTATTTTAGTTTGAAAGGGCTTTTGGTAATTGAAGTTGGTAATTGAAGTTTTAGAAGAATGTTTAAAATGAAATGAGGTTAAGATAAGAGTGAGATCAGGAATCCTGCTCAGTTTTTTGAATTAGACACTTCTTTCTGCATTTTCACATTTTTAGATACAACTTCTTTTTCCAAAGATTCCGAATATGTCACGTGTCTACACTCAAAATAATCAATGCGACAATTAACGAAATTCTTTTTCGTAAATATAAATTTCGTAAAATATACGATTTATTGTAAATACAAACTCAGCATTCATTATTTTTAAGTTCGTTCCGATTTTTTATTTTACGATACATTCGTATATTTTACAATTTGATTTTCGTAAAGCAAAAAGAAGCAGAAAACATATAAAAGAAAACAAGAAGATATAGAAAACAAGCCGAAAACAAGGCAGAACAAATCAAATTTTCTTTTCAACAACGGTATTTGTGTAAATATATAGAATTTAATTCGTAAATCAATGGCGTCTGTAATAAATGTGTGTGTGCGATTAATAACAAATGTCCAACTTTTTCTTGCATCTTCCAATTTGATAACGATTTTAGGGTAACATGGAGTCGCTGATCTCGAATTGAAGTCCGTTTTGCTATATCAGCATTTGGGGTCAAATATGAACAATTAGGGAGTGTTAAGACAGTACTCAAAATATGTACATTTCAAAAGATAGAGGTTTGGTGTCTTCAGAAATGTTGTTTATCATGAACAGGCGCATTTTTTTTTACTTTGACACCATCGTTCCAACGCTTTTCTATAACCCCCGTTTTTTCCAAATTTCGTAATATATACGAATTTACACGAATGGAAATAAAATTCTAAAACTCGAGAAGAATTCGGTTAGAAAGAAAAATAGTAGAATTTTACTAATATCAATAAAATACTACTAAAATTCAAGAATTGGTCATCTGGATATCAAGAAAGCAAATTACTTAGTTGTTAAAAAAGTAAACAAACTTTATTCAACTGGATTTTCAGAAGTTAATTTATTGATTATTAAAAACCAAAAAGAACACGCAAAATTGTTGCTGTATTCATCGCAAAAAGAACACGTGTTCATGTATTGTTGTTGTTTTCATCGATATTGCTCTGTCTGTATGCTTTATTTTGCGAGGTCGCCATTGTTTATTAGTCTGCCTGTCTGTCTGTTGAAAGTAACTAAGCCAATTTTTTCTAGATATTCAGACATTAAGTTCTTAGGTATCAAAAAAGTAACTAAGTACAATTTGTCTGAATTGCAAATTTTGTTTTTCTTAGGTATCAAAAAACGGCCTGATGTACAATGTTTGCATGTGTGTGTTTTCAGGAATAGAACAACAAAGCACAGCCAGACAAGCAAGCGTCTGTGTATGTATGAATGTTAAAGATATAAATAGAAAAAACGATTTTTCCTACGAATATTGGTATGGTTTCAGTTCGAAAACATAAATTTAGGTTCAATTTTGCATAAATACCAAGTTGATTTCATTCCATTGTTATCTAAATACACTAAATACATTGCTTATCGGTAACGTGCGGAAGGTTTATACAGAGTATATAAGGTAAGTAAACGGTTTCAGAATAATATACATAGATTAAATTAAATAATAAAAATATAATAAAATAAACAATTCAATTACATTAAGTATTCCAAGAAGTCATTTAATATACAAAAATACATATAGGTAATAAAATTCTAAATAAACAATAAATTACCTAAAATATATTTTTTTATTTTAGCTTCAAAATAATTCAAAATACTTTTAACATATCGACAGACAGACACAGGAACAAACAGATGGCGCTGACAGACGGACAAAGCAAAACAAAACATAATAGCGACAAAACAAGATCGAAAAAACAACAACTATACGAACACGTGTTCATTAAAGTTTGGGACGAAAACAACAACAACTTTTTTGATACCTAAGAAATTAATAATTGAATGCAAGAATAATTCTACTTAGTTACTTTTTTGATACCTAAGAAATTAATAACTGAATCCAAGAATAATTCTACTTAGTTATTTTTTTGACAACTAAGAAGTTAATAACTGAATCCAAGAATAATTCTACTTAGTTATTTTTTTGACAACTAGGAAAATCCATTTCTTGAAACTAAGAATTTTTCGGTTTAGCTGTATATCACTCCGTATACTTCTTGATTCCTTCTGGATTTTAGAACATTTTTCCCTCCGTGTAAACATAAATATATTTCATAACTTTACGAAAGTTCATTCGTACTATGTACGAACGATTTCTGGATCATTTTCACGAATATTTTCGTCAAATACACTGACTTGTCCTTGTATTTTATGCATGTTTTTTTGTTTTAGTGTAGATAGTATAATTATAAATATTATGACGGACAAAATTCTAAAAAAATATATTATTTTTTTTTAATTTTACAATAGTTTTGAATTTAGTTTCTATAACTATACAAAATAGATAAAATTATAGATAAAATGCTTTTTTCTTTATCTTTAATAGATTTATATAAGAAATATAAATTCAATATGTATCATTCTATTAGAAATTGGTTAAGATTAGTTTATTGCAGAACCGGTTCCGATCAGAATACGATAATGCATGGGATCCGAACGATATGTCGAAAAATAAAATGTCGAAACCTAAAAATGTCGAAATTTTAAAAGCCTTAAAATGCCGAAACAATGTTTTGCCGAAACAAAAAATGTCGAAAAATATTTTAAAGTTAGAAATGTCGAAAAACAAATTGAAAATAAATACATTTTTTTTATAGGAGCAAAAAATGTCGAAAATTAAAATGTCGAAAAATCAAAATGTTGAAATACAAATTTCAAATCTTATTTGAGCCCAAATCGATAGGGGTTGCAACTCACCTTCTGCGATATCAATGGAATTTTGGGTTTCGCAATATGCATTATTTCCAGAGATACTGATATTGTTTAAAGTTAGAAGGATCACTTTTTGTATGGTGCTTCATATGCATCATCTATTGATGCTAGTAATTCCGTTGATGTGGCTAATGATCATTATCCCTACACTTCAGATTTCAACTACTTAATTCAAAATTTGTGTTGATTTATTATAAATGTTCGTGCCAAATTTCAAGATGGTATTTTGATGGCATAATACGCCTTCAAATTAAATTAATATTTTTTTATAATAGTTTTTATAGTTTTAAATTAATATTTGCAGCTTATGGTATGTTCTGATTCCCATCGTGGCGGAAATATGAATCTTCGTACGAATACAAATTTTTAGCTACTCTAGGATCCATGCGGAATGGAACATATTCGGACATATTCGCCCTGAATTCCATTAAGCACGGATCCTAAAGTAGCGAAGGAGCGAAATGACCGGACTCAGAATTTTGGTGTCTATGTTACGAATATGTTATTTTTAAAATCTTTATCTTCTTATTTTATTATATTTATTTAAATTTGTTGCTTACTAAAATATTTTTCTTACACAAGAATCGCTATTTTTGTTACTATGTATTTATTTCGACATTTTTTCGGTTAAAAATTATTTCGGCATTTTAAATTTCGACATTTTTAGATTTCGACATTCTGTTTTTCAACATTTTAGTTTTCAACATTTTTGTTTTCGACATTTTTGTTTTCGACATTTTTGTTTTCGACATTTTTAGGTTTCGGCATTTTTATTTTCTACATTTTTGTCTTCTGTTTCGATATTTTAAATTTCGACTTATCGTACCAGACCCTAATGCATACCAACGCAAGTTAATATTTAAATTCGATTAAGATATATATTTAATAAGATAAGAATTCTTAGAAATAAATGTTAAATACTTATTTAAGTACTAAATTTAAATACTAAAGAAATTTAAAATTCTAAAAAAGTTGATTTTTTGACACTACCGAAGTTATAAATTATCGCTGAGACAAGTTTAAAAGTAAGGTTAAGATCTGTAATCCCCCTATTAGAATAGCCTGATTAGAATAGCCTGATTAGAATAGCAAATTGAAATAACGTCACGTTTTGAATCAGACACCGTTGTGAACACTTGATCCATTGACTTAATCGAAATCAAATAAACCTGTACAGACTATGGTAACTTCCTGAACTATATTTCCCATCGGGTGGTTAACTAAAAATGAAAGTATAAAAGTTTCTTAACAAAAAAGGTTTATCTTTTACAAATAAAAATGTAATAATACAAAATTGTACGATTATATTGAATTAAATGAAAATAATGTACAATTGAATAAAATAATAATATAAATTATATAAATATTAGAATAACTGACAGTTTATAACAATAATTACATAATCAGGGTTGTAGTAAAACAGTTTAACATCACAATATTACAATAGTTAATACATAGTAACTACATGTTTTCATAACTGATTGTACATAACACATTTTTCTTTAGTATAATTATATGTGTGATTTTTTTTAATACTTTTTTAACAATATTTTTTGTATAATATGTATATATTTTTTTGTTAATATTTCAAAAACATTCCATTTTTTATATAAACTCTGCCTATAGAATGTAGATTATTCCGTTTTATAAAGGTCGATTAAATATTTGTTATGCTTTCTTGTATAATTTGTATAAAGTGTACAGTACTTGCATCTATTTTATGAGTTTTCTTCATGGCATAAATTAATTTAACTAATTTTAGTTACATTTAATCATTTGCTATTTTCCACTAAATACAATAGTTAATTGTTATCTAGTATAACAGGCTATATTTATGATAATATCTACTACAGGCCAACACAATTAACAGAATTTTGTAATTATGGCATTTTTTAATACTACTATTTTTTGTTATTATATAATTTTTTCAATAGTATTTTTTTCAATAGTATTTTTTCAATAGTATTTTTCAATAGTATTTTTTCAATAGTATTTTTCAATAGCATTTTTTCAATAGCATTTTTTCAATAGTATTTTTTCAATAGTATTTTTTCAATAGTATTTTTTCAATAGTATTTTTCAATAGTATTTTTTAATAGTATTTTTTCAATAGCATTTTCATAGCGTGTTTTGAATTTGATTAGTTCTACGTATTTTTTTTTTATTTTTACAAATAAAATATTCATTTTAAAATATATTTTTCAACTTTTTGTAAATATAAATTCATTGATACAACACTTTATTTAACTTTGGTTTAAAGGTTTCTTAAATTTAGCTCTTACCAAATAGCATAAGTATTAGTTAACTTAAAATAAACTATTCAAAATAAAATATTATATTTAAAAGAAAAATGGTATGCTATATAAAAATAATTAAATATACATCTCAAAATCATTTTTTCGTTATTTTCGAAAAACCATCATATTTTCTATTTTAACAAAGCTCGTCACATATATTTTAATAATCAAGCGAAATCATTCCAAAGAGTACAAAACTTTTTGGACGGAATAAAAATAACCAGTTTCGTCCAGCATCATTTCTAAAACGTTCTAACAAAAATTAACTTGCTTTTCAAAACTTTCTAAAATGTTTCACTTAAGTGGGTTTATAATTATTATTAAATTGTTTTATGTACAATTAACTAAGTTTTATATTTAATTTATTTTAAATATAAATTTAAATTTCAACATCAAATTGAATTTATATTGTATTATTTAAGGTATATCCTATCAGTATCAAATTATGTCATCTTCCAGAGTCCAATCAAATATCAATATATATTATAGACAATCGTTCGAAAGGCGATCAGAAACTGGAAAATGTTCTAATTGATCTGACATTATAAATTGATTGATGTGACATTATAAAATCGCATTAAAAAACTTTCTTGATCTTCTTTAAAGACTGTGTTAATTTATTTTTCAACCTAAAAACACTTATTATGTTCGTCAAATAAGATTTTGGGGTTTATAAGAAATACTTGGTATGCATTTATATTTAGTTTAGTAGTTCTACATAAAAAGCAATACCTCGTTAAAATATATTTAAATCGTACGTTTTGTCCTGTTATAAAACCTATTAAGAGTATTCATCTCAACTGCGTAAATTTACGTAGTCCTACATTTATAAATCAACGCGTAACTTGATACAAAACTCACTTAGTAATCTTTACACAACACAAACAATGTAATTAATTTTATTGATGGAAGAATCTTTGCAAGATAGACCTACCGATGCAAGAACAAGAATGGAACTTGCAAGAACAAGAGTAGAATGTCTAAAGGCCTCGTATTTTTACTATAAAATAGAGTTTGTTTGGGAATAAAATAAACCCTATTTAGTGAGGAATGACTGATGCTATTAAACTTTTTTTAAA
Organism: Dryomyza anilis; assembly: GCA_951804985.1. Taxonomy (NCBI): domain Eukaryota; kingdom Metazoa; phylum Arthropoda; class Insecta; order Diptera; family Dryomyzidae; genus Dryomyza; species Dryomyza anilis. Next base: position 27,461,600 of record OX638133.1, read on the forward strand.
TTTAATTTTAGCTTTCACTAAGTACCTTTTTTATTTGCGTAACTTTGTCATTGGAAATTTGGTTTTAAAACTTATATTTTGAGGGATATAGACTAAAATCGTAAATCTCAACTAAATGTGTTGATTTACTTCACTCAGAAAAAAATACTACATAATAGTTTTTTACTATTAAAAATAGTCAATAGGATAAATTATTATTTTAATCGGAAAATACCAATAAATACTAGAAAATACCATAACGTTGCCATTAAGTTTATATGAAACGATTTATTTTTTGTATACTATTAAATCAATAATTGTCCTATTGACCAATTTTAATGTGATTTGAGGGATTTTTTTTCTGGGTGTGGAAAAATAATATATATATATATATATATATATATATATATATATATATATACATCAAAAATTATACTTTTATCAAATTTTTATAAAGTCATAAGTATTAATTTTGCTTTTTTTGATGTCAAAATTCAATTTTTGCATTTTTAAAATTCCCAAAAGAATAAATTTGAAAAAAAAAAAAAAATTTAATGTAGCAAATTTTAAAGGAATCTATAATTTCACAGACATGGTTGCGTTTCTCATATAGCCCACAGATTACCTTTCCTTTATTATATTAATTTTATTTATTCGTAAAAAGATTGTAAACCATTTTCCTTAGTCGGGAATATTCTCTAATGAATTTATCGTCACTGTCATGCCAAGGGGATGAACTACACGTTTTTAAAAATGTTCGGAAATCAAATTGAAGTGCAGTAAAAATTAGTAAAAATTATTTGTTTTGTTCAATATTTTTATTATTTTGGTTTATTAATCAATTTTCATAACGTATATAAAATATCTATCGATTTGGACAACTTACTAAATTATAAATACGGATTTTATTTGTATATGTCCTGACCAAAGGGCTAATATTTTTGTATTATTGTCATAACTTTTTGTGGGTATAAAATAAAATAGTGATGTAAAGGCATTAATTGTTTGTTTTCAATGTCCCTATTGATTGGCATTAATTTTTTAAAAAAATCATCGAAAAAATTAATGAGAATAAAATTCGATTGCCAAATAAAATATTTGCGATTAAAATTATTGGCAAATATTATAATTTAAATGTATGCTAATCGAAAGCTACTTTAAAAACAAACTATTAATGCATAATATAATAATAGTTTGGCACTACAGGTCCTATAAGAACTTTGGCCGAGTTCTCTCACCATTTTGAGCTGTGCGTGTTATATTTGTACTCAAAGTGGTGGGACCTACAGTTTATTGCCGACTCCGAACGGCGTGTGACAGCTTTGCATAGGCAATGTTTTACTCTCGTAGGTTTTGCCATTTACTGACGAGAGGTAGCGCGGTATAGAAAAATGTTTCTATGAAAAGATGTTCTTAGCCCCAGTCCTGGCTTGAACCGTGGACCTTTCGGCTCGCAGTCCAACGCACTTACCACTGAGCTACCGCGGCTACGCTTATTATACAAATAAAAAATTATGATCAAAAAACTAAAAAAATCGGCCTTTTGGCATAACTGAAATAAATAACAAAACCCTTTTGGTTGTCTTTTATATCCAGAAATATTCTCCAAAACCATACACGATCTTAGTTAAAAATTACACATTCGCACCCTTTGGTATGACAATGAGGTTATGATTTCAAAATATATCGTCGATGATACTACAAAACCGCCTATCGACATTTTCGAATACCTCTTACAAAATGAATTTTACAGAAGAAACCAAACTATTTTCAGACTCAATTCTGCACATACTTCATACAAAGTTAAGTATGTCATAACTTATAGCGGCATTTTTCTAATTTATCCGATCAACATATCATTGAAAACCCAATTATAACACAAAATTAGGCGTAATTTTCACATGCAGTTGGACAGTTTTGCAGTATCACCAACGATATGATTAAAAATTAAAAGATTTTTTTTTAAAGTAAAAGAAAAAGTACAGTGTGACTCATAATAACTGTCAGTAAAATAAAGGCAATAAAGACGAAAGTAATCCATGAAATTTGCCATTTTTTTAAATTTGTTTCGTTATATTTATTAGTCAATCATTTAGTTAAAATCTTTCGACGGTTTCTTTGATTGCGAGATTGGCAAGAGCCACGCACCATATTCTGATCCATTTAATCGCAAATCTATATTAGCGGGGCTTTGAATTGAGCAACAGTTAGGTCTTTCCTAGTACCAATTTTACTGAGCTCCAAACTCAAAAGTCCAATAATTGAAATCTGATGATGCATATCGTCACTATCATGTCAAAGGGGCGAATGTGCAATTTTTGACATTTGCGTTTTTTTTACATTTTTGAATGTAGTTTTTCCTCAAGTATACTGTGCTAAAATCGCGTGTCGTTTTGTTGGATATATCTAGCCACAAAAGTCAAAACCAAAAGGGCGAATTTGAAAAATTGAAAATCTTGTCATGCCAAAAGGGCGAATCTTTCCTTTTTCGACATAACTATTTATTGGTACGAGATAAAATAGTAGTGTTAAGGCATTTATTGTTTGTTTTTAAAGCACCTATCGATCGGCATCATTACTTAAAAATATTTTCTTGCAAATAACAAAAATTCGAAAAATTGAAAATCTTGTCATGCCAAAAGGGCGAATCTTTGCTTTTTCGCCATAACTATTTATTGGTACGAGATAAAATAGTAGTATTAAGGCATTTATTGTTTGTTTTTAAAGCACCTATCGATCTGCATCATTACTTAAAAATATTTTGCCAAACATTTTTTCCTGCAAATAACAAATGGCAAATTAATGTTTGACAAAATATTTTTAATTAATGATACAGATCGATAGGTGCTTTAAAAACAAACAATAAATGCCTTCACACTACTATTTTATCTCGTACCAATAAATAATTATGGCGAAAAAGGAAAGATTCGGCCTTTTGGCATGACAAGATTTTCAATTTTTCCAATTTCTTCGTTTTTTTTGCTATAGCTTTTTATTCGTGCAAGATGAAATAGTAGTTTAAAAGTATTAGTTGTCTGTTTTTAAAGCACCTATCGATTGGCATCATAATTTAAATTTGCCAAAAAAAATGTTCCTTCAAATAACAAATGGCAAATAAATGTTTGGCAAAATATTTTTAAATAATGATGCCAATAGATAGGTGCTTTAAAAACAAACAATTAATACCTTTACATCACTATTTTATTTTGAGCTAATAAAAAGTTATAGCTTAAAAAACAAAAATATTTGCGTTTTGGTCAGGATATAGCCTCACAAAATTCGTATTTATAATTCAGTAAATTGTCCGAATCCAGAGATATTTTATATACGTTATAATAATTCATGAATAAACCAAAATAACAAAAAAAATTGAAAAAGAACTAAAATTTTCTAATTTTTAAAGCACTTCAAACTTTAAAATTTGATTTCCCAACATTTTTAAAAATGCACATTCGCTCCTTTGGCATGACAGTGACGATATGACCTTTGTAGTTTAAAATAAATCTGACAAATTTTGTCAACACCAGTCTGGAGTACAAATCATAGATCCCAAATAATCATTTTCGAATCATTTTCAAATTAATCCATGGCCAATTTATGTCTTGAGGATATCTGTGTGACTCACTGATTACACACGATTATTCTGCAGATTATAATTATCCTGTAGAAGTAACATTTTTTCATTCGTAAATACAATTTTATGTTTTGTGTGCCTGCTCAGAAGTTTTTTTGCACTTTTCAACTTCATTCAAGTCCATGCATGGGTTGACTTTGATGCCTAAATTGTTTTTCAGTATTATATACACTGAATATTAACATGTCCTTTACCATAGAAGCTCCCGACATTCGCTGAATTTTCTCGAATTCTTCCTCTGACGTATATCACAGTTCGATTCGTGAGAACAGTCTGAATACGTCCACATTCCCATTGAATTTTTGCAGGTTATCGTTATGTTAATGCGTTTTACTGTTCAGTATATAAATCTCTTCGATTTCTTGAGGATTTAGCTCTTTTTTGTATATCTGAAGTTTTCATTTCTTTTCCTTCTGGCCTCCATTGCGATATTGCCCTTAAAAATGTCTATGGGGATATTAATGCCCAATTTTCCCAATTACTAAGTTAATATTGAAAAAAAATGCACACTCAAAAATTTTGTAAATGGGTATTTCTCTGATTAGGATCAAAGTGAAAATTACTGACAGTTATTATGAGTCAAACTGTAAATCCTGCCCATGGACCTCTACATACATGTCTGGTTCTTGTTCTTGCATTTGCTCATCATTCATTTCCAATAAAAATCGATAAATAAATTTAAAAGTTAATTAATTTTTGTCTTATCGAAATTTACACTATTTACGAGTTTTACGCGGGTGATATGAATCACCTTATTTCTTTATGTTTTTATTAGTTTGTGTAATAAATGAGGATTGAAATTTCATTTAAGACAAACATAAAAATAGTAAGTAATAAATTAGTACAACAAATAGTTTTGTTGTTGTACACAAGTATGTATATCATTTGTTTTATATATATATATAGTGTATGTCTGATATACTACTAAATAGTATATAATATTCATATGTTAAAGCTGAAACCCACGCATATAATTTTGTTTTATTCTTTTTTTTTTTTTTCATTATTATATAGATATATTTATGTTTATAATTTTTATGTACTTTATATATTTTTAATATATAAATTAGTTATTTTCATTTATAGTAATTATAATTATATTTAATAGCTTTGCTCATAGTGAAGCATAAAGTTAGTTATGCACACAAAGCATTTTTCATAGATGTGCAATTTATGCATAATATGTATGCATTTGTATACATTATATTTAGGCATTTACATGCTTTATAATTGCGCATTTATATGCTTCATAGTTAAGCATTTATATGCTTCATAGTTAACCATTTATATGCTTCATAATTATGTATTTGTATGCCTTCTAAGTATGCATTTATATTTCTATAGAACATAAAATATGCATTTATATGCTTTACAAATATGTCTTAATATGCATTATAAATCGCATATATGCATAAAAACATTAAATACCAGCACATTTCTATATAAAACATTAGCTAATACATAATTTTAACATTCGGCATACATTTATAAATTAGTTTTCTTATAATTCATAGTATGTTTTATATTTTTTTTTTCACTTTTTTCTCTTGTTTTTCTTTTTTGCATATATAAATTATTGTCCCAGTACATTGTCTTTGAATATATATATATGTATACATATATGCACTTAAATAAGTAAATAGTTTTAATTTATATATTGTCATTATTTTTCTTCATAAAACACATAGTTTTCTTATAATTTCCAATATATATATTTTATGTATTTAAGCATTTAATAGGCTTATATGCAATAGGCTTATTTTAATATTTTTTTTTATCATTTCTAGATTTTATTGTCTTTCTACTGTATTTTACTTAATAATATTTTGCATTTGCATTATTTCTTTAAAGTAACTTTCCGTTCTAGGCCTTCGCTGTATTTATTGTCTTTATACTCAATCATAAGTTATATAGTTCATAACCTTAATTTCTTAGTTTATTTCATAATTATGCACAATTCATAACTATTTAAGTTATTATGTTCATACTAAAATTTATAACAAAGCCATTTTTAGTTTATATTTTTATATTTTTGTATAAAAATAATGTGATTTTTTTATTGTCATTATTTATCTTAATTTCACTTAATATTTATATATCTATGCTTTCTATGTTTAATTTTTTTTTTAAATTTCATGTATTGTTTTTTATTGTCCATAATTTCTGAGTTGCTTATATTATTAAAATATTTATTTTTTTAAATATTTGTTTTATGCTTAATTTACTTTAATAATATTTTAAACATTTATCTACATAACATTTATTGTCTGAACTGTTTGAGTCATAACCAGTATGTGTATGAAATGGTTTTAACTATATCAGGTATATTATTTTGGTAGCTCTAGTTGTAAAGACTTTTGGTAGGTGCGCCACTGCTTTTAAATTCATAAAATTATTAAAAAAAAAATGAATAAACATTGAAATAAATGTTGGAATTAGCGTCGCGAAAGCAATCAGTTTAAAAAATATATATTATCTTCAATTCTATGGGGAATAAAAATGATTTTTTTTTGTTCCGAACTCATATTTTTTTCTAAAAATAAATTTAATTTAGATAGTACAAACTTGAGGTTGTTGAGAATACTATTCGATTACTCAGATATCCACGATAGCTATACGGAGGAAAATAAACTTCTAAAACTGAAGAAGAATTCGGCTCGAATTTACTAATATCAATTTTACTAATATCAATAAAATACTACTAAAATTCTAGAATTAATTATCTGAATATTAAGAAAGCAAATTACTCAGTTATCAAAAAGTAAATAAGATTTATTCTCCTAGGTTTTGAAAAGTTAATTTATTGATTATTAAAAACCAAAAATAACACACACGTGTTCATGTATTTGTTGTTGTTTTCATCGATCTTTCTTTGTCTGTAATATTCGCACGAATGCTTTGTTTTGCAAGGTCGACATCGTAACTAAATAAACTAAGAACAATTTTCTAGATATTCAGACATTATGTTCTTAGGTATCAAAAAAGTAACTAAGTACAATTTGTCTTGATATGCAGAGGTTTTTTCTTTGGTATAAAAAAAACGACAAGATGTGCATGATGAGTTTGCAACCGTTACTTTGTTAACGGTATCAGAATATATACATAGATTAAAAATAATAATATTAATAAAAATAAAATAAATAATAATATTAATAAAAATAAAATAAATAATTCAATAAAATAAAGTATTCAAACTGGTCATTTAATAGATTAAATAAAATTCTAATTAAAAAACAAATCACCTACATTATTTCTTAAAACTGTTTATTAGGTTGCTTTCTTGTCAGTCTCTTCGGTACAAATTTTATAATTGATTTAAACTACCTTCGCCATGAGCTACAGTTTTTAGATTTTAATAGATTAATATTTTTAATTTTAATAATATTAGGTCTTTCGATATCTGTCACACGAAAATCTAACTGACACAAAAAAATAAGAAAAATAAAAAAAATATGAAATAAAAAATATTTTTTAATACGAATCATTTTTAAGATTATCTACCGTGGGGCGGTAGATAATATCGTCACTGTCATGCCAAAGGGACGAATGTGTATTTTTAAAAAGGTTGGCAAATCAAATTTTAAAGTTTGAAGTGCTTTAAAAATTAGCAAAATTTAGATTTTTTTCAATTTTTTCTGTCATTTTGCTATATTCATCAATTATCATAACGTGTTTAAAATATCTTTAGATTTGGACAAGCTACTGAATTATAAATACGGATTTTCTAAGACATAACCTGATCAAAACGCAAATATTTTTGTTTTTTATGCTATAACTTTTTATAGGCGGAAGATAAAATAGTGGTGTAAAGGCATTAAATGTTTGTTTTTAAAGCACCTATCTATTGGCTTCATTATTTTAAAATATTTTGCCAAACATTAATTTGCCATTTGTTATTTGCAGGAAAAAATGTTTGTCAAAATATTTTAAAATAATGATGCCAATAGATAGGTGCTTTAAAAACAAACAATTAATACCTTTACACCACTATTTTATCTTGCGCCAATAAAAAGTTGTAGAAAAAAAAACGAAAAAATTGGAAAAATTGATAATCTTGTCATGCCAAAAAGGCGAATCTTTTCGTTTTTTCGTCATAACTTTTTATTGATACAAGATAAAATAGTGGTGTAAAGGCATTTATTGTTCGCGATCCACCTATCGATCTGAATCATTTATTAAAAATAATTTGCTTACAATTTATTCCTGCAATTAAAAAATGGCAATTTAATGTTTGGCAAAATATTTTTAATTAATGATTCAGATCGATAGGTGCTTTAAAAACTAACAATAAATGCGTTTACACCACTATTTTATCTCGTATCAATAAAAAGTTATGGCGAAAAAACGAAAAGATTTGCCCTTTTGGCATGACAAGATTTAAAATTTTTCAAATTCATCCTTTTGGTTTTGTCTTTTGTGGCTAGAAATATCCAACAATACAACACGCGATTTTGGCACAGTATACTTGAGGAAAAACTACATTGAAAAATGTAAAAAAACGCAATGTTTAAAATTGCACATTCGCCCCTTTGGCATGATAGTGACGACATAATCTACTGGATCCTTAAAGTTCACATTAAAAACCTTTTATATTAAAAAATATTTTTTATTTTATGTTAGCTTCGAAATAATAGCTTTTAGTTACTTTTAACATTTCAACAGACAGACACACTAACTAAACAGACAACGGACAGCAATATAAAAAAACCACAGCTATACGAACACGTGGTCATTAAATTTTGGGAAGCAAACGGCAACAACATTGTTTATACCTAAGAAATTAATATCTGCATATCAAGAATAATTCCACTTTGTTACTTTTTGAACCCCTAAGAAATTAATATCTACATATCAAGAATATTTTCACTTAGTGCCTTTTTTTTTGATACATAAGGGCGAGTTTACACGTTAGAGAAAATAGCTAGAGATAGAGCAAAAAATCTCATAGAGCTGTGTAAACACTACGCCAAAAAAAATAAATACTATTTAAATAATAGTTTTTTACTATTAAAAATAGTCAATAGGATAAATTATTATTTTAATTGGGAAATACCATTAAATACTAAAAAAATACCATGACATTTTCATTGAGTTTATATTTTTGTATACTATTAAATCAATAATAGTCCTATTGAACAATTTTAATGGGATTTGAGGGAATTTGTTTCTGGGTGTACATAGAGCTCCACGTAAGGAGCTCTACGGTAGATTTTTTCTCTATCTCTAGCTAATTTCTCTATCGTGTATTCGAGCCTTAAGAAATAAATGTTTGCTTAATTAGAATAATTCCACTTAGTTACTATTGTGACAACTAAGAAGTTCTGTTTCTTAAAATTAGGAATTTTTCCGTTTAGCTATAAATCACTCTTTCTGGATGTTTGAAGATTTTTCCCTTCGTGTATGATATATTGGAAATACAAAGTTATCATCAAATATTTCCCTACAAACATTAAATTGAATTTGTACCACATAACAAGAACTATTTGAATTGAAGTAAAATACGTTTTTATAATTAAAAAAACAACAAAAATTTAATTCGGGAAAAGCATAACACAATTTCGAATGCTAGAACATGCTTGTTTTAATTTCTACATTGATTTCGCGTTATAAATTATATTTAAAAAAAAAATCACTGATTAAAAGAAAAAATAATATTTATATATTTTCTACAGATTTGTGCATATTAGGCCAACTCTCTTTCCGTTAAGTTCTAATTATTAAATACACATTTCATGACTTAAATGGTAGACAATTGACTTCTAAGGATTTTTGTTTTTAATAAACATAACATTTACACTATGGTAATGTACTATAAACTAAATTGACTTTATTTTATTGACTCGAATGTTTGATTAGGCAGAGAACCATTTATTTTTAATCTAAAAATTCAGCTATTTATATAGTATAAAAACTGTTATATTCCAAAAAATAAAAATTGATATTAAGTTCGAGATATGTGACTGCTTTTATATGAAAACTGTTAAATTTCACAATTGACATGTTTTAAATATGTTTTGCTAAAACTAGTAGTTGGTAGTAAATATGTTTCACTCTTACGTTATTTTGGTGGTAGCAAAAATAAGATGTGTAGTTTATATTTATTGTGAATATTTTGCATATTATATTAACATTTATTATGCTTTAATTAATTTTATTTTTGGTAGCCTTTTTTTAATTTTAGAATTATTTATATTTTTGCTTTGCATTTCATTTCATCTATCTTTCTTCTTCGAATATTCTGTATAATAATGACTTTTGTAGTGGGAGTGTTTCATTTAGATATGATGATTCATACATTTGTTTACAAAATAATTTTATTTGGTTATTTTAATACTTTTTTTTAAACATTTACTGTATATTTACATTTCTAACAACATCATTTTGAGTAATTTGGATGGTTTTAAATTTTGTTTGTTTTGGAATTTCGCCTACCTTAAGTTTTCTCATAACTACCATAGTCATCGATATTCATCGGACTTCGATTCTGATTGTTGTTGCTGCCGTACTGTTTTTTATTTTGACTGCTATCGTTGTTCTTGTAGGCACCCGGTGACAGATTCGGTGAAAATCCTCCTCCCGTTCCGCCGCCCGGTATATTTGAAAATTTCGTTAGTTTCTCCTCCTCTTTGCTGGGTTTCGTATGTTTTTGTATTTGCTCCATTATCCATGGTATATACTTGATGACATTCGCATAGACACCGGGCAGTTTGGGATGTGCACACATAATGCCCCAGGAAACAATGCCGCCCACAAACCATTTGTCCTTCTCCCCCGGATAGGGACAGAGTAGCGGTCCGCCAGAATCGCCCTGGAAATGGAAAGGAATGTGAGATAGGTTTTTTTATGTATATTAAGCAACGCTCAGGGGATGCCCCCTATTAATGCAATGCACATTGTTGATCGAGGAAAGTATTATAGTCTAAAGAAGGGAGGAAAGATGGAGTAGTGTCGATGGATGTTTGTTTTGAACTTGCCACTATCAAAACTGTCGGGAAAACAGTTTGTTTTACAAACGTCTAAAGAACGAATGCTCTATCTAAAGCGTGTTTCCGTTGAGAGTTGAGTGTCCTACGAAGGGCTGCACTAGGATCGATGCCCAAGAACGAGAGAAAACACGAGCTGGTGGATCAGGACATGTATTTTTCTCGAGCATTTGTAATACCTATAAAACAGGCTTACACATCCGACGGTCCTTCAGTGCTCAAGACAACCAATTGAGAATGAAATAATTTGATCTCCTATTAAATATATCGCACGTTGTTTTATCCTGTTCGGGAACTCCAAAAGATATTTTGAAGCCCTTGCCCCTGCCCATGCCCATGTTTCATTTCATTTCATTTATTGTTTATCTACTGGGATATATTCCTTAGAGATTACATTTGATTAATTACAAAAATTGCAAAAATAAGTCTTCTTTCGGCTCCACCTCTGAGTGCAGGATGTTTACTCCGAAATTCATATCATCCCAGTCTGCCATGTCTCGGAGACCTTCGATGCTTCGAAGCTTTCTCCAATAACTTCGATAAAAAAAGTTAGATCTCGTTGCATTCTCGATTCTAATTTTTAAAAATGTTCGTACATTCAAATTATTTGACAAGATACGATATTTAAATATTTATCAAATCGATATCGCAATATTTTTCGCAGCAATCTCGAACTTTGATCATTTTTTTCATCGATATCGTTCCGATTTCGGAAAATTTCTCGTATCAAGAAAACTCCGACAGAACGTTTCGATATCTGCTTACCATCTAGGTACAATTTTACGCGTCGTGTGATTTCTCTATCTACTCACAATGATCTCGTAACGATTTCGATACGAATGGCATACTGGGATAGAGCGCATCACAGTACAGGACTGTTTGCGTCGAAACTGCAGCCCAGGCGATAATGCTGAGGTACGCTGACACTACTATATAGATAGAATTTGGAACATCCGAGACTAGACGCTGAAAAATGATCTTTGCTTTCGACGAGGGAGTTCGAACGCGAGTTCTGGCTGGGATTCATCTCGAAAAGCTGATTTCTGCGCAGCTGCTCAGACTATCACGCTGGCATGCCAGTCGAACACGCTGTAGTTCGCTGGCTCTGAGTGGTTGGGGAACATTTCTTCCTACTTGACGAGGGTGATAAATTCGCGCGGGCTCCTCGTCTGGATGTTCAATCCGAAATTCATATCGTAGAGAGCATCACACTACAGGACTGCTTGCCTCGCAACTGTAGCCCAGACGATCACGCGGTTAATCCAGTCGATCACGCTGAGGTACGCTGACTCTAACTATAGATAGAATTTGGAACATCCGAGACTAGACGCTGAAAAATGATCTTTGCTTTCGACAAGGGAGTTGGAACGCGAGTTCTCGTTGGAATTCATCTCGAAGAGCGCGTTTCTCCGCAGCTCTTCAGACTATCACGCTGGCAAGGCAGTCGAACACGCTGTAGTTCACTGGCTCTGAGTGACTGGGGAATATTTCTTCCTTCTTGACGATGGTGATAAATTCGCGCGGGCTCCACCTCGGAGTGCAGAATGTTCTATCCGAAATTCATATCGTAGTACAGAACTGCTTGCCTTGTAACTGTAGCCCAGACGATCACGCTGAGGTACGCCGACTCTAACTATAGATAGAATTTGGAACATCCGAGACTAGACGCTGAAAAATGGTCTTTGCTTTCGACGAGGGAGTTGGAATGCGAGTTCTCGTTGGAATTCATCTCGAAGAGCCAATCGATCACACTGAAGTTCCCTGGCTCTGAGTGAATGGGGAAAATTTCTTCCTTCTTGACGATAGTGACAAATTCGCGCGGGCTCCACCTCTGAGTGCAGAATAGACGCTGAAAAATGCTCTTTGCTTTCGACGACGGTTTTCGACGCGAGTTCACGTTGGAATTCATCTCGAAGAGCGCGTTTCTCTGCAGCTGCTCAGACTATCACGCTGGTCGATAACGCTGAAGTTCGCTGGTTCTGAGTGAATGGGAAAAAATTCTTCCTTCTTGACGAGTGTGATAAATTCGCGCGGGCTCCTCCTCTGAGTGCAGGATGTTCAATCTGAAATTCATATCATAGAGCGCATCACAGTACAGTACTGCTTGCCTCGCAACTGTAGCCCAGACGATCACGTTGAGGTAAGCTAACTCTAACTATATATAGAATTTGGAACATCCGAGACTAGACGCTGAAAAACGCTTTTTGCTTTCGACGAGGGAGTTCGAACGCGAGTTCGCGCTGAGATCCATCTCGAAGAACTGATTCGCTTGCTCTGAGAGAGTGGGAACTTGAATGATAAAGTAGCAGCGAAGCCAATCACAGGTGATGGCTTAATGGACGCTCTGGTATGTGGCGGCGAAAGTTAATGTGGTCGAGATTATTGCAATAATTAATTTCCGAAATTATTTTCTTCTTAAACAAAAATCAATATATTCTGATAATTCATTACATTGTGCCAAACCTCTAGAAATTGGCTCATTAATGCCATAGTTCTGTGAAAATTACTGAAAAATATACTTCTATCCCACAAATTTCTCGATGGCGCATAAAACGGGTGCGAGTTGTTTTCCATCTTAGTCCGAATATAGGTGGTGTAGACAATGCGAAAATCGGCAGGTGTGAAGTATGTTTTACACCGTTTTAGAAAGCCGAAAAACTTGACTACTTCTTATACCATTTAATATACCATTTAGAACACTTATTCAAAACTCAGAAATAAACCAAGCAATTCAATTCTTTGTTAAGTTATAAAATTTTACCTGACAAGCATCCTTGCCGCCCTCTTCGTAGCCAGCACAAATCATGCCTTCCGATACCGTCAAGTTGTCCAACCATTCATCGCATTGCTGACGTCGTATCACGGGCACTTGGACCTCATTCACTATAGGTTCATATGTAGCTTTGGCTATATAAAGAAACAAAGAAATTACATTATATATGTGCATTATCAAAAAAAAAATGATTCAAAACATACGATTCTTATCCTCACGTTTACCCCAGCCAATAACAGTGCAATTTTCATTCGGTCTCAGTTGTTTGAGACCTGGTGGTGGCAGACAAACAGGAAGTAAATGCTCATGAAAGGATACGCGTTGGGATAGCTAAAATTTGAATAGTTATATAGTTTATAAAAAGCTAAAAATGTTTATGCGCCGAAATAAAACTAACCTGAAACAATGCTATATCATTGTCATGTGGTATTTGTGTATTGTACAGCGGATGTGGTATCACTGTCTTGACCTTTACCGTCTGACCTGTATAGGCAAAAGAGTTGCGTCGAGTCACACCTAACTGTATTGTCCAATCATCCAAATCGATGACAGTGTGACTTAAAGAAAAAAAACATAGGTTATTTTAAACAGGTCTTCACGGGATTCATGTGATATTTTACTCACTTGCCAATGCAATGCGACGCCGTTAGTACCCATTGATCGGATATAAGAACACCAGCACAATAGAATATCTTTTCCGGACCACCAAGAATAGCGGCCAAAAATGGCCAGGAACCGGGATTTGCCTTGTCACCGCCGATGATGCGACGTGACACTTTGGGATGACGTTTTACTTTACCACATTCTAGAGAATAGCATGGTGTAATATAGTATAGCGTTTTTCCAGAAGAATTATAAACAGATAATTAGTCGATTTACTCTTGATTTCGAGGTATTCCCAATTAAAAGAGAATAGCTCGATATAAATTGAAAATCGACTCCGAGGTTTGTAATATCGAAATCTATACAAACATCGATAAAACCTGTCTAACTGAAGACAATAAAACTTACCAAAGTTAGCACAAGTCAATTCCGCAATTGGATAATCTTCCTCGGGCTTACAACTGGAGAATTCCCTCATCAGATTCGTACGTTTCTTTGCGTACATCTTCCAAATATCAGTCGACACATTGACGGAGGTCAACAAGGGCCGATGTGTTCTCTGAGTTACAACACTTGTTGCATTCACAGAGCTATAACCGAGCATGGAACAGACTGCGGTGGGCGATACCGAACGATCCCAGTTTTTAACACAAGCCGGCGTCCATTTCTCCGTGCTGCTGCGATATACCTCAAGTACTCCCTTTCCCAGATCGCCATTGCGTTCACTTAGACGAACTGAGACGACAAATAAAAATGCCAATGTATTTTAAATATAGAACTCTCGATTTTTTTGACTACTCACTGCAATTACTTTCATCCTGACCATTGGGACAATCCACTTTGCCATCACACAGTTGCTTCGAACTAAAGCATTGATTTCCGCCACAATAAACGGTATCCTCATCGCATTTCGGACATTTCATCTCATCCGTCTGGTCCATACAATCGAGATGACCATCGCACACATATTCCGGCGGTATGCAACGTGTCTGATCGCACTTGAACCCATTACACACCGGGTTTGTGGCGGCTATCATGATATCGCGCACCTGTTCCAAGCCGACGCACTCTTCAGGATTCTCAAAATCCTTGAAGAGCTTGCAATTCAAATACTCCGGCAGACTGAGTCCAAAAACATCAAAGAAGAAACCACAACGACGCATAGTTTCGGTGCAGAGCGTCTTACAGGGCGGCACAGTAGAGCCGGTGGCACCACACTTTGGCACAAAGAGGGTGCACAGGAAGAGTGAAACCAACTCGTAGCAACGTACATCAACTAAAGCCTCATAACCGTCTAGGTCCTTTTTGAGAGATATTTTGAAGAAGGAATATGGAATATGAAAGAATACGATGGAATGAGCCATGATAAAAGATATTAAACGTATGCCGTACACTTACCACCTGTGTTTCGAGTTGTCCAAAGTGCCCAATGTAATTCGGAAATACGGTGTAGTTATAGGGTATTTGCGGGCCACTACAAAACTTGACAATGATTGGCAAACATGTGCCGGGAGCCGGATTATTGCTATATGTCGAAACATCCGCAACACGTATAGTATTAATAATTGTTTTGTTGACAAACTTAATGGTCGGATACGCATTAAAATAGGCGGCTAAACCACCTGCAATGGCCAGCAGCGCAAATGCGTTAAGTAATATTTGAAAAAGACGGAACTTTAAACGACCGTTAGTGACATAGGGATTCGAACTCTTGCGACGATTAACGATCTGCTAAAATAAAAGGTAGATTATTTAGCAAATATAGTGGGAAATGGCTCTTTGAGCTTTGGGAAAATATACTTTATGCTGCAGAGACATAGTATTGGGCGCACCGTTCTGGAAACGCACTATGGTTTGTAGACTGGCTGGGGTAGAAACGCATTTAGTAAGCGGTGACATAGGTACTGTTTGTTGTTCCAGCTCATCGATAGTTTCGTTTTGTAGACGTTGCTTGCACACAATAGGTGCTGGAACTACAGAAATTTACCACGTTGAATACAATTAATCAGCCCAGTCAAGCTCTCGATTTCTCGAACTACTCGGGTAGTGCAATTAGCGGTAACCGGGCAGTTTGTCTGTTCGTTAGTTTGTTTGGTTTTTGCATCCATCCGTCCGTTTGTTCTTCCGAAAGTTTATTCTTCCGACAATTTGTTCGTCAGTTCGTGAGCGGGAGTTGGAAGGTCCATTATCGAAAATGTTGATAATAATAATAGTACCTTTTGTAGAGGTCCATGACTATCCGGATAGTTTACAAATTTAATAACCGCTAATTACTCGGACTATCAAACTTTCGCGTACTCGAACTACCCGATTTACCCGACTGAAATCGAGAGCTCTGGTTATTAGTTACTTACCACCACATAGTCGTTTTGATGAGGGCAACAATGGTGCTTCCATGAGCTTGGTATTGTAACCGGGACTCGAAGTCTGACTAAAACTATCGCTGGAGATAGTGGAATCCTGCCGATAGTTGAACTTAGAGCGCGGCGGTGCAGTTGGATTCCCTACGTTGCTGCCAATGGTGTAACGCGAGGCGGTCATGCCGAAGCTATCGCAGGAGTCCTGATGACGCATTGCCATACCCGGTACGCATTTATTAATGCGTGAGGTATTTTGTAATAACGGCGCATCCATGAGATTTTTGGTGTTATAACCGGGACTGGATGAGAGTGAAAAGCTATCGCTGGACAGGTTCGAGTCCTGTCGCTGATGTAATTTCGGATATACAATGGGTGGCGGCTTCTTTTTGCCAAGTTTGTTGCGAACGGTCAGTGGCGGTGGTTGTGCTACAGCACCGCGCACATTAAATGTGTCCAGTTCGGGTTTACTGTTGCCGTACATATCAATGGACTGCTGAGCGCGATTTGGTGGTACTGGTGGCAGCATTGGACGTTTATGTTGTTGCGTTCCTGGCGAGATGGCTGAAGGCATACTAACATTACCGGCTCCGGAGAGTGACATGGATGACAATGATGCGGTTGTGCCCGATGCAGCGGAAGCAGCTGAGGATGTTGATGTGGATGCAGATACCGATGAGGTTTTGCTGCCGTTGCTCAGCGACTGCTGCGAGCTGTTGTTGGCCGAATGCTGCTGCTGCGTCATTGGTGGCGGAATTTTCGGCAATACGTTGAACTGTTTACGTTGTGGTACTGCAGGCAACGACGATAAAGTGCTGCCGTTTATGCAGTTGGCATTACTTAAACGTCCCAAAGAGTTGTTGTTATTGGAACTGTGGTTGCTGCCGTTGCGCAAGTCAGAGTTATTATTTAGCTGATTGAAGTCCGTGGTATTGTCCAACTTAAAGGATTCTTTGGACAGTGGCGAATCGTTGGTCTTCTCCGTTAGACAGCTGTCCAACGACGACTGCGTATCAACCGATGAGAAACGACTGCGAAAGTCTGCCGTAGTTGAAGTCGAGGTCAGACGCTCGCTATGCGAACCATAACCCGAAGAGTTGTTGGTCGCCGTTGAGTCGACCGTGCTGCTGGACGAACGATTGGCACGTTTGGTGGCGTTGCTCAGATCATTTGTGAGAGCGGCCAGAGTTTTGCCTGCCAATAGACCAACAAAGCCGCCAACGTGACCGGATTTAAGTGTATTAGTGGCACTCTTTACCGGGGTCGATGTCACCGACGACTCATCAAAGACGGAATTTTCCAAACTCATGCGGTCATCATCCGAGATAGTGTCCACATCAAGGCCAACAACATCAATCGAATATAGTTGGCGCTGGTGTTGCCGTGACTGCGAATCCTGCTGTCCAATATTCGCATACAGCAACTGAGCTGGGTCAATATTTGCGCTGTGATTTTGATAGTAAACCAGCGGTTGCTCCTCCTGCTGCTGTTCTTGTTGTTGTTGTGTAAAATTAAAGGTGTTGCTCGTTGAATTGACCGTTGTTTGTTGTTTACACTTTGTGGGTGATACTTCGGTGGCTGCTCCCGTTGGCGCCACACAATTCCATGGGTATTTTCCACGAAACGTCCTCTTTGGTATGGGTGGCGGTGGCGTTGTGAGCCCGTTTGCTGCAACGGCTGTTGGTCGTTTGCTGCTCGAATATTTACCCTCCTCGCTCGTATTGTTTACCTGCAATGTGAACGAACAGAAAAGTTTTCACTCACTGGTGATTAATGGCTGTTTGGCGAGAACGACCAAGCGGAAGTTTGGCGGCAGGGGTACGGTTGTTAGATCGGATTTGGCCTGAGGTGGTTACTTTTTAAATCTGTGGCATCCTATGATTTTGGACTTGCTTTCGTTTGCAGTATTTGTACGGTTGTTGATTACCAGAAAAGGTTATTGGCACGAAGCTATCGCTGATTTTTGTTTATCATAGCGAAAGATATTCAAATACGGCAGTACGGCATTAGACGAATGAATGAATGGAGGATTAAGTGAGTTAGGTGTAATTGCTAGCAATCAAACCAGTTTTAAATAACGGATGATCAAATATTAATTGGCATTAAATTATGTTATCTACTTAGTTTAGACATTTATAGCAGAGGAATTGAAGCAGGACTTTGCAAAATTATACTAGACATGCCACATTCAAGTTTCTGATGGGAATTTGAATAGTTTAAACTGAAGGTAGTAGTGTGTTTCCAATGCAAAAGAATAAGTCCATATATTAGGAGAGTATTCTTAAGGTAGTCTAGATGTGATTTTTTCCGTACCAATCACTCTTTTTCCAAAGTTCTTCAGTTGTTTACTGACGATTTATGAATAAGATGTTCATAAAACATTTTTTTTTCAAATTTTCTTATTTATGAGTTATAATCATGAATTATGTATAATACTAAAAAAAAATTGCTAATTTCATACATAAAAAAAAAATGAAAATCACTATGTATTTATTATGCATAGGATTCATAAATTTTATAAATAATCATAACCGACGAAATTATGAATAATAATTCATCACTTGAGCCTCATATTGCATATTCAATGCGCTTTATGCTCATTTCACGTCAGTTGTGAAAAATCACGTCGCAGCTGCAGTTTGAAGAGTCTGAATAAAGTTAAAAATGTGTCAATTGAAAATAAATGTGAAAATTAACAGACAAATGAGTTGAAGTGATGTATTTTCCCATTGTTTTCTAAATGTTACTTTCCTTAAGGAAATATATGGGGGAGAATTCTGCACAAAATAAGAAAAATATATGGGGGAGAATTCTGAACAAAATTAGAATTATATATATGAACAATTGTTTTTTTTTTTTCCTATTTTTGGGATTTTTACAGAAAATGTAATGATGCTATTCGGTTAACTGAATCTCGAAGATTTATATGTAAAAATTCTGTATCTTTGGAAATTCTGTATCACCTAAATAGAGCCTTTTTTCAAGGTCACAGTTCAGAATTTTCAAAACAGGATTTACAATTGTGGTTTATTCAATATAAAAATAAAATGGGATTTTTTACAGAAAATGTAATGATGCCATTCGATTAACTGAATTTCAAGGATTCATAGGTGAAATTTCTGTATCTTTTGAAATTCTGTATCTCCTAAACGTAGCCTTTTTTTAAGTTCACAGTTCAGAATTTTCAAAACAGGGTTTACAATTGTGGTTTATTCAATATAAAAATAAAGTGCGAATTTTTACAGGAAATGTAATGATGCCATTCGATTAACTGAATTTTAAGGATTCATATGTGAAATTTCTTTATCTTTGGAAGTTGTGTATCTCCTAAACGGAGCCTTTTTTCAAGGTCACAGTTCGGAATTTTCAAAACAGGGTTTAGAATTGTTATGGCATTTGATTAACTGACTCTAAAGGATTCATAGGTAAAATTTCTGTATCTTTGGAAATTTTGTATCTCCTAAACCGAGCCTTTTTTCAAGGTCACAGTTCAGAATTTTCAAAACAGGGTTTACAATTGTGGTTTATTCAATATAAAAATAAAGTGGGATTTTTTACAGAAAATGTAATGATGCCATTCGATTAACTGAATTTTAAGGATTCATAGGTGAAATTTCTGTTTCTTTGGAAATTCTGTATCTCCTAAACGAAGCCTTTTTTTAAGGTCACAGTTTACAATTTTTGTGGTTTATTCAATATAAAAAAAAGTGGGAATTTTTACAGGAAATGTAATGATGCCATTCGATTAACTGAATCTATAACATTGAGTTAGTATATTTTTAAATGCGATATTTTTCATTTTGTTGTTAATTTGGATTTGTTTTTCCATCTGCAGACTACGACTAGTTGGCATAATGTATGACATTTTAATCATGAATTATGAATAATAAATCATAAATGTATTCCAGAACCTCTATCAATTACTCATGTCTTATAAATATATTATACATAAAACATGAGTAAACATACGCATAATTTTATTCAATTAATCATAATAATTGATTTTTACGATCATTATATATTATGAATAAAAATCAAATCATTATGATTACTTATTCTTGGCTGGATATCATGATTAATTTTTGCAAAATTTATGCGTAAAATACATGATTTCGTGTATGTAAACATTTTCAAAAAATTAGATCTATATAGCAGATCAAAAGATATAAGGGTGAAAATTTCTCAACCGTACCCGCTCCAAAAATATTTTGCTTCCTATTTAAATAAAATTTTGTGAACTTGTAATATATGTGGATCTGATTAAAAGCTGTTAAGGAGGATGGGCTAGTATGACGGGTTGTCGAGATATTGGGGTCCAAATATGGCAAATTTGACCGAGTGGGCTTGTATTGAATTATTTATAACATATATTAAAGAGGGACAATTGTGAACATCGATGACTGATTTAGAAGGTATTTTTCATAAGCTTTATAATAAAAATATTTATTTTGGAAAACATATTTTTTTATACCAAAATTATTAAATTTTAAAAACGATTTTACGATTTTTGAAAAATAGCCAGTTTTTATTTTTGTTTTTATATTTTTAAACGAAAGCTTATCTTTTTTCCAAAGAAATTATGTATAAACGAAAATGGGATTGCAAGTATTGAATGAAAAATGTATTGCATGTATCGCATGTATTGTTTGACATTTACGTTTTTTACATTTTTGAATGTAGTTTTTTTTTTCATCAATTATACTGTGCCCGAAACGTGCGGGATATTTCTAGGAAAAAAGTGAAAACCAAAGGAGCAAATGTGGTTTGTTACTAACAGTTGAGTCATGCCAAAAGGTACAAAATAGGTACAAAATAAAATAGTGATGTTAAGGCATTATTTGTTTTTAAAGCACCTATCGATAGGCATTAATTTTTATAAATAATTTGCTAATAAAATATTCTAGCAAATAACAAAAATTCGAAAAATTTAAAATCGAAAAATTTAAATTTTTATGTCTATCGATAGATATTTTAAAGACAAACAATTAATGCCTTTATAGAAGTATTTTATCTTGTAGCTATACAAATTTAAGGACAAAATACTAAAATATTAGCCTTTTGTTCAGGTTATGTCTTTAACAAAACAAAACAAAACTCGTATTTATAATTCTATCTTATTTTAAATCGAAAGATATTTTATATACGAAATTATAGTTAATTAATAAACCAAAATAATAAAAAAATATAGTTTTACTAATTTCCACAGCACTTCAAACTTTTTAATTTGATTTCCCCACATTTTTAAAAAGCAAATTTGCCACTTTTGCAATGACATTGACGATATATTGTTGTCTCTTATTATCCCCTTACAAATTTTAACCTCATTGTGCAACAATTAATTTAGAAAAATCGTTTAATTGCAAATATAATCAATAGACTTCCTGTATCTGGCAACACTGATAATGCCAAAATGGCGGCACCCTCCTAAATTGTCTTATGATATGTGTTAGTGTTAGTTCTAGTGAGTTTGTGTATTTTATGTGTGTGTGAGTGTGGTCAAAACACTAATTGCGCTTTGACAGCTGTTAACAGGATTAACAACTCAATTTGATTTATGAACTTACAACACTTGACATCAGTGCTACCGCCGGCAATTGATGATTGACAGCAGCTTTACCACTAAAATTAAATTGCGGCTCAGCAGCAGCAGAAGCAGCACTTGTTATTGTTGTTGACGTCATCAATGCTGCTGTTTGTGCGGCGGCCATTGTTTGGTCGGCTGACTTTGAATGTTGTTGCTGCTGCTGTTGTTTGTCCTCTAACATCGGATAATAATGTGATGAGTGACGTCGCACAACCACATTTATGTTCGTCGGCAACAATGCCACCAAACTGCACTGTTCCTGTTGTTTGTCATAGAAGTCGAGCAACGAACTATGTGGCAACGCCAGACTGGAAGCGCGCTCAGAGCTGCGGCGTCCCAATTGACATTAATTGTTAATTATTGCATGTTAGTGATGATGTGAGATGATGAGAATGATGATGTTGAAAATGTTGGTGATGTAGTTGACAAGATGGAGCACATGTCAAACAAAGAAATAAGCAAAAAAGTTTCAATTTGTTAGTAATGTTTGTTAGTATTGTGCAGGTGAAGTTGACACTAAATCAATGACGTACCGTCCACGATTGCGTAGCCCGTTCGTGTATTCTTCATGGACACTCAGGTGTTTGCTGTTCATTGAAGTGGTTGTCATGTTCGACACCTTGAAAATGGTTATTTATACGCTTCAGTCGGCTGAAAAGTAGAATAAAAGAGAAATTTTATTAAGACTGTTACTATTTTTATTGTATCGAATATATAGTATAAAAGAATTATGTTGCAAAAAGTTTTATTTTGTATTAGAGATAATTTCTAAAGCCTTAAAATACAGCAGCGGATAAAATTGTTTGTTTAATATACAAAATACTAATTATGCGTCCATCAAAAAATTTCATTGTTCAATTAAAACCATATCAGCAAAAAACCGTCGAATTTACAAAACTGATTTTAACGGATATACAAAACTAATTTATATAAATTCGGTTTTATATCGATTTTAAAATGGTTTCTGTAAAATGTTTACACACAAAAAGAAACAAATTACACAGCACAACAAAAAAAAAGTTATCCACGATCTTAATATGATTTTCCGATGGACGTTAAGATTGTAATCATATCATTTTTCAGATTGTCTCAAGTTTACGAGTTATTACATAAAACAAATATGGGGAAATTCTCGTGTTTTTCTACATATAATGTTCTTTAACTTTTTACAGATTTGAGTTTTCTATCACATTTTTTTTATGTTCATTGAGAATACTTCAGTTAATATTTTGAAATAAACCATATGAAATTGGTATGGATCTGACCGAAGTAATGACCAGTCAAACGCAAAAAAGATTTATTTTCAGGTGTACATATTATTTATTGCATAACATCTATGATTTTCATAATTAAATAAAAGTACATATCTTATATCAGACTTGATCTATAATTCTATGCTTCCCCTTACTCTGTTTTTGCAAATCACTCTTTAAGTCTTGAGCTAAAAGCGAAATTCACAAATTCGATTAATAAATGTACCTTTTATTTGTTCGATATGAACATAAGCAGGAAAATATTTTATTTAATTTTAAAAGTATGAATATTTAGTATGTGATCTTCATTTGGCGCTATTGCAGGATACTGAGGAAAACTGGAAAACTGGAGGTAAACCCATGGAAAGTAATAAATTTATGCAAAGCGGAATTTTACTGGTTTAAGGTTTTGTTGAAATTTCTATGAATAATTGAAGGACAAAAAATGTATAATGATTAAAAGAAGCATCATAACAGAAAATTTAAATCAAAAATCGAATATGCAAATTTGTATTTAATCTGAAGACTTAAAGAGTGATATGTAAAACCAAGTAAGAGGCATCATAAACTTATAGATCTAGATTCACATCTAATATTTATACACGCTGCAAAAAAAAGGGTTCTCCCACACATAACTTTGCTGGCATTAACATGTATGTTTGGAATTTTATGTAAACATAATATACAATTTACTGATAAATCATTTGTAAACAGGGTTGTTTTGAGACTTAAACAGTGTTGTAATGAGCTCTGACTTACATTATAATATCCCAGAAACATTTTAATGTTGCCCCTTAAAATGGAGTATGTTCTAATGGAAACATAATAATTATTACATCCAAATAAAATAAGAGTTTTTCAAAAGGGACGCTACAAAAGTAGAGCGACAGGGACAGCAAACGACGTCAACGTTGACATTTCTCTTCAGTAAGGTTTGCCATTTCATGATGGAAAGATATACGAGCCAAAAACGAGTCGAAATTATTAAAATTTACTACCGAAATTCGGAGTCAGTGGCCTCAACGTTAAGAGCACTACGTCCAATTCATGGTCGTCATGATCGTCCTAGCAGATCAACAATTGAGCGTCTAGTGGAAAAATTTGAATCCACAGGCACAGTACAAAATGTTCCCGTTGTGTCGAAAATATTGCTACCGCTGAGGCTTCAGTTGAAGAAATCCCAAATGTGTCTCTCACATGTCGTTCATAAGCGTTGGGCATCTCTGTGACGTCCTTGTGGCGAATTTTGCGAAAAGATCTTGGCCTACATCCTTACAAAATCAAATTGACGCAAGAACTGAAGCCGCTTGACCACCAGAAGCGTCGTATGTTCGTGAATTGGGCTGAGCAACAACTTGACAATGATTCGGATTTTCATCGAAAAATCATCTTCAGCGATGAGGCTCATTTCTGGCTGAATGGCTTCGTCAATAAACAAAATATGCGTTATTGATCAGACAGCAATCCACACGTACTCCATGAGTCATCATTGCATCCCGAAAAAATTACGGTTTGGTGCGGTTTATGTGCCGGCGGCGTCATTGAGCCGTACATCTTCTATGATGATCAAGACCGTCACGTTACTGTGAATGGGAATCGCTACCAATCAACGATAACCGAGTGGGAATTTATAATAATTGAATTCATATAAAATATTTTAAATGCATAAATAAATAATTCGTTTAAAACTGCAAGTACAAGTGACAGCATCAATGAATGCAGCATCAATGAATTGCACCAGCAGACGCTAAACCAGACGATCCAGGCTAGTTTTATATTTGGTACAGTTGCAGTTGATCTCAGTACAGCACATAGCGTAGGCAAGGAATTCACGGAGGCTTTTGTAAAAAAACATGCCAAATTCTGTTTGAAAATCGAAACACAGATTTTTATTTGTGGTTTTTTCACTTTAGTTTCAGAAATTATATACTGCACTATATTAAACTCTGTTACTATTTGTACTTTTTATTACCGACGAGAACACGTTTTCTCAACGAACAACAGAAGACACGTACGCAGAAAATGCCGATCACCGAGTGTCAACTTTGTATACAAGAAGAGAGCTGCAAGAATACCTTTATTTACATTTGAATTCATTTTTTGTTGGTTTTCGAACATCAGTATGTTTAAAAAGACCCTATACATACTTCAAACGACGACAAAAGAGACGTAGGTAGAAAATTCTGCTCAACGAGTGCCAACTTCGTATACAAGAAGAATGTTGGAAGAATACATTTATTTAAATCCAATTTATTTTTTTGTTTGTTTTCAAACATCAATATGTTCCAACTATGGCAAAAGATGACGTAGGTAGAAAATGCTGCACAACGTTGCCAACTTCGTCAGTCGATTAATTATCGAATTAAGATGAGCATTGCGAACATACGGTGTATTTGGATTTGATTAGCATTTTCTGTGTTTCGAAACATAGTTTTAACCAAGTAAAATGCCAAGAAATAGTTTATTCAAATGCAATTAAAATTTTATGTTGGTATTGTAACATATTTATGGTAAATTTGACAGATTCTGCTGGACAATATAATAATGTTTACACGTAAACAAAAATAAATTCAATTTCGAATATAATTTAATTACACTTCATTCCTAATACATGCATGGTAATTTCGTATTACTTTTTAATTACATTCAAACATATTCAAACAAATCTTTTCTATCCGTGTATTTATTGAATTATGAAAATTATATATGTTATGCAATAAATAATAGTTACACCGTAAAATTAATATTTTTTGTGTTTGACTGGTCATAATCATTGGTCACATCAATCCGAATTTCATGTGGTTTATTTCAAAATATTAAATGAAGTTTTCTCAATGGAATACAAAAGAAATGTGATCGATAACTCAAATCTCTAAAAAGTTAAGACCAAAATAGGTAGAAAACCACAAGAATCGTCATATATTTGTATTACGTAATAACTCGAAAACTTGAGGCAATTTAAAAAAACTGAGTATAAGGTCGTTATTAGAATCTTGTATCACACTAAGATCGTGGATAAATACAAAAGGCCTCCATTTATTGTCTAGTGTTATTAAGACTTAATTCAATGGAAACAATGTTAATAAAAAAAGGCCAATGACGCAAATGGGTTCTAGGCAAATCCCAAAGAAACTAAATTGTACAACAATTATCTCAACGATTATCTCTATTGAAAAATTATACAGGGTGTTTGGTTTATCAATGTCAATAACTCGATTCAAAAAAATAAGAAAATGTAAAATAATATATCCTATATTGCACCCAATTTAAGATACAGGGTGTTTAGTAAATGCATATTACTTAAATATTCTATTGAAGAAAATTGGTTATAAAATTAATATGTTAATAAATGAATAAGTATTTTTCACTCATATTTTAAACAATTAAATTACCTTTCCAATGGTATATGACATCCTCGATTCCCATGAGTACTTTGTAACAAATAATAGTGATTTTAAACTGGTAAGTTATCCTACAGAAATAATTAAACAGTGGCGGGTGTTGTGATTTGGAAGTTGAAAAAAAAATCAAATAATCGAGAAATAATTTTAAATTTTAAATTTAATTTTAACTTCACAGAACATATTTGCTGATCATATTTCCAAACATTATAATTTTTTTTTCTTTTATTTGTACCACCAAATCACAAAACCTGCCACTGTGTAATTATTTTTGCAGCATTTTTTACAAAGTTAAATCACTGTGATTGATATGAAAATACTGGAAATGAACTGGTCTATCATGATAAATTAGAAGAAATGAGGTGATCAATAACGAAATTTTGAGAAAATCAATGACAAATTAAAAATTTATATTTTTCTTTTTGTAAATATCAACTTTACGTACTTTTTAAAAAAGGAAGAAATCATGGGATTCGAGTATGTGATATACCATTGGAAAGTTAATTTAAATGTCTAAAATTTGAGTGAAAAATTTATATTCCTTTATCAACAGATTTAATTTTATAACCAATTTACTTGAATGGACTATGTAAGTAATATGCATTTACTAGACACCCTGTATCTAAAACTGGGTGTAAAATATGACACATTTATACCCTACACTAAGAGTGAAAGGGTATATTCAGTTTGGTACGCCGTTTGTAACACCCTGTTTGTCTGTCCTTCTGTCTGTCTGTTGAAATCACGATTACGGAAAAAGCAGAAGAGCTAGGGCAATGAAACTTTAGATTTAGATTACTTATATATCTAAGCTGTCTGAGCAAGAAAATTGGCTTGATCGATTTTTTGTGACCTGAGAACCGACCACTTATGTTCAATTACCTCATATAAACCGACTATAATTTTGATAATCCTAACTATCATAATAACACATACTTTAAAATTTCCCATGTTATCTAACCTTCCCAACTGGTTTTATTTAACATTTTCTTATTTTTTTGAATCATAGTGTCTTCCGAATCTCTTTGAATCACAATGTCTTCCGAATTTGATAAAATATTAAAATAAAATATATTTAACTTAGAAAAATATATTTTTAAAATCACTGTTACGTATACGCCCCACACTTTTAAAAATCAAAAACCATTTTTTTTTTTGAAATCCAGGAGTTTTCCCCGTTGGTTTAAAAATGATTTCGACGGAGTTTCCTATAATTTCTTAACTATCAAGTTTTAAAGTTCAATTGCCGATTTTTCGCCATACACAATTGCTTTTGATTTAATTTCATATTTTGCTTGTTACAATTTCCTACCAGAAATAGTTTGGCAGAGTATCAGCATATATGTATCATATAAATGCAGCAGCATATATTCTTTTATTCTTGACAACACAATAAATATGCTTTTTAACGTAGCTAAATATAAACTTGTTTATTTTCTTGTTTAAAATAAAATGATGCTTCTTTTCTTGAAAATAATAAAAATGTGTTTGTTTTCGTAGAGAAACTAAACTTATGCGTTTTTTCGTAGTAAACGTAACAGTCTTCAATATAGAGTTCCTATCCGATTGTGCTCTTTTATATATTAAAAGAATATCTGTATTTATTATTCTTTAGCATTTCACTTTATTTTCTAAAACAGAAATCACAGATTTGAAACTTATATAATTTAAAGACTTAATTCCCTTTAATAATATTCTTTATGCGAGTAATGCGTACTGTTTTATGTATAGTTCGTATTTATATTATCTATTTAAATAACACAATACATTTCAATTAAAGCGCAATTAATTGGATGATAACAGGCGGCATGTCACATTTTGACTAATGAACACCATTCATTTATTTACAACCAACGAACTCTGCAGATGTCAGCGGTCATGTGATGCCCGATGTACATTTGATGCTGCTGCTCACATTGTATCTGTTGACGACTTTTACTTTTCATCATTCTAAATTGCTCACGTGCAACATCAGCAACATCATTAGAGGCACCAGCAATAACAACAGTTGCGGCAGCATCAACCACAATAGCTCTGCACAAGGACGAAGCGATTTGGCATCGATTTTCATTGATTATTTTGAGCAGAGATCAGAAATAACTATTAGCGTTATTTCCATTTGGGTTTTCACTGAGAAATATTATTATATTCAAAAAATATATAAAGGTTGAGATATTTTTTATTTAAATTTTATTTTTTTTAATTTTTCGAACATTGTTGTTTTTATCGATTTATTTTTCGAAAATGGTGTTTTAAACCATTTCGTTGTTTTTGTCGTCCAACATTTTTTTAACAAATTTTGTTCCCGAAAATTTTCGAACATTATTCATTTTGTCGATTTTTTTTATTTTTGTTTTGAAAATAGTGTTTTTGACCTTTGCGTTGTTTTTTTGTCGTCTAATTTTTTTGTTAATTTTTTTCGAACATTTTTGATTATTATTTTTTGAGTTGCGTTGTTTTTGTTTTAAAATTTTTTTAACTTATATTTTTTATCGAACATTTTTAATTTTTTTTTGTAAGATGCTGAAATTTTTAACAATTTTCTTTTTCGAACATTGTTGTTTTTGTCGACCAAACATTTTTTTTAGATTTTTTCGAATTTTAATTTTGGCATTTGGGGGTTTTATTTAGATATTTACTCAAATTTTACTCAAAATTTACCATCAGTCTATGTTGCAGAAATATTGTGAGTCATCTGAAATACTCATATTATTACATTTCTACCAAAAGAATACATAGAAAATATTTCACCAACTACCTGGATTCATCATATGGATGAATTCATTCATTGAATTAAAATCGTATTTTTTAAATGTTTCTTATTTTCAATATTTTTTTGAACATCAAATTTCAAACAAAATTTTATCTCCATTTACGCATTTATGTATTTATAATTCTTAAAGGATTTATAATAAATAATTAACTACTAATTATTCGAAGACTCAATTTCATCATAGTAATAAAAAAGCTAACATCATATTGATGAATTTGGTTCATCAAACCATATTAATTTAAATATCATAAATCTTATAAGAATTGTAAATACGTAAATGTGTAAATGAAGACAAATTTTAATTTGAAATTTGATGTTATAAAAAATATTGAAAATCAAAAACGTTGAAAAAACTACGATTTTAGTTCAATGAATGAAATCATCAATATGATGAATACTGGTTGTTGTTGAACTTTTTTTTTTTGTGTACTTGAAGTAGTCACTAAAAGAAATATTAAAATTATGTCAACATTCTGACATAAAATAGTCCGTATGTACACAGAAAAAAATGTACATCATATCGATGAATTCCGTTCTTCAAACCATGGCGATCATAAATATGATGAACGCTTGTGTTCTTCAATATGTCGAAGAAGTTTTCTTCAATATGATGAACAGTATGTGAAGAATACGTTTCATCATATTAATGAACAAAAGCATAAAATACAACATATTTTACTTCATATTGAATATGAACAGCATTCGTTCATAAAACCAAATTTCAATCATAATATTTATTTTTCGTAAATTTTTTGCTACAGTTCTCAAGTTCTTGTATGTGATTTATTATAAACTATCTTCTTATTAATAAAATGTTATATTTATAAAAAATATATGTAAAAAAAAATTAGTTTGAACAATTTTTTTTTCGAAACATTTTTATTTTTTCGAAAAATATTTTTTATTCCAATTTTTTTTAGAACATTTTTTTTGTAGGCTATTCCGTAAATAAAATTTATTTATTTTTTTGAAAAATTCGCAAAAAAATATTATATTCATAAATATTATGAACAAATTCATCAATATGACGATCCAAATTTATTGTATTGAATATTTCGTTCTTCACAATGATGTTCGATAGTACGAATAATTTCATATATATAATGAATGTATCCAATATCAATATGTCATTTAATGAACGGTGGTATCAATATGATAAATCTGGTAGTTCGTGAAAAAATTCATAATATTTATGAATAAATTGAATATATTGATGATTTTTTTTCTGTGTATGATGTTTCTTAAATATTGAGTTTAAAGTTCTAATGCCTTGGCTAAACCTTCAAAATAATTTAAAATTGTATCGTAACCAACATTTTTCAAAAATGTAGTTACGATAATAAATTGCTTTATTTCAAACTAGCTGGACCCGTGCACGACTCGTGCCAAGATTTTGTGAATTCATAGATATAAAGCGATTTTATTAATATAAAAAAACATTATTATTATTTTTTATATCAGGGGCCCGTGATTCGCTGTGGAAGTTTTTATTGGTTTTATAAATGTAGTAACCAAATAATAATAAACCGCCAAAACAACTTTTCTCAAAGACAATTCAGACAGTAGAATATTTCGTCACAGAATTTTTCCCAGTAGAAATCTTCGCGGTAAAATTCTTCCCCATAGAACGCTTTACCGTGGAATTCTTCCCGGTAGAACTCTTCCCGGTAGAATTCTTCCCCGTAGAGTTTTTCTCAGTAGAAGTTTTAGAGTAGTTAGTTTTAATGTGGTGAGTCTTAGTGTGGTGAGTTTCGGTGTAGTGAGTTTTTAGTATGGTGAGTTTTAGTGTGGTGAGTTTTAGTGTGGTGAATTTTTAGTGTGGTGAGTTTTAGTGTGGTGAGCTTTATTGTGTTGAGTTTTAGTGTGGTGAGTTTTAGTGCGGTGAATTTTGGTGTGGTGAGTTTTAGTGTGGTGAATTTTTAGTGTGGTGAGTTTTAGCGTGGTGAGTTTTATTGTGGTGAGTTTTAGTGTGGTGAGTTTTAGTGTGGTGAGTTTTAGTGTGGTGAATTTTAGTTTTTTGTTTCATCTTTTTAGATTGTGTATGTACTGAGTTATGTCGTTTTGAAAGTTTAGGTTGTATGGGAGGTACCACGCCCCTTTGGACTCCATAGTATCCTGGTGCAAAATTTCAGTTAAATCCGTTCAGCGGTTTAGACGTGATGCTGGAACAAACAGACAGACAGACAGACAGACAGACAGACAGACAGACAGACAGACAGACAGACAGACAGACAGACAGACCGACAGACTGACAGACGGACCAAGAGTTTTATATATATTGATTTGGACCGCGAAATTCTAAAATATGGCTTTGCAGAGACATGCTACTACATAAAGAGGTTTCTAAAACTGCAAAAAAACAAAAGTTCCCAAAATGTTGGTTACGATATTCTGCCTGGAAGATATCGATATTATATACGTGTCAATTTTACTTTTTACCGAAGGTAGTAGTTTTTCAATATATAAAAATAATGTTGTTCTCGCGAACCGACATCTGTTACCCTCAAAAATGCGACGAATATCGGTATTATATAAAGTACTATAAAGCACTCAGAACAGTTTTATGCTGAAAATTAGTCAATAGGATAAATTATTACTTTAATGGGTAAATCCCATTAACATTACAAAATACTATTAAGTACTATTAAATTGATTATGTGTTTATATGAAAATATTTATTTTTTTGTATACTTTTTAATCAATAACTCTCCTATTGACCAACTGTACTCAAATGATACGCTATTCTTCTGCGATTATAAGTTTTCATTTATTAGGTATTTATAGTCAAATTAGACCGACTTGAACTTTTATAATTCTTAGTAATTTCATTACACATACTATCAAAAAGTTCCTACTATAAAATACTGTCCTAATCTTTGTTACTGGTATTGTTATAATTTGTTATAGTAATTTGGATTTTATAAATGTTATGTTAAGACCTGAGTATGGCATGATTCGTTTTAAGAAAAGGGATAAATTAATGGATGAATGAATGTTAATGCATAAAAGGATGGATAACAAATGTTGAAAGCATAACTCCATAGTGAAATTATCCCTTTTTTCCTTATACTATTGGCAATATCCTATTAATATAATAAATCTGTTTGTTCGTTTGTACGTTTGTACGTTTGTACGTTTGTACGTTTGTCCGTTTGTACGTTTGTACGTTTGTTCCGCTTCGCCGTCTAAACGGCTGATCCGATTTCCTTGAAATTTTTACCACAGATGCGGTATGGTCTGGAAGGAATGATAGGCTATATATGGGCGGGATTGGACAAAGAGGCGTGGCACCTCCCATACAACCTAAACTTTCAATACGATATAACTCGGCACTTTCAACAGCTACGAACATGAAACAAAAACCTCAAATACAAACAAAAATTTAAAAACAAAAAAACAAAAGCAAAAAACAAAAGCAAAAATACAAAAGCAAAAGCAATCACGTTTGTTCCGCTTCTCCGTCTAAACGGCTGATCCGATTTTCTTGAAATTTTTACCACAGATGCGGTATGGCCTGGAAGGAATGATAGGCTATATATGGGCGGGATTGGACAAAGAGGCGTGGCACCTCCCATACAACCTAAACTTTCAATACGATATAACTCGGCACTTTCACAAGCAACGAACATGAAACAAAAAACTCAAATACATAAAAAAAATTAAAAACAAAAAACCAAAAGCACAAAACAAAACAAAAGCAAAAATACAAAAACAAAAGCAATCATGTTTGTTTCGCTTCGCCGTCTAAACGGCTGATCCGATTGTCTTGAATTTTTACCACAGATGCGGTATGGCCTGGAAGGAATGATAGGCTATATATGGGCGGGATTGGGCAAAGAGGCGTGGCACCTCCCATGCAACCTAAACACGATATAACTCGGCACTTTCACCAGCAACGAACGTGAAACAAAAAATTCAAATACAAAAAAAAAAATAAAAACAAAAAAGCAAAAGCACAACACAAAACAAAAGCAAAAATACAAAAACAAAACCAATCACATAAAACCACAATCCAAACTAAATGAAAAACAAAAAAAGGAAAGAAAAAGAAAAACAAACTCACCACACTAAAACTAACCAAACTAAAACTCACCACACTAAAATTCACCCTTAAATTAACCACACTAAAACCCACCACACTAAAATTCACCACACTAAAACTCACCACACAAAAACTCACCACACTAAAACTGACCACACTAAAACTCACCACACTAAAACTCACCACACTTAAACTCACCACACTAAAACCCACCACACTAAAATTTCACCACACTAAAACTCACCACACTAAAATTCACCACACTAAAACTCACCACACTAAAATTTCTCCACATTAAAACTCATCACACTAAAAATCACCACACTAAAACTCACTATACCCAAAAGTCGCCACACTAAAACTCACCGCACTAAAATTCACAACACTAAAACTCACCACATTTAAACTCACCATACCAAAACTCACCACACTAAAACTTACCACACTAAAACTCACCACACTAAAACTCACCACACTAAAACTCACCACACAAAAATTCAACACACTAAAATTGACCACACTAAAACTCACCACACTAAAATTTCACCACACTAAAACTCACCACACTAAAACTCACTAAACTAAAATTTCACCACATTAAAATTCACCACTTTTAAACTCACCACATTAAAACTCACTGCACTCAAATTTCGATACACTAAAACTTACCACACTAAAACTCCCCGCACTAAAATTCACCACACTAAAACCCACCACTCTATAATTAACCACACTAAAACTCACCACCCTAAAATTCACTACACTAAAACTCACCACAATAAAATTCATCACATTAAAATTCATCACACTAAAACTCACCACTATAAAATTCACCACACTAAAACTCGCTACACTAAAACACGCCACACTAAAACACGCCACATTAAAATTCACCACACTAAAACCCACCACACTATAATTGACCACACTAAAACTCACCACACTTAAAAACACCACACTTAAACTCACCACACTCAAATTCACCACACTAAAACTCACCACACCAAAACTAACCACAATTAAACTCACCACTCCAAAATTCACCACATCTAAACTCACTACACCGAAACTTACTGCATTAAAACCCACCACACTAAAACTTCTACTGGGAAAAACTCTACGGGGAAGAATTCTACGGAAAAGAATTCTACCGGGAACAATTCTACCGGGATGAATTCTACGTGTGGATTTTACGGGGAAGATTTCTACTGGGAATAATTCTGCGGAGAAGCGCAGTCTGAGAAAAATTTTTAATAAAATCGCTCCATATCTTTGAATTCAGAAAATCTTGGCACGAGTCGTGCACGGGTCCAGCTAGTATATAATAAAGTTGAATAAACCTTTTCAATAAATATTTTAGGGTTCATTGAATGCTAGAACAGCAACAGTAGATGGCTTATCTGGTGCATATCTGTTAAATAATGGTATTATATAACAAATACTACTTTATTAACACATTTAATAACTAAAGGTTTATTTTATGTAACATATAATCGTTATAATCGCAATTTTTAATATTTTTAATTTGTAATTGTGTTAAATGAAATTAAATTATATCATAAGTCATAATAAATATGTTTTTATAGTAAAAGATTTATACAGTATTAAAAAATACTGCAGTTCCAAGAAATACTCAATGAATAACCAAAGCCACCTCAAGTTAATTCTTTGCAATTTCAAGTTTATCACAATTTTTCGCATCGACTTAAATAAGTTCAACAAAGAATAAAAAGAAAACAACAATAAGCAAAGAATTGCGGCAAAATATATCTAAACTGAGAAAAGTTACCACTATATTATTTTCCTTCACTTGATGTTATAACCATTTCTGATAATAATAAAAAGGATTTATTTTTCAGGGAACGAATAGCAGGTGTACAGTTCGGATTATTTCTTGATATGAATTCTTTGTTGGTTTTATGGGCAGCATCGACTTGATTTTGGTTCGATTGTAAAGCAATTGTTTATGGTATTGTTGGGTTATTTGTCAGTTTAACAAAATTCGAAGAATAATCGGAAATCAATTGTTGATTGACTCACACTAAAGTATCGTCAAATAAGGTAAGTATTTATAAAAGAGGCTGCCGTGTGGTCAAGAATTTAGAATAAGGCGATAAATAACCTTGTATATCGTATTACTTTGTGTATAGCAAGTAGGTTGTGTAATAAAATACATTTCGAGAAAAATGTGTGTAAAAAGAAAATAGTCTACGTTATAGTAATAATAGTAGTAAAAGAATTACCAATATTATTATAGAAGTTCCATGTGTACAATTTATCAAAATTGTAACCGTTTGTTTTTTATTCATCATTTTCAAGCATTATTCAGAACTTTTGTTATTCGAAAAAATCATTTAAATTTCTTAAATTATTAAATTTCCATTGCAAATTCAAATATACTCCTAAGTTTAATTTCAATTGGAATACAATGCAAATTAATTTAATTTTGTTTTTGAAATCCAAATGAGTTATATTAATTAAAACATATATTACATATACAATTTTAATTTTATGTTTAGTATATTTAGAAGCGTCGGTAGCTCAAAGTTAGTGCGTGGGACTGCGTGCCGAAAGGTCTCAGGTTCAAGCCTTGACTGGGGCTAATAACATCTTTTCATAGAAACATTTTTCTATTCCGCGCTACCACTCGGCAGTAACCTACGAGAGTAAAACGGCATTCGGCATTAAACTGTATGTCTCACCACTTTGAGTACAAATCTACCAGATCTACCAAATCTACCAGAACTTTAGACTCATCTTCTTTGATTGCAATTAAATTTAAGCATTTTTCACAAATACAGTAATTCAAATTTACAAAAAATTAATCAATAACTTCTTTTCTGTGGTTGTAGAAAAAACTCTTAGCCGTAGAATACTGCAAACCTCGTTTTAATGATAGTAAAACAAACTTCTTCATAACTCCTACATCCGAACATCTAATCAGTGGTCAGTGTCCTTGCAATTTAATTTGATTCTTCATTAAAATGAGCCCTTTTCAAATTTATAAACGATATTTTGAAAAACAAACTATTTCAATATGTTCAAGTATTGTTTGTACCGAAAACCTAAAAAATTTTGTAAAATTTTCGAAGTTTTCACGAACTAACTTGGATAACAAAAATCCGATCTTATTGCTAATTTTTAAAATTTCGTAATTTTCGTAGAGTAACATTTTATGTTAGGATATTTAAACATTTTCCACATCGATATCACAATGATTTTCAAATAAATCTCGATATATTTGCACTATTTTATGCAATATTAAGCCAGAATCGTTTTTATTATTGATTCGAAAAAAAAACTGCGGTATGTCGCTTTGAACTATTTTTTGCAGTTTTAATATAATCGGGGTTTTGATATTGGTAGAAGATTTGATTCAATATCGAACGATTTTGCCGACATATCGTATCGTTCTCACATCAGTATCGAAACGAATAGCAGCTGGGTAGGCATAGAAAAAGTCGCAACAATTTTTTATGACTGTCAGGTCTCTGTTTAATAAAATTTTCTTTAGTTTTTAATATATGAAGTACCATAGTAAATACCTCAGAAAAAATTGTTGACAGGTTCAAAGAAGTTCGGAAATTTTGTCAATAAGGGGATTCATATCAGCGCTGTAAATTTCTCATCTCGTACAAAATAAAATAACATACAATGACCGTACTTTTACCTGGCTTCGCGTAAACTCTTTTATAAAATTTTATTTGCCATCTAATTTTAAGTTATTTCACTTTTAATCATTTCACAACAGAATTTAATGAAAACACATTTGTCATAAAACATAGCGATTTTTTTCTTATGGTAAACAAATACGACTCGCCTCATCTTTTGAATTGTCAATGCGGACCGTGTTGTCAAATGGGTTTGACATGACTGGTCTACAGTATTATAATGAAATCTCTCCAGCTACAACACTTCACAGCAGTATTGGTGTCAAGACATTATTTTAAGGCATTAAATGTCTTGAAAAGCAAAACCAAATGACACTACTGTCACTGAAAATGCAACAAGTCCAGTGAGTGCAGTGCAGAGTAACGAGTGAGAAGACGAACATTGAAAACAACAACTCGTCGTTCGACGGCATTTATGTGTTTATAAATAATATAACAAACATTTTTATTTAAAAAAAAAAATGTTAAAAAAAATTGTGTACGACAAAAGTAATATATCCAACAAAAACAATTTTATTTCAGTGTTTGAATTTTTATTGCACAACATTATAAACTCTTCACTACAACTACGTCTTGTTTGTGTTATGTTTTAACACTACTTCTGATTTGTTATTGTGAGCAAGACATTTATTTGACTTTCAAGCATAGAGTCGGTGACAGTGCATTCTCAACAGAACCACGCATTA
The DNA here is from genome assembly GCA_951804985.1 of Dryomyza anilis. Taxonomy (NCBI): domain Eukaryota; kingdom Metazoa; phylum Arthropoda; class Insecta; order Diptera; family Dryomyzidae; genus Dryomyza; species Dryomyza anilis. The sequence goes on from OX638133.1 coordinate 27,499,339, forward strand.
TAGAGAGAATTCGTACTTCAGTCGCACGATTCGTTTGTGGAACAATCTCCCTGCGTCCGTTTTTCCCGACATGTTTTTATAGGCAAGTTCAAAACAAACATTCACCGACACTACTCTATCTTTCCCCCCTCCTTTTAACCTAACATCCCTTCTTACGATCAACACTGTGCTTTGCATGTAGGGGGCATCCCCTGAGCGTTGGTTAATTTGTAAAAAAAAAAATGATTGTCTTGAAGTGGGATTCAAATGCATTTGTGCAGATATCTAGTTAATAACACAGAACGTTGAATTAGTAAAAATGCGAGAAATACACACCGAAAAAAATACTGTATTAAAAATAACTAAAAATGTCTTTAAAATATATACATATGTATTTCATTTACGTCTAAAAGCATATGTATTTATTTTTACTATACTGATGTAGTTACTACATAATTTTACTACATAATTTAACAGCTTTTCTATATAAAATTTCAATACATATGTATTAAAAAACCTACATTTTGTCTTCATTTATACGTCCAGAAATATGTAGAGAAAATACTACATAGTCCTTTAATTTTACAATATTATGTAGTTATTTTACTTTGGTGTGATAATTTATTAAATAACATATTTATTTTTATTAATTCGGAAAATTATATTAATGAATATTAAGTATGTGAAGTTAAATACATATTTTTTTTTTAGCAAAGACACAAACCAATTTTTTTACAGAGCATTAACAGAGCGTTAACAGCCGATATGTTAGCGGATGAAATCTTCCGATTGGTACACATAAATGACTCCGAATCAGTCCAGGATTTTCATGCTGGAACGGAATTTAGTACATTGGATAGCTAATGAATAGGGCTTTCCAAATATGTAACCTACATATATGGATCGGTCCATTAGACATTTTATATACATTTTTAAACTTGGTCATATATTGAGAAAAAGTGGTGATGATGAAGTAGCCACTACTCCGTTCCATGGTTTCCGTGCTTGAACTTCTTATAGTAGGATTGATAAGTAATGATTAGAGCTATCCAAATCTGAGACCTACATAGTTTGATCGAAACTCTGGACATTTTTTATGAATTTTTGAAACTTGACCATTTAAAAGGAACAAAAATATTTATATGAAGAAAAAGTCATGATGATGAAGAGGCTAGTACTCCGTCCACGGCTCCCGTGCTGGAACTTCTTATAGTAGGTTGGATAGGTAATGATTAGGGCTTTTAAGATGGAAGCGACTCAAAGGAATGGCATGCTCTTAAGTGTTTCTTTTCGGTTAAAACACATAAGAATAATATGCTATGGTAAAACCATAAAGATGTCATATCAACTATTACTGCCTGAACAGAATACAGGCGGCGATCGAAAAATGAGAGAGCGAACATTGAAAACAACAAAAATTATTCGTCTCAATGCTAACGTCATGGCGCGTCACATCAGCAAACTACTCATCTGCAGCTGCGTGCTATATTTGTATACTGAAGAGTTGACAACTAAGTTTTAAAACCAAAAATATTCATCGGTAAACTTAGGTGGCAGCTCGATAGTCATCTCTCATTAAGACAGTTCGGTGAGATCCTACGGACAGGCTTGATTTATTTATATACCTCTTTCGCAGTCATCCGTCGTGTGTAAAAAAAAAACAACAAAACCAGTTTCTTCAAAATGAAACCAAAAAATTCGTTTATACTTGCACGAGGGACGACCTTTCGTAATTCGTTCGTCAGAGATCCCACACGAATTCAAATGAAAGCAAAATATCAATACAGTTTGTGCGAACGAATTTTTAATACATGATGTAGTAAAAAATAAGACAAATAAAGGAAAATGTATTTAAAAACCAACTAAAATGTAGTAGAAATATATTTTTTAAATGTATATAATTTGCTACAGTAATTTTTTCAGTGTACAGCTTTAACAAATTGGTGGCTTTTTAACAAATCTTTCAAATACATTCGAATATTATTTTAAATTGGACATTATTCTTTTATTATTGAAAACGCTAAACATTTGGTTTTAAAAATATAAACAAAACTTAGCTGTTTTTGAAAGTAAATTATGTTTTCATATATAGAGACATTTTAATAGGGCTGTTAATTTTAAGATTTTATATAATAAATTCAATTTTAATAAAATTTGTATAAAAACAATTAACTTTAAGTGATACATATTTTTGTATACAGGGGAATTTATAGTAAATTTATAGAATATATTTTATAGAAGAATTTATAATAATGTGTAGTAATGTTAATACAATAAATTAAAAAACGATCAAAATGTAGTAGAACTGCATTTTTTCAAAACGAAGACATAAATGTAGTATAATTGACTATTTTTCGGTGCATAATTCTTGCAGCATGAAAAAGACTGTCGATGCAAGAACAAGAACAACCCTCCAAAAACAAAAGCAAGAAAAATACGTCTTATTCTTTAATTTTCAAGTTTCAAATAATATTTTCTGAATATTAAATCAAATTTGGAAAATGATTTGTTAAAATATTTGTCACTGTAATATACCATTTAGACTGTAATCATTTGTATAACAATAGAATGTAATAAAATAGACAAAAAAAATAGGTTATATTTATATAATGTCAATTCATACCATTACCCATTGATTAACAAACGTTTTACCAATATTCCCGATAATAATAAAGTCAAAAGACAACTAAACAATTATACACTGTCTAAAATTGATTACTTTTATTATGACTAAACTACCGGAACAATTTGAACTAACATATAATCAATTAGTACAATGTACAAAAAAAAACATTGGTGTCAACAGATCGATGATGGCGTGACAACAACTACAAAAGGCGGTAAATAGCATAAAAAGCAGACCATTATCGGAACAAAGACATTATAATGTATGTTATTACAAAGACAATTAGAGACATATTAATATCAGTACACACACAAACATACAATACACACACATAGACTCATGTTACACTGATTCAGTCAATGCTGCTAATGGTTTTGAATGCCGATGTCATGCCATATCATGAACTCCATTACACAAGGCATCACAATGTCATCTAAACGGAGGGGTTTCTATAGTAAATATTGGTGCGTATTTGTGTCTTTGATTTCGTGATAATGCTTTAACACTTTTGTATTTATTTAAGTGCCATAGGTGCAGTTTAGATTAAATTACAGCACATAATTTCTTGATGTTTTCAATTTTATTTATTCAAACTTACAAATGTTATGCTTTTGAATTTTAAAGGCGTGAAAATTATAATAATATAAATTGAATTACAAATTACATGACTTTCGTCAATTGTCCCCTTTTTGTGTCAAATACTAGAACGTAAATACATTATTTTTACTTACACAAATAAATTTGAAAATACACAACTTAATACAAAATTTGTAATATCTTCAAATTCCACACACACATGTATTTAAATGTGTAAATGTTTTACCAAACCCGTATCTGAAGAATGCAGAATTATAATATTTGCCGTACAACAAACTCAGCAAAATTATTTGTGTTGCCATCTGCAAGATACAAATGCAAAATACAAATAACAAAGTTACAACCAAAAAATAAAAAAAAAAATGTTAAAATTTGTTACAAAGTAACAACGAAAATCAATATTGCTTCAGTTTGCACAAAGTATCTTATAGATTTTGTAACAGTTACATTATTGGGTATGTTATTTGTTTTTTTTTTGCTTTACTTTAATTTAATATATTTTTAATATACATGTATTATTTTGTATCTATATATTTTTTATCTGTATATTTTATATCATTATATTTTGTAACTGCATATTTTGTATCTGCATATTTTATATCTGTATATTTTGTATCTATATATTCTATATCTTTATATTTTGTATCTGCATATTTTGTATTTGAATATTTTGCATCTGCATATTTTGTGTTAGTATATTTGTATCTGCATGTTTTCGATATGCATATTTTGTATCTGCATATTTTGTATCTGCATATTTTGTATCTTCATATTATGTATATCTATATTTTGAATTTCGATCTTTTGTACCTGTATATTTTGTATCTGTATATTTTATATCTGCATATTTTGTATCTGTCTATTTTGTATCTGCATATTTTGTATATGTATATTTTGTATCTATATATTTTGTATCTGCATATTTTAAATCTGTATATTTTGTATCTATATAAATCTTTATATTTTCTATCTGCATATTTTGTATCTGTATATTTTGTATCTATATATTTTATATCTGTATTTTTTGTATCTGCATATTTTCTATATGTATATTTGTATCTGTATATTTTGTATCTGTATATTTTGTATCTGCATATTTAATATCTGTATATTTTGTATCTATATATTTTATATCTTTATATTTTGTATCTGCATATTTTGCATTTGTATATTTTAAATCTGTTGATTTTGTATCTTTATATTTTGTATCTATATATTTTGTATCTGTATGTTTTGTATATTTATGTTATGTATCTGCATATTTTGTATCTGTATATTTTGTATCTGTAATTTTTGTATCTGTATATTTTGTATCTGCATATTTGATATCTGTATATTTTGAATCTATTTATTTTATATCTTTATATTTTGTATCTGCATATTTTGCATCTGTATATTTTGAATCTGTATATTTTGTATTTGCATATTTTGTATCTGCATATTTTATATCTGTATATTTTGTATCTATATATTCTATATCTTTATATTTTGTATCTGCATATTTTGTATTTGAATATTTTGTATCTGCATATTTTGTGTTAGTATATTTGTATCTGCATGTTTTCGAGATGCATATTTTGTATCTGCATATTTTGTATCTGCATATTTAATATCTATATATTTTGTATCTATATATTTTATATCTTTATATTTTGTATCTGCATATTTTGCATTTGTATATTTTAAATCTGTTGATTTTGTATCTTTATATTTTGTATCTATATATTTTGTATCTGTATGTTTTGTATATTTATGTTATGTATCTGCATTTTGTATCTGTATATTTTGTATCTGTATTTTTTGTATCTGTATATTTTGTATCTGCATATTTGATATCTGTATATTTTGAATCTATTTATTTTATATCTTTATATTTTGTATCTGCATATTTTGCATCTGTATATTTTGAATCTGTATATTTTGTATTTGCATATTTTGTATATGTATATTTTGTATCTGTATATTTTGTATCTGCATATTTTGTATCTGTATATTTTGTATCTGCGTATTTTGTATCTGAATATTTTGTATCTGAATATTTTGTATCTGCATTTTTTGTATCTGAATATTTTGTATCTGTATATTTTGTATCTGCATATTTTGTATCTTCATATTATGTACATCTATATTTTGTATTTGAATCTTTTGTCTGTTTATATTAAAAACTGTAAAATTTTTCGAGTTAAAACATTGAAATTTAGTTCTTTGTTTTCATTGAATTCTGATTGGCATATTTTTTTGTTGTGGTTCCTTGCAGTATTTCCATTGTAAATTGAGTTTCAATGTTTTATTAATTTCAAGAATAACGCTGGCGCGGACTGTTTGCCTTCACTCAGCTACTAAAATAATAAAAGTGCAGATATTTCAAATTTTCTGTAGGTATATTAAGGTTGTGTGAATATTATTAAAAAAAGTATATATTTCATTGCACACCAGCCCTTCATGTCTGTCTGTCATGTCTGTTTATGCGTATACACGATATCTTAAAAAGTTCTGGATCGATTTTAATCAAATTTTACAGACACAATTTTGAGACTAATAGGAATATTAAATACAAAAATAGTCAACATTGTTTCACGAATACCTCCATTTTCCATACAGGTTCATATATGAAACTCTTCAGGAATTAGTTTATCGAAAATTTTAAAAAATTCAAAATCAAATCGAATTATATCATACGAAACACAAAGGTAGGATTGTTTTTAGCTAAAACCAAATCGTTTTTATCTATTTTTTTTCTTTTACCTATAATTCTATTTTTAAGTTACTGAGTATAGACTAAATTAACTTCGATATTAAGTTTAATGACAATTTTTTAGTACACTCAAATAAATAAACATCATTTTTAATTAAACTCTAAAATTTATTTTAAATAAGGCAGTCACAGTTTTAAAATTTTTAATCTTAAAATACATATTAAATTAAACAGTAATCAGTTGTTCGATTTTTTTTTACCAGTCTGCCAATAAAAAGTACAAAAATTGTCTGCGTCTACTATATAATGGATTAATACACCCATCATTTACTTCACAAATGAACGAACGTTCATTTTCGCAATTTCCATCGTTCCATAAGTACTGATCATTCGTACGAAATATGTCGACGCAATGTTCTTTGCCCTCTGCATTATTGGGTTCGCCAACATTCCAATTACTATATGTTATCGGGCGTCCAGTACTTAACCAATGGAATTCTTTAATGGCCGTCAGCTGATTGGCAGATATCCAGAATGGTGTAAATTGCCCTATAGAGACCAAATAATCCCGGATTGTCTTCATTTTTTGCTCGGTTTCAATGGAGAGCAAATTTCCGCCCATTTTACGACATGTATGCATTGCAGCAAACCAATTTAACTAAAAACAAAAATAGTTTTAAATTTTTCAGTTTAAATTTTATAAAATGATAAACATATTTAAAATCGTGGTGAAACATTTTTCTAACTATGAATTAGTACATATTTTTTATGGTACATTATTCCAATAACTAAATATTTGTTAATAAAAATAATTTGTTAGATTTACAAATATTTACAATTTGCTTTTTTTATTGTTATATTAACAAATTTTCTTATTATTTTAACAAAACACTTTTGTTGCATAAACAAAGTAAATGTTTATGATAAAGAAATTAATTTTGTTAGATAAACAATGTATTTTGATGAACATCATATTTTTATAGATGTATTTATATTAACAATTTGCTTTTTTTCATTGTTTTATTAACAATTTTTTTATTATTTTAGCAAAACATTTTTGTTGCACATACAAAGTAAATGTTTATGATAAACAAATTAATTTTGTTAGATAAACAATGTATTTTGATGAAAATCATATTTTTATATATATTTTAATATCCAATTGTTAGGCTTCTTTTCATTGTTATATTAACAAATTTTCTTATTGTCTTAACAAAACACTTTTGTAGCATAAACAAAGTAAATGTTTATGATAAACAAATGAATTTTGTTAGATAAACAATGTATTTTGATGAACATCATATTTTTATAGATATATTTAAAGATATATTTAAAGATATTTTATAGATATATTTAAATCTTTTTTCATTGTTATATTAACAAATTTACTTATTGTTTTAATAAAACACTTTCTTTGCATAAACAAAGTAAATGTTTATGATAAACAAATGAATGTTGTTAGATGATCAAAGGATTTTGATGAAAATCGCATTTTTATAAATAAATTTATATTTACAATTGGCCGTTTTTCCATTGTTATATTAACAAAAGTTCTTATTATTTTAACAAAACACGTTTGTTGCATAAACAAAGTAAATGTTTACGATAAACAAATTAATGTTGTTAGATAAACAATGTATTTTGATGAACGTCACATTTTTATAGATATATTTATATTTATAATTGTATTTTTTCATTGTTATATTAACAAATTTTCTTATTGTTTCAACAAAATACCTTTGTTGCATAAACAAAGTAAATGTTTATGCTAAACAAATTAATTTTGTTAGATGATCCAAGTATTTTGATGAAAATCGTATTTTTATAAATACATTTAAATTTACAATTGGCTTTTACTCATTGTTATATTAACAAATTTTTTTATTATTTTAATAAAACACGTTTGTTGCATAAACCAAGTAAATGTTTATGATAAATAAATTAATTTTGTTAGATGATCAAAGTATTTGAATGAAAATCATAATATAAAGAAACTTTTTTTTAGTTAAATTTAAAGAAAAAATAGTTTCAACACGATTAACAAAAAATATATATTTTTTTTGTTACCTGTTTTGTATTCTCCACAAAGATGTAATGTGTGTCCACTTTTGTAAACTGCGGTATATCTATGAAAATTCTTAAATTATATCAGTTCTACTTTGTAATAATTTTGTAATTAAGGTATTTCCACGTACCATCATAACTGCATGTATTTAAAGCCGCATTGTTTTGATCGGCAGCGTAAAATATAAACAACAGCACTGATAATATTTTAATTTTAGACATTTTATGTCTGGTTTTTTGGCTGATAACTCGTTGCTTACTACAGATTCACAGCAGAAATAACACTGTTGTCGTCTTACTATATGGAAAAGAACTTAAGTGCCACAAAAATACATTACTCATGTGGCTTATCATGAGACAATATTATTAGTATATTTAAATATTTAAAAAAATATTTATTAATTGTGTATTATGCGCCAAATTTGCCCAATTAGAAGTACATCAAAGATATTGTAGAAATTCACAAAAAGTCAAACACTTTTTTATATTTAAAAAGGTATATTGTATCTATTACAACAATTTATATAAATAACAAATTGTATACCAAGATTTTTTTGCTCTGTCTACACGTTGTGTATACAAATTAAATCTCTCAAACCTGTTAAGAGTTTTTAGTCGATCGTCAGAGACTTGCAAAGAATCAGAACCTGAATGTAAACAAAAAATAATTCAATACAACCAAATTACACTAGAAAAATATCAAACGTTGGTTCTAACAACTTAAGCAAGATTTATTTTAAAAGATATACCCGACACATTTTGTATGGAAAAAGTAATATCAATTTATATAGGACACAAAAAAGCAGGCTGCTATTTTTTTATTTTACAAAAAAAAATCGTGATTTTTATCCACGAAATATTTCGTAAAATACACGAAGTAACTTTCATAGATTGATGGCAAAATTACGAATATTATTTGTTTATTTTACGAAAATATTCGTAGATTTTATCTACTAAAGCCATTCGTACATAATACGAAAGATTCGTAATTTATTGAATATTTGTGTACCGTTTTACGGATATATTCGTATATTTTACGAAAGTATTCGTACTTTCGACGATAGCATATGAATCATTTCACGAATCTTTCGTAAAATACATGAATACTTTGTTAAAAAAACTGACGATGAAAATGACGATTCATAAAAATATGAAAAATATGATATATGATACTTTTGACACAGAACACATTTTAAAACTGTTCGTATTTTATAATTATCTGCTTGCGACCGCGTTACCAATTAAAATAAAAGGTAGCTCCAAGTTGCTTAAAAAATGTTTGGTCGACAAAAACAACAACGACTGGCAAATTTCAAAAAAAAATTGTTAAAAAAAATTTAGACGACAAAAACAACGCAATGGTTGAAATCAAAAAAATGGTCGAAATCCAAAAAAAAAAAAATATACGACAAAAACAAAAATGTTCGAAAAATTTCGAAAAAAAAATGTTTGTTAAAAAAAATGTTGAGCGACAAACTAGGGTTCTTCTGTAATCCCGCTGGAACAGATTTAATTGTTCTGTTATCATTTTCTATGAATGTCCTTTAAATAGACCAATTGAATTTTCGCTCTACTAACCATTAACCAAAGACCTTTATTTTTTAAGACCTTTATATTTTTTAGAAAAATAATATCTCTCAGTGAAAAACCAAATGAAAATACAGGTTAATAGATATTTCTGGTCTCTGATATTTTCCTTGGAAAGCCTAACAAAATCTCGAAGAATTCCCATTTTTTTTATCTACCTTAACTAACAAATAATTGAAAAATACTTTCAAAAAATTTGATTACATTGATACTATAAAAACATATTTAGCCGTTCTTATATGGAGTGCCATATCGTCGGTGATAGATACTGCAAAACCGCCTATTTACTTTTTCGAATACCTCTTACAAAATTAATTTTACAGAAGAAGCAAAACTATTTTGAGTCTCAATTCTGCACTTACTTCATATAATGGCATTTATCTAATTTACCCGATCAACACAAAATTAGGCGTTATTCTCACATGCAGTTAGGCGGTTTTGCACTACCATCGACGATATATATAAATAGTGCAAGTTTTATTAATTTCTATCACCATTTTCAAATGTCGGCAATAGTTTTAAATACACCAAACCATTATAAAACGATATTAAACTCATTAATACCAATTTTGGTCAATAAATAGATCAAAATTCTGATATAAACCGGTTCCAAGTTACGTTATCAATTTCGGTTTTTGTATAAATGGCTCGAATGAAAAATAGCAGAATTTCACTAATATCAATTAAATGATACTAAAATTCTGCTATTTACTTAGTTATCAAAAAATTAAACAAGATTTATTCTCCTGGATTTTGAGAAGCTAATTTAATGATTATTAAAAACTAAAAAGAACACTCAAAAAGTATCTTTTGTTGTTTTCATCGATATTGCTTTGTCTGTAATATTCGCTCGTTTTGTGTCTGTCTGTTGAAAATAACTAAGAGCAATTATTCTAGATATGCAGAGATTGTGTTTTTAGATATCAAAAAAGTAACTAAGTGCAATTATTCTAGATTTACAGATATTTTTCTTCTTTGGTATCACAAAAAAAGCATGATTTACATTGTTTCATATGTGTATTTTCACGATTTGAACAACACAGCACAGCTAGACAACACAACACAGCGTCCGTTTGATACATAAGACATTAATCTCTGCACTATCAAGATTAATTGTTCTTAGTTACTTTTTTGCTAACTAAATGGATATTTGTTAAAATGCGGAGTGTTTAATTGTTGATTCCTTCTGGATTTTAAAACCGTGCACTTTTTTTCACCGTGCTCTTTTTGTTTATATTTTACAATTGAAAAGAATAACTTTAAAAATATTGTTGACTAACATTATATGTTTGTTGTTTGGTTTTTCACCCTTTTTCAACAATATGCCTCGGTTTAAACACTCAGAGCATATATATAATTTTCATTTCACTATTAACGGGTTTTTCAATAAGAGCGCTACAAAAGTTTTTTTCAAGGGTTTTTCAACAGGGACGCTACAAAGTAAAGTGACAGGGACAGCAAACGACGCCATATTTCTTGCCGCTCTTTTGACATTTCTCTTCAGTAAGGTTTGCCATTTCATGATAGAAAGATATACGAGCCAATTATTAAAGTCGAAATTATTAAAATTTACTACCGAAATTCGAATTCGTACATCTTTCCATCATAAAATGGCAAACCTTACTGAAGAGAAATGTGAATAGAGCGGCAAGAAATATGGCGTCGTTCGCGTGTCCCTGTCGCTCTACTTTTGTAGCGTCCCTGTTGAAAAACCCTTTACTAATCATGTAGCTATAATTCTTAATTCGATATCTCTTATATTTCTCCAAATTATCTAATTAGCCGCTATGAACTATTTTCTAGTGGCATGAATATAAATCAATTTCAAATGAAAAATTTTTATATTAAATGCATTTTATTTTAAATTAACTTCCCTAGTAGAAATGTTTGTAGAGTCATGGGCATGAAGTGATCATGTCATTATTTGAGATGATCGGGATTTGACGAGGGCCATAATGTCCTTGTAACGCAGTGTCCTGATCATGTACTGACCTCAGGCCATGATCATGTACTGATCGGGCGATTCCCCATTTTATTATTTACCCGACAATTGCCTTGTCAGAGCCCGAGCATAATAGGGTTTCTCTCATTAAAGCTCGATCATTGTCTGATGCTAATATCGTTATGAGGAACAAATAATGTAGCTATGATCGGGAACATTGACTATTTAAATAATGTAAACACTGGTATGGTAAGCATGATAAGGGCATGCAAAGGCAATGATCATATTTTCTGTAATAGGGCTTACCCAACGAAAACCCGATCATTTCCCGATGGTGCATCGGGTAAATTTCTACTAGGGTTGTCTCCAAAAATGTGAATTAAAAAGGTAAATTTAAAAAGTTCATGATGACTTTTTTTTTCACTGTATACCTTTTAGCACTGAGACAACCAGAACTTGCTCTCTTCCAAACATTTGCGTAATACGTGTTTTGTTTATTACTCATTCTCTGTGCGTACGGTAAGAGTTTTAATTAAATATCGTAATGGAACAGAACCAGAATGTTGCGGTTTTTCCAATCCAGAAAAAAAAACCAAAATGATGACCGAATGCAATACAGGGACTTCACAGACTCACTCTGTAAAATACTCAGAAACAAGAAAGAAATTTCAAAGTTAAAAAAAACACACCAATGCGAAGAAGCATTAAAACAAGTTATTATTTATTTTCAATTAGATTCTGATATTTGACACCGTTTACTAATTTCATATAGTTTCCAATATACTATGAAAACTCTTTTTTGACACAATTTGAACTATTTTATAAAAAAAAACAACGTGAATCCTAAATTTTATTTCGAAAAGCATATACGAGACAATATCATTTTTTTTGCATATAGGGAGCTGGTATTTTAAGTTTCATATAAAAAGGATTCATTTCAATGAGAAAGATTTCGTATTTTTCATAAAACTGATATGAACAAAAATTGAAAAAAGTTTTAAATTACATATACAGAAAAAAACAATCGACGTAAATACAGCAACTAATATTAATTGCATTCATTAATCAATCCAGCAAATGAAGTTCATTAATTTGATGAAAACATTTGCTATTGTTCGTTATATAAGCAATTGCGTTCGTTAATATGAATATTTGTACGTCAATTCAGCAAATTAATTATACGACGCAGTTTCAGCAATTATATTTGTTAAAACTGCGCCGACTAAATTATTTGCTGCATTGACGTACAAATATTTATATTAGGGAACGGAATTGCTGATTTAACGAAGAATAGCAAATGTTTTCATTAAATTAATGATATTAATTGCTGGATTGATTAATGAATGCAATTAATATCGATTGCTATATTTACGTCGATTATTTTTTTCTGTATATCGTCACTGTCAAGCCAAAGGGGCAAATGTGCATTTCTAAAAATATTGGGAAATCAAATTTTAAAGTTAAAGTAAAATTAGTAAACAATATTTTTATTCAATTTTTTTTTTTGTTTTTTGTAATTCATCAATTATCATAACGTATATAAAATATCTTTTAATTTGAACGAGATACTGAATTATAAATAAGGATTTTGTGTGGCTATATCCTGATCAAAATGCAATTTCTGAATTTTTTGAATGACAAAAAAAACGAAAAGATTCGCCCTTTTAGCATGACAAGCTTTTCAATTTTTCGAATTCGCCCTTTTGGTAGTGACGATATATCTTTTACGAACTACGTTATTAAGGAGCAATTTCGAAATTAAAAACATATTCTTAAAATTTTCTAATATGAACTTTTAAAAATATTTTTTAAATATTTTTCGACCTCTTTATTTATCGTGTGGTATTTATTGTAGGCCTGAGGATTGTTTCTAATGGAAGCCGAAATATTGGGAATAAATAAAAGAATTATAAATTTTAAAAAATGGGTTTTTTTAATTTCATCCTGACCTTGAGCCTACAATAAATACCACATTTTTTTTAATATATTTATAAATATTACAAAGAAAATATGATTTTTTTTTATGTTTTTTAATTTAGTTAAAATTATTTAATTTTTTTATAAAATTTTCGAACACTTTGAGTGTCAGTTTACAATATCTTTCATCGTATATAATCGATGTACAACACTTTTAGTTCTATTCTATGATATGAGACTAGAAATGATGGATTTATTTACCAATCTGCATATAAAAAATACAAAAATTGTTTACGTTTACTATATTGTGGATTAATACACGACGGATTAACCTCACAAAGATGATAATGCTCAACAGCACAATTGCCATCGTTCCAAACATACTGATCGTTTGTACGAAACATATCGACACAGTACTCGTTGCCCGCAGCATTATTCGGTTCGCCAACATTAAAGTTGTTATATGTCAACGGTTTTCCAGTGCTCAACCAGTAGAATTCTTTTTTGGCAACCAGTTGATTAGCGGATATCCAAAAAGGCGCATAATAGCCTAAGTCAATTAACCAATCTCTAAGAAATATCATTTTTTCCTCTGTTTCAATGGAGATCAATTCGCCGCCCATTTTGTGACATTCATGCATGGCGGCAAACCAGTTGCGCTAAAATTAAGTTTTAAATTTAATCGAGAAGTAATTAAGAAATAATCAATAGATCCTTTTTATTGCAAGAACATTAAGTGTATGCAATGATTAAAATAAGATAGTTTGCAATTGTTAATGCGTATCATGTTTAAATGATTCTGACAAACGTAAAATATGATTTTGACAAACGTAAAATATGATAAAAATTGTTTGCATCAAACATAATATAATTGCAATCATAATATTTTGATTATAAGGTCCATTTATGTTGATAAAATGTAAACATTGTTTAATACAAATTTAAACACTGCAATGCACATATTTACGAATGTTAACCATTATTATGTTTCACATTATTCCCCATAATTCACAGTTTTATATATACCCGAACTTTTGCCTCTATCCAGATGTAATATTTTCCAACTTTGTAAAAATCCGGTGTGTCTGCAAAAATGTTTCAATTAGAATATATATTGTTTTAATATCCATTATATTGGACAGACCCGTATAACTGCATGTGTTAAGCGCAGCATTCGTATATTCCGAGGCATATATTAAAATCAATATCACAAATAACATTTTTATTTTTGTCATATTTTGTATAATTCATAAACAAAGTACACTGATTTATATCGATTAACAGCAAGAATTATACTAGAGTTTTTTGTTTGCCACAAAGAATAATACATGCTCGACACCTATCAACTGCTAAATCTTTACATTATTGAGTATTTCTTTATAATTTGTTCAGTTTTAACAAATGCACATCAGCATCAAATGCACATAACAATCTGTTGTTATCTTATTTTATATAAATACGTATTAAAATTGTATATATTACTGAACTACACTTCAAAATTATGTTGTATACATTGTAAGAATTCTTTTATTGCATTTTGTACTGTGTTATACTAAGAACATTTGTACTTCAAAACACATTTTTCGCTGTGTACTTCTAAGAATGCTATAAAAAGCTCACCTTACGACTATAGGGAAAACCTGTTTGGAACTTATGGTTGGTAGAATGCGACTTGGAAATAAAAAAAATAACCGCAGAAAAGATTATTCTAAAAGAAAACCAGTTGAGAAATGAGCTTACATTGGTATAATTATTAAATATGGTATCACTAAATGGCATGACTTGAAGGGATTATTATTATTATTATTTAATTGATTGTGCAGTCACGACCATTATTTTATATGAAAAAATGTATTTGGCTTGTTTAAAACATACAATATAATCGCTATAATCGAGAAATTATTTAAAACATTTATTATAATTCTAATAGTTATCATTATTCTTCTTCAGAAAACATATTGGATTCATATAAATAAAAAATAGTTTTTGCTCTAAAGTAAACAATTGAAGTAAAGGATGGATGGAAGGATTTAACTTTACTTGCGAATGTTCGAAAATTTGAACAGTCTAAATGCTCAGTCAATTGTATGTTAAATGTTAACATTTTTAATTTATATATTTACTTAATTTTGTAAAATATAAATTTTTTAATAAAAATAGAAAATGAGTACTTATATATTTACAGGAAAAAAATTCATCAATATGATGAATTTATTCATAAATATTAAGAACTTTTTCACCAACTACCGGATTCATCATTTTGATACCACCGTTCATTAAATGCCATATTGATGAATACATTCACTATATATATGAAATTATTCGTACTATCGAACATCATATTGATGAATTTGTTCATAATATTTATGAATATACATTTTTTACGAATTAAAAAAAAAAAAAAAAAATTTTGAAAATAATTTTAAAAAAAGTGTTGTAAAAAATTTATTTAAAAAATAATAGAAAAAATTTAAAAAAAAAAATTCGAAAAAAAAAATTTCGAAAAAAGAATATTCGAATAAAAAAATTTACTGTCCGGAATTTTTCTTTGATTTATTATGAAAAAACTATAAACCTTTTAAACAAACTGTAAATATACATATAAAGCACATGATTTCTGCTATTTTTTGAAATAATTCAAAAAAATAATTTGTACGCCAAATTTGCTGAATTTTTGAAAAACCATATGCATTTCCTCAAAACGCATTTCCGTTTTTATCCCGTCCTGAACGACAACTATTTAATTTATATCTATTGTAAAGAATTCACTAATTTTTTACTACTATCAAGTAAATTTATTAATTTTCCTTCGAGATATTAAAGTTTTAGGTGTACGAATGTCCCGTCCGGAATCTCAGGAAATGCCCATATGGATGAATTGGGCAAGTATAATGCGTCAATCGATACCACAAAACTATGGAGAGTGACAAAAACCAACAAAAATCGAATCATTTAATAGAAAACCATTTGACCTACACGGCACCGAATAATAAAAATAAATCAAAATATAAAATTACTGGAACTCAGCAAGATAAAAAAAAATCAAAACAAAAGGTATAAAAAATAAATTGTATATTTGATAGGTAAATAAAGTAAAATAAAAGTAAATAAATAAAATGGTAAAGTATTGATGCATTGCATCCACACCTAGGGAAGGTTTATCTAAAAATTCAGTTTTCTTTTGATATGTGGGTTGTTTGTATTTTTGATGATGTGCTAGAG
This sequence comes from Dryomyza anilis, assembly GCA_951804985.1. NCBI lineage: Eukaryota > Metazoa > Arthropoda > Insecta > Diptera > Dryomyzidae > Dryomyza > Dryomyza anilis. The sequence continues at coordinate 27,515,968 of OX638133.1, forward strand.
GTGTCCTTTTTATTTTAATATTTTTAGCTCTGATCTTTTAAATATACCAGCAAATCATGTATTGAACCTACGTTGTTTTTTTTGTCGGGTATATTGGGTGAGCAGGACAAATATTTAGATCCAATATTTTTGATAACAAGAAAATCGAATTATTTTTAATTAAGTAATAATAATATAATAATAATTTGGCGCCGCTGTCATATAAGAACTTAGGCCGAGCTCTCTCGCCATTTGAGCTGTGCGTGTTATATTTGTACTCAAATTGGTGGGGCCTACAGTTTATTGCCGAATCCGAACGGCGGGTGAGAGCTTTTCATAGGCAATGTTTTACTCTCGTAGGTTTGCCATTTACTGCCGAGAGGTAGCGTTGCATAGAAAAAATGTTTTCAATGAAAAAGATGTTGACAGTCGCTGGGGATCGAACCGTGGACCTTTCGGCTCGTAGACGAACGCACCCGAGACTTTTCGATCGTAGTCCAACGCACTAACCAGACGAGCTACCGACGCTACTTTTAGTATTAATGAATAAATTGATTTAAGTTTCATATATGAAAGACTTTGATGTATACAAGCAAATGCATAGATACACATTTTTTATTAATACGAATTGTAAATTGTAGGATTTTCGAAGAAAGCAAATATTCAAAATGAATATTATTACGAACCATTATCTAATCATATTTTTTGATATTTTGATTTTTTTTATTTCAACCACCAAATTATAAATTCCCCGGACAAAATTTTTGGCAGGTTCGGAACAGTTTAGTATGGGTTTTTCGTGATATTTCAAATAGACAAAGGCAGAATCTGTATCACAAGCAGTCTGTTTTCTGCTCATACCAAAAATATGCCGTTCAGCTGCCTATAAAAATTCCACAAAAGAAATAGTCATGTGTTACAAAGTGGCTGGGTATATACCTGGGTATAAGATAATGAATAATCTAAAAATTGAGTAAAAACAGATTATACATTATACCCGATTTTGTCAGTATTTTTCCATGAAGGTTTTAATTCATATGAAGTACACCCAGCAGAATATGTCAAATCTGTTATAATCTGATTTCAAGCCTGAACAGTGAATTTTCCTTTTTAAATTTTAGTTTTTTTGAATTTTTAAAATTATTTAGCTTCGAATACATGTCTAAAAATATTCCTGATTACTTTCTTTGAAAAAATTTGTCAAGGCATATCTCGATACCCTTTTTCAGTTGCCCTAATTTCATTGAAATTGAAGAAGGTGAGTACCAACCACTGGTCGATTTGATGTGGAATGGCACCTATATAAATAATTAGCAATCTTTAGAGGTATATTGTATATAGAATTAAATTAATTTGATTATAACGATAAACTTTAATATTCAAATGTACTTTGATCTTTTTGAATGACTTCAAGAATTCATTTTTGAACTAAATATTTCATAATTTAAGAGTTACTGATTTCAGAAAGTTCGACTGTATGAAAAACAAATTCGTTTGAATATCTTTAGTATTGAGTTTTTACTTAGTCAAATAGATTTTCTTATAGAATTAAATACATAGTATCTTTTTTTTTGTTCAATATATAAATCGCTTCAAAAGCTCAATACAAATCTATGCAATGAGTTTGTATTTAGATATTGTGCAAATATTTTGCTATGCCCGCATCTGTAGAATGCTTTAGTATAATATTTTGCGTACAACAACCTCAGCAAAATTATTTGTGTTGCCATCTGCAAGATACAAATGCAAAATGCAAACAACAAATTATACAAAGAATAAAATAAAAACAAATAAGTATTTCGAAAATCTGTCACAAAGTATAACTAAAATCAATATTGCTTCAGTTTACGAAAAGTACAAATTTGTGTATCTGTATCTGTGACTGTGACTGTGTCTGTCAGTGTATGTTCTGTATTAGTTTAAATGTGAATCTGGTTCAAATTGAATCCTTATGATTTTTATCTATATTATTTTATATTTGAAATGAATATAAATTGTATCTGTATATTATATTCATTGTGTATAATACAGTGAACGTTAATTTTTTATATCTACATATATTATTTGTAGCAGTACATTTTGTACCTGCATATTTCGTATTTGTATATTTCGCATATGCATATTTCGTATCTGTATATTTCGTATTTTGCATCTATATTATATGTATCTGCATATTTCGTATCTGTATATTTTGTATCTGTATATTTTATATCTGCATATTTCGTATCTGTATATTTCGTATCTGTATATTTTGTATCTGTATTATATGTATCTGCATATTTCGTATCTGTATATTTTGTATCTGCATATTTCGAATCTGTATATTTTGTATCTGTATATTTTATATCTGCATATTTCGTATCTGTATATTTCGTATCTGTATATTTTGTATCTGTATTATATGTATCTGCATATTTCGTATCTGTATATTTTGTATCTGCATATTTCGTATCTGTATATTTTGTATCTGTATATTTTATATCTGCATATTTCGTATCTGTATATTTCGTATCTGTATATTTTATATCTGCATATTTCGTATCTGTATATTTTGTATCTGTACATTTTGTATCTGCATATTTTGTATATTCATATTTCGTATCTGTATATTTTGTATCTTTATATTTTGTATATGTATATTTTGTATCTGTATATTTCGTATCTGCATATTTCGAATCTGCATTTTTCGTATCTGTATATTTTGTATCTGCATATTTCGTATCTGTATATTTTGTTTCTGCATATTTCGTATCTGCATATTTCGTAATCTGTATATTTTGCACCTGTATATTTTATATCTGCATATTTCGTATCTGTATAATTCGTATATGTATTATATGTATCTACATATTTCGTATCTGTATATTTTGTATCTGTATTATATGTATCTGCATATTTCGTATCTGTATATTTCGTATCTGTATATTTTATATCTGCATATGTCGTATATGTATATTTCGTATCTGTGTATTTTGTATCTGTATATTTTGTATCTGCATATTTCGTATCTGCATATTTCGTATCTGTATATTTTGTATCTGCATATTTCGTATCTGCATATTTCGTATCTGCATATATCGTATCTGTATATCTCGTATCTGCACATTTTGTATTTGTATATTTTGTATCTGTAAATTTTGTATCTGCATATTTCGTATCTGCATATTTTGTATCTGCATATTTCGTATCTGTATATTGTGTACCTACATATTTCGTATTCGTTTATTTTTAATCTGTGAATTTTGTATCTATATTTTTTGAATATGTAAAGCATATTTTGTATATTTGAATCTGTATGTTTTGTATCTGTATTTTATTGTATATATATATATATTTGTATTTTTCGTATATATTTTTCATCTGTATATTTAGTCCACACATTTTGTATCTGTCCATTCTGTATCTGTCCATTCTGTATCTGTACATTTTGTAACTGAATGTTGTTACCTATCTGTATATTTTGCATATTTTGTATCGTTCCTTGTATCTCTGTAACTGTTGGTTTTAAATTCCAAAATTTAAATCTCAAGAATGCGAATATAGTTATGCAGATGAACTGTAAATTGTTTCGAGTTGCCACTTCAACATTGAGTGGAGGAATTCTTATTGGCATGATTTTCTTGTTGTTGTTGTCGTTGTATTTGTCTTGCAGTATTTCTATGGCAAAGTGAGGTTAAAGGTTTTTTTTTTTTGCCAACATTGAATTAGCATGTTGTCGTTTTGTAACTCTGTTACCACGCCACGACAAGGCCGCCATTTCTCAAACCCCCAGCCAGTGCTATCTGAGGGTGGGTGGGATCGGCGCGTCGCTTGAACTTTCATAAATTCCAAGATTAATGCTGAGAGACAGGTTGCTGCCTGACAGCACTTGAATTTTATCTTTGGATTTTTAAAGTTTCACTTAAAACTTGTTGGCGGTTTTCTGCAAACGTACGGATTTTATTATATCCGTCTTTGCACATTTACTCTGCATATTCCATACACTAAACCTATCCAAGTAAGATTTAACTTCAAGTATACTGAAAACTCAATTTGTTTTATATGCAAAGCTAAAATATTTATAAAAAAAGCAATTTATTAATGCTTCTTATGATAAGGTATTATTATATATTTTATTTTAATATTTATTAAATTTAAACAATGATCGATAAGAGTATTCGATTGATTTACATTTGCATTAAAAATTTAAACCATTATCAACGTCTACTATATAAAATTATTTATAAACGAATCATCGTAAATTTCTCATTTGAATATTCGAAAATTCTCAAACAAAAATTCATTTTCGCGAAATATATATAGCAGAGCGTTTTTTTTTTTTAGAAGATCTCAGTATTCAGTGTTTTCGTTAAATGGTGTATATCAAGTCAAATTTCAAATTTCTACTAGGATTGTAGAACTTCATTGGTCTCATAATATATTTATGATTCAAACAAATTTATAATATACTTATGTAGATCTAAACTTTATTAATTATATCAAGAAAAATCTATCAAATAATGCTATATTTTATTTCATAATTTATTATTACATTTTAATTTTGTTTACAAATCTGCCATTATGAAATATAAAAATTTATTGCGTCTTTTATACAATGGGTTTATACATTCATCATTCACCTCACAAATGTGATAACGTTCATTTTCGCAATTACCATCATTCCATAGGTATTGATCACTGGATCGAAATATATCTATGCAGTATTCTTTACCCTCGGCATTATTGGGTTCACCAACATTCCAATTGCTATACGTTATTGGTTTTCCAGTACTAAGCCAGTGGAATTCTTTTTTTGCTGTTAGTTGATTGCCGGATATCCAAAATGGATATACTTGTCCCGAGGATATTAAATAATCCCTTAATACCCTCATTTTTTCTTCTGTTTCAATGGAGACCAAAGTTCCGCCCATTTTGCGACATTCATGCAATGAGGCAAACCAATTGAGCTAAAAGAATTTGAGATTCAAATGGGCATTAGTATTTCTCAGATAGTATATATTACTATTTAATGGTTTTTAGCAGCAAAATAATTTCTTTAAACAAAATCAATATATGGGCATTTCCAGTAAAAATGTCAAGCACGATCGAAAAAATTCCGGAAACAAAACAATAATTTATTATATAATTTTAAAAAATGTTTAAGAGTTTATTCCGTTGTTTTTAAAGCAGTTTTTCTCAACATTTTCAAAAATATTAACTTCGATCTCATAGAAAATCTATAAAATTTTGTACAGCTCATTGAAATTGCTCACATCCGTAACATTGAATATCAAACTTAATTTTTAAAAAAGATTAACACCTAGAAATACGATAAAATCTTATTAAAATTGGTCAATAGGACAATTATTTATTTAATAGTATACAAACATAATACATATTATCATATCATTTCGTCAGTGTAGAACTAAAAGTCACCAAATACATTTTTATGAAAAACTTAAATTTCGAGTTTGTTAATTAATATTATAAAAAGTAATTGATGCATTTTAAAAGTTGAAATATTAATTGTTAGATTTACATTTTCTTATCATGTGGTAATAAAAATTGAAATCATCGATTAAAAATTAACAGATATATAAATATTTTTGTAAATGAATATTTGGCATTTTGAAAATGTATTTGTTGACTTTTTGTTCTACAACAACGATATAAACTCGAATATGTAATAGTATTTCGTAGTATTCAATGGTATCTACCTATTAAAATAATAATTTAACGTATTAAATAATTTTAATAGTAAAAAAAACTATTGATGGTATGGTATTATAATTTATAAAGAACATATCGTCGTCGTTCAGTGAAATGTCACTAAGTCCCATATAAACAGTAACAGTGCTCCAGTTTATCCAAATGACTGTATCAGATTTCAGTTTGAATTGGAGAAGAAAGAACTGAATAATATCTATCATTTAATCCAAAAATCGTTGAAATCCGACCGTTTTTGTGGACTCTGCACGGTTTTATATTTCGACGATTGACGTTCAGTGAAAAAATCACTATGACCTTTACAAATTTAAATCATTTTCTTACGCCGTGATTATGGTAATATTATAGTATTTTTTGATAAGGAATGTCCATGTAGATCTTCTTCTATAGTTTAAGTCCAAAATAGATTTGATCGGCCCATTTAAAAGGGCTAAGTGTGGACTTGAGTACTTTTCACTGAACTGAATTTTTAAATATTTGGAGTTTGAAGGGATATTTTATTTTTAATATCTTCGGTTTGATAAGATGTAGGACTCCGAGTAAAGATGAGTTCGTTTTGATTATAGTGGCATACTTTTCTCGATATTTTACAGTTTATTTCCGAATCCGAACGGCGGGTGAGAGCTTTTCATAGGCAATGTTTTACTCTCGTAGGTTTGCCATTTACTGCCGAGAGGTAGCGCGGTATAGAAAAATGTTTCTATGAAAAGATGTTGTTAGCCCCAGTCCAGGCTTGCACTGGTGATCTTTCAGCTCGCAGTCCAACGCACTAACCACTGAGCTATCGCGGCTACAATAAATATTTAAATTAAATATTTAATATAAAAATCTTTAAATCACTTTAAATCAGTTTTTATTAACTTTGAAAAATATATAAAAAAAAAAATGTCACGTCCAGAATTATTCTGTGATTTATTATGTAAAACCTATTAATTTTTGGTTCAAACTCTAAATATACAAATTAAGTATATATCTCAGCTATTTTTTAAAATTATTCAAAAAATTATTTGTACGCAAAATTCGCTACCTTTTTGCAATTTCCATATTAACCCCAATATGCACTACCATTTCCAGTCACGTCCGTTTTCAACATTATTTCATTTATATCTATCGATCGAACGTATAGAATTTTCTAAATTTTTGCAGATATTTAACTATCGTCGTTGTAGAACTAAAAGTCACCAACTACATTTTCAAAATGCCAATTGTTCACTTACAAAAATCTTAATATATCTTTCAATTTTAGATCGATGAGCTCAATATTTATACCAAATGATAAGAAAATGTGAATCTTTCAATTGGTATTTCAACTTTAAAAATGTATCAATAACTTTTTGTAATAATTACCAACAAAGTTGAAATTTAAGATTTTCATAAAAATGTATTTGGTGACTTTAAGTTCTACAACGACGCTATATTTAAATACTATTTGTACAAATTGTATCAAATAAATTATTGAAGTTGCCTTTGCGATATTACAATTTTAAGCCGGAATGATTGGAATCTGTGAAAATGCCCTTATGTGCTAATATAAAAAATGTATATACCAAAACTGAATTCTCCATATAGAAATAGTATTTTCCAACTTTTGTAAACTGCGGTATATCTGTGAAAATAATTAGTTAATTTGTTGTTCATTCTCGATTAATATAAAAAAAAAACAAAAACCAACTATTATAACTACACGTTTGAGCACTACTCCGATCGGCAGCGTAAATACAAAATATTATAATAGAGAATAATAATTTCAATTTTCCCATAGTTTTATACGTTTAATGCAATACGATGATTAATACCGACTAACAGCACAACTAAAACTGTGCTACACAGTTATGTACCTCAACTTATTGTGAATAATTTGTAAATATACATTGAAAAGTTATTAATTTTATGCAATTGATATTAATAAACATTTCATACTACATGCTCAGACTTGCTATAAACTTGTTTAAAAGTTCTTACTTTGTTAATCTAGTAAGTTTAATAAAAATATTCCAAATAGTATTTCTCGCAGTATTTGAGACAACTTTTGATGTGTTTCATATATATGAGCTTTCTCATTTAGAAATTTACATTTTATGCACTGCAAAAAATGTTTTTATTCGATATAGCTGGAAATCTGCATTTGAAAAATAAAGACATATACAGAGTGTTTAGTTCATCGATGTCAATAATTCCAGAGATCATTCTATGACACAAAAAAATAAGAAAATCCTATTAATATAATAAATCTGTTTGTTCGTTTGTACGTTTGTACGTTTGTACGTTTGTACGTTTGTACGTTTGTACGTTTGTCCGTTTGTACGTTTGTACGTTTGTTCCGCTTCTCCGTCTAAACGGCTGATCCGATTTTCTTGAAATTTTTACCACAGATGCGGTATGGTCTGGAAGGAATGATAGGCTATATATGGGCGGGATTGGACAAAGAGGCGTGGCACCTCCCATACAACCTAAACTTTCAATACGATATAACTCGGCACTTTCACCAGCTACGAACATGAAACAAAAAACTCAAATACACAAAAAAAATTAAAAACAAAAAACCAAAATCACAAAACAAAACAAAAGCAAAAATACAAAAACAAAAGCAATCACGTTTGTTCCGCTTCTCCGTCTAAACGGCTGATCCGATTGTCTTGAAATTTTTACCACAGATGCGGTATGGTCTGGAAGGAATGATAGGCTATATATGGGCGGGATTGGGCAAAGAGGCGTGGCACCTCCCATGCAACCTATACACGATATAACTCGGCACTTTCACCAGCAACGAACATGAAACAAAAAACTCAAATACAAAAAAAAAAAAAAAAAACAAAAAAGCAAAAGCACAACGCAAAACAAAACAAAAATACAAAAACAAAACCAATCACATAAAACCACAATCCAAACTAAATGAAAAACAAAAAAAGGAAAGAAAAAGAAAATAAACTCACCACACTAAAATTCACCCTTAAATTAACCACACTAAAACCCACCACACTATAATTCACCACACTAAAACTCACCACACTGAAATTCACCACACTAAAACTCACCACACTAAAACTCACCACACTAAAACTCACCACTTAAAAACTCACCACACTAAAACTCACCACACTAAAACTCACCACACAAAAACTCACCACACTAAAACTCACCACTCTTAAACTCACCACACTAAAACTCACCACACTAAAACTCACCACACTTAAACTCACCACACAAAAATTCAACACACTAAAATTCACCACACTAAAACTCACCACACTAAAACTCACCACACTAAAACTCACCACACTAAAACTCACCACACAAAAACTCACCACACTAAAACTCACCACACTAAAACTCACCACACTTAAACTCATCACACTTAAACCCACCACACTAAAATTTCACCACACTAAAACTCACCACACTAAAATTCACTACACTAAAACTCACCACACTAAAATTTCTCCACATTAAAACTCATCACACTAAAACTCACCACACTAAAACTCACTATACCCAAAAGTCGCCACACTAAAACTCACCGTACTAAAATTCACAACACTAAAACTCACCACATTTAAACTCACCATACCAAAACTCACCACACTAAAACTTACCACACTAAAACTCACCACACTAAAACTCACCACACTAAAACTCACCACACTAAAATTGACCACACTAAAACTCACCACACTAAAATTTCACCACACTAAAACTCACCACACTAAAACTCACTACACTAAAATTTCACCACATTAAAATTCACCACTTTTAAACTCACCACATTAAAACTCACTACACTCAAATTTCGATACACTAAAACTTACCACACTAAAACTCACCGCACTAAAATTCACCACACTAAAACCCACCACACTATAATTAACCACACTAAAACTCACCACCCTAAAATTCACTACACTAAAACTCACCACAATAAAATTCATTACATTAAAATTCATCACACTAAAACTCACCTCAATAAAATTCACCACACTAAAACTCGCTACACTAAAACACGCCACACTAAAACACGCCACATTAAAATTCACCACACTAAAACCCACCACACTATAATTGACCACACTAAAACTCACCACACTTAAAAACACCACACTTAAACTCACCACACTCAAATTCACCACACTAAAACTCACCACACTAAAACTCACCACACCAAAACTAACCACAATTAAACTCACCACTCCAAAATTCACCACATCTAAACTCACTACACCGAAACTTACTACATTAAAACCCACCACACTAAAACTTCTACTGGGAAAAACTCTACGGGGAAGAATTCTACGGGAAAGAATTCTACCGGGAACAATTCTACCGGGATGAATTGTTGAAAATTCTACGGGAAAGCGTTCTATGTGGATTTTACGGGGAAGATTTCTACTGGGAATAATTCTGCGGAGAAGCGCAGTCTGAGAAAAAATTGTCTTTGAGAAAAGTTGTTTTGGCGGAGAATTATTTGGTTACCACATTTATAAAACGAATAAAAAAATTTCAACAGCTAAGCACGGGCCCCTCATATAAATAATAAAATGTTTTTTATATTAATAAAATCGCTCCATATCTTGGAATTCAGAAAATCTTGGCACGAGTCGTGCACGGGTCCAGCTAGTGTTAAATAAAAATATGTCTAATTTTGCACCCAGTTTGAGATACAGGGTGTTTAAGAAATGCATATTACTGTCATAACCTAGTCAAGACAATTGGTTATAAAGTATAATCTTTTGGTAAATGAATATCAATTTTTCATTTTATATTTTAGACAATTAAATTAACTTTCCAATGGTATATAACATCTTTGAAATCCACGATATTTTCACCTTTTAAAATCTTAAAGTTAAAATTTACAACATAAAATTTATAATTTTAACTTTTTCATTGATTTTCTCAAAATTTTATGCGAATCATCCCATCTTTTTTGATTTATAATGATAGACCAATTCATTCGCAGTATTTTCTTATCAATCACAGTGATTTTAATCTGGTAAAAAATGCTGTTGAAATAATTAAACAGTAAAGGGTGTTGTGAGTTGGTGATTACTTTGATTTTTTTTCCTTTTTCTTTTGGTCAAAGTCATCTCCGATGGGCCTAGGCAATTCCGTTTTATAGTAATCAAAATCTGACCCAAATATATGTTGGTAAGGTATTTTCGAAAGTTTCCCGTAAAGTACACATTTTGGTTCTCTTTACTAAGATACCTATTGTCCGATTGAAAAAAACCTGCATCGTGTAAATTGCAAAATCGCAGACATTGGAAAATACTTTTCCAAAAAACAATGAACTTTCATTTTTTAATTTCCAAGAAAATTTTATTAAAAAAAGAAATTTAACTATTTTAATTAGTTTTTAAGATTTATCTACATCTACCACGTCACGGAGGTCTTTATTTCTCGAAGTTTTCTCTTTGATGTTCTCTTCTTCGATACAAAATTTGAAACACGTTGTTTTATCGCTACTAATTTTTAAACTTTTCGTAAAATGAAATTTTATGTCAACATAGAAAAAATATATGTGTAAATATAGCAAAATATTTGATCAATACAATTAATTTTTAATTGATTTTGAATTTTAATTTTAATTGAATTGACTAAATTTAATTATTAAATTAACAGAAAATAAAGTTACATCAATACAATTAAAATATTAGCTGAAAAGACTATACAATTAATTGTATTGATTAAATATTTAATCATCTTAATTAATAAATTAACAGAAAAAATAAAATGTTACATCAATACAATTAAATAATTTGTGAAAATTGAATTAATTGCATTAACAATCGCCGTTGCTGAGCACAAGGTGTGGCGCGACGTCATGATGCGAGCTAGAATGAACGCTGGCAAACGATGGAATTTTTTGTGCGTTTGGTTGCGCGCATATTATTCACATTTGGTATAGGCCAAGATATACACTTATAGAGCTTCATCATCCTCAAAAATGGTGATGATGGCAATGGTAACATATTTAATTATGCTTTCAACTTCAACAGAAAAGTATATGTTATGTACATTCACAAGAATTTATAAACTTCTTTTTTAATTAACTGAATGAGAATTATAAAGACTGTGAAGATAATAAAAATACTTTTAAAACGTCGACCATACCAATTAAATAGTTTGCTATTTATGCAAAGTCCTTAATTGGTATATTTTTGGAAGAAAATCACATGTTTAGCGAATGTGTTTGCTAAATACATACACACAGAAAACTGATTTGTTGTACCAAACTCCTAGTCAGCAAGCATGAGGTTGTTTAAACCTCCAAGTCAGCACGCATGCCGAAACCTCCAATTGAAATTTTATTTTAAGATCTTTTTTGTTATATAAAACTTCTTTACGTACAGTTTTCTATATGTATTTTTGATGCGTAAATATGTCACGCACACAATTTCAAAAAATATATATCTGATAATTTCTGTTCGCTGAAAAAAAAAATAGAACGAAGACATATTTAATATTTTGTTTCATCATAAAATAAAAAACTATTTATAATGCCACATATTTTTATTATATTTCACTAGCTAAACTGCAATTTGTAGGTATTAAATTCATTCATTATTTTATTAATAATCATATATTTATTTCGCACTTTCACTTAATTAATGATTTTCCTATTTTTTGGCCATAATTTTTTGGCAAGAAACTGGCAACCGATCTGATGATAGACATGAGGTTGCCGTTTGTCATTAATTTTGTTGATACAAAAACATGATACAAAAACATACTCAGTTGCCGTAACAAATGCACAAACGTCAAATTTTGGCAGAATGCAATAAGGATGTTACGACAACCGAACGTGCAGTTGCGCGGACTAACATTTCGGTTAGAGTAAAAAATGGTACTTTCATTTTAATGACATGAGGTTACAATAAATATATTTCGGTTGGAACATTGACGTTGGTTCAATTAACCTCAAGGCAAAAGAGGATTTTTCTGTGTGTAAGAACTCGTTGCTAGACCAGTTAATGGTACACACAGAAAAAAAATTCGTTTAAATACCATTAAAATTGGTCAATGGGACAATTATTGATTTAATAGTATACAAAAAATAAATCTTTTCTTATAAATTCAATGGCAATGTCATGGTATTTTCGAGTATTTAATGGTATTTTCAGATTCAAATAATAATTGATCCTATTGACTATTTTTAATAGTAAAAAACTATTATTTATATAGTATTTTTTTCTGGGTGTACACAATTATTTATGGTTGCTGTATTTACGTCGATTATTTTTTTTCTGTGAAGATACGTTATTTCAGATTTTCACATCGATATCGCAATATTTTCTTACATGTCGTATCGTTATCGCGTCAATATCGAAACGAATAGCAGACTCGGATTGTAAATTTCGTTTTCGTTTCTTCATCTCTTCTATGTTTCTCAATTTCCCCTAGATTCAAATTCTATGAATACGATATTTAAAATTATCTTTTTATCACGACAAAATTGTATATAACAAACTTGTATTGGTTTAATTTATTCAGATACACAGAAAAATATATGTGTAAATATAGAAAAAAAATATTATCAATGCAATTATTTTGTTATTGTTTCATCTCCGATACGTCATTTAATTGTATTGATTAAATATTTAATTATATTAATTAATAAAATAATTGAAAAAATTAATACATCCGATGAAAAAAAAGGTTTTTCTTTTTATTTGTTATTTATTTATTTATTTATTTATTTTATTTTACATTAATTTATTTATAGAAAACATTGTTTATTTAAATTTAGTTATTATACTTATATTTGTATTTCATATTTTTATTTTATTTTACTACTTAATACTTTTTGTTTGAAGCTATATATAATAAAAGAGAAATGGTAAACACAAATAAGAGAGGAGAACAAAGTAGGGGTGTCCAAAATACATCCGATATATTGTTTTGATACATCGATGTTTTCCGATGCAATATAAGCCTCAGAATCTATACAATACATCGATGTATTTTTTCGATATATCGAATCACTGTTAAATTCATATTTGCTAATCGAAACTAGCTAAAATTAATTATTTATTGGAACCTATTCTATTTGAATTTAAACACTTTAAATAAACATTTACTTCATACATGATTTTCGTGTTTTTCTCAAAATGACATAACATGGACTTGGACAATTTTGATTCCCAACGCCTCAATTATATTGTATAATAAGAAAATGTTTCAAGTCAAACACTTATTTATTTTAAACTTTTTATTTTGGTGTTTGACATATAAAATCTTATAAAATCTTCATCAAAATTTAAATTATTTATCTAATCATATTTCATTCGATTCACCGGAAAACATCGATCTAACGAGTCGATGTATTATATCGACCAAACATCGATATTTTTTTCAGATGGACATCCCTAGAACAAAGTCATGATATACACATGATGTACGAAAACGAAAACGACCCATCGAAACGAATAGGCAAGCACACTTTGCGATGAATCAATGTAAAATAAGATCATTACAACAGTGCCTGTAATACTGTGTAGTGAATTTAAAACTGTGTAGTGTCAAACTGTGTAGTGTCTCCAAAACGTGGTTAGTTTATATGCTATTATTGCTTATATATTATAGCATATATAACAACCCAGAAATGATTTAATTTATACTATTAAATAATTCGTAAATAAATTATATTAATAGAATTAATTATTTTGGATCAATTAATCTCAGTTGTTATATTTACGTCGTTGTTATATTTACGTTCGGCATGGAGATTTTGAAAAATTTTAATATTAAATTTTCAATATCTACCTACAATTCTTATTCAATATGACGTTCGATATCGCTACGAGAATGTTCCCAATGGGTTCCCTCGTAACGATATCAAATCGAATGGCATACTAGATAAAGTCAAAAAATTTAAATTTTGTTTTTAAGAAGTAATAATGAAAAATAAAATGGTTTATCGTTGTCTAGAACATAGTCCAAAATAACTTATTTTTTTACTTTTAGAACCTCAAAATAAAAATAAATATAAAATAATTCAATAAATAATTCAATAAATAAATTTTAAATTCAATAAATATAAAATAAATAAACAATAAAACGTATAATCTCTGCTTTATATATTAACCGAGTAAAGTAAGAAATCCATCAACGAAATTTTATTATATACTGCTATTTTATTATTGATTAATAGAACACAAAGTAAATATTAAATTTATTTTTGAGAACATTTTAATATGTAATTATTTTTTGGCATAAATTGAAATATTTTCAAACACTTCAAAATCTTCTTTATTTTTATTATTTTTTTTTTTTTAGATTAAGACTATTCGAAATTTACAGGTCTGTCATCAAAAAATTTAAAAATTCTTTTCGTTTACTATATAATGGATTAATACACGACGAATTAACCTCACAAATATGATATTGCAGATAATCACAACTTCCATCGTTCCAAATATACTGATAATTTGCACGAAACATTTCGATGCAATATTCGTTTGTCGATAAATTATTTGGTTCACCAGAAGCCAAGTTGGAATATTCAATCGGTTTACCAGTACTTAACCAGTGGAATTCATTTTTTGCAGTCAGTTGATTACCGGAAATCCAATAAGTCGCAGAATAGCCTGAAGAAATTAACCAATCTTTTAGTAATATCATTTTTTCCTCTGTTTCGATGGAAATTAATTCGGCGCCCATTTTGTGACATTCATTCATACCGTTAAACCAGGTACGCTATAATAATTGAAATGAACGAAAAATGAGGATGGAAACTGTTTTATTTGACACCGACCTCTCGAAACACAGAAAAAATAATCGACGTAAATATAGCAACCGATATTAATTACATTCATTAATCAATCCAGCAATGAAATTCACTAATTTGATTAAAATATTTGCTATTGTTCGTTATATAAGCAATTGCGTTTAGCAAATATAATTGCTGAAACTGTGCCGACTAATTAATTTGCTGCATTAACGTATTCATATTAGCAAACGGAATTGCTGATTTCACGAATGATAGCAAATGTTTTTATTAAATTAGTGAATTTCATTGCTGGATTGATTAATGAGTGCAATTAATATCGGTTGCTATATTTACGCCGAATATTTTTTCTATGAAGCGAGTGAAAAATATTGAACGTTCCATTATTTTGTTTACCTTAACCTGAATCTCTACCCAGATGTAATATTTGCCAACCTTTGTAAACTCCGGTGTGTCTGTATGAAAATGTATCAATAAGTTTGAAATTTTCGCTAAATATACTTGATAATAAATTGAAAATAATGTTTTGATATATTTTGCCGATAAAATTGATAGTTTACATTCTAAAGATACTGTGCAAGTCAATTTATAATAATATTTATTTTCCCGAGACTTCATATTTTGACGAACCACTATAACTACATGTGTTAAACGCATCATTACTATGATGAAAAATACAAATTACACAGTGTATAATTGTTAATATATAAAATTTTGGCATGTTCGTATTGTTTCTTAACGTAGTACAATGATTTATATCGATCCATAGCAAAAATTATACTGCCTCTGTATGCTAAATACGTGTACTCTATGTTATATCAGTTTGTAAATCTACTCTACATATATTAGGCATTTAGTTTTAATTTAGAAGCGTAGAAGAGACTACACTACTAAATTTTGCAGTTGATAAGATGTTTAATTTCTACAATTTTACAAGTACTATATATTCATATTTTCGAAAACAACTTTTTACGCAGTGTATTTTAAATACTATTGAAAGAGCATCTGCTAAACATTAAAAAATCTAATTAAAAACATTACAGTCGGTAGAAGGTGACTATGATTCCAGAGACGCAAGAATTACAAAATTGAAAAGACACAAAGAAATTCTTCCACAAACGTCTCGTTATTCAAGTCAAAACAAGTTTTAGAAATTCTTGTCAAATCGTCAATACTAGCAAAGAAAACATTACTCATCAAAAATCCAGTTATAGAAAATACTATAGCGAATGATTATTCCATTCACTAATGAGTTTTATATTAGAGAAATTGTTGGGTTTATTTCCGGTAAATCTCAGTAGAGAAATCAAGAGCCATTCCATTAATATTCATCCATAGTAGGATTTCTTTATCTAAACAGTTAATGATCCCAATTAGTGTATATTTATTTGATACTCATAATAATTTGAACATATTTTTATGAAATGAAAGTAGAAACTTCAAAAAAATCAAACAAATTGATTGTATTAGTTTTTAAACTCATATCCAATAACGACGGACTGAAATATAAAAAAAGGTAGTGAAAACGGCAAAAAAAAGGGCTCTTCCAAACATAATTTTGCAGGCATTACATATCGTCACTGTCATGCCAAAGGGGCAAATGTGCATTTTAAAAAATGTTGGGAAATCAAATTTTAAAGTTTGAAGTGCTTTAAAAATTATAAAAAATTAATTTTTTTTAAATTTTTTTCTCTTATTTTAGTTTATTCGTCAATTATTATAACGTATATAAAATATCTTTAGATTTGGACAACCTACTGAATTTTAAATACGGATTTTGTGAGGCCATATCCTGATCAAAACGCAAATATTTTTGTTTTTTATGATATAACTTTTTATTAGCGCAAGATAAAATAGTAATATAGAGGAATTAATTGTTTGTTTTTATAGCAGCTATAGATCTGCATCATTAATTAAAAATATTTTGTCAAACATTAATTTGCCATTGTTATTTGCAGGAAATTTTTTTTGGCAAAATATTTTTAAATAATGATGCAGTTCGATAGGTGTTCTGAAAACAAATAATAAATGCCTTACACCACTATTTTATCTTGCATCAATAAAAAATTATAGCAAAAAAACGAAGAAATTGGAAAAATTGAAAATCTTGTCATGCAAAAAGGGCGAATCTTTTCATTTTTTGCTTTAACTCTTTAATGGTACAAGATAAAATAGTGGTGTAAAGGCATTTATTGTTTGTTTTTAAAGCACCTATCGATCTGCATCATTAATTAAAAATATTTTGTCAAACATTAATTTGCCATTTGTTATTTGCAGGAAAAAATGTTTGGCAAAATATTTTTAAATAATGATGCAGTTCGATAGGTGTTTTGAAAACAAATAATAAATGCCTTAACACCACTATTTTATCTTATACCAAAAGATTCGCCCTTTTGGCATGACAAGATTTTCAATTTTTCAAATTCGCCCTTTTGGTTTTGTCTTTTGTGGCTAGTAATACCCAACAAAATGATACGCGATTTTGGCACAGCATATTTGCGGATAAACTACATTCAAAAATGTAAAAAAACGCAAATGTCAAAAATTGCACATTCGCCCCCTTTGGCATGATAGTGACGATATATCTTTGGGGCTTTTTGCAAACAAAAGTAAGCTGAATTTTACTTTATAGAGCCGGTCGAAATTCCCAAAAAAAAAAATATTGTCACGACGTTCCTTATGGGGGGAGAGTGACGAAAAAACTTTTTTTTTGCCGCTCGACCCCCTGGAACCGACCAAAAATCAAAAACCGACCGAGATCATAAGTGGTTTTTGAATTTTTACAATGTGGGTGGGAAAAAAAAAATTGTCACACGATGCATAAACCAAGGCTGAAAATTAAAAAAATTAAAAAAGTGACCTCAAGATCACGTGTGGTACTTCTTAAAAATCAAAAACCTGTTTTTTTTAAACTCAAATTAAAGGAAAAGGGGAGTGGCAAACCAAAAATAATAAAATATTGAAATTCCCTTATAATCACATAAATTCTGCCATGGAATTTTTTTCCGCAAAAAAAATATAGACTAAAAAAAATTGCGCGATTTTTTCGAAAAAAAAAATTTGCCAGCGACGGATTTTCCACTTACTAAATCTAATACATCCTTCATAAAATAAAAATTTGCTTGCGACGCTGCTCATCTAGTACAGTTACTTACATATATTAGACTTATATACATTTTTTTGAAGAAAAAATCGCGCCATACTTAAAAAACAAAACAATTTTTTTTTTGTCCCGCCCACTTCGCAATAATTCAAAAACCACTTATGACTTCGGTCGGCTTTCGATTTATGGGCGGTTCAAAAGAGGCGAGCGGCCTGTTTGAGACTAAACCTATAAAGTAATATTCTCCCCAAAAGTATTATTTCATTGCCAACCATTATTATAATAACAGCCAAACATATTTTTGTTTTCGTTCAAACATATTTATGTTCAGAATGAATAATTTTCGCCGTTTCTGCAAACATATGTATGTTTTAATATGAAAAATATTTTATTTACATGTAAACAAAATAAGTATACAATTGAATTAAAATGTAATTAAGCTGTTACTCCTAATATTTATATGGTGATTTCGAATTACGTTATAATTACAGTCAAACATATTCAATCAAATATTTTCTATCTGTGTATTATTACGGGAACATTACGCCACAATTCTACGTGGTAAAAAACGGCTCTAGCCTTAAATACTGTAGTTGCCGTAAATACGGCTAAAAATACGCCCATTTTTACTTGTCTTGGGAATATTTTTATGAAAGTAATGACTGGATTTTTTTTATTCTTTATGAATGGAAAATACTTTTCATTCGAAATAATAAATATGTATATAAAAAGTAGTTAATATATAAAATTTTATCGTTGCGATATGTCAATGAATGACATAAGGTTCCACATTTGATTGGCGTAGTTCAGGATCTTTTAAGAAATTTCTTTAATACCGTTTCTTAATATTCAGTTCATATGTAAAACGTGTTGCTTTACGTTTCGTAAACGGTGTATAAACCGGTATATAAGTAACGTATGTGGCGGCACGTCTACGAGACTTTTGGTTTATTGGGTATATTTTAGAGATGGGCATGAGTCGTGCTTTTTTTTGTGTCACGCCGGAAAATTTGAGTTCGTGCGTGCAAATTTCCGTGCGTGCTAGTTGTTCGCGTGCCCGTGCGTGTCCGTGCCTCCAAAAACAGGCACTCGCCCATTAAAGATTTTTATTATAGTTTCTACTCCAATTTTGAAAAAACCCTTACCTTCCAGCTTCAGAAAATAAAAATTTCGTGGTATTTTAACTTTATTTTTAAAATCTGATGTTTCAGTTTTACTTATGGATTGAAGAGAATAAAACATTACTAAACATAATTTTTTAATTATTTATTACATGGAGTATCGGTTCCGGTTCGGGATCCAAGATTTAAAAAATTGTGGTTCCGATTCCGGTTCCAACTAAAAAATTAAATGGGTTTCGAATACGGTTCCATACTTTTTTTTAAATAACAGTTCTTTGCGCTCCCTGACTGTACTGGTTCTGAGATTTTTAAAATAGCGGTTTCGATTCGAACTAGAAAAAATATATGGGTGCCGATTCCAGTTCCGGTTCCACATATTTTTGATAACGATTCTGGTTACAAAATCTAAACGGTCCGGTATTGTTTTTCACGCTTCGGCTGCTTTTCAATGTTTTTCCTTGCCTTTTTTCGTGTTTTTTCCGTGTTTTTCAGTGTTTTGTCGTTTTTTTTGTGTTTATTTGTGCCTTTTTAAATCCAGTGCTCGTTCGTGTCACCTGTCGGCGTGACCAATAGGTTATTTGTTAGGTTTTGATTCAAGGAAACTAAAAATGGGAATTATTACCGCTTCCCAGGATTTTATAAAACAGGCCAATGGTCCTTTGGTGCTCAACATAACCGATGTTTAGCACCGAAGGACCATTGAGTGTATAAGCATGTTTTATAAAATCCTGGGAAGCGGTCATAATTTCCATTTTTAGTTTCGTTAAGTCCGGGCACCTAAAAATTCTTATGACTGAAATCTGAAAATCGTCATTACTTCATTACACAGAATAAAATGTACATCATATTGATGAATTTCGTTCTTCAAACCATAATTCATTGTATTGAAGACCCATTTATAATATTAATGACTAACGACATCAATGTTGTGAATTCGATCATAAATATGATGAACAAGAATATATTAATGTGACAAGAACATGAAATACAACATATTTTACTTTATATTGAAGAATGCTGTACTTTATATCAAATTTCAATCAAAATATTTATTTTTCGTTCATTTTTTGCCGTACTTCTCAGTTCTCAAGTAGTTTTTGTATGTTATTTCTTATATAATGCTTGCTCGATATGCATAAATTAGTAAAATGTTTTATAATATATTTATTTATAATTACAATTTTTTATTAATAAAAAGTTATATTCATAAAAAATATAGGTATTAAAAAAAAAAAAAAATTAGTTTGAATAATTTTTTTCGGATAATTTTTTTTTTTTTTTTTAAAACATTGTTCCTGTTATATTTCAAGTAACATTTTTAAATCAACACTTTTTTTTCGAATTATCGAATTTTCTAAAAAAAAATGTTTTTTTTTTGGAAAAATTCGTAAAACAATATTATATTCATAAAATCTTTGAACAAATTCATCAATATGACGATGTTCAGTATGATGTTCGATAATACGAATAATTTCATATATATAATGAATGTATATTGAACGGTGGTATCAATATGATGAATCTGGTAGTTGATAGAAAAATTCATAATATTTATGAATATGAATTATAAATAATACGTATTCGTAATAGTATAAAACTGGCATTTTTCATCTTTTATGAGTACACGGATAGAAAAGATTTGTTTGAATATGCTTGAATGTAATTATAACGTAATTCGAAATCACCATATAAATATTGGGAGTAATTTCTAATTACATTATAATTGAATTGTATTATTATTTTGTTCAGATTGAAATATTATTATACGATATTTAAACATAAATTTCTTTAATCGCGGATTTACATGAATTTACTATATTAATGTTTCTGTAGAAATATGTATTTTTCATCAGATATTAATATATGAATGTTTGATATTTCTGCTATTTAACACACCCAACGTCAATAAAAGGTTCTTTGAATTATATGTATTTGGTTATTCGTGATTGTTACTGGGTGACAACGAATTTAAAAATAATAGAGTTATTTTGATTATATGTATGTTTGGCATTGCGATATCACAATTAAATAATAGCGCTGCCTACTTTTAGCACTCAGTAACACTCAAATTAATACTTTTCATATAGTTCAAAAGTTCTTTTTAGTGGAAGAATTTGTTTAAGTACCGCCAATTACTGTAAATACCAGATAGTGGCTGTTTGTGTAATTTCCAATTCATCCGTAAAGTACTGAACTCAGAATAGGAACAATAGATCGAAATAAAATTATTAGATATAAATAAAATATGTGTAATAAAAATAAAATAAAAGTTTAAGTTTATAATTATATAATATAAATAAAAAAAAATTTAAAAATAGGGAAATAGCGAATATTGTGTAAAGAAGATATTAGCACTAAATTTACTATTTTTAAATTAAAATTGACTGTAAACATAATTATGTTTACATGTAAAAAAAAGTGTTTCTCACATTCAAACATATATATGTTTGCAAGAACGCCGAAAATTATTCATTCTGAACATAAATATGTTTGAACGAAAACAAAAATATGTTTGGCTCTTATTATAAAATTGTTTGGCAATGAAATAATACTTTTGTTTGCATAAAGCTCCAAAGATATATGTAATGCCTACAAAATTATGTTTGGGAGAACCCTTTTTTTTGCAGCGTGTATGTGAAATATTCTTGAATTTTAAAATTTATATAAATTTAAACAGTTTTTGACGGAAACTGTGTTGATAGGGCATATTTTAAAAACAAAATCCGATGTGAAAAAGTCAGTTATTTTTTAGTTAGCTAAGACTATACTCTGCATAATTATATATCATTCTCCTATTGCTGAGTAGATTAGAAATGCTCAGCTAAAAATCCAAAAATAATCTAAAGAAATCAAAAGCTTTCGAGTTTAAATTGAAATCTTTTAAAAACCTTTTGGAATATTAGTATTTGTTTGTATATTGTAATTAGAATTTACAATTTAAAGTAAAATTGCGTTCATAGTTTTTTGTAAAGCTAATTGTGTAAGGAACTGTAATGTTTTAATTGTAATTGGCTGAAAAGGACCTAAAATGTATATAGCAATTTACTTAAAAACGTAGCGCATTAGAAAAAAACCGAGTATGCATTCAATATAAGCAACCACAAATCATATAACATTTATGTATGAGATGTTCATGGCAAACATTTATTCTCATTTTGTTGAGTAGTATTATATATTTCATTAAAATTCATAAACCTTTGAAATTTACTAAATCTTATTATTTTTATTCACATGTCGTACTTTCCATACAAAGTCCCCCAAATATAATTTGTATTCTCTGTAAACAAAGCAACCATATTACACAATAATTATTATAATAATTCATATAGAAGAATGTCTTCACATATTTATCGCTTGGCCAGACATAAAATTCCTAAAAATACTTTACAAAATAGCCGCAAAATTGGTGACAGCCATGATTTTAGATCACCATTCTCCTCTTCCAAGTACTAATATATATGACGTTGAAACATAAAGCTTTTGTAGAAAAGTAAAGCACCAAAAAATACAACTAACGTTAGAAAGACAGTGTAAGTGACCAGTGTTACTACAATTAATGCGGCTGATGGCTTCCAAAATGTGGTCCAATATTCACAACATTATTAAAATGCGAAAACGATGTAAATAGAATATTTTCAGATGGTCCGAAAAGGAATGTTCTGCATAGCAAGGTTGAGTATCAGGAGGAGGTTGGATGGGTGCATGGGTGAGCATGAATTTTTAGTTTCGCTTGTCAGTTCCAACCATTATTGTCTGGCACTAACTGTGGTAATAACGTGTCTCCGAATTAATGTCACAGGCGGTGGCAAACGGCAGCCCAGCTGGGCTTATATTTAAATAATAATGTGAGGTTATGTTCCGACAGATATGCATTAAAATATTAATGAGCTGAGTGTGCAGACATGGTGCAGGCTTTTTATTTAATTTATGTAATTTGATTTAATTTCGCAATTGCAATAATTTAACAGATTTACACCAAATGAGGGTAATAAAAACAAAGTTTTATTCTTCGATAATCCATTTGAACGGTTAGGGGGTATACAGAAAATTGTATATGTGACATATGTTTTTTTTTGTGAAAATTAAAAATACTCCGAAAAATCTACAAAATCAAATAATCTTTATTTTATGAGGTGAACTTTTAATTTTTAAAACTAGAATGAGTCAGAATACTTTTAAATTTATATATATTGAATTAGTGGTTTTTTAAGTTAATATTTATTTTATTTATTAGTACGGGTACACTCAAAAAAAAAGAGAAAATCATAAAATCCCATTAAAATTTGTCAACAGGACATTTATTGATTTAATAGTATACAAATAATAAATATTTTCATACAAACTGAAATAAATTTTATAGTATTTTATAGTATATTTAATAGTATACAAATAATAAATATTTGTAAATAGAGACAAATTTATGTTTGATATTTCATGTTAAAAAAAAATATTGAAAATGAAAAATATTTAAAAAATGAATTTATCAATATGATGAATCCAGGTAGTTGGTGAAATTTTGGTGAAATTTTTTGTGTTAAGACAGTTTCCATCTAAAACTGTTAAAATTTAAAATATATATATTTTATATTTTACAAATTACTGAACATAGTAGTTTTTACCCGAAATTTTCTCAAAACCGCTACATAATAGAAAAAAATTGAGTACGTAATAAGAATAAGCATATGAAGTAATGATATTATCATTTCAAGTAATGATTATTCAATTCATATGATGAATTCATTCATAAATATTATGCATTTTTCTACCAACTACCAGATTCATCATATTGATACCACCGTGCATTAAATGACATATAGATGAATGTATACATTATATATGTATATATGAAATTATTCGTACTAGAGATGGGCGCGTGCCTGTTTTTGATGGCAGGGACACGCACGGGCACGCCGATAGGTGATACGCACGAACACGAGCCCGAGGAGTAAATTTAGAGGCACGCACGAGAAGCACGATAAAACACGGGGTTTTAAAAGACACAAAGAATCACGGAAAAACACGACAAAACACGAAAAAAGCACGGAAAAACATGAAAAAGCAAGCGAAACGTGAAAAATAATACCGGACCGTTTAGATTTTTGGAATCAGAATCTTTATTAAAAATGTGTTGAACCGGAACTGGAATCGGAACATATATTTTTTTCTGGTTGGAATCGGTACCGCTATTTTAAAAATATCGGAACCAGAACCAGTTCCCTGTCAGGGTACGCAAAGAACCGGAATCGGAATAGTTATTGAAAATGTATGGAGCCGGAATCGAAACCCATTTAATTTTTTGGTTAAAACTGGAATCGGAACCGGAACCACAATTTTAAAAATCTTGGAACCCGAACCGGAACCGATATTCCAATAGGTTTCAGTCCCCGTAATAAATAATTCAAAAATTAAGTTTAATACTGTTTTATTCTCTTAAAACCATAAGTAAAACTAAAACAACAGATTTCAAAGAAAAAATTAAAATACGAGTAATAGGAAACTCGCACCATGGGTGCAAATTTCCGTTCATTAGGCAGAAATTCGCACCGGTGCGAGTTTCCACTCATATAGGCAGACATTCGCACCGGTGCGAAGTTCCACCTATTGAGTAGAAATTTGCACTAAAAAAAAGTATTCAAGAAATTAATTTGAAGGAACCAAAATATGAACATGGAACCCATACACTCGGAAGGTTATCGATGTCTGCACCATCAATGCGGCATCTTAGAGGCAATAGTGAAGTTTTATGGAATTAATCGATGGTAAACACTATTAGTTGTTTTTTTTCATCGATATTCCATATGACGTTCCCATGAACGGCATTTATTGTGTTTCACATTCTGCTACTTGATGTCCTTTGGAGGTCAATAAAAGTACGATGGACTTTCGAAATATTTTTAGATTCAACTTTCAAAAATAAAATGTTATAACATATATAAATAAAATCAAAGGGTTTGGTGCAAAAAAGGGTCAAGTCCATATTTTTCGAAATTGAATTTTTAATGACAGATTTTTTTAAACAAAAAATTGCAAAATTAGCAATTTTAAACAGTTTTTCAGATTTTCTAAATTAGTGCGAGTTTCCGTACATTAAACTGAAATTCGCACCGGTGCGAATTTCCGTTACCCCTTAAAATACCACGTAAGAGTTTTTTAAATTGGAGATTTGCACGCACGAACTCAGATTTTCGGGCGTGACACGAAAAAAGCACGGCACGCGCCCATCTCTAATTCGTACTGTCGAACATCATAGTGAATAACGAAATATTCAATACAATGAATTTGAATCGACATATTGATGAATTTGTTCATAATATTAGGAATATAAATTAATGGACTTTTTTTACGAATTTTTCAAAAAAACATTTTTTGTTAGAAAATAATTTAAAAAAAAGTGTTGTTTTAAAAATATTATGTTATATAAAAATTGTATGTTATTTTTTAATTAAATAATAAAAATTTTTTTTTTTTTTCAAAAAAAAAATAAACCGAGAAAAAAAAAATTATCCCAAAAAAAATCTTCTGAAAAAATGTTGTTTTCAAAAAAATTGTTTTCGAAAAAAAAAATTCCGAATAAAATTTGGTTTCGAAAAAAAAATTGTTTTCGAAAAAAAAAATTTATATAACTTTTTATTAATAAAAAGTTGTTATTATAAATAAATATATTATAAAACATTTTACTAAATTATGCATGTCGAGCAAGCATTATATAAGAAAAAATATACAAGAACTACTTGAGAACTGAGAAGTATGGCAAAAAATGAACGAAAAAAATATTTGGATTGAAATAGGGTTTGATGAACAGTATTCATCAATATGCAGTACATATACGTTGTATTTTATGTTTTTGTTCATTAATGTGATGAAACGTATTCTTCACATACAATTCATCATATTGAAGAAAACTTTTTCGACAGTTACCAAGCGTTCATGATATTTATGATCGCATTCATAACATTGATGTCGTTAGTCATTAATATTATGAGTGGTTCTTCAATACAATGAATCATGATTTGAAAAACGGGATTCATTAATATGATGTTCATTTTTTTTCTGTGTTAGAGGCATTAGTATCTTTAGTAAAAATTAATTATATAATAATTATTTAAAAGTTATTAAAAATTGGTCATATAATATATACCAAAATTAAGTTCTAAGGTCATATTTAAGAAAGTGGATCAATTAGAAAAAAATAGTAATTTTGATAGTTAGTATAGATTATGCTCGAGATAACCATAAGTCAGTTTTTTTGTTTTAAATCCTAAATGATAAATATATTCTCCAAAATAAACAAAAATTGATGAGTTTAGGTACAATTATTTTAAAAACATATTTGAATATTAGCATTTATTAGTATATTAAAATAAAAAAAAATGAGTCTAGACAATTCAAAGAAAAATTGCCACAGAACAATATTTTTTTATTCTAAGTAGTGGGTGAGACGGCTTAAAAATACTGTTCTCAAAAACGATACGTAATAGAATAGAACTGAGTATGCAGTAAAACACAGCATCAACGAATTATATAGAATTGATGTATGGGATGTCCGTGGCAAAAATCGTGTTGGGTAGTGGTATTAAACTTTAATATATTATAAAACTTATAGGCTCGTAACTAAAGACTAAATTAATTTAAATCCATTTAGCGTATTCACTGTTCAGCGTATTTTTTTATGGTATTCATAAGACACTTTAACACAGTAACAACAAGTTCTTGTAGCATCCCTTATTTGTGTGTAGTCCTGACGCATGTAATTTGTCGTCGTATTTTGCAAAATGCAAACATGTAGCGTATTCACAGTTCGTCATATTTAAGTATGGTATTCGTGTAGTATATATACGATACAATAACACCGAAACGTCAAATTGTTGTTGCATTCCTCATGAAAGTGAAATGCCACAAGTGTTGTATTTGAGAGCAGCCCTCAGTGATGTTTGTTGATGTCGAATTTTGTGAATGAATTAACATTAAATGTTAATTTATTTGTTATTCTTTTCAAATCGAGGAATATTTATATTAATTTCAACAAATCTCAATTATATAAGAATCAGCTTGACGAAATATTTTAATAAGCAGAAAAGTGGTGCTCACAGTTCAATAGTCATGTTGTCGTATTCGTACAATGCCGTACCAATACAAAGAAACTGTGAATACGCTAATTGTTTATTGTTCAATATGTGTTAATAAATTATCAAAATATTTAAATTACATAAAATAAATAGTATTAAATGATCAAAATGATCAAAATAATGATTTTAAGCTGACAATGTCAAATGTTTAAATGTAGCTAAACTTGAATGTCGTGAAAATACGACCTCCTACGATAAGGTGAATACACTACTTCATAAAATAGAATTGCAGTTTCAATTTATCAATAGTTGTATCGCATAGTATTTTAAATGTTACAAATGAATGCATCAATTGAATATACCATTTTTAAAGGTAAATACATACAACGTATCAATAAAACATCAATAACTTATGGTATATAAATAAAAATACACACTCAGGGCAACTGAGTCAGTCAAAGCATACATTCGGTATTTATTTCGTTTGCTAAGTTAGGCTTTGCTTAAAATAATAAAAAAAATTTACTAATTGGAAAATCCAAAATTATCTTAAGGTTTAAACTATTTAGATTTGATTATAAAATTAAAATTACGCAGTTTAATTCTTTTTTTATTTTTCTTTGGTTTTCTTAATTTTATTAATACCGGCTTGTACTACACTCGTATTTACTACGAAACAAAAATAGCTGATAATTTAACGAGAAATATTTAATTGTATAGAAGAACATATACAATTTCTTAGTTAAGCTTTGCTCAGTATAATCGTCGTAAAAACGTTGATAAAGTAGCGATTTACTGTGAACGATAACAGTTTTATTTGTGCTGTGTTTCAAGAGAAATCTACCAAGTGCTACGGGAATTATGAATATAATTATATTTTTTGCATTTATACTATGTATATTTGTGGTTTTTCCAAATTGTGCTGCTGACACTAATCGAATTAATACAAATGGTATGTATGATTTTAATCTTTTTACTATATTTAAAAATACAAAAAAAAAACATAAGTAAATTCAGTTTAAATTTATTTACAGGATTAATACCGCAATTTATTAGAATCGACAAATATCAGTATTGGATTGAGGACAATGTTTCGGTATTGTATACAATATTCAAATATGTTTTTATTTATTTTTTTTATTGTACTCAATCGTTTTTACAAATATTAATAATGATGAAGATGTCATAGAAAGTACAATAATATGTTAGAAAAATGTGTATAATAGTCAAGGTCAGGCCAATTTTGATATAGTTATTAGAGATATCACGCCCGAACATCTGAGTTCGTGCGTGCACATCTCCGTGCGTGCTAGTTGCTGTCGTGCCCGTGCCTCCAAATCCATTAAAGATTTTTTTATAGTTTCTACCCCAATTTAAAAAAACCCTTACTTCCAGCTTCTGAAAATAAAAATTTCGTGGTATTTTAACCTTTCCTTAAAAATCTGTTGTTTTAGTTTTACTTATGGATTTAAGAGTATAAAACAGTATCAAACTTAATTTTTGAATTATTTATTACAGGGACTAAAACCTATTGGAATATCGATTCCGGTTCCAAGATTTTTAAAATTGTGGTTCCGGTTCCGATCCCGGTTCCAACCAAGAAAAAAAATGGGTTTTGATTCTGGTTCCATACATTTTTATTAACGGTTCCGATTCCGGTTCTTTGCGTTCCCTGACAGGGACTATAATATCTGTTCCGGTTCTGGTGCCGATATTTTTAAAATAGCGGTACCGATTCCAACCAGAAAAAAATATATATTTTCCGGTTCAACACATTTTTAATAACGATTCTGGTTCCAAAAATCTAAACGGTTCCGGTATAATTTTTCACTTGTTTTTTTCTTGTTTTTTCGTGATTTTTTCGTGTTTTGTCGTGTTTTTCCGTGTTTCTTAGTGTCTTTTAAAATTCCGTGTTTTATCGTGCTTCTCGTGCGTGTCTGTAAGTTTACTCGTCGGGCTCGTGCTCGTGCGTGTCACCTATCGGCGTGCCCGTACGTGTCCGTGCCATCAAAAACAGGCACGCGTCCATCTCTAATAGTTATTAGAAGACAGCACTCTAACAGACTTGATCAAAAACATCAATTAATACAATTTTTCATTTCTTACACTCAAAATAAAATATGCTTAAAATACACGAAATCGTTAGTGTATTTTACGAAAAAAATCGTGATATTTATCCACGAAATATTTCGTAAATTTATGATAAAATTACGAATGTTAATTGTTTATTTTACAAAACTATTCGTAGATTTTATGTACGAAAGTCATTCGTACATAATACGAAAGATTCGTAATTTTTGAATATTTGTGTAACTTTTTACGAATATATTCGTACATTTTACGAAAGTATTCGTAGTTTTAACATTAGCATATAAAACATATGAAACATTTTACGAATCTTTCGTAAAATACACGAATACTTTGTTAAAAAAAACTGACGATGAAAATTACGATTCATAAAAATATGAAAAATATGAAATATAATACTTTTTACACAAACAGAACTAACACAAAACATATTTTAAACCTTTTTGTTGTATTTACAACTATCCATTTACACCCACAATACCAATTAAATAAAATATTTTGTTTAAATAAACTCCCGATTCATAAAAATATGAAATATTATGCACTGATTTTATACTTTTGCACTTTTGACACAAACAGAACTCACACCGAACATATTTAAAACTGTTCGTATCTGCTTGTGATCGTGATTAAAATAAAATACAGCTCCAAGTTGCTATTTGATGCAACTAAATTCTGTTTTTACTAATAATTCGTAAAAAACACAAATGTTTCGTAAATATACCCACAAAATTTACGAAAGTTCAGTAATTTATTCGTAAAATGTAAAACTCATTCGTAAAAAAGTTATTATTTCGTAACAAATATGTTATAGCAAATAATACAACGAAAGTTTCGTAATTTAAACGAAATATTCGTAGATTTGTTGTTGTTTTAATTTTACGAATATTGATTCGTATTATATACGAATCGTTCATAAAAAATAATTTGGGAAAAAATAGATATTACAAATGTTTCGTGTATTCTACGAATTATTCGTGTATTTTACTAAATTAAAAATTACGAACAAATATTTCGTAAAATGTTCCAAAAATTATTTTGTGTGTAACAATATCAGTATACTCCAATCCCCTTTGGAATATCGATTCTGGTTTCAAAATTTTTAAAATAGCTGTTCCGATTCCGGTTCCACACATTTTTTAATAACAATGACAGAATTCTACCTGACGTGATCAAAAGTATCAAGTAATACATTTTTTTCATTTCAAAACACTCTTAACCCTTTAAGATATCTGTTCCAGTTCTGGTTCCAAGATTTTCAAAATAGGGGTTCCGTTTGCGATTTCGATTCCGGTTCCAACCAAAATATTTATATGGATTCCGATTCCGGTCCACACATTTTTTAATAACGTGTCCGATTCCGGTTTTAAAAATCAAAACGGTTCAATATACCCTAGTAGAAATTGTAATAGGTTTATTACAGGGAACCGATCAGTTACATGACGATCATGATTTGTACATTATCATGTATACCCTAATTGGGAAAATTTAGTATAATAGGGTAGAAAGTGAATCATAATTTATAGAACTTTTAATATATATTCTAAAATATGACACAAAGCTATTTCTATAATTATTGTAGTTGAAAAAGTGAAACCATCATCATTTTAATTATATTTATAACATATGTTTTGAAAATACATTGATTAAGAGAAAGGTTTTTTTTATTGATTGACAAGAATAATTTGAATATGTTGAGGTTAAACCTTATTAGGTTTATGACCTGACCATGTTGATCATGGAATTGGTTGGGCTATGAGAGGAAAAAAGGCATCGTTTAGTTTTTTTTTTATCATGGCCGTAGTTAATTTCTACTAGAGAACATAAATATAGAATTGCAGAGTTATATATCATTTAATTTCTAAGGTAGCTTAACCGTTATCTAGTTTAAACTAAGTTTAATTTGTAAATGTGAATGAGTTACTGAACATATGGGTCAAGTTCTATTGGAAAAATGATAGTAAAACAAAATAGGTTTATTTGTTGATTTCCCAAATAAATGGTCTATACATGGACCAAACACTTTTATGACCTGATCATGTTGATCTTGGAATTGGTTGGGCTATGAAAGGGGAAAAAGCATTGATTAGTTTTTTTATCATGACCATAGAATAATTTCTACTTGAGAAAATCTTAAATATAGAATAGCAGAGCTTTATATCATATAATTTCGAAGGTAGCTTAACCGACATCTAGTTTAAACTAAGTTTAATTTGTACATGTGAATGAGTTACTCAATATAGGGGTCCAATTCTATTCGAAATATAGTAGAAAAACAAACAGTTTTGAAAATACACTGATTAAAAGAAAGATTTTTTTGTTATTGATTAGTCCATGTAAGGGTTAAACCCTATTAGGTTTATGACCTGATCATATTGATCTTGGAATTGGTTAGGCTATGAAGGTGGAAAAATGCAATGTTAGTTTTTTTTTATGATTACCGTAGAATAATTTCTACTAGAGAAAATCTTAAATATCATTTAATTTCTAAGATAGCTTATCCGAAATATGGTAGATCTGTGATTGAAAAAAGTTATTAAGGGTGTGAGTTGGTCTAAATTCAATTGACTACCATAAAGTAACAGCGCAAATTATTCAATTCCTGGTAGGGAAATCATTATTCCCTCTTTGGGACCTCTTTGGAACCAAGGTAGAAATAAAATTAACATTTCCGAATTATCACACTAATTCAATTACTAGAATGGAACATAGTCATTGTATTTTTACCTCGCCATAACCCGACTAATTGCCTTCCTTAATAGGGTAAATTTCTACTAGGGATACTAATATTACCAAAAATGACACATTTGATAATTAAAATTTGATATTATATATTGTTTTTTTTTTTTGTAGCTAAATTGGTTTGCCGCCATGCATGAATGTCGAAAAATGGGCGGCGACTTGGCCTCCATTGAAACCGAACATGAAATGAATGCACTTAACGATTATTTGATTTCCAAAGGTAAACGGAATCCCTATTGGATCTCTGGCAATCGACTGAGTGCACGTCGAGAATTTAGCTGGCTGAGCACTGGACAACAGATAACATATAGCAACTGGAATATTGGTGAACCCAATAATGCCGAGGGTAACGAATATTGCATTGACATATTTCCCAAAAATAATCGTTACGTTTGGAATGATGGTAATTGTCATCATGGACGTAATTATATCTGTGAAATAAATGAGGCGTGTGTCAATGCGATTAATACATTAAATCAAACCTTTATGATATTTTTATCGATTGACAATAAAACGATCCAAGATACTGCCGGTGGTTTAAATGCAGCCTGGTTGAATACGACCGGCTTAAATATGCCATTTTTAAAAACAACTGAATTAAATATTAATTTAAATTCTGCAAATACAAATACAAATACTACAAATGATACAGATACTAATGCAGAAGATTGATGTTAGTAATTGAGTGAAGAAATACATTTTTATATTATAAATGTCATACAAATGTTTAAATTGTGAACACCTCCAACTTGAAATCTTTTTTACGACTCAATATTTATATTTAGGGTAATCATTTCACTTCGCATCTACTGCGTATACGCGTATGTCGTAAAAATTATAAGCTTTATAGTGTACAATTCTTACGAAATACGTATATACACAGGCGATACGAAGTGAAATGAATACCCTTATTGATTATTCAGAATATGTTAAACAATTCAGATATTTTAAATTTAAGAAAATAAATCTAAAAAGTAAATAACCGCTAACTTATGTTTTTAATTTTGTAATATATATTGTTTTGTATTGTATTTTAAATTACTGACTCCGTATTCTAAGCAGCACAATTAGCCAACCAACACGTCTTACTCGCACAATTGATTTGACTGAAATTTTGTTCGAGGATAGTACGGAGTCTGGAGCAATATATATGCTATGCATGGGCGAATGATAAGGACGAGTGGTACCTCCCACATAACCTAAACTTTTAAACCGATATAACTCGGCACCTACAGCAGCTAAGAGCATGAAACATAAAACTGAAATTAAAAAAAAAACAAACACACACATAAAAATACTATAATAATAAAAATAAAATAAAATAAAACAAAATCAAACACAATCAAATTTAATTAAAAACCAACAAAAAACAAAGGAAAAGGCAAAACAAAATCAATCACAAAAGGAAAATTAAACACAAAAGCAAACTAAAATAGCATATATAAAAGTAAAAGCAAAAACACAAAATAAAAAAAAAACAAGTACAAACAAATATATTTAAAAATCAAATAAAAATAAAAACCAAAGGCCAAACAAACACAAAACGAAATTTACAAACACATAAAGATATGCTCATTTACAAAACAAACATAAAAAATCTAACTCAAAAGTGAAACACAAGATCAAATACATAATAGCATATATAAAAGTAACAGCAAAAACACAAAATCAAACACAAACAAATACAATTTAAAACAAGCACTAAACAAAAAGAGTGGCAAAACAAAATAAAACACTAAAGGAAAATTAAAAACACACAAATAGATGCTCATATTCAAATACAAAACAAAAACCCAAAATCAAAACAAAATAGCGTATATGGAAGTAAAAGCAAAAACACAAAATCAATAGAAAAAACATAAAACGAAAACATAAGATAAAGCAGAAACTAAAAATCAGATAAAAAAAAAAACAAAAGCAAAAAGGGCAAAAAAAAGTAACTAAAATTAAATCATTAAAGTAAAATTATAACTCCAAATTGAAAACAAAAGGACACAAGAGCTAACGAAAAAATGTAATACTGAAAAAATACAAAATGAAAAGCAAATATAGCAAAAGTTCAAACACAATAACATAAATGAAAGCAAACTATTAAAAAAACACAAAATCAAAGACAAATAAAATACAAAAGCAGAAACATCAATACAAAAAAGCAAAAACACAAAATTCAAAAAACAAAAATAAAAATCAAAAAAAAATATATATTAAACACGAAGTTAAAAATTACAACAAAAGGAAAAACACAAAAAAAAAGCTAAACAAATACCCAAATTCAAAAGATATATATTAAAGCATTATAAAAATATAAGCCAAAATAATTAATACACAAAATAAAAACACAATCGTAAAAAACACAAAATCAAAATAAAAAAAACTAAAACTGAAGCAAACTATAAAAACAGACACAAAAAACTAAAGTATTATCCAAAATCAAAAGAAGACACACAAAATCAAAAATTTAAAACACCATAGCAAAGGCATAGAAAATACACAACGCAAAAGCATTAACTTGACATAAACAAAAGAAAATTCAAAAACAACAAAAAAAATATTAAATTAAAAAACATAAATAACAAATAAATTAAGAGACAATTCAGCAGTATAAAACTGTTTGGCACAAGCAATCAATTGGACATGTTCCGGATTTCAATCGAATGCCGATCGAATTTCATATAAAATTTGTAAACAGACATAATTTTCAAACGAATTCAATCGCTTGGAAAACAATTTTTGAGATTCTGGCATCGAGTTCAAAACCGTGGGTTTACAACTTTTATATAAAATTCGATAAAAATTTGATCGGAAGCCGGAACAAGGCTCGATGTAGGGGAATCTAGGGTAAAGTGGGACATGGGGTAATGTGGGAAATTGCAATTTAATGAAATTTTTTTTTTATTTAAAAAAATAACCCAATTGACTAGTGCTTTCATATGACATCAATTTTTTTATTGAAGGTTAGAATAAAATTAATGCAAAGTTAGAGTGCAGGTGAAAAGTGAGTATTTTTATCGTATTTAATTAAGACGGTATGTTTAAAATGATTGCATATTCCATATATTTAATGGAAAACAAACACGTTTTTCATATAATTTAAGATAGCTTAAATGATGCTAAGTTATGTTTAAATTGTAATATTGTGGTAAAGTAGAAAACACTTTCTGGGGTAAAGTAGGAAACACATTCTGGGGTAAAATGGGAAACGTAATTTTCGTAATATTTGTTGTAATTTCAGTGAAAATATTGTGTTATATGAATTATTAAATCGGTGTAGCCAAGAAAAAATTTGCTCGTGGCTATAAATTATATTTTTAATACATTTCTACTTCTATACTTTATATTCTACTTTGCAATCTTCAAAAAAAAAACTGCCTCTAATTTTTTAATTAAAATATAATTTATTTCTTAATTGCATATTTGACTCACGCTGCTCTAACAACCAGATATCGTTATCCCCATTATTTCGCCTCTGCAAATTTCCACTTTAAACATAATAATAAAAAAAAATAGATACATAAAATCTCAAACAATGTCATAAATTGTGCGACCCTCTTGAAAAATGTGTCAAATCTAAACATTTTCAATTTGAACAACTCAAATATTAATGCAAATAGAACAAATTACGACAGTTTTTATTTTTTTTTGTTTGCTTTTTTACATTTTCTTCTTCTTCTTTTTTTTAATATATAAAGTATTTATTTATTTTGTTTTATTTATTTCGCACCTCCTGCTGCTGCTACTGCAGCTCTTGTTGTTCTACCTTAAGTAGCCGGCCGTTCAAATACCGCAACCTCTCAAATTCCGAACCTCTCAAATTTCAACTTGCAGTCAGTCACTCACTTATAGGATCTTCTTCGACTACATTTTTTTTTTAAAACAATTTGTCCTTTGCATACTTTTGCTATCACGCAGTTTCTTGACACTTTGCTCTTTCTCGCTCCTCTTCTCGGGCACAACCCTCATCTAAATTTCATCCCATCCATTCACAAAACCCGATGGGGCTTCGTCACTCACTCACATACTTGCACGACACACACACACACACAAGGACGACAAGGACCACGTCGCGTTGTTTGTGGAATTTCTTTCCGGCGCTTTGCATGAACTTTTTAAGCTTTTATTTGAATTCATGTCATGTCCTGGCTGCCTTATTCAATTGAAAATATTTTCGGGACTTATGCTGTGCTCACACTCGTTGGATGTTCGGTTCAACCGACCAGCACTTCGTGCGTCAGTTTTTGTGTGTGTCTTCGTTGTGTCTCTGCCTCTGTAAACCCTGCTGATATTTTTTTGTTTATACCCTCTGGGGTTATTTTTTTCATTTTGGTTGTTTTTGTGAATTTTAGAATTTATAAAGAATTTTTCTTGGACACTTTATTTTCTTATTGAATTTGTAAAACTTTATGATTTAATGAATTTTATTCAATTTGTTGTTGGCGTTGCGAAAAAAATAAATGTGACAAATAATTTCGTTATACAGACGATGCCGATGTGTGAAAAGCTTTAATCCAACAGAAAATTTGCAGAATTTGGAGTTTATTCTATTCACAAAATCATATGTTTTTCGTTAGAAAAATATTCAATTTGAAACGAACGTAGGGATCAGCATAAGGAATATAAAAATTCATATCATATTCATAAATATTTTATTTTGCGGTTTCGAAAAATTATATATATATATCGTTGTTGTAGAACGAAAAATCACCAAATACATTTTTACGAAAAACCTAAATTTTGAGTTTGTTGATTTTTATTTTAAAAAGTAATTTATGTATTTTTTAAGTTGATATATCAATTTATAGATTTACATGTTCTTATCATGTGGTAACAAAAATTGAGATCATTGATTAAAAATTGACAGAAATGTAGTGATTTTTGTAAATGAATATTTGGTATTTTTAAAATGTATTTGGTGACTTTTCGTTCTATAATGACGATATATCCATTTTTTTTTATTTACAATTCAATTTTAATAGAATTGAAAATTTTAATGTAAATTTTTATACCTATATGAGGTATACCCTGTACCTATGAGGTACAGGGTATATTAACTTTGTGCATATATTGTAACGC
This sequence comes from Dryomyza anilis, assembly GCA_951804985.1. Taxonomy (NCBI): domain Eukaryota; kingdom Metazoa; phylum Arthropoda; class Insecta; order Diptera; family Dryomyzidae; genus Dryomyza; species Dryomyza anilis. The sequence continues at coordinate 27,553,564 of OX638133.1, forward strand.
CCCTTAGGAGGCGTTTCCGGTATGGAAAAGTATATATATTCTTGATCAGCATCACTACCCGAGTCCGTTTAGCCATGTCCGTCTGTCTGTCTGTCTGTCTGTCTGTCTGTCTGTCTGTATGTCCGTCTTGCTGTCTTGCTGTCCGAATACAGAATAACTTGAGAAATACTGATCAGAATGCGATGAAACTTCGTCTCAATATATTTTAGCCAAAAGTAGGAACTAAGTTAGAAAATGAGCCAAATCGGTCAACGTACACGCCCACCTCCCATACAAGTCACTTTTATATAACTCTTTCGGAACTAATAACTCGAAAAGTATTCAAGGTATAGTTATAAAATTTAAAAGGTATTGTTAGAATTCACCTTAAAATATGTGGTCCAAAAATGGGCGTGAACCGCCCACTTTTTTTTTCATTATTTCCCGGGTTTTCATAGTGGAAATTCGATCCGTAAATTATTAAAATCAATCTATGAAATATTAGCCTTTCAAAATTTTAAATGGGCGTGGTCCGCCCAATTATATTTTTAGTTTTTTATACTTTTATATAATTTTTTTAATTTATGGGGATATAAGACGTAAATTTCTGATTTTTGAATAATATTCTGAGGGTGGGGAGATTCAGCATAATTAAAAACTTTAAAATTAAGGTATGCAAATACATATCCCACATTAATATCCCCACCAAAGGTGTAGGGTATTCCATAGTCGGGCCCGACCGACTATAAAAATCCGCCCCATGTGACCTAACTTTCCCAACTCGTTAAATTATGGGGATATAAGATGTAAATTTCTGATATATGAATAATATTCTGAGGGTGGGGAGGTTCAGTATAATTAAAAACTTTAAAATTAAGATATACAATTAAATATCCCACTAATGGTGTAGGGTATTCCATAGTCGGGCCCGACCGACTATAAAAGTCTGCCCCATATGACCGAACTTACCCATGTGACCTAACTTTCCCAACTCGTTTTTTTAAATAAAGTGTCTCATCTACATCAATTGAGTCTAATTCCGTTATTTCAGGATTTCTTTAAATTACGGATGATTTAAGAAAAAAAAAGTTTAGTATTTTTACCTTAAATGCTTTTGTACTTTTTTAAAACGTACAAAACTCATGTATTTTTAATATTTTTTTATGCATTCAGTTACAAATCTAAATTCAAAATTCATCAAAAGTTTCTGAGTTGAAAGGTTAATGAACTTTTAGAAAATGTTTATACATAAATAACTACAAACTAGAACAAACATATTATACAATATATTAATTGGTTCTATTCTATAATTTTAATTTTATATAATTTTTATTATTTACCACAAATAAGTTAAAATAATATTCTAAAAAACCATGACGTAATTATGTACATGTGTTGTCGGAATTACGTACAACGGTCTGAAATACGTATAATTAAATAATTATACGAAACATTTTTTCGTAATTTTTTTATTTCGTAAAATATACGAATAATTCGTAGAATACATGAAACCTATAGGCATAGCGTCGGTGGCTCGTCTGGTTAGTGCGTTGAACTGCAAGTCAAAAAAGACACTGGTGCATTAGACTACGAGCCGAAAGGTCAACATATTTTTCATAGAAAAATTTGTCTATGCGACGCTACCTCTCGGCAGTCAATGGTATACCTACGAGAGTAAACATTGACTATGAAAAAGCTTTCACCCCGCCGTTCTGATTCGACATTTAACTGTTGGTCCCACCACTTTGAGTACAAATATAACACGCACAGCTCAAAATGGTGAGAGAGCTCGGCTTAAGTTTTCCACAGGACTGTAGCGCCAAACTATTATTATATTATAGGCATTTCCTGGGACACCAGACGGGACATACCTACGTTTAAAACTTTAATATCTCTAGGGAAAATTGATGAATTTACTTGTTTTTTTTGTGTAAGTAGTATTTAAGTAGTACTAAACATTTGCAAAAAATTAGAAAAGTCTATACGGTAGCTCAAAAGATATAAATTAAATAGTGCTTGTTCCGAACGGGACGAAAATGGAAGTGCAAGACCAGGTTCATATAGAATTTCCAAAAATCATCGAATTTTGCGTACAAATTTTTTAATTATTTTAAAAAATAGTTAAAATCATGTGCTTTCATTGTATATTTACACTTTGTGCTTAAAGTTTATATTTTTTTCAGAATAAATCATATATATTGCTGATAGGACAAAAAGTTCCGCATGGAAAATATCACAACGATTTTTTTTTTTAAATACTTTTTGCGTACAATATATTTTTTTTTGATTATCTAAGAACACAGCTGAGGCAATTTATTTTATTTTTGTTTATGTACACTTTGTTTCTAAAGTTTATAGTTATTTCATAATAAATCACAGAATAATTCCGGACGTTCCGTGTGGAAATTTGCACTACGATTATTTGCTAAAAATAATTTTATATCTGACACTATTAATAACATTGTGTGGCACTAAAATTTGAACTCCAATTTTCTTTTGATTTGCAGGTTCTCTATTGTCAGCGAATCAAACATGTAGTATAAACTTATACCCCTAAACGTCTGGGTTAGGTGTGTTCAAAGGATAACTAATATAGTTCGTCATTTTGTAGCGAAATAGTTCATTGTACGTTTTTGATCGCTAGGAAGCGATTATAGGGAACTTCCTAAGGATGATTTCCACTGAACACTTTAAGTTTGTATCTAAACGATTTAACACTATTTTTAATGGTTGTCTATGGTTTTTGATATATAGCCCATTATATTTTCGCATGGTTTTGGTTTTGTAAAGGGTTTTTCAATAAGAGCGCTACAAAAGTTTTTTTTTCAAGAGTTTTTCAACAGGGACGCTACAAAAGTAGAGCGACAGGGACAGCAAACGACGCCATATTTCTTGCCGCTATTTTGACATTTCTCTTCAGTAAGTTATTTCATTTTTGAAAATGCACATATGTAATTTTTATTTAATTCCATAATATTTTTTAAAATATTATGCCATATTTCCAAACTATTATGCCAAAGCATTGGCATAAGCAAAACTAATCGGTTCTCATTTTTTTTCTGATTAATCAAGCTTCTGATTAATCAGAATTTTGATTTATCAAGATTTTTATTAATCAGAATTCTGATTTATCAAGATTTTAATTAATTGATTAATCGCACATTCCTAGTTAAAACCAATATTACATATTAAATAAATTTTACAATATATGTAATAAAACAGCACGTTATTATTTTAAATATTTTTTTTCTCATTACACAAAAATATATGAAAAATGTAAAATCACTATAAAATGTCCACAATATTGCTGTAATATAGAAGGCATGTTAAAAACTCGAACGTATGGTAAAGCTCAACAGGCGAAATTGTTCCAGTTACACACACACAAACATATACTTATATATACACACACACACACACACACAAAGCCATACACAAACAAATACAGACTGAATGGTATTTCACAGTTAAAGTGCAAATTACACCAGACACGTATTACGGCAGCTCCACAAAATAAATTAAATTTTTTTTTTAACCACAAAACCAAAAATTTGGACACAAGGTCACACAAAGGAATTCCAAATGAATTCCGTATTAATTACAGAAAATGCAAGTTATCTGCTTTAATATTGTGATTTTTGTATGCGATCTAACAATAGTTAAACGCTGCAAAAAGTGTTCTCCCAAATATAATTTTAGTTGGATATATTTGTATCATTTTTAAACAGTGTTGAACAGTGTTGTAATAAGTTTTGATTTACATTATAACATTACGCAATCATTTTAATGTTGCCCCTTAAAATGTTCAAATAAAAACATAATAATTGATACATTCAAAAAACAAAATTAATATATTCAAAATCATACATGCTTTGGAACGGCTTGAATATAAATATGTTTCAAGAGAAACTATCAGTTGTTTCAGTTTAAAAAGTAGTATGTTTGCAAACAACATATAGTTTTTGAAAATAGTCAAACATAAATATTTTTGGGAAGAAACCCTAATTATAATTATAATGAAGACAAATAAATAAAATAATTAAATAAAATATTGTTTTTTTTAATTAATTTTTAGTAAAAATCATACAGGGAAAATCCTATTTGAAGAGAACATATTATGTTTTGCTACGATTTTTTTTTAATTTCAAGATTTTTAAAATAATTATGTTAATTATAATATATAACCATAAGTGATGAAGTTAATATACAAATATTTTAAAAAATGTTAATATAAAAGTAATAGCTAATTAAAATCAGACAATTTTTGATTACAAACATTTAAATGTTGCCTGCAAGCTAATTTTTCGTCCATACACGGTAATATATATGGAATTTATAATATTTTAATTCATATGGGCAAAAACAGAAATTTTTTAGAATTTGGGGTACAAAAAAATTAAAATTTTTTTTATTGGGACATTAATTTCGTTTTGGTGCCGATATACTCTGATAAGTATTATAGCATGTGAATTCCGTTCGGATGAATCAATTATTGCAAGGGGGCGCAAAAGTTATGGCGGTTTTAAGATGGAAATTACAAAAAAAAAATCTTAGTACCACAGGTTTCAGTTAATTTCGGAAAAATTGTGTATATTTATAAAGCGTATGAAGAGTTACCAAGAAAAGGTTTTTCAATACAAAAGTTTTTTCAAAGGTTTTTCAACAAGGACGCTACAAAAGTAGAGCGACAGGAACAGCAAACGACGCCATATTCCTTGCCGCTCTGTTGACATTTCTCTTCAGTAAGGTTTGCCATTTCATGATGGAATATACGAGCCAACAACGAGTCGAAATTATTCAAATTTACTACCGAAATTCGAATTCGTATATCTTTCCATCATGAAATGGCAAAAAAAAAGAAATATGTTAATATCTCTATTGATTTAGCAATTCCAATTCATAGAGATAAAATTTTATATAGTGATGATTTTTGACATTATGAAAATTTAAGAAGGTGCGTAAAATCAAGCAATTTCAAAAAATTTTAATGCTCCCCATTTTTTTGGTTAAAACATTGACCAAACTTACGATTGTAGAATATTTGGCATTCTTATAATTTTAGGTATACTTGATCCAAACCTATAAATCATTATTATTAAATCGAAAAACTACGGAAGTTATTGATAAATTAAAGTCAGTTTCAATGATTTTAAAAAAATTTTGTTTTTGCCCATATACAAATATTTTATTTATTGAGTGCATAAATATCTAAAAAGTTTAACACTAAGACGTACTCCCAATACAAGTGACCGCACACAGAAAAAAATCATCAATATGATGTATTTATTCATAAATATTATGAATTTTTCTACCAACTACCAGATACATCATATTGAAGAACCAACACATTTAGTTAGCAAAATTTTTCAAATTATTGAAATCGGTTCATAACAATCAGACTTATAGATCATTCATTATTCGACATAGAAATTTAAATTTGTATATATATTTAATTTTTTTTAAATCGTAAATCGTCTTGTAAGATAATTTACACATTTTAATTACCTTTTCAAAACTGTTGGTTTTTTCAAAATTTAATAAGAAACAACAAAGTTGTAATCGATACAAACCGACCCCTACACAGAACTAAAAAGTAACGTAAATACAACGAACTTGTACATTAATACGACAAACAAATTAATCATATGTCAACCGAGTTCGTCAATATTACATATTGTGTTAATCAATCGAGATTTACTAACATATTGAAAGATTTTGAAGTACGGTGTACGTTAATATTACGAATGCTATTTATTCAACTCGTTCATATTATTTATTATGATTTAACTAAATTGTAATTAAATACAACAAAAACATTCAACAAATTGTTAGTCAAATTAATTCATAAAATGAATTTGACTGCGAATTTCGGAATAACTATTGAAACTTAAATGTTATTTCAATATCATACTCATCAAATTATCGTCTTGAAGCACTAGGTTTTTATTATGATATTCTGATCATATTTTATTATTTGTTGGTCAGAATAATAAACAGATTTATTGAAACAAATAAATTCTTAGACACGTTCAATGCACGGCGTCTTATTTCTTTTCCGCCATTACATAATGCCTGTATGTGTTAATGCATATTCTGAGTATATATGAGAGGTTGAAGATCCCGATACGTAATATTGATAAACAAGTACATCAAAACATGTATGCTTGTACATTATATTGATTAACTTGTTCGTCAATATTACGTAAACAGATTGATGTACGCCGTTTGTCAATATGACGAACGATACTTTTTTCGGTGTATAATTAATAAAATATTATCGGATTCCATCAAATAAAGTCATTTTTAAGATTTAAATTACTTGGATTTTGGTTAAAATAAGGTATTTGGTTAAAATAGAGTATCTAGAAATGTATTGGTAAATTTTTTTCTGACACCTACATATCACCTGAGTTGCAGTGGTCAAAAGTTAGAATTCAAAATAATAATTTCAAATACATTTTTTAAGTGCAACATTATTACTTAACAATTTACTCTACATTTGGGTAAAAAACAAATTCTGCTAAATTTTGCTCATTTCAAGTACCTTTTTAATCATGAGTTGCTACTTTTACCCTGATGTGTCGAGCAATCATTATATAAGAAATAACATACAAGAACTACTTGAAAACTGAGAAGTACGGCAAAAAATAAACGAAAAATATATATATTGATTGAAATTTGGTTTGATGAATAGCATTCTTCAATATGAAGTACATATATGTTTTTGTTCATTAATTTGATAAAACGTATTCATTCTTCACATACAATTCATCATATTGAAGAACGCTTTTTCGACAGTTTCCAAGCGTTCATCATATTTATGATCGTCATATCATATTCTCATATTACGATCATATTTATGATTCAATGTATTGATAACCATTCGTAATATGAATGACTAACGACATCAAAGTTATGAATGATGTCGTTAGTCATTCATATTATGAATGGTTATCAATACATTGAATCATGGTTGTAAGAACGGAATTCATCAATATGATGTACGTTTTTATTCTGTGAATATGAGTGATGAAACGAGATCGAACTTTTTAAACGCAGTTAGTTCGAGAAAACTTCGATCATCGAAGAGCTCCGAGATATATCAAACTGCGTATTTTTGTTAAATTATGTTTTAAAGATGTCTTTATGTTAATTTTTTTTTGTAAAGCTTCGAATTCGTAAACAAAATTTTGTACTCAAATATTTGAAGAACGATATAGCTGTATGTTGTATGGATTCAATCTGATCGTGGAGTTTAATAGGTATTGCAAATTTCTATCGGTTCGATTTTGAAATATTTATCTCGTAAAAGAAAACGTTACGATATCTGCATACTTCTTAGAATGAATTGTGGTTTGCTATTGATATGAGAACCGTAATCGAGTTCCAATGAATTTTTCGACATCTCGAAAGAGTCTTGAAGCGTTATCGAATCGAATGCCAGACTGGCTAATACCACATGGGACTCATGTAATACCAAAGCTGTGATATTTTAAATAACATACGATAAAATTTAATCAAAATTATTTTATATAATTATATTGTATTAGCAAATTTTATTTATTTTTAATTAAATTTATGCAGCCGATGATTTAAGTTTTTTTGTTTATTACGCAGTAGAACAATTAAGTGTATTGTTTGTCAGTGCGTAGTTTTAATTACAAAATATAAACGAATTTATAAAATTTAATGACGATGATGGTGATGTTGATGTTGACAACAAAACCATAGCTACGCAACAGCATTCATAACAATACAAACCACAACCAGAACAAGGTTGCCAGGTTTTCATACTGATAAAAATAAAATTAACAAACGATAACTTTTAAATATTGTAATGTACAGAAGTGTTTACTGAAAACAATAAATGGAAATATAAACCAAAAATTCCACTATAAAGCCACAATTAAAATAATCTTTAATATTATAATATGATATTGTAATATAATTTTAATTAATCTTTTTAAAACGTATTCAATAAATTATCATATTTATTTATAAATTACAATTTGTAGCAAATTTAGGAAATTTTACAAATTGTTGCGAAAATTATGACACATTTAGAAAAGCATGGTAACAATAAACCAGTCCGTCATTCTGCGTAATACTTAAAATTGTCATTTTAATGACAACGCATCACAACACATCACATCGCATCACATCGCATCAACTCACATCGCACACGCGACTGAATCGCATTGCTAAAGGCTGCGGTGCGGCGATCACTACGGCAACAACACCAACCTTGATGTGAGCTGTCATTGCTGCCATCATCATTTTCAACAGCAGCACAAACTTCAGCATATGCCACAACAATAACAGCAACAACAAAATCCTCATCAACAACAAGTCAGCAACATAAAGTGCCCATTATCAGGAACCTCATCAACCAAGCAAATAGTCGAACGAAATGGCAAGAAAAAACCATTTATTTTGAACTTTCCATAATAAATATTTCAATAGGTTTTGGTAAATGTGGAGCAACGTATTATTATTGCAATTTTACAGTTTTCAGAGTTTCAACAGTTTTAAACTATAGGACTCCCTATAGTCGTTAGGTCATTTTTTTAATTGTTTTAAATTTTAGGTCATTATTTGTAGAATTTCGTAGATTTTTCTTGATATTAAGCAATCCCGAAGTAGAATTGAGACCAAAAAATGATTTTATGAATAGTTCTTATTTAGGTACATTTGTTTAATATGAAATGAATAAAGAAAATCGGTTATAAAAGATATGGTTGCATTTAAATAAGCGTCTCTTATCAATGTCGGCGTGGAACGTAAAAAATACTGTATTAAAAATAATGAAAAATGTTTGTATTCAAATTATGTTCAAATTAAATCTATTTGTTTTTACTGCATTGTTGTTTTTGAAAAACATTTTTGTATGGAAAATAACTACATGATTTTACTGCATTACTGCAAAATTTGAATACATTAGAATTAAAAAAAAAACTACATTTTGACTTCATTTATACGTTCTCAAATAAGTAGATAAATTACTACAACTGGTTTTTATTTTACTACATACTGTATTAATTTTACATCAAGCAAAATATCAAATATAACTACGTACTCATTTAATTTTACTAAATGCTGCATTTATTTAAAATTCGAAAATATTAGGCTCTCAAAAATATGTTTTTATTTATTTTAAATTAATACATATAATTCAATAGTCATTTCAACAACTTAAGTAATTGTATTGATGTAACATTTTAATTTTATCTGTTAATTTATTAATTAAGCTGATTAAATATTTAACCAATACAATTAATTCTATCAAATATTTTAATTGTATTGATGTAACTTTTTATTTATTTTCTGTTAATTTATTAATTAATATGATTAAATATTTAATCAATTCAATTAAAGGTCGTTTCGGCGATGAATTAATTAAAAGGTAATTGTATTGATTAATTTTTTTGCTATATTTACACATTTCTGTGAAGAAGTCGTTGAATTGGGTATCTACCATATTAGTAAAACTAATTATTTTGCTGTATCACCTTTTGAATAGAATGTGTAATTTAAGTAACTACTGACCACAGTATATAAACTGTATTAGTTAAAACTCGGTTTTTAACGTTTGTATAAATAATTTTTATGGTCATTTTTAAAGTCATATTTTGTCGTTTTTAGGGCAATTTTAATGGTATTTTTAGGTCCTCAAAATCCGAGCCCTGGTTATAATATTCAAGTTTGTTTTTTTTAAATTCTAGAATCCATGTTTTTATTATGAAACCGTGAGAATCCAAATAGATCTTGTTGCCATTTCTAATTTATACTAAATAAATGCAACATTTTTTTACACGTAAATTTAAAGTTTTTAAACATCTTCGAACGAATTATATTATGATAGAGATACGAGGAGAATCGTAATCGATATTAAATGAATTCCCCGACATCTCGAAATAGTTTCGAAGCGATATCGAGTCAACTGGCAGACTGGGTATTAACTCAATGTCTATAAAGAAAAAAAGTTATATTGTTCATTTGCAGCTGCTCCATAATACACACAACAAAACTAATGTCAAAAGAAAATGTTCGTAATTCTTTGATTTTTTTAATCTTTTATACAATTTACTTGATTCAAAAAAAAAGGTTAACTGAGCTTTTTTCAGGTTATTATCAGTTGAAATGATTTTTGTAAATTGTCAACAATGACGATGGAAATTGTTTTTTAATAAATTTACGAGAATTTTATCAGTTAACAATGTTTATAAGTACTAGAAATCCACGAAAAATGGAAAATAACATTTATTGCAGCATGGGTATGGCTATAAAATATTATTAAAGAAGAAATACAAAGTAAAAATAAAGAAAATATTTTAACAAAATGTATAAATGATAAAAAAATAGTTATGTAAGTATTTTCCAAGATGCTTTATAAATGGTATTGTATCATAGAATAATTTAATTCAGTTCATCCTATCCTATCTACCTATATATATAAAACTACTGGTCCGTCTGTCGGTCTGTCTGTCTGGCTGTTTGGCTGTCTGTTTGTTCCAGCATCACGTCTAAACCGCTGAACCGATTTAACTGAAATTTTGCCACAGGATACTAAGGAGTCCGGGTGTCATAGGCTATATTGGACATATATTGGCGGGATTGGACAAAGGGGCGTGGTACCTCCCATACAACCTAAACTTTCAAAACGACATAACTCAGCACATACACAATCTAAAAAGATGAAACAAAAAACTAAAATTCACCACACTAAAACTCACCACACTAAAACTCACCACAATAAAACTCACCACGCTAAAACTAACCACACCAAAACTCACCACACTAAAACTCACCACATCAAAACTCACCACACTAAAACTCACCACACCAAAATTCACCACACTAAAACTCACCACACTAAAACTCACCACACTAAAACTCAACACAATAAAGCTCACTACACTAAAACTCACCACACTAAAACTCAACACAATAAAGCTCACCACACTAAAACTCACCATACTAAAAACTCACCACACCGAAACTCACCACACTAAAACTCACCACACTAAAACTCACCGCACTAAAACTCACCACAGTAAAACTCACCACACTAGAACTCACTACACTAAAAATTCACCACATCAAAACTCACCACACTAAAACTCAAAACACCAAAACTCATCACACTAAAACACACCACACTAAAACTCACCACACTAAATATTCAATAAACTAAAAATTTAACACACTAAAACTCAGCACATTAAAACTAACTTCACTAAAACTTCTACTGGGAAAAACTCTACGGGGAAGAATTCTACCGGGAAGAGTTCTACCGGGAAGAATTCTACGGTAAAGCGTTCTATGGGGAAGAATTTTACGGCGAAGATTTCTACTGGGAAGAATTCTACGGCGAAATATTCTACTGTCTGAATTGTCTTTGAAAAAAGTTGTTCTGGCGGAGAATTATTATTTTGTTATCACATTTATAAAACCAATAAAAAAACTTTAACAGCTAAGCACGGGCCCCACATATAAATAATAATATGTTTTTTATATTAATAAAATCGCTTCATATTTTTGTATTCACAAAATCTTGGCACGAGTCGTGTACGGGTCCAGCTATAAATAATAAAATTTTTTTGTTTATATTAATAAAATCGCTTCATATCTTTGAATTCACAAAATCTTGGCACGAGTCGTGCACGGGTCCAGCTAGTTTCAAAATAATTTGCTATTTTAGTAACAGTTCTGAATCGGTATTTGGCCAGATTTGGAACAATTTGGCAATAAGATTTGGTATCGGCTGAAAGGGTGTTTATTCAGCTATAAGTTAAAATACATTTCATTTTATGAACTTTTAAAGGATTTGAGTTATGAACGTTCAAAGTCAAAAATTTAGACTTATTTCAGCTAAAACGCCTCTATCGGTCAGGGTCCATACTATTTGATAGTAAAAGTGGGTATGGTATGAAATGGTATTTATTTTGCTTTAAGATAAACTTACTTTCAATGAATAAAACTTAATTCACGACAAAATTCGACTAAATTCAGGTTTAACGCCTTTAGCGGCCAGAGTCGGAGCGTCGCGGCAGTAAGAGTGCATATGGGGTAAAAGGGTATTCATTGAGCTATAACTTAAAGTAAATTTTGACTTCACTGCTTTTAACTGGCAGATATTATGAACGTTGAAAATTGAAATTTTGAAAAAAAAATGGACTTTTGTTATATCTTCCAAAGCACCTAACATAAATTAAGTATGACAATCGTTTCTTTTTGAAAAATTAGGTAAAATATTTAGTATTTAACAAAAAAAATACCTGAACGCAATATCTAAAAAACCGACGGAGTTATTAGAACTCAAAGTGAAAAAACCAATACACAAATTTTCACTTTTTAAAAATTTTCAGAGGTTCAAAATTTCAAACCAAAAATAAAATATTTATGAGTATCTAATATTATTAATCATGCAAAATAGTAATAAAAAAAACGTATTACAACAACAAATATTTTGTTGTACATACTAAAATTGGAAAAGAAAAAAAAGTTCAACTTTGGCATATTATACAGCGGAATCTAATTAGCCAATTTTTATTTTTAGTATCTTCAAAACATATTTCATAAATTTCAAAAAAGAAAAAAAAACTGCATTCAAAAATATTCACTAAATTAAAAGATACAGAGTTTTGACCGATGAAAAACGTTTCTGTACCACTGTGGTGCGGTGTAAAGCCAAAATCACCCGTATTTTGACGGATGACAGGTCACAAACGATCGATCATAATAATAATAGTTTGGCTATAAGAACTTAGGCCGAGCTCTCTCACCATTTTGAGCTGTGCGTGTTATATTTGTACTCAAAGTAGTGGGACCTACAGTTTAATGCCGAATTCGAACTGCGGGTGAGAGCTTTTCATAGGCAATGTTTTACTCTCGTAGGTTTGACATTTACTGCCGAGAGGTATGAAAAGATGTTGTTAGCCCCAGTTCAGGCTTGAACCGGGGACCTTTCGACTCGCAGTCCAACGCACTAACCGCCGATCGATCATACCCATTTTTAATACTAAATAGCGTTCGTCTATAAGTAATCTGACTTTGAAGTTTCTTTGATTTAGCTCTTCTAGTTTTTCTGTAATCGTGAATTTAACAGGAAGATTTACGGACAGACAGATATCATTAAATCGACTCAGGATTCAACGTTGTTCAAGAAATATATACTCTTTTCATTTTGTTTGAGTTAAAAAAAATAAATCTTTTCAAAATGGACATTTCACCAAAGACATCAAAATGTAATTAAAAACTAAAATTCTGATAATTCAAATTATTTTAAAATTGATTTAAAACCAATTTTTTTTCTGCGTGTACCTTAAATATTTTTCTAAAATAAGCAATATAATCAAAATAAATATTTTAAAATCTAAAAATTCTAATCGATAAATGCAGATTCATTGCCTTGAAGAAGATTGGTATTTGGTAATTGAACCTAAGTCAACCAACGTTGGTTCATTTCTAAATCTCATTATTGTCCACACATCATGTTTGTTGTGTTTCATTTCCGGCACATTTTAGCATCTTCGAGTTGAAGTAGATATTGCGCTTTTGGTATCCGTAACAAGTACTTCCGTTATTTGACACAAATACAAACATTCAGACAGACACATTGAGACAGACACATAATCATCAGCAGACATACATATAGCACCGCAAGCAAGATCCAAAAGAAAAATAATTTTCTGCTTCAGTGCGAAATAAAAGCGCCTCAAAACGGATGCGCTTCATTATTTTATTTGTTGATTTCTTTAGAAATCACCCTGCAGTAACAGCAACAACAAGAACCAGAACCAGAAGAATAAAATAACCTACTAGAATTCGAAAAGACCCAGAAGCCCACAGGCCAAGAAGCCAAGAGTCCCAAAAGCCACAACATATACTCATATAAAGCAACAACATCGTCTTCTTCTTCATCATCATTATCATCACAGCAACCACAACAACAATAATAATAATTTTATCATCAACAAAAAGCCGCTTAGCAGTTAGCAACAGTGCCGAAAATTTGACCTACGATGCGTCGGTCTCATGGTCACGATGGTCATCGCATAAAGTGGAAATTTTCTGTGAACTTTGAGAATTGTCAAGTGTTTTTCTAATGAGTTTGGTTGGTTGGTTGGTACGTATTTGGCTGTGTAGAAATATATATGTCGATGTGTAACATGGAAATGTATTATATATTTATGTGATAAATATATTTATTTTGTGCTACAATTGTATTGAAATTCACAGGCAGTAGAAAAATTTTGCGAATTCCAGAATATTCATAAGAATGTAATGATGTAATAAACAACGAAATGAAAGTCTTATTGTTATTAAGAAACAAAACTAATTAAAGTTTAAAGCAAGGATTGAAACCAAAACGAATAACGGATTCGATTTCGGTTTCGGATTTCTTCCTCGTTTCGGTTTCGGTTATGGTTTCGGTGTACCGGTTTCAAGTTACGGTTTCGGTTTTGATTTCGGTTTTTGTAAGAAAGTTATTTTTTGTCCATATCGTCTTGAACAATGAAATATATTATACTAATACAAGTACCAAATAAAAAATCACTATACATCTTGTGATGCGGACGAGACTATATTAAAAATAATTCAACGAGATTGACTTTATTTTTTTGTTTGTTAATATATTTTGTGGCCTTTTTGGTCTGATAATTTTTTAATGCAAATAAAAGATTTTATTCCATTTTTCTCCGACTTTTCGCTGTTTTTTGTCAGCTTCTTCAGAGATTTTGATTGAATAAGTCTAGTTTTACATTTGTCAAGTTTTAAATTTTAAATACAAAACATAGTCAAGAATTTGTCAAAAATTAAAATTGGTAAAAATATCACACATATGCAAATTTATCACAAAAAAAGCGATATTTTGTTACCACTAGTGATATTCAAAAATGGAATGGAACAACAATGGAAAGCGTGAATAATATTTATAAACGTGAACATTAATGAAGATGTTTGTTTTTATTTGTTTGTTTTTCAAGGCTAAAGAAAGTATAAGCATCTTAAAAATAAGATCTTTGGAAAACTTTTGAAGCGGTAAACAGCTTCAAAAGTGCTTCAAAAGTCGCTTCAAAAAGATAAAATAGACAAAACAATGTTGTTTTTCTTCGTATGTTCGTACATCGATTGTGCATATGCACTGTGTTATCCACATTATTATTGTTGTTTTACTTTTATACATAGTTTTTTTGTTAATTGTAAAATCATGAAGTTTTTCTTAAGTTAAGTTCTATGTGCATTATTTCATTTAACTTATAAAACAAAAAAAAAATAATATATGATCATTTTCACAGTGTACCTCATTTAGCTGATATTGCTTTTTGTTTAAAGAACAACAACGAAAATGCGAATAAAGCAGCATCCAAGCTTTTGATGCAATTTTTGGCGGGAAATTTTTTGTTCCACACAGAAAACTCGTTGTTGTTGCTAACTAGATAGCTGTACTAGATACATACATGTAGTGTGGTGCCATGCGACTGTCTGTTATCATGCGTATGTCCATTGTCATGCGTATGTTCGTTTTCATGCGTCTGTCTGTTGTCTTGCATCTGTTTGTAGCCATGCGATGATACAGGATAACAACGAAGAGTTATCGTTATGAAAGAGTGTGTATGTATCGGAATTCGTTATTGTTGTACCCTTTTCTTTCTGTTACTGTTCGATTTGTTGCGTTTGAATTTGTGTTCGCAAAGATAAATGTTACCCTGCAAGATAGTGTGTTCTTTTGAAATACGGTACGTATAACGTACGTGTTTTTTAATCTCTGAAGAAAACAGAAATACACCTAAATATATGAAATATTCCGTATATTATTTAAAAAATAAAAAATGTCCCTCCAAAAAATCTATAACAAGCATGGATGCTGTGGTCACATTTTCTTGTTGCTACACTTTCAAAGCAGAAGCAGAAAATGTACATAAACACTAAAACCAATAGCAATCAAATTTAGGTACACTGTTAAAATGTTTATATTTGCCGCTAAATAAGTGATTCGACGGACGACGAAAAGCCCAAGCGTACACTCAGAAGAAAATGTACCATTAAGTACTTATGGTACGACCATTGACTTTATGGTTCATGTATTAATAGTTTTTTTCTTTTTAAATCAAAAGTTTTCTAATTAATTCAATAGTATTTGAAAAATTCACCACCATAAATTTAAATATTTCAATATTATTATTTTAAATAGAATAAATAGAATAAATACTAATGGTTTCCTCCTATAATAATAAACGTGGTGTAAAAAAGCATAAAACGAATACAAACATGTTCGTTTTGTACGTCATTATTAAACGCGACATTGGTAAGGATCAATGTATTTAGTTATATTTATATATTTATTTATATTTTTATTTATTACAGAAAATAAATAATACATCCAACTTCTATTATGGCAACGGACTCAAAAACAACTGCTGACTCAAGTACTACAATCAAATATTAAACCAAAGCAAACATTAAATGTGTAATAACCTTTTGCAGCTAGAAGTGTATTTTTATGTGTGTGTTGTAAAATGAATATCAATTTCGACATTTAAATAAAATAATATATACAATAAATTAACTGAAATACATTTTTGTTTTAATAAATTATTAGGAAAATGTAATTTGACCATAAAATTAATAATACGAATCATTAAATTTGTATAGGTCTTTCTTATTGTAATTAAAATATCACATTATAAAATATATGGTATAACCACACATTGTATTAACAGTTTCAATATTACTGAACAAATGGGACGCATCCATTGACCAATTTTAATGGTATAAATTATTGTTTTTCTATTGAAATACTATCAATTTACCATGATTTTTTTCTGGGTGTATGTGAAGAATACGTTTCATCATATTAACAAACAAATACATAAAATACACCATATATGTACATCATATTGAAGAACGCTATTCATCAAACCAAATTTCAATCAAAATCCTTTTTTTTCGTTCATTTTTTGCCGTACTTCTCAGTTCTCAAGTAGTTGTTGTATGTTATTTCTTATATAATGCTTGCTCGACATGCATAAATTAGTAAAATGTTTTATAATATATTTATTATAATAACAACTTTTTGTTAATAAAAAGTTATATTTATAAAAAATATATTTTTTAAAAAATTTGTTTCAAAGAAAATTTTTTTTCAAAGACATTTTTTTTGGAACATTTTTTTTCGGATAATTTTTTTACTGTTATTTTTTAAATAAAATTTTTACAACACTTTTTTTGAATTATTTTGAAAAAAAAAATTTTTGTTTGAAAAAATATGAACAAATTCATTAATATGACAATTCAAATTCATTGTATTGAATATTTTGTTCATATATATAATGAATACATTCATTAATATATCATTTAATGAACGGTGGTATCAATATGATGAATCTGGTAGTTGTTGAAAAAATTCATAATATTTATGAATAAATTCATCACATTAAAGAATTTTTTTTTCTGTGTAGGACAACGCCGTGTTAAAGTTAAAAATAAATACCCTAAAAAAACTGACTAAAACTAAATAACTAAATTGTTTATAAAAAATTTAGTTTACTGGACGTAAAAATCCGACAGTTTCGAATTACATTACACACAAAAAAATATCAACAAAAATTTCACCAACTACCAGTATTCATCATATTGATGATTTCATTCATTGAACTAAAATCGTATTTATTGAATGTTTTTCACTTTTAATATTTCTTATAACATCAAATTTCAAACAAAAAATTATCTCCATCTACACATTTATGTATTTATAATTCATATAAGATTTATGATAATTAAATTAATGTGGTTTGATGAGTAAAATTCATCAATATGATGTAAATTATTCATTAATATGATGAAATGGAGTCTTCGCATAAGGAGCAATTAAATATTATAACTCATTTAAGAATTATAAAAACATAAATGTGTAAAAGGAGACAAATTTGTGTTTGAAATTTGATGTCAAAAAAAAATATTGAAAATGAAAAACATTTAAAAAAACGATTTTAATTCAATGAATGAAATCATCAAAATGATGAATACTGGTAGTTGATGAAATTTTTGATGATATTTTTTTGTGTTTAGTTTTGCCTGTCTTTTCAAAAAATATTAAAATGTAGTTGCATTTGTAAAATTGTCAGCCGTGGATATTTTTTTCTTTGATGTACCTTCAAAATATATATTGCTTATTTTTATACCCTACACTAAGAGTGAAAGGGTATATTCAGTTTGGTACGCCGTTTGTAACACCCAGAAGGAAGCATCTCCGGTATGGAAAAGTATATATATTCTTGATCAGCATGACCTCCTGAGTCGATTTAGCGATGTCCGTCTGTCTGTCCGTCTGTCTGTCTGTCCGTCTGTCTGTCTGTTCAAATCCCTACTACTTTTAAAATTGAAGAGCTAGATAAATGAAACTTATAACTTAGATTACTAATATACCTACGCTGTATGTGCGAAAAAATTGGCGGTCCATTGTGACCTATGATCCGACCACTTATGTTCAAATACCTCATATAAAATGTACATATAAAGATCAATTTTTATGTATACGTGCTTAGGTAAACTTTTTTGGTCAAATATATATTGACATCATGCTCAAATACATGATAATAATGTTATCTAGCGAAAAGACTTATGGTTCACAAAAAAAAAATCGAAATTCGGTACACCTACCCATTTGTAAATATGGGTATCAAATGAATGGAAATTCTTCAGCGATTGAATGTTTGTAGTTATTTTCAGGATTCGTATACCCTGGTGACCTATATACCACTTTTAATAGTAACCACACATATGTGTAGGGTATTTATAGTCGGCTTAGACCGACTATAATTTTGATAATCCTACTTTAAAATTTCCCATGTGATCTAACCTTCCCAACTGGTTCATGTTGTAAACAGCTCAGTCCACTGCAGTCTCTGGCACTTTTTTAGCTTCCGAACTAAAAACAATAACGTGTCATGCGACATTGGGCATTTTATTTTTTTTTTTCAGTTTGTTTGTTAAGTTGATAAGTAATTCTGGTAATTGTTTTTGTTTGCGTAATTGAAACTCACTTTTGTGCCCAGTGTTTTCTATTATTTTTATTGGTACAGCATCTACTGTATATATACGATTGATTTTCAATATAAATTTTCTATTTTTTTTTTGTGCCATTACATTGCGCTCAAGGTTGAGCACCATTTGTTCCTGCAGATGAAGCCTTCTTTGTGCCATTTTATTTTTGTATTTTATTGTTTATTTGCAATAATTCGATTTTTATTTTGTCCACCGAGGTTTCACAGATTTATGTTTTGATTAAAAGCAAACACTGACTGCACTGTTTTAGAATTGAAAAATAAAAATAACATTAAATTTATATTATAAATTTAATCGTAAATTAATGAATAACACGAAGAAAATTGCAAACTCATGATTTATGAATAAAAAGTTTATAAAACATATTAATTTCGTATTATTTTATTTATTATTTATATTCATAAATTATCTACAATACTGAAAAAATGCATAATTTATGGATACAAAATTCCAAATCATTCTGTATTTATTATTAATAGGATTCATAAATTTTACAAATTTTATTGTTAATCATGAAAATAGAAATTATGAATATTTATTCATAACTTGTTTTAATTATTGTATATTTATTTTCTAAATGCGCAATCAGTCTGAAAACCATTTAAATGAGTGAATAAAGTGAAAAATATATCATTTGAGATGAAATTTTGCAGTTATATAAGTTAAAGTGATGTAAAGGGTTTTTCAAATGGGACGCTACAAAAGTAGAGCGTAAGGGACAGCAAATGACGCCATATTTCTTGCCGCCCTTTTGACATTTCTCTACAGTAAGGTTTGCCATTTTATGATGGAAAATTGTAGCGTTCTTATTGAAAAACTCTTTATTTTTTAATTTTTAATTTTCGTTTCCTTTGTCAACTGACTTATTACAATACCAAATGATCTCTCAAATAATTTTCACTTTGCTCTGCATAATTTGGATTTGTTTTTCCATCTGGAGCCTACAGATACTTTGCAAAATGAATGAAATTTTAATCATTTATTATGAATAATATATTAGAAATGATTTTGAAGTTTCCTCTGCAAATATGCATGACTGCACTCTACAATTTTGAATTCATTTCACAAATGTGTCTCTGTTCGACTTCACTCACTGCAGTATTTGTTTCATTGGTGTCAAGTACTGTCAAAACATCAAGCCTTCGATGCCTCAAATATAAATAATAAAAAAATGTTGTTCAATAAATAAAAAACTGAATATAAAATATTATATGATTATCTTATACCTTCCCAGTCTGCCTTGACTCAAAGACCTTCGATGCCTCGAAGCGTTCTCGAATAACTTCGATAAACAAAGTTCGATCTCGTTACTCTTTGATTCAAATTTTTAAAAATGTTCGTACATTTAAATACTTTGACAAGATACGATAATTAAACATATAACGATATCGAAACGAATGGCATACTGGGTTTTGATTTTTTTTTTTTTTATATCAATATTAATGAACATTCCTTACAGTAAGAATGTTAAATTTAATTAAAAATGCACTAAGGAATCGGTGTCAAAACCAGTTCATTTCAGTATTTGAATTTTTATTGCACATCATCATTGACCTCTTCACTGCAGTTTTGTTTTTATTTTGTTTTGTTTTGTTTTGACAGTACTTGGTGCTTTGTTGAAATTCATTTTATTTTCAAGCTTAGAGTTGACGACAGTAAATGTTTTGAAACGAAATGCATATGTGCAGTTCTCTATAATACATCATAAAAAGTATTCCAGAACCTCTATCAATTACTCCTGACTTATGAATATATTATACATAAAACATGAGTAAACATACGCATAATTTTATTCAATTAATCATAATGCTTAATTTTTACTATAATCATATATTATGAATAAAAATCAAATCATTATGATTACTTATTCTTGGCAGGATAACATCATTAATTATTGCAAAATTTATGCGTATCATGTATTCATGATTTATGAAAATAATTCCCTCTGTGTATTTTTGCAATTTACGAGAGCTAATTTTAATTTTCAATCATTCTAGAAAATTAGGAATTCAATACCTCTCGACAGTCAAACATACGAAAGTAAAACATTGCCTATGAAAAGCACTCACACCGCCAAATTGTGTCATTTTTAGAAAAATAAGTATAAGAATTGACTAATATTGTATGAAAATTTAATAATCATTATTTTGATGTAGATTTTTAAAGGTGGGCGTGGTCCCTCGCATACAACAGTAATGATTAAAATAATATATGTTGGGAATTACGGGAGCTACAGTGATGCAACTTTATAGTAGAATTTTTTTTTCGTTTATATAATGCAGTTCTCGAAATTTCAGCTGGATTGAACAAGAGGGCGTTGTACTTCCCATATAAGACAAAATTTCAAAGGGTCATATATTGGTAATTAATAGAGCTACAGTGATGAAACTTTGTAATATACAGTTTTTCGTTGACATATTTCACATTTTATCTTGATTGGACAAGTGGGTGTGGTACCTCCCATATAACCAAAAAATGTTGAAATTATTAATATTAGTATAAATGGTTGGTCGCTGAAATGTAAATAACTCCGAAAAAGCAAAAAAAGGCAATATTTTCATTAATGTTTTGAAAAATATAATATGTGTACTAAGTAACAATATAATCAGTTTTGCTGGAGCGTGCCCGGAACTTTTTGTTTTTGATCTTTGTAAATGAAAAATAATTAAAAAAAAAATGAATTTACTCCAGAGTTTTTTCTTTCTAAAGTATAAACATTTTCTAAAACATTGATATTGTAAACGCTTTATAGATATCATGTCGTCACTGTTATTGCAAAGGGGTGAAAAGTTGGGAAATCAAATATTAAAGTTTGTAGTGCTTTAAAAATTAGCAAAATTTATATTTTTTTTCAATTTTTTTTGGCTTATTTGTCAATTAATATAACGTATGTAAAATATCTTTAGGTTTGGACAATCTACTGAATTATAAATACGGATTTTGTGAGACTATATCCTGATCAAAACGCAAATATTTTTTTTTTTATGCTATAACTTTTTATTAGAGCAAGATGAAATAGTATTGTAAATGCATTAATTGTTTGATTTTAAAGCACCTATCGATTGGCATCATTATTAAAAATAATTTTCCAAATATTTTTACAAATTTTTTATTTGCCAGAATAATGTTTGAAAAAATATTTTTAAATAATGATGCCAATCGATTGGTGCTTTAAAAACAAATTTTAAATACCTTCACATCAATATTTTATCTTGCACCAATAAACTCTAGCAAAAAAACGAAGAAATTAAAAAAATTGAAAATCTTGCCATGCCAAAAGGCCGAATCTTTTCGTTTTTTTGCTATAACTCTTTAATGGTACTTGATAAAATAGTGATGTAAAGGCAATAATTGTTTGTTTTCAAAGCAACTATCGATCTGCATCTGCAAACATTTAATTTTGAATCTCCTATTTTTTATCGCAATCAATTACTATTTTTATATTCCACATTCTGGTATCAGAAATGAATAAATATCTGGCACAGGCATTTCAAATACTGTCTTATAATTTTGATAACCATTATGCTAATCATAGCAATCATACAATGACTTAGAGCTTACTACTATTAAAATCAAAAACAATCCATGAAATTCTCTTTATTTGTTCCATTGTTTGGGTGAGAATTGTCAATAGTTATTCTATAATTGTATTATTTATTATTTCATTATTATCAAACGGATATATTTAATTTAGTATTTTCGTAAATAACAAAAATATTATTGATTATAGTTTAAAATGCGAAAACTAGTAACAAAACAGAAAACAATATAAGAAACACAATTAAATTTGGCACGTTTTCGAGCTATTATTCTCCCAGTATCCCTAGAACATCAATGTTTTTAATATATGCTTCACTCAGACCACATGAAGCCACATAACTAGAGCAACAACTTAATAATGGCCACCATGAGAAAATCTGCACGTGCCATGAAAAATAGTAGAGCAAAAAAAAAAAGAGAAACTTAACGCAGGACACACAAAACATAACTGTAGCAATTTTGACCCTCTCCCACAAACTACTCATCCATCACTCGTTCCATGCAGAGTTTCGACTGATGGACCACAGTAATGTTACGGTCTTTTTACTTCTGCTACAGGGAAATATTGCAAAACTTTAAAAAATAAAATAAAAATATATAACGTATATGGTTTATGAAATAAAATGTTAAGAGGAACAGCAAAAACCTCAACAATAAGAAATACATGAACATAGTGAACAATATAAGTAATAAAACTAATACCAGATTATATAAAAGTAGCGTGGTAAAAGAATTCGAATGGTACAAATAATAATATGGTAAATACAAAACCAATAAGCGATATAATTAATGAAAGAATACTTAGAGAATATGCAAAATTCTAAAAAAGGAAAGAAAATATTTGGAATTTTAAAAATATTTCAAGACTGATTAAAATCAATTATACTTCAACTGTTAAAGAAACCAGAAACCAGTAATTAAGGTTAGGTCACGTGGGCAATTTTCAAGTAGGGAAATTTTGATAGTTTTATGTGATGAAGTTAGTCCGAATTATGAAAGTTATAATCGATATAAGCCCTACGCATATGTGGTAATATATGCAGTTACCGTTTGATCCAGAGGTCCCTAGGGTTTGCGAATTCTGCAAATAACTACAATTTTTTTATTCATTTGAGTAATCTATGTGTAGAACAATTTTTATTTAAAATAAAAATAAAAACTAACGTATAAATTATTTGTATTCTTCTTTCAGACAGGGACACAGACAGACAATTTTCAAGCGAAATTTCCTGTAGACATTTTTCCCTAAATCAATTCTGTATAATTTGCCTTTTCCAGGAAATAGACCTAATCAGGACCGTTGCCAGGGGGTGTTCTGACTTTTTTTTTATTTTAGGGCTATAACATAATATCGTAATTCTCAACATACATATCGTCACTGTCATGCCAAAGGGACCAATGTCCATTTTTAAAAATGTTGGGAAATCAAATTTTAAAGTTGGAAGTGCTTTAAAAATTAGTAATTTTTTTTTTTTCAATTTATTTTGTTATTATGATTTATTCATCAATTATTACATCGTATATAAAATATCTTTGGATTTGGACAACTTACTGAATTATAAATATGGATTTTGTGAGACTATATCCTGACCAAAATGCAAATATTTTTCTATTTTATGCTATAACTCTTTAACGCAAGATAAAATAGTGTTGTAAAGGCATTTATTGATTGTTTTCAAATCTCCTAACGATTGGCATCATTATTTAAAAATAATTTTCCAAATATGTATTAATTTGCCATTCGATATTTGCAAGAAAAATGTTTGGCAAAATATGTTTATGTAATGATGCCAATCGATAAGTGCTTTTAAAACAAATAATTAATGTCTTTACACCAATATTTTATCTTGCACCAATACAGAGTTATAGCAAAAAAACGAAGAAATTTGAAAATTTGAAAATCTTGTCATGCCAAAAGGGGCGAATCTTTTCGTTTTTTTTGCTAAAACTCGTTATTGGTACAAGATATAATAGTGATGTTAAGTCATTTATTGTTTGTTTTCAAAGCTGCTGTATACTGGTATCATTATTTTAAAATAATTGGCCAAACATTTTTATTGCAAATGATTAAAAATATTTTAAAATAATGATGATGATCGATGGGCGCTTTAAAAACAAACAATTAATGCTTTTACACCGCTATTTTATCTTACACCAATCAAAAGTTATGGCATGACAACGTTTTCAATTTTTCGAATTCGCTCTGTTGGTTTTGTCTTTTTTTAGAAATATCCAAAATGTCTTTTAGAAATATCCAATTTTGGCACAGTATTAAAAAATGTAAAAAACGCAGATGTCAAAAATTACACATTCGCCCCTGTGGCATGATAGTGACGATATATAAGATATACAAGACAAATAAAATCGGTACTATATCAAAATAATATTGTTCTATCCAGGGACTAAAACCTTTTGGATTATCGGTTCCAAGTTATTTAAAATGGATGTCCCGGTTTCAACCAAACAAATCGAATGGGTTCCGATTCCACACATTTCATTAAGAATGGTTCCGGTTTCAAAAATCCGATTCCGGTACTTTGCGCTCCCTGCTTCTATCAAATATTTATAAAATCTGAAAAAGGATTTTGATTTTATTCTCTAGTTTTTAATTAACTCCATTTTTAAAAGTTTTATGATCTGACCTTTATGTTCGAACCTCGATTTTATAGAATGTGACTTTTTTTAATGCTCCCAGAACCCAACTATTTCATTGGACTTTGTAGTTGTTGGGTATTCGAAAAATCGCAAATGGTGCAGATCATACACACAGAATAGAGATTTGTAGCGCCAACTAACTCTTTGCTCAACCAACTTATTCGGTTCTCTCAACCGCTTAGTCGGTTGTTATTTTCAAAATAAAAAGAGTTGTAGTTTGTACAGCAATCAATTTCGAACTGTTTTCGAATAATTTAGTACAGATTTAGAACCATTAGGAGTTTGTATAGACTAATATGGCAGTTCCGCTAGCACATTTGTAAACGATTCGATTTAATCGATTGAAGTTAGTTGGTACAACTAACTTCTTCATTCTTTCAACCTCATGCCAACAGAGAGATCAATACGCTCAATGATTTATTTTTCCCTCTATAACAATTATATATACAAAAAAGAAAATGTAAATTAATATTTTCTAAATTTCAAAAGCATTAAAGTATACCATCCCATTCTATAACATGTTCATTCGACTAATACTGTTTTTAATGTTATTTCATTACTGGATTCTTTATATCCTGTCAAATTTTTTGTGCAAATTGATCAACCCTATCCCAAATTATAACCAAAAATGTTCTTAGCATTACAATTTTAAAAATCCATATTGGACTTAGAGTTACTTGGAAGTTTTTGAATTTTATAATTTCCTATTTGGTTTTTTAATATGGGAGGGTCGATATCACCTTCAAATATTTGAAGAAAATACGTTTTCTTTCATGTTAGTCTTTCGTGAAAATATTGAAAATCAATGTTTTCGGCCGGGTATATTCAAAAATCAATTTATGATTTGAAAATACATAATCCAAATGAACAAAAATGAAAAAGAATTAACGTGTATGAGCGATTGTATTATCCGGAACTCTCTCTTAAAAATTAATATATATTTTCTCAAAAGCTCTCCGCCGAACGAAAATCCTGGCTATGGGCCTGGATAAAATCAAGAACAAACATCGGCTAAAAATCATGAAATTCATCAGCTCATCGGGATGAACGAAAATGGAAATGCGTCTATAGGATACCATACATAGGGACCATTGTGTTCCCTTCAACTCTGGTCTAAGTGGTCGACAACTCAACAATTGCTGACACCTCCAAACCTTACTAATGCTACTTAAGAAAAATGCAAAAACTTGATCTAAAAAACTGTTTTTGCACAAATTCTCAGAATGATAGCAGGTTTCACGTGCAAAGTACTATCTCACGGTGTAATATGAAACCATTCTTCTTCGAATATATAAAATACTGTACTTCAGAAATGTAGTTTTCCACAAAAAAAAAAAAAAACTTTAAACGCAATTTTACTTTTATTTTTGAAAACTGTATAGTCCTATTATTCTATAGAATTTTATAAAATAAATACTATTTAATTTAAATGATATTTACCATCATCAGCAGATATTATAAACTTCAATTATACCTCATACATTTTTCGTAAAAATACAAAAATTAACTTTTTTCCAATTTTAAAATGTGGCAGCGAGCAATTAACATCACATGAGGAATTTTTCCTTTTAGATACCACACGATCCAACAATTTTCACCATATAACAGAAATAATGCAATTGCATCCACGTCATTGAACAATGCGCCACAATATGCGCTGAACTTGAAAAAGTTTTATATATGTATGGCGCACATTTTGAATTCGGAAAAACATTAAAGTGCACACACAAATGTGAAATTCTTTATAGAATTTCAGGTTGTACTATTCAATTATATTTCCACGTAAATAGGATTTAAACTAAATTATACCGAAATATACTTAGTATATTTTAATAAGATTACTATGAGTTTGGAAATCATTTTTAAATCATTTTAAGTCTAATTGGTAAGTTGTGTTTTTATAATTGCTCTCTCTGCTACACAAGTTAATATCTAATTAATATCAGTTAATACTTCTTCAAGTATCCATTATTATATAATTACTCAGTTTTTGGCAGCAAAGGAAGTAAAGCACAAACTCTAACTTTTTATTTCTTTGCTTTTGAGCGAAAGCAAGAGTTTGGTTGCATTACAGAGCGATGCTTCGAAAGTAAGCAACATTTGCTCTTATTTCATAGGAATACCTCAAAAGAAAGCAAAGTTACGTAGAGATGTGAAATACTTGTTTTTGAAGTGCTTTACAATATTTTAATGTTTCGCTCTCTGCTCTTTGCTAAAATGCTTTCTTTACTCTATCTTGTTTTTGAAATGCTTTACAATACTTATATATTTGCTAAAATGATTTCTCTATCAAGAATTACATCGATTTGGTGCTCATAAGCCTGAAATCGCATGAATTGTTTAAAAAAAATAAAGAAAGGAGCAAGAGTTTTGGAATCGAAACATCATGTAAAAATCAAAGAGCGAGAGTTTTTCAATCGAGACATCATTTGAAAAGCAAAGAGCGTTACTTTTGAAATATTTTGAATTTGTCTTATCGCCACTGTCATGCTAAAGGGGCGAATGTGTAATTACTGACATTTTCGTTTTTTTTACTTTTTTAAATGTAGTTTTTCCTCAAGTGTACTGTGCCAAAATCGTGTGTGGTTTTGTTGTATATTTCTAGCCACAAAACACAAAACCATAAGGGCGAATTCGAAAAATTGAAAATTTTGTCATGCAAAACAGGGCGAATCTATTCGTTTGTTTGCCATAACTTGCACCAATAAAGAGTTATAGCAAAAAAACGAAGAAATTGGAAAACTTGAAAATCTTGTCATGCCAAAATCTTTTCGTTTTTTGCTATAACTCTTTATTGGTGCAAGATAAAATAGTAGTGTATAGGTATTAATTGTTTGATTTTAAAGCACCTATTGATCATCATTATTTTAAAATATTTTTTAAAATTTTTATCATTTGCAAAAAAAATTTTTGGCAATTATTTTTAAATAATGATGCAAATGGATAGGTGCTTTAAAATCAAACAATTAATGCCTTCGCATCGCTATTTAATCTTGCACCACTAAAAAGTTATAGCAAAAAAACGAAAAGATTCGCCCTTTTGGCATGACAAGAGTTTCAATTTTTCCAATTTCTTCGTAGTTTTGCTATAACTCTTTATTGGTGCAAGATAAAATAGCGGTGTGTAGGTATTAATTGTTTGTTTTTAAAGCACCTTTTGATTGGCATCGTTATTTAAAATTATTTTGCCAAACATTTTTCCTGCAAATATCAAATGGCAGATTAATGTTTGCCAAAATATTTTTCAACAATGATGCCAATCGATAGGTGCTTTAAAAACAAACAATTAATACTATTTGATCTTGCGCTAATAAAAAGTTATAGCATAAAAAACAAAAATATTTGCGATTTGGTCAGTATATAGCCTCACAAAATCCGTATTTATAAAGTTGTCCAAATCCAAAGATATTTTAAAAACGTTATAATAATTGATGAATAAAACAAAATAACAGAAAAAAATTACAAAAAAAAAAAATTTACTAAAGAACTTTAAAGAACTTTTAACTATAAAATTTGATTTCCCGACATTTTCACATTCGCTCCTTGGTCATGACAGTGACAATATTATTTTGTCACTTTTTGTTGTCTGTTTTACAGGTATTACAACGGTAAGTATCCGAGAGAAAAACATGGCCTGCTTCTACCATGTTGTGTTTTGTCTCGTTCTATTGTCAACCGTATCATACGTTTGTGGAACATACGATACGTTTGTGGAACAATCTCACTGCGTCTGTTTTCCCCGATAGTTTTCATATCAGCGAGTACAAAATAAACATCCATTGACACTACTCTATCTTTCATCCCTTCATCTAACCTACGATAACACTGTGCATTGCATAAATAGAGGGCATTACCTGAGCATTGGTTAATTTATAAAAAAAAACTCCGGTACCTTTTATAACACGTTTGATAATCGATATATTTCTGACAATTGTTTAACGGATTTAGCTACAGTTTCGGTTTTAAAAAAGAAACGGTTTTTAACGGATATCGATTTCAGTTACGATTTGAATTCCTGTTTTTAAATCTTAAATGCCAATATTTTCTTCAATGATATGCGAACGATTTATATATTTTATTTTACCATAAATGTATTGTGGAAAAGATAAATTACATAAATGTCTCTTAAATTTCTGCGAATACCTACTATTTACGAGTTCTACGTTTAAGTATTGCTTTTTCAAAAATATCGTATTAGAAAAAACATCCCAGTAGATGAGAACATAAATTAAATAATAAGATAAAATAAAATAATAAAAGATGGATTCGCATTCTCGATTTTGCATTGAGCTTTGCAAGTAATCACCGTTCAACGAATTCAGCGAATAAACCGAATTCATTCCATTGGCAGAAAAGGCGGAAATGCTTCGAACCGGAAGTACAGCACAATGCATCACTACCTTCGCCATAGATGCAAACAATGACATGTGTTTGACAATGAAGCATGGTGATAGATAATGTGACAAACATCACCAGCACCACCTGATGATGATGATTATGAAAATGATGTTGAAGATGATGCAGTGCTGAATGTGGCACAAAGTACACGTGTCGCATAAACTGTAGAGCCAACATTTATAATGAGAATGTTGCATTGATGACATTATGATGATGATGATGATGTTGTTGCTCTTGTTCAAATCAATGCGAAACGAACAACAATTGCAGGGGAAATTAAAATGAAATTCTTATCACACGAACGTAATTTCCGGTGTTTTGTTGGCATCGTCGTGCGCAGAGTTAGTTGGTCGGTAATGCAGTGCGCTAGCTTTTAATGTCATTTAGTTTATTGAAATTTTTGAGAAAATACACTCAATAATTGGTATAAATTTGATGAATTAAATAAATTTTTGAATGTAATCGATAATATTTATCATTATCGCAGAATTTTCACATCACCATGAACACTTCATTACCGAAAATTTCCAGCAATTTAGTCTAATATTCAAATTTAAACAAACTCGCACACACTCCTAACTCAAAAAACCCCATTTGAACTATTTGAAACTATTAAATGTACAAAAATTCATAATTTATAATACAGAATTCAGTACAATGCAATGGCTCAGCTATTGCAAATCAGACAAATGAATTTAATTCAGTGATTTAAAAGCATTTAAATGTAATTTTTGGGGATGTATGCGAGTTTGTCTAAATTTAAACACTAAATTTGTCGATAATGCAGTGTATCCTATTCCTTTTAGCAAATTTAATTTATCTAAATTGAATTACAGCCAACAAACAGATGATAAATTGATTTATTACCGACTTTAACGATTACCGGTTACCATTTGGCGATCGAATGAATATGTTGCAAATTTATTTAGTCTATAAATTTAGACAAACTCACTCACATTCTAAATGTATAAAAATATACACTCCAAACCTACAAAACCCAATTTTAACTATTTGAAACTATTAAATTAACAAAAAACTATAATTTATAATAGGTACAGAATTGAGTACAATGGCACAAATTTTAATACAGAGATTTAAAATCAATTAAATTTGTCTAAATTTAAACACTAAACTTGTCGGTAGTGCAGTCGGTAATGCAGTTTTCATTTTAACAAATTGTAGAGTAATCTAAATTCACCTGAATTAAATGACAGCCAAAAAACAGATAATAAATCGATTGATTATCGACTTTCCGATTACCAAACACCAAATAGCTATCGAATGAACGAATGTGGCAAATTTGTTTGGCCTTCAAATTTAGACAAATTTGTTAACTTCAAATTTGGACAAACATACATCATTTATTGTAATTTGGAATTTGTATACCGAAATCGTTTTTTTATAAAACTTAATACCGAGACCGTTTTCATTTATACTTTACTTCTTGCACAGCGAGGAAAGAATTATAGGTTATTGGGAGGGTGGAAAGATGGAGTAGTGTTGGTGGATATTTGTTTTGAACTTGCCAATATCAAAGCTCTCGGGAAAAATTTACGCAATGAGATCGTTCTACAAACGTTTCTTGCGACTGAAGAAGGAATTCTCTCAGTAGTACGTGTTACTGTTAAGAATCGAGTGAACTACGAATGGGTGGGCCTGAGTCGATGTCCGAGTAGAACAAGAGAAAACACGACCTGGTGTAATCAGGCCACGAATTTCCCTCGAGCAATTACCATTGTAATACCTATAAAACAGGCTTACACATCTGACGGTTCTTCGGTGCTCAAGAGAACCAATAGAGGATGAAATATTACCATCCCCTATTCAATATATCGCACGTTGTTGCATTCGGTCCTGGAAGATTTTAAAGCCGAAATGTGCGAGTAGTATACCATCTTAGGCCGAATATAGGTTAGATCGGTGCATTTACGTTTTAGAAAACCGAGACATTTGTCTGCTTCTTTCGACACATCAAATATATGATCATTGCAACGAAGGTCACATTGAATTAATATGCCCATAGTGTCAAAAGCAATTGATTCCGCAATATCCACAGCACCCATATTGTGGGGAGGGAGGTGTAAATCCATTAGTTTGTGAGAAGCAGACAACATTGGATCTTGCTTGCATTAAAATCGACCCTATTTGCAAGACCCCACTCAGAGATTGTTTTAAGGTCAGTATTGAGTGAGTCATTCATATTGTGTCATTTATTTTCAATCTCCAAAGAGTTTGAACGCTTTTTGAGCGAATATAAATAACAAATGAATGGATTGGGTTCTGGGTCTATGACAGAAGGTCATTGATAAAAACCAAAAATAGAACCGACATGGAATTATTATATATTTTAGGATATATTAAGTTTCATCATTCATTTGTAACGCGTAATTAGCAAATACAAGTACAAAACATGTTAGTCATGTTCTTATAGGGTCGTTCTTGTTCTTGCATCAGCAGGTTATTCTGGTTCTGGTTCTTGTAGGGTTATGTTTAGAGAATATCGACAATTATTGAGTTGTAGACCACTTGAACCAAAGTTGATTTATTGTGTTTCTTCTATTATGGTGTCCTATATACGCATTTCTATTTTCGTCCATTCAGATGTTCGGATGAATTTATGATTTTTATTTCGATTTATTTCGTGTGCAGGGTTAATCTTGTTCATGCATTTCTTGCAAAATTATGTGAATGTTAGTCGATATTCAAGGTGAAAATCGATAATAAAGCTAAATTCTTATTGTTCTTGTGCATTTCTTGCAATGTTGGTCTTGTTCTTGCATGGTCGTTTTTGTTCTTGCATCGAAATGTCTTGCGAATTGTCTTGCAGAACAAGAACTATTTGTATAACACAGATGGAGACTATTTTATAGCTAAGAGCTGCCGACATATTAGTATGATGTCCTTCATACTAAAGTGTCTCCATTATTATGATGTCATTCATATTAAAGTGTCTAGAAAGACTAGTTGAGTTGCACATCAGAAAAACGTCGTTGTCAAGGTACCCACTATCGTCAAGACAACATGCCTGCCAACGTGAAAAATCCTGTGAAACACCACTGCAACATCTGGTTGGCCGGATCGAGCATGTTTTTCAGAGAAAAATGTACGTCATAGGCATATTTCTTCACATCGAGGATGCTTTTGATAATGCGACTTTTGAACCACTCCAGAACCGATCAGGGATCAGGTGCTGGAGTGTTTTTGGAACCGGATGACCGCAGACTTCACTATGCGTTAGGCGACAATGCCTCGGTATTCCAAATTGAAGTTTATGCCATACTTATAGCTATGGACTATATTGCGGATAATAGAATGCGGAACAGAGCAGTATCTATTTGTAGCGATAGTCAGCTGCTCTTATGGCTTTGGACAGCCCGGTTATCACATATAAAATTGTACGTCAATGCAGATCACATCTCAATTGTGTTGGTAAATATAATAGACTGAAACTGAACTGGGTGCCGGGCCATAAAGATGGTTCGGGTGACGAACCATCTGACGTGCTAGTGAACATCCTGGATCTGAGGATAATCCAGTTGGACCAGAACCTGTGCTTGGACTACCTGTATCTACGGGAAAGCTCTCTATCAGCTCTTGGGTTGCTTTCACACACACGAGCTGGGTTGCTTCCACACACAATGGGTTTGCTTTCACACACAATGGCTGGGTTGCTTTCACACACAATGGCTGAACGAGACCAAATGCAGATTCTCCAAACTCATGTCACCGTTCATCCGCAGCCGATCCGGACCATGCTCTTGCTTGTGAAAGCAATATCACTGGAGACTGTCGAGTTCTGGGAGTTGCAGTGAAGGTTTTAAACTTCTTGCCCTTGCACTTCTCAGGTGCATTGGCAGCCTGCGTATGGTCCGGCTTCAGTCGGAGTAACCTCCACCGATCTATCTGTGTTAGCTAGGGAAGAGAAAGCTCCAGAGTCGCCTTTGGCTTTTTCAGCCTCTTTGCGATCTTTCGCTTTATTCTTCCTTCTCCTACTCACCTGGGCATCGGACAACCTGACCTATGTATTCAGAGATGGAAGTTTAACTTCCAGTTGAGCGTCGATCTCTCTAGGATTAGAAGCTGATAAGACACCACTTTCCTTCGATCGACCCATGTTCCCAAATACGTGACAGAAAGGAGCTCTGAGAGGAAACAACACTGTCGACAGCCATACAGTGGAGAATTAGTTGTAGACATAACCGAACCGACACTTTCCTCTACTGGTATGGAAACCACTGCGTTGTCGTTATCCTCCTCTATGGAGGGGCACGATGAACCCCTAGCTACAGGAGCAGAAAGGTTCATCGTACCAGGGTAGATTGCGTGGATTGAGGCCTCCAGAATCCTTGCCTCAGCCATCGAAGCGGGTGGATTGCCACTTTTGTGGGTACCACCTGGAGTAGTTAAATCTTTATGTTGACCCAGCGCGGTGGTGTGGGGTTTCTTTAGAGTCTGCCATACTACGTTTAAAAAAGCACTATCTCTGTGAGTGTGAGGCAGATTTTTGGCACAGATGTAATGAGAGAGGATCAGCTTCACTCTTTATCACCCAATAGCCTTCTTAGATATAATAATAAATATGATTAAGAATATCGTCTGGTATTTAAATAATTAAGTTAAACAAAAAAAAATAATAATTTAAAATACTCAAAACCAAAGAACTATGAAACCAAATTTCAACGGATGTACGTAGTTATCTTACATGAAACCGGAAGTGCGCTTCAGCACTTACTGAGCCTCAATAGCGCACACATTCAGGGAACCGAAAGACAGACAGACAAACTAAACAAACACATATCAAATCGGACGTTATGCTAAATACATTATCATATACTACGTTATGGCGTATTCTTGCTTCTCTTCAACATTTCTTATCGTAGGCAAACCATTACTTATCCGCAAACGAAATGACAAAAAATGGATATATCTATTCAACCATTTATTACACACTGGCGCATCTACTATATAGATAGCTGTAAAATGCGAAATTACTTCATGGTTTACATTTTATCTGGCAAATCAACAGCATATCCTTGCAATAGACTCCGCACCATCTATCCATAGCTCTTCTTTGTGTGTGTCGCTGTTTTTCCGCTTCCGTTTGGCACAGGTTTAGGTTTACGATTGAAATTGAAAATTGCATTTTCTCTTGTCATCAATTGTTGTAGTCATTGTCGTTGCGTCGTCGTCCTTGTCGTCCGTCGTCGGTGGCACTGTGCTGTGCATTTTCTTGCCACGGATGTGAACAACGATTTTAATCGAAAATTCCAATTACAGCTGCAAACTGAAACCCTGTTCTTCTTAGTATAATATTACCTAGTACACACAAAGAAATATTACTTTGGATTTTGTGGTTTATGAGAACAACCACAAAATTCAGATTTGCGAACTTTACATATACAACGAACATTCCTCGTTGTTATTTCTTCGAAGTACTCATTCACACTCTCCGAATTGTATTTGTCCCACCTTGATATGTACATCTCCGTATAAAGTTTTGCTGTATAAACACTTTTCCGAAGAGTACGGATCCCAAAATTGGCATTTCCTTGAAGACCACTCTTCTCGAATGAACGATATTTCCCATAATGGACCATACTCGGATTGGGTTATTACAGAAATGAACAATTCCTTGAAATGTATACATCACCGAATATATATTTTCCCGAAATGAATACTTCCATTATTAAAATTTTTACCCCTCACCAAAATGGATAACTAACCAAATGGATGTATTCCTTTGCGAAATAAACACTCTATCAATGAACAATTCTCTGAAAGCTGTTTCCGCAATATTGGTACTTATCTGAATAAACATGTCTATGAATAAATGTTTCCACTTCTGAACCTTTCCAGATTAATATATTTCCGAAATAAAGACATCCACGGAATGGGTACTTCATTGAATGGATATTTTTCTGAAATGAATACTTCTTCAATATATATTTTTCTAAGTGGTTATTTTTCCAAATTGTATTCTCTCCAAAATAGGCACTTAGGCGTTTTTGAATTCTTGAAAAAGAAATTTCTGCTAATAGATCTTTTCTGAATTGATATAATTTCATTATCTGAGTGCACATTTTTCTAAATTGTATTCTCCCCAAAATAGACACTTAACCGAATAGATATTTTCCCGAAATGAATGCTCCCAATTTTATTTCTTTACAATGGATACTTTTCCGAATGTTACTCTTCTCCAAAATGGATAGGTACTTAACTGAATGGACATTTTCCGAAATTAACACTTCTCACAATGAACAATCCTCTGAATTCACATTTCTATGTATGAACGTTTCCGCTTCCGAACTTTTCCCATATTGATATATTTCCGAAATGATATAACACGGACATTTTCCTGAAATTAATACTTCTCCAATATACATTTTTCTAAGTGGTTATTTTTCCAAATTGTATTCTCTCCAAAATAGACACTTAGGCGTTTTCGAATTCTTGAAAAAGAAATTTCTGCTAATAGATCTTTTCTGAATTGATATAATTTCATTATCACATTTTATTAAGTGACATTTCGACGGAATTATATTGTCGTACATATATTCAAAGAATTCTATCCGAATTAGACCCTGTTCTGAATTGTATACATCTCCTAAATGGACGTCGAATGGATATTTCTTCAACTCGACTTATTTTCCATGTCGAACTGCGCTTTATCGAAAAAGTCGATAGCATTCTCCAATCATGTGAAGAATACCGGAATATTTAAACTTTTGGCATCTCTGTAGAACGAAACATCAACAAAAACGAACAGTTTTGAACCATTTCCACAACCACAAAATGAAGTTCGATATTTGGACTTGCTTGCGTTAATAATGAATAATTAATTGGACTGAATTTTCATCTGCAAATTTCTACTATAACGAAATGAAATGGAGCCATTTTTGAAGAGACTTATTATAGGTGTTAAAAAGAGGAACACATAAGAAAATAATTTGCGAAAAATATTTTGGTCTTAAACGGATGAAGCTGCGTACAAACTCTGAGAAAGCCTGCCACGTAAATGAATGTTTTGTGGGATTTGAAAGGAATCATGCATCATGAAGAACTCCTACTGAGTAGGTCTACTGTGTCATGGTCAAAGATTTATTAATCAAGTACAGATCTGCCATTTTAGGCTCAGTCTTCTATATTGTACACACGCTGCAAAAAAAAAGGGCTCTCCCAAGCTAATTATGCAGGCATTAACATGTATGTTTGGAATTTTATGTAAACATAATATATAATTGACTGATAAATCATTTGTAAACAGGGTTGTATTGAGACTTGAACAGTGTTGTAATGAGCTCCGACTTACATTATAATATCCCGGAAACATTTTTATATTGCCCCCTTAAAATGGAATATGTTCTAATGGAAACATAATAATATGTTCAAAATAAAACATGATTTTGAACGACCTGAATATAAATATGTTTCCAGTGAAACATATCAGTTGTTTCAGTTCAAAAAGTAGTATGTTTGTATTCTGTATGAAAATCGAAACACTGATTTTCATTTGTGGTTTTTTCACATTAGTTTCAGAAATTATATACTGCACTATTAAATTATACTCGGTTACTATTTGTACTTTTTGTAACACAATTTGTATATTTATATAATTTACAAATAACAAAATTATTACCGACGCCAACACGTTTTCTCAACGAACAACAAAAGACAAGTACGCAGAAAATGCCGATCACCGAGTATCAACTTTGTATACAAGAAGAGAGCTGCAATAATACCTTTATTTACATTTGAATTCATTTTTTGTTGGTTTTCAAACATCAGTATGTTTAAAATGACCCTATACATACTACAAACGACGACAAAAGAGACGTAGGTAGAAAATTCTGCTCAACGTGTACCAACTTCGTATACAAGAAAAATGTTGCAAGAATACATTTATTTAAATCCAATTTCTTTTTTGTTTGTTTTTAAACATCAATATGTTCGAACTATGGCAAAAGTTGGCGTAGATAGAAAATGTTGCAAAAAGTTGCCAACTTCGTCAATCGATAAATTATCGAATTAAGACAAGCGTTGCGAACATACGTTGTATTTAGATTTCATTAGCATTTTCTGTGTTTCGAAACATAGTTTTAACCAAGAAAATTGCCAAGAAATAGTTTATTCAAATGCAATTAAAAATTTATGTTGGTATTGTAACATATTTATGGTATATTTGACAGATTCTGCTGGACAATATAATAATGTTTACACGTGAACAAAAATAAATTCAATTTCGATTATAATTTAATTACACTTTATTACTAATACATGTATGGTAATTACGTATTACTTTTTAATTACATTCAAACATATTCAAACAAATCTTTTCTATCCTTATACAATGAATCATGGTTTGAAGAACAGAATCCATCAATATGATGTACATTTTT
Organism: Dryomyza anilis; assembly: GCA_951804985.1. Taxonomy (NCBI): domain Eukaryota; kingdom Metazoa; phylum Arthropoda; class Insecta; order Diptera; family Dryomyzidae; genus Dryomyza; species Dryomyza anilis. The sequence continues at coordinate 27,591,603 of OX638133.1, forward strand.
TTTCTGTGTATATAATTTGGAAATATTTATCCTAATGCAAATGATATTAAATTTACACTAATTTTCCGTACTTTTTGTAATTTGTTTTTCACTATAGTATTATTATTATTATTATTTAAATAATATATATAGTAAGGAAAAACCAATATGATAATAACAATTGCGATATCAGCAAATCAGTCTTGTAAGATTGTGATTAACCATGATATCCAGCTAAGAATCATAGTGATTTAGTTTTTATTCATAATATATGATTATAGTAATAATCGATTATTATGATTAATTGAATAAAATTATGTGTAAGTTTACTCATGATTTATGTATAATATATTCATAAGTCATGACTAATAAGTAATTGGTACAGGTTATGGAATACATTTGAAGATTTATGCAAAATTCAAGATTAACCAGTTGGGAAGGTTAGATCACATGGGAAATTTTAAATTTGGTGTTATTATGATAGTTAGTATTATCAAAATTATAGTCGGTCTAAGCCGACTACAAATACCCTGCACATAAGTGTGGTTACCATTAAAAGTGGTATATAGGTCATCAGGGTATACGAATCCTGAAAATAACTACAAATTTTCCATCGCTGAAAAATTACCATTCATTTGATACACATATTTACAAATGTGTAGGTGTGCCGAATTTCGATTTTTTTTTTAAACCACAAGTCGTTTTTCCAGAAACCATTATTTTCATGTATTTGAGCATGAGTCAATATATATTTGACCAAAAAAAGTTTACCACGTATACAGTAAAATTGATCTGTAGATATACATTTCATATGAGGTATTTGAACATAAATGGTCGGTTCTCTGGTCACAATACACCGATAATGCCATGTTTTATGTTGAGACAGCTTAGATATATAAGTAATTAGATATATAAGTTTCATTGCTCTAGCTCATTTACTTTTTCTCTAATCGTGATTTCAACAGACATACAGAAGGACAGACGGACAGACGGACAGACGGACAGACAGACAGACAAACAGACAGAGGGACAGACGGACGGACGGACAGACGGACATCGTTAAATCGATTCAGGAGATCATGCTGATCAAGAATATATATACTTTTCCATACCGGAGATGCTTCCTTCTGGGTGTTACAAACGGCGTACCAAACTGAATATACCCTTTCACTCTTTGTGTTGGGTATAAAAATGTCATACATTGTGCCAAATAGCCGTAGTAAAATAGTATTAGCGTGCAGATGGGAAAACAAATGTAAATTATGCAGAATAAAGTGAAAAATATCGCATTTCGAAATATAATTACTCAATTGCCCATTGACATTAAGAAGGAAAGGAATATTAAAAAAATAATGGAAAAATACATCACTTCAATCTATTTGTATGTTAAATGTCACATTTATTTTCAAACTATGGCGTTTTAAAAATACGAAAATGTTTAAAGTAAGTAAAACAGGATGTACTTTATTTCATACATTAGTCTATCCGATACAAAAGGTACAAAAATTAGTATATCCGATACAAAAAGTACAAAAGGTAGTCTTTTCGATACAAAAGGTATTTTTTTTCTTTCCGAGTGGTTCTCGCTTTCACAGTGGTTCTCGATTTTCAGGGTCCTCGGTGAACCGATTGTTTTTGAATTGAAAATGTCACTGAATGTGCTGAGAAGTATTATTCTAATTTAATAGTATTGATAGACTATAAAAATACCATTGTTAAATACTTAAAATTATGCAATTATTTTTCTAATTTATAAGAAAGCAAAAAACATTCAGATGGAAAACTTGTTGACACCTAAATTAAAAGCTGCAAACTTGTAAAAATTCTAGCTATTTACTAAGTACCTACATAACAAACAAAATCTATATATATAAAAATAAATAAAAATAAACCTAATAAAACACTTTGTTTGTACATTCCAAATTGAGAAATGTTTTACTTAGATGAAAAAATAAAAAGTATAATCGCATCAAAAGTGATTTGACGCGCGTGCTGCCACGCAACAAGAAACTCAGTGACATTTGCGCAAAAGATATGGAAATCTAAAATATTTCACTACATTGAAAATGTCACATAGAACATATTTCCGTGTGTGTCTGGTGGCGTATATAATAAGTGGTAACTTTTACATTAACTTTCCGTTGAATTCTAACAGTCGACATTGGCGGCACCACACAGTAGGCACAGTAGGCGCAGTAATGGACAATGGGGTGGGTATTAGTGTGGTAATGGTTCTGTTCGAGTTGTAATATTTGGCGTTTGTTTTAAGCAGAATTATGTTTCGAAAGTTTAAACAGCGTTGCTTTTCGTAAATAATTTTTAGTAAACTAAAGGTGAAATTCTTTTTTGAGGTTTCGTCGTAAACCGAGGAGAACTGTATGGGAAATAATATATATGGTTTCCGTAAAATACGCCACAAAACAATATTTGTAATGCCACTTTCAACTTTTTGGTTTGAATATAAAAGTTTTCTTTGTTTTAATGCCAAATTGTATTTGTTGGTTAGCCGACTGTGGTTGTTAAGTCGGATAAAAGCGTTTGATGGTTGCATATTTTTTCAACTAATCTATATATAAACTCTCTAAAATTGAGTGAAATGATTGTTTCTATAAATATTAAATAACATAAATGTACCTAATTCCGACAACGTAGCGAAAGTGAACCCAAAAGGTAAAAAAAAGAAACATTTTATAATTATTTTTGTCTTTTGGAAACAAATTACCAATTTTAGCATCAAAAATGAAATTTATGTAGAAACAGAAAAAACGAATTCAATATTATGATTTTATTCATAAATATTATAAGAATTATGATTTAAAAAAAAAAAAAAATTTTTTCGAAAATAAAATTCTAAAACAAAGATTTGTGCGAAAAAAAAATCTGAAAAAAAATTTGATAAAAAAAATACGGAAACAAAAATTTCAAAACAAAAAAACATTAATTTTTTTTTTTAGTAAAAATTAATTGTATAAAAAAAAATGATCGAAGAAAAATTTTTTTTTAATTCAATTTGATTTACATATATTTTGTATTTTATGTATTTGTTCATTAATATGATGAAACGTATTCTTCATATTCATATTAAAGAACATTTTTTCGGTTGTTCATCATATTGATAATGAATTCATAACATTGACGTTTTGTAGTTATCAATATTATGAATCGTTATTCAATACAATGAATCATGGTTTAAATATCGAAATTTTCAATATAATCAAGGATTGAAACCGTAACCGAACCGATGTCAGTCTAAAACCGTTTAAAACCGTTTCATTTTCAAAACTGAAAACGTAACCGAAATCGTTATAAGAAAATCAGAAATAAACCGATATCCAAATCCGAAATAGACGGTTTCGGTTTTATAGCGGTTTAAAACGGTTTTTCAAAAAGTATAAAAAGAAACAGAAAAACATTTTATTTTATAAATAAGATCTTAAGTACAAGGAATGTTTAAATGTCATTCCATTTAATATAATTTGGAGTTCCAGAAATTGTATTGTGCAAAATATATAGGGGAGCCTGTGTTAAAGTGGGACACGTTTTGAAAAGTTCATTTTAATAATATTTGAATTCTTTTAAAGGGTCTATTTTATAGACTGGTCCTTGATCTGACTGTTTGCCTTAACAGAATACCATTTATAAGTCTTTAATATAATAGTTTGGCGCTACAGTCCTGTTTAGAACTTCGGCCGAGCTCTCTCACCATTTTGAGCTGTGCGTGTTATATTTGTACTCAAATTAGTGGGACCTACAGTTTATTGCCGAATCCGAACGGCGGGTGAAAGCTTTTCATAGGCAATGTTTTACTCTCGTAGGTTTGCCATTTACTGCCGAGAGGTAGCGCGGTATAGAAAAATGTTTCTATGAAAAGATGTTGTTAGCCCCAGTCCAGGCTTGAACCGGGGACCTTTCGGCTCGCAGTCCTACGCACTAACCACTGAGCTACCGCGGCTACGATAAGTCTTTTAATTGATTATAATATGGTAATTAAAAACAATGGTAATGGAAGATAAAAAAAATTAAAATTATAAACATATATATTTTTTTTTAAATCAACTAAGATTCACTGCACTCAGACAGACTATATTCATTGTACTGTGAAATCTATTCCCTACGAGTTTGTGGTTAATATCACCGCCCATGCCCAAGTCGTGATTCGAACCCGAGCCCTTTAGATTGCAAGTCCAGCGCGCTACCTCTGGACTGTTGAAGCCGACATCTTAGTAACTACTTAAGAAAGTACGAAAAATAAAGTGCATTTACTTCTAGTCAAAATTGACTAAGGGACAATGGAGACAGGTAAAGTTGCTGGTGTCAAGATCGAACATTTTAAGTATACAGAAAAAAAATGTACATCATATTGATGAATTCCGTTCTTCAAACCATGATTCATTGAAGAACCATTCATAATATTAATGACTACCGACATCAATGTTATGAATGCGATCATAAATATGAAGAACGCTTGGTAACCGTCGAAAAAATGTTCTTCAATATGATGAATTGTATGTGAAGAATACATTTCATCATATTAATGAAGAAAAAATACATAAAATACAACATATATGTACTTCATATTGAAGAAAGAAGACTGTTTATTAAACCAAATTTCTTATATAATGCTTGCTCAAAATGCATAAATTAGTAAAATGTTTAATAATATAATTATTTTATAATTACAACTTTTTATTAAAAAAAAAGTGTTATATATATATAAAAATTATATATAAAAAAAAAAAAAATTTGTTTTCGATTTTTTTTTTCGATTTTTTTTTTGAAATTTTTTTTTCGAAATTTTTTTTTTTTGAAACAAATTTTTTTTCAGTTATTTTTTAAATAAAATTTTTACTACGACACTTTTTTTTAGATATTTTCTAAAAAAAAATTTTTTTTTGAAAAATATTATGAACAAATTCATCAATATAACGATTCAAATTCATTGTTTTGAATATAATTTCATATATATATAATGATTGTATTCATCAATATATCATTTAATGAACGTTGGTATCAATATGATGAATCTGGTAGTTGGTGAAAAAAATTCATAATATATATGAATAAATTCATCACATTGATGATTTTTTTTTCTGTATATACAGTTTACAGATATTGCAGTTCACTGAATTGTTGAAATTCACTTTCTTTGGCTTTATGGATGGAAATTGTACAACATTTTTCTTCTTATGACGTTTAAGAATATTTACCGATGTATTCTTGTTTAAGGTTCGCTTTTCGGCCTCTTCTGGAATTCAAATCATATCTCAGGTGAAGTCAAAATGTTGCTTTTCATTGGTTTGTGGTCAAGATTGAAGTTTTTTCTTGGCGAAATCAATTAAATAATTTATATAACACAATATTTGCACTAAAATTACAACAATCATTGTTTGAATTACGTTTCCCAATTTAGCCCAGAAATTGTTTCCCACTTTAGCCCAATATCACAATTTGTACATAACTTAGTACCATATAAACAATGTTCAGATTATTTGCAAAACCAGTATGTATGTCAAAAGATATAAAATTTTTGATCATTTTAAACACCACCAGCACTCTAAAAAATGTCAAAAACATTTTTTTGTTCACTTGTTTTCGATATGCAGTAAAAAGATATTAATTTGATTATAACCATGCATGAAAAAGTTGATGCCATATTAAGAAGCACTTGACAATTGTTTTTATTTTTTAAATGCAAAAAACATGGCCAAAAAATTGCAATTTCCCACATTACCTCATGCCCTACTTACCGCAGGTTTTTTGTTGAAGACATTGAAAAATATGGAATATAAGAAATTTTATACAAAAACCGAAATCAAAACCGAAACCGTAACTTGGAACCGGTATACGGAAACCGTTTCGTTATAAAAACTCAAAACCGAAACCGTTACCAAAACCGAAACGCGGAAAAAACCGAAACCGAAATCGAAACCGTTATTTGTTTAATCCTTGATTATAATGATTATTTTTTTCTATGTAATACAAATGGCCTTTTCTAGCTTTTTTCCTACGCGTCCTGTTTCAAGCCTAAACGAAAAAGACAAAACAAAACTGTGTTTTTAGACACACTTTTCCCTGGTAGGCATTAGCTGTAATGTTATACTCAGTATTTTCTAGATTTAAATATGAATAAATGTCTCTATATCAAGTATTCATATCACTTATAAAAATACCTATCATCGTTCCCAAGATGTGTTAAGTCAAAAAAGAGCTAAATTTGGTCTTTAAATGCAATTTTTTGAGTATTTTATTCTCGGTATCCAGATGAGTATCATTCTTGTACTTTTATTTTCCAGATATAACATCTCATCAATTTCAAATCCGCTCTATACAACAACATCAAAAAATCCTCAACGAAAATTTCTCCCGAACAAAAGTAAATAACGAATGTTTAACATTAGAACAGAAATATTTGGAAACCATAATAATAAAACCCGAGGTTCATTTGTAGAGCCAAACATATACATTTTTATTTGTATAGAGCGTGAGGATGTAAAATGTACACATTTATATTACATAATTGGATGAACCATAACATGTGAATAACATTAGTTACCAAAAACTGTTTACAGTTCTAGATTTTCCATTAAATTTTATTATTTTCTCAAAATTTCAGAATTCTACAAACATTTTTTAATGGCAGAGAGCAACGGAACGAATGTCATGCGCAATGTGCACCGTGATTCGAACCAGCGATGATTCGAATATGCTGTCGGATGAATGCGTACTCCAACGCACTAAGCAATTGACGTTCTTCAACTTATTAGTGTTAATTAAGAACTCAATTCTATTCAAATAAATGAAAAAATCATACGTAATTAAAATCCAGTTAAGTAGGTTAGGTCACATTAGAAATTAATTAATTATATAATTAAACAAAAGTTATAGTCGTTCAAAGCCGACGGCAAAATAATGTCTTTTGTAACGTGCACCAACTTTGCTCGCAAATGTTTACAGGTTTGCTGTATAAAATAATGTTTGTCATAAAGAAATTTTTATTTAGTCAGAACGAATGTTTGTTGTCTCTCAATGTGCGGCAATGTGTGTGACACATGCGTGCGACAAATGCATATAACATTTATACTAAACGTAAAATTAATAAATACTTTAAAAATTAATAAGAAAATCATATAGACTGTTGCATACTTATGGGAGCAAAGCTTTCAAATTGTAAGGGTCAAACTGTAAATAGCTTTCAAACTGTAAGATTCAAATTGAAACATTTAAATCTATAACAACAAATTTGAAATGCAATACAAATCATACTTTGTTTACATGTTTGCTATATAAAATAATGTTTATCATAAAAACAAATTTTTATTTAGTCAGAACGAAAGTTTGTTCTCTCTCAATATGCGGCAATGTGTGCGACAAATGCATATAACATTTATAGTAAACGTAAAATGTATAAATACTTTAAAAATTAAAAAGAAAATCATATAGACTGTTGCATACTTATGGGAGCAAAGCTTTCAAAGTGTAAGGTTCAAACTGTAAATAGCTTTCAAACTGTAAGATTCAAATTGAAACATTTAAATCTGTAACAATCAATTTGATATCCAGTACATATTATAATTTGTTTACATGTTTGCTGTATAAAATAATGTTTGTCACAAAGCAATTTTTATTTAGTCTGAACGAAAATTTGTTCTCTCTCAATGTGCGGGCAATGTGTGCGCAACAAATACATATAACATTTATACTAAACGTAAAATTAATAAATACTTTAAAAATTAAAAAGAATATCATATAGACTGTTGCATACTTAAGGGAGCCAAACTTTTAAACTGTAAGGGTCAAACTGTAAATAGCTTTCAAACTGTAAGATTCAAATTGAAACATTTAAATCTGTAACAACAAAATTAATGCTCGTAATACAATCCTCAGCTTCCTATTCATATTGTTCTATTATATAAGACTAATAACACCGTCCGACAATATACTGCATACATGTAATAATGGACTTGTACGTATACTTAGGGTTCATTCTAAGAATGTATGTCAACCAATTTTTTAAAATTAATTCGTTTGAGGTTTGTATTTGTATTTGAAATGCAATACTTATCTTATTTTCAAAATAAAATAAAATCGCGGAACATGATTTTTAGCTGAGATCTCTCTGAGTATGGATCTGAGTATTTTATACCCATTTAAAATGCTACTTTGAGATATTTTAAAAATCAATTCAAATTTATTTAATTAAAATTTTATGATACTTGCTACTTTATAATAGAAATAAAAGTTGTCTCAGCTATGAAGTATATAGACATTTTTTAAAATGTTCGATCCAAAATGTATGTAATATGAAAATATGATATGCACTTGTATTTCAGATGCAATACGAAATTGATACAGAAAAATTCGGAAATGCGTATATTATATTTTAAGCGTAGCGAATATGTAGGATTTGTGCAGCCATAAGTTTAATTTTGTCGTAAATGATAGTAATTTTATACTTCATTTTTACAAAAAAGTTCACTGCGATATATGAGGCATTTGAATATAAGTGGTCGGGTCACAGGTAAATATCGACAGATAAATATCGACATTTTCAGTACCAGACAACGTAGATATATAAGTAATATGATTTCGGAGTTTCATTGATCTATCTCTTCGAGTTTTCCTGTAATCGTGATTTCAATAGACAGACAGACTAAGGTCTGATCCATATCGGACGTGCATTCTACTAAAATTTGAACACAAATATCCCAACTGAATATACTCTTAGGGTAGGGTAAAAAAAATAAAAGAATTGTGGTAGTCAATTATAATATGGTTACTGCAAACATAAACCGCTAAAATTAACATTTTTCACAACTCAATGATTACAGTTTCTAATTCAATTAGGTATTATTATTATTTAAGAAATAATTGCATTTATGCTGATTTCTAATTATTTACATTTTTCATTATCCATTTTTAAGTACATCAAATAATTGTTAAATAAATAACAAACATTATTTTCCTAATAATTACGCTCCTGTGACAACAAATTATATTATTAGATAATTTGCGAAAACGACAATAATATCAACCAAAAGAACAACAACAAGAAATATAGAATAATGTGTAAAAATATGAAAATCGATTTTTTGTACCCAGCATCATTTTGTTTTTCATGTTGTTGTAGTCGCTGCTTAAATTAACTTTTATGCTTTGTGTGCTTTTGTTGTTGTTGTAGTTGTTCGTTTTCTTTCCTTTTGTGCCACAGCAGCTTACAGCCTTTCAACTCAGCTGTCTGACTGAGTTTATTTCTGTTGCCTCATTCTTCGTTTTTTTGTTCTCTGCTAATGTTGTTGCCTTTTTTGCGAGGGGTGAGGTGTGGTGGGTGGTTGGTCTTGTGCTCAGCTAACTGTCAGGCAGGCAGAGAGGATGTCGACTGATGGCTGGCAGTCGGTGCCGCCAACAAACACAGAAAACACAGCCTCCAGAAGTGCAGAGCAAACACACACCGAATGACACAAATGTAACCCAGTGAACAACAGAATTAGTCAGTTTTAGATAACTTAACTATTACAATTGTCTATTGTCCGAGGGGATATATAATTTAGTATAATAATATATGGGCCATTCCACACCAAGTCGACCAAAAAAAAGTCAAATTCGAGATTTTACCTTTTCGATCTTAATGAACTTTTGGCAACTGATAAAGGGTATCGAGACATGCAATAAATACATTTTTCCGACCACTACTTCCAGAGATACAGTGGCTCAAAGTTGGAAAAAAAGTGCCAAAAATCACTTTTGTACTGTTGTTCATATTTAAATATCTCTTGAACTAGAAATGCTAGAAACTCCGTTAATGGCTCGTTTTAAAGCTAGAACAAGCTTTTAGAAAAATTAAATTGTAATTTCCAAACGGTAACATGTGACCCGTGGTCTTTATCCTTGCACTTCAAAATTTATGTCCTTAAAAAGGACCCTTTTTAAAATTCTGAAAAAAATCCTAAGTTTTCGTCAATTTATTATAAATGTTGATACAAAATTTCAAGATGGTATTTTGATGGCATCATATTTTAAAAAATTATTTTCCAAATTTTATCAATATTTTTGTATTAAAAAAATATATATTTTTTTCAAAATTCAAATTTGCAATAGTTTTTCAATGTATTTGTAACTCTAATTTCGAAAATGGCGTCAGTTTCAACAAATTATCCCTAGTTTTTGAAATATATACCCGAAGAAGGTGAGTTCCAACCGTTGGTCGATTTGGTGTGGAATGGCCCATATAGAAAATTTTTATCAAGTCTTATCGTCATGAAACTGTAGGTTTCACCACTTTGAGTATAAATGTCGGTCTAGGTTCTTTAGAATGGTACACCCAGAAGAAAATGTCCCATTAAGTACTTAATGGTCTTATGGTTATTGTAATAATAGTTTTTGAATTTAAATAAAAATGTTTCTAATTTATTTGTTAGTATTCGAAAAATTCTGTATCATACATTTTAATATTTCAATAGTATTATTTTCAATAGAATAAATACTATTGTTTCAATGGTTTCCCTATATAATAATAAACGTGGCAAAAAAACATTAACACGAATAAAAACATGTTCATTCTAATTGTTTGCTCAAAATGGTCGCATGTATTTTTTGTAATAAATCACATTATTAAACGTGACATTGATAAGGACTCAATGCATTTACTGTAAAATCATTGAACCGTAACTATAGTCAAAATTAACCTGGAGCTTAAATTTATTTACGGCTTTTTTGACGGGTTTCCTATAATAATAAATGTCAAAAAGCTATACGTTAAAAGTAAACTCCAGTTTAAAAATGAAGCGCCATTATATTTAACCTTTTTTTATTTATTACAGAACATAAATAATAAATCGAATTTCTATTATGGCAACAAACTCAAAAATAAATGCCGACTAAAGTATTACAATATATTATTGGAGACTGTAAGTAAACATTAAATGTGTTAAACCATTTGCAGCGAGAAGTATCTTTTAACGTTTGCGATTTTTTTAAAGTTAATTTCAATTTCGACATTAAATAAAATAAATTATACAATAAATTAACTAAAATCAATTTTTGTTTTAATAAATTATTAGGAAAATGTAATTCGTTTATACCATAAAATTAATAATACGTGTCATTAAATATTAATAGGTCTACCTTTTTGTAATTAAAAGAATACATAATAAAATGTATGGTAAAACATCATATTGTATTAATAGTATGAATATCGGTGAACTAATGGTTCAATTTTAATAGTATTAATAATTGATTTCTATTGAAATACTATTAATATACCATGTTTTTTTCTGGTTGTACCGCAAACATATTTTTATATCCCAATATACTACAACAATACGTTTGCCAATCAGGTTTTTCAATAAGTTTCAGATCAGATGACCTCAAGGTAGGCTTTATATAACTTTTTTCCTATGGGATGAATCAGATTTCTTGGCATGAGCGATGTCCAGTGGTGACATGAAGGTTCTACAAAAATTAATACGAAAACAATACAATAGACATTTGTATATTATATTTCAAATTTCGTTGTTTGGCGAAAATCACATTCGATTGGCGAATCTTTCATAAATCCATGCATATTAACTACATTCAATATAATACCTGACGATGGAATGCCCTAAAAATATGTCGGTGCTGGACATCAGAGATAACAATTCCATATAGAGATGCGATGGCAATTAAAAGAATTTTATAAATTGAAGTCAAAAGTAAAAATATTTATTTTGAACGAAATCAATGACGAACATTGCCGTATGTTATTATTAATTATATGAACTCGGTTTTAATTGAATTTAGAAAATATGTTTCTAATATTCTCTAATCAGATTGGCAATTTGCTTGCAAACCATTTACAATTGAAATTCTTTCGGTCCGTATTCAGGAAAACTGATATGTGACACGAAAGCTCAAGACGATTTTAAGACAAAGTGATCCGAACGTAGATGTACAACTTATATATAATATACATATATATAATATAGTTGATGTGATTAGCTTATGCACTGCCTAACACAACGTTTCTGGTATTTATCAGGAATACTTTATTCATATTTTCTGAAGATTGTATGAAAAAGAATGTGATTTCAATTTTATATTTATATTGATATTTTATATTTTTAATTACTGGAGCGCATTTTTGGAGCAGTCACTAGAAACGCCGAATTTAGGTGCTTAGCATTTTTTGAGCTAATCTTTCTAAACTGCCTAGAAACAAACTTTCGTCATTTTTCCCGCAAACAGAAAGATAAATGGAAGAAATCTTTTTGTGAAATTTGAAAGTCAAATTCCAGGCATATTTTTGGTATTGGCAGATTATATGCAGTCTGCTTCGTTCGTTGATTTAAAATGGAATATCGTTAGTTGTTTGGTTTGTTGGGTTATTAAAGAAACGTGACAAAAATATACATACTTGGGTTATGTTGTTGTAACTGCCGTAGAAAAATTCTACTAGTAGCAGTAAGTAGTAGTAGGTATTTTATTTGATAGTTGTTGTTGTTGTGTTGTAATATTTCTCTCTTCGTTTGTTGCCACTTCTTAGGCGGTCGTCGTCGTTGTCGTCTTTTTCTGTGTTTTCTGCAGTCTCGGCTGTTTCTTTAGCCTGCTGCTTGTGATGCTGCGGATGTAGCCAATGTTGCTGTTGTTTTTGTTGTTGTAAAAGGGGGTTGCTGTGTGTGTGTTTTGTGTGTTTTCAACGCGAATTCATTTTGTACTTAATGCCGCTTTCTACTCGCAGGGTACACAATAAATTTTCAGATGCCACAAAGACCTTGCCGAACAGCAGAGTCCTTAAAATAGGCTGCTTACAACTTTTGCTACCCGTTTGAGGTGTTTTTACTTTACTCTTTATGTTGTTGTTGTTGTTTTTGTTCTGGATGGGTTATTCTTGTGCGACGGGTTGTTTTACGAAATTAAATATTTTGTAATTATTTCTTAATTAATTTTTGTAAGCAAATTTTGCATAAGGTTTCGTAAGGTTGGTAGTGTTTTTTTTTTCGATTTTAGCTTAGTTCTGTTTGTGTAATAAATTTTTTGGCGCACGTAAAATATACAAATACATTTTTAAAACCTATTTTATTGCCAGGTAATTTTTTATGTTTTATTGAAAAACATTAATGCGTTGTTGTTGTTGTTGGAGCAGTTGAATTAAAAGATTTTTTAAATTTATGTCGTTCATGTTGAGTGGGATTTTTTATTTTCTTTTTATTTTTATTGATGTTAGTATTGGCATAAAAAACTGTAGTAGCAAATTTTATTTTTCAAATTTATAGTAACTTTTCTTATAAAAGTTTTATTTTTATTTTTTTATTAAAAATTGTTTAAAAATATTTTTTTAGTAAATTATTGTCGCAAAGATTTTTCATTTATATTCTGAATTATTTTAGGTTTTTTGATATAAATTAAATCAAATATTATTTATTCTGTTTATGATTTTATTATTCTTATTTTATTTTTTTTTTTTTAAATATTTTTAAAATATTTTTTTAATAATTTTTCATACATATTTTTTTAGTCTCTTTTTAAATATACTTATTTATTAAAAAATACTTTTTAATATATTTATGTCATTAATTTGATGGTAATGTTTGTTATTCTTTAATACGTATTTTTGATTTAAAAATTTTCTTATTTATTGAAAACAAAGTCATGATGAAATTATTGTCATTTATGTGATTCTTTTTTTTAGTATATTTAAATATTTTGTATATATACGTTTATTATATATTTAAAGAAAGTTATTTTAAAATTATTGTCGTTTATTTCAGAAACTTTTTTTAAATAAATTTAAATATTTTTTTATATAAAACTGTTTATATAAACTGCAATCATATATTTATATATTTGATCTTTTATTATTGTCATATATTTGGAAGTTTCTGTTAAATTTAAAAATATTTTGTTTTTTATTATTATTTTTTTTTTTTTTTCAAAATTGTATTATCATCGTTGCTTCTAAACTTTGATTTGGTTTCTTTATTTAATTTCTATATATTTTTAAATATATATTTTAAATTTTTATATATAGCAAAAATTTATTTTTTTCCATTTTTTACCTTTCACAATTATTTTATGTGTCAATTTTCATTGCAAATTTAGAGTTTATTCATGAAATAAATTTAAAATTATTGTCGCACACATTTTTTTTTATTATTCAGCTACTTTTTAAAATTTTGGATACAAGTTTATTTAAATTTTATATATTCCGCTTAAATGTTTATTATTTAAATATATTTTTGTCTTTATTTTGACGAGATTTATTGTCTGCTTTGTCACAAAATGTAAATATAATCAGTTGTATGAATTAAATATTCAAGCAGTACTGAATTAATGTATTCTTCTGTAATTTTGTATATAATTTTAACAATAATTTTTAATTTTAGCTATTTTTTAAAACTATTCTTTATATTTTTAGTTTAATGTTGCACATTTTCACCAATTTTCATATAAATATTTTTTTTTTGCAGTATATATGCAGTAAATATGAAAATAATTTTTCTTAAAAGAGAAATTTTTAATTAATTTGCAATTTTCATAATTTATCAAGAATTTTACATTTTTTTTTTTAAAGTTTCATAAAATAATTTTTGTTTGTCCACATTTTATTAACATTTTTACTAAAAATCTTTAGATTTATTTTTAATATGATTACTTTTTAATACTTATATTTTGTATATTTCGTTTTTAATTTTTTTTTTAATTCTTAAATTTCAATATGTGCGAATAACAAGGTGCAGTTTTTTTGAAACTAAAACTAAATTTTGTCTGTAATAATTATTATTTTTAAAACTATTATATATTTGATTTAGTTTTTCTTAATTACAAATTATTTTAAATTTTTCAGCTCAGTACAAGTGTAAAAATTCACTGTAATTACCGATTTGCTACCTTTTAGTTTTAGTAGTTTTTTTTTGTGTTCGTAGTATTTAATCAATCAGTAGTAATTATAAATTAATGTATTTTATTTATTACAGCTTTACGCCTATTTTTAATAATTTTTTAGTAGTGTTTTACTATTTCAACAATAATTGCAGTTGCAACACTTTTTTTATAGTAGTATTTTTTATTTTGCAATTTTTTAGTGGCGCTAACTGTCAGCTAGTCACACAGACACACACGCCACGCACACATACGCGAAACGTACCAGAAGACGGACGAACAGTTTGCTGACTACGACAACGAGTTGCGGAAGCTGCACGTGCTAAATTTTTTGACTACGACGTCTACGACAACCGCCTACGCACTGCAACTGATTTTACGTTGTCGCTGGTAGTTTTTCACGCAGCACCAGCCTGGATGGATTCGCAACAAGGCTCATAGTAGCTGCGCTGCTTCTTGTTCTCTTTGAACTCGTCTTCACCACGTACAAACACAACAAACAACGACTGCGACGATGACAATTACGACGATGACTACGAAAACAAAACGACGTACCACATCAGTGTTCGTTTATGAAAGTCGTCCTGATTTCGTGCCTCACTGAGTTTCTAAACAGCAGCTGTTTGCTGGTCATCGTTGGTATCTCTCTCACTCTCTCATGTGGTGAATTTGTGCTCAATTTTAGAGCTTTGCAGACAAGCGCTCTCTGTTTCTTTTTCTCTCTCTCTTTTTCAATTTCTGTTTCTTCCCCACCCACTCTCGTAGGTGTTTGTTATAATAATTATTTCTCTGACTACTTTTTTTATTTATTTAAATACTTGTTATTGTTTTGCAATAGACTACACTTATTTTGCTACTATTTTGTGTTTTTTCTATAAAATTAGTACTTTGTTGCTGTTTATTACAGTTTTTAACCACATTTTTTAATTAATTTATAAAATTATTATCTATGTCTGAACATTTTATTGAAAACAGTGTTGAAAAAAGTATTGAGAACAGTATTGAGACTAATGTTGAGAATAATATTGAAAATAGTGTGTTGAAAATATTGATGATAATAGTATTGGCAATAGTGAAGAGAATATTGTTTGAAATAGTATTGAGAAAAGTGATAAAGTGATTTTTTTTTCTTTTTTGACAATAATTTCAAACCAGTTGGGAAGGTTAGACCACATGGAAAATTTTAAAGTAGGTTTTATTATGATAGTTAGGATTTTCAAAATTATAGTCGGTCTAAGCCG
Organism: Dryomyza anilis; assembly: GCA_951804985.1. Lineage (NCBI taxonomy): Eukaryota > Metazoa > Arthropoda > Insecta > Diptera > Dryomyzidae > Dryomyza > Dryomyza anilis. The sequence goes on from OX638133.1 coordinate 27,607,679, forward strand.
ACTATAAATACCCTACATATATGTGTGGTAACCATTTAAAGTGGTATATAGGTCACCAGGGTATACGAATCCTGAAAATAACTACAAACTTTCCATCCCTGAAGAATTTTCTTTCATTTGATACCCATATTTACTTTGATTTTTTTTTTTTGGGAATCACAAGTCGTTTCGTGGGAAAACATTATTTTCATGTATTTGAGCATAATGTCAATATATATTTGACCAAAAAAGTTTACCTAAGCACGTATACAGTAAAATTGATTTGCAGATGTATATTTTATATGAGGTATTTGAACATAAGTGGTCAGTTCTCAGGTCACAATAGACCGATCATGATAATTTTCTTGTTCATACAGCTTAGATATATAAGTAATCTAGCTCTTAGTGTTCCGAGTATTGTGTTCCGAGTATTCTTATTATAGCATGTCTCGTATACATTAGAACTGGTCGAAAAAAAAAGGTTTGAAAGTACAGAAAAAAAAGTGTCAGAAAAAAATGAAGAAAATGGAGCCCGTATCCCAAAAACCACCAAAATAGTTCTTTTTGTCATAATCAAAGTCTGATTATAAAGTTTTACATATCGTTGGTGGATGACATATTTGTTTCATAGAATTAAATGAGCTCTGAGGTCACCTTTAATGAGTGTTATCAGTTTTTCAGACTTCAAACCCCCTAAATGATTTGTTTGGTCACTTCATTAAGGGACTCGAAAAATAAAAATAAACTAGTTGATGTCAGACATGAATTAATGAATATTACTGACACTTTTACGAGGTAAGTTTTCATTTTAGGGGCAGACTTTTATTTTTATTGTATAGACACGGTCTAGTACATTCGATGAACACGTTGCTTTATTGATTCTAATGTTTTCAATTTGTCGTACATTCAAATTTAATGTCTAAATGTCTCGTACCGAGAAAACTCAATCAGAACATATTTATATATACCTATTATTATTATTATTTGTACTTGGTTAATGCACTGCCTCCTAATAAGATCTATAGTGCACCGCTTGGAAACATAGCTGATAGAATTATCAACTGTGGCCCCTCCCTAGTTTATTCAGTGATATCCTGATTTGCTGGGGTTTCTGCTAGTTGTACTACATTCTCTAGAGGACATCAGCCAAGTCTATTTTAGAAAGAAACCTAATTATTACGCTTGGCTTCATTTTCCTGATATCAGTATGGCTTGGTTGAGTGAATCCAAGAGTTTTCTTACTTGTGCGCATAAGGGTTGGACAAGTTTCCAGAATATGCTCTGGGTTTTCGTCCTCCTTCAGACAGTACCTACATGTACTGTCTGTCGGATTGTATACCCATTCTTGTGAGATGTTTTCCCAGTCTACAATGACCTGAATGAAATTCAGTCAAGATTCTTAAATTGTTATTTGTTAATTTCTACATTCTTTGAATCTTTTAAGGCAATATGTCCCAATAAGTTTCTTTGATTGTCGTAGCTTTGGTAGCCCCAATATATACCTAGCATCTATATCCAATTTGACGATCTATATCTATATTTTCACTTATTTTAAAAAACAGAAACAGTAGTCGTATACGTTACAAAAAAATAATTAAAATAGTTTTAAAATTAGTATGAAAAACATATTTTTATAGATAAATTTATAATATTTATACCCTACACCTTTGAGGGACTATGTTGTAACGCCTCGTAGAAGGTTTTGTTCCTGTACGACAATATATAAATATTATTCATCACCATCAATACCCAAATCCGTTTAGCCATGTCTGTCTGTTCGTCCGTCTGTTTTGCTGTCTGAATACATGAAAACTTGAAACGAAATTTTTTTCAATATGTTTTAGTCAAAAATGGGTTCTGAGTTTGGAAATAAGCCAAATCAGTTAAAGGACTGATTTGATTCATTTCAAGTCACTTTTCTATTACATTTACAATTCACTTTTATATAACTCTTTAGGAACCAATAACTCAATTAAGATTTTTGCGTTTGACGGCTGATTATTTCATAATATTAGTTGAATCAATCATAATTCATTGGATGTTATTTCAATAAAATATTTGTTCTGTAAAATATAAAATAACTTACAATTTTATGCAATTAAATTTAATAATTTTTTAAATGACCTATGTAAAATTTTTAAATTTATTTTTAATACACATTGAACACTCAAAATGGCAACCCTGTGTTCGGCCTCTGTTAACACATTTGCTCATTCTCCTTTGCTGGAATTTCAGTTGACAATAGCGACGCTATTTTGCTGATATTTATGTTTCCGCATTGTTGTTGATATTGTGGGCTTTTTGCAGTAAGGATTCTTTTGCGATTTTTTGCTATAGTTGTTGATTTAGCTTATTTTGCAGAAACTATGCAAAATTTAAAATTAAGGAATTATGAAAAACAGAAAACGAACGAGTTCTCGTTTAAATTTTATATAATTAAAAAAAAATCAACTTGATTTTTTTTTACAAGATGTCTAATAATTTTGAGCAATACGTAAAATATTAAATTCATATGGGCATTTCCTGGGGTACCAGACAGGACATTCTTACTCTTAAAACTTTATTATCTCGAAAGGAAACTAATTAATTTTGTTGATTATTTTTGTGGAAGTAAAATTTAAATAGAACTAAACATCTGCAGAAAATTAGAGAATTCTATATGGTAGATCAAAAAGATATAAATGAAATAGTGGTTGTTCCGAACGGGACAGAAACAGATGTGCATGGTGAGGTTCATATAGAAATTCCAAAAAGTCATCTAATTTGCGACCAAATTATTTTTTTTTTAATTATTTTACAAAATATGCGAAATTTGTATATTTACACTTTGTTCTTAAAATTCATATTTTTTTTCAGAATAAATCACAGAAAATTCCTGACGGGACAAAAAGTTCCGTATAGAAAATATCACAACGATTTTTTTTTCTAAAAATACTTTTTGCATACAATGTATTTTTTTGAATTATCTAAAAACATAGCTGAGGTAATTTACTTTATTTTTGTATATGTACACTTTATTCCTAAAGTTTATAGTTATTTCATAATAAATCACAGAAGTATTCGGGACGTTCCGTATGGAAATTTGCATCACGATTTTTGCTAAAAATAATTTTATATCTGATAATATTAATTATTCGATATAAAATATATATATTCATATATTCATTATTACGAAATGAAAAATGTTGTTCGATTCGAATTTTTAGAAGTTTTTTTTCAATTTTTTTACTATTTTTGATTACATTTTATTTCGATTTTTATACTAGTAGTTTTACACTTTTGTACTCAAAGTTCCGGACGGGACAGATTTCAATTTGCTGTCAAAAATATTCGGGTATTACTAGAAAATCGAAGTTTTCATTATTAAAAACGTCGAGGAAATTCTGCTTTAGAGACAAAGAATTCAACTCTAAAAAAAATATCATATGGATTACAGGTCGTACACCCATATAAAAATTCCCTCAAATCCCATTAAAATTGGTCAATAGGACAATTATTGATTTAACAGTATACAAAAAATAAATCTTCTCATGGTATTTTCTAGTATTTAATGGTATTTTCCGATTAAAATAATAATTTATCCTATTGACTATTTTTAATAGTAAAAAACTATTATTTATATAGTATTTTTTTCTGGGTGTATGAGTGATATCAGTGAAATATTAAAATGCTTTTAATAATAAACATTTTTTTTTAATATTTATTTTTTTTATAACCGTCACTGCTGCATCTCATTTAAATACCACGCATACATTCAAACTAAGCAGCGTCAACTTAATGACAGCCCAGCAGAAAAAATATGAACAAAATCCCGTCAAATTGAATTTTTACGACGTATCTGCGTGGGGGGTGTGGTGTGTGTGTATTTTACATCAGAATAATTGAAAACAAAAATTGCAAACACGACGATAAATTACAGGCTATACGAGAACACGCGCCAAAGCGTGACCAGAGATAACCTGGACGTATACGTAACAAATTGTCTCCTAACAGCTCTCTCGAGCTCGCGCTTGCTTTATCGCACTCTCTCTCTCTCTCTCTCTCTCTCTATCTCTACATATTAAACAGAGCCTTGCGCAACTTTGCTCTATTTCTCTCATATTTTTGGCCGCTCTGCACGCATCTCTGTCTTGCACTCTTTGTACAGAGCACCATTTTGTTCCTAAAAACTCTACTGAAAGCGAAAGCAATTTAAAACAATTGTTGACGTGTTTTTATTGTTGTCAGGTCTGTGAATTTCACATGAAGGGTAGAGTTGCCAACAACTTATAAAAAAACTTTTAAATCCAAAAAATCCAACTACGCTAAGAATAACTGAAAATTGAAAAAACTTCTATTAATTTAATTATTTTAAAGATTTATGTATTTCTATATCGATTTATTAACCTATTGATCAAATCATTTATTGATTTATGATATATCACCATCATGCCAAAGTGCTGAATGTGCAATTTTTGACATTTGCGTTTTTTTACATTTTTTAATGTAGTTTATCCTCCAGTATGCTGTGTCAAAAGCGCATGTCATTTTGTTTGATATTTCTAGCCACAAAAGACAAAACCGAAAGCACGAATTTGAAAAATTGAAAATCTTGTCATGCCAAAAGAGAGAATCTTTTCGTTTTTTTGCCATAACTTTTTATTGGTATAAGATAAAATGGTGGTGAAAAGGCCTTTATTGTTTGTTTTCAAAGCACCTCTCGATTGGCATCATTAATTAAAAATATTTTGTCAAACATTAATTTGCCATTTGTTAATTGCAGGACATTTTTGTTTGCAAAATATCTGTTATTAATATGCAGATCGATAGGTGCTTTTAAACAAACAATAAAGGTCTTTTCACCACTATTTTATCGTATACCAATAAAAAGTTATGGCGAAAAAACGAAAAGATTCTCCCTTTTGGCATGACAAGATTTTCAATTTTTCCAATTTCTTCGTTTTTTTGCTATAATTTTTTATTAGTGCAAGATAAAATAGTGGTGTATAGGTATAAATTATTTGTTTTTAAAGCACCTATCGATTGGCATCATTATTTAAAAATATTTTTCCAAACATTTTTTCATGCAAATAACAAATGGCAAATTAATGTTTGACAAAATATTTTTAATTAATGATGCCAATAGATAGGTGCTTTAAAAACAAACATTTAATGCCTTCACATTACTATTTTATCTTGCGCTAATAAAAAATTATAGCATAAAAAACAAAAATATTTGCGTTTTGATCAGGATATAGACTCACAAAATCCGTATTTATAATTCAGTAGGTTGGCCAAATCTAAAGATATTTTACATACATCATAACAATTGACAAATAAACCAAAGAAACAGAAAAAATATAAATTTTGCTAATTTTTAAAGCACTTCAAACTTTACAATTTGATTTTCCAAGATGACATGACAGTGCCGATATGATTTAATTATTTTCATATTAGCAACAATGTTGCTGGCAACTCTGGTTGTTGTTCTACAGCTGTTGTAGTAAACGTAGTACAATGTTGTTGTAACAGTACTCGATTTAGTTGTAGGTTTGGTAGGTCCTTTTTTTTTGTTTTTTTTTCGCCTGCTGCTTGGTTGGTCAACAACTCGTCGTCGCTCTTGGCTGTGCGCACACGGTCTCCCCGACAACAGGCAGCCACAAGTTGCAACTTTACTTCTGAGCAGTTTTTGCCGGGAGCTCATTTTTTGCTGCAGTTGTTGCTAGATTTTTTTGATTGTTGCTATTGCTGCTCCAGCTGCAGGCTCGTACGTTTGCTCACGTTCGGTTATATAAACGACTTAGCGTCCGTTCGCAGTCGCTGTTGTTGTCGCAACCAGCAGCATCTGTGTGTGTTGTGGACAACAACAAAATGTTTGCAGCAACAATGAATTGAGTTTTTTCCAAAGCAAATTATAGTACTCGAAATTTAAGTATTCAAAATGTTTTATTAATTACAAAAAACATTTTTTTTATTTATTTAATTTGGAAATTCAAAGAAACAAAACTTTGCAATTGGGAAAAGTAATAATAAAAATATTTTAAGCAGGAAATTTAAAATTGAGATCGCAGCTAAAACTGTTATGGCAAAAGAAGAAATAAATCGATATCCAAAACCAATTTAATTTGGTTTCGACACCGTTTTCAACTGAAATTGGGAAAATTCACACAAATATAAAGCAACAAATTTAAAGCAAATACAAAACAAAAACGCAAAAATAAAAATAAATTTAAACGAGTTATTTCAGTCGTGCCCGACTATGGAATATCCAACACATTGGAGGGGATATTGAGTGGGATATTTAATTGAATACTTAAATTTTAAAGTTCTCCTAAATTTTAAAGTTGTCCACACAGAGAAAAAAATTCTTCAATATGATGAATTTATTCATAAATATTATGAATTTTTTACCAACTACAAGATTCATCATATTGATACCACCGTTCATTAAATGACATATTGATGAATACATTCATTATATATATATGAAATTATTCGTATTATCGAACATCATACTGAAGAACAAAATATTCAATACAATGTATTTGAATTGTCATATTGATGAATTTGTTCATAATATTTTTTTATCCATTTTTTTTTTTTTATTTATTTAAAAAATAACAGTAAAAAAATTTACAAAAAATTTTGGACAAAAAAAATTGTTCCAAAAAAAATGTTTTTCAAAAAAGATTTCGAAAAAAACTTTGTTCGAAAACAAAAATTTGTTTGAAAAAAAATTTTGTTTGAAAAAAAATTTTTTTTTTCAAAAATATATTTTTTATAAATATAACTTTTTATTAACAAAAAGTTGTAATTATAATAAATATATTATAAAATATTTTACTAATTTATGCATGTCGAGCAAGCATTATATAAGAAATAACATACAAGAACTACTTAAGAATTGAGAAGTACGGCAAAACATGAACGAAAAAAAAATATGTTGATAGAAATTTGGTTTAATGAACAGCATTCTTCAATATAATGAACATATATGTTGTATTTTATGTTTTTTTTTTTTCATCATTAATATGATGAAACGTATTCTTCAAATACAGTTCATCATATTAAAGAACACTTTTTCGACAGTTACCAAGCGTTCTTCATATTTATGATAGTATTCATAACAATGATGGCGTTAGTCATTAATATTATGAATGCCTCTTCAATACAATGAATCCTGGTTTGAAGAACGGAATTCATCAATATGATGTACATTTTTTTCAGAAACATATCAGAAATTTTTGGCTTCTAACACAAAAGGCAAAAAAATAAATAAAACATAATGCCAAAACAAAACACAAAAATAAAATTAAAAAAAAAAACAAAAAATAAGCAAAAACATTAACTAAAATGAAAAAAAAAGTTGAAACACTAAACAAAAAAAATTCAATTTCAATTTTCTTTTAATCGATACATAATAGAATCAAAAAATTACGTTTGTAGTCAAAATCATCATTTGCGAATTTCCACTCCCAATGAAATATACTCCAAAAAATTTGAAATATTTCCAAAAATATTATAATACAAAAAAAAACACACCAAAACTAACATGAAAAAGGCTCCAAACATGTTGGGTCTTATTTCAAATGAATAACATCTAAAGAAAAATGAAGTAGAGCGTTTTTTGAGTTAAATAACTGTAAAGAAGACGAGTTGGGAAAGTTAGGTCACATGGGTAAGTTCGGTCACATGGGGCGGATTTTTATAGTCGGTCGGGCCCGACTATGGAATACCCCACACCTTTGGTGGGGATATTAATGTGGGATATTTAATTGCATACCTTAACTTTAAAGTTTTTAATTATGCTGAACCTCCCCACCCTCAGAATATTATTCATATATCAGAAATTTACGTCTTATATCCCCATAAATTAAAAATTTTATATTAAAGTATAAACATCTAAAAAAAAAAAAAATTGAAAAATATAATTGGGCGGACCACGCCTATATTTAAAATTTTGAAAGGCTAATATTTCATTGATTTGATTTTAATAATTTACGGATCAAATTTCCACCATGAAAACCCGGGAAATAATTAAATAAAAAAGTAGGCGGATCACGCCCATTTTTTGACCACATATTTATAGGTGAATTATAACAATACTCTTTAAATTTTATAACTATACCTTGAATACTTTTCGAGTTATTAGTTCCGAAAGAGTTATATAAAAGTGACTTGTATGAGAGGTGGGCGTGTCCGTTGACCGATTTGGCTCATTTTCAAACTCAGTTCCTACTTTTGGCTAAAATATATTGAGTCGAAATTTCATCGCATTCTGATTAGTATTTCTCAAGTTATTCTCTATTCGGACAGCAGGACAGCAAGACGGACAGACAGACAGACAGACGGACATGGCCAAACGGACTCGGGTAGTGATGCTGATCAAGAATATATATACTTTTCCATACCGGACACGCCTCCTAAGGGGCGTTACAATATATGCACAAAGTTAATATACCCTGTACCTCATAGGTGTAGGGTATAATTATAACCGTTAACGGTAATGTAGAATAAAATTCTTATAATTTTTTGATTTACTTTGTGTAACCAAATTAACAAACTTTAAAGACATACAGATATCAATTATTATTTTTTGTTTTTTTAAACAACCCTAAATAATCTTTCTAAAGCTCAAAGAGGATGATTGAAATTAAAATAAATGACAAGTCTGGCACCAAAAAGTTACATTATCATATCAAACTAACAAAATGTTAACATCGAATATCTAGTAATTCTCGAAAATTGTATACGACTAATTGAAATCTGTCCCGACCGGAACTTTGAGTACTAAAAGTGTGGTATAAAGTAAAATGTTTTCCAAAAAAAAAAACACTAGACAACAGCTATTCTGTGCAGCAGTCAAGGTTATTTTTGTATTATGTAAAATGACGCCCTGATTCCGAAAATATGGTTTCATAATGTTTCAAAATATGGGCCAAAAACTTTTAAACCGCGCTTTCACAAGGTACTCACATTTATTTGTAAATATCTCGCGTTCCAAATAACATACATGATCAAGTGTTTGAATGTCCAATAAACAATGCTCAGAACATTTTTAAATTGGTTCATTAGTTTAAGAGAACTCGATAGGAGAACTTGAAAAAAGTAGTTTTGAGAAATAATTCATTTAAAAATTAAAACCAGTTGGGAAGGTTAGATCACATGGGAAATTTTAAAGTAGGTTTTATTATGATAGTTAGGATTATCAAAATTATAGTCGGTCTAAGCCGACTATAAATACCCTACACATATGTGTGGTTACCATTCAAAGTGATATATAGGTCACCAGGGTATACGAATCCTGAAAATAACTACAAAATTTCGTTCGCTGAAGAATTTCCATTCACTTGATACCCATATTTACAAATGGGTAGGTGTACCGAATTTCGATTTTTTTTTTGTGAACCACAAGTTTTTTCGCCGGAAAAGTTTACCTAACCAAAAAAGTTTACCTAAGCACGTATACATAAAAATTGATCTTTATATGTACATTTTATATGAGGTATTTGAACATAAGTGGTCGGATCATAGGTTACAATGGTTCGATCTCGCCGATTTTCGCACATACAGCGTAGGTATATTAGTAATCTAAGTTGTAAGTTTCATTTATCTAGCTCTTCAATTTTAAAAGTAGTAGGGATTTCAACAGACAAACAGACGGACAGACGGACATCGCTAAATCGACTCAGGAGGTCATGTTGATCAACAATATATATACTTTTCCATACCAGAGATGCTTCCTTCTGGGTGTTACAAACGGCGTACCAAACTGAATATACCCTTTCACTCTTAGTGTAGGGTATAAAAATGTTAGCGGATCACGCTCATTTTTTGAGCACCTATTGATAGATGATTGCTTGTAATTAATTTAAAATTTTATAACTTTATCTTTAATACTTAACGAGATATATGATCCTAATAAGTAAACCCATATTTCGTAGTGGATGTAGTAGATTACGTTGACGAATTCGACTCATTTTCGAACTTTGAATTACTATTCTACTAAAATATATTGAAAAAATTCGGTATGGCAGTTTTAAAGTCATCGTGTATAGGCGGATAGACAGACGGTCATATCTAAATCGATTCGGAATGTGATGTTGATCAGGAAAATATATACTTTTTCATATCAGTCACGTCTACTAAGAGGCGCTAAAATATCCTCACATACATTTTATACGCCACGGTAGCTCAATAGTTAGTGCGCTGGACTGCGAGTCGAAAGGTCCCCGGTTCAAGCCTGGACTGGGGCAAACAACATCTTTTCATAGAAAAAATGTTCTATACAACGCTACCTCTCGGCAGTAAATGGCAAACCTACGAGAGTAAAACATTGCCTATGAAAAGCTCTCAGCCGCCGTTCGGATTCGGCAATAAACTGTAGGTCCCACCACTTTGAGTACAAATATAACACGCACAGCTCAAAATGGTGAGAGAGCTCGGCCTAAGTTCTTATAGGACTATAGTGCCAAACTATTATATATTATTATATTATTTTATAACTTTTTACCCATGAATATAGGGTATAAACATAAAATGCGATTTTTTTTAGTTAGTACTCAATTATAATGCTTTCACATGGTATTTTCTGTTCTCAAAATTTATCCATAGATTTCTTTTATTTTTACATCATTTTCTTTAAAAATGTGCAGGCTAATTTTGTAATATTTACAAACTGTGCATCATCTTGCGTTTTTTTAAATGTATTTTTGAATAGAACTTTGGACGAAAAAAATTGCATTTTGCGAGTTCTTCTATAGAGTTCTCTTAAACCAGTGAACCAATTACAAAGTGTTGTAAAAAATGTTTATTGAATATTTAATTATCTTTCATTCTTTATAACAATTAAGCATATGCGTTTTATTAAACGTGAGATATTTACAAATATATATGACCACCTTTTTGAAAGCTCAGTACAAAAGTTATTGCTCGAGATCTCGTAAACCTATCTATAGAAAATATTTTAATTCATATATTCAAATTCTGCGGTATAATGGAATTTACTGCGCAAACTTTTTTCTCATTTTGTTGTGTAGTGTATTAAAAATTAAAAAATCTAGAAATTCGAATCGTACAACACCTTTCATTTCGTAAGAATGATTATAAATATTATCAGATATAAAATTATTTTTTAGCAAATAATCGTATTGCAAATTTCCATACGGAACATTCGGAATTATTCTGTGATTTATTACGAAATAACTATTAACTTTAGGAACAATGTGTATATATACAAAAAAAGCACAATATCTCAGCTATGTTTCTAAATAATTCAAAAAAATTATGTGTACGCAAAAAGTATTTTAGAATAAAAAATCGTAGTGATAATTTCTATGCGAAACTTTTTCTTCCGTCCGAAATGTTCTATCCGGTATTATTCTGTGATTTATTATGAAAAAAACGTATACATTTTAGATAGAAAGTGTAAATTTACAGATAAACCACAATAACTCAGATATTTTTAAAAATAAGTCAAAAAAAAATAATGTTTACGCCAGATTTGCTGAGTTTTTGGTATTTCCATTTGAACGTCAACATGAACTTCCGTTTTCTGTTTCGTTCGGATAGACCAATATTTAATTTATAACTTTTAATATATTTCTTAATATTTAGCACTGTTTAAATACAATGTACAAATTTTAAGCGCACGAATATTCAGTCCGAAACCTCATATGTAAATTTTATAAAGTGAGTTCAAAATTATAGTTCATAAATTCGATATAAATCTCGTTGTTAGAATCGAATTTCATTTTCGAATCCAGTTTTAATTATTATAGCTAATCTCTTTCTCGATTTTGGAGACGAAATCACTTGATTTTTTTTTTTTTTTTTTGATAAAAAATAATTAAATTTTTTATTTCATTTGTTTTTTAGTGAAATAAAATGAATTATTATTAAACAATTCAATACATCGTCGTTGTAGAACGAAAATTCACGAACTACATTTTCAAAATGCCAAATATTCATTTACAAAAATCTTTATATATCTGTCAATTTTTTATCTATGATCTCAATTTTTTTACCACATGATAAGAAAATGTTAATCTATCAATTGATATTTCAACATTAAAAATGCATCGATTACTTTTTATAATATTAATCAACAAACTTGAAATTTAAGTTTTTCAGAAAAATGTATTTGGTGACTTTTCGTTCTACAACGACGATATAATTTGTTTGTTTTTTTTTTTTGCTATCATTTAAAATAATAATAAATTACAGTATTTTAATGTCGAAAGTAATCATGGCAGCTTAATGAATATGACTGCAAAAAAAAATAATAAAAAATAATTAAAATAAAATAATCCATACGTATTAAATTTCAACAAATAAGTATTGCAATGTTATTTCCAAGTACTAACAGCAATTTGGTTTTTTTGTAAACTTTTTGCAAACGTTTTTAAATAATTCAATCAATTTACATGCCAAGTTTTTTATTTTTTTATTTTATATCAATTTATTTTATGCCACATTTAACGTTTTCACTGAATAGAGTACAAGTGGTTTTAACCAGAAAACAGCATTTATACCAAACACTGAATGGAATTCCATGAAATAACTTTAATCGCTGACTGGGATTTGTTTGACTGCAAAATGATGTGCAAACAAATCCCTATGAACTATAAACATAAATATTGCAATTTAAAAGAACCACCGCAATCATAACCGGCAACAAATATTAATCTCTGCTAAAGTGCGTTATTTCCTCTTTTTTTTCAAACACTTCTCGGAATTTTACACAGCATAAAACCGAATAAACAAAATAAAGTTCAGAGCAGAATGAATGGTGTGAACTGCTGAAATGAGAAAAAAACTTAATTGTTTTGTCTGCAGGGCAACGAAACGGAATAATAAACTCTGGTCGGGTAGACGTGTGTGTGCCCTGTTCGCACACACACCCCACACACACGCCTCAAATATAGGTAGCACTTATTATATACAACACATGGGTTATGTATTATGCAGCAGGATGTACAAATGAACGGAAGTACGATAGGGTAGTAGGCAGTTAGGCAGGCTTAAAACGATTTGATCACTCTATGCCTGGAGTGCGCCTAAAACTATGCAAAGTTTTCTACGGCTTCAAGTAGCTGGCACACAAATCCAGCAAAACAAGGCACAACAACGTACATTTTGCAGTTATCCTTTGTATATATTGTATGTATATGTGTGGGTTATATGTGTGTGTGTGTGTCTTAGTAGTTTGTGATTTCTTGTTGTCACAGTCAAGATTTACAATAAGTTTATTGTGAATCTGACAAACTTTAACAGACAAAAGAATTCTGTTAGGTTTCATCGTTGCGCGATAGTATTAAATTTCATTAAATTTAAACAATATCATAAGATATTGATTTTATATGAACTTCTTTTATAATAGAAACGAATATTTTGAAAAAAAAAAAAATCATTAAAATTGCAAATCACTTTACTGTTTCTTATTTTAAATAAAATTTGAATGAAATATTTGAAAATTTTAATACATTTTATTATATTTTGTAATTTATTATATTTTGATTTTAATTTGAGTAAAAAAAATATTATTTTAACGTTTACTTAATTTTTATTTTGTATATTTTTATTGTTATTTCCATTTTATTATACACATTATTTATTAAATGTATAACAGTTTTACTGTATAAAAGTTTTACTGTATAAAAGTTTTACTGTATAACAGTTTACTGTATAACAGTTTACTGTATAACAGTTTTACTGTATAACAGTTTTACTGTATAACAGTTTTACTGTATAACAGTTTTACTGTATAACAGTTTTACTGTATAACAGTTTTAATGTATAACAGTTTTACTGTATAACAGTTTTAGTGTATAACAGTTTCACTGTATAACAGTTTTAGTGTATAACAGTTTTAGTGTATAACAGTTTTACTGTATAACAGTTTTACTGTACAACAGTTTTACTGTATAACAGTTTACTGTATCACAGTTTTACTGTATAACAGTTTTACTGTATAAAAGTTTTACTGTATAAAAGTTTTACTATATAACAGTTTCACTGTATAACAGTTTTACTGTATAACAGTTTTAGTGTATAACAGTTTTACTGTATAACAGTTTTACTGTATAACAGTTTTACTGTATAACAGTTTTACTGTATAACAGTTTTACTGTATAACAGTTTAATGTATAACAGTTTTACTGTATAACAGTTTACTGTATCACAGTTCTACTGTATCACAGTTTTACTGTATAACAGTTTTACTGTATAACAGTTTTAGTGTATAACAGTTTTACTGTATAACAGTTTTACTGTATAACAGTTTTAGTGTATAACAGTTTTACTTCATAACAGTTTTACTGTATAACAGTTTTACTGTATAACAGTTTTAGTGTATAACAGTTTAATGTATAACAGTTTTACTAAATAACAGTTTTACTAAATAACAGTTTTACTGTATAACAGTTTTACTGTATAACAGTTTTACTGTATAACAGTTTTACTGTATAACAGTTTTACTGTATAACAGTTTTACAGTATAAAAAAATCACATTTCATTAGTTTATAAAGCAACACATATATATTACATGGTGCTGCTTCTTTTAAGCTGCCATCAGCCACAGACAAGACTTCGAATTATTTTCGAACTTTGCTGGCTGGCGGCAGCCTACTTTGACCTTGCACTTTAACGTCAGCTGTTTGTTGCTGCACATGCGTTGCTGCATTATTATTGATAAGACACAACCACACTCAAACCGACCCAAAGCCACCATGCCGAATCAGTGGAAGGCACCCTATGTGGCATCCTTTGCTGTCATAAATTATGCCGCTAACAGGTGCATTCGAAGCGATTTGTCGATAGAGCAAAAAGCGGAAAATACTATTTGAGAAATTACAAAAACAAAAATAAAATTGAACATAAAAGACGGATGCTTTTGATAACAAAAAAAAAATAATTGTGAGGAAAATAGAAAATCAATATTTCTTCTCTTAGGCGCAACTTTGGTGTTGTATTAAATGGTATTGGTAGAACTTGAATTTATTTATTTAATTTTATAGAATATATTTAGTTGTGCGCAAATAAGAAGTATGATAGTAAAATAATACAATATAGAACGGTTCCAACTTTTGTTCAAAATAATATTCAAATTTCAATTTAAACGAATTTGTTTTTATAAAGTTCAATTTCTATTCTGATAAAATGAGAAATATTCGTTTTTATAAAATTCAATTTATAAATATAAAATAAACAAATTTCAATACAGTAATGTTTAGAAAACGAATTGGATTCGAGTCTTCACACATTTGAATTTCGATCAAAATTGAATTTCATAATATTATTCTAAGCATTTTACAGTATTCTCAAAAAATGTAAAATTAAATAAACCTTTTTAAGATATTCTGGTTCTTTTTCTTTTATATCAACCAAATTGAAAATTAGTAACATTCATCAGTAGTTAATAATACAGTAACTGAATTAATAATAATTCTTATCATGTTTACATATTTGAAAAAATCATTTAAAAAAAACAAGATTTTTCAACATATTTAAACGTTTATTACAGAAACAGGAAGTTTGAGATCAGAAAAGTCAATTCCATTTTTTTGATATCAGTATTTTTAATTCGGTGTAACCAAATATTTTTTTTTTTAATTGAGCATAGCCAAAAGCATTTCGTAAATTGAAAAATTGATGCCAAAATAGACAATTTGATTAGGGATAATTTTAAATTAGATCAAATTTAAATTAGATTAATACTTCTTGAAACTAAAAGGGAAGTTCTTCTTTACAAAAAGAAGAAAGGAAATCATTTAGTCGGCAATGTGTTCGACCTGTTTGAGAATCAGTGATAACAAATCGTCACTATCATGCCAAAGGGGCGAATGTGTATACATTTTATAATGTAGTTTTTCCTCAAGTATACTGTGCCGAAATCGTGTGTGGTTTTGTTGTATATTTCTAGCCATAAAAGACAAAACCAAAAGGGCGAATTCGAAAAATTGAAAACGGTTGTCATGCCAAGAGGGTGAATCTTTTCGGTTTTTTGCCATAACTATTGATTGGTATAAGATAAAATAGTGGTGTGAAGGCATTAATTGTTTATTTTAAAGCACCTATCGATCATCATCAATATTTTAAAATATTTTTTTGAATTTTTATCATTTGCAGAAAAAATGTTTGACAAAATATTCTTATATAATGATGCCAATCGATAGATGCTTTGAAAACAAACAATTAATGCCTTCACATCACTATTTTATCTTGCACCAATAAAGAGTTATAGCAAAAAAACGAAAAGATTCGCCCTTTTGGCATGACAAGATTTTCAATTTTTCAAATTTCTTCGTTTTTTTGCTATAACTCTTTATTGTTGTAAGATAAAATAGTCATGTAAAGGCATTAATTATTTGTTTTTAAAGCACGTATCGATTGGCATCATTATATAAAAATATTTTGTCAAACATTTTTCTGACAAATAACGAATGGCAAATAAATAATTGAAAAATTATATTTAAATAATGATGCCAATCGATAGGTGCTTTAAAACCAATCAATAAATGCATTTACATCACTATTATATCTAGCGCAAATAAAGAGTTATAACATAAAAAATAAAAATATTTGCGTTTTGGTCAGGATATAGTGTCACAAAATCGATATTTATAATTCAGCAAGTTGTCCAAAAGCAAATATATTTTATATACGTTATAATAATTGATGAAGAAACCAAAATAATAAAATAAATTGAAGAAAAAGTAAATTTTACTAATTTTTAAAGCACTTCAAACTTTAAAATTTGATTTGCCAACATTTTTAAAAATGCACATTCGCTCCTTTGGCATGACAGTTACGATATCATCTTACGTCAGAATTTAGTTAGTGGATTCCGATCGAATTACATATGAAATTTGTAAACAAACGGTTTTGACAAACGAACAGATAGAGAAAAGTCGAATTTAGGGACATTTTATGTTCAGAATAGCCAAATTGACTTTGAAACTGAAAAAAATTTAAATCTATATATTTAAAATTGCTAAACTGCAATCGGAGCTGTAAAATTGATTATGGGGAATGTTTAATTAAGTCAAAATAATTAAATTAATTAGAGAAATTGATATTTTTCCGCCCCACCAGTGTACGCACGTTAAAATAACAGCCCTTTTCTGGAATGAGTCCCCAACTCAACTCGTTCACAATAGTGCGCTTAGTCACAATTGTCACAGTTTCGTATTCTGTCAATTTTGTATTGTCTGATATAGACGCAAAATGATGTGACAATTGGCATTGAATTTTTTTTTGTTTTTTAGGTTATTGTTTCGAATAATACATAAAAAGTCAAATATAATTCAAAAAGTGTATTTTCCATATAGGTACTTATTACTGTTTTTCAAAAACCACTTTCTGACATTGTAATTTCATTTTTTTTATATTTATTTTTAATTCGTCACGTGAGAGTTTGTGTGCCTCATACGCCATTAAGTCGATTTCGAGAAAAACGTTGGAGAAGATTTGGATTTACGTCAAAATAGGAGCAAATTTGAGAAATGGCGCAAAGTCGATGCTGAATATCTCGGATTTGATACGAGATATTCGAAAACATTAGTAAGAGAATATAGAAGAGAATATCCAATTACTAAACTCCATTCAGCCAAAAATGGCGTTTGAGCCAAACAAATTCTCAGATGACGATTTGCTATGATTTTTGTGAAAATGTTACTCATACGTCACACAGTGTGCCCAAACGCTCTTCAGTATTCAGTATTTTCGGAACCGATTTAAAACCGATTTAAAAAATTCAAAAAGTTTTATACAGAAAAAACTTGAGAGAACTTATGTTTTGAAATTAGAGTCTGTATCTTTAATGGTTATGGAGATAAAACATATTTAGTATATTTTGGATATGTTTTTATCATTTAAAAGATTCACAGTAATCTTATCTATCAAAAAAATATAACAAAATTATATATTACTAAAGAAAAAAATATACTTAAGGAGATTTTTTCCAAGAAAAAAATGAAAAAAATGGTAAATAAAAAATATTTCGACTTTACAATTTTATATTTACTAAACCACTTAAGATATTTAAAAACGGTTTTTAGATCATGATATATGTATTAATTTTATAAAAAACACCTATACAAATATTTTAATTTCATGAGAAAATGTACAATATATGTATAAATATATAAAGTAAAGTCGTCGTCAATTAAAAAAAAAATCATGTCCAGTCTATATCTTTAAAACTAATCAAGATATTTTCTCATGTAATCACATTTTCTTTAGATCTCAATGTAAGCTTTGCACAAACAAAATAATTTTTAAAATCGGA
This sequence comes from Dryomyza anilis, assembly GCA_951804985.1. Lineage (NCBI taxonomy): Eukaryota > Metazoa > Arthropoda > Insecta > Diptera > Dryomyzidae > Dryomyza > Dryomyza anilis. Next base: position 27,625,927 of record OX638133.1, read on the forward strand.
TAACTTTTGGACAATTTTTTACAATTTTTGAAAGATTTTTCATGAAACAAATTTCAACTTTACTGATTTTTAACTCCATAACCATTAAAGATACAAACTCTAATTTCAAAACTTAAATTCTCTCAAGTTTTCTCTGTATAAAAGATTTAAAATTTTTTAAATCGGTTGAGTGGTTCCGAAAATACTGCATTTCACCCGATTGAGGAGCGTTTGGGCACACTGTGCGTCACAGTTTTTTTACACAAAATTTTAGTTATCGAAATTATTATATTTTTAATAATAACATTTAATTTCAAAAACCTTTCCCAGTAACTTTCCATTTATTAACTTACCAAGAATTTGTCTCAACAGAATTTGTTTTTAAAAAATATTTTTTTTAAATTCTTTTTATTAAATATGCTATTTGTTTTATATTGGTTTTTCTTTTTTTTTATATAATTTTTTTTTTGAAAATATTACTCTTACATCACATTTTTTTATTACAAAAAATTTTAGTTATTCAAACAATAACATACATATTTTATAATTTTGTATTTTATTAAAATTTTACACAATTTTCACTATAGTATAATTTAAAGCTGCAATACCAATGCACTTAATTAAATTTGAAGAATATTTCCAATTTAATATTTCACAATTTCACTGAATTTTCAATATTCATTTCATAAAATTTTCAAATGAATTATTGTGGTCTGCACAATATGCCCGTTAAACACAAACTAACTTTCACTTTTGAACTTGAAATATTTTAATGCACTGCTGCGCGCCAATTAAATGCACACAGAAACAGAAAAAGTAGCGAATTTCCCAACAACAAAAAAATCCTTTCGCAAGTTTTTGTCGCATATATTTTATTTTTGTTATTCAACATAATAAAGATTTAATAACATTTTTGCTATTTTATTTTGTACTGACGTTACTACGTTATGTGATATTCGGAATTGTTACGATTTTCCTTTTTCGCGGCTAAATTCCATCGTCTGTGGGTGAATGTTGTGAAATTTTCTGTGTCTTGTTTCGCTGAAATTCTTAAACGGTCTACATGGGAAATTCTGGGAAATTCATGTTGTTTATCGTATTCACGCGGTTAATCACAGCAACAGCTACGCACAAATATTACAAAAAGTGCGCATCTAGGGGGAAAATATAAAGTGCTGTTCTTGGAAATCAGAAAAGTCAATTAATTCAGTTTTAAAATTTTCCAAAGTTGATTTATTTCCGAAAGCAATCAACGGTAATTTAATGCATATTGTGCATTGACAATTTAAAGAATAAAAAGTATATTTAACATGAGTAAAATCGACATTATTTCCAATGGTAATCATAACTTCAAATGCCGAAACAGTTTTATATATTTTAGTTAATACAATAATTGGGATTCATAGAAAATATGCATTGTGTTCATGCACAACATTTTGCTTAATATTATTTTTGCTTTCTTTTAAGTGTAATAAAAAAAAAACTCATCATGATCTGGAGCATGAAAGTGACTTAGAAATCAAAATGAACGTCTAAATAGAGAGACCAAAGGTCAGAAATGTTGTGTTCTCTAACAAAAAAAAAAAAAAAAAGAACCGCATATTAATGTTCAACATGTGTGAGTGAGAAAATGGAAATCAAATGCCCTAATGCATTTTTACTCTGAATGCTTTGTTTCAGTTCATGGTGTTTTTTTTTTACTTAAAATTCGCATAAAAACACAGATGTGGAAGAACTTAATTCATAAAAGTTCGAATAAAATTCAAAAGACATATTTTCTTATATCAAATACATATTTGTTTTTGTGAATTGTCCGTTTTTGAAGATTATTCGTCTCTTTCTGAAAATATTTTTTTTTTCCGAAATCAATTCGTCTATAATGGATCAATCGTTCTCATGTATACAGTATACACAAACTTTATTTAAGTGGGTCTATCTGTGAGTCTTCCGTGTGCTATTTTTTTTATTGAAAATTTTATATAAATGAGGCGCTCAGCGCCAAAACGGCCTAACCCACAAAATTTTCGAACTTCAGAAAACAGAAAAATGTAAATTATCATATTTTAAAACGCTTTAGTTCGTTGTATTTTAGATAAATTAGATGTTGGGGCATATTTTTATAGTAATAATAGTAACAAGAACACTGATATATAAAAAAGAAACATTAAAATACATACTAAAAAAAGTTAATGTGGGTTAGGCCACTTTGGCATTCATTAAAATTTAAAAAAATTTGTTTCAAACTGCTTGTTAGGCCAATTATGTCTGGAAATGTAATAATTTTGTATTATCTTATAATTTTATATATCCTAGATAATCATTCATCCAGCAACATCTTTGCTTGAGAATTTGTTTTCAATCAATTATTAAATGAAAGGTTGATATGTGGTGTATTATTTTTAATTCTTGTAGATCTTAATATTTAATTTCATCAGTATGTCTTCCGTTTGGGTACAGGGAATCAAAAACCAATTGGAATGAATTTCTTTTTGAAATGTCCAATTCTTTGAACAAGTCCTCTTCCTTATTGGAATACTTAAATTTCATTAGCCATTGAATATTTATCCATTCTATTTCTATTTTTGTATTTTTCCAATGATGCAATTTTTTAAATCATTAATAAACATAGTTTTTTAAATAATGGATAATGCAAGATCCTATTTCTTGTGGTTCTCTTGAAGCCATCATGAATACAGTCCATAATTGTCTTTTGTAATAGGATATTCCTGTAGATAAGACCGGAGTTGACGAAGTATTCAATAGATCAAAAGTAAAAGCAGTATTCCAGATCTAGCAGATTTCGCCAAATACTTATGTACATTTCTTAGCCGATTTGTATTCTAATTTTGATTTATGTGAGTCACATATTATTCTCATGTAAGCATATTATGGGCTGCTTAAGAAATTGACAGAACTTCAGCAAACTGTTCGTTGAATTTTGATATGTACTATGCAGATCGGTAGCTCAGAGGTTAGTACGCTGAACTACGTGCCGAAAGGTCCCGTAACACAGGTTCAAATCTGTGCTGGGACTACTAAATCTTTTCTTAGAAAAAAAAAAGGTTCTATACCGCGCTACCTCTCGGTAGACAAACGCAAACCTCCGAGAGTAAACACTTTCATGAAAAGCTATCTCCTCGCCGGATTTGATAATACAGTACAAATATAACAATCAGCATAGCTCAAATGGTGAGAGAGCTCGGTTTAAGATCTTCAGGACTTTAGTGCCTAACTATTATGCTTGCAGATGCATATTATGGTAAAAGCTAACATTAATTAAAGTGTTTAAACAATTAAATAAATTTGGCTTATCAACAGAATATAAAATTGTATATAAATTAATCTGGCATATGTGACTTAGGCCATTTTGACATTCACATTTTTTTTTTAATTTTATGAAATGCCAAAAAAAACTATCGCTTACCAGAGTACAACCAAAGCTTGTAAAACTTAGCCAAAACTTATAGATTTAATAATTTCGAATCGAACTGCATACTCAGCTCAATATTTTTAGCAATGTGGATTAGGTCGTTTTGGCGCTGAGCGCCTCAAATATTAACTTGTTAAACATCTTTGGTATGATTTGGGTCTGTTTTTTTTAATATCTACTAATAATCACAGTACTCAGACTATATTCATTGTGCTGCGAAATCATTTCCCTACGTTTTTTTTTTTTTTGGTTAATATTAGACATCTGCATAAATTTGCCTTCTGCAAAATATGCACTACTGCACTCTATAGTATTGAGAGCATTTTGCAATGACTGTCTACTGTATTGCAGTGAAGTCTCTCCAGCGGCTTCACTTCACTGCAGTATTTGTTTCATTGTCCAGTCGGAAAAAGAAGTTCTAGTGTAAAAAGAGCTAGTTCTTGTTCTAGAAAAAAATACACTAGGTCTGTTGGAAAAATCTCTGTATCAATAAAAATAAAAATAAAACGTGACATTTCTATCTTGCAGACTAAAGGGTTAATTAATGACGGACTCCGTGATGACGTATTCTATGGTGACAGCATTTGTCCATGAAAATGATTTGATTTGAATAAATATGAACTTAAAAAGAGTATAAACATTTTATTTGGAATTAATTAGGATTAAAAGCTTAGTTTAATACTAGTTTTGAATAACTAGTACTAAAGAACTACTTACATCTGAAACTACTCTAAAATATATGGTTATATGACTGGTCTAAAATAGTTAATTCTGAAACTAGTACAAAATTCCTACTTTGAGAACTAGTTCAAAAAGAACTAGTACAGAACTAGAGCAAAATAGAGCAGAAGAGTGTTAATTGACTCGCGGCAATGACAAGCCCATGTTAAAATAATCGGTTATTAGCATGTGAAAGAGTATGTCTGGGACTGGTTACTGATTTTGTACTGTTTTCTGAGATGTAGTTCTGTACTAGATCAGAACTAGTCAAATTTCCTACTGGGTGGTATCAAGTAGTGTCAACACATTTTTTTTTTCAAGACTTTCAATGTTTTGAAAAACAAAACCAAATGACACTACTGTCGCTGAAAATGCAACAGTGAGTGCGGCGAGTGAGCAAGTGTAGTGAGTGAGTGAGAAGATGAACATGGAAAACAACAACAAATCTGCAAATCTGCTCGGCATTCGACGGCAGTTGTCGGTATTTATGTGTTTATAAAAAATACAACAAACATAATTTAATAAAAAGAAAATGTTAAACAAATTTTTTACGAAGAAAAAACGCATTGATTGAAACGCAATATATCCAACAAATAATTTTTTTTGAAAAAATTTATAGATTGAAAAAAATCCGTTCGAAAAATAAAAAACTTAATATAAAATATATGATTTTCTTATAACTTTTGAATTTTTTCAATATTTCAGTATTAATGAAAATTACTTATAGTAGGAATGATAAAAAAAAGAAAATGCATTGCTTCTTAGTATCATTAACAGTTCATTCAGTATTTGAATTTTTATTGCACATTATTATGGAGCTCTTCACTACAACTACGTACGTCTTGTTTGTCTTTTGTTTTGACACTACTTGTGCTTTGTTGTTGTGAGCAACACATTCATTAAATTTTAATTCGTTTGAGGCAAGAATTTAAGGAAAAACGATCCCTATATGAGCAGAGACATGACAAACTTATTTTGCAGCATGACACCGCCCATGTATTGCTCAACCGGTAAAAACCTACTTGGAAACTTTTAAATGGGAAGTCCTACCACATTCGCTGTATTCACCAGATATTGCTCTTTCCGATTATTACTTGTTCCGATCAATGACACAACGTCACTGTCATGCCAAAGGGAAAATGTTGGAAAATCAAATTTTAAAGTTTGAAGTGCTTTAAAAATTAGAAAAATTTATATTTTCTTTAATTTTTCTGTTATTTTGTTTATTCGTCAATTATTATAACGTATATAAAATTTCTTTAGATTTGTACAACCTACTGAATTATAAATACGGATTTTGTGAGGCCATATCCTGATCAAAACGCAAATATTTTTGTTTTTTATGATATAACTTTTTATTAGTCAAGTTAAAATAGTAATATAGTGGCATTAATTGTTTGTTTTTAAAGCACCTATAGATCTGCATCATTAATTAAAAATATTTTGTCAAACATTAATTTGCCATTTGTTATTTGCAGGAAAAAATGTTTGGCAAAATAATTTTTAATAATGATGCAGATCAACAGGTGCTTTAAAAACAAATAATAAATGCCTTTACACTACTATTTTTTCTTATACCAATAAAAAGTTATGGCGAAAAAACGAAAAGATTCGCCCTTTTGGCATGACAAGATTTCCCATTTTTCAAATTCGTCCTTTTGGTTTTATCTTTTGTGGCTAGAAATACCCAACAAAATGACACCCGATTTCGACTCAGCATAGACTTGAGGATAAACTACATTCAAAAATGTAAAAAAACGCAAATGTCAAAAATTGCACATTGGCCCCTTTGGCATGATAGTGACGACATGGCATTGCTGAGGAGCATTTTCATTCTTATGAAGAAGTCAAAAATTGGGTCGACTCTTGCAAGCTTCAAAGAACTTGTCGTTCTTTCGTTGTTGAATTCAAATGCTACCAGAAAGATGGGAAAAAGCAGTGGCTAGCGATGGACAATACTTTCAGTGACATGTTTTTTACAAACTTTCTCTAAATTAAGCATTATTTTTTACGAAAAAACAGCGCGAACTTATTCAAACATCCAATAAATTAATAATAATAATAGTTTGGCGCTACAGTGCTGTATAGAACTTCGGCCGAGCTCTCTCAACATTTTGTGCTGTGCGTGTTATATTTGTACTCAAAGTGGTGGGACCTACAGTTTATTGCCGAATCCGAACGGCGGATGAGAGCTTTTCATAGGCAATGTTTTTACTCTAGGAGGTTTGCCATTTACTGACGAGAGGTAGCGCGGTATAGAAAAATGTTTCTATGAAAAGATGTTGTTAGCCCCAGTCCAGGCTTGAACCGTGGACCTTTCTGCTTGCAGTCCAACGCACTAACCACTGAGCTACCGCGGCTACTATATTGGGTCTTATTAATAAAAATTCTTCTGATGTTCCATTTATATTAATAGATACCAATTTCATATTTTATATTTTCGAACATTATATAATGGTTTTAAGCATACAAAAGAAGCAAATGCCAAAAATTTTGACAATTCAAAGCATTTGCTTTAATTCTTGAGCGAAATCAATTTTTAGTAATATGATCCTAATGTAAATACATTTTCTAATGTAAATAAATTTTATTTTATGCAACTAATTTCATAAAATTCGACAATTTTAAATATGCTATGCTTAATAGGGAATAAAGGTATCTATATCTATAAAGTGTCCATTTACCGCTTCTTAGAACAAATGCGTATTGAAATGACCGGTTGGATTCAATTAAAAGAGATATTACTAGGACCAGTTAATAATTTTTTCCCTTATGGTAAATGCTAATATATAAAATATGCTTAAAACAAACTTAAAACCACTTTTTATTGTGATTACTTTTGCATTATGAATTTCAAAAAACCAGATTTTTCGAATGTGCTACTAGGCTTACAGACAGTTGTAGCTACTAAATCATAACTACTTTAACAACCACTCACTACTACTTCATTCCAAATTCTAAACATGCCACTGAAAAATATATATTTCGTGCATTGGTTTCTGTTTGTATTATAACGATGAACGATGATTCAATGGGAAATTCCTGCAGCACGGGTTGCGTTCTAAAAATTCCACTTGATGGTAAGGGAACACTTGAAAATCAGTTGTGTCACTCACTCTTTCACACTCGCACACACACGCAGATATTGAATTCGTGCGGGGTCAGTGTTCGGCCGTCTCTCAAGTATGGCTCTATTGAGCTATGGAGAAAAATTGTTTGTAATTCATCAAGTGTTCGGCGGCTGCTGCTAGTTGATTCAATGGAATTAAATGAAGCGCACAAATACTGTGCTGATTGCCAGAGTCAATAAATTAACCCAGTTACAAAAATGCAAAAATTATTTAAATCTCTGAATTTATAATGAAAAAAATTATTTTTAATTAAAAACTCTAGAGAATGTTGAATTTGTTGTTGAATTTTTCACGAACTACATTTGTGTGTACACACAGAAAAATACTCTTTTGGCATGAGGTTGGAAAAATGAAAATTTTAATTGTACCAACTAACTTCATTCGAATGGTTTACAAATTTGCTGGCGGAACTGCCATATTACCTTATACACATGAAATATTAGTCTATACACACTCTTTATTGTTCTAAATCTGTACTAAATTGTTCAAAAAAAGTTCGAAATTGGTTGCAGAACAATCTCTTTTTATTTGGACAATAACAACCGACTAAGCGGTTGAGAGAACCGAATAAGTTGGTTGGGCAAAAAGTTTGGCGCAACAAAGGACTGTAGGGTGTGTAAGCCTGTTTTATAGGTATTACAATGGTAGGTGTTCGAGGGAAATGCATGGCCTGATTCCACCAGGTCGTTCTACTCGGGCATCGAACCAAGCCCACCCCTTCGTAGTCCACTCGGTACTCAACAGAACCACGCATTACAGAGTTAATTCGTTCTTCAGTCGCACGATACGTTTGTGGAACAATCTCCCAGCGTCTATTTTTCACGACATTTTTAATATTGGGAAATTTAAAACGAACATTCACCAACACTACTCCATCTTTCCCCCTTCCATTTAACCTATAATCTTTTCTTACGATCAACACTGTGCATTGCACGAATAGGGGGCAACCCCTGAGCGTTGGTTAATGTGTAAAAAAAAAATATCATATTTTAAAAAATAATTTTCTAAATTTTCATTTATTTTTTGTATAGAAAAATAAATATTCTTTTTTTTTCAATACAAAAAATATTGAAAAAATTTAGAATATTATTTTTTAAAATATGATGCCATCGAAATAACATCTTGAAATTTTGCATGAACATTTACAATAAATTGACGATAATTTACATTTTTTTTCAGAATTTTAAAAAGGGTCCTTTTTAAGGACTACGATTTGGTGTGGGTTGGTCGTTTTGATGTGGAAAAATTGGAAAAATATTATTAAAATACGAATTTTTTGATATTTTGGCCCAATATCTGTATTTTAGAGACAAAACTTGAAGTTTTCAACATTACGGAACATTCTGCTGAAGACAGTTTATCCAAAAAACAATACCGTACAAGATAGCCATATTCAAAAAATTTGTTAGGCTCGTAAAATAGTACTAACTGAGTGATGAAATTAAAAACAAAACAAACAAAAATCCATCTGGGAACTCAAAAACTAATGAAGCAGTTCGATTACTAGGACCCGACATAAGGTGAAATCGTTGATTCCGCGCATGTTTTCACATGTCTTTATTCACAGGCAATTGAATACATTTTTGATTCCGAAAATGGCCTTAGTTTTGCGACATTGGTACTAGTTTTTGAGATATTGCCCAGTTTATGGAATTTTTAAATATTTTTCATTTCTGTTATTTTTAATATTTCAATAAAAGACAATAAAATTAAAATTTATTTTCAGTATTACACGCAGACAAATTTTATTTTCTTAAGCGACAGTTTTGGTGTCTTTAGTAAAGATGTTTATCATAAACAGGCGCGATATTTATTTCTATAACCCACATATTTGCGAATTTTAAATTACTAATTACAAATTTCATCACAGTCTCTTTTGAAAAAATGTTCCCCATTAAACAGACTAATAAAAAACCTATACATTTTGTATTCTATTCTATAATAATAATAATGATAATAGTTTGGCGTTAAACTCCTGAAGAACTTAGGCCATGTATCTCACCATTTGAGCTGCGCATGTTATAAACCCAGCAGGAAATAACATCATTGACGACAAAGTCATCAATGATGAATCGAGGACATTGAAACATTTGTAATTGATGAATATGTCAACAAGAATTTCGTAATGGACATTGTATTAAAGATGTCATATACCATATGTCATATATAGATTATCAATGACATTGTGAAAATTCGTCATTGATGAAATGTTATTGATGACGTCATTGATGAAAAATTAACATTCACGTGACATGATTCTAAAGGTATACATCATTTACGGTGTGAAATGCATACAACATACGTCCAGGGGCAGCATTTACGCGTAAAACTTAAATGTTGTGTTCGATGACACCCTGCCATATTATTCATAGGCCTAATATGAGGGACCATATTGTACAAAATCGGGATAATAAGCAATAGTAATGTTGATTGAAGATGAAAGATGTATGTTTGTGACTTCCTTGTTGAGTGACGTGCATGACATCGTTAATGCTACATCATGCAGGAATCAGTGGACATTTCTATGAAAATGTCATTAATGCTTTGCATGGCGAAAACGTTATCGGTCATCGATGTTTCTGACCTGACATAGGGGAATCATTGAGTACTCATTGGTGAAATTTCCTGCTGGCAAGTAGCGGAACCTACAGTTTAATACCGAATCCGAATGGCGGCGGTGAGAGCATTCCATGGGATGTGTTTACCCTCGGAGGTTTGCCATTTTCTGTCGAGAGCTAGCGTGTTACACAAAAATTGTTTTCTATGTAAAGATGTTGTTACCCAAGCCCTAATTTGAACATGTGATCTTTCGGCTCGCCGTCCAACACACAAACCTCTGAGCTACCGACGCTATTTTGACTCTAAGGTACGAATAACCCAGACATGGTGGAGCAAAATGTACTTCAGACTCGAGATCAGCGACCCTTAGCGTATTACTCTAAAATATTTAACAAATCAAGAGATGGTATTTTTTTTTTTTCATTGCACTATGTAATCGATTTTCTTTTTTTATTCTTTTAATAAATCAAAAATATAAAGTGTACTTTATTCAAAAAAATGTCACAAAAATAAAAATAAAAATAAACCTACATTATTTCTGCTGGGGTGCTGCTCTTCTAGGTGCGCATTTATAATCGCGCAGATAATATAAACGCAATAGTGCTGACACTATGCAAATGTAATTGTTTTCAATTGTAATTAATGTGCGCTGAGATTTAACCGTGGTCTTTTAATTGACTTCTGCAGTGAGAAACACGTAGTAGCATCACGACGAACTGCCACTAGAATGGTCGTAGAATTTTGGTCTTTTGGAATAGAAAACGGTTAATGACTGATTATCAGGATAGGTCAAATGTCATGCAGCAAACGAAAAACCTAAGCTAATTAAGTTAATTAAATTTGTATACATTTTTTTATGCTTTTTAAATCTAAATATTATAGCGTTCACGAAGACGAAAATGCTTTAATTATTTAATATTATCAATTTAGATCTTCTTGCTGCTGATTTAACAATGTCTGTTTGTGTCTCTGTATGTTTATTTCAACATTACGAGAAAACCAAAAGTGCCAGAACAATGAAACTTTGGTAAAGTGGAACATGGGGTAATGTGGGAAATTGCCAATTGTGGACATTTTGTTATACTTAGAAATATAAAAAAAAACAATTGTCAAGTGCTTCGTAATATGGTATCAACTTTTCCATTCATGATTAAAATCAAATTAATACCTTTTTATATCTTTTAGTACACGGATAGAAAAGATTTGTTTGAATATGTTTGAATGTAATAAAAAAGTAATACGAAATTACCATACATGTATTAGGAATGAAGTGTAATTAAATTATAATCGAAATTGAATTTATTTTTGTTCACGTGTAAACATTGTCCAGCAGAATCTGTCAAATTTACCATAAATATGTTACAATACCAACATAAAATTTTAATTGCATTTGAATATAGTATTTCTTTGCAATTTACTTGGTCAAAACTATGTTTCGAAACACAGAAAATGCTAATCAAATCTAAATACAACGTATGTTTGCAACGCTCGCCTTAATTCAATAATTTATCGACTGACGAAGTTGACAACGTTGCGCAGCATTTTCTACCAACGTCATCTTTTGCCATCGTTGGAACATATTGATGTTTAAAAACAAACAAAAAAAATAAATTGGATTTAAATAAATGTATTCTACCAACATTCTTCTTGTATACGAAGTTGGCAATAGTTGAGCAGAATTTTCTATCTACGTCTCTTTTGTCGTCGTTTTAAGTATCTATAGGTTCATTTTAAACATATTGATGTTTGAAAACAAACAAAAAAAAATAATTCAAATGTAAATAAAGGTATATATTGCAGCTCTCTTCTTGTATACAAAGTTGATCGGCATTTTCTGCGTACGTGTCTTCTGTTGTTCGTTGAGAAAACGTGTTCGCGTCGGTAATAATTTTGTTATTTGTAAATTAAATAAATATATAAATTCTGTTACAAAAAGTACAAATAGTAACAGAGTATAATTTAATAGTGCAGTATATAATTTCTGAAACTAATGTGAAAAAACCACAAATAAAAATCAGTGTTTCGATTTTCAAACAGAATTTGATATGTTTTTTTACAAAAGCCTCCGTGAATTCCTTGCCTACACCCAGAAAAAAATACTATATAAATAATAGTTTTTTACTATTAAAAATAGTCAATAGGATAAATTATTATTTTAATCGGAAAATACCATTAAATACTGGAAAATACCATTAAATACTGGAAAATACCATGACATTGCCATTGAGTTTATATGAAAAGATTTAGTTTTTGTATACTATTAAATCAATAACTGTCCTATTGACCAATTTTAATGGGATTTGAGGGAATTTTTTTCTGGGTGTACGCTATGTGCTGTACTGAGATCAACTGTAACTGTACCAAATATAAAGCGAGCCTGGATCGTCTGGTTTAGCGTCTGTTGGTGCAATTGTGCTTTCATTGATGCTTTCACACCCAGAAAAAAATTCCCTCAAATCCCATTAAAATTGGTCAATAGGACAATTATTGATTTAATGGTATACAAAAAATAAATCTTTTCATATAAACTCGATGAATGTCATGGTATTTTCAAGTATTTAATGGTATTTTCCGATTAAAATAATAATTTATCCTATTGAATATTTTTAATAGTAAAAAAACTATTATTTGTGTAGTTTTTTTTCTGGGTGCACTTGCAGTTTTAAACCAATTATTTATTTATGCATTTAAACATTTTTATATGAATTCAATTATTATAAATTCCCACTGTGCATGTTTAAAGATTTTTAATAAAAATAAATAAAAAAAACACATTTTATTTTTATTTTATTTTCAGAATTTCTTTCCAAAAATATTTAAATATGTTTCTATGCAAACATACTACTTTTTGAACTGAAACAACTGATATGTTTCACTGGAAACATATTTATATTCAGGTCGTTCAAAATCATGTTTTATTTTGAGCATATTTATGTTTCGGTTCAAATATTTATTTTATTTGGATGTAGTAATTATTATGTTTCCATTAGAACATACTCCATTTTAAGGGGCAACATTAAAATGTTTCCGGGATATTATAATGTAAGTCAGAGCTCATTACAACACTGTTCAAGTCTTGTTTACCCTGTTTACAAATGATTTATCAGTCAATTATATATTATGTTTACATAAAATTCCAAACATACATGTTAATGCTTGCAAAATTATATTTGGGAGAGCCCTTTTTTTGCAGCGTGTATCTTTTAAAAAAAGTTGTTTATGTCGAATATTTATTTTTTGGAAAATGGTGATATCGATCTTTGCGTTGTTTCCCAAACAAAAAAAAATTAACAATTTTTTTTTCAAAAATTTTGGAACATTGATGTTTTTGTCGAATATTTTTTTTTTTTTTTGATAATGGTGTATTCGACAATTGCGTCTAACATATTTTTTAAACTAACATTTTTCTGTAGTATATATACTTTTTTTAAATGGGAAAACCAATCGTGATTTCGACCATTGCGTTGTTTTTGTTGCCTAAAATTTTTATTAACAAATTTTTTTTTTTTCGAATTTTTCGAACATTTTATTTTTGTCGAATATATATTTTTTTAAATGGTGATTTCGAACATTGCGTTGTTTTTGTCGCCTAAAAATTTTGTATAACAAAAAAAAATTTTTCGAACATTGTTGTTTTTCGAATAGATTTTTTTCGTTGGATATTTTTTATGAATGTTTTTTCGATATTTCTTGAAAATTGTTGTTTTTGTCGACCAAATTTTGATAAAAAAATGTTTAATTTTTGCTTTTAGGGTTTTATTTCCATTTATACCAAAATTTTTAATTAAAAATTACCATCAGTATGTGCTCCAGAAATATTGGGAGTCATCTGAAAAGAGAATTGTGCATCAACGCTTCTCAGCTTCTCAAAAATAAATAATGAGAAAAATTTTAAAAATAAAGGTTTCTCTCAGACCAAAACCTTTTTTTTAGTTTTCTTTAATTTTTTGTTTCTCACTGATTTATTTAATAAATATTATTTAGTGTGAGTTATTCAGGAACATGCGAAAAGGTTAACCTTTATCTCTGGACCCTGATAATAATAAACATTTATTCCATTTTAATGTTAATTTGATATATTTTATAAACATGTTCTAATAAAGTTCTTCATTCTAACTTTTCAAAATATATGGAACATAATACATTTATAATTTGCCACTAGTTTGCTACCTAATGGCAACAAAGTAAGCTCCTCCCATTATTGTATATATTCCATTATAAGAATGTATGACTTATATATTATCTCATTATTATTAAGTACTACGTATGCTCCACACATGTTCTACTCCACCGCTTTGTACCAAAGAACACTGGTTTGCAACACTGGTGTCAGAGGTAACTTAAAAGTTACACATACGTATTTTTATATTTGAAAGTTGAGGAGTTTTTAAAAATAAGCTTCAGTCTGTATAAAATAAAACTCAACCCTAGTTGTAGCTGTTACATGAGGTGTTTGAACATAAGTGGTCTGGGCACAGGTCACAATACACGAGTCATGCTCATTTTTAATACTAAACAGGGTTCCCCCTTAATTTAAGAAATAACAAAATAAACACTTAGCGTGTTATATCGTTTTTAGTATGATATTCGTACCATGTAGTTATGTACGATACAATAATATAGAAACGTCAATTTGTTGTTGCATCCCAATATAAAAATGAATTACCACAAGTGTTGTATCTGAGAGTAGCCCTGAGGTATGTTTTTTGGTGTTGTATTTTATGAAAAGAAGGAAAATTGTTAAATTATGCACATAAAATATTAATTTAAATTAATTTGTTTTTCTTTTCAAATCGAGGAATATTTATGATAATTTCAAAAAATTCAAATTTTATTAGAATCAGCTGCATTTATATGACAAGCAGGAAAGTGATGCTCACAGTTCAATTGCCGTACTGTCGTATTCGTACAATGTTGTACCAATACCATGAAACTGTGAATACGTTAACTATTTTAATAAATTTTCACGTATTGCATTTTATAGAAATCGGCTATTGAACTTTAAAACATGATAGTTCAGAAACTATTAGAGACTCCATAGATTTTTTTTTTAATCGACGGGGAAAACTCCAGGGTTTCAAAAAAAAAATCTTTTTGATTTTTAAAATAGTGGTGCGTATACGTAACAGTGATTTTAAAAATTTATTTAACTTTTTATAAGTTAAATGTATTTTATTTTTTAAATTGGTATTTTAATTGAATAAGTAATCATAAAGCTTATATAAACCATTGTCTCATTGAAATATGTTAATTAGTAACTAAGATATAAATATCAAATTACAGTTCAAGTTCCAAAAAGGTGAACCGACACTTTAATATATCCAAATTTGTGGCAACTAAGCCTCGCCCCGAGATTTCCGCTCGCAATTGACTGGCAATTGAGTGGCAAATTAGTATATTTCGCATGATTTGCAATAAGCAATTTAATGGCAATTGTGTGGCTACCACTTAAATTGTCACAAAGTGCTTACTTGGGTGGTGACCACGAAAAAATCGAAATTTGTACATATCAGAGCAGATCTGCTATTTTTCATTTCTAATTGTCAGATTTTACTACCTACTACAGTAGCAGCTTTTAAAACATTTTCATTAAATTATATTTTCAAGATTCGTAAACCCGGAAGACCTCGAACCATTTGAGCGCTATGCAAACGTACACCTGTGCACGGATATCCTTAAAATGTGTACTATATATTCTACAGACCGAGGAGAAGGTCAGTTTTCGTTTACCACTCCCAGATTAACGCCCATTTTTATTTCTGGTGTATAATTCAGATTCACTGCAAAACCACTGAACGTATTTTACTGAAAATTTGCATTACTATTCTATAAATTCCATGGAGTATTCTAAACCATAAATAAACCAGGTTGGGCAAAGGGGAAAACCAAAAATGCAGTACGCTATATCTCCACACTAATGTTATCGATTTCAACTAAACTTTAAAATTGAATGTTACTTATCTTACCTAATCTTACCATACCAAATTCACCACACCAATACTCACCAAATCAAAATTCACCACACCAAAAATAAACATGACCCCTCTGCATGGATTTCGTTAAGATTTGGCATATATACTCTACAGAAATAGGAGAAGGTC
Source organism: Dryomyza anilis (assembly GCA_951804985.1). Classification (NCBI taxonomy): domain Eukaryota; kingdom Metazoa; phylum Arthropoda; class Insecta; order Diptera; family Dryomyzidae; genus Dryomyza; species Dryomyza anilis. The sequence goes on from OX638133.1 coordinate 27,641,847, forward strand.
ACTATATAGTTTTCGCTGACCATGCCCACTTTTACGTCATTTTTATACCCTACACTAAAAGTGAAAGGGTATATTCAGTTTGGTACGCCGTTTGTAACACTCATAAGGAAGCATATCCGGTATGGAAAAGTATATATATTCTTGATCAGCATGACCTCCTGAGCCGATTTAGCGATGTCCGTCTTTCCATCTGTCTGTCCGTCTGTCTGTTGAAATCACGATTACAGAAAAAATAGAAGAGCTAGAGCAATGAAACTTTAGATTTAGATTACTTATATATCTAAGCTGTCTGAACAAGTAAATTGGTATGATCGGTCTATTGTGACCTGAGAACCGACCACTTATGTTCAAATACCTCGTATAAAATTAATATCTACACATCAATTGTACTGTATACGTGCTTAGGAAAACTTTATTTGGTCAAATATATATTGATTCATGCTCAAATACATGAAAATAATGGTTTCCGGCGTAACGACTTGTGGTTCCAAAAAAAAAAAGTGAAATTCGGTACACCTACCCATTTGTAAATATGGGTATCAAATGAATGGAAATTCTTCAGCGATTGAAAGTTTGTAGTTATTTTCAGGATTCGTATACCCTGGTGACCAATATACCACTTTTAATGGTAACCACACATATGTGTAGGGTATTTATAGTCGGCTTAGACCGACTATAATTTTGATAATCCTAACTATCATACTAAAACCTACTTTAAAATTTCCCATGTGATCTAACCTTCCCAACTGGTTATTTTTGGTGTATTTTTCAGACTAATAGCAAAACAGCTAAACGAATTTTTTTGAAAATTTGCATTACTATCATATAAGGTCCATGGAGTACCCTAAGCCAGAAATAAATCAGATTGGACAAAGAGGAGTGGCACCTCCCATAAAACACAAAAATTCAGTACGCTATATCTCTACCCTAATGTTATCGATTTCAACTAAACTTTATATATGAATGTTACTCATCTTACTTAATCTCACCACACCAAACTCACCACACCAAACTCACCACACCAAACTCACCACACCAAAATCACCACACCAAACTCACCATACCATAATACACCACACCATAGTTCACCACACCAAAATTCACCACACCAAAACTAAATATGAATACTCTGCACCGTTTTTGTTAAGACTTGGAATGTATATCCTTCAGAACCTGCATAGGTTTCGTCGACCACACCCACTTTTACGCCCATTTTTATTGAGGGTGTAAGTTTCAAATTCAATGCAAAATTACTAAAAATATTTTCTGTATATTTTCATACACAAATTTTCATTTTCATATAAATTAACCAGGTTGGTCAAAGGGGACCGTTATCTCCCATACATCCCAAAAATTCAAAATGCTGTACCTCAATACAAGTTTTATCGATTTTAACTAAACTTTAAATTTTGACGTTACACTAAAACTCACCATATCAAAATTCACCAAACCAAAACTAAATGTCAAACCTCTGCACCAAATTCCTTAAAATTTGAAATATATATCGTAAGTTAAAGAAAAGTTAACAAACTCAATCTGACTAGCGAAATACTAAAAATATTCTTTATATTAAATAAATTACTCAATATTCTTGTACGAGTCGTGCACGGGTCCAGCTATGAATAAAAACACATAGTAACTATTTCAATTAGAAATATCTATAGTCGACTATAACAACTAAAAACGTTGCCATTTTATGATGTTTGTTTTCATCATCACATCATCATCAGTATTATTATAGCCAACAATTGATGTTGGCCAAAATTTATAACTTATTTTTCAAAACAAAACAAAAGAGAAAACCAAAATTCATTGCAGGACAGGCAGGCAGGATAAGTGTAATTTTTGCAACAAAAAAAAAGGTGCCACAGAAGGGGCCATGTGTGCAATGGTTCTTTAAGCTCATAAAATATGCGCACATTAAATTTTATGATATTGTTTTGAGTGTCATCAACGTTGTGAGGCTGACACACAAACACATCCATACATACATACATACAAACACACACATACTATACGTGTAATATATATCTACAAATTCTTAAAACCATATAGTACATGTATAGCACATGTAGGCATAGTTATGGAACCCACACTCTCCCAAAAATAAAAAATAAAAAACACAAACAAGCAAACCCCAAGTCAAAAGTTAAACAAAAAACCGCAAAACAAACATCGTTTAAACGTATTGTTGATAAAAACACACCGCCCCCTACCACACACCCACACACATTGTCCCAGACATAATGCTCCATGCCTAATAACTCCCCAATGAGCTTTTTTTTATTCAATGCTAACAAATTGACGCGCCAAAATCTCCAACGAAAAATACACTTAAAAAACATTTGTATGATACGAAATTTGTTGTGATAAACAAATTAAAGTGTTCGAAAACATTGCGAGTTTGCTCTAATTACTTTAATATTGACAACTACTAATTTTTAATCATTTCGAATTCTCTGAAAGTTCAGTCAATCGGTAATACTTCAGATTTACTATAAATTATATTAGTGTTTATGAAATCTTAAAATATAATCGGTTACTATAACTGTTATTATGGTACAAAACACCTAATATTAATCATTTCGAATTTTCTAAAAGTTCAGTCAATAGGTAATACTTCATATTTACTATAGTATTATTGATATCTACAAATTTTAATCGGTTGCCACAACTGATATTATGGTAGAAATCACAACAATAGATCTTATGGAAGATAAACTGTTTATTAGGGCAAATCATAAGTAGTACGAATGATTTATTATACTTCATTTATGCGGTAAAAATAAAACAAACAAAAAAATCTCTTTTGGCACACACAGAATGTAGATTTGTTGCGCCAACCAACTCTTTACCCAACCAACTTATTCGGTTCTCTCAACCGCTTATTTGGTTGTTATTGTCAATATAAAAAGAGTTGTAGTGAGTACTGCAATCAATTTCTAACTGTTTTAGAACAATTTAGTACAGATTTAGTACCATTAGGAGTGCGTATAGACTAATATTTCATGTGTATAGGCTAATATGGCAGTTTCGCCAGCAAATTTGTAAACCATTCGATTTAACCGATTGATGTTAGTTGGTACAACCAACTTTTTCATTCTACCATCCTCATGCCAAAAGAGGATTTTTCTGTGTGCATGAGATATTTTTTGAATGAAAAGGAAAAAGCATTTGTTTCAGTTCATACTATTCAAATTAGCCAAACAACCACGATATGAGAATCCCGATCAATAAAAAGTTAACTTTAAGACGAAATTCGAAATTGTTGTCGATATCACATTAAAATTTGAAAATTTTGAAAAATTCGAGACAAATGGAAAATTCGAGACTACTTTCGTAATTTCGATAAATTTCGAGGTCGATACCTGAAAATCTCGTTCGTGCGCACCACTAGCTCCACTAAGAATATTTGCAGCATATTTCCGAAACTGAAAATCATTATTTGTGGTCATTCTTTCTCACAAATATTAAGTCGTTTCTTAAGGTCAAAATCAAAATGTTGCACTTCAACCAATTTAGAACCATTTTAAAACCATTTGGTGAGTATTATCAATGTCAACCATCAGTTCCATCGTCCAATTTATATGTAGAAATTTCGATGTACAATATTGAATTTGGTTATATCTATATATTCTATGTATATAGCCATATATATTCTATGTATAGAAAGAAATGATGTTTTGTATTGAAAACTGAGTTTTTCTCTGTGTGAAAAAACGAATTAATTCGTTTACTACAACTGATAAAATCATTGACATTACAAAAATTTATTAAAAAGGCAGCAAAATAATATTTTTCCAACAGTTTGAAAAAATATAAAAGTCACTTGAAATATCAAAAATAAAATATCTAAAAATTTGTTGATGAAACTACCATAACCCCAACGTGGTGGTTACCTTGACGTGATGTGGGTGCTTTAGTAACAATGACTCAATAAGGCTAAGCTGACGGAAACTTTTTAAAATTTCTAATAGGGTCACCCTTGTCAGACAGGCCACAAAAGTGGCAATCCACCCGCTTCGGCAACTGAGGCAAGGGTTCTGGAGGCCTCAATCCACGCAACCAATCCTGGTAAGATTTCTGCTCCTGTAGCTGGAGGTTCTTCGTGATCCTCCATTTCCACAATTTATGAGACAGCTAGGAATCTAGAGAAGGATAATGACAACGCAGTGGTTTCCATACCAGTAGAGGAAAGTGTCGGTTCGGTTATGTCTACAACTAATCCTCCACTGTATGGCTGCTCGACTGTGTTGTTTCCTCTCAGGGCTCCTTTCTGTCACGTATTTGGAAACATGGGTCGATCGAAGGAATGTGGTGTCTTACCAGCATCTAATCCTAGAGAGACCGACGCACAACTGGAAGCTAAACTTCCATTGGAGACCGGACCCGGATCTCTGAATACAGAGGTCAGGTTATCGGATGACCAGGTGATTAGGAGAAGGAAGAATAAAGCGAAAGATCGCAAAGAGGCTGAAAAAGTTAAAGGCGACGCTGGAGCTTTCTCTTCCCCAGCTACCACAGCAAAACGCGATAGATTGGTGGAGGTTACTCCGACTGAAGCCTGACCATCCGCTGCTGCTGTGGTGGCTGCCAATGCACCTGAGAAGCGCAATGGCAAGAAGTTTAAAACCTTCACTGCTACTGCGAAACCCCGTAACTCCCAGAACTCGACAGTCTCAAGTGATATTACTTCCACAAGCAAGAGCACTGGCGCTTCATGTTCCGGATCGGCTGCGGATGAACTGCCTTCAACATCCACTGACAGAGGTATTTCTTGTTACTTCTAGGTGTCAAATATTTTTATACGAAAAGTATTTAAAAACATAATATTAGAATATGTTTGAGGAGAATTTATAGCCTAAACAATCGTATCCTAATCGAACCCAACGCAATGTTTCTAAGGCGTCTCAGAACTCTTTAAACAGTGATGTTGTTTTTTCGAGTACCAACATCTTTTTATCTCAAAGAATTTTACTCAATTATAGGCCGAGAGCATGGCATTCGTGTGCAATTGGAAAATAGTCTGCTTATCTTTATTGCAACGTTAGTCTTGTTCTAGCAGAGTATGTATTGTACTTATGCTTGCATTGGGAGTAGTGATGATCATTTGCCTGCTAAAAAACCGAAGAATCTTGTTTTTCTTGCATTTCTTGTGGATTTTGTCTTGCTTTTGCACTTGCCAGAAAATGACAATCTTGTTCTTGCGCTTGCAAAAAATGCAATATGTAATGCATTATGCAAGAACAAGAAATTTGTAATCATCACTAATCGGCAGATCGAGTTTAGCACTTGCAGGTAAGGGGTTGTACTAATATTTGCATCGGTAGTCAATCTCGTTTTTGTTATTTCAAAAACTGCAAGAAAAGTAGCAAGAGTCTTATCTAGAGAAATTGACTTAAATAGTAATAGATCATAAAATAAATTGACCCATGTTGGTCATGCAACTGGTGAGGTTGAGACAAGGTAAAAAAACAATGATCAAGTGAATATCAGAGACACAAACCAAATTGTTCAATTAAGGTACACACAGAAAAATCATCTTTTGGCATGAGGTAGGAAGAACTAATAAGTTAGATGTACCAACTAACTTCATTCGGTTAAATCGATTGGCTACAATTTGGTTGGTGAAACTGCCATATTCGGTTGGTGCTTGAAATATTAGTCTATACACACTCCCAATAGTTCTAAATCTGTGGTAAATTGTTCTAAACAGTTTGAAATTGGTTGTAGTCCAAACTACAGTTCTTTTAGTTTTTACAATAACAACCAACTAAGCGGTTGAAAGAACCGAATAATTAGGTTGGCACAAAAAAGCCTTTATTAAGTGTGTAGTAGTTCTTATATTTAGTCTATGGGAAACCCTATATTTCTACTAAGTTAAATAATAACAATTGTTTGTCACAACAAAATATTTTTCTGTGTATAAACCGAGATAAAATTGAAAAAAAGGAAAAGATACGTTGAGCGCCTTTTCGCAAGATTGCGGTAATAAATTTACGCTATAGTTCATGGCACAAAGTAACCAAAAAGCGTCAAAAATCCCTGCTACTGTTTGCTGCTTTCGCTTCTATAGACGAGCAAAATCATAATAAAAAAAATCACAGTCTCCGCCATCGTCAAAACGATGTGGCCAATAACGACCTCACAGTCACACGCACACACACAGTCACACAGAAACGAAGCTGATGCCTCTTGTGGTCGCCAAATGAGGCAACAATTGAGTACTTTATCAACCCGTAGCACCTGACAATTTGTTGAGCACACATACAAATGCAGACATCAAATATTTTATGTGACTGTGTGTGTGTGTATGTATGTTGAATAAAAATTTTGGGGAATTTTGTGAGTCATTTTCTAAAAATTTAATATATGAAAATTTTATGTCAAGCTACTTTTAATTCTTTCTTAAATGTGACTAGGTATATAAAAAGTCTTTAGAATTGAAAATGCATAAAATTCTAAATACTAAAACATATTTTTTCAGTGTTATCCTTTCCTAAAAATTGTCAATTTCAACGATTTTTTTAATTCAAAAAATATAGGTGTATCTGATTATTAAAAGTTTTGATTTTTATTTGAAGTGATTTGAAAGCCCCCCCTGAGAATATTTGTGGGAACGTCGAGGCAGTTTAGAAATTCTTTTTCGACATATTTCAAACAGACAAAGGCGGAGTTTGTAACAACAACTGCCTATTTTCTGCCTGTTCCCCAAATATGCCGTGAATCTTCCATTAAAATTCCACAAAATTTAACAACCTGCTATTCACTTCCCAAAATATTAAATTTATCAGTGTGTTTGCTGGAAATAAGCCCGAAATATTCCTGAAAAATGTAAAAAAAAATTGTCTCGGGCTGATTCAACTCAAGACAACATTTTTTGGCAGGTTCGAGTCAGTTTAGAAACATTTTTTCGCTATACACTTCCCAGAATATTCCTTTTATCTGTGTGTTTGCCTGAAATATGCCCGAAATATTCCTGAAAAATGCAAACAAATTTTGTCTCAGGCTGATTCTCTTCTGAACTTCAGACAACATTTTTTGGCAGGTTCGAGTCAGTTTAGAAACATTTTTTCGCTATATTTTAAACAGTCATAGGCGACGTTTGAATCACAATTATCTGTTTTCTGCCCGTTCCCAAAATATGCCATAAATTTGCCCTTTAAATGTCCACAAACAGTCAGCACGGAGGGAAATAAACATCTAAAACTGGAGAGGTATTCGACACGAATAAAAAATAGCAGAATTTCAATAATATTAATAAAATTCTACTCAAATTCAAGAATTTATCATCTGAATATTAAGAAAACAAACCTCTGCAAATCAATAATAATTACTCTAAGTTACTTGTTTAATTCCTAAGATCATAATCTCTGCATATCAAGAATAATTGCTTCTAGTTACTTTCACATAATGACAGATAGACACACTAACAAGCAGATCGCGGAGATAGACGTACAATGCGGAACGAGGCAAAATAGCAAATATTACAGACAAAGTAAGTTCGAAAACAGCAACAACATTTTTGATACTTAGGACATTAACTACTGCATTATCAAGAATTATTGCTCTTACAACCAGAAAAAATCCCATTAAAATTGATCAATAGGACAATTATTGATTTAATAGTATACAAAAAATAAATCTTTCCATATAAACTCAATGGCAATGTCATGGTATTTTCTAGTATTTAATGGTATTTTCCGATTAAAATAATAATTTATCCTATTGACTATTTTTATATTATAATATACTATTATTAATATAGTATTTTATTATATGTTTTTATATTATAATATACTATTATTAATATAGTATTTTATTCTGGGTGTAGTTACTTTTTTTTATAATGGACCTGTTTCTTAAAATTTTTAAAATTAAGTTTTCTGTTTTCTTTCATTTGCATTCCATTGCGAGTACTTTATCAAATAAACCCCAAAAATAATGGAATATGAAACCACAAAAAAATGCACACATTATAAAATCCTAAAAAAAATGATATTTATTTTATACAAAATAGCAAAAAATCAAAATAAAATTTAGCAAACGGTTAATTTGCACGGTACGGGCTCATTGACTTCGCAAATAAATAAACGATTTCTATCACAGTTGCCATCATTCCATACATATTTATCGTTATTTCGAAACATGTCGATACAATACTCATTGCCCTCGGAATTATTAGGTTCACCATGATTCCAGTTAGTATAGTTGACTGGTTGTCCAGTGCTCAACCAGTGGAATTCTTTTTTGGCCGTCAACTGATTACCGGATACCCAAAATGGAAAATGGGCATCTATAGCAAGCAAATGCTCATTGAGCGCATTCATTTCATGCTCTGTTTCGATGGAGACCAAATCAGCGCTCCTTTTACGACATTCATGCATGGCGCCATACCAGTTAAGCTGAAGAATAGAAAAACTTCTTGAAAATTATATGTCCATAACGAATTTGTATAAAGAACCATACGCAAAAAGTTAAAGACCTTTTTTCAATAATTTCAGAAAAATTGCAACTAATTCCCAAAGTCAGAACGGACATCTAGTTTTTAAAATGTCTTGGATTTAAAATTATAGAGATCTATTAATTTGTACACAATAGTATTAGACACATTGGTGATCCGATTACCGAGTACCAAAGTGGAACAATATCATACTTTTTGAATGTAGTCACTATTTTTATGATTTTTAATTAATTTTGTAGATTTGTTAAAAAGTCAAATACTGCAGGATCTGTAGGAAATTAATATATACTTATTAGCATTATATTCACAAGACTATTACTTTTTTTCCTTTAAAAATGAAGAAATCTGAAACAATTTTTACAAATTAAGAGGTCATCTTTCAAATGCGGTTTACGCATCGTGGGACTCTAGAAGTCGGGATAGTTTCTAATGTAAAATTCTTTTATAAAATGTATGGAGAAAATATATTTTTTTTTGTCGGAAATTCCGTATTTTATAATATTTTAGTATAGTATTATAGAGTTTTATAGTATTTTATAGTATTTTATAGTATTTTATAGTATGTTATAGTATTTTATAGTATTTTATAGTATTTTATAGTATTTTATAAAATTTTATAGTACTTTATAGTATTTTATAGTATTTTATAGTATTTTATAGTATTTTATAGTATTTTATAGTATTTTATAGTATTTTATAGTATTTTATAGTATTTTATAGTATTTTATAGTATTTTATAGTATTTTATAGTATTTTATAGTATTTTATAGTATTTTATAGTATTTTATAGTATTTTATAGTATTTTATAGTATTTTATAGTATTTTATAGTATTTTATAGTATTTTATAGTATTTTATAGTATTTTATAGTATTTTATGGTATTTTATAGTATTTTATAAAATTTTATAGTATTTTATAGTATTTTATAGTATTTTATAGTATTTTATAGTATTTTATAGTATTTTATAGTATTTTATAGTATTTTATAGTATTTTATAGTATTTTATAGTATTTTATGGTATTTTATAGTATTTTTTAGTATTTTATAGTATTTTTTAGTATTTTATAGTATTTTATAGTATTTTATAGTATTTTATAGTATTTTATAGTATTTTATAGTATTTTATAATATTTTATAGTATTTTATAGTATTTTATAGTATTTTATAGTATTTTATAGTATTTTATAGCATTTTATAGTATTTTATAGTATTTTATAGTATTTTATAGTATTTTATAGTATTTTATAGTATTTTATAGTATTTTATAGTATTTTATAGTATTTTATAGTATTTTATAGTATTTTATAGTATTTTATAGTATTTTATAGTATTTTATAGTATTTTATAGTATTTTATAGTATTTTATAGCATTTTATAGTATTTTATAGTGTTTTATAGTATTTTATAGTATTTTATAGTATTTTATAGTATTTTATAGTATTTTATAGTATTTTATAGTATTTTATAGTATTTTATAGTATTTTATAGTATTTTATAGTATTTTATAGTATTTTATAGTATTTTATAGTATTTTATAGTATTTTATAGTATTTTATAGGTATTTTATAGTATTTTATAGTATTTTATAGTATTTTATAGTATTTTATAGTATTTTATATAAAAAATTTAGTATATTTCCGACTCGGAAGCAACATAGGATGTCCCATAATACGATAAACGACATTTGATAGTTGACGTCTGTAGCTACATTTTGGCATATATTGAAATCGTCCTGTGGGTTAATATCCCAAGTATAATTCCTACAATTTTTACTAGTCACTTCTTGCGCACTTTTCGACCAGAAAATAGCCAGTAAAAATCTTTGTTTTCTGGATATTTCCCTACCAACAACTAACCAGTTCTTGTCCAGGTTTACTGGTAGTGAACTACTCTTCAAATCCTTACCAGTAATCGACCAGTTTATGTATAGTAGGGACAGACCAGTTTTTTTCTTACCAGTTTTACTGACAGCAAATTACTCTTCAAATCCCTACCAGTTTTTGACTAGTTTAATGGTGGGGATATACTCTTTAATTTTGACAAATCTAAAACGTCCAAGTCTAAAATATGCACATTACGTTGTAATCGATTCATTTGATTTTAATCACATTGAATCTGCATAACCCTGCACGTGTGCTATATTATCACGTATAATTAGTTCTTTAAAAAAAGAAAAAAACATTTTATTCACCGTAATATGCTGCTCAACCCAGTAGTAGTATTTATCAACTTTTGTAAATCGAAAATCCCGCAATGAACTTACAACCGTTGTATCTGCGAAAAAAAAAATTATATTCATTAAAATTTCTTCAATTAAATTAAAGTTCAACAGACCAGCATCTTCGGTTTGCACAACGCCACAAAATTGTAAAATTAGAAAACCTGCTGTGAGTATAATGATTTTTTCCATATTAAATAACCACAAGATTAGACGTTGTCGATTTGTACTAATGCACTTTACAAATGAAACTGTTATCAAATCAATATAGTCACTGATTTAAATAACATGAAATTATTGTGTGTCTGTATATAAAGAAAATCACTATCAATACCTGATTATCATCCAATGAGAATTTATGAGAAAAACATTTATTTACAAACGTATTCAGGGCCGACTCGTAAGAGTACACTAAGAAAACAAAGATGATTACCAGAAATTTGACAGCCCTAAATATCAAGTTATTTACAAATTATTTAGATCGTCTTTGAGACAACCATCTCTCAAGCATCCGTCAAATACGATAAATATTGCTAGCAATCATCTTTCAAATTTACGATTATTTTTAGCAACCATCAATTAAACATCTTACAAATAGGAAGATAGTAGATGAATATTTGGAAAAGGTACTCCATTAGAATTCGCGGAGTAATTTTTATTTCATTGAAAGAAAAAGAATCAAATGTATTTTTATTTATTCTGGAATTAAAACAGTATCCTGGTTATACATCCTGGTTATACTTAATTGTTGTGGATAAATCGAGCGTAAGAAAAAAGTACGCCATTTTCCTTTTTTATAGTAGTCAAATGTCAAAATACCTCAAAATTGTTGCTGCAAATGTCCAAGAACTCAGGATGTTTGCGCTCAGTCAACTGTAAATATCTCAATTATCATTGCTGTTGTGGCAAACAATTCGTAATTATCGGCATATATGTCATATTTAAAAAATATTAATAGTTTTGCTGCAACTTTATTGAAACTTATGGGATGTTTGAATATTTGCTACAAGACGTAAATTTGAACAGATAGATGCAGTAAGTCTTTCATAAACATCTTGTTTTTTTAGTGTAGTATTCAATGATATTTACCATTTAAAAGACTAATTTAATAAGTCAGTCAATATTAATTACATGGATTACATGGAAAGACAAAGATTAGGCTCATAATTTAATATTTCCTTTATCATAACTCGATCAGTTATATTAACTAATTTATCTGCTCGTGTTCATAGATTTAATCAGGAAAATGTTTACTATTTGAATGAGGTTGAAAGAATTAAATTAAATGATACAAATTCATATTTAGTATAAATTTAAGTATACTTTAAAATATGAATTTTATATTAAGAATTATATTTCTGTTGCCTATATATGATAAAATCTGTAATCATTTGGCCTTAGTGATTTTGGATTGAAATTAATAAAAATAAAATAAATCAAAAATAAATATTAAACTTTGTCTTAGTTTGATTCGAAATTTTTACTATTTCAATCCGTATTTGTTTTTTTTTTTACTACCGTCCCTGGTCGTACCACTGAAGTAAGCACGCTTTGAACAAACAAACCACACGATTCAAAAGAAGATGTTGTTTCAAGTTTAATACATCTGTGGTTGTCATATGTATTTGATATATACTTAATTATTTTGTATACACTCAGAAAAACTGTTTATAAAATAATTTGTTTGAAAATTGATGTAATTGCTATCAAAATTTTTAATATTTAATTTGATTAATTTCTGATAATATTAATATCTAGTCAAATCAATTTTATTAAAAATTTTACAGAGCGATTAGTACACTGGAACCGAAAGGTCACAAGTTCAAACCCTGGTACTGTTACTGTCTATATATATAAAAATGTTTTTAATATAACATCTTCCACTGACAGTGGCAAAACACCAACCAAAAAATTGTCTTGAAAAATCTTCCCACCCCGCCATTCAGAGTCGGAATTAAATTGAAAGTTTCACACGGATAGAAAAGATTTGTTTGAATATGTTTGAATGTAATTAAAAAGTAAAACGAAATTGCCATACATGTATTAGGAATGAAGTGTAATTAAATTATAATCGAAATGGAATTTATTTTTGTTCACGTGTAAACATTATTATATTGTCCAGCAGAATCTGTCAAATTTACCATAAATATGTTACAATGCCAACATAAAATTTTAATTGCATTTGAATAAACTATTTCTTGGCAATTTACTTGGTTAAAACTATGTTTCGAAACACAGAAAATGCTAATGAAATCTAAATACAACGTATGTTCGCAACGCTTGTCTTAATTCGATAATTTATCGATTGACGAAGTTGGCAACGTTGTGCAACATTTTCTACCTACGCCAGCTTTTGCCATCTTTTGCCATCGTTTGAACATATTGATGTTAAAAAACAAACAAAAAAAATTGGATTTAAATAAATGTATTCTTCCAACATTCTTCTTGTATACGAAGTTGACACTAGTTGAGCAGAATTTTCTATCTACGTCTCTTTTGTCGTCGTTTGAAGTATGTATAGGGTCATTTTAAACATATTGATGTTTGAAAACCAACAAAAAATTAATTAAATGTAAATAAAGGTATATATTGCAGCTCTCTTCTTGTATACAAAGTTGACACTCGGTGATGGCCATTTTCTGCGTACGTGCCTTTTGTTGTTCGTTGAGAAAACGTGTTCGCATCGGTAATTATGTTTGCAAAATTATGTTTGGGAGAGGGGTTTTTTTTGCAGCGTGCACCATCTAAATACAAATAATGCTCGCACGACTCAAATTGTAGGAGAGAATTCTGCTTATCGTCACTATCATGCCAAAGGGGCGAATGTGCATTTTTAAATATGTTGGAAAATCTAATTTTAAAGTTTGAAGTGCTTTAAAAATTAGTAAATATTTTTTTTTTCAATTTTGTTATTTTGGTTTATTCATAAATTACTATAACGTATATAAATTATCTTTGTATTTGGACAACCTACTGAATTATAAATACAGATTTTGTGAGACTATATCCTGACCAAAACGCAAATATTTTTGTTATTTATGATAAAACTCTTTATTTGCGCAAGATAAAATAGTGATGTAAAGGCATTAATTGTTTGTTATTAAAGCACCTGTCGATTGGCATCATTATTTGCCAAACATTAATTTGCCATTTGTTATTTGCAAGAAAAATGTTTGTCAAAATATTTTAAAATAAAAATCCAATCGATAGGTGCTTTAAAAACAAACAATTATTGCATTTACACCAATATATTATCTTAAACCAATAAAGAGTTTAAGCAAAAATCGAAGAAATTTGAAAATTTTAAAATCTTGTCATTTAAAAATATTTTTGTTTTTTGCTATAACTCTTTATTGGTGCGAGATAAAACAGTGATGTAAAGGTATTAATTGTTTGATTTTAAAGCACCTATCGATTGGCATTATTATTTAAAAATGATTTCCCAAACATTTTTCTTGCCAATGATAAAGATTCAAACAAATATTTTAAAATAATAATGACGATCGATAGCTGCTTTAAAAACAAACAATTAATGCCTCTATACCACTATTTTATCTTATACCAATAAAAAGTTATGGCAAAAAAACGAAAAGATTCGCCCTTTTGGCATAACATTTAAAATTTTACGAATTCGCCCTTTTGGTTTTGTCTTTTGTGGCTAGAAATATCCAACAAAGTACTTCAAACATGAGTACTTCAAATATAAAAATTATTCAGTTTATTTTCATATAACTTCATGCGCGTGGTTAATCTGAAAATACCGAATGTAAGGCTTTGCAAATTTGGAAATTCCAGAATTATTTATTTCTGTATTCCTTAAACGTATACACAATATGCAAGTGCACACGGAAATTTAATATAAAAACCCCAGAACGAACTTGTCATGGCACCAGCTGATAATATGATAAGGTTGTAATAATGTTAACCTTAATACGGTAAAATTTAACTAATGCATGAATTGATTTAAATTCAAAACACATTTGAATTTAAAGATGTGTTTTCTCGAAACTTACTGATCCGATCTCTGATTTTTACATCAAATAATCACATTTCGTATGGGATATAAGTGCAAAGTTTGATTCCCCTACGACGATCCGTTTAGATTCTACAGCCATTTGAAGTTAAAGATGTGAAGTCTCGAAACTTACAGATCCGATCTCTATAATTTTTACTCTTAATGATGACATTTCGTATGGGATAAAAAGTGCAAAGTACGACCACCCAATAATCAGATTTCGTATGGGATAACAATCGCAATGTTCTACAATGCTTCGTTTAGATTCTACAGCCATTTGAACTTAAAGATGTGATTTCTCTAAACGTACAATCCGATCTCTATATTTTTTGCACCAAATAATCAAAATTCGTATGGGATTAAAACAAAGTTTGACCCCTCTACGACATTTAAATGCTTTTAAATGTACTCTACTTACATAGAGTAATTTTTATTTTTAAACATATTAAAATTATGTTATTCTTATATTACTAAACGAACAAAAAAAATCATATTTTATACATAATCAGAGAGTATATATTTGATATGGAGTCAGAGAGTTTCCATACAGGTGGTTTCGCTGCCACTTTTGTCAAATAAATTCAAACATTGATTATGTGGAAATTGAAACGAAAATGTTGTCAATATTCTGATGTTTTCTGCCACATTTTTGGACAGAAAAATAATTAAAATTTATAAGGCGTTGGATTGCAATAAATCTTGGTAAGTTTGGTTGCAAATTATCCGCGGACAGATCCAGTTTAGTACACTGTTTTCCTCTGTTAACTTCAATCTGTAAAATTCCAATTCCACATAACCAATGTTTTCGGCAGCGACGCCAGCAAACTCGAAAGGAAACTCTATATCAAATGTATACTGTCTGACATAATGCTAATGTAATATTACTATTTATTTATATTCTTTACTAGCAGAATCTTCAGTTGGATACTGTGCGCCGCATCTCACATTAAATTGTCATCTTGTTTTAACTGTCCTTCCTTGGCTGCCTAATAAATTGGAAAATCATTGTCAATCTTGTAGTGCCAGGCATGCAATCCGCCCACAATATCCTTGATGCACTCGTTCTCGGGTAGTTTGGTGCGCATATGTTTGACAGCGATCTGCGAGTCGTTGCCACGTCGACAGTAGACAATCAGCGGCAAGTTTTTCTCCTGCAACTGCGCCTGCAACCGCTCGACAAATGTATCGTCTAGCACCTGCTTCAGCGGCACATTAATCGCCTGTGGCAATTTGCAAATTTCAAACTCAGCCGTGCTCCGCACATCGAGTAGCACATGTGGCGCCGCCTGCTGCTTTAATGCATCATACTCCTGCACGCTGATACGTTCGCTGGCGTCTAGAATCCGCAACGGGTTTTCTTTATCGTTGGCCAGCATGCTGCAAAATTGCTCGTAGTTGATGAGACGTGTAATCATGGGCTTGGCAGAGCAAACATCACATTCGGGTCGTCGCGGACGCAACTTTATGTTGCGAAACACGCAACGACTACCGTCAAAGATGAGCAGACGACCGGCAAGCACTTCGCCGAGTCCACTGACAACTACTTTAATCGCTTCAAGCGCCTGCAATGCACCGATGACGCCGGTGACAGCACCCAAAACGCCGCCATCGCCGCAATTGGTAACAGTCTCTGGCGGTGGTGGCACCGGAAACAGGCAACGATAACAGGGGCCCTCGCTGCCATAATGATAGACGGTCAGCTGACCGTCCAGCTGCAGCGCACTGCCCGAAACAAGCGGACGATGCAGCAGCACACAGGCATCGTTCAGCAAATATCTGGTGGCTACGTTGTCCGTACAGTCGAGCACAACATCGAATTGTGCCAGCAACGCCATGGCGTTGTCGCTGTTCAACAACATGTGATACGCGTCCAGGCGACAATGTGGATTGATCTTGGCCAGTGCACGTTTTGCTGAGTAGACTTTCGGCTGTCCGATCGTTTGCTCCGTGTGCAACGTCTGGCGATGGAAATTGCTTCGCTCCACCATATCATAGTCGACCAGTCCGATGCGTCCACAGCCGGCTGCTAGTAGATATTGTGCTGCCGGACAACCAAGTCCGCCCATGCCGACTATGAGAAAAGAGCTGTGATTTAGCTTGAGCTGGCCACCAACGCCAAAATCAGGCAGTATTAGTTGTCGACTGTAGCGTGCAATGTCATCGTTACTGAGGCTGTGACCTTTGGGTGTAGTGGAGTTGGAGCTGCTGCATTCATCCTCGTCAGCAGTCGTCAGCTGTTGCTCATTCAATGCACGTAGTTGGCACTCTTTCTCCTCCAAGCTGTTGTTCAATTTGTGTATTTGCTCTTGCAGCGCTTTTATTTCCGCCTTTAGAGTGGCAGCATCGACAGACATGGTTTTATTTTAATTGCAATGCGTAAAAACAATAATTTTATCGGTTAAGTGGCAATTGATAACTATGCAGTTTTCCACGAAATCATGCACTTCGCCCACAGCTGTTTACTTGCGTTGCCAACTTCCCTCATGTTGCACTCCAGTGTTGCATAACACAAAAAATTGAAATACAAATTAGGAAAAAAAAATATTTTCGGAGTAAAAAATAATATGTATATTTAGAGTGTTTGCGAATTGAACTAAATTACTTTAATTTAATTTGCTCGAAAATTTGGCTAAATTGAAAAGTCGAACACCGCATTACTGACAAATTTTCGATCGATCGCCATTCGGTAATTGTTAAAATCCCGTTCGAATCTTATGATTGATTATATTGCATGAACTGATTATTTATGTATGCTGTATTATGATATTATGATACTCAATTCGTTATAAATAATACATTTGTTTTAATTTTTACATGTATTTTGGTATTTAATAGGGTTGTCTAAAAAGGTCTATTTGAGTTAACTTATCGGTTGTTTTTTTATTATTATCTTTCGAGAGCTAATAGTCAAAAGGTGAGCTTCAGGTACCTTTTGAATAACTTTTTTAACAATATTGGGATATCGTCAACTCTTAATAATTAGTTATGTTTTTGATCTTTACAGAAATGGAATTGTAAGAAATAAGCCATTTTTCTGATAAGAAAAAGTGGTTATAAATTAAAAAAGCAGTACTGTCAAATCATTGAAATAATGCAACCCTGTTTGTTGAAATTTCGTTGCTAAACTTGTCGGCAGAGGTCGCCTCCGTAGAGCATTTTAATTTGACACAGCAAACAATTTTTACGCAGCATACAACAAATCTTTGCAAATTTATTTCAAATTAATTAATATCAAAATAAATTGAATAGTTTAACTTAAGTTTTTCGCTTAAAATAATATAAATTCATTGCGTTTAAAACTATTAAAATAGAAATCGAGACGGAGGCAAACAAAAAAGTGCAGCCTCCTCTCAGACGCCGGTTGTAATCGCAGTTAGCAGCGCAGCAAGCAGCCATAGAGATTTGAAGGCATGGAGAATATAAAATCCAATTTTGATCGTATAATGGAAAAATTTAATGATGGCCTAACCCATACACCGCCCCATGATATAAGTTACTTGAGCAACTCGTACGTAGAATCGCCAAATGGTGAGTGTGCAAAAGAATTTAATAAAAAAGAAACTAAACCAGAAACCTTTTTAGTTACTAAGAAACGTCGCATCTCCTACAGCTATGAGGAGTCACCCTGTGGCAGTGCAAATGTGTCGACGAACGTCAGCGGCGCCTCGATGAACTCGACGGCGGTGCCAGCCAGTCCATGGGAAACGCGACGTATGCGCGTTGATCTCATCGAGTCGAAGACCAGAGTAAGTAAAAGGAATTTATGCTTTTTTACATTTATTTATAATATATATGAGCACTGTAGGTGACCAAGCTAAAGCAGGAGATCGAACGCCAGCACAAAGTGCGCGCCGAAATGGAGACATTGCTGCAGTGTAAAGTCAGCGAGCTGACCAAACAATGTGAATTCTCCTCCAATAAAATACTCGACATGGAGAAACATATGCAGGTGGTGCGCAAACGCGAGCAGGCTGCCAAACATGAGCTGCTCAAGGCACAAAAGGAGGCAACAGCACAAAAGCACAGCTATGAGGATGCGCTGCATAAGTTGCAGCGCGACAAGCAGGAGGCCGAGGAGGAGGCATCCATGGTGCAGAACAGCATGAGCAATGAACTGAGCGACTATCGGCGACACACGGAGAAAATTGAAATGGTTAAAATTGATTTTTTTTGTGGTTTTCTTCTTTTATGTATTTTCATTAAAACGCTTGCAGGAATTAGATCTACTCAACGAGGAGCTGTCCAATATGCGTGATTTGTTGGATGAGTACAAACCGCGCGCCTCTGCCTACGACGAGCTCAAGCTGCAGCTGGAGAAGGAAGAACAAGGGCGTAACACAGCCAATTTACGCATCAAAGAGCTTGAATATCAAATATCATCGTACGAGGATTGGCAGGAGATCACAAAGAATTCGCAAACACGTCTGTTGAGCATTCCGGGATTGGATACGGAAATTGAACGCTTGCGCGCAAAAAATAAGGAGCTCCAGGATCTGCTGGGCAACAATTTGTTGTTGGAGGAGCAGGTGCACGATTTGCGGACGCGCTTGGAGCAGTCGGAGAATGCCAAAGCGGAGGCAGTAACGCTGCAGGTGCGTCTTAATTATTTTTTTAAAATTTAACATTTTAAATTTTAATTTTTTATAAACACAGGTTAAACTGACGCATTGCGAGCAGGAGCTCAAGGAGTGGGTGCAAGTAGCGCAGGATCATTGTCTGCCCAACATGCTCGTCAGTCCGATGGCATTGCGCAGCCGCATTGAGCAGCTGCTGCAGAACGACATCATCATGGTCTCCGAGAAGAACTGCACCAAGTCCGAGAACAAGTCAATGGAAAGCCAAATGCAAGACTGGAAACAGGTGCGTGTTTTTATAGCTCTACGAAATAGTCCCCAATGGAATAAATCACAGAAAAATGAAAAAAAAAAAACTTGAAAATAAAATATTGGAATAATATCAAATAAAAATTAAATAACACACAAAATAACCCCCAACGAAAGATTAATTAAACCCCCAAAACGAATGAAAGTATGACAAATTTATCACCCAAAATGTTATCAATGAGATAATCCCCAAATATAATAAAACAATCACCAAATTATGAAAATGAAATAAACCTCAAATTATGAAAAATGAAATAATCCCCAAATTATGAAAAATAAAATAATCCCCAAATGATGAAAAATGAAATAATCCCCAAATTATGAAAAAAGAATTAATCCTCGAATTATGAAAAATGAAATAATCCCCAAATTATAAAAAATTAAATAATTCCCAAATTATGAAAAATGAAATACCTAATATAAAATTCAAATAAAATAAGCCCCAACAAATTATATTGGGAATTTCATATGAAATAACACACAAAATCGCATGAAAAAGTTGGACATTATTTCATTTTATTTTTGGGTTTTTTTTTTCATAGTGCCGTTTTTTTTAATTAAACAAAAATGTTTTGCAGAAATGTAAAATCTATGCGAAGAATATTGAAGATCTAAATGTGGCACTTAAACGCCACACAAACTTCAAGGATCGCGTACAAAAGAAGCTGCTGCTTGTCTCCAAGGAGCGTGACCTCTACAAACAGCTGCTCGAGAACTTTGAAAAGGATCTAACAAGTCAGCCGTCATTAATACCCTATTTAGTTTTTTTTATTGTGAAATTTAAAAATATTTTCTAGTTAGCAACACAACAAATGCCATGGATATTGCAAATCCCGAAACGCAGCTGCGTTATCGCCTCGATATGCTTGAGAAGACGTTGGGCGGCTACAAGGAAATGTGCGCCAACCTCGAAAAGGATCTGTGCAATGCCAAGCAATTGTCTACGTCCACGGACAGTTTTACAGAGGCCAACCTCAATGCGGAAAGCTATGAGCATTATAAGCGTGAAATCGATGGGTTGCGTTTGGAAAACGAACGTTTGAGTCGGCGCAAGGAGGAGCTTGAGTTAGAGTTGGAGCATCGTTGTCTGAAGGGCGACTTTCAGTTGGGCAAATTTA
The DNA here is from genome assembly GCA_951804985.1 of Dryomyza anilis. Classification (NCBI taxonomy): domain Eukaryota; kingdom Metazoa; phylum Arthropoda; class Insecta; order Diptera; family Dryomyzidae; genus Dryomyza; species Dryomyza anilis. Next base: position 27,662,547 of record OX638133.1, read on the forward strand.
AGGTGGTGCATTTGAGCAAAGGTCCGGCCGCGGAGGCCTATGCGAATTCAACAAATATTCAGGAGAAATTACAGGCAGAGGTTAGTAAAAGTGAAACTTTTTGGTTTAACAATCGAAAATATTAAAATACATCAATATTAATTTATAAATTTTATTTGAAATTCAAAACACATCAATTTTAATTCAGAAATTCCATTTTAAATTCAAAACTCATCAATTGTAATTCAGAAATTCCACATGAAATTCAAAGAACATCAATTTTAATTCAGAAATGCCATTTGAAATTTAAAACACATCAATTGTAATTCAGAAATTTCATTTGTAATTCAGAAATTCCATTTAAAATTCAAAGGACTTCAATTTGAATTCAGAAATTCCATTTGAAATTCAAAAACATCAATTGTAATTCAGAAATTCCATTTGAAATTTAAAACACATCAGTTGTAATTCAGAAATTCCATTTGATATTTAAAACACATCAATTGTAATTCAGAAATTCCATTTGGAATTCAAAAAACATCAAATGTAATTCAGAAATTCGTTTTGAAATTCAAAACACATCAATTCTAATTCAGAAATTGGAATTCAAAAGACATCAGTTGTAATTCAAATATTTCATTTAAAATTCAAAGTACATCAATTCTAATTTAGAAATTCCATTTGAAATTCAAAACACATCAATTGTAATTCAAATATTTCATTTAAAATTCAAAGTACATCAATTCTAATTTAGAAATTCCATTTGAAATTCAAAACACATCAATTGTAATTCAGAAATTCCATTTCAAATTCAAAATACATCATATGTAATTCCAAAATTCCATTTAAAATTCAAAAGATTTCAATTTTAATTCAGAAATTTAATTAGAAATTCAAAACATTTCAATTGTATTTCAGAAATTCCATTTGAAATTCATAACACATCAGTTGTTTCATTTATGTATTTATTTTTCCAAAACTTTGCCATTTTTCGATATTTTTCTTCTTTCGCTTATCATGTAACTGATAATAATCCCTTCATATATAACATTTTATTTTTCTTACCTAGATTGAGCGTCTCAAGCGTCGCAATCAGAAACTCGAAGACGACAACGATGTAACGCTGGTGGCGCGTCTCAACGACACCAGCAATATGACCATGAATATCAAGGAGGTGAATCAGCTGCGCGCCGAGCTTGAGACCACCAACAACAAAATGAAGAAACTTAAAGAGTTCTACAAGTCGGCGAGCATGGAATTCCGCGAGGTCTGTTACATGTTGTTCGGCTATCGCATTGATCGCGTTGGCACCAACACCAATTACAAGTGAGGCGCAAATACACTTTATATATATTATAAAATTAAATTTAATTCTATTATGTAGAGTATCCAGCATGTATGCTGAGAGTCCTGATGATTATCTCAATTTTCGTCTCACCGAATCGAATGTACTGGACATGCTAGAGACACCCTACTCGGTGACACTGAAGCCACTCATCGAGAGTCAACTGGGCGCGAACAGATCGTTGCCCGCCTTCTTGAGCTCACTTACATTGGATCTGTTTCAGCGTGCCACGGTGACAATGGCCTGAGCGTAACGTTTCAGTGGAACAACTTTTGATTTATTCTTTAATTAAAAAAAAAATTGTCGCAACGTTTATATGAAATGAATAAGATATTTTATGTATATTTTACTTAATTTTTAATCCAAAAAAACATTCGCGCAACAAACGTACACTTAGTTTAACTTACATACTTATATAAATAATATATTTTTATTTACAAATGCTATGATTTAGTGTAAACAAGAAACAAAAGGGCAACTCGCACATGCAACAACAAAGCAGAATTTTGTGAGCGAACTGCTGCTCAACAAGACACAAGTTCTAATAAAAATATATATCAAAAACTTTAGAAGATAACTACAGCAACAGATGGAAATTTTAATTATCAACGAAAACTTGCAAGTATAATTTTCAATAATTCTAATAAATCTTTAGTATATTTAATGGTAACAGTGAAAATGATAATGTCGGCAAATACAACTTCAATATATCGAAAACCAAACGAGATTTCAGAGAAGTAGATTCCTTATCGTGTGATTTGTTTAATTTCATGAACAGAGCTATACGCCGCTGCCGATCTCCAACAAAATTGCCATTTTTAGCCAAAGAATCTGATTGAACGATACGTCGCCATTGACATTGTAAACCACTTGCTTGGATTACTTGGACATGTTGAGTGTACTTTTGACCTAGTACAGCGTAAGGGCGTCCGAATCTTCCAGCAAAGCATAAGCGACTGACGAAATATATTAAGCTGCGTGAGCAACTCATCATGAACTATGTAAGTCATATAAAACTGATAATTAATAATAATAATAGTTTGGCGCTACAGTCCTGTATAGAACTTCGGCCGAGCTCTCTCACCATTTTGAGCTGTGCGTGTTATATTTGTACTCAAAGTGGTGGGACCTACAGTTTTTTGCCGAATCCGAACGGCGGGTGAGAGCTTTTCATAGGCAATAGTTTTACTCTAGAAGGTTTGCCATTTACTGACGAGAGGTAGCGCGGTATAGAAAAATGTTTCTATGAAAAGATGTTGTTAGCCCCAGTCCAGACTTGAACCGGGGACCTTTCAGCTCGCAGTCCAACGCACTAACCACTGAGCTACCGCGGCTACTGCTTCTGATAATGGAAAAAATAATAAGAGCTGCCAAAATCCATCAAAATGGCTGCTCGGGTATGCTGACGATATCGATATAAGATCTTAATGTTGGATCTTACATGATCAGTCAGTACATCATTCTCCAGTTTAGAGAAGGAATCGCATCGAATCAGTCTTACGGTGAACGAGGAGAAGACGAAGTACCTGATAACAACAAACAAAGAGTCCCGGCGTCTTGGACATACGTCACTGTTGACACTCACAACTTCGAAGGACTTGGTTTACTTAGGTTGGTACCTAACAACAAAAATAACAATGTCAGTCTTGAGATTAGCCGAAGAATAACTCATCCCAACAGGTGTTACTTTGGGCTCAGTTGACAGTTGAGAAGCAGAACCATCTCTCGACGAACTAAAATTTCGCTTTATATGTCAAGTCTCTCATTATGTCAGTCCTCGTCTATGGCGTCAGAAATTACCAGACTGGAACAAATGGCCCAGTACTGGCACACTACTGGTTGCCGATGCTATATACAGTTCTGGCGCAGTACTGGCACAACGCTGGCTTACAACTGGCATAATACAGGGCCCGTCTTCAAGCCAATGTCGGCCCGTATTTACTGCCAGAGCTTCGCCAGTACTCGCCCAGTATAGGTTGCCAATTCTGGCAACGTAATGCTGCCGCACTACTGGCACAACGCTGGTTTCCTACTGGTATATCTCTGGGACCGTAGTCGAACCAATGCAGGACCGTATTAACTTCCAGCGCTTCGCCAGTATTCCCACAGTATATATATACATGATTGAGCCAATCATGTTACAAGATTACATGGAACATGATTACAGCAAAAATAATTCCAGTCATTGAATGATGCCATGCCATCAAAACATGATTGTGGTGATCATGTCTTTTTTGTGCGTGTAGATTGCCAATCATGCATTTAGAAAACAGAATATTTATGGGAGTGCTGCAGCAACTACTTCACAAATAAAATAATCTCAAAAACTTTAAAGACCATCCGAATCACGGACCAATCACCAGCAACGACCAAATGCAAGACAACCTGAAAGCGCTTAGACCACATAACTGGCACTAGTGTGCGCAACGCAGGAGCAATCCATCATAGGTCAAATAAGTGAGTACTATTAAATTTTAATACATCATTATAATTTAAAATCTTTAATAGAAACTTTTTATTTGAATTCTATACATCGTCCCGAGTTGAAATTGGTTAAGGTTAGCCTTATTTCGCATGTGTCCCTGATCAGAATACGATAAGGCATCCCTACCAAAAGCCACCTGAAATAATAATGATCATGGTCGACTAGGGTAATCTTAATTTCAAACCCACTAAATTTCCACTCGGGTTGTGTATGTTCCCGAGTGGAAATTTACTTCAGGATGCGATCATTGTCTGATCATGCAGCCAGATTTCAAATCAGGCAATGATCATAGGTTTTCATCGGTACCTGATTCAGAACATGACGGAATTCGAAGTTGCTATCCTGATCAGATTGCCTGATCAAACATCCAAATCTTATCCTAACTTTATACTATTGGATGTAATACGATATCCAATCAGGTTTTTTTCATAAGTCACATCAAGTTTTATTAAGTAGACTTTAGAGCGGTATTTTCATGAAGGTTGCCTTACGTGGATTTGAAATTAAGAATAGCCTAGTCGACCCTGATGCCTTGTCGTATTCTGATCAGGGACGGATGCGAAATAAGGCCAAATTAACCAATGTCCACTCGGGTTATTTAACGTGTTGTTTTTTTAGAAATGAGGTTGTAAGGTGTAAAAATAGATGATTATTGAAGCAATTATTTGAAATAATTTATTGAATTTAGGTATTTAACAGGATAAAATTTGTGTCATAAATATATTATAATTATTTTATTGTTGCATTTATCTCTATATCTTCCTTTAATAATTCGTTTGATTGTTTTAACTTCGACAACTTGATATTTATACACATTGTATAATTAAAAACATTTTTTTCTTTTGATAAATATAATGCTCACAACCAAACACTATTATATTTATACCCATTGCTATGACATAATAACTCAAAATCAATACAAAATCCCCCACATTTAGTGCATAATTTTCCCCAGATGTACTTAAATCCCGAAGAGGCAAGCGACCCAATTTTAACATGTCTAAGAAATTCATGGAACGCCAATATTGCATTAGACCGAATTCATATGCTTCGAGTATAAAACGATTCAGAGGCTGCCGATAGATTGAATTTCTCTGCAGTGGAATACTGTCAAAATAACCATTGTTAAAACACAATGTAGTGTCAAAATAAAAAATTTTCTGAGAAAAATATTTCTGAATTTCATTCATGGGCTCCCAGCTGTCTCTGGTGATCGGGTAGGCCATCGATCGATTCATTGTTTTGCGAATACTTCGAAACTCTGCCAAAGATACAATACGTACAATGTGTGCATAACGACTTGCGTTTGGACCATTTTTTAGCATATCCCATTCATATTGTGCTATTAACACATGTATCTCCTTCTGCTTTCCGAGTTCTGCAAAATTTTCTATGCGCGGAAATTGTGGCGTATGTGACAAATAGACCTGTAGATAAGCAATATAGGATGTATTTATCAGCAACCCTGTAAAATAGACTTGTATAATTATAAATTTCAATTTACGGCTCAATTTGATATATCCATCGAGCGACTGGGAAAAATATGCGCGCCACACATTCAAATTTAAAAATATACCGATCAAATTTAAGCCACGTTCTTTTGATGTTAAAGTGAAAAGGCATGAGTAGCAACAGAAAAGCAGCAACAGTATAAGTACAAATCTCGTACTAAATATTATTAAATATATACGATAAAATGGTATATGTCGCGGTATTGGCATCATCAAACAATAACTATCAAAACTGAATGGGTAACTGTGATACGTAAAATTCCTTTCTGCCAATGCGGCTAGGCTGATTGGAATATCAAGCTCATTACGTTTTGTACTTTCCGAGAGCTTTAAAAAATTTAGAAATTCTCCCACATGTACAGTTTCTTTAAAACGCATTGTGGCGTTGTGTTTTTTTATAAAGGTTTGCATGAATTTGGCCACGTATCCAGAGAGTTTCAGCTGTCCATTTTCATCTGTATATGCAATGCTGCGCGGCTCGAACTGGTCAGGAAGCGTGATGATGGTGTGTCCCTGCATGTTTTTCAAATTATCTTCAAAAATAGTTGTGTTATTCGTCATATTTGAATAGTTTCTGTGTTGAAAAATTAATTGTGGAAATGGTTTATAGCTGTAAATAGTTGGTGACGTTCCAAAATTCTGCAGTATGATGATAATATTCAGCAACTTTAATTCGTAGCAGCACTTAAAGAATTCCAATATGTTGCAATCGTTCGGTGATATTACTAAAATCTGCACAAAACGCATTTCATCTAGTACAACGGCTGCTTCTTTTAAAGTCCGACTTACACATGAGCTGAGGACTATTATCACAAGAGCTTCACTATTGTGCAAAGGTTTTAGGGCATAGTCCACCGCAGACCTCAATAGCAATTTGGTTTTCTCGTTCTTTATTATAAATTCCTCTAGTATATTGTCAGCTTGAGGATAGTCTCCAAAGATCAGCAGTGTGTTATAGTCTCGTTGCTCTTTTATTTGATGTAAGAGTTTTTCAAATCTTGTATATTCTTGAACTTCTCTCGGAAGTGGTATACTATATGCACAGCATTCTACTTTTTGCGAATATTGATATAATATCTGAACAAAAATTAGCAGTAGGCCCGAATTTTTCAACTGCATGTTGCAACGTTTTGAATTCAAATGAATTTCGGCACAAAATTACTGTCGATAGAAAATAATGTCTATCATAGAAAAGTTTATAAGTATCATGAAAACATTGGTTTCCCATTAACGGTCATTATTCCAATGTTCCAAGCGTGTTTGGCCAGTGGCGGTTTTGTTATTCAAATTTTTTTATAGCAAATCATGACACTGAAATGACACTATGGGCGTTTGTTTTTAAACTCTGCACATTCAGAGTCAGTAGTTTGCACAAGTTATTTGTAATTTAAATCAGAGTCTTCAGGTTGAGTTCAGATTGGGTTCGACTCTAACAATATTCGGAATATCTCAGCAGGAAATGTCACCAATGATTTTCCCCTATGTCAGGTAAGAAACATCGATGACCGATAGCATTTTCGATCTGCAAGGCATTTATGACATTTTCATACAAATGTTCACTGATTCATGCATGATGTAGCATTTACGATGTCATTCACCAATGAAGTCACAAATGATTGTCATCCATTTTTTATTTTATTTATTTTTTAGTTTATATATTTTTATTTAACTTATTTTATTATTTCAATTTTATTATTTTGTTCTGTTCTCGTTTGGTATGGTATGTGTACTTGCTTATGTCAATAACGTACTTCACTAACGGCCCTCAATTTGTGCCTATGAATTATATGGCAGGGTGACATCGAACGCAAATTTTTAGTTTTACGCGTAAATGCTGCCCCTAGACGTATGTTGTATTCATTTCACATTGCATTTCACAACGTAAATGCTGCATACCTTTAGGGACATGTGACGTGAATGTTAATTTTCATCAATAACATTTCATCAATGACAGATTTTTCACAATGTCATTGACATATGTATATATGACATGGTGTATAATGCAATGTCATTTATGAAATTGTTGTAGACATATTCATCAATGACAAATTTTCTAATCTCCTCGATTGACCTTGTCGTCAATGGAGCCATTTCCTGCTGGGATTCAGATCATGTTCAGAACTCTGCTCTGAAATGATTTACAAAAACGCCCATAACGACTCTGATAATATTCGGAATATTTAGATCATGTTCAGAACTCTGCTCTGAAATGGTTTACGAAAACGCCATATGACTACGTACTAGTAAGAGCAAAATTTTAAATTTTTTGTTTGATTTAAATTTATGATCCTAAAAAATAGCATTCGATGCTAAAGAGATAGTCAAAATACTTACATAACTTCAGAATTACAAATTTAATGAAACGGAGAAAAATTACTTTTATTGTTCAATATATGAACTTAAAATATAAAACATTAAAAATATTACATAGTAGTTTTAATTTTTAAAATCCATAAGAAATGTCTAAAAAATTTTTTGAACATTGCCACTGCGCTTGGTTGGCATGTCATGAAATACTTGCAGATTAATTATATGATGTGCGAAGATTTTATATATACCTCTCTATATTGTATTCGAATTAACGAAATTTAATCGATAAAGTTGCATGTTGCCTGCCACAAGTTATTTTAGCATAGGTTTAAATTATATTTATTAAAAAATAACATTTAAAACCTATTTATCATTAAATCTGCACTGAGATTCGGAAATTAGTAGAAACATTATTTAACCTGTAAAAGTTGCACAACGAGTTCAATGTTTATTTAAGAAAATGCAACGTTTTATATCAATCGAATACCAGTGTGGAAATTTAGTTCAGGTAGCGATCATTACCTGATCAGGCTTGCCGAAATTCAAATAAGGTAATAATCAGGTTTCCACATCAGTGCCTGATTCAAAACGTGACGCTATTCGAAGTTGCTATCCTGATGTTATGAGCTTCCTGATGTTACCCTTATCCTAACCTTATACCTTTCGATGTATATTTAAATTCTTCTGACAGTGATTTTATCAAATTCGAACCCTATCAAACAAAAAATAGTTTTGTGAACACACAAAAGCTGCTTTTTTTATAATTTGTTGTTCCAGATCAAAGCAGTTTTGAATAAAAGTATGTAGCTCAAATGATATGATACACAAACCTTTTCTAGCGGCAAGGTACAAAATCAATCAATCAAGGTTTATGTCTTTGCTACCATATGACATTTGTCTCTGCCATTTATATTGATAAATATTACAAGTGACTAAAGAACCCCTTACGGATATTGTTTGGAGTTTTACGTTGAGCTGGGTAGCTATAAAATGTGTTCCAACTGGAGCTTATTTTAATGTACAGCTTTTTGTTATTTATTTTTAATTTATTTTTAAAATCAAAATTTTGTGTATAAACATTTTTTGTACAAAAACTTTTAATTTTGGAGGCAAGGACACGCACGGGCACGACAACAACTAGCACGCACGAACTCAGATTTTCGCACAGCACGCGCCCATCCCTAATCTGGATCTTACTGCATGAGACAATAGATTGTGAGAATAGTAAATTTGGTTGGGTGTAAACCAAAAGTAAGGTCACCGCACACAGAATAGAGATTTGTTGCGCCAACCAACGTATTCGGTTCTCTCAACCTCTTATTCGGTTGTTATTGTCAAAATCAAAAGTTTTGTAGTTTGTATTGCAACCAATTTCGAACTGTTTTCGAACAATTTAGTACAGATTTAGAACCATTAGGAGTGTGTAGCAAATTTCTAAACCATTCGATTTAACCGAATGAAGTTAGTTGGTACAACATGCTTTTTAAATCTTCCAACCTCAGGCCAAATATGTCCTACTCCCTAAAAAATAAAAACCGTATGAAAGATACATTTACTATTTTATATCTTCATAACAAAAAAAAACTATTTGGAACATATGGTCACATATTTTTATTTATTTTATGTATCTATTTATTTTATGTATCTATTTGTAAAAATTTTTCGTTTGTCATTTATTTTGTTGATACAACAACGTACTTAATTGCCGTAACAAATGAACGAATTTCTGTCATGAGATGATGGCAACCGAATGTGCAGTTGCGCTGACTAACATTTTAGTTATAGTAAAATAATGTCCTCCTAATGACATGAGGTTACAAAAAATGTATTTCGGTTGCAACACTGAAACGTTGGCTCAATTAACCTCATGCCAAAATAATTTTTCTGTGTGTATTATTTGTATATCATGATAGAAGTAGTTTCCTATTTGTAAAATATTTAAATGATTTTTGCCACAACGATTTTTATATGCAGTTTATTAGATTTTTTCTTAGAAGCGGCGACAATTGCGTTAGTGTTTAAAATTACACGATATTATATAACTATATTTCAAACGAAACAATTTTTTTTAACTTTAGTTAATTTAATTAAATCAAACATGAGTTTACATTAAAAATGAATTTGAAGTAAATTTCACATTTTTAATACTTTTAAATTTTTCTTATCTTTTTTATATAATTTTTCTTATTTATATAATATTAAAATCAATTTTTCTTGCGAGCAATATAATGCTCGCAACCAAATACTATTATATTGAAACCCATTGCTAATACATAAAACCACCAAATCAATACCAAATCTCCCACATTTAGAGCATAATCTTTCCTAGAAGTAGTAACATCTTTAATAGAAATCAGACCCGATTTTAACATGTCTAAGTAATTTATAGAACGCCAATATTGCATTAGACCGAATTCAGATGCTTCAAGTATAAAACTATTCAGTGGCTGCCGATAGATTGAGTTTCTCTGCAGTGGAATACTGTCAAAATAATAATGATTAAAACACAAATTTGTGTCAAATGAAAAGATTTGTTGTGAAAAATATTTTTGAATTTCCTTAAGGGGCTCCCAGTTAGTTCTGGTAATCGGGTAGGCCATCGATTGATTAAATGTTTTGTAAATTTCTCTAAGCTCTTTCAACGATACAACACGTAGAATTTCGACAAACTGGCTTGTGTTTACCCCTATGTTTTTAACGTACTCGAACTCTTTTTTTGTTATTAATATATGAATCTCCTTCTGTTTTCCGAGTTCTTCAAAAGTTTGTATGCGCGGAAGATGAGGCGTATTTGTGAAAAAGGCCTGTAGATAAGCAATATATGTTGTATTTATCAGCAATCCTGCAAAAAAGACTTGTAAAATGATGAATTTTAATTTACGACTCAATTTGAAATGTCCATCCAACGACTGGGCAAAATATGCGCGCCACACATTCAAATTTAAAAATATACCGATCAAATTTAAGTCACGTTCATTTGATGCTAAAGTGAAAAGGCATGAGTAGCAACAGAAAAGCAGCAACAGTAAAAGCACAAATCGTGTACTAAATATTATTAAATAGATACGATGAAATGGTATAGGTCGCGGTAATGGCATCATCAAACAATAGCTATTCAAAGTAAATGGGTAACTGTAATACGTAAGATTCGGTTCTACCAATGCGGCTAAGCTAATTGGAATATCAAGCTCATTACGTTTTGTACTCTCAAAGAGATCCAAAAAATAAATAATTTCACCCACATGTACAGGATTTTTAAAACGCATTGTGGCGTTGTGATTTTTTATAAAAGTTTGAAAGAATTTAGCCACGTATCCAGAGAGTTTCAGCGCACCATTTTCATCTTTATATGCTATGCTACGCGGCTCTAACTGATCAGGAAGCGTAATGATGCTGTGTCCGTACATGTTTTTCAAATGATCTTCAAAAATCTTCGTTGAATCTGTCATATTTGAAAAATATCTTTCTTGCAAAGTGAGTTGTGGAAATGGTTTATAGCTGTAAATAGTTGGTGACGTTCCAAAATTCTGCAGTATGATGATAATATTCAGTAGCTTTAGATCGTAGCTGCACTTGAAGATTTTCAAAATATTGCAATCGTTTGGTGCTATTAGTAAAATGCGCACAAAACGCATTTCATCTAGCACCATGACTGCTTCTTTTAATGTCCGAATTCCACAAGAGCTAAGAACTATTATCACAAGAGCTTCACTATTGTGCAAATGTTTTAGGGCATAGTCCTCCGCAGACCTCAATAGCAATATGGTTTTCTCGTTCTTGATTAAAAATTCCTGTAGTATATAGTCAGCTTGAAGATATTCTCCATAGATCAGCAGTGTGTTATAGTCTCCTTGTTCTTTTATTTGATGTAATAGTTTTTCAAATATTGTAAATTCTTCAACTTCTCTCGGGAGTGGTATGTTATATGCGCAACATTCCAACTTTTGCGAATATTGATGTAATATCTCAACAAAAATTAGCAGAAGGCCCGATTTTTTCATCTGCATGTTGCTATGCTTTGAATACGAATGACTTTGTTACAAAATTACTGTCGATAGAAAATAATTTCTGTCAGCAAAAGGTCTAATAGTACCAAAAACAAAAACATTGGCTTCCCATTAGTGGTCCTTCCCTTAATGGTCATTTTTGATGCTTAGAGCGTGATTGGCCAGTGGTGGTTTGTCCATCAAATATTATTTATTTATTTTTATTGCTTTGGCGCGACAGATACAAAACTAGCAGGACCTTCTTGATGAGACTACATATATCGATGCCGTACAGGCAAATGATCTTAACCAACAAACAGTAAATTTCACAGGAGGCGAAAACAAAACGTCTCAAAATTGAGTAGTTCAAAATGTTATTGATTTTTTATAGTATACTTTATATGAGCTGACAATAATAATAATAATAGTCTGGTCCAATTTCCAAAGTATCCATTACATGCAGTATTTGGACCGCGAAATTTAAAAATATGACTTTGCAGGGACATTCTACTCCTAGAGAGGTTTCCAACACTGCAATAAAATAAAAATTTCCAAAATGTTAGTTAAGATGTTCTGTCTGTAACGTATCGATGTGAACAAAAAAATCTACACACAAATACTCTTTTGCTTGGAACAACAAAAATTTAGTTGTAACAATTAGCTGCATTCGGTTGAAACGAATTTTCTACAAATTTGATTGGCGTAACTACCATATCCGGTGGACATTTGAAATGAAGCTTATACACACTCCAAATTATTCTAAAACTGTGTTTACAAAAACGGGTCGTGTACCTGATAAGGGTTTTTCAACAGGGACGCTACCAAAGTAGAGCGACAGGGACAGCAAACGACGCCATATTTCATGACATTTCTCTTTGCCATTTCATGCCACTGAAGCCGCTTGACCACCAGAAGCGTCGTATGTTCGATAATTTCAACACTGGCGTAATAAAGGGTTTTTTCAACAGGGACGCTACAAAAGTAGAGCGACAGGGACAGCAAACGACGCCATATTTCTTGCCGCTCTTTGACATTTCTCTTCAGTAAGGTTTGCCATTTCATGTCAGTGAAGCCGCTTGACCACCAGAAGCGTCGTATGTTCGTGAATTGGGCTGGGCCGTACTTCTTCCGTGATGATCAAGACCTGCACGTTACTGTGTTACCGTTCAATTATAACCGATTATTTTTAGCCCCAATTGGATGATATGGACTTGGAGGACATGTGGTTCCAACAGGACGGCGCCACAAGCCACACAGCGAATGCCACAATCAATTTATTGGAAACCAAGTTTGGGAAACGTGTTATCTCACGAAATGGTCCAGTCGATTGGCCGCCACGGTCGTGCGATTTGACACCGTTAGACTATTTCCTGTGAGGCTAAGTCAAGGTCTATGCCAACGATTGATAAACTTCGTTCGAATATCGAACGTGAAATTGCAGCAGTATCGGCCGATTTATGCTTGAAAACCGTCGATAATTGAGTTCAGCGTCTGGACTTCTGCAATCGTGCCGGTGATGGCCATGAAAAAGAAATCGAGTTCCATACATAATGGCATCGAACGTACTTTTACAGGAATAAAGAATTTCATTGATATCCAAAACCGTTTTTGTTTTGCTGTAGCGTTACAAAAAAAAAACCCTTCATATCCTAGTGTAACGAAAATTCACTAGACGGCGCAATTGTCGCGAGACATATGAATGACATGTGAATGCATGAGGGAGAAGGTTATTAATTGCTTGGCGTGTAGTTGTTTCAACGAATATTCTTTTGCATCTACCAAATTTAATCAGCCTCAACTGAAATTCATTTGTGGTAAACAATAGTATGAAGCGTAACCAACTATTAGTCGAAGCAACTGCAACAATGATTGGGGAAACAAACTTTTTATCCATTTTCAATTTTTTTTCCATTGCTACGGCAACTAAATTCAAAATGAGACAAATATATAGTTGACGTAACAGATAGTTAGTTATAATAGGTTGTAGCAACCAATATTTATGTGATTCAACTGCGAAATCATTTGTCTTGTATAAAAGCAATGCCAAAGCAGGATAACATCAGTCGCAAGTCATCGGCCATTTCCGATCTCGGGAACGCTGTTGTGATGCTAACTTCGTGTTTGCAACATGTTGGAGCGCTAGGGTTAGGTAAAATGGCCGATTTCTTATAATTAAATTGGCTACCACAACTAAACAAATTGGTTGTGTCAATTCTATTCATTAGTTGTGTGAACTGATACGCGGCGTTGCAACAACTGAATCATTCGAATGTTGACAGAACTAATTAAATCGGTTGGCAAAAAGACGGTTGCCCCAACTGATTCGTTCTTCATAATAATTCTGTCACTCAGTTCTATAAGAACTTAGGCCGAGCTCTCTCACCATTTTGAGCTGTGCGTGTTATATTTGTACTCAAAGTGGTGGGACCTACAGTTTATTGCCGAATCCGAACGGCGGGTGAGAGCTTTTCATAGGAAATGTTTTTACTCTCGGAGGTTTGCCATTTACTGCCGAGAGGTAGCGCGGTATAGAAAAATGTTTCTATGAAAAGATGTTGTTAGCCCCAGTCCAGGCTTGAACCGGGGACCTTTCGGCTCGCAGTCCAACGCACTAACCACTGAGCTACCGCGGCTCAGTATGGGTGTATATAAAAACCAGAAAGTTACTTAAAAAACTTCAAAAAATTAAATATTTTGCCTTTGGAAAAATATCTCCAACATAATGTTATCAAAAAGCTGTCACTGTGCTAGCTAGCATGTCATGAAACATTTGCAAATTAATTAAATGATGTGCGAAGAAATTAAAACAACATTATTTAATTATTTTTGTTTTTTTTTTTTTTTTAATTGCAATCGAAAAATTACAGTAATTTCAAAGTGGAAAAAATAGACTTGTAATTGATGTTGACCATGTTGTCGCCACAAATAATTTACACTTTGTTTTTTATTTTTACGAAAACATTCCATAAAATCCCATTCAAATTGGACAATAGGACAATTCTTAATTTAATAGTATACAAAAAATAAATATTAATTGTTTTTGTTTTACGACCTCTTTTGATTATTTTTAGATATTGTCTTAACGTGCTGTACCATAAATTTTAAAAAAGAACCAATTGGTTCTGAACTAACTTCCATTCCTAACTACCAGCACACGCAGAGAAATAATATGGTTGTGACATGATAAAATCATATTATAGTAGACCTCAGCAGTCCAGAGGTTGCGCGCTGGACTTGCATTCTGAAGGTCTCGAGTTCGAATCCCGGCTTGGGCATGGGCGCTCGTGATGATATTAACCACAAAATCGTAGGGAATAGATTTCACAGTACAATGGATATAATCTGTCTGAGTGCTGTGGATCTTAGTAGATATTCCAAAAATAAAAAAAAAAGACAATTTATTATAATATGATTGTATTTCTGAAAAACCAAAATATGGTTGATAAGAACCATGTTATGATTACGATAAAGACTGTCACGAACAAAGTATGGTCAATACCAAACATATCATGATATTGACTGATCATAATATAGTAATTTATTATTTACAACCATAAATTTCTCACTTAATGGCATTTTTTACTCTCTCTTACACACTTTGATGTTGGCAATGGCGATACAGTCGAGTTTTTTTGTCGTGACGGAGTGTCTTTTAATGTTTAAAACATCATTATATAACCGAAAGTTAAAACGTTAATTGTAAATGCTTAATATTTCTATAAATAACATTAA
This sequence comes from Dryomyza anilis, assembly GCA_951804985.1. Taxonomy (NCBI): domain Eukaryota; kingdom Metazoa; phylum Arthropoda; class Insecta; order Diptera; family Dryomyzidae; genus Dryomyza; species Dryomyza anilis. The sequence goes on from OX638133.1 coordinate 27,677,895, forward strand.
CGCTCGTATTTAATTCAAATGTGATTAATCGTGTGCTCACGTTGTCAACTTCATGACGGTGACGCTGTACTTTACACGAAAGTTCTTGTTCATGATAAAACTCGAACGATGCTGTCCGACAATTGCAAGCACTGCTTCGCACAGAGTACAGCTTCACGGAGTTTGCAAAATTGTGTCTTTTATTTAAAAATATATACTTATATAATAAAAAATGTAAATACAATAATCATTAATTAAACATGTGTCGTTATTTATAATTTCTTTTAAATCCGCTTTTTCAGGAATTTATGATAATCATAATATAATAATATGATCACTGGTCACGTAGGACCAGTGTTGCGTGGAATCATACTATGGTCACTGACAACCATACTATGGTCACTGCACCTAGAAAAAAATCATGGTAAATTGATAGTATTTCAATAGAAAAACCATAATTTATACCATTAAAATTGGTCAATAGGATGCGTCCCATTAGTTCAGTAATATTGAAACTGTTAATACAATGTGCGGTTGTACCATAAATTTTATAATGTGATATTTTAATTTCAATAAGAAAAACCTTGCAAATTTAATGATACGTATTATTAATTTTATGGTATAGTCGAATTATATTTTCCTAATAATTTATTAAAACAAAAATGTATTTTAGTTAATTTATTGTATATTTTATTTAAATGTCGAAATTGATATTCACTTTTACAACACACACATAAAAAAACACTTCTTGCTGCAAAAGGTTATAACACATTTAATGTTTGCTTTGGTTTCCAATAATTGATTGTAGTACTTGATGCTGCAGTTATTTTTGAGTTCGTTGCCATAATAGAAGTTCGATGTATTATTTATTTTCTGTAATAAATAAAAATATAAATAAATATGTAAATATAATTTATTTACTTTAAATACATTGAGTCCTTACCAATGTCGCGTTTAATAATGTGGAATATTACAAAAAAATACATGCGACCATTTTGAGTAAACACGCAGAATGACGTACAAAATGAACATGTTTGTATTCGTTTTTTTACACCACGTTTATTATTATAGGAGGAAACCATTAAAACAACAGTATTTATTCTATTTAAAATAATAATATTGAAATATTTAAATTTATGGTACTGAATTTTACAAATACTATTGAATTAATTAGAAAACTTTTGATTTAAATAGAAAAAAACTATTAATACATGAACCATAAGGTCAATGGTCGTACCATAAAGTACTTAATGGTACATTTTCTTCTGAGTGTGACAACCATAGTGTGGTCACTGACAACCATAGTATGGTCACTGACAACCATAGTGCGGTCACTGAAACCACAGTATGGTTGTGTGAAATGAGGACCATGGTATGTTTGTAGAAAATCGTACTATTGTCACTGCACCCAGAAAAAAAATCACTCAAATACCATTAAAATTTGTCAATAGGACAATTATTGATTTAATAGTATACAAAAAATAAATGTTTTCATATAACTTCAATGGCAATGTCATGGTATTTTCTAGTATTTAATGGTATTTTCCGATTAAAATAACAATTTATCCTATTGAATATTTTTATTAATATAGTATTTTTTTCTGGGTGTGAGGATCATATTATGGTAGGCAATTTTGTCACTGATGATCATATTAGACAAATTATATGATTTTCTACAACCATAACCTCCAATCATAGTATGATGCCCTTTAAATATGATCACCACAACCATGTTTTTTCTCTGAGTGCACCCAAAAGTGGTGTATGGATCAAAACTAATCCTCAGATGACGATATGTAATGTATGTGTGTGCAACATACACAAAAATATGCACATATGCGGTGAGATATATGTAATAGCATGGAGCGTAAAATTGTTATCCAATATTAGATAACAATAATTGGATAAAATGTATATTCTACAGGCCCGGGATTGGAGCAAATACACCCCAGAAGTGATATTTTAAAAATTTATTTCAATTAGATACAGGGTTCTCACGCTTTTAATTTATTTTTCGAAAAATTTACAAAATTGAAAATAGGTACACGCTGCAAAAAAAAAGGGCTCTCCCAAACATTATTTTGCAGGCATTAACATGTATGTTTGGAATTTTATATAAACATAATATATAATTGACTGATAAATCATTTGTAAACAGGGTTGTATTGAGACTTGAACAGTGTTGTAATGAGCTCTGACTTACATTGTAATATCCCGTAAACATTTTAATGTTGCCCCTTAAAATGGAGTATGTTCTAATGGAAACATAATAATTACTACATCAAAAAAAAAATATTTGAATCGAAACATAAATATGTTTAAAATATAACATGATTTTGAACGACCTGAATATAAGTATGTTTGCATAAAAACATATCTAAATATTTTTGGAAAGGAATCCTGAAAATAAAATAAAAACAAAATATTGTTTTTTTTTATTAAATTTTATTCAAAATCATTAAACATGCACAGTGGGAATTAATATTATTTGACTTCATATACAAATTTTTAAAAGCATAAATAAATAATTGAATTAAAACTGCAAGTATAAGTCTCAGTACAGCACATAGTGTTGGCAAGGAATTCACGGAGCCTGTTGTAAAAAACCATGCCGAATTATGCTTGAAAATAAAGCGCTGATTTTTCAGTTGTGATGAAATATCCGTGTCGGGTTTTTACAATATTTTTAGAAAAACATTCAGGAACAATTAAATTATATACTGCACTATTAAATGATATTATTTGTTACTATTTGCACTTTTTGTACCACAATTTGTATATTTTTAAAATTTACACCGAGTGTCAACTTCGTATACAAGATAATATTGCAAGAATACTTTTATTTACATTTAATTTCATTTGTTTGTTTCTTTTCAAACATCAGTATGCTAAAAGGACCAATACATACTTCAAAAGATGACAAAAGAGACGTAGATAGAAAATTCTGCTCAACGATGGCCAACTTCGTATACAAAAAGAATGTTGGAAGAATACATTTATTTAAATCCAATTTCTTTTTTGTATTGGTGTTTAACCAATATGTTCAAACGATGGCAAAAGATGGCGTAGGTAGAAAATGCTGCGCAACGTTGCAAACTTCGTCTGTCGATTACTAATCGAATGAAAACGAGCGTTGCGAACATACCTTATAATTAGATTTGAATTACATTTTATGTTGCTTTGAAACATAGTTATAACCAAGTAAACTGCCAAGAAATGGTATATTCAAATGCAATTAAAATTGTATGTTTGTATTGTAACATATTTATGATAAGTTTGACAGATTCTGCTGGGGAATATATAAAATGTTTATACATAGTAATATGTTATAACCATCTGAACAATAATTTAATTACACTTCATTCGTAATACATGTATGGTGATTTAGTATTATTTTTTAATTACATTCAAACATATTTAAACAAATCTTTTCTATCCGTGTACTCATTCGACAAGAGATTATGAGGTGTTGATGTTCATCTGCGTAATGTTACCTTATTTTTTTGAAAGCAGAAGAAACAAAATAATGTGTTTTATCGAAGATTAAATTTGACCAATGTTAAAAAGCGCTATGATGAAGGCAATAAATACTCAATTTTCTGTTCTTTTTTCGTTTTAGAGATTTTGGAAAGGTCCTTTTTGAAAAGTCTACAAAAACCAAATGATGGTATCAAAACTAATCAAACATTGTCCTTGCAATTCCCTACAAGTAAATTAAAACATTAACCGATATGTGCATCAGGGATAATAAAAACTAGGATTAATTTATAAAAAGTCACCTTTTTTAAAATTAGATATCTTAAGGAAATCTTAAGGATGTGTTAAACAGTACAGAAACTGATAATTAATGGTCATATTAGAATATTAGTGAAGCTGATGATAAATAATGTCATTTATTTTTAATAATTGCTGGCAGGATTTCAGTATCCTTGATCAAGTAATATTTTGATTGAGGTATTCTTTAATATGCTATCGTGGACTACTTTTATGTTAATTTAAAGAATGGACTTTTAAAATAATAATAAAAATAGCCACTCTTAAATGTCTTGTACTAAACTTTTCCAAAATCCATTGTTTACTGCGTTTTTCATCATTAATTTGAACTGGCCTTATTCAAGTGTAGCAAAATTTTACTGTATTTTTTCTGAGTTTTTTTAATTAAAGTAATTTCAAAATGCACATGCATTTCGGATTTGAATTTTGGGGTGGGGGCAGACGCGTAACAAAGCATCTATTGAACTGCAAACAATAAATATTGATGCATTATGAATTGAGCGAGATATGAGCCAAATTTGACTTTAAAAAACTGGCCTTATTCAACAGGCGCGCAGTGTATTTGTAAAATATTGAAATTATTTTTGTCACAATGATTTTTATATGCAGTTTATTAGATTGTTTTCTTAGAAGCGACGACAATTGCGGTAGTGTTTAAAAATACATGATATTATATAACTATAATTCAAACGAAACAATTTTTTTAACTTTAGTTAATTCAATTAGATCAAACATGAGTTTACATTAAAAATGAATTTGAAGTAAATTTCACATTTTTTTTATTTTTCTTATTTCTTATTTATATAATATTAAAATCAATTTTTCTTGCGAGCAATATAATGCTCGCAACCAAATACTATTATATTGAAACCCATTGCTAATACATAAAACCACCAAATCAATACCAAATCTCCCACATTTAGAGCATAATCTTTCCTACATGTAGTAACATCTTTAATAGAAATGAGACCCGATTTTAACATTTCTAAGTAATTTATAGAACGCCAATATTGCATTAGACCAAATTCATATGCTTCAAGTATAAAACTATTCAGTGGCTGCCGATAGATTGAGTTTCTCTGGAGTGGAATACTGTCAAAATAATAATGATAAAAACACAAATTTGTGTCAAATGAAAAGATTTGTTGTGAAAAATATTTTTGAATTTCCTTAAGGGGCTCCCAGTTAGTTATGGTAATCGGGTAGGCCATCGATTGATTAAAAGTTTTATAAATTGCTCTAAACTCTTCCAACGATACAACACGTACAATTTTAACAAACTGACTTATGTTTACCCCTGAGTATTGAACCATCTCAAAATCATTTTTTGATATTAACATATGAATCTCCTTCTGTTTTCCGAGTTCTTCAAAAGTTTGTATGCGCGGAAGATGAGGCGTATTTGTGAAAAAGGCCTGTAGATAAGCAATATATGTTGTATTTATCAGCAATCCTGCAAAAAAGACTTGTAAAATGATGAATTTTAATTTACGACTCAATTTGATATGTCCATCAAACGACTGGGCAAAATATGCGCGCCACACATTCAAATTTAAAAATATACCGATCAAATTTAAGTCACGTTCATTTGATGCTAAAGTGAAAAGGCATGAGTAGCAACAGAAAAGCAGCAAAAGTAAAAGTACAAATTTCGTACTAAATATTATTAAAAAGATACGATAAAATGGTATATGTCGCGGTATTGGAATCATCAAGCAGTGGCTATTCGAAGTAAATGGGTAACTGTAATACGTAAGATTCGTTTCTGTCACTGCGGCTAAGCTAATTGGAATATCAAGCTCATTACGTTTTGTACTCTCTAAGAGCTCCAAATAACTTATAATTTTACCCACATGAACAGGGTTTTTAAAACGCAATGTGGCGTTCTGATTTTTTATAAAAGTTTGAAAGAATTTAGCCACGTATCCAGAGAGTTTCAGCGCACCATTTTCATCTTTATATGCTATGCTACGCGGCTCTAACTGATCAGGAAGCGTAATGATGCTGTGTCCGTACATGTTTTTCAAATGATCTTCAAAAATCTTCGTTGAATCTGGCATATTTGAAAAACCTCTTTCTTGCAAAGTGAGTTGTGGAAATGGTTTATAGCTGTAAATAGTTGGTGATGTTTCAAAATTCCGTAGTATGATGATAATATTTAGTAACTTTAATTCGTAGCTGCACTGAAAGATTTCCAAAGTATAGCAATCATTCGGTGCAATTATTAGAATGTTCACATAACGCATTTCATTTAGCACAATGGCTGCTTCTTTTAATGTCCGAATTCCACAAGAGCTAAGAACTATTATCACAAGAGCTTCACTATTGTGCAAAGATTTTAGGGTATAGTCCTCCGCAGACCTCAATAGCAATTTGGGTTTATTGTTGTTTACTAAAAATTCCTCTACCATTTTGTCAGCATGAAGATATTCTCCATAGATCAGCAGTGTGTTATAGTCTTGTTGTTCGTTTATTTGATGTAACAGTTTTTCAAATATTGTAAATTTTTGAACCTCTCTCGGGAGTGGTATGCTATATGTGCAACATTCCGAATATTGATATAATATCTGAACAAAAATTAGCAGAAGACCCGAATATTTCGACTGCATGATTCTACGATTTGAATATGATTGAATTTATCACAAAAAATGTCCGTCAGGTAAAAGTCTAAAATCATCAAGAAAACATTGGTTTCCCATTAACGGCCCTATTTTTCATGCTTCGAACGTTTTTGGCCAGTGGTGGTTTTTCTATGAAATATATTTATTTTTTTAATTCTATTTCATTGGCGTAACGGAATCAAAACTATGGAAAACTTCATAAAGAGACTACTTACAGTTATAATTTTTCTCAAACGTTTCTAATAATCTTTAATCTAGATATTTTGTCTTCGATAAAATTTCTCCAACTTAATGTTATCTGTAGCTGTCACTGTGCTAGACTAGCATGTCATGAAACACGTGGACATTAATTGAATGATGTGGAAAGAATTAATAACTTAACTATTTATTAAAATTTAATTATTTTTTTTATATTTAATACGAAACAAAAAATTACTGAATTTTTAAAATGGAAAAATGGTTTTGTACTTAATCGATGTTGCTCATGTTGTCCGCCACAAATAATGTGTGTAATTTTTACGAATTCAAAATTCAACTCACTTTTAATTCATTTATCTTTCGATCTGCACTGAGGTTTGAAAAGATGGACTCATACAAATAATCTATAAATATTGCACTAACACGTCACAGATTATTTTAGAACATTCAATGTTTCATATTAATCACATTTTTGAATTACGTAAAATGACTCCGAAAATGTGGTTTAGAAAATTTTCTTTGAATAGGTCTACGAGAAGTTTTAACCTAAAAAATGTAGAGGCCAGTATCACAAGTTAGCGCAATCCTTGTCGGTGCCGTCTACAGTCAACTCACTGGTCGCCAGACTTGACGAGTTGTCGCTTTCATTTCGGTGGGAGTCCTCCGCGTGAAGGTTGCTATAAACGGCTCCTCTGCATCACCCGGTGTAAAAGTCGGTTCAATTGAGTGGCGAACATTTCTCTCAGTGAGAGGGTTCGTGTATTGGGTTTGGGGTCCACCACCAGTAGATTCCCTAACTCCAATGAAAACACAAAAAAGTCTCAGATAACATGCGATACCCACGATGGCAACCCACGCAAATATTTTAAGGACCACAATTGACGTATATGCCCTCCATGGATGTCCTCGAGAAATACATCACCGCTATCCAGGAAATGCGATGGACGAAACAGGGCGTGATGGACGTATGGACTATCAGAGGTGCCTATATGGACTCGAATTATTACCTTGTAGCAGCCAAGGTCCGCACACGCTTAAACGTTGCGAAAAAAGTTCGAAACCGAACGCAGAGAAAGCTAGATGTCCGAAAACTGCAATCACAGCAGATAACCCAAGCCTTTTCCGTCGATTCTCACACATGCTTAGACAAAGCACTTCATCTTTCGATGAAATAAGCGCGCAGTGGAACCATATCTCCTGTTATATGCATACGGCTGCCGAAAATGAGCTTGGATTACAACACTCCCTGAGGAATCAGTGGTATGACCAAGAGTGTCGTACAGATCCCCTAAAATCAGAAGCTACGCGAGCTACGAAGGAGCGATACAAAGATAAGAGAAAGCAAGAGAGACGTCTTTTTAGGCGCAAAAAAGAAGAGGCCGAAAGACGTAAACGTGAGGCGATTAAGATGGATGGAGACACGAATGAGGCTCGAAAATTTTTCGAGAAGATAGGACGCCTCGCCGGAGGTTCAAAAGCCGGTGCCTCTTCCTGTAAAAATGAGAATGTGAACCTAGTGACTGACATCCATGGCACACTAAAGATATGGAGGAATCACTTCTCTAAAATGCTCCCCGTTGATAATAAAGGAATTCAACCGAAAGAGAAGTAAACCCGGTAATCCCAGTAATTGTTGACGATATTGAGATTGCGCCACCCGACCGTATTTAGGTCAGAACAACCATTGCTCGGTTGGAAAACAACAAAGCCGCAGGTTAGCCTGCCTATTGAGTTATTGAAGACCCGTGGCGAATAGCTAATAAATAGCATGCACGAGCTCGTACGCATAATATGGTCGGATGAAAGCATGCCAAGTGACTGGAATGTCAGTGTACTCCGTCCAATTCAAAGATACAACCATTAGCGCCAAATACTGTGGGGTCAGCCTATTTAATATCGCATATAAGATATCGCATATAATAAGTCATTTAAACCCGATTGAGATTTCAGACAGGGTATGACTTTTTTTTTTATTTATTGATGAAGAAACTAGTTGGAGCTGCCGAACTCCGTTAAAGCGACACTATATATAACAAATATGTCATGCTGCTCGCATATGCCGATGATATAGATGTAATTGACAAGAGTACCCGAACAGCCAGCGCAGCATTATCCAGGTTGCATAAGGACTCGAATGGGTCTAGCGGTGAACGAGTTCTAGACGATATACCTTGTGTAAACAAGCAACAAAGTGTCCGTGCATCTTGGACAGAATGCGAATTTTGATACCCACAAGTTCGACATTGTGAGAAGGACTTCGTCTATCTGGGATCCAGTATTACTAACAACAACGACATCAGCCTGCAGATTAAACGGGGAATAACTCTTGCCAATAGGTGCTACTTTAGTAGGCAATTGAGAAGCAGAACTATCGCTCGCCGGACAAAAATTCAATTCACTCTTCATGAACGTCCTACTTTATGGTGCAGAAACATGGACGCTACCCTCCACCGATGAGATAGTACTGGGAGTGTTCCAGAAAAAGATTCTCCGTCAAATCTTTGGCCCTATTTTCCAATAGGTTCGACGCACGTGAAATTAATATTCGCTAATTTGAGCTAGTTTGTTGGATAAAATGGTGAACATCTAAGATTTGATATGAGATATCGAAAAACAACTAACGAAATTAGAAAGAGGATATAAACGTCCAGTGGTAGCGCGGTATTGAAAAAAGTTTTCTATGAAAAGATGTTGTAAGTCCCAGCTCAGATTTCAATCTATGCTACAGGACCTTTCGACTTGCAGCCCAACACACTAAACACTGAGCTACAGAATTGAAAATAGGTAGTTGAAATTAATTAAATAATAAAGTTAATAATCACAAAATTAATATTTATAACAACATCTTTTATAATTAATAACCCTTTATTGTCATTATTTTTTTGCATGTGTCCTCCCCATAAGACCTCACGTATTTTTAATTTTAATGCTTTTCAATATTTCTAAGCAACATGATTGTTTAATTAAATTACATTTTTCTTAAAATATATATAATGCTCACAACCAAATACGATTATATTAACAACCATTGCTAAGACATAAAACCAAAAAATCAATGCCAAATCCCCCACATTTAGTGCATAATTATCCCGAGATGTACTTAAATCTCTAAATGAAATACGACCCAATTTTAACATGTCTAAGAAATTCATGGAACGCCAATATTGCATTAATCCGAATTCATATGCTTCGAGTATAAAATGCTCCAGTGGCTGCCGATAGATTGAGTTTCTCTGCAGTGCAATGGTGTCAAAATAATTATGGTAAAAACACATATTAGTGTCGAAATAAAAGATTTCTTGTGAAAAATATTTCTGATTTTCGTTAAAGGGCTCCCAGTTATCTATGGTAGTCGGGTAGGCCATCGATCTATTCATAGTTTTGCGAATATTTCTAAACTCTGCCAAAGAAACAAAACGTACAATTTCGGCATAGTGCCTGGCGTTTGGTCCATTTTTTATCAACTCCCATTCATATGGTGGTATTAACATATGAATCTCCTTCTGTTTTCCGAGTTCTGCAAAAGTTTCTATGCGCGCAAGATGTGGCGTTTGTGTGAAATAGACCTGAAGATTAGCAATATATGTTGTATTTATCAGCAACCCTGCAAAAGAGATTTGTAAAATGATAAATTTCAATTTACGGCTTAATTTCATATGTCCATCCAGAGACTGTGCAAAATATGCGCGCCACACATTCAAATTTAAAAATATACCGATCAAATTTAAGCCACGTTCATTTGATGTTAAAGTGAAAAGGCATGAGTAGCAACAGAAAAGCAGCAACAGTAAGAGTACAAATTTCGTACTAAATATTATTAAATATATACGATAAAATGGTATATGTCGCGGTATTGGCATCATCAAACAAAAGCTATCAAAACTAAATGGGTAACTGTGATACGTAAGATTCGTTATACCCAATGCGGCTAGGCTGATTGGAATGTCAAGCTCATTACGTTTTGTACTCTCAAAGAGCTCCAAATAACTTATAATTTCACCCACATGTACAGGGTTCTTAAAACGCATTGTGGCGTTGTGTTTTTTTATAAAGGTTTGAAAGAATTTGGCCACATATCCAATGAGTTTCAGCTGACCATTTTCATCCGTATATGCTATGCTACGCGGCTCGTACTGATCAGGAAGCGTTATGATGCTGTGTCCCTGCATGTTTTTCAAATTATCTTCAAATATAGTTGTGGAATTCGTCATATTTAAAAAGTTTCTCTCTTGTAAAATGAGTTGTGAAAAAGGTTTATAGCTGTATATAGTTGGTGACGTCTCAAAATTCTGCAGTAAGATGATAATATTCAGCAACTTTAATTTGTAGCTGTACTTGGAGATTTCCAAAATATTGCAATCGTTTGGTGCTATTATCAGAATGCGTACAGAATGCATTTCATCTAATACCATGACTGCTTCTTTTAATGTCCGAATTCCACAAGAGTTGAGGCCTATTATCACAAGTGCTTCACTATTGTGCGAATGTTTCAGGGCATAGTCCTCCGCAGATCTCAATAGCAATGTGGTTTTCTCGTTGTTTATTATAAATGCCTCTAGTATATTGTTAGCTTGAAGATATTCTCCATAGATCAGCAGTGTGTTATAGTCTCGTTGCTCTTTTATGTGATGTAACAGTTTTTCAAATCTTGTATACTCTTGAATTTCTGTCGGTAGTGGTATGCTATATGTACAGCATTCCATCTTTTGCGAATGTAAATATAATAACTGTACAAGAATTAACAGAGAGCTGGTATTTTTCAACTGCATTTTGCTACGATTTGAATACGAATAAATTTTGTAACAGAAGGTTTTTAATAAAAGACGACATAAAGTAAAAAAAAGTTACAGTTACATCAAAAAACATTGGTTTCCCATTAGCGGCCCTTTTTCAATGCTCCGTGCGTGTTAAGCCAGTGGCGGTTTTCTCATTAACAATTTTCATTGCAAAATATATGTATGCTCATAAAAAATAGCATTCGATGCAAAATATATTTAATACAGTCGCTATATCGAAAATAACTCGAGAATGACATGTTAAGAGAAAGGAAAAAAACTCAATTTAAACTGTCGCATTAATACACTCAGAAAAAAATGTCCTCATAATAGGGAAAATGAACTTGAAATAGAGTAAGGAAAAAAACTTCCTAATTTTTAGGAAATTTTCCTTACTCCCAGCAAACCAAAATATAATTTTACGATATCGAAACGATATCGTTTATAGGCTCAAATTGTCGTTTTCGATAATCTATAATGATACGAAAATGATAGGATTTTCAATAAAAACGAACCTATCTAAAATGATATCATTGTTTTTGTCGTTATCGATATTGAGATGATATCAAAAATGGATTTATTTTCGATAAACAAATTTTATTTGTTCAGAAAATTTTATTTTTTGACAAAAATTATAAAGAACGCTCAATTAAATTTTTAAATACTTTGAGTTTTATATCTAAAATTTATCTATTAAGGAAAAAACCTTCCTTAAGATAAGTAAAACTGAACTTGACGCTATTTCAAGTAAATTTTACTTAATATCAGAAAACTGTTTTCTGAGTGTTTGATCCTTTAACTGAGAGGTGTGGACAGAGTCAAAATTATAAAATTTTTAAATGTTTATAAGATCTTGAGACAATATTTTTGGCAGGGTCAAAGTATATTAGATACATTTTATCGGAAGATTTTACGCAGACAAAGGCGAAGTTTGTAACAAAAGCTTCCTATTTTCTTCCCATACCCAAAAAATGACACGAATCTGTTTTTGAACAATCCACAAAATTTGATAACCTGCCCGAGACAAAATGTCTGACATTTTCAGTAATATTTCAGGCAAACACACAGATAAATGTAAGTTTGTGGGAAGCGTATGACAAATTTTCAAGTTTGCTGGAATTTTAAAGGTAGATTCCCGGATTATTTTGGGAACGAGCAGAAACTAGATAACTTCCCAATAAACACCCAGATTCAAGTTAGGCTCAGACTCACAAAATTAGATTGTAAATTGAATTTAAAAAATAAATTAATCAAAATAACATTGATTTTTATTTCAAATAAATTAATTCTGACATATTTTATATCAAAAGGCTCATTCAAGATTCAAAATAAAGCATTTTTTGCTCAAAACGTATAAAAGTTGAGCCTCTTTTTTGAATGAAACTGAGTCACTCAGGATCTTGAAATAAGACTCTAAAACACTCATATTAGAACCTTAGGGTTTGCTGGGTTTTTATACAAACTCCGCCTTTGTCTGTTTGAAATATAACCAAAAATGTTTCTAAACTGCCTCCATCCTGCCAATAAAAAAATATTTGAAAATCTAGTTATTTTCTGCACGAATAGTATTTCTTCAACTTAATGTTTTTTGTATCTGCCACTGAGCTTAGTTAGCATGTCATGGAAAACGTGCAGATTAATTAAATGATGTGCGAAGATACATTAATACATTTTTTTTTATTTAATTATATTCGAATTACAAACATTTTAAATAGAAAAAAAATGGCTGTGAATCGATAGAGTTGCATGTTGTCTGTCACAAATAATTTTAAAATAGGTGTAAATTATACTAATTAAAAATTAAAAGAACATTTTGAAACACATGTATCTTACGATCTGCACTGAGATTCGGAAACTAGGACAAACATTTTTTAATATGTAAATAATGCACAAAAATCAACGTTTTATATACCCATTGAAATATTGTTGTATTATACAAGGCACTTATAATTATTGATTTTTAAATAGCATCGTTAGCTCAAGGTTAATGCGTTGGACTTCGAGCCGAAAGATACCCGGTTCAAGCCTGGACTGGGGCTACCGCGCTACCTCTCGACAGTAAATGGCAAACCTACGAGAGTAAAACATTGTCTATTAAAAGCTCTCACCCGCCGTTCGGATTCGGCAATAAACTGTAGGACCCTCCACTTTGAGTACAAATATAATACGCACAGCTCAAAATGGTGAGAGAGCTCGGCCGAAGTTCTTATAGGACTGTAGTGCCAAACTATTATTTTTATAAATGCTTGGTTTTTTTTAAATAAAAAAAGTCGCTTAAAAATATGTAAAGCTGTAGTTCTGATGTTTTCACATTTTATTTGAAATAACACCACTCTACAAAACGAGAATATGCCTCTGCCTCAGAATTGCATGCTCAATACAATAAACTGCTTCCAGTTAGTTTATAGCCCCTTCTAAAAAAAGCATAGTCTCAAATTAACGTTGTTGTTTTCAGTCTGTTAACTCGAGAAACGAGCTGAAGATCGGATATCAACACCGTGGGGAGATCTGGTCGGTTCAAAATGGGAGTTTTAAGTTGGACTTGTAACCCGCCATGTAAAAAAGAATAAACTGCTTAAGCAGAAAACTTGCATAGCATACCGACCCGAAATCACGATAACAACACACGAAAACGATTAAAGAATTTGATTTAAGGATAAGTACTTCGAAAGTCACAACCCTTCAGAGGGAAGATGCCAATATCCAGCTGGTTGATATCCTCAAAAAATACATCACCGCTATTAAGAGAACTCCAAATAGGCATCATGTGACATCTTCTAAAGCTGCCATGCAGAGCGGCACGAATTTGGATTCGGAGTCGTCAAGAGACTCCACTGCGTCACCTTGTCTCTAGATTAACACCGAGTAACGAACTGCTAGCAAAAAGCTGCCACAAGGCTAAATACTACCACACCGCGCCTAATTTGTGCGCACGATCCGAAGAATATGAAGGACAATGAAATCAAAGAGGTCTTCTACGAGCGCATCGATTATTGAGGTGCATATGATAAGATGCCTGATGCTTGAACCTCGGAGTCTCCTCCTGTTAAGACGAGAGAGGGAACATAGTAACAGATATCCATGGCACATTGAGATTGTGAAGGGAACACGTCTTTCAACTGCGACGACCACCAAAATTCCGTAGATAGAGAAATTCGCCCAGTTGCTGATGACGACGTTAACATGTCATGCACAGCCTTATACAGGCTGAAAAACAACAGAGGCTGCTCAATTCCTAAAGACTGGTGGCGATGAGCACATAGCGATCATTGCACAAGCTCAGAATATGGTCAGAAGAACGCATGTGCAGCGAATGGAATATCAGTGTACTCTGCAAAATCTTGAAAAAAGGGGATCCCACTTGATAAACCTCTCGCTTATGTCGATCGTATTATGTAAAAGACTAAATCCCATAGACAACAAACTAGTGGGACCTTATCAGTGTGGCTACAGACCGGACAAGTCTACCAGAGACAAGATCTTTACATTACAACAAAACCCAGAACATGTCAAAGAGAGAAGGATTTCCCAACGTATAAGGTTTTGCAGGATGACGCGGACTCAGTGTGAATTGGGATGAACCACTACGATACGTTTAGTACCGAACCCTGTTTCAGACAAGGCGACTCCCTTTCGTTTGACTCCCTCAACTAAAGAATCATATTTTAAGTTCTAATCACGAATGTGGACGAAAATGGACAAAGGACCGTGACACCACGATTCAAAATGAGCGTTAATAAATTCACTCTTTTAAAACGACATAGTTTTTCATTTACAAAAACTTCGCAAGAACGAAGATGAGCACGGCTCCGCTAGTTTCGTACAAAAAAGAAGAAAGGAAATCATTTAGTCGGGCAGGGATTCTACCACTTCGAGAATCAGTACTAGCATAGAGGAATACATTCTAGAATAGCTTTTTACTCATTCTATTTACTACTTCTGGGACACTACACTAACAAACGAGTTAAAAAGATGTTCTATAAATCATTTCTAAATAACTTTAGAGTGCTGATTTTTTAGCACATATTCAGTTTTTTTCTGTCACATACAGGGTTGGAAAAAGACCGGACTTTTAAAAAAATAATCCAATCCACGGATTAATTTGGCTTTTATTGGATTTTTTTTTTAATTATTTATAAATAAAATAATTTCAATAGGATTTATCGGTTTCAAAGCTATTACTTCCCACAATTTCACTGCCGACAACTGCTAAATAACCTTTGGTTGGAACATACCAAACATACCAAACAGGTGCCTGTTCTTCTTTTACTTTTCGCCGTTTTACTCTATATACTTAATGATTCATATTATTGAGAAAATGAAACGGCCTTAGTGCTTGATCAAATCTATTTTGAATGTCTGATTTATAACGGGATAACTGTTCAGAATCTAATAGATTCAATCATGTCTATCGCTTTGAAAATTGGCATAAAATCGGTTTAAATCCAAAGTTTCGGCGACTACATCCTGCCATAGGGATATTCCATTTTAAATCAACGAACGGATTTTCCCTACCCCTCAGAAATAATTTAAATTTGAAATTAATTTGAAATCAAGTCAAAAATGTTCAATATCATCATATATCATTGACCATATTTCATATTTATTTTTAAAATTTTGAATCATTTCATTGTTGACTTCACTCGAGATTTCATCCAGCAGTGGTCCAAATAGTGGTTTACCATTTGGTGCCTTATGTACAGTGTCGGACAAAACTAAAGCACGTGATTTACCATCTTTGCATTTCGGTCAATAAAAAATTACAAAGTAACTTAATTCAATTATTTTTTATTTATTTAAAAGGATTATACAGTTATTTTAATAAAATATAAAAGTACTAAACATTATTTCTAATTTTAAACTATAGTATTTCTACAAAAATAACGATATTTATAAATAAAAACAAAAATAACGGATTTATCTAATATTTTGTGAAATATCGTTGGTTTTTTATAACTACTGCACATCTACGTGGCATGGACTCTACTCATTAGAAATGCTTCTCCATGCAATTTCTGATTGGGCGAAAAGTGAATCCTTATTTTTTCAATTTTCGCGATCAATTTTCTGATCTACAAATTCCCATAGATTTTCTATGGGATTGAGATCCGGGGATTGGACAGGTCATTGCAGAACTTCGATATTATTAACAAGAAAACCACTCTTTAATACATTTAGCAATATGCTTGATGTCGTTATCTTGTTGATAGATCCACCTTAATGGCATCTCCTCTTCCGCATGAGTAAACATAACATTCTTCAAAATATCTTTGTACAAAAATCGATCCATTATGCTGATCAATAGATGAATAGATGCAGATGAATATATCTACATGCGTTCATATGGAGCAAGACTAAATGCAAAGCGTTCAAAGCTTTTGAAGTCGAAATAATAGAAACATTTTCTATTTTAAAAGCGTTGTAGACTTTGACAGCTACTAAAATGACAGAAGCCAGTAAAGCAAGCAAAGCAAGTCCCATTGAAACATCCGCTTATGAATTGACCCGATTCCTTGACCATTATGTTGCCACCTCCGTGTTTCACGGTTCCCTTTGAATGACGAGGATTTAAGCGTTGCCCTTTTGGCCTCCGTACTAGCCTCAATCCATCGGAACCCTTTGTATTAAACATTTATTCGTCAGAAAAAAGTACTGTTCGGCATGTCCAGTCGGCATGTGACCTTGCAAATTCAAGCCTTGCCCGTCGATTCTTGCGTTAAATAAACGGCTCGACCGATCGACGTTGGTTGGATTTTTCTGAAATGTTTAATTGCAATTCGTTTCCTATAGATCTCGCTGATATAAAATGATCCTTTTTTATAGTCCTAATGATTGCTTGGTCCTCGCGTTTGGTCGTTTTTCGTGGTCTACCACTCGCATGTATGGTTTGCAAGGTATTTGACGACCGAAAACGGCAGATAATTCGGGAAATCAACTGTCGTTTATTCCAAATTTTTCTACAATGCCTGTTATAGTTTCACCGTTATTAAATTCACTTATTATCGTTTCTTTAAATTGAGCTGAATATTTATTTCGAGCCATTACTTATATAGAGCCTTTTAGCGAACTTTAATATTAAAACATTAATTTTTTTTTTGGCATATAAATCAATGATTCGAAATTTAAAAATATTTCGATCGTAATATAAACAGTTGGTAATTTATAGCAAGTCGATTTGAACACAATATAGGTTATTTGTTTTAGTTTTGTCGCGTCATATTTAGACATATCGTTACATTTGTAATAGAAAATGTATATAAATGCATTAATAAAGTAAATGCGATAACATTTTATTATAACATGTGTATATGCATACTTTAATTATAAAAAAAAATGAATCTTTTATATCTAAAAATATATTCAACTAAATGTTCAAATGGAAAAGTGTGTGCTTTAGTTTTGTCTGACACTGTATATCCAATTTGTAAATTTTCGTAAAATTAATCGTGCTCTAAAAACCACAAATATATTTCCTAGGTATAATTCGTATTAAAAAAAAAAAACATTCTTGAAAAATGTACGGAAATCAATAGAATCCAAAAAAAAAAATGCCAATAATGAATTTTTTAAAGTAGACAAAATCGAAAAAAACCGGATGGATTATTTTGGACTTTAGAAAATATAAAATTTTTAATAAAAAGCAACCTCGTATTAGAAATTATATCGTCGTTATAGAACTAAAAGTCACCAACTACATTTTTATGAAAATATGCATTTTTCAACTTTGTTGGTAATTATTACAAAAAGTAAATGATACATTTTTAAAGTTCAAATATCAATTGATAATAGATTAACATTTTCTTAACATTTGGCTCATCTATCGGAAATTGAAAGATATATACAAAATTTTGTAAATGATTAATTGGCATTTTGAAAATGTAATTGGTGACTTTTAGTTCTACAACGACGATATATTCGATTCAATTATTGATAAATCAAACATTATTATTAAACGTATTTCCAATTGAACGTGTTTTTAATTAGATAAACTCACGATTTATTAATCAGAAATTTGATTTCATTGTTATATGAAAATCATTTCCAACTATTGCTATTGGCTTTTTATTTTGTACCTACTTTTGTAAAATTCTTAATTTGCATTTAAAAAGAATTAGTTGATATAGTGCTAACGAAACAATAATAATTTAAAATATAAATTAAAAAAAAAACAATTCATTCAGTATCTTTAAATAACAATTCAAAATGACTTACCATTCATGTTTGAGTTGGTATTTCGGAAATGGCGCATTATCAGCAATTCAAAGTATTTATGTTTTTGGCATACTTTACTCTTTTAGTAGCGTAAAAAGTAAAAACTTGCAAAGATGCTGATGACAAACAATGCAAATAAGATAAAAACACAATTACAAAAACGTACGCGACGACGACAATAAAGCAACACAATTTTATTTTTATAAATTTACGCGATTACGTTGACACACATGCTGCAGTTAAAATGTAGCAAACAATTTAATTTTTTTTATCTGTATTATTTGCTTTTTTATATTATAAACATTTCATTAAACAAAATTACAGCATTTTTTATATTCTCTTTATTTATTTTAAAGTAAAATTATAAAATTTCTACATAATTCTTGCTTTTTTTAAAACATTTAACAATATTTAATTTTTATTTGCAATATTTTTTGTGTATTTTGTTTAGTAGTTATTTTTGTTTTACTTAGCATTTAATTGCTTATTCTTGTAGCATGTTTTATTACTATTTGTTTGCATTAATTAAAACTTTTAAACACTTCAAAAAACACTATGTCATCAATTTAACACCCACTATGTGTGCTCTCCGAGAACTGACAAATTTAAGCACATTCTTTTAAATACTAATATGGAAATGTTGACACGCTGATAAGCCTTGCATAGTTGAGGCGTTAGTTAGTTAGTTTGCCTGCTGATCTGTGCGATGCTTTTCTATTCTTTTCTTGTTATTTTTTTAATTTCTTATTTATTTTGTGTACAATTTTTTCTCTTTACACGATCGCAACATGCGATTATTGCTAATTAAGCCGCTGCAGCAAGATTTAGTTATTTTTTACTATAAATAAAAAGCACTGTGTGTGCTCTAAACGCTGCTTGTTGCAGTTGTTACAGTTCCCTGACAAGCACAGCGTTGAATGTGATAAAAAGTAGAATAACAAAAACCGATTAGAAATTAGTCAAAACTACATTGAAGCCATAAAGAACAACAATAACAGCGCCATAAAATACTGCTAAAATTGATAAAAATTTAATTTGGTTTTAAAACTTAACTTCTACGAGAGCATCTCACAATTATAACGTCAACATTTTGGCAATCTGCTCGGGCTGCTTGTCAAATATAGCCTGCGGCTGTTCACAACCATTGGCCGGATCGTGCACACGTTCATAGATCTGTCGATAGATGGCAACAATCACATTAAAGGCGCGCCGCTGCACCGCCGTACGATGTGTGCCGCTCAGCAGCAGCTGTATCTGCGGCAGCAACAACATTTCGGGCAACTGCAGAAACGCATCCATTTTAGCCATAAATATCTTCAAGAGATTAGTCTCGATTTTCGTTTGATTATTCTGCAGTATAGTGTAGATGGGACCTAGCTGCAGATTTGCCACCAGCGATGAGGCCTGCTCCGAGGTCAACGTATCAAGTTGTGCCTCTGATTGTGCCTGCAGTCGTTCAACACGTTCATCCATGTACTCGTAGACGGCCAATGTGCTTTGCATGTGATACAGACAGTTGAGTAAATAGACCGCCATATCGACGGTGGGCAAATGTGAGGCAGACTCCTGCACGGACTGCAATAGCGGATCGATGACGCACGCAACAATTTTGGTAATATCTGCACGTCGTCCATCGACCATGGTCGCTACCGAAAGTATTTCTTTGAGCATGTTCAGTAGACGTGCCACACTTGCAGGCGGCACTAGATCACGCTGTGGTGGTTCGAGACCAAGATTTGCGCCCGATGGACGTTGCAGTACGCTGCGCACTTGCGTTGCCAGCGCATTTAGATAGATTTCCTCGCTGGATTTTTGCAAATCGACGAGGCACTGCTCGAGCGCACCGCCGCTGACAACCTGTGGAATGTAGTAATGTTTTAAGAATTGCATTTTAGTTTTTTTCTTTTCAATAAAGTCAGCACCTGTTTTATAATCTGTTGATAGAAACGCAACAAGTTGGACAAGGCAAAGAGCACTATGGTGTCTTTTTCGGCGGCAAGCATTGTCTCCACGCGCACTTTGAGCGGGTGGCAGACGCCATCGGCAATGTAGGCGAGCGCGTTCTGCAGCTGCTCCGAAATGTCTACAGTTGAAAGAGATGCATTTAATTGAAATTCATATTTAAACAGTTGTATAAAAATATTTATAAATTTTACGAAAATTGAAATTTTTATTTCTGGGATCATTCTTTTCATAAATCGTAAAAAATACTTTGTATTGTTTTACAAATTTGTTTTTAACTCATTTAAACATCTTTTGTACTTATTTAAACATCTATAAATTTATAGAAGAATTACTAAATTTGCATTTATTATTACTACATTCTGTTTTTATGAAAATGTAAAAATATTACTTGATTTTCTTGTATTTGTATTACATTCTGTATTTATTTATTTTCATAAATGGATTTCGTTTAAAATGCCCATTTCCTGAAAAATCTTCCAATCTGAATTCAAAAATTCCACATCATTCTTATCATGATTCTAGATAAATTACTACATCTATATTTATTTTTATTACATTCTGTTTTTATAAAAATGTAAAAATTGACTTAATTTGTTTTTATTAGTACTGCATTCTGTATTTAATTTCATAAATGGATTTCGCCTAAAATGCCCATATAATTCTCTCCTGAAAATTCTTCCCATTTGAATTCACAAATTCTTTTCTTCCTGTTATTTAAAATATCATTTTCCACATCATACTTATAATGATTCTAGATAAATAACTACATCTGCATTTATTTTTACTACATTACGTACTTATTTAATTTCATAAATGGATTTCACTCAAAATACCCAGACAATTTTTCCTGCAAATTTTGAATTCTCAATTATACCATTTTTTTTTTATTTAGATGATAATTATAAAAATTACTACATCTGTATTTATAATTACTACATTCTGTATTTATTTAAATGTATGAAAAATTTAAAACAATTATTACATATGCATTTATTTGAACTACATTATGTATTTATTTAATTTAATAAATCCTCAAAATACCCAACTAAGTCTTTCTGAAAATAGTTCCCATCCGAATCCTCTAATTATTCCCCTCCTTTTATTTAAAAAATAATTTCCCTACATCAGCCTTGCCTTGCCATATAAAAACTTTCGCAGGACAAAAATAACTTGAATAAAATTAAATTATAGCATTAATATTCACCATTTTTATCGCATTTGCGCACCAACATCGTCAGATTCTCCTTCTCGCCCGGTATCGTCTGATGCAACCAGGCGAACATATCACCAATGTAGCGCTTCGGATCGTGCGCATGCATTTCTATAGGTTTAGGATTGCCGCCGGCGCCACCCTCAGTCAAAGCCTCAATAAAGAGACGAACAAGCACAGCACGTCGAGCTATAGCATACTCATCAATAACATATCTAAAGAGAATTAATTTAATTAAATAAATACAAAATTTTTAACAAGTGAAAATCCCACTTAAACAGAACTGGACGATCCTGCAGCCGACTCATAGCCTCCACCACCAGAGCGCCCACCTCATTGTTGTCCAAATTGCGACAATGATTCTGCGTCCAGCGATACAGCCGCTCCAGTGCACCCTCCTGATGCAGCGTCATTTCTTCCATAATGTCTAGCGCCACCGTCTGATAGCCACACTGCATCAACACACGACAGTCGGCGTGAATGGACTGCACGCGATCGAGCACATCAAAGAAAGCCGGCACAATTGCTGCATCTTTGGCGGTACCATACAGCAACTGATGTTCGGGCACGCTAAGCTGAAAGCGTGTCAGAAATGCCTCTGCAATCTTCTGATGCATTTGCAGCTTTTGACGTTCACTCTGCAGTGTATTTGTTTGGGCAATGAGATCATGTGTCAACGCCTTGGATGACTCCAGATTGGCCTTCATTGTTTCAACGGATTTCGACATGTTTTCAATGTCAGTGCATACGGCGTCCAATGAATGCTTGACGGCGCGAAAGGCTTGCAAAAAATTATCGTTGATGACCACAGAGCGCCGCTCGATCTGGGAACGTAGATTTCGTCGGTTTTGCAAAGTATTTTCGGCAAAGAATTGCGACAAGTCATTGAGTGCTTCAAGTGTGTCCTATTGCAGGTACATTGTATTGTTAGATTGTTATTTAAACAAATAATTTAATTTGTATATAAACCTTGTCGGTGTCTAGACGCGTCTCGAGAATTTTATTCACACGTTTCTGTATAAAATCCTCATCGCTAGCTGCAGCAGCGCTTGTGTTGGACATGTTATTGCAATAAACGTATATTTTTTAATTTATAATAAATTAGCAAATTTTGTGAAAAGCAACGTCAGCTGTTTTTGTTTATATATGACAAACTTATTTAAAGTTGGTTTCTACAAAAACTTAAAAAAAAAAAAAATGTTTCAGTGTTGCTGAATTAAAATGAAACTGTCCACTTCGAATTTCGAATGGACTCGTTGAGAAAACTGTCAGAAGTCCACTTCGAATATCAAATTAATTTTTTGAGACTGGAATTTTGGTCAGATGTACACTTCAAAGACTATCACCGTAAATAAATTAACCGTAAGAACAAAATATTTTGGGCCAGTTTTTCAGTGATAGTTGAACTTTGTTTGTGGTTTAAACTTCGTTTGAAATCAGAATCGATTTTTTAGTGAATTTGAACCGTCGTTTAAACTTAGTTTAAACAACCGATGCTGATGTTTTAAACTACGTTTAAAATTTCAAAGTTTTTGGCATGAATTTTTCTCACAACACTTTTCACTATTTTTTGTCGCTGCGTTGTTTTACAAATTCTTATTAATTTTTGTATTTTTACACATTATATATCAAAAAAAAACTCTCACGTGCAGTTGAGTTGCTTGAAATGTTGTTAATATTTAAATTTTTATTTATTTCATTTTTCTGAAACAATTTTTGCATGTATTTAATTTTGAATGACATTTATCAAAAGTCAAAATCAAGAGAATTATACGTCATTAGCCTGTGGTGCCATATGTTTTGTCTTAGTCTGTGTTCATTTTAAACTATCACTGAAAAACTCCTAACAAAATTAAACGTCGTTTAATTTAAAGAGAAGATTAATTAAACGGAGTTTAAACTACGTTTAAGCTAGCACTGAAAAACTGGCCCTTTATCGACAATTCTCTTTAAGTTTTTCAAACACATTTTTTAAATTATCTGTTCTAAAATTTTGACAGCAATATGTAAGTAAATTTAGTTAATAGCATATTTTTTTATATTTTTTTATGTACTTAAAGTGAATTTATTAGGTTATCTCAATAACAAACCTATAGAGTTTTTAAGTTTAAAATAAAAATTATTTACTGAAGGGGTTTAAGGCTTATAGATTTTTAATGGGGGAATACTGACGTATACTGCATATATTAGTTCGACAAGTTTCGACAAGCTTCGAAAGGTTTGAGAACCTTCTACTCTTTTCGTGAATGCTGCATGCTATTTGCATCTCATTCGCACTTATGTGTTTTATGAGCTGATCTTCTCGCACACTGCCTCATTGCGCTGAATGATTTCCGTCTCTTTCTAACACATTGCTTAGTGCGCTGCATTGTCATACGTTTCTTGTTGATTGCTTGCACTATGGTGGAAATTACCTCCTTTCGTAACTTTGATAAAAACATTACCTTGGGGTAACGTAAAAACTCTCACGGAATCATGAAACTTGTTTCGACCACAGTAATTACTGTTTTTTTTCAAGAAATTCCAATAGTAATATGTTTGAAAAATCAGTAATCAGAAATAGACTTAAAGTATATCGTAAAATGTAAATAGTGAATTTTCAATAATTATAAAAACTATTGAAAAATCCTAAAATCATTGCAAAATAATTAGTAGCACTATGGGCCAGAATAACAAAACAAGAAGAGAATAAAAAAAATAAAAAAAAATTTCAAAATAATTTTAAATTTTTAATATGAAAATGCTGATTTCTTGTAAAAAACATTATTTTTTTTTAATAATTATTCGACTTTTGCATGTTTGCAACTCTTCTCAACACTGTTTTGTTTGCGTGTTTTTAAAACTTGAAGACAATATACATTCGATAATCACTTAATATCCAGTGCTCTCATCACGTAACTTAAAAACGATTGTCGTTGAAACGATAGTCATAAAACGCTATCGTTTTAGCTTAAGTAAGACTATCGTCTAAACGATATCGTTAGACGATTATCGTCATACGTGATTAGAGCCCAGTATTTTGGTTTATTGAGTGGATATTGAAACATGAATACACAGAAAAAAATATTGTACGTATATATAACAATTGATATTAATAGCAAACAAAATCGTATTCCAATTAAAAATATGAATGTATTTACTAATTAATTAATTGTATTTTCACATTTTTTTAATTAAAATATTAATAGGAATTAATTTAATATAATTTCAATACAACTAAATCTCTAATAGTATTAACTACTTTTATTTGTTACTTTTGACAAATAAAAGCAACATTGTTTTTTTCTTCTGGATTTCATTTTGTTTTTTGTTTTTGCGTCTCGTGCGTCGGCGGCGTCGTTCTGTTTCTTCTAACATTATTTTCTTCTACGTTGCGATTTTAAAACAGGATATTACATTATTTAGTGTATGTTATGTTATTAAAGCATTAAAGGGCTCAATTTATGTTTGAGGTCAAGAATTTGAACAAACAGCTTATGATGCTCATTTTGTTGCATATTGAATCATTAAAAAGCGAATATCAAATTTTATGTTTGACTCAATTAATTGGCCCACCTGTTGAAGTTGTGAAAACTGACATCGGTAAAACATTCGTTAGGTTGAAAGAATTTTACTTAGCATATCTAACAGTATAAATACTTATTTAATATTTATTTTAATTTATCTATTTGACAAATATTTTATTTAATTTAACAAAATATTTAATTGATCCAATTTCTATCGAATGAAATTTTTAATTGATGTTACTAATTAATTAATTAATGATTTAAAAATACCCAATAAAAAATATAATCAATATGACAAAAAAATTAATTAATGTTTCTCCAATTAACATATTCTCATTATTACGAATATGGGATTCAATGCTACTATAAGTTACATCGGCTGAGTTTCAATTAAAAATTAATTGGATTGATTAACATTTTAGTTATATTTACACACTTTTTTTTCTGTGTGTACCCTACATGTCATTTGCTTGAAAGTAAACAAAAAAATGACAGTTCTTCATTTCCTGTCAAGCATTAACATATGACAGTGACAGTTCAATTGACAACTAACCAAATATCCGTTCCCACACACATCAAGAGCATATTTATTTTTTATTGAGTTCACTTTACATCCAGTGGTTGTCTCGACAAGTTAGCATTGTTAAGATTATAAAAAGTTTAAGTCTCTTGGAATTTTTAATATAAATATAATAAATTACTGTCCGATGCACGCTTGCTTATTCGTCCAAGTGAATATTTGAGTGCTAATTTTGGACACATAAGAAACATTTGAGCAAATTTACCAGAAAAGTGTGTTTTTTCATGATGCATTTTTACCTTTTAATTGCCTAAACAATCAAACTGAATAATAATATTTTTTTTACTATCAACTATTTTGTCCTATGCACGCTTATCTGTTCGTCTCAGTGAATATTTGAGTGCTAATTGTGGACAAAGATCAAACTATAAAATTTTAGCAAATTTACCATAGAAATGTGTTTCCTCATGATGCATTTTTAACTTTTTATTGTTAAAACATTTTAAATAAATTAAAAATTATATCAAACAAAAGTAAAAATGTTCGCCTTATATTAAAATTGCAATCGAAAATATTAATTGCTTTTTATGCATTGGCGATAGAAAAATGTTGAAGTATTTTAATAACAAGTGATGTTTGTCCAAATCAATTTGTTTTGAGGTACTGCTACATTTAAATATTTCTTTAATTAAACTATTTCTTGTATTTAAATTGAAAATTTTCAATCATAATTAGAAATGTAGACCATATTGTTATAAAAAAGATAAAATATGCCCAAAATCCCAATGTCATAATGAATAAAATGGTTGCATACACGTGTTTCATAATTTTACATGTTTATGTGATTGCCTAATGCCGAAATATTATGATTTACCATTAATAGCTGAAACAAAATCGATGACGCATGCGACTGCTTTAGAAAACTTAGTTCATTATGAACTATATTTTGATATATGACAATTGTATGAAATAGATCCCACAAATATGCTCTATTCTACTTTTTATTTTATTTTGACATGCGGCGCTATCTTATGAGCGAGGAAATTAGTGGCGAAAAAACGTTGAAATTAATTTCATGATACAATCACGGTAGAGATATTAGAATTCTTGTTCTTCTTAGGCGTCCCGTGCTTCTGTCAAACGACTGGAGATACTGTCAAACGTCCCGTACTTATGTCAAAATATTATATCGGATAAGAATATTTTGTGAGAGGTGCTTTCGGATACTTGTACACAGAAAAAAATATTGTACGTATATCTAACAATTGATATTAATAGCAAACAAAATCGTATTCCAATTAAAAATATGAATGTATTAACTAATTAATTAATTGTATTTACACATTTTTTAATTAAAATATTAATAGGAATTAATTTAATATAATTGCAATACAACTAAATCTTTAATAGTATTAACTACTTTTATTTGCTACTTTTTATTTATTCATTTTCTTAAATTGCAACACTGTTTTTTTCTTCTGGATTTCATTTTGTTTTCTCGTCTCGTGTGTCGGCGGCGTCGTTCAGTTTCTTCTAACATTATTTTCTTATACGTTGCTATTTTAAAACAGGATATTGCATTATGTAGTGTATATTATGTTATTAAAGCATTAAATGGCTCAATTTATTTTTGCTGTCAAGAATTTGAACAAACAGCTTATGATGCTCATTTTGTTGCATATTGAATCATTAAAAAGCGAATATCAAATTTTATGTTTTACTCAATTGGCCCACCTGTAGAAGTTGTGAAAACTGACTTCGGTAAAACAATCGTTAGGTTGAAAGAATTTTACAAAGCATATCAAACAGTATAAATAGTTATTTAATATTTATGGTGTCGTTATGTATGGTGTATTTATGTTGAATTAAATTATTTTTATTTTCATATGTTTCTATTCCACAAATATTTTATTTAATTTAAAAAAATATTTAAATGATCCCATTTCTATCTAATGAAATTTTTAATTGATGTTACTAATTAATTAATTAATGATTAAAAAATTCCCAATAAAAAATTTAATATATATAACAACTTTAATATCAATATGACAAAAAACTTAATTAGAGTTTTACCAATTAACATATTCGCATTATTACGTATATCCAATTCAAAATTAATTGGATTGATTAACATTTTAGTTATATTTACACACTTTTTTTTCTATGTGTATGTAGCCTACACACATGTGATAAAGTTTATGGTTATGGTTACCTTTTTAAGTAGTCTAGAGGAACCCAGGGTTTATGAATCCTAAAAATAAATGCTAGTTTGCAATTTCAAAGATTTTTCTTTCATTTGAATACCATTATTTAAGAATGGGTAAGTTAACCGAATTTTTTTCATGAGGAAAAACATTATTTTTTATATATTTTTTATATATTTAAGCAAAAAAGTTAAAAAAAAGTGTTACATGAGACATTTGAATATAAGGAAGTTTTCTATATTTGAAAACGTAGGTATATAAGATATAGAAATTAGAAGTTTCATTGATCTAGCTCTTTTAATTATTCTGTAATCGTGATTTTAACTGAAACAGCGTTACCAATAATCAAAAAATAATGTCCAGCTTAAGATAGTAGTCGACTTGTGACATAAATCTGTATGAAAGATTTAACATTTAGAGATGAAAGATTTAACATTATATTTTGATTATTTGTAACGTGAAAGACAAATCGATAAAAATATACCATTTCGCTTTTAGTGTAAATTGGAACCACCCTATGTATTTATAGAATCACCCTTTGAATTTTTGACAACCTAGCAACAGCAGTAACATATAACTTTGTTGTCCATGATTCGTTGTATTTTGTTAGGCGATTTAACTAAGAAATAAAAACCAATTAGTTCAATATTAACCATTAGCTAACCATATAATGAGCCATTCCGCATTAGCAAGTTTAACTGCACAATATACAGACTCTGAAAATGAGGAAGATCATCACGAGAGCACCGACTCGCAGGATTCACAATCATCACAGGTTTGTTCAGAGACATTTCCAAATAGTTTAAATTTATTAGTACAGCTTTGTTCGCAGGTTATCATACCAAAACAACAAGCTACGCCTGTAGCGACGCCAGAAAAACGTGTCAGTCAAGAACCGAAAAAAACCAAAAAGCGATCCAAGAAAGCGATGCGACGCTTAGTCAGCTACCAGGACGACACCATAATATCTGACGATGAGGGTGACAACATTACAGAATCCAGCGAGGAATCATCATCAGAAGAGGAATCAGATGGCGAAGCATCCTCGTCCAATAACTCGAATGCATTGAGAGAACGTGGAACACCAATAGATTTGGACAACGATGAAAATGCTTCAGGTGGTGGTGGTGGTGGAACTGGTAGCGCTAGCAGTAATGGCAACATGAAAACTGCAGCAGCACATACCGCACGTACGGAGAAATCCGAAAAGTACGCGCACTATGGTTTTACATTGCCACCGGAACCAAAAGGAAAACCATCGTCTGAATTAATTGATAAAATACGTAATCTGTACGATAAAATGGAATCGAACAACATGGACATGAATCGCATAATACAGGAGCGCAAAGAGTTTCGCAATCCGAGTATTTATGAGAAGCTTATACAGTTCTGCGACATCAATGAATTTGGCACCAATTATCCGCCGGAGATTTACGATCCGTTGCAATGGGGCGCCGAGAGCTACTACGAGGAGCTGGCACGTGTGCAACGCAATGAAATGGTGAAGCGTCAAAAGGAGCTCAAGGATAATGACAAAATCGAGCAAGCGACGGCTCTGGCGCGCAAAGTCGAGGAGGAGGCCAAAAAACGGTGGGGCATTCTTTAAGTCTATTCAAATTCTCATAATTAATTTCTTTTAATTTGTTATATTACAGCAAATCCAAGTGGGATCAACCTGCACCGGCCAAGACAGCGGTTGCAACGGCACTAACCACAACGGTGACAGGCACCAAGGGCACAGTAATATCGGCATTCGGTTCGCTGCCCAAGAAACCAGCGCCGTAGGTGGATAATTGCGATTTATAAAATTTATTAGTGCTATTAAAACATATTAAATATAATTTAAGTAATAATATATTAATTAAAATGTGAATTTTTTCGAATTTCTTTGAACATTTTTATATTTCTCTTTGATTAATTGGGTTTTCTCTAAGAACTGCTAATTTTAGTACTGGAAATTTGAGTTATACGGTCATGTTCCGGCTTTCGATCGAATTTCATATAAAATTTGTAAACAAACGTTTTTGAAATCGATGTCACAACAGATAGTATATATTTGATATAAGAGTATCCATACAGGTGGTTTCGTTGCCACTTTTGTCATATAAATTCCAACATTGGTTATGTGGAAATTGAAACGAAAATGTTGTCAACAGACACGTTTTCAAATCAATATTCTGATGTTATCTGGCACATTTTTGGCCGGACAAATCATTGAAATTAATACTGCGTTGGATTGCAATATATTTTGGTAAGTTTGGTTGCAAATTATCCGCGGACAGATCCAGTTTTGTGCACTGTTTTCCTCTGTTAACTTCAATCTGTAAAATTTCACTTCCACATAACCAATGTTTTCTGCAGCGACGCCAGCAAACTCGGAAGGAATATCTATTAAAAATCTATACTCTCTGGTCACAATACAAAAATGTGTTTTTCAAACGAATTTAAATCGTTGAAGTATCAACCATGGTTGAAGTCAAAGCAAACGGATTGAATTCATTGAAAAAACAAAATTTTTGTTCTGAGACATCGAATTCAAAACCGTCTGTTTACATATTCTATATGATAGAAAATCGGAACATGGTCGATATTGTAGGATTTTTAATTAGGGTTTAACAATTCAATACTTTTCGTTTTTTTTTTAATTGTAGTAAGCCTTTTAAAATTGTTCCATTAAAATGATCAGTTTGAATGTATTCGATTATGTATTATCAGATTTATAATAATTAAAAAATCAATTTTTTAATATTACATTGGTGCGTTTTATTACATAATGAAATATATTCTGTCGCAATATTTTCAAACAGAAATTAAGAAGAAAATGCACTATAAATTAGGAAACCATATGGAGGATTGTATCATATTCGGTAGCTTTTTTCGCATACAAAAAAATCGATCATAAAGTTGAAAGGCGTTTCGTTATTACAATAATATAATAATTCGATCCTTGCAGACAATTCAGCAACTCCGCGGTTCTTCTGACGTTTTCTTTTCACTTAGGCAACCCTGAGGTGGGAAATTCTTTTTTTGCACAATTATTTGATGTTGGCAATGCCACCATATTAATTTCGTTCGTTGCCAACGACGACGAAGAAGAAGAGTTTTTTTTGTGTCCGTTTGTTCGCCAGCCACTCGGGTGATTTGATTTTGTTTAATTTTTCCACATTTGATTTAAAAGAATTTTAAGCATCTACTTTGTTCGCAAATTAACGCAAAACAATCACATATAACTGCGGAAATAGTGCGAAATATGTTTGTCTAAAATTTTCAGGCAATACGGTGCGAAAAGTGCGTCAGCAGCAACAATACTTGCAAAAAAAAATACACGAGTAATTTACGAAAAAAAAGGTGAAATTAAGAAGAACCAAATTTACATATATATTGTAAGAAATAACGCAAAGAAGTATACAATATACAAGACAATGAGCGAAACAGTGCAAAAGAGCAGAAACAGTGTAAAAAATAATAAATTCTACATTTATTTGATCGCTATTTTTTAAAAATTTTGAAGATCAACTAGTGCGGCCAGCGGAATGTAGTGTATGTGTGAGTGAGTGTGTGCGTGCATTTGTGATCACTGAAAAATAAAAGATTCTGATTTTTCAGCCTCCTTTTTTAGTGTCTTCGCAAGTGGAAACGCAAGCAACGCAGCTACTGCGTCAACTGTGACAACAAAAACAACCATAAGATAAAGTTTGCCTTCAAATCTTGTTTGTTTTTTTTATTTTTTTTTGTTGTTTAAATTAACTGCATTTTTCGTACAATTTTAAATAATAAATGCTGTTTCAACTTATTTTAAAATAGCTACGTTTTTATTTATAACTCATTGGAATTTCATTTCAATTCTGCTGCCACAATTGCAACAACTGCCACGACCATAAATAACAGCAGCAACAGTCCGAACAACTAAAAAAGTGTCTCCAATTGGTCTTTATTTTTTTATTTTGCAACCGAATCCATCCATCAACAGCAACATGAAATTACAGATAAACACGCACACATATTGGCTGTCCTTCTGTATGTCTGGCTGTCCGTCCATCTGTCTATCCATCGCTGTCTCCAGCCAGCTGTCTGCTGCTACTATCCGCTGCAGCGAAATTGCATCGAAACTACATCAAAATTGCTTTGGCATTTTCAAGTTTGTTTTTTTTTTCTTTTCTTTGGTCTCACTTCACATGTTGCTTTAGAAACTCTTTCGTCTGCTGTCTTTGTCGCCCTTTGCATTCCATGCTCGTTGTTTAGTATTCGCCGTTTTTAGTCATTTGCACTAAAAATAGTCTTAAGTTTTTTTTTTTATATGCATTTAACTCAATAATTTATTAATTAATTTCACTGCTTCCTCTGCAGATTCAGATTCATGCCAATGCAGTTTGACGTTTCTCAGTAATGATCATTACTAGCACCAGTGTTTACACTTTTTGTTAATGAGAAATTAGTAGTAGAGTGTTTAAATTTAGGCAAATCGTCACTTGAGAATTTGTTTGGCTCAAACGCCATCGATGCTGAATATCTCAGATTTGATATGATATAAAAACGGAATTAGAAAGAGAATATTTAATTAGATATTCTCTTTCTAATTACATAAGACATATTTATATATACAATTCGTAACTCTATTCATCCAAAATTGGCGTTTGCGCCAAACAAATTCTCAGGTGACGAAATATTGTAGTTGATACTACATGACATTGAGTTCACTTTCTAACAGGGTTCAACTTTCCGTTAACGTTAATGCAGCAAATTTTTAATATTAAAGAAGTAAAATTAAAAATATCTTTGGACAAATTTTACAGAATACAGGGTGGTCGACTTTGGAGTGTAAATATTCTACGTAGTGATTCCTTGGATCATTTTATGAATAAAATTCTGCTAGAATTGGGATTGTATCAAAAACTCGGATGGGTGTTTTCTAAATTTACTGTAGAAAAGTTGGGAGAAGTTCACTTTACCGGCAAATTCGAAAAAAAATTGACCCCACTCTATTTTCGCAAAAATTACAACAAAAACAGAAAAATAGGCCCTCGGACTCCTGTTGATCTTGAAAAATCAAAAACTGGTGCACCTACTTACAGGTACATATGGGTACTCAAATGAAAGGTTTCTTCCTCACGATTACAAATCTGTTATTGTATAGTTGCTATCCATTAACATGTTTGTTTATTCAGATAATAGAAAATAATAATATATTAAAATAATTTGTAATTATAAGATATAAATATCTTA
The DNA here is from genome assembly GCA_951804985.1 of Dryomyza anilis. Classification (NCBI taxonomy): domain Eukaryota; kingdom Metazoa; phylum Arthropoda; class Insecta; order Diptera; family Dryomyzidae; genus Dryomyza; species Dryomyza anilis. The sequence goes on from OX638133.1 coordinate 27,711,082, forward strand.
TTTTTTCACTGTATTTCAAAAGTGAAAATGGAGTAGATTTTATGTAAAAACGTAGACAATTTTTTGAAATTAGATGCAAAGGAAGTAGTAGTATGCATTATATTAATTGATTTCAAATAGATTTCAAATAAAATATATCAATTTATTTATTTATTCCTGATGTTATCGATTTTCTATAATGCCGCTGTTTACAGGGTGATCCATTCTAGGTTTGGGGTGTATCTGGAACACCCAATGAAATACATGGTGTTTTCAAAATATACCTCTATAAATACCAATTTAAAGACCAAATAAAAATACTACATTCATTTTACAGATAATCGATCATAGTTATTATGAAAATTATAATATTGACATTTTAATTGGGGTACTAAGTAATTTTTCTCATCAAAGTAAAAAAAAAATTGTAAGCAATTTTTACAAATAGAGTACATTTCAGTAAAAGGGAGTACATAATTAAGGAAAGGGAATTAGAAAATTCTACTACCGTAGTAAAGGAGTAGATTTTAAAAATACAAATGAAATGGAGTAGATCTACTACGATCGGAGTAGAGTGTGAATACTGGTGAAAGGTTTGTTTTTTTTTATCATTTTTAATTGTTTAAAAATTATTTTCAAAAATGGCATTTAACAAAAAAAAATTAGATGGCACGCAAGTCTCCATGGATGGACGGATGCAGCTATGTACATTTTTTTTTTCTTATATATACCCCTCATAACCTACCTTTACTAAATTATTGTATAAAATTATTGGTATTAATATCAACTATTGTAATTAAACCACATATCTACTACTATATCTCAAAACAATCTATCGCTAAAGTTCAAATATTTCAAGTCACGACAATAATAATAACAACAACAGCAGCAGCAGAATCTAAATTACCTATGATGCATTGCGTCAAATGACAATCACTTGGTTCCTCTGCTAACGGTGTGGAAAATTCTAAATTGAAACAAATTTAAAATTTAAATTAGCAAATACAAAAAATTACTACACGATTGCATAAAATCGCAAAGCGGCTGTCATCACCTCATACAATAAAAAAAAAAATATTTTGCTTATTTTTTTTATGTTTATTTTTATTTCTATATACTTTGCGCCTTGTTTCGAACACACACGCTGTGTGGTATATACAATCGACTCGAACCGCTGACACCACCACCATCGCTGTCGTCGTCGTCGCATTATATCGAATGAAGCAACTGGAAGCGGTTGCAATTGAAACAATTTATGAAGGCTGCCGCAAATGGGCAATACAATTCTCTGTAATCATTTGAAACTTTGTTCTTTTTTTGTTGTTGTATACAATTTTATTAATTCACATGCATAATTTCAATTGTTGGTGCACAAATGGGGCGAGGCTAAGGAGCTGTAGGTGCTGTTATCATATTTAGTTCGAAAAATACAAATTTGGAAAATAGCATTCTGTTACAAAAAGACCCTAATCGATTTTTTAATTGGTTAGAACTATTTAAATGAATTTACATTTAATAAAGTATAAGAAAATTACCAGTTCGAAACTAAAATCATTTAACGTGCAATACAGTGTTCACACTTTTCGTCAATGCAAACGAAGTAGATTTGAAAATTACCCTTTCTAAACTAAAATCGTTTAACGTGCAATACAATGTTCACACTTTTCGCCTATGCAAAAGGAGTAGATTTAAAAAGTTTAGGCAGTAGAAATGAGTAAAAGGGAGCAGAATTGAAAATATTGTAAAATGGAGTGCAATTTGATGCAAAAGAAGTAGACAATTAAATATAGGAGAAAATATGATGCAAAGGGAGTTGAAAAATGCAATGAGTAAAAGGGAGTAGAATTGAAAATATTGCAAAATGGAGTACAATTTGTTGCAAAAGGAGTAGACTATTAAATATAGCAGTAAATATAATGCAAAGGGAGTAGAAAAATGCATTATCGTATAAGATTTTCAATACATTAATAGATATGTTAATTTTTAAAATTTTATTCATTCCTGATTTTATGGATTTTCTATAATGCTGATGTGTACAGTGTTTCTGGAACACCCAATGAAATACATGGTGTTTTCAAAATTGAATTTATAAAAGTTGATACAAACGTTTATTTAATTACAACTTCTACATATATTACATTTATTTTACAGATAATTGAGTTGTAAGGAAAATTTAAATATTGACAATTTATATGGGGAGCAAGAAATTGTTCTCATCAAATTAAAAAAAAGTAAGCAATTTTTGCAAAGGGTAGATTTCAGTAAAAGGGAGTAGGGCATTATGAGAAAGGAGCAGAAAATTCTACTACCGGACTAGAGAAGTAGATTTTAAAAATACAAATAAAATGTAGTAGATCTACTCCGATCGGAGTAGAATGAGAACACTGGTGCATATTAGTTTGACAATTGAAATTTTGAAATCATGGCTATTTTTACCAATCTTTTACCGATAATGTTGCGAAATCTGAGCCACATTATTGTTATAGTAAACAAATTTATAGCTAAATGTAAAATTAATTATTATCTTTAGCAGGATTCGTATTCGATCGACTTTGTATTACAAAATAGACTTTTTTAAATCATGTTTTGTAAAAATTGCTTACTTTTCAATTCGATTCTCATTTTTTTGAGTAATATGTCATATTTGAAAGTAAAATTGTGAATAAAATATGACACAAATTGGCAATGTATCAATAATTGTATCTATCTTTTGAAATAAAAACAATTCAGCAAATTTGGAAATCTTTATTAAACATATTTAAATTTACGATATACGCATTTTATTTAAATCGCTTAATATCTCTATTTTATTTTGTGTAAATTTCTTTATTAATCTCACTCATTTTATTTTTTATTCTTTTGCAGGCTTTTTACAACAACAGCAACAACACCACAACATCCGAGTACATTTGAATGCAAAAATTGTTTTGCATACTATAAAATCAGTTGCGGCGCCACAAAAGAGCATTATTTGTTTTTGTAATATTAATATAAATTATAAAAGCAACAATCAGAATTTTATTGTTTCCTCTCGACTTGAACACTCTACAGTCGTTGTTATCGTGTAAAATTATCTGAACGTCGCACGCCTTTTTTTGTCTGTTTGTTTGTTATTTGCTGCTTCCCAACCTCCGACCATACTAGACTTCTCGACCGTTTCTTAGTTGATGGTTTATTTTTGAATTTTGTTTGTGTCGTATTTGCGGTTGGTGCGCGCGACGCTACAGACGTCATCTGTTGCCAATAACGTTGTTGCCAATAACGTCGTCGTTGTTGTTGTCGTTGTCACTAGTTTTTCTTTTTGTTCGTAGTAGTTGTTGCTGCCACAACATTTCCGTGCTCGAAACGTTAAATTACTTATCGTATACGATATTTCTTTTGTTTTTTCAAATAGCCAAAACATTGTATATTTTTTTTTTGTTTATGCTTACGTCGGGTTACAACGTGTTTTTCTAAAACTCCCTTAAAGTGTAAAGTGAAAAAAAAGAAACTAAATTGAAATAACGCGAACTTTTTTTTTTGTTTACAACTGAATTTTTGCTCATCGTTAACATTTTGGTTTATAGTTCAGCTGAAAGGAATTCAACACTGCAGCAACATGGCGTATTCATATTATCAGGTATGAGTTGGATTTTTATATTTATATATTAAATATTTTTAATTTAAGTATATCTGGAGATAACTGCTTCCAGTAGAGTATAAAGTTTAAAAATTCACGTACTTCTATATACTACCCATTTTTATTTAGAATCACATAAAGTTTAAAATGTCCTCATCATGTTTTAATGGTCGAGTAATAGGAGAAAGGTCCGTAGGTTGGACACAGTTTAAAGTATATTAATTGGACTATCTTTTATAGAAGAAACATTTATGGTTGCATGAAATTTTTTAAAAATACAGCCTACTTTCCGAAAAAAAAAGAAATTGCAAAAAAAATAATTATTGTAATTATACTATTTATTTTCAACCAATCGGTATTAAATTTTTTTTAATGGAACATAAAAAATCATAAATTAGTGATACCGGATGTTTGGTTTCTCGATGTCAATAATGCATGGGGTCATTCTATGCCTCAAAAATACGAGCTACTTATATTTCTACGAATTTATTAGGCTTAATCATTTTTATTTTATTTTTTTGAAACTTTTTACTATTATTAATTTGTATGCTAAATTTTGACGTTTACGATTTTTTTGAATAAAACAGGATTGAAATCTATGTGATTTGCTAAGCTATAATGTAAAGCATGAGAATGGTGCACAACCGGGTATTGAGAAATAAATGCTCAAAAATGGGTCTATTTCTGGCCCAAAAATGAGTCCATCCTTTTTGATTCATATCTCAGGTCCTGTTAAAGGAATTTTGAAAATTGATATGTACATATAATTTGTGTTCTGTTATGCATGTTTTGAATAAAATAAAAATATGTCTGACATTATAATCAACGCTTACCAACCAACAGAATACTCAAAAATATGATTTTTCGTTTATGTCAAATATCAATAAAATTGGACGTGTAGGGAAAAAAAACTGAAAACGCCATTGTTCTTAGAATGTCCAAATCAATAATAATATGCAACTTTCATTTCTGGTGGTAAAATGGGTGCGCACAGTGTTATCGTCGTTGTAGAACTAAAAGTCATCAACTACATTTTAAAAAATGCTAATTATTCATTTACAAAAATCTTTATAGATCTGTCAATTTCGGATCGTTGAGCTCAATATTTCTACCAAATGATAAGAAAATATGAATCTATGAATTGGAATTCCAACTTTAAAAATCTATTAATTACTTTTTGTAATAATGACCAACAAACTCGAAATTTATGATTTTCATAAAAATGTATTTAGTGACTTTTAGTTCTACAACGACGTTATTAAAAGGTATTTAAGAACAAAATTTTAGTGCATTTTATTTAGATTTTATAATGTAAATTGAATCAACACTTGAAAAAGTCAACAAAAAAACTTCTTTGAGTACATTTTAGTAAAGGGTTTTTCAATAAGAGCGCTACAAAAGTTTTTTTTTCAAGGGTTTTTCAACAGGGACGCTACAAAAGTTTTTTTTCAAGGGTTTTTCAACAGTGACGCTACAAAAGTAGAGTTACAGGGACAGCAAACGACGCCATATTTCTTGCAGCTCTTTTGACATCTCTCTTCAGTAAGGTTTGCCAATTCATGATGGAAAGATATACGAGCCAACAACGAGTCGAAATAATTAAAATTTACTACCGTATATCTTTCCATCATGAAATCACAAACCTTACTGAAGAGCGGCAAGAAATATGGCTTCGTTTGCTGTCCCTGTCGCTCTACTTTTGCAGCGTCCCTGTTGAAAAACCCTTTATTACAATCGGTCATTTCACTTCAAAGTTTTGCGAAAAGTTGGAGTACAATATTACTTGAAATGTACCATTAAAACTACTGACCGGACCAATCTACTGGCCTTTCCCCTACTTTAATTTTCCTGCTTCCACAAACCATGAAAAAAGCAAGGAATCATATGAAAAACTAGGCAAAAAGTTAAAAATAATATTATAAACAGGGACTAAAACCCTTTAGAATATCGGTTCTGGTTCCAAGATTTTTGAAACGGTTCTGGTTCCGATACCGGTTCCACACATTTTTTAATGACGGTTCCGAATCCGGTTCCAAAAATCAAAACGGTTCCGGTTACAATTTTGATTCTTTGCCCTTGGAAAAGCGGTGCCGGTTCTCGTTCCAAGATTTCTAAAATAGCGGTTTCGGTTCCGATTCCGGCTCACCCTTTTTTTATATCGGTTCCGGTTCTTTACGGACCTTATTATAAATAATTAAAAAATTAACTTTCCTAATGTTTTGTTCTCTGAATCGGAACATCCCCGGAATCGTAACCTGTCGAAGACCGCAAAGAACCCCAATCGTTATTAAAAAATGTGTGGAACCGATATTCCAAAGTGTTGTTGTCCCTTGTGAAAATACCACGAACTTTTTATTCTCTGATGCTGGAAGTAAAGGGTTTTTTCAATTGGAGTAATAAAAAAAATCTTTAATGGGCGCGTGTCTGATTTTAGAGGCACGGACACGCACGGGCACGACAACAAGTAACACGCACGGAGATTTGCACGCACGAACTCAGATTTTCGGGCGTGACACGAAAAAAGCACTGCACGCGCCCATCTCTAGTAAATAAGTCAAAAAATGCAGGAAATATCTCTAAAACTGAGTAGGATGGCTCTGATTAGAATCTTGAATTCCATCAGAATATCATACTAAGATCACAGATATTATTTAAGTTTAAATAATATTTTTTATTTAGCATAAATAAATAAATAGTTTTCCCACATATTTCACTGCATTTCTATGCAATTTTTAAATAGTTTTGTTGCCACTCGCCTCACCTAAATTCACATGCTTCACTTAGCACCATGCATTCTAAATACCTCGCCGACTGTGTGGGGGCAGCCTTTACAATCAAAATCAAGTTGGGGTGGGTTCCAAGAATACACGACGTTACAAAACTCAAAAATATACCGGCCGGTATTTGTTAAGAAATGCACGAAAGAAGCCCTTTAACTATAAACATTCCACCGAATGGGGATGAAATGTATTTGTTATTTTTCTCATTCTTCTCTTTGTATATTTTGTGTTATTTTCATCATTTTTTTTTCTTCTTCTGTGAAATACACGACAACTGTTGGCTCGTCGAGAAAATTCAACGTAGTTTAGCAACATGTTGTTCGTTTTATTATTATTGTTATTGTTGGACACTTGTTGCTGCTGCTGTCAGCTGTACAAGGCAAAACATGTTGCTAGTTGCTGTTTATACTATGCAACAAAAACCTTTGATCCCACTGCGGTATTATAAATAAATCCGTCTTTTTCTTATCATTTATAGTTATTGTTAAATAGGCTCGTATTTCTTTTTAGTTTATTTTATTTTATATTATATTCAATTATATTCCAGAGTTGATAACAACAAGCGCAGTTCAATAATCTGTGCTTGATGTTGATTTGGTTGGCCAGATGATTCATCGACAGGTCTTTAGCACGAATATTTATTTCCTTTACAGAGGTATTTTGTATTTTTGTTTTTTTTTTTTTAAATACCCCTAACTTATGCGCGCAGGCATTACTCACATTTTTTATAAGTATTCTTTGTTCTTTTTGTATTTTTTTTACCTTTACTTTGAGCTCAAAATCACATAACACATAAACCGAAGGTGAGCTTTTTATTTATTTATGACAGTTTATGGTATATTTATTCAATTTCCATTTCATTTTATAAGATAACTTATGTTTTTTTACATTTTTAATATTCATGCTATATGATTTGATATTTTTCACAACTCTAGCTAAATATTTTTTTTTTTTTATATTTTTACTTCAAGAACATTTGACAAATTTTAAGTTTTGCTGTTTTCAAACAGTCTCAACATTTTATAAATAGTTGTAGAATTTTGGCATTGATAACTGAAACAAAAATCGCCAAAGTTCTGAAATTTTGAAAGATTTTTTTAAAATTTTATAACTAAAAAAACATTTTTGGTATCAAATATTTTCTTAAAATTAAAAAATAAATGATCGGAGATTTTTTTTTCTGTTTTGTTGTTTATATTAAATGTTTATATCAGGGGTAGAAACCGGAACTATGAAAAGAACGTTTGGCAATCGTTCCGATATTGTTCCGTTCCGGAACGAACGAAAAGCAAAAGTTCCGAGCGCAAACGTTTCAGTCGGAACTTTTGCTCAAAAGTTCCGGCTCAAAAGTTCCGATCGGAACTTTTGCATACAAAAAACGTTTGAATCGTTCCTATCGCCATAGGCACGCATACTGGTGCGTCATTGGAACTTTTTTGGTTGAATCTGTTCCTGTGGGCCTAGATTCGCATCCTGGTGCGTCATTGGAACTTTTTCGGGTGAATCGCTTCCTGTGGGCCTAGATACAGATCCTGGTGCGTCATTGGAACTTTTTACGGTGAATCGCTTCCTGTGGGCCTAGATACGGATCCTGGTGCGTCATTGGAACTTTTAAGTGTGAATCGCTTCCTGTGGGCCTAGATACGGATCCTGGTGCGTCATTGAAACTTTTTTGGGTGAATCTCTTCCTGTGGGCCTAGATACGGATCCTGGTGCGTCATTGAAACTTTTTTGAGGGAATCGCTTCCTGTGGGCCTAGATACGTATCCAGGTGCGTCATTGGAATTTTTTCGGGTGAATCGCTTCCTGTGGGCCTAGATACGGATCCTGGTGCGTCATTGGATCTTTTTCGGGTGAATCGCTTCCTGTGGGCCTAGATACGGATCCTGGTGCGTCATTGGAACTTTTTTGGGTGAATCTCTTCCTGTGGGCCTAGATACGGATCCTGGTGCGTCATTGGAACTTTTTTGGGTGAATCTCTTCCTGTGGGTCTAGATACGTATCCTGGTGCGTCATTGGAACTAATTTTGACCATTGAACACCAGGATAGGTATCTGGCCCAACAGAACAGATTAACCTAAAAAAAATTCCAATGGCGCATCTGGATGCCTATCTAGGCCCACAGGAAGAGATTTACCCAAAAAAGTTCCAATGACGCACCAGGATCCGTATCTAGGCCCACACAGCGATTCACCTGAAAAAGTTCCAATGACGCACCTGGATGCGTATCTAGGCCCACAGGAAGAGATTCACCCAAAAAAGTTCCAATGACGCACCAGGATCCGTATCTAGGCCCACAGGAAGCGATTCACCTGAAAAAGTTCCAATGACGCACCTGGATGCGTATCTAGACCCACAGGAAGCGATTCACCCAAAAAAGTTCCAATGACGCACCAGGATCCGTATCTAGGCCCACAGGAAGCGATTCACCCTAAAAAGTTACTATGACGCACCAGGATGCGTATCTAGGCCCACAGGAACAGATTCACCCAAAAAGGTTCCAATGACGCACCAGGATGCGTATCTAGGCCCACAGGAACAGATTTACCGAAAAAAGTTCCAATGACGCACCAGGATCTGTAATTAGGCCCACAGGAAGCGGTTCACCCGAAAAAGTTCTAGATAAGCACCTGGATGCGTATCTAGGCCCACAGGAAGCGATTCACCCAAAAAAAGTGCCAACGACACACCTAGATGTGAATCCATACACATTGGAACTTTTAAACGGAACGAATCAATCGTTCTTCATCGGAACGTTCTTTGTCGGAACGATTCAAACGTTTTTTGTATGCAAAAGTTCCGAGCGGAACTTTTGAGCCGGAACTTTTGAGCAAAAGTTCCGATTGAAACGTTTGCGCTCGGAACCTTTGCTTTTCGTTCGTTCCGTTCCCAACCCCTGGTTTATATTAAATTTAAGTTTTTGACGGTGTCATCCAAATATTTTGACTGACAGTTTATTTGACAAACCAAATTTTCATTTTCAGTAGAAAATAAACTTCTGAAAGTGAAGAAGCATAAGTCCTGAATATGAAGAGTTCTTTAAATTCAACTATAATTTCAGTTACATTATATAATTAAAGATTATAGAATTTATAGAATTAAAAATATTTTTGTGACGATCACAAAATAATCAATAAATATTATTCTTAATTTGAAAAATAAAATAAATTATTAAATGACTTGAATATCGATGCTACGAATGTATGGAAAAGGCGCGTATCGAAGTTTTTTCCCAGCAAACATTTTGAGTATTTTATGACTCCTGAATGTGTCATATTTATGAGTGTTACCCTCTTATATGAGCACTTAAAAGAGTCCAAAGAGGCTCCCGACTCCTGGGTAGAGGGCCCCATTTTATGACCCGAAAAACCCTCATATTTCTGACTCTTTTTATTACACCTAAAACACTCATATTTGAGCACTTAAAAGAGCCCATAAAGATTCTCAACCCCTGGGTAGAGAGAGGGCACCATTTTATGAACCCAAAAATCTTCATATTTCTGACACATTTATTACTCCTAAAACACTCATATTTGAGCTCTAAAAAGATCCCAAAAAGGCATCCAACCCCTGGGTAGAGGGCACAATTTTATGAGCCTAAAAAACCTCATATTTCTGACACTTTTATTACTCCTAAAACACTCATATTTGAGTTCTAAAAAGACCAAAAAAATTCGCGTAATTTTGATCATTTTAAAATATTCTTAAAACATTCACATATTTGAGAATTTCTAGACACCACAATTGCTACATTTTTGGAGTTTGGCTTTCTTCAGAAATATAGAATGTGTCTGAAATGAATCCAACATAGTACATGTTCATGTTTATCTTAGTCCAGACATCCGTGAGAAAATGCATTCACATCAAAAAATCCATTAAATTGTAGCTTTGTCTGTTGAATTTACACAAATATTTTATTATTTTTATAATAACATACTTTTATGACCCTTTTCTGAGTGCTCCTAAAATACTCTTAAATTTGATGATTTTATGAGTTTGATTTGGGGCGCTCCTAAAACGCTCATAAATGAGACTCTTTTATGCGTCAAATTTTGGAGCGTTCCTAAAACATTCTAAAATAAAGAACTTTTATGTGTCTATTTTCTGAGCGCTCAGAAACATTTTTATTTTTGATGCTTTTAGGAGTCTAATTTATGAGGGCTCCTAAATAACTCCTAAATATGAATCTTTTATGAGTAATAATTTTGAGAGCTCCGAAAACAGTCTTAAATGAGATATTTTTAAGAGATTTTTCTGAGGGCTCATAAAACACTCAAAAATGTGTCTCCTTTATGACTCCACAAGGTTTTTAAAAAAAGAAAAAAAATGTTTTGAAAACTAGACACTTCAGGGAATACATATTTTAGTTTTCAACTTGTTCCTTGAGTACCCTACATGTAATTGAAAGACAGAGTTGACTGATTTATTGATATGAAAAATGTATATAAAAAATAGAAATTCCTAGTTTTACAACAAAATATCAATGAATTATATTAATTCTCTTATTTCTGGCATTATCAGTTAAATTTTTAGTTATTAATTAAGGAATTATTGAACAAAATGTGAAATACGACTAAAATGTTCACTATAAAAAATAATGTAAAAAAAATGTGGGCGGGTAAATTCTAACAAAACGATTTATATTTTGTAATTGTATCTTCAGTACTTTTCGAGTTATAGGTTCCTAAAGAGTCATATAAAAGTATCTTGTATGGGAGGTGGGCGTGTCCGTTGTACGATTTGGCTCATTTCCGTACTTAAAACCATTTTTTGGGTAAAACATGTTGAAACAAAATTTCATCGGATTCCGTCTAGTATTTCTCAAGTTACCGTGTAATAGTTAAACAAACGGATAGACAGACAAACTGACATGGGTAAACGGTCTCGGATCATGATGCTGATCAAGCATATATATACTTTTCCATAAAGGCCACGCATCCTAAGTAGCGTTACCATATCTGCACAAACAAACTTAATATGCACTGTACCTCATAGGTGTAGGGTATAATTAAAAGTATAAATTTGTCTATTTTTTTAAAAAAGACACTTTTTCAAATCGTTTTTTTTTATCTCTCCGGGGCGTTCCGGGCCTAAGTTTTTATACAAGCATATGGCTAAATATCTGTTGTTATCGATCCTAGTATGTTTTGCATTGGTCTTAGAGATTATCCACAGAAGTTGCATCCTATTTACAAAAATGTTTTTTTTCGAAATATTTCATAATTTGCTACTTTTGTCGCAAAATGTCGAACTTAAAAATTAAAATTATTAGTAATTTTTTAAAGTGAATAAGAAATGCATGTATTAGCTATAATATGTGAAAATTTCAATGTAATAACTTAACAAGAAATAAATTAAATTAAATGTTTAAAAAAGTACTCAAAAAATTTTAAAAATTAACAAAAAAATCAAAAAAGAGCCCACTTTGGACTGATATCCTGTTGAAATAATACATATAAAACAATTCATTTAATGGTTTTCTATTCACTAGGATATCTATTTCATTAATGCACAAATTAAAAATTAAAATTGATGAAATTTTTGTTTCGGCCCAAATGCGCGCCTTCGATTCACTGTGCGACGTCCCTATTTCTTATTTCTCTTGACTTTGCTTTATTGTTTGACACTATAAAAATATTCGAAATTTGTCTGAAAGCCACTACAGTATTCAAAGCAGTTCTTTTAATTACTATCACACGAAAAGCAAGAAATATTTTGCTTGATTTAAAGAAATAAATTTATTGACTTTCCTACGACTTTCATATTGACGCTCTTATGTCTTATTTCTCTTGACTTTGCTATATTGTTTTTATTTAAACTACGAATGTTATACTTTTACTCAAGAACAGTATTCGAACATTTTTCTAAATGCCACTGCAGCATTCAAAGCAGTTATTTTAATTAATATCACACGAAAAGCAAGACATATTTTGCTTGAGTTAAAGAAAGAAAATCAAGATATTTTTCAATATCAAAGAAAATAAATATTTTTTTCATTTTTTACTGCAACATTCAAAGCTATTTTCGTGGTTATCACATAATAAGCAAAACTATTTTTCTTGAATTAAAGAAATGAATGTATTGACTTGCCGCAAATTATTCATTCTGAACATAAATATGTTTGAACGAAAACAAAAATATGTTAGGCTGTTATTATATAAATGTTTGGAAATGAAATAATACTTTTGTTTGCATAAAGCTCCAAAGATATATGTAATGCCTGCAAACTTATGTTTGGGAGAGCCCTTTTTTTTGCAGCGTGTACTCTTGATTCCCTCTATATTTGAGATTTTTTTATCATCCGTGTATTCATGCTAAAACCTTATTTAAAGCTGCATTTCAAATAAATTTGTAGTCTTCTCATTGTCGCCTCATTGCCCGCCCCATTAAATTAAAATATTCTTGCAACTAAAGCAAAACAATAATTTATGTTAAAACATACATAAAATTGCAACCGTTTAAAATAGGCTCCACCTCATTGGACTCTGAAGACCTCCCAACTACCGGACTCGACTGAATGAGTGCCGTTGCACATCTGCCACTTGCTTTAGATTTAGAACCAGCAACACATATGCATGCAGCTGCAAATTTGAGGCTCAATAAATATTTGTTTTAACTGGTAATTTCCAGTTTTCATTTAATCTTAATAATAATACGAGCAATTGCTACTTTTTTTGAATTTTGCTGCATTTTTTTTTTCATTTTTCACCTAATGCAATACTACTTTATGCAATGCGGAAGTTTAAGAATTTATTGCAAAATTTTATGTACGTTTATTTAGCCCATATTTAAGCTAAATATGAGCTCGTAAAATGCCTTTTATTAGGCACATCTTAGATTTGTCTTTGATTCAGTTTAAAATAGAATTGGTATTTTATACGTTTATTTGTGTAATAAAATATATATAATTAGAATTAGATTGTTTCATTTTAATTTGAATAGTTTGCACTATTTATTTGGTACTAAAATAGGAGTACATTTAATTCATACTATTTAGTTACATATATCAGCTTGCATCATGACGTAAATGTCAATAATTCACACCCTGAACTTGTTTCGCTCAAGCAAGTAAATATTACCCTGAATAGCTTTTCAAATGAAATACATTTGACATTTATTTGCAATTCATGTCACAGTCGTCGTCGCATTTATTGCATTGTCTTCGATCGTTACTGTCTGAGTGACAGTATCAATTTTCATTGATACTGCTGCACTCATGCGATTTTCAATACATGTCATAACTTACTATTATTTTGTTGTTTGACAGTCAATATTCAACGCACAAAACTCAAACACCTTCTCCCACCCCCCACACAAACACCTTCACGACTACCGACTACACAGCAGAAAAAATCTTTAAATAATTCGAATATTATACTTATAGATGCAAAAACATATGATTAATAGCCACAATTAATATATTTGTTAAGATGACAAATGTGTTTGCAGTAATTATGATTTATTGCAGTTAATGTTATTTGATAATTCAATAAACTATTTAGTCAGATTTATAATAAAAATAAATTAACAAACTATAATTCAATCATATGAGTTGTTAATATAATTAATTTATTTGTTAGAAAAAGCAAGCTTTACAATTATAATGTGGTTTGCTAAAATAATAAAATTATTTGTAATATTTTTATTGTTAATTTAAATAATACCAACATAATATTATTTATAAAAATGTTTTGTTAATATAATTCAATTATTTGTCACATTAACTAAATGTTTGTGAATTTTTGTCGTTGCATAAACAAATATTTTGAATATCAAATTAATAATTACAATGGCTAATTTGTAAATATCAATCAACTTAAATTGATCTTTTTTTTTAATACTCAAGGTAGAAAAATATTTACCACATCGTCTTTATGTATTCAACGTAATACAGAAAGGTTCCTTTATTTACAATTTTAGCATATAAGTTTGTGGAATCAATTAATGGCATAGGTATGTGTTATTGAACTTTTTATCAAATTAACAAGAATGTTCGTTAATATTATAAACGAATTAATTGAACTGTTAAACATTGTCAGTAATTAGTTTTATAAATTGTTAAATTATATTAAAATTTTGGTTAAAATAGCAAACATTTCCATTGAGTTTGCATTTTTCAATTTAATTCATAAAGAGACACAAAATTACTAAAAAAGTCATATGTTTGTAAATATTAACAAATCATTTCCATTCGAGTTTATAAAAACAGCTGCCAAATGAATTAAATTATTTTGCATGTTATAATTTCAAATATTTCACAATATATCAATGATTTAAAACCATGTTTCCGAAACAATTCGTAAATATAACAAATGTATGTTTTATGTACAAATTTCAAATACTACACATTTTCCAAATTCCATTCAGGTTTATAAAAACAGCTGCCTAAAGAATTAAATTATTTTTCATGGTATAATGTCAAATATGTCACAAAATAGTTAAAACCAAGTATGCGAAACGTTTCGTAAATATAGCAAATGATCTTGTTATAGTAACAAAAACAAATATGATTTATGTATAAATTTCAATTACTTCACATTATATTAAATTATAAATCAATTAATTAAAAAACAATGTATGACAAACAACGAAAACCATTTGTAAATATAGCAAATGCTTTTGTTACATAAACGAAAACCAATAACCTCTGTGTAATTTCAAATATATCACAATATATCAAATGATAAATCAAATGTTTTAATACCAAGTATACCAAACAATTAATTAAACCATTCGATAATATAGCAAATGTTATTGTAAGTGTAATTTCAAATAAATTATATATAACAAATATATAAAAAATAACAAATGATTTAAAACCATGCATGACAAAGAATTAAACCATTCGTAAATATAGCAAATGTTTTTGTTATATCAACGGAAAGCTATCTTTTCAGTATAATTTAAAATATTTCACAATATATAAAAATAAATATGACAAAAAGTAATTAAACCATTCTTAAATATAGCAAATGTATTTGTTATATCAACGAAAACAATTAAACCATTCGTAAATATAGCAAATGTTTTTGTTATATCAACTGATAGCAATACTTTTAGTATAATTTCAAATAATTCACAATATATAAAAATATATATGATAAAAAAGTAATTAAACCATTGTTAAATATAGCAAATGTCTTTGCTATATCAACGTAAAGCTATATTATATGTATTTTATAGAAAAACAACGCAGATCAATAAAAATGTTGCTGAATTTCATTATTGTTACTTTATTTAATACATTTTACAAACTCTTTGTTACATTAATTGCTTTTATAATATATTTTTTTTCGGTGTAGTTACCTTTGCGAAATACTGGCAACACTTGAACGTTTCTTCGACATAGAAATAAATTCATCAGCAGTAACTTTAAATGACATCAGACTATTTCAGTTACGCGCAATTGTCACATATCGTATTTGACCATGTGTCGTTTGTCTGTCTCTCTGTGTCTATTCTTTTTTTTTACATACAAAGCAACTGTCAACTGTGACAGCACAGAGCGCGCGCAAGTGCGTGTGATTTTTCTTTTGGCATTTGTTGTTGGCAGCAATTGCTGCAGCTACTGTCATTGTTATTGACATTAAATTGCTATTATTTATTGCAATTGTGGTTTTTGTATTATTGTTTTTTTTTTTTATTATGTAGTTTGTAGTTTATCGCATGTCATGATTATTTTTGCAGCTATTGTTTTTGTTATATTATTATTGTTCTCTCAAGTTCTCTCTTGCCGCTGCCCGTCACTCGATTCGTGTCTGCCGTTTTTTTATTTATTATTTTATTTTTCCATTTTTCTTCACATTTTGATCATGTCTGTGCTGTATTACTTAATGATTTCCTTGGAAAATATTTTTTTAATGGATTCTTCATAAAATTGGAATTTATAAAAATTCCCAAACAATTTATGCTAATTGCATTCTTATACAAACATTTTTTAAATTATATTAAAATGTCTGAATTACAGTTTACATTTTATTCAAAATCACAGCGTCAGCTAGAATTTATTCTTATTTCCACAAAGCGTATGTGGCTCAGTTGGTTGGTGCGTTGGATTACGAGTCGAAAGTTCGTTGGTTCGAAAGGTCGTTGGTTCAAAAATAGAGAATGTTTTCTGTACCGCTCAAACGCTCACCAGACAATGACAAAACTCTGAGAGTAAAAACACCGCCCATGAGAAAAACTATTAAAAATATAACAAAAAAAAAAGTTAAACATATTAATAAAATTCCACTTTATATATTAACTATAATCATTTCAAAGAAAATACTGAAAATAATTGTCAATTACTGTCAACCTTAGATACGTAAAAGATCTAATTAAATAGTGACGCATATTGAATTGTGACAATCACTCTAAGATGGGGTCAGCGCAACGAAGGGGTATCATTGGAATTTGTACAAATTAATTTTGTGATCATTATAAATTAATTCAATTTGATAAAGCAACTTGCAATGTGCTAGAGAAATTAAATCAATTTCATGACTCAGTATAAACAATGTAGAAACCTATGTAATTCATAAAAATTGTAAAGAAAACGCAAAAATTATCAATACCTGAAATTACCTACTCTATCGACAAATAAAAGTTCCTACTTTATGCCAATAAAACAGGTCTGTGCCGCCTCGTGTTTATTCCAGAAATAGCACCATGCGAACTATGAGTCATGGACGCGTGGTTGCGCGCAAAAATTCAAATATCATACCCATTGTACAAAAAATAAAGTAAATATAAAATAAACATATTAAGACAAAAATAATAAACTAGTTAAGCGCATAAATAGTGAAATGTAAAAATAGATTAAAAATTTGCAATCGATGTACAGAAAAATGACAAACAAATACGTAGTAAAAACAACAACGCATTTGCTAAAAATAGCTATTCGCTCGCTAAGACGATGACATTTTTTGAAGAACAAATAATTTAAAATATAAAAATAAAAAAATAGCCAAAGAAGAACCTTCAAAAGCATAACCAACGACAGAAACAAATTGTTAAAGAATTTCAAGTGAAAAGAAGCCAAAATCAAGTCGTAAACGATATTAAATTCAATTTATTTGGAATGCTGAATTCAATTGAATTCTAAAAGAAAGTCAAATAGATATTTGTTTGTGCGGAAATGCGAATGTGAAATGTTGCAATTAAATATGCATTGAAAAAAGTGGAGTAGAAGAAACTACTTTCCTGTTGCCATAAAAGAGGTATTTATGAAAATTATGCAGCCGTAAAAAAAACTAGTTTATTTTTAGTTGATAGCTAAATATGTGGGGCAACAGTTCAATGTCTTTTTGCGAGAATAATGTTTAATACTTTTCATAGAAGTACTACTTATTAATAAATGAAAATTATTTTAATACTATTTCTGATGCATATATTTCTTATGACGAATAATTTTGTTGATATAGCAAAATGCTTTGTTATTTTTATTGACTGAAACACACAATGTTTAGATACTTTTAGCGAATATTATTAAAAGATATAACAATTCTTAGATATAACAGATTTTATTATAACAGATTTTATTATTTGATATAAAACATATTATTAGTTGATTTAACGTAATTGATATAACAAATATTTTTGGTTGGTATAACGAATAATATTTATCTATTTATTTATTTATTTTTGTATTTCGTCAAACAGAGTACAATCTCTTACAGACTACTTAAATTACTAACAAAAAATAATTTTTCCTAAAATAAATTAACCATTTATATAATCTCAATAATTTATAATTTGGGCTAACAGATTTTTTATTAGTTGATATTACAAATAATATTACTTGATATAACAAATATTAGTTGATTTAACAAATAGTCGCGGTAGCGCAGTGGTTAGTGCGTTGGAATGCGAGCCGAAAGGTCCCCGGTTCAAGCCTGGACTGGGGCTAACAACATCTTTTCATAGAAAACATTTTTCTATACCGCACTACCTCGCGGCAGTAAATGGCAAACCTACGAGAGTATAACATTGCCTATGAAAAGCTCTCACCCGCCGTTCGGATTCGGCAATAAACTGTAGGTAACACCACTTTGAGTACAAATATAACACACACAGCTCAAAATGGTGAGAGAGCTCGGCCTAAGTTCTTATAGGACTGTAGTGCCAAACTATTATTATTATTATTTAACAAATAGAGAAATTGTCTAGTAAAATATTAATGTTTGTGTTGGTACAGCAAAATGTTTAATTGATATAATTTAAGTGTTTCAACACGGAACTATTAGTTTTTATAGCAAATACTATTAGCTAATATGACATATATTATTAGTTGATATAACAAATTTTAATAGTTGATGACAGTTATTTGAGCTAATTATCATTTGATATTACTAATATTAATAGTTAAATTAAGAAATATTAGTTGATGTAACAAATATTATTAGTTAATATAAGAAATATTCTTCGTTAATATAACAAATATTATTAGTTGATGACCGATATTATCATTTGTTATAACGAATATTATAAGCTGAATTTAGAAATAATATTATTTGATATAAGAAATTAGTTGATATAACAAATGTTGTTAGTTGATGACACTTATTTGATATATCAATTAAATAAGTTTATATAACAGATATTATCATTTAATATAACTAATATTATTAGCAAAATTTACAAATAGTTGTTGTTTATATAACAATTATTTTTAGTTGATATAACAAATATTATTAGTTAAAATAAAGAATATTATTCGTTAATATCACAAATATTATTAAATGATAAGCGGTATCATAATTTTTTTTAAACAAATATATTTAGTTGAATTTACAAATATTATTAGTTGATATAACAAATATTATTAGTTGATATAACAAATATTATTAGTCGATCTATAAAGTATTATAAGTTGATATGACATATTATAAGTTGATATAACAAATATTATTGTTCGCACATTCAGTGTACGTTTTTTGGCATTTAAAAAATTAAATAATTTGTTTTAATTATTTTTTTCGCAAATTTTACTAAGTATTAACGAAATAGACTCTATTTATCATTGATCCTGTGAAATTAAATTTGCCATTTTTGTGGTATAGCATTGTGTTGTTTAAATAGTTGTGGCTTTTAATCATTATTATTATTACTACTCTATTGTTTGTTAGATTTGAGCTAAAATTTAATATATTACTCGTTTTAGGTTTTTATAAATGTGGTTGTGGGCTAACTAATTAAATTCTATTTTTTATTTTCGTTGTGAAACATGTTGAGGTTTTTCAATATTTCATTATATAAAATGAATTTTGATGAAATAGTTTTCGTAAACTAGATAAACTATTCACAATTGTGTATTTAATACTTCTGAACACTAAAAACATGTTGGAACTAAAATAAAAACGAGTCACGAAATAGTTCGTATATAGTACAAAGAAAATTTCGTAAGTTACAAAATAATTTAACGATAGCATTTATCAAACTAAATCACAAAAAAAAATCAGTACATCAGCACAAAATTACTATATCGTGATTCGCTTTTAACAAATATTAGTTGTTGATATGACAAATATTTTAGTTGAATATTTTAGTTTATGACCGAATATCATTATCATATGTTATAACAACTATTATTAGCTATATTTACAAATATTAGTAATTGATATAACAAATATTATTAGTCGATATACTAAATATTATTAGTTGATATAATAGATTATAGATAGAATATAGATAGAATCAATAGATAATAGATAGAATCAATGTTATAGTACAAAGATTGACCGCAAAATATTTTTGTAAATTTACGAAATGTTTATCATAAATATTTTAGGAATATATTATGAAAATCATACAGAAAAATTATTTATGCAATTATATTAAAAAAAAATGTTAATATTTGTCTGTATATTTACGAAAGTGTTACGAAAAATATACTGCTTGTAAAAGTGATTTACGAAATTGTCGTTGTAGTACGAAAAGTCACCAAATACATTTTCAAAATGCCAAATATTCATTTACAAAAATCTTTATATATCTGTCAATTTTTAATCGATGATCTAATTTTTTTACCACATCATAAAAAAATGTAAATCTATCAATTGACATTGCAACTTTAAAAATGCATGAATTACTTTTTTAAATATTAATCAACAAACTCGAAATTTTAGTTTTTCATAAAAATGTATTTGGTGACTTTTCGTTCTACAACGGCGAAATATTCTACATTTATTTGAAATTAAAATTACGAAAATTTTTAAAATTACGAAATTTACGAACATTTTTTCAATGTAACATAAAACAAAAAGAATCCAAAGTAATAAATAAATACAAAATGGAATGAAATAAATTATTCTTCTTTTTTTACGAAAAACAGCAAATGTACGAAATTTTATTTAGTAAATTTTTGGTGAGAATTATGTTTTGTGTACTTGGTTTAATTTTTTTTTGTGATTATAAAGGTTTTTCAATAAGAGCGCTACAAACGTTTTTTTCAAGGGTTTTTCATCAAGAACGCTACAAAAGTAGAGCGACAGGGACAGCAAACGACACCATATTTCTTGCCGCTCTTTTGACATTTCTCTTCAGTAAGGTTTGCCATTTCATGATGGAAAGATATACGAGCCAACAACGAGTCGAAATTATTAAAATTTACTACCGAAATTCGAATTCGTATATCTTTCCATCATGAAATGGCAAACCTTACTGAAGAGAAATGTCAAGTAATGCTAATTGTTATTAATGACAATTGTGACCTAATTTGCATATTTAATATAGAATACGAAAATTACAGAATACGAAAATTACAGAATACGAAAATTACAGAATACGACATTGTGACAAGCGCACTATTGCGATCGAGTTAAGTTTTTGACTGGTGCCAGAATAGGTTATAATTTTAACCCCATTATTTAGCTGTTTAAATTATTTCTTGTACTCAGTATCACATTTGTCTTTAATATTTGCCTATTTTTTGTCTGTTTTTGTATATTTTTTATTACTCTTTTTTTATCTTTAGTCTGTGTAATTTTTTCAAACTTACATCATTGTTAATTAATTACCTCAGCGCAAGTACTACTTTATTTTGTATCTAATTCGAAACCACACATTTAAACCAGTTTATTTCCCACCAACTTTGAGACCTTTAAATGTTAAGCCGCCTTCTTTTGTTTTTTTTTTTTTTGGTTGTTGCTTAATTTATTTGTTCCTTTTCTTCACTTATTTGCTCTTTTTTTACATATATCTTATTTAGATTTTTTTCTTTTATTTTTATTTTTTTGTTTTTTATTTTATTTTTTGTTATTTCTAATTCTTTGTAGTTTTTTTTTGTTAATTTTTTGTTAAATTAGTATTATTTGCTGCCGCTGCTGGGGTCATTGGCAACATTTTGCTGTAGTTTACAAATTTTTAATGTTTTTGCTAAAACTTGTTTGTATTTCGCATCCGCAAAATTTCGCACAAAATACCTAATAATTGTCAAACGTATTCAAAATTTCGTGTTTTTCTTTTCTTGACTAACGTCTCACGTTTTGTTGATTTTACATTGAAAAGTTCCAATAGAAAAGTTCCGTTTAAGAGTTTAAATTATACGTTTTTAATTAAATAATTTAACGCGGTACTATGATGATGATGTGATAAAGCCTTCGATAGAACATTTAATTTGCTTGAACTTGAATCATGGGTCATATGAGTGGTAGTTGTGCTGAAAGTTCAATCTTTTGTTTTAATTTATATACCATAATTTGTTTGTCAATTAAGTATAATATTTTTTATATATATTTTTTTTTTTTACAAATTAACCAACGCTCAGGGGATGCCCCCTATTCATGCAATGCACAGTGTTGATCGTAAGAAGGGATGATAGGTTAAATGGTGGGGGGAAAGATGGAGTAGTGTCGGTGAATGTTTGTTTTGAACTTGCCAATATCAAAAATGTCGGGAAAAACAGACGCAGGGAGATTGTTCCACAAACGTATCGTGCGACTGAAGAACGAATTCTCTCGGTAATGCGTGGTTCTATTGAGAGCCGAGTGAACTACGAAGGGGTGGGTTTGGTTCGATGCACGAGTAGAACGAGAGGACACACGACCTAGTGGAATCAGGCCATGTATTTCCCTCGAACACTTACCATTGTAATACCTATAGAACAGGCTTACACACCCTACGGTCCTTCGGTGCTCAAGAGAACCAATAGAGGATGAAATATTTTCATCCCCTATTAAATATATTGCACGTTGTTGGAATCGATCCAGGAACTCCAAAGAAGATTTTGAAGCCCCTGCCCGCCCATATGTGCGAATTGTATTCCATCTTAGGCCGAATATAGGTGGTGTAGACAGTACGCAGGTCAGCAGGAGTGAAGTATGTCTTACACCGTTTTAAAAAAACCGAGGCACTTGGCCGCCTCTTTCGACACGTCAAATATGTGATCATTCCAACGGAGATCACATTGAATTGATATGCCCAGAACGTCAAGAGCAGCTGACTCTGCAATATCCACAGCACCCATATTAAGGGGAGGTAGGGTTGAATCCATTCTTTTGTGAGATAACAGACAACATTGGGTCTTGCGTGCATTAAAATCAACTCTATTTGCAAGACCCCACTCGGAGATTGTTTTAAGGTCATTATTGAGTGTGTCATTCATAGTGCGTCTTTTACTCTCAATCTCCAAAGAGGTTGGGCGCTTTTTGAACGAGTATGAGTGACAAATGTTGCTATCATCAGCAAAGGAATGGATTGGGTTCTGGGTCAATGACAGAAGGTCATTGATAAATACCAGATATAGGGACGGGGATAGGACGGAACCCTGCGGAACTCCAGAATTGATGAAATGTTGTTCCGAAAGAACACCATCCATCGCAACTCGTATTGAACGACCCTGGTGAAAACTCGATATCCATCGAGTAAAAGATTCACCGACACCATATGCAATTAGTTTTGTAACGAGGGCTTTTGGAACGTTCAGAGACTCTATTCTCGTCTGAGGAAAAATGTAAAATGGGAATGAAAATTTTTCTATTCTGTTAAAAATATATAATAGTTTTATCTTATTTTCATTCTCATTTTATATACCTCATTAAACAAGAATAGGACCCCAGGTACCCCAAGTATCTGGATATACCTATATCAAATCTCTCGCTCTGATATATCGTCCATTCTACATCAAACCGAGTATTTTTGAGATATACTATTTTTGATTTCGTTGAAACTGTTTTCATTTCATGTTCAGTGTCCAATAAATATTTTTTTCATGTTTGTGGTTAAAAAAAGTTTTTAAAATAGTAAACGTTGAGGTTCCACTCTACCAAAATCAGTTTTAAAAATTTCGTACCATAATTTATAATTATGATTTTAACGATATGTTGATCGGATAAATTACACCCATAAATAAATAATTTTTTTTTTTTACAATTAAAAATATTCAATAGGGTTAATTATTATTTTAATCGGAAAATACCATTAAATACTAGAAAATACCATGACATTGCCATTGAGTTTATATGAAAAGATTTATTTTGTGTATACTATTAAATCAATAATTGTCCTATTGACCAATTTTAATGGGATTTGAGGAAATTTTTTTCTGGGTGTACTTAATTGACATTATAAACTGTGATATACTTCAATTGGATGAAGTAAGTGCAGATTTGAAACTCGAAAACAGTTTTTTTTCTTCTGTAAATTTAATTTTGTAAGCGGTATTCGAAATTATAGAATAGCGTTATTTCAATTTCACCGAAGTAATACTTTTTGTACTATTTAAATGTCCTAGTTATTCCACATTTCAGTCTAAATTTTTAGATTAATTTGAAATTGATTGCCGCATCGCGCAATTACTCTATATAGCTTTATTTGTGTAACAAATTAATACAAAGCATTTCTTTATTTTATATTAAATATTGCAAAACAGTATCTTATCTATAAATTGTGGAAAATGTTGATGTTTTTTTTAACTTTACAGTGTTCGCAAATAAACAGTACCTTTATCAGTTTCTTTGGATGGTTTTCTAATTTGAATATTTCACTTTTAAATAATGTTTTAATTTTGAACAGAGTCTATTTTTTATAGATCTAGTTAATCCAGAGTAAAATTTATTCTATAGCGATCATGACACTGGTCTGATTACTTGAAAATCTTGGGAAATGTTTTATATTTAACATAAAAGGAGTAGAAAATATACTCAAGAGTAGATTTAAAATACACTAAAATCCAATACTTTCAATTCATTTTTATAATCCATTGACGATTTTCTCAAAAATAACAATTTTTAGTTCTTAAAATATTGTTGTATGAAAATATTTGCCACGCCAAACAAAATGTTCAATCGGGAATGTATTCCCTCAAATAAATATATATTTTAACATTAACATAAATAGTGCCTATAAATCATCTTTCATCAAAAACAGAGTCTAGAAATTATACAGGTTGTTTTGTTCATCCATGCACTGAGTAATTAAACATAATGGTGCATAATCATAGACAATTTAAAGTCGACTTTAAAAATAATGTCAAAAATCTGATTTTAAATTTAAAAACGATTTTAAATTGTCTATGATTATGCGCAAGTGTTTTAAAATTAACATCAAATATTTAAAACTGTAATTAAACATAATGTTTTAAAATTAAACGTATTTGTTTTCCATTTAATCACATTGGTCTTTATGTCAAGATTTCGTGACATGTGCCTAAAGGTATGCAGCATTTACGATATGAAATGCAATGTGAAATGCATACAACATACATCTAGGGGCAGCATTTACGCGTTAAACTGAAATTTTGTGTTCAATGTCACCCTGCCATATTATTCATAGCCCTTTTTTGAGGAAAAACATTTTATAAAATAGGGATAATTAGCAGTAGTAATGTAGTT
This sequence comes from Dryomyza anilis, assembly GCA_951804985.1. NCBI lineage: Eukaryota > Metazoa > Arthropoda > Insecta > Diptera > Dryomyzidae > Dryomyza > Dryomyza anilis. Next base: position 27,736,272 of record OX638133.1, read on the forward strand.
GGATGATGGCCGTTAGTAAAATAAGTGGTTGGCTTTGGCATGTACACATACCATTCCAAATGAGCACAAGAGAAAATAAAATTGAAATAATAAAAATAAATAAACAAAAAAAAAATTAAATTAAAAAATAATATTATAAATAAATAATAGGTTCTCTGCCGCACTATTTCTGGTAGGAAAGTATAACAAACAAAATATGAAATGAAAATTTCGTATGGCCAAAATCGGCAATTGAACTTTAAAACTTGATAGTTCAGAAACTATGGGAGGCTCTATCTAAAGAATTGTTTTTGATTTTTAAAAATGTGATTTGAAAAATATATTTAATATTTTCTAAGTTTATTGTATTTTATTTTTAAAACTCTTATTTTTATTTGAATGCGTGATAGAAAAGCTTATACAGAGTGTTTGGTTTATCGATGTCAATAACTCGGGAGGTGATTCTATGATTCAAAAAAATAAGAAAATGTTAAATAAAAATATGTCCTATTTTGCACCCAGTTTAAGATACAGGGTGTTTAGTAAATGCATATTACTTACATAGTCTATTCAAGAATGGGATTGAAGAATGTGATATACCATTGGAAAGATAATTTAATTGTCTAAAATAAAGTGAAAAATTAATATTCATTTATCAACAGATTAAATTTTATAACCAATTTTCTTGAATATACTATGTATCTAATATGCATTTACTAAACACCCTGTATATTGAACTGGGTGCAAAAGGTACATATTTCTTCTTTTTTAGTTTTAACTAATACATTTTAACTAATACTTTGAGAAAGGCATTTGTTATTTTTACAAAATAACACATTTGAATTTTTGAATATGAATTTAAACTAAAATTCTATTCAAAATTTGATATAATTTTGATAAAAAAATACAAAATATTTTCTAAATAATTTTAAAACACATGGCACAGACAAGGTTTTTAAAAATGCAGCAAAATATGTAGCAACTTATTTATGACAATGAAATCTCTTATATCTTTTATTTTTTTTGCTGTTGTTGTTATTTACATTATGCTGTTTTTGTTGTTGTTAATTCTGTTGTTGCTGATTGTGTTGTTGCTGTTGTTCATCATCATCATATTATTGTTGTTGCAATATGATGAAGCACATTGTCTGCTGAAATAAATAAATTTAGTTGCATGCGAGAAATTCATTAAAATGCAGCAGCAGCAACAGCAACTATACTTTCATTGTTGTTGCCGATATTATTATTGTTTTTGTTGGAGTTGGAATAGAAACGCAGTAGTTGATGTTGTTGCTAAAGTTGAAAGAGTTATAATTGCATTGCAACAAACAACACAGACACCAACCAACTACAGACTGCCAACTGCAAAATGTGGCAAGCCACAGCATAAACTACACCCGCAGATACATCTTGCAGATACTAAATATGATACCACCACACGTACGAATGCAATCCGAGGCAGCGCAGTATACGAGATACTAATGCTGCTGCTGATACACATGAGCTGTTCGCATAGATACACAAACTGCTGCATAGATACGAGATACCAGATACATTCATTCAGTCAGCTGCAGTCTGTGTTATAAATAATAAAAAAATTAAATCTAAATGCAAGTGAAAAAAAAAGGGACAACATCAAGCTAAATTTATTGCATGTGCGAGAATTTATTTACATTTGTGTCGGGTGTGTAAAAAAGAGCAGACAGTTGTGAATTATGTTTATTATTAATTTATTAGGAAAACATAGTTTTTGTTTTAATTCCTTAATGAATTTTGTTATTTTAAACATTTTTTTGTTAACTTAACAATTTTTTGTTGTCTTAACAATTTTTTTTGTTATATTAACAATATTTTTGTTATATTAACAATTTTTTTGTTATATTAACAATTTATTTGTTATATTAACAATTTTTTTGTTATATTAACATTTTTTTGTAAATTTAACAAATATTGTTAATAGCTTGTTATGCTTTATGTTTTTTAGAATTCAGTGTAATAGCTTCAAATAGAAATTTATAAAACTGCACGACAAAATTCAAAATTTTTGAAATCCCTTTTCTTATTATTTTGATCATTTATTTTCAAAATTCCAACAACAGAATAGAATAAAATTATCTTTTCGATTTTTTGTGCAGAAATCTTTGCACTACAATACACAATTTTTTTTGGTATGTGTGAAAAATTTATTTACGAGATATAATCAAAAAAAAATTCAACAATTTCCGAAAAATACCAATTTTATGAATAAAATACGTTATTTCTCGGTGGGAAAAATTGCTTAAAATAAATGTTGTGCATTGCTTTATAGCGCCATTAATACTATTTAAGAAAATAAATTATAAATTATGGTTTATAAATACAATATTAAAAAAAGATTAGCGCCACAAAAGTAACCAATAATTGCAGCAACTTTTACTGTATCACTATGAGTGTAGGGCAATGTAAAGGGTTTTTCAACAAGGACGCTACAAAAGTAGAGCGACAGGAACAGCAAACGACGCCATATTTCTTGCCGTTCTTTTGACATTTCTCTTCAGTAAGGTTTGCCATTTCATGATGGAAAGATATACGAATTCGAATTTCGGTAGTAAATTTTAATAATTTCGACTCGTTGTTGGCTCGTATATCTTTCCATCATGAAATAGCAAACTTTACTGAGGAGAAATGTCAAAAGAGCGGCAAGAAATATGGCGTCGTTTGCTGTCCCTGTCGCTCTACTTTTGTAGCGTCCCTGTTGAAAAACCCTTGAAAAAAACTTTTGTAGCGCTCTTATTGAAAACCCCTTTAATAAGAAATCGATTAAAATCTTATTTTAAATGAGTTCTCATAATGATCGTTTTTAAAATCTGTACATATTTATGTAATGGCATCGAAACCTTTCTTCCGAAAATCAAAAGAAAAGACTTATTATGTAAATTTTACGAACCAGAATATTGTTATTATTTTCTGGAAACATAAAGTATTTTTAATGCACTGAAATTATGAAGCACTTGGCACTTTTTATTCACACATTCAATACGTTATTCGGCATTAATTTGATTCAAACATAATTTTCTGCAAATATTTTGGCGGTTTTGTGGTTTGGAGTAAAGCTAATTTAGAAGAGTTTCAGAAGAGTTTTAAAACAGTTTGGTGTGTGTAAATAATGAGATTTCCATTGCCAACAGAATGCACTTGAAATCTCATCATATACGAACACCAAACTGTTTTAAAACTCTACTGAAACTCTTTTAAATTAGCTGTAGTCCAAACCACAAAATTTTAGTTTTTGCTATAAGAAACGATTTAACGGTTGAGAAAATTAAATAATTTATATGGTCATTGAATTGTTTTTGCAATTTTTATTCTGTGTATTTGATACGATTTATTTGTAGCTCGTAATTCTTCACCGATAATTATTCCCCATATTCTTCTCTAAGACAATTCTTACCACATACCAATATTTCCAATAAACTAGTACAATGTGGTTCATGGATTATTGGAACTATTTGTTTTTTGATTCGCACTTGATTTGCAAGTATTCTGCAAGATTTCCACACTGTGTTTATTATTGAATTAATTTGAAAATATATTTTTTATTGGGAAGAATTGTTATAGATTGTAATGTTTTTTATGTAAGATCCAATATATCGATATTTAACATATTTTTTTAATGAAACATTTATAATAGAAGTCACCCGACATTCACGTCCCCAACCATAATATCATGTTGTACAACAACATTCACGGATTTTGTTGTATTTCCACCACAAAACTCGATTGCGAGCTTGTAGTATACGCACGTGTTTGTTGTTGCACTTGTAAAAGAAGTGAATTGCACACAGCAGAAGGTGTGTGTTTGTTTGTTTGTTGCTGTGTTCGATTTACCGTAAGGATTGTAATCTTGTTTATATAAGATTCAAAATATCGATATTTAACATATTATTTTTAATGAAACATTTACAAAAGAGGTGACCCGCCATTCCCGTCCCTAACCAATTTATTTTGTTGTACAACAACACCCACGGATTTTGTTGTATTTCCACCAAAAACTCGATTGCGTGCTTAAATGTTGTGTTGTTGTATACGCATGAGTTTGTTGTTGGATGTGTAAATAAAGTGAATTGCACGCAGCAGAAGATGTGTGTTTGTTTGTTGGTGTGTTCGATTTACCGTTACACAAATGATTGAATAGAGCAATAACAAAACTTATGCATAGTTCGAACCAAAAATTTGAATGTGCTCTAGATTATTTTTATTAAAATATTTTTTTTATATTAAATATTTTTATCTTCAATAAAGTTTTTCTTTATATGTATTTTTATTTAGTTATGTATTTTTTATATTTTAATATTTATGTTATTATAATTTTTCTAATTTTTTTTTATTTTTATTTTATTTTTATTTTAAATTTTATATTATGCTTATAAATCCTGACTAAAAGCTAACGTTTACCATAAATAATTTGTACTGGCAACAATAACAATAAAACCAACTACTTAAACATTGTGGCAACAAGTCAATCAATAAAACATAACAGGCGCCCATCAGAGCGACCAGTTTTGTCCATGTGTTTGGCTGTTAGTAAACAACAATAAAAACAACATTCAACACAGCAACATCAGCAGTAGCAACAACAGTTGTTGCAGTTACAGCAACATCAAATGTAAAGCTGGAGTACAAATCTTGCAAAGTTCATTCGATAAACCGGTGATGGTTAATTGAATTGCCAAGTTTTCCTAGAAACTTGTTGTTGCTTTGTAGTGTAATATTTTTTTTATTTTTTTTTATTTTTATTATTTTTAATATTAAATTCAAACACCAAGTTATAGTCACTGGTAGCGGTCAACAACATCATCAATCAGATGCTGCACAACATGGCAACACCCAACACCTAAAGCGTTGCGTTTTGTGCACTTTAATAAAAAAATAATAATAAATACAATTTTTTAATTGAAAAATGGATTTAAATTTGCAATTATTTTATTTGCTAACCTTATTATCATTTTGTTATTTTATCACAAAGAAATTTCAAACTATGCTTTAAACAATTTTTATATATGTTTTATTGTTAATTTGAAGTATAAAACTTTCACAAACAATTTGTAAATTTAACTAATCAATTTGTAATTTCTATTAATAACAATTTAAAATTTTAACTACAAAATTTGTCATTTGTATAATATTAATTTGTTATATTGAAATATGTTTTGTAGAGTATCAAACAATTAAACTGTTTAATAACAAAGTTGTCTTGTTCAGTACTAATTAGTAAATACAACAATAAAATTTGTCATTATTTTACTTTACAATACTAAACATTAATTATTACTAAATAAACTAATTTTTTAATAGAATCGCATTTGTGTTAAAACAATAATAGCCAGTATATAGAAATAAGTAGTGTAAATACAACAATATATACAATTTGTTCAAATCTCTTAATAGTTTTGACAATTAAATCTGTTAAGCTTACAGTATAATGCTTGCATCTCTTTATTGTTTCGACAATTAAATCTGTTATGCTTTCAGTATAATGTTTAATATATGTTTTAAAATTTTGTAATATACAATTAACAAAAAGTGGTTTTATCATATGTATAACAAACAAATCTGTTATTCTGACAACTTAATCTGTTAGCTTGACAACATAAGTTAAGTTATAAACTTAAGTAAATTAAAATCAAATAAAGGTAGCTTTGTTAAAAAATTTATTTAATTATAATATTCCCGTTTTCTATTTTGATTTCATATTTTCACAATTTTTGTAAAAAAATCAATTTGTAATTTTTTTTAAGTGTATAACAACGAGTGTGAGAATGCATGGGGTAGAGAATGTTGGTGAGAGCCAAAGAGATGGGCGCAATTAACAACCGTGCCGATAGAAGATAATTGTCGCGTTGTTGTTGTTGTTGCTGCTGTTGATCGCTGCCAACGATATCGCGCGCTTTTACTACCGTTAAAAGCTAAAAAGCGCAACGGTTGCTGGTAGTTTTATGCCGTTGGGAAAAATAGATCTTTGTCAATAATTAAAAAAAAAAATAAAAAAAAAGAAAAACATAATATAAAAATTTTGCATCTCAATCTGTGTTCGTTGATCTCCCCTCGTTTATTCATTATCACGTAATTATTGTTCATTGGAAAATTTTTTTTTTTTTGAGTTTTTGTTTTGCAATAACTTTTGAGCACCTTTGCTCTTATTTTATTTTACGAGTGCATTTACTGCATCGGTTTCTTTTTTATTTGAATTTCTTAATTTCTTTTTTTTATATTATTTTTTATATTATTTTTTTAGATGCTATTATTATTTTTATTTTATTTAATTTAATTATTACATTTATTTCTTTATTACTATATTTCTGTATTTCATTATTTCATTATTTATTTCTTTATTTCTTTATTTCTTTATTTCTATATTTCTTTATTTCTTTATTTCTTTATTTCTTTATTTCTTTATTTCTTTATTTCTTTATTTCTTTATTTCTTTATTTCTTTATTTCTTTATTTCTTTATTTCTTTATTTCTTTATTTCTTTATTTCTTTATTTCTTTATTTCTTTATTTCTTTATTTCTTTATTTCTTTATTTCTTTATTTCTTTATTTCTTTATTTCTTTATTTCTTTATTTCTTTATTTCTTTATTTCTTTATTTCTTTATTTCTTTATTTCTTTATTTCTTTATTTCTTTATTTCTTTATTTCTTTATTTCTTTATTTCTTTATTTCTTTATTTCTTTATTTCTTTATTTCTTTATTTCTTTATTTCTTTATTTCTTTATTTCTTTATTTCTTTATTTCTTTATTTCTTTATTTCTTTATTTCTTTATTTCTTTATTTCTTTATTTCTTTATTTCTTTATTTCTTTATTTCTTTATTTCTTTATTTCTTTATTTCTTTATTTCTTTATTTCTTTATTTCTTTATTTCTTTATTTCTTTATTTCTTTATTTCTTTATTTCTTTATTTCTTTATTTCTTTATTTCTTTATTTCTTTATTTCTTTATTTCTTTATTTCTTTATTTCTTTATTTCTTTATTTCTTTATTTCTTTATTTCTTTATTTCTTTATTTCTTTATTTCTTTATTTCTTTATTTCTTTATTTCTTTATTTCTTTATTTCTTTATTTCTTTATTTCTTTATTTCTTTATTTCTTTATTTCTTTATTTCTTTATTTCTTTATTTCTTTATTTCTTTATTTCTTTATTTCTTTATTTCTTTATTTCTTTATTTCTTTATTTCTTTATTTCTTTATTTCTTTATTTCTTTATTTCTTTATTTCTTTATTTCTTTATTTCTTTATTTCTTTATTTCTTTATTTCTTTATTTCTTTATTTCTTTATTTCTTTATTTCTTTATTTCTTTATTTCTTTATTTCTTTATTTCTTTATTTCTTTATTTCTTTATTTCTTTATTTCTTTATTTCTTTATTTCTTTATTTCTTTATTTCTTTATTTCTTTATTTCTTTATTTCTTTATTTCTTTATTTCTTTATTTCTTTATTTCTTTATTTCTTTATTTCTTTATTTCTTTATTTCTTTATTTCTTTATTTCTTTATTTCTTTATTTCTTTATTTCTTTATTTCTTTATTTCTTTATTTCTTTATTTCTTTATTTCTTTATTTCTTTATTTCTTTATTTCTTTATTTCTTTATTTCTTTATTTCTTTATTTCTTTATTTCTTTATTTCTTTATTTCTTTATTTCTTTATTTCTTTATTTCTTTATTTCTTTATTTCTTTATTTCTTTATTTCTTTATTTCTTTATTTCTTTATTTCTTTATTTCTTTATTTCTTTATTTCTTTATTTCTTTATTTCTTTATTTCTTTATTTCTTTATTTCTTTATTTCTTTATTTCTTTATTTCTTTATTTCTTTATTTCTTTATTTCTTTATTTCTTTATTTCTTTATTTCTTTATTTCTTTATTTCTTTATTTCTTTATTTCTTTATTTCTTTATTTCTTTATTTCTTTATTTCTTTATTTCTTTATTTCTTTATTTCTTTATTTCTTTATTTCTTTATTTCTTTATTTCTTTATTTCTTTATTTCTTTATTTCTTTATTTCTTTATTTCTTTATTTCTTTATTTCTTTATTTCTTTATTTCTTTATTTCTTTATTTCTTTATTTCTTTATTTCTTTATTTCTTTATTTCTTTATTTCTTTATTTCTTTATTTCTTTATTTCTTTATTTCTTTATTTCTTTATTTCTTTATTTCTTTATTTCTTTATTTCTTTATTTCTTTATTTCTTTATTTCTTTATTTCTTTATTTCTTTATTTCTTTATTTCTTTATTTCTTTATTTCTTTATTTCTTTATTTCTTTATTTCTTTATTTCTTTATTTCTTTATTTCTTTATTTCTTTATTTCTTTATTTCTTTATTTCTTTATTTCTTTATTTCTTTATTTCTTTATTTCTTTATTTCTTTATTTCTTTATTTCTTTATTTCTTTATTTCTTTATTTCTTTATTTCTTTATTTCTTTATTTCTTTATTTCTTTATTTCTTTATTTCTTTATTTCTTTATTTCTTTATTTCTTTATTTCTTTATTTCTTTATTTCTTTATTTCTTTATTTCTTTATTTCTTTATTTCTTTATTTCTTTATTTCTTTATTTCTTTATTTCTTTATTTCTTTATTTCTTTATTTCTTTATTTCTTTATTTCTTTATTTCTTTATTTCTTTATTTCTTTATTTCTTTATTTCTTTATTTCTTTATTTCTTTATTTCTTTATTTCTTTATTTCTTTATTTCTTTATTTCTTTATTTCTTTATTTCTTTATTTCTTTATTTCTTTATTTCTTTATTTCTTTATTTCTTTATTTCTTTATTTCTTTATTTCTTTATTTCTTTATTTCTTTATTTCTTTATTTCTTTATTTCTTTATTTCTTTATTTCTTTATTTCTTTATTTCTTTATTTCTTTATTTCTTTATTTCTTTATTTCTTTATTTCTTTATTTCTTTATTTCTTTATTTCTTTATTTCTTTATTTCTTTATTTCTTTATTTCTTTATTTCTTTATTTCTTTATTTCTTTATTTCTTTATTTCTTTATTTCTTTATTTCTTTATTTCTTTATTTCTTTATTTCTTTATTTCTTTATTTCTTTATTTCTTTATTTCTTTATTTCTTTATTTCTTTATTTCTTTATTTCTTTATTTCTTTATTTCTTTATTTCTTTATTTCTTTATTTCTTTATTTCTTTATTTCTTTATTTCTTTATTTCTTTATTTCTTTATTTCTTTATTTCTTTATTTCTTTATTTCTTTATTTCTTTATTTCTTTATTTCTTTATTTCTTTATTTCTTTATTTCTTTATTTCTTTATTTCTTTATTTCTTTATTTCTTTATTTCTTTATTTCTTTATTTCTTTATTTCTTTATTTCTTTATTTCTTTATTTCTTTATTTCTTTATTTCTATATTTCTTTATTTCTTTATTTCTTTATTTCTTTATTTCTTTATTTCTTTATTTCTTTATTTCTTTATTTCTTTATTTCTTTATTTCTTTATTTCTTTATTTCTTTATTTCTTTATTTCTTTATTTCTTTATTTCTTTATTTCTTTATTTCTTTATTTCTTTATTTCTTTATTTCTTTATTTCTTTATTTCTTTATTTCTTTATTTCTTTATTTCTTTATTTCTTTATTTCTTTATTTCTTTATTTCTTTATTTCTTTATTTCTTTATTTTTTTATTTTTTTATTTCTTTATTTCTTTATTTCTTTATTTCTTTATTTCTTTATTTCTTTATTTCTTTATTTCTTTATTTCTTTATTTCTTTATTTCTTTATTTCTTTATTTCTTTATTTCTTTATTTCTTTATTTCTTTATTTCTTTATTTCTTTATTTCTTTATTTTTTTATTTCTTTATTTTTTTTATTTTTTTTTTTGTATTTTGTTTTATTTTTTTATCTTTATTTCCTTATTTTTGTATTTTGAAATTAATTTTATTTTTGCGCACGTTCATTTTTTTGTTTTGAGTTCAGTGAAAGTGAAAATTATTAAATTACAGCGCCAACCACATGCCACACAATGTTGCAGCAACAGTAACATCAGCAACAATTGTTATGTCGAAAGACAAGGTGTGACAGATAGACAGACAGACCGACGTACAAACAACTGGCCAACGAACAAGATGAGGAGATTGTCAGACAGACCTGACGTTGGGTTTGTCAGACACTCGTTGAGATTGTCTGACAGACGCGGTGATAATAGTCATCAACCAGTTCAAGTTACGTGCAATGAGTCCAATATTTATGTTTTTTTTTTTGAACATTTTTATTTTTCGAAAATATGTACTATATATATTTTTGTGGTATTTTATATATTTGAAAATTCGAATTTTACTAAATTCGCGTGTTTAAAACGGATCACCGTAGACAGGATTTTGCATGCCGCTTAATTTAAATAGTCTTCAAAATCAAATGTAATTCTTTGGACATCCCAATTTTATATAATTTTCCGTTTTTTATTATCTAAAGAGTTTCCTGCTTTTGAAATTTATGACCATTTTTAGGCAATTTGCTATTAAGAAAATTCTAATATAACAAAGAACGCTAACATGCCATTTAATTTTCAAGATATTTGCATTAAAATTGGAAATAATGTTATATTTTGTAGACTTTTTTTGAATTATCATAATATGGTCCGTTGAAATTTTTACTTGGTTCATTTCATGAAAAAAAAAAAATTGTGCTAAAGTTGGGGTGTATTTTGAACACTTAAATGATTCACAGTGTGTTTTCAAAATTAACTTCAGAAATGTTGATATAAACGTTTATTCAATTATAAATTCAAGAATTTAAAGTCCAGAGCGAATATATAAAATTCCTATTACAGTTAATCGATCTTTTTTTTTGTTTTGGAATATCTACTAAGATCCACAACACTCAGACAGTCTATATCCATTGTACTGTGAAATATATGCCCTACGTGTTGTGGTTAATATCACCACGAGCGCTCATGCCGGGATTCGAACCCGAGAATGCAAGTCCTGGCGCACTACCTCTGGACTGCTGAGGCTGGTCATAGTTATTTAAAAATTGTAATATTGACATTTTCTTCGGAGAGCTAAGAATTTTGGTTATCACATAAAAAAAATATATATATTCTGTCAAGTCTGTCTTATAGAAGAAACAAGCGATTGATAACACTGATTTAATGCGATGCGATAGACTTGAACCTTCTAGATTAGAAGAACAAAATACAGTAAAAATAAAAACATTATGTAGTTAATTTATGTATTAATTATTTATACAGAAATTCGATAAATTTTCGAAATTATCTTGAAATAAAATATAGCAAAAAAAAAGCAATATTTAGTAAAAATAAAAGCATTATGTAGTTAATTTTATATATATATATTGTTTTTTTGTATACAAATTGTGAAAATTAATAAAATCATCTTTTGGTAAGAAAAAAACAATCTGGACATGGAAAAGATATGGACCTACTAAATTTATCATAATATGTTTTCCATTTAATGCGCATCGTTGGACTTAAATCTTTTAGATTAAAAAGAAGAACTGAATGTAGGAAAAATAAAAACATTATGTAGTTAATTTACTTATGTAGTAATTTTTATATCTAAATTCGATAAATTATTGAAATTATTTAAAAGGTGGAAAAAAAATAATATTTAGTAAAAATAAATGCATTTTGTTGTTTATTATATATATATTGTTTTTTTTGTTGTTTACGAATTGTACAAATTAATGAAATCATCTTTTCGTAAGAAAAAACAAAATGTAGTAAAATAAAAGCATTACGAAGTTAATTTATATAGTTAATATTTGTATACATAGAAAAACGATAAAGTTTTCAAATTTATTTGCGAAGAAAAAATGAAAACAAAATGTAGTAAAAATAAAAACATAATAATTTATTTTATATAATAATTTTTTGTATAGTAATTCGTTAAATTTTCGAATTTTTTGTTGGTATTTTTTTATTGGGGATTTTGAATTCAGTTGAAAGAAGTGAAATTGTCTTTGAAAGTTAAACAACTACAATTATAATTATTTTAAATACATTTGTTTTTAATAGTCATTTTTTTTGTACTTATTTAAAGTTTTGTACTATTTATTTTTTTAATATATATATATAAAACTCTTGGTCTGTCTGTCTGTCGGTCTGTCAGTCTGTCGGTCTGTTTGTTTCAGCATCACGTCTAAACCGCTGAACCGAATTAACTGAAATTTTGCACCAGGATACTATGGAGTCCGGAGGGTGTCATAGGCTACATATGGGCGGGAGTTTTCATAGGGCGTGGCATCTCCCATACAATCTAAACTTTCAAAACGGCATAACTCGGAACATACTCAAGCTAAGAAGATGAAACAAAAAACTTAAATAAAAAAAAAAAACAAAAACAAAAACACAAAAACAAAAATCACACACAAAAACTAAATCAATAGCAGGAACTAAAACAATCACACAAAAACAAAAGCAAAATAAAAATCAAACAAAAAAGCAAAAACACAAAGACAAACCACAAAAGCAAAGACACAAAATCAAAAGCAAAACAAAAAAACAAACGCAAAGACACAAACAAAACCAAAAACACAAAATCAGAATCAAAAACACAAAAAAAAGCAAAAACAAAAAAAAGCAAAACACAAGAGCAAAAACACAAAAAGAAAAGCAAAAACATAAAAATAAAAACTAAGACACAAAAGTACAAAACAAAAACAAAAAAAGAGAAGAGAAAAGCAAAAACACAAAAACTAAAGCAAAACAAAAAAAAACAAAAGCAAAACACAAAAGTAACACACAAAAGCAAAATATAAAAGCAATAACACAAAACTTTTGCAGGAGTCGTGCACGAATACAAGGAAACAAAAAACACAAACAAAAGCAATGACACATATCAAAAACATAAATACAAAAGCAATAACACAAAAACAAAACAAAAACGCAAAAGCAAAAACACGAAAATAAAAGCAAAAAAGCAAAAACATAAAAATAAAAACAAAGACAAAAAAAGAGAAGAGAAAAGCAAAAACACAAAAACTAAAGCAAAACAAAGAAAAAAACAAAACACAAAAGCAATAACAGAAAACAGGAGTCATGCACGGGTACAAGGACACAAAAAACACAAACAAAAGCAATGTCACATATCAAAAACAAAATACAAAAGCAATAACACAAAAACAAAAGCATAAATACTACATCAAAAGCAAAAACACAAAAGCAGAACAAAACAAGCAAAAACACAAAAAACTAAAAACGCAAAAACAAAAAACCTCTGCACGAAATTTACTTTAAATTTGGAATATATAGTAGAATCCACCAAACAAACTCAATTACACTATTGAAAATAAATAATAAAAATGTTGTTTATATTAATAAAATCACTCCATATTCAGGCATTCACAAAATCTTTGCATGAGTTGTGCATGGGTCCAGCTAGTTTATTATAAATCAATCGATTTCTTTTGTATTTTGGTTTTGGTTTAAAAAAGAAATGGTTTTCGTATTCAGTATCCAATCCATGATTTCGACTATTGTTTAATTTGAATTTATCTTTAACCATTCATATCACAAACAGAGTTCCATGTTGACATATTTAATAGTTGAATTTTTCAAATTGGACGCAATGTCCAAGGAAAATAATAAACTTAAATTCATATCAAACATCTATAACGCAGAAACGGAGCTTCATGATTATTTTATAGGTTGTTTTTTAAATTTTAGATAAATACATTTTTTATTTTATAATAATAAAATTTCTTTACCTTACCTTTACCTTTTTATTTTTGTATGAAGTACATTTTTTTTTTTGATAAACAAATTATAAAATATAAACCTAGGCCTTAAGATCCTTTAACAATAGCAACAGCAAAAGGCGAAAAAACGAAAGAAAAGTATAAAATTAATTTCCGATTGGCAGCTAAACAATTAACTCTGCCAGCAACAGAGACAGCAACAGCTGCAAGTGAACCAGCAACATGTTGTTGAGGCAACAGTTGATTATTAGCTAATGTCGTTGGCTAGCTGGCTCGCTGACTGAATGGATGGATGTTGCTGCAAGGCAATCAAGTGGTCAGCAACATGGCTTTGTTGCTCAGTTCCAACAGCAGCAGCAATGGCAACGGCAACATGTATTTCACAGATTTCTCCACTTTGAACTATTAACTGTTTTTGTTATTGTTGCCGTTACTTGCTGCTCATTGCACTTGATTACTTGCTGCTGTTGCTGTTAATGTTGTTGCTGCTGCTGCTCCGACTGCAACTGTTGCCGTGCTGCCGATAAACGTGCCGCAAGCCGTTGCACTATTTTTTCTGACATTTTGTTTATAGTTTTTCTTTGTAGACTTGTTGGCTCTGATTTTGGTTGATAATCGCAATAGCAACAACAATTGTTGCAACAACAGTGCACAAATGGCTCAATAATTCATCGCTGTTCGAAATGTTTTGCAATTTGACATCGTTCGAGGCTCTCTTGCACGAATAATAAAAAAATAATGATGACAGTGAACCAACCAGTCGCAATACTTTCAACATCGTCCAGTTGGTGGCTGCCTTGGCAACGAATTTTCCGCTCGTCGTCATGGAACTCATGACCCACAGGTCGGTCTCTTGCCAGAGGACTAATTTGTATTTTCGGTTAATTTTAGCTTTGGAAATCAATGTTAGACCCCCTCTGATTGCAACGATTTCAATTAGAAAGTGTCTTCGGCATCAACATTATTTATTTAAATAAGATACATTTTCTGAAAAACGGGCTACGAATTATATGTGAAATCAAACACAAACTTTCAGTTTAACACGTAAATGTTGCATACTTCTAGGAGCACATTGTGGTTGCTCGATTTTTTAAACATTTGTGTTGGAATTTGTTTTAAATGCAATACTGGGTCAACATCGTTTAATTTAAATACCTGTTTATGTTATTTTCTCATCTCAGTGTGTAACATACAACATATTTAAAAACATATTGCTTAAAATTCCTCTTGATAAAATGCAATAACTTAAATAACTTAATTGCTTCTCAGTTGCTGCTTCTTTCTTCAACCCGACAAATACTACCAATTCTCAATAGAGGTCATCAGACCCTGCAATGAGTTAATTGATTTTGCAACTGACCCTGTATAGTTCACTCCACCAAGTCACTGTAAAATGTTATGGGGGAGAATTCTGCACAAAAATATCGTTTTTTCAAGGTCAAAGTTCACAATTTTCACAAATGGGCTATAATTGTAATTTATTCAATATAAAACGATATTGCCATTTTTTACAGAAAATCTAATGAAGCCATTCGATTAACAGAATCCCAAGGATTCATAGGTGAAGAAACAAAACCTTTAAAAATTCTGTATCTCCTAAACGGAGCCTTTTTTCAAGGTCAAAGTTCACAATTTTCACAAATGGGCTACAATTGGGGTTTATTCAATATAAAACGATATTGCAATTTTTTACAGAAAATCTAATGATGCCATTCGATTAACAGAATCCCACGGATTCATATAATAATTCTGTATCTCCTAAACGGAGCCTTTTTCAAGGACAAAATTCACAATTTTCACAAATGGGCTACAATTGGGGTTTATTCAATATAAAACGATATTGCCATTTTTTACAGAAAATCTAATGATACCATACGATTAACAGAATCCCAAGGATTCATAGGTGAATAAACAAAACCTTTAAAAATTTTTTATCTCCTAAACGGAGCAGTTTGTCAAGGTCAAAGTTGGGGTTTATTCAATATAAAACGATACTGCAATTTTCCACAAAAAATCTAATGACGCCATTCGATTAACAGAATCTCACGGATTCATAGGTGAAGAAACAAAACCTTTGAAAATTCTGTATCTCATAAACGGAGCCTTTTTTCAAGGTCAAAGTTCACAATTTTCATAAATGGGCTACAATTGCGGTTTATTAAATATCAAACGATATTGCGATTTTTTACAGAAAATCTAATGAAGCCATTCAATTAACAGAATCCCACGTATTCATAGGTGAAGAAACAAAACCTTTGAAAATTCAGTATCTCCTAAACGGAGCCTTTTTTCAAGGTCAAAGTTCACAATTTTCACAACTGGGCTACAATTGGGGTTTATTCAATATAAAACCATATTGCGATTTTTTACAGAAAATCTAATGATGCCATTTGATTAACAGAATCCCACGGATTCATAGGTGAATAAACAAAACCTTTAAAAATTCTGTATCTCCTAAACGGAGCAGTTTGTCAAGGTCAAAGTTGGGGTTTATTCAATATAAAACGATACTGCAATTTTCCACAAAAAATCTAATGACGCCATTCGATTAACAGAATCTCACGGATTCATAGGTGAAGAAACAAAACCTTTGAAAATTCTGTATCTCCTAAACGGAGCCTTTTTTCAAGGTCAAAGTTCACAATTTTCACAAATGGGCTACAGTTGCGGTTTATTAAATATAAAACGATATTGTGATTTTTTACAGAAAATCTAATGATGCCATTCGATTAACAGAATCCCAAGGATTCATAGGTGAAGAAACAAAACCTTTGCAAATTCTGTATCACCTAAACGGAGCCTTTTTTCAAGGTCAAAGTTCACAATTTTCATAAATGGGCTACAATTGCGGTTTATTAAATATCAAACGATATTGCGATTTTTTACAGAAAATCTAATGAAGCCATTCAATTAACAGAATCCCACGGAATCATAGGTGAAAAAACAAAACCTTATAAAATTCTGTATCTCCTAAAGCCTTTTTTCAAGGTCAAAGTTCAGAATTTTCACAAATGGGCTACAATTGGGGTTTATTCAATATAAAACGATATTGCGATTTTTTACAAAAAATCTAATGATACCATTCGATTAACAGAATCCCACAGATTCATAGGTGAAGAAACAAAACCTTTGAAAATTCTGTATCTCTTAAACGAATCCTTTTTTCAAGGTCAAAGTTCAAAATTTTCACAAATGGGTTACAATTGGGGTTTATTCAATATATATTTCCATTTTTACATAAAATCTAATGATACCATTCGATTAACAGAATCCAAAGGATTCATAGGTGAAGAAACGAAGTCTTTGCAAATTCTGTACCTCCTAAACGGAGCCTTTTTTTCAAGGTCAAAGCACAATTTTCACAAATGGGCTACAATTGGGGTTTATTCAATATAAAACGATATTGAGATTTTTTACAGAAATTCTAATGATGCCATTCGATTAACAGAATCCCACAGATTCATAAGTAAAAAAACAAAACCTTTGAAAATTCTGTATCTCCTGTTCAATGAAAGCGAGTTAATTCGGCATTGAGTGAATTTTTTCCATTTTATTTTATGTTTTGTCATTTTTCTATGAACTTTCCGGTGAAACTTGGCATTTGTGATGGAATTCAAATTTCCTGCATTATTTGATTAAGAAATTAAAATTAACCTGCTTTATTAACTGCAAAATCCTTAAAATTTTGCAATAATTATCTGCTGCAATAGAATCTTAAATTAGTTCTACTTAAACCAATCAACGCATTAGAGTTCACCAGATAAAAATCTTGAAATCTTAACTTTCAAGTCAAATCAAAACACACAGCATTTATTAAAAACCACTTAATTTCTTCTGCGCATACTCCTCGCAAAAAGAGGCTCCTTGCCAGTTGCTGTGCTGTGACTTCAATATTTCTAGGTTGGCATTTATTTGTTGCATTTAAATTCTTTCCCCAAAGCAAATTGCATGTCTTTTAAAATGCACAAAAAAAGCAACTCTCGAAAATAAAAATGTAGAATAATAAAAAAAAGGAAAAAACTGCTTCCAGCTGCTGCTATTTTGCCCGACGAAAAACTGGATTTTTCAAATTGAGCTCAAAGAACGAGCAGCAAGTGTCCCCATTTCTCTTGGCTAATTCTTAAGAAGAAAAAAAATCTTAGCACTTATCTGCGTATGTCTGCTGTAATTGGTTTAGGAAATGTTCACAAAAAAGATACAAAATAAAACGAGGTTAAACACAGAAAGAACATGTATTATGGCTCAGCACAGGCTTGACTTAATTCTTCTTTTTAACTGGATTAAGCTTGGGGTATTTGTGCTTCAGCAAAAAAAACCTATGTAATTGGTTTGCATTGAATTTACATACGTAGAAATACTAAACATCAAAAGCATTATATGTCTCATTGACACCGAAGAGCTATTCACCTTTTCGGGGAGAGTAAATTTGTAGCACTGGATATTTCCAAGATCTTTGAACGGTGCCCTCGTTTTAAAACTAATTGCATATTGTGTTGGTAATTCTTTTACTCGATGGATATCGAGTTTTCTCCAGGGTCCTTCAATACGTGTTGTGTTGGATGGTGTTCTGTCAGAATTCCACCTATTCTGGTGTTCCGCAGGGTTCCGTCCTATTTCTGGTTTTTATCAACGAACTGTCTTTGATCCAGAACTCTATATATTCCCTTGCAGATCACTGTAACATTTGTCATTCATATTCGTTCTAAAGTCGTCCTAACTCTTTGAAGATTGCGAGTAAAAGACGCACTTGAATGACATTTAAAGAATCTCCCAGTGGGGTCTTGTCAATAGAGATAATTTCATTGCGAGCAAGACCAAATGTTGTCTGTTATCTCACTCTCTCTCCCCTAAATATAGTGGCTGCGTTGGTAACGTAGGACTGCGACCGAAAAGTCTCATTTTCTAACCAGGACTGGGGCTAACAACATCTTTTCATAGAAAACATTTTTCTATACAGCGCTATCTCTCAGCAGTAAATGAAAAATCTACGAGAGTAAAACATTGCCTAGGAAAAGATCTCACTCGTTGTTCGAGAGAGCTCGACCTAAATTCTTATATACAAAAAAAATGTACATCATATTGATGAATTCCGTTCTTCAAACCATGATTCATTGTATTGAAGAGCCATTCATAATATTAATGATTAACGCCATCAATGTTATGAATGCTATCATAAATATGAAGAACGCTTGGTAAATGTCGAAAAAGTGTTCTTCAATATGATGTTCTGTATGTGAAGAATACCTTTATTAATGAACTAAAATATAAAATACAACATATTAGTTCTTCATATGGAAGAACTCTGTTCATTAAACCAAATTTCTATCAAAATGTTTCTTTTTTTCGTTCATTGTTTGCCGAACTTCTGAGTTCTCAAGTAGTTCTTGTTGTTATTTCTTATATAATGCTTGCTCGACATGCATAAATTAGTAAAATGTTTTATAATATATTTATTATAATTACAACTTTTTATTAATAAAAAGTTATATTTATAAAAAATATATTTTTGAAAAAAAAAATTTTTTTTTTTTTTGGAAAAAATGGTTTTTCGAAACAAAAACTTTTCGAACTAATATTTTTTTCGGAGAATTTTTTTTTCGAATAAATTTATTTTCGAATAATTTTTTCTTCGAAAAATTTATTTTTTCAAAAACATTTATTTTTTCGAAAAAAATTTTTTTTTCGGAACAATTTTTTTTCGGATAATTTTTTTCAATTGTTTTACTGGTATTTTTTAAATTACATTTTTACAAAAATTTGTTTTGAAATTATTTCATAAAAAAAAATAATTTTTTTGAACAAATATGAACAAATTCATCAATATGACAATTCATATTCATTGTATTGAATATTTTGTTCATATATATAATAAATACATTCATTAATATGTCATTTAATGAAAGGTGGTATCAATATGATGAATCTGGTAGTTGGTGAAAAAAATTCATAATATTTATGAATAAATTCATCATATTGAAGAATTTTTTTTTCTGTGTGGGATGCAATCAGTGTTGTCATTCTATCACAATTTAGATTTCTATCATTTCTACTACGGAGGGTTCAAAATCTACCATTTTTTAAGTAATGTAAAATTTCTAATGTTGTTCTTAAAAACTATCAAACTCAAATTAGAATATTGAAAGAAATAACCGTAAGTTTAAAAATGAATTCTAGACAAATATCGAAGCTTCAATATGTGCGTTTTACAGTCTGATTTCATGATTCTGAATTTCCCTTAATACAAATTTCAACACGTATTGGCAAAAGCGTCTTTCAAATAAAATCGTTTAAAAAAATGTTCTATTTAGAATGAATGTGCCTATAAAGTGAGCCTTTGATATAAAATAAGTCATAATTCATTTAATTGCAAATCAAATAAATGTTATTTTGATATTTCACATTCAATTTTCAACCTAATTTCCCGACCTTGAGCTTCACTGGAATCTATGTATTTATTGTGTTGTAAAAGAAAAATATACAATTTGTTTAACTTAATTATACAATTGAAATGTTTTAAAATTATAATATCGGCTATTTTTTATTCATCAAATTAATCAAATATATATAAAGAATATATTAAAAAATCTATGTGTAGTATTTGTAAAAATTTGAAAAGCTACCATTATTTTATGAAATCTACCACTATTTTTTTGTCCAATCTACAAATAATTATAATTTTTAAGTGATAACGGTGAGGACAATAGACCAAACCATTATTATTATTATTATGTGCTCTTGATGTTCAGGACATATCAATTCAATGTGACCTCCATTGGAATGATCATATATTTGATGTGTCGAGAGACGCATATGCCTTAATACCCTTTACAACGAATTAGAACGGAAAGTGTTCGAGGGAATTACATTTTGTTCTCTCGCTCTACTAGTGAAGAGCAATGCAGGAAAAAGACATGGCGGTCTAGTTCTTGTTCTTGCAGGTTCGTTATTTTTCTTGCATCGGCAGGTCGATCTTGTTCTCGTTCTTGTAGGACCAGTCTTGTTTTTGTTCTAGTTCTTGCTATACATATTATTTTTAGATATAGAGTAAATTTTCCATAGAAAAATGAATATATTTTAAATGTATATTTTACATATATAACGTACTTTTGAAAATAGCTCATATTCGAGTTTCAACTTGTAGCGAGGGTGGTGTGTTCTTCTTTTTTTCCCCAACCTGCCAATATAAGTAATCTAAATTTAATTTTTTTCACTACGTACTACTCGTCTCTCAATAGAACCACGCATTACAGCGTTAATTCGTTTTTCGGTCGCACGTTTGCGTAATAATATCCCTGCGTCTATTTTTTCCGTTATTTTTGATATTGACAAATTAAAGACAAACATCTACCGACACTAGTCCATCTTTCCTCCCTCCCTTTAGCCCCAACCTTTCTTACGATCAACACTTTGCTTTGCATAATGAGAGTGCACAGAAAAAAAAATGTAGATCATATTGATGAATTCCGTTCTTCTAACCATTATTCATTATATTGAAGAACCACTCATAATATTAATGACTAACGACATAAATGTTATGAATGCGATCATAAATATGATGAACGCTTGTTAACTGTAACTGTCGAAAAAGTGTTCTTCAATATGTGAAGAATACGTTTCATTATATTAATTAACAAATACATAAAATACAAAATATATGTACATCATATTGAAGAATGCTGTTCATCAAACCAAATTTCAATCGTAATATTTATTTTTCGTTAATTTTTTGACATACATCTCAGTTCTCAAGAATTGACATTCATACATTAATAAAATGTTTTATAATATATTTATTTATAATTAAAATTTTTATTAATAAATAGTTATATTTATAAAAAAAAAATATTTTGTTTGAAATTTTTTTTTTTCACAAAAATTTGTTTTTCGAAAAAAATTATTTTTTTTCGAAATAAAATTATGTTTCGAAAATAAATTATTTTTCGAAAAAAAAAATATTTTTCGAAAAAAAAATAAAATTAAAAATAATATATATATTTTTCAAAAAAAAATGTAGAATTTTGTTTTTTTCGAAAAATTTTTATTTTGGATGATTTTTATTTATTTTTTATTTTATATTTTAAGTAAATTTTTTACAACTCTTTTTTTTGAATGTCCATCAATTAATTTATTTGAATAAAAATATTAGTTCAACAATATTCATCATGTTGTATATTATGAACAAATTCATCAATATGACAATCAAATTCATTGTATTGAATATTTTGTTCTTCAATATGTCATTCATCAATATGTCATTAAATGAATGGTGGTATCAACATAATGAATCTGATAGTTCGTAGAAAAATTCATAATATTAATAATTTTTTTTTCTTAAAAAAAAAACTAAACGAAAATCGTTTCAACTTTGTATCGATATTAAAATGTTTTTGTAATTTTAGCAAATGTTTGACATTTCTTTGCAGTATTATTGCAAACTTGAATCAATCTAAAAAGTCCTTTGGATTAAAGATATTTGCAAAAAAACCATATTAAAAAAAAAACCATTCATATTGCTTGAATTTCCTGTGTTTTATTTCTTTTTGTTTTAACATATTACTTCCTCTTCATACATTATTTATTACTTTTCTTTTTGTTTTTCGCTCGTAAACCCTCTTTAGTATACGTAACACCCTCTGTAAACTCTGTATCCACCGACTAGTGTCTACTACTACTACTAGTGGGGACACTCAACCAGTTGTAGCCAATTCGCCATTCTCTTCTACACTTCAGACTTAAAGTCTTTATTATTTTTATTGGAATATTGTAACTCTTTTATGTGTCTTATTCTTACACAACTACATGATGCAGTGTTTCCACCTCCTCATACGCCGCCTTCACATTTGAGTTGGCTGCCTCTTCATTTAGGCTCCCATTATAGTTGACTTTTTGTTGACTTTTTTCTGTCGTTTATTTATCTTTTTATGCATTTTTTGTAATTTTCTGCCGTTTTTGGTTTCTTCTTTTATTTATGTTGTTGTTTTTATGTTTTGTTTTGTTGTTTTTGAAAAAACCCTTTTCCTTCTATTTATGACTCTGTGTTTTTTGTTGTATTTTTTATCTGTCTGCAGTACTCGATCCGGTTATTTAGTCATTGCCTTGGTCAGGTCTTGGCAAAGTTCTTTTGCTGGACTTCTTACTTTGGGCAGAGGGAAAATGTTTATTGCCCTACTGACACTGGGCCATGTGGCTGTCGTCATCTGGCCAAGAATTGCGCTGCGAAAAATGCGCTTTTTTTTCATAAAAAGTGAAAATGTGCCTCGCAGCTTATGAAGCCTTGGTTCTTTTTCATTTTAATTCAGTGGCAACGCTTTTTATTATATCTTTAAAATGTTTTTAATAAATTTACGCAATTCATTGCCATTTTTTTATGTTGCTAAAAATCTGCTGATGTTGTCTGCTAATCCTGGGGTGCGGGCGGCTTTGCTAAAAGTTTTTGGCTTGCTTAACATTTTGTCCCAATTGCTCACTGAAACCCCAAATAAGCCTCTTAGCGTGGTTTTCACTTTTTTCGCACATGTCAGGCATTTAGTGGTGTCGTCGTCTGTCTTGTTGACAACAAAGTTGCATATGCACTGAAAAAAAAAAAACCATGGAATAATTTTAAATAAGTTTAATCAATTATTATCGATTTCAGCGTTTCTAAGAAACGGAGATGTTGAAATTTTTATAGTTCTTGAAAAAAATTTTTTTTTCCAAAATAGTAAAAAATTTTCAATTATTCTTAAAGTGTTAAATAAGGTTTTTAAATTTTAAAATATATGAAATATTTTGTTTTTTGATTAATGTTTTAAATGTCTTAATGTACAATTTAAATTATGATAAATATTACAATATATATTATAATCTATCAATTGGAAATTGTTTTGTAATAATCACAAAGTATTTGTTAACATGACAAAATATTTGTTAACATGACAAAATATTTGTTAACATGACAAAATAATTGTTAACATGACAAAATAATTTTTAACATGACAAAATAATTGTTAACATGACCAAATATTTGTACAAATTATGTAACTTCATTGATGCAATTTATTGTGCATTAATGAAATTATAATTTCATTTGAACATTTATTTAAAAATGTATTTATTTTAAAAATTAATCTATTCTAAAATTTTGAAATAAATTTTTAAAATTTTAAAATAAATTTTAAAAATTTTGAAATGAATTTTTAAATTTTTTTGCTGTGTGTTTTTTTTGCTGTCACAATAAACCTTTTTTTTGTATTTTATTTGTTGTTGAAAAACGCAAATTAAACGAAAACTACAATTAAAATCTGCTTTTCCACTCGACTGCCTCCTGCTGCTGTTGCGCTGCGTTGACTTTTCGCGACAGACAAACAAATCACCCCTTCTCTCCCTTCCCCTTGTATTTTCTACCCATTATATTTTGCTTCATAACCTGAGTCTTCTGTCATTTCTACAGTATTTTCCAAAGACATCTTTACATGGTTTTTTCAATGAATTCAAAATTTGTCTGGTTTTTTTCTCCTCGTTCTTTTTATTGATGCATCGCATCTCTTGATTATTTCATCTACTACGTGTGACGCATGAAATTTCTCCATTAATTTAATTTTTTATTGTGATCTTGCTTCATGGAACCTTCCCCGACTTGACTTGCGATATGTCGTTGCCTCTGGCTATCTTTCAGTCGCTAAGTCTGTTCGAATTGGGCTGTCTGTCTTTTGGTTGTTGTTTGGCAGCCTTTGGAAACAAGGTTTTTTTTGTCAATGTTTCAAGACGATGTCGCTGTTTTGCGCAACTCCTACTTTCAATTGCGAAGGCGTTGAAATTGCAGCATTTTATGTTCGAAAATTTGATCTCTTACCATGGTGATAGCGATGCGCTATGCGGCTTAAATGCATCGCTTAAGTTGATCAGATTACAATGTAGCTTTGATTTATGCAAATAGTTGTGATAATGGGACAACTTTTGACTCAGACAATTCTTTCCCGAGAACATTTTTTACATACACTGGGCAAGAATGTCTGGAATAATAATATAATAATAATTGTTTGGCGCTACAGTCCTGCATAGAACTTCGACCGAGCTCTCTCACCAATTTGAGGTGTGCGTGTTATATTTGTACTCAAAGTGGTGGGACCTACAGTTTATTGCCGAATCCGAACGGCGGGTGAGAGCTTTTCATAGGCAATGTTTTACTCTCGTAGGTTTGCCATTTACTGCCGAGAGGTAGCGCGGTATAGAAAAATGTTTCTATGAAAAGATGTTGTTAGCCCCAGTCCAGGCTTGAATCGGGGACCTTTTGGCTAGCAGTCCAAGGCACTAACCACTGAGCTACCGCGGCTACAATGTCTGGAATGCTGGGAATTAATTGTCTTGTTGGGGATATTGCATTGTCTCAGGGTAATGCATTTTTCCGGTTATTTCCGTAATTTCGTATAGTGGTTTCAAAAAACACCCTACTCAAATAAAATAACTCTAGAATAATTTTTGTATAATGTTAAATGACTTCTTGATTCTGAAAATACGGTTAAAAAAATTTTCTTTCGATAGGTTTACGAGATATCAGTCAATAACTTTTGAATCGAGTTTTCATAAAGGTGGTCACATATTTCTGTAAATATCTTGCGTTCTAAATAAGTCATATGATCAAGTGTTATAACAAATGAAAGGTAATTAATCATTAAATAAACATTTCTCACAACATTTTTAAATTGGTTTACTAGTTTAAGAGAACTCTTTAAGAGAACTTAAAAAATTTTTTTTTTAACTAAAATTTTAATCAAAAATGCATTTAAAAATTTTGTAAAAAATCGAAATAGTTAGTTGATACACAGTTTGTAATATTCCAAAATTAGTCCCCACTTTTTCGAAGAATTTGAGGTCTCAATGACAAAAATATGGGTAACATTTGGGAATAAAATTATGTGAAAGCATTATAATTGAGTGCTATAAAAATAGGCATAACGAGTTGGGAAAGTTAGGTCACATGGGGCGGATTTTTATAGTCGGTCGGGCCCGACTATGGAATACCCTACACCTTTGGTGGGGATATTAATGTGGGATATTTTATTGCATATTTTAATTTTAAAGTTTTCAATTATGCTGAATCACCCTCAGAATATTATTCATATATCAGAAATTTACGTCTTATATCCCCATAAATTAAAAAAATTATATTAAAGTATAAACAACTAAAAAAAAAATTGAAAAATATAATTGGGCGGACCACGCCTATATTTAAAAGTTTGAATGGCTAATATTTCATAGATTTGATTTTAATAATTTACGGATCAAATTTCCACTATGAAAACCCGGGAAATAATGAAAAAAAAGTGGGCGGATCACGCCCATTTTTGGACCACATATTTATAGGTGAATTCTAACAATACCTTTTAAATTTTATAATTATACCTTGAATACTTTTCGAGTTATTAGTTCCGAAAGAGTTATATAAAAATGATTTGTATGGGAAGTGGGCGTGTCCGTTGACCGATTTGGCTCATTTTCAAACTCAGTTCCTACTTTTGGCTAAAATATATTGAGACGAAATTTCATCGCATTCTGATCAGTATTTCTCAAGTTATTCTGTATTCGGACAGCAAGACAGCAAGACGGACAGACAGACAGATAGATAGACAGACGGACATGGCTAAACGGACTGATCAAGATGCTGATCAAGAATATATATATTTTCCATACCGGACACGCCTCCTAAGGGGCGTTACAATATACGCATTTCAATTTTTTCAACAAGTATTGATAGATGATTTTTAAAAACTATTTTTTAATTTTATAACTTTAATTTGAATACTTTTGGAGATTTAGCATCCTAAAATGTATATCTTGTATGAGATGTGACTGAGTACGTAAACTAATTTGACTTATTTTCGGATTTAGAATTACGTTTCTACTAAAATTTGTTGAGTCATTCGGAATAGTATTTTTCAAGTTATCGTGTATACCAATTTACTAAGCAGCTCGAATACTGCGCTACCTCTCGGCAGTAAATGGCAAACCTACGAGAGTAAAACAGTGCCTATGAAAAGCTCTCACCCGCCATTCGGATTCGGCAATAAACTGTAGGTCCCATCACTTTGAGTACAAATATAACACGCACAGCTCAAAATGTACACTAAATTCTAATGCTTTCACATAATTTTGTCTGTTCTCAAAATGTAACCACAGATTTCTTTTATCTAATGTCTTTTCCTTTATAAAGATGCATGCTAATTTTGGAATATTACTTGGCCGATATTTCGTAAACCTATCCATGGAAAATTTTTAAATTTATATAAACGAATTCTGCAGATCATTTATGTTGTATAGTGTAATTAATAAAAAAGAGTTTTTTTTATAATATTAAACATTTTTTCTTTATAAATACTAAATCCAATTCCTTTTTTTAAAGTCAGAATTGAGCATAGCTAAATGTCTATTAGTTAAAACTGTTGTCAGTTATTTTTTACTGCAATTATCTTGTATCAATCTTCTCATTGAAAGAAAGTGAAATTGTTGTGTCAATCTTAGTTTTTGTGCACCCAATGCAAAAAACATTTAATATGCGCCCACAATGTTAACAAGTTTTAATTGCTTTTAAATGATTTGGTATTTTTAGTATTTTTTATTTGCATCTCTATTTTTCAAACTTGTAATTTTTCTTACACAGAAAAAATAACACTTAGGGCCAGTTTTTCAGTGCTCGTTTAAACGTAGTTTAAACTCCGTTTAATTAATCTTCTCTTTAAATTAAACGTCGTTTAATTTTGTTAGCAGTTTTTCAGTGATAGTTTAAAATGAACACAGACCAAGACAATACATATGGCACCACAGGCAAATGACTAATAATTCTCTCGATATTGACTTCTGATAAATGTCATTCAAAATTAAATAAATAAAAAAATAGTTTCAGAAAAATAAAATTAATGTATTTTTAAATTTAAACAAGAGATCGAGCTGAAGAGCACGTGAGATTTTTTTAATGCATAGTGTGCAAAAATACAAAAATTAATAATAATTTGTGAAACAGCGCAGCGACAGAAAATAGTGAAAAGTGTTGTGAAAAAATTCATATCAAAAACTTTGAAAGTTTAAACGTAGTTTAAACCATCAGCATCGGTCGTTTAAACTAAGTTTAAACGACGGTTGAATTCACTGAAAAAATCGATTTTGATTTTAAACGCAGTTTAACCCACAAACAAAGTTCAACTAGCACTGAAAAACTGGCCCTTAGTGTGATTTTCCGATAAATTTGAAGATTCTAATCACTACCTCATACTCAGTTTATTCAGATTGCCTCAAGTTTTTGATTTATTACCTAATACAAATAAATGACAATTTTTGTGTTTTTCTACATATTTTGGACTTTAACATTTTACAGATTTGAGTTATAAATCCAATATCTTTTTTATTCTTCTGAGAATACTTTAGCTAATATTTTGAAATAAATTTCATGAAATTCGTATTAATCTGAGAGAAGTTATAGCCATTGATTTTAAGGTGTACCTATTATTTATTGCATAACATAATAAGTTTTCATAATTCAATATAAATATATATATTATATGTGAAATTAGCTCCATAATCAATGGAATACAAGAAAAATGTAATCGAAAACTCAAAACTGTAAAAAGTTATAGACCAAAATATGTAGAAAAACAAGTGAATTGCCATATATTTGTTTTACGTAATAACTCAAAAACTTGAGGCAATCTGAAAAAACTGAGTATGAGGTAGTGATTAGAATCTTGACGTCCATCGGAAAATCATACTTAGATCGCGAATAATTTTATTTGTTGTGCTGCGTAATCTACGCAAATATAGCAACCTATATTAATTGCAGGCATTAATCAGTCCAGCAATGAAATTCAGTAATTTAATGAAAACATTTGCTATTCGTCGTAAAATCAAGTTTTTCATTTATTTTAGATATTCGCCGCAGTAAGCAATAAAATAAATACAATTAATAGTTTTTTTGTTATTATTTCAATAGTTTTTACTATTAAAATAAGTTTATATATCTTATGATATTAAAGAAATTTTATTCTTTAAATACTATTGAAACATACTGATTTATAATAAATTATATTTGAGTTTATATCTATGATTTTTTTAAATACTTTTGAATAAATAAACTTTCCTCATTTTGTTTTTTTGCTGAGTGCACGAAGGCCATCCACCAATTCCGCCGACTTCCATTTCTGCGAAGAGTTATTTGTTTTAAGCCTGCGTTGGTGGCAACACTGTTTGCTAAAACTACTAACTCTTCTATGGCTTCCTGATTTAATTAACGCCTACACGTTGAGGGTATTAAGTTAAAAAGGGTTATGCGAACGAACATAAAAAAAAAAAAAT
The DNA here is from genome assembly GCA_951804985.1 of Dryomyza anilis. NCBI lineage: Eukaryota > Metazoa > Arthropoda > Insecta > Diptera > Dryomyzidae > Dryomyza > Dryomyza anilis. The sequence goes on from OX638133.1 coordinate 27,765,272, forward strand.
AAAAAACAAACTTAAAAAAAGAATAATAAAATAATAAAAATAAATAAATAAAAACGACACAGTAACAAGAACCACATTATACGTTTTTTCTACATTTATTACAGTGGTTAAGCTGTTTTCACGGGGTTGTTGTCTAAAGTCGGATTTACCTATAAAGTGCTCATTTTGTGTGGTTATGCAAATAACACTACTCAACAAAACGAGAACAAATTTTGCCATGAACATAACATAAATCAATTCTATAGAATTAATTAATAAATCGATAAAGAAATTTTAGACCCTTTTCAGTAACTTTTTGGAATAAAAAAAAAAATACCGTCCCTTAAAAAACTAATTATTCAAAAAATTTCAAACGCAATTTTTCTCTCAATTTTTCAGACTAATTACAATATACGAACAAATATTTTTATCACGTTAGATTTTTCAGATATTTGAATCCAAACTCGAATATATTGAAATTTTTAGACTATTTTTGACGATTTTTTAGCATTTTGGATCTAATGATAAATAAAAAAATGATTTGTGTTTAGACAGAGCATAGTTCAAACTAACGATGAAAACTACTAACTTTTTTGTATCGGTTCTTTTTATTATTGATATGCCCTATCAAAACAGTTTCAATCAAAAACTGTTTCAATTTGAAATGCTTGTAAATGTTACATATAAATTTCGGAAAAATAGCCATTTTTACCCACATTTTTCTCAAAAACGTTAAAAAATATGCAATATGAATAAGAAGTATACTTTAAATATGAAGTAATGGTATTTTCATACATATGTTCATTGAAAACTCATTATATAAAAAGAGTACCAACTTTACGTTCAAAGGATATATTTTAAAAAGGAAAGCATATAGAAAAAATTTAGTAATTTTGATTGTTAGTTTGAAATAAAATCTTAATTATCGTAAATCATTTTCTTGTTTATCATTAGATCCTAAATGGAAAACAATAATAAAAAAAACTGTCTAAAAAATAATAATTTCTTTGAGTTTAGATCTAATTATCTTAAAAACTTATTAGAATATTAGCATTCAATAGTATATCAAAATTAGTCTTGACAATTAAAAGAAAATTTACGTTTAAGGTTTTTTGCAAAACTATTTTTTAACAGTACTATATTTTATTTATTCTAAGTAGTAGGAGAGAATGACTTTAAATTGCGATTTGCAATTATTTCAAAAATGTTACTTAATAGAAAAAAACTGAGTATGCAGTCAAAACCAGCACCAGCTATTTATAAAGAATTGATATAGGGGATGTCCATGGGAAAATTCGTGTTGGGTAGTGTAATAGGTTCTATTGAATGCCAAATGCAACTTATGTTACGAAAACGGAAGCACAGGTGAATAATAGTTAAAAGAATATTTTTTTATTGTTATTTTTGTTATGTTTTCTGAATGTCCGTATTGATCGAAATTCAAATATTTGACAATTAAAATGGAATTAACAGATAAAGTCACAGCAAAGAAAAGGATGTATGGACGTTGATTGGAATACATTATATTTTGCATTGATAAATCGAATTTTGGAATACCAGAAAAAAAAAACAAATTCAATAGAATTAAAGTTTGAATTTGATTTTGAACTAAAATTGGCAATGTCAATAATGAGAAAACAAAAAACTTAAAAACTTTAAAATGCGATATATATGAAAGTCTTAATATTATTTAATCGCTTTTTTAACACTTTTAAATTACCTCTCTTCGCGCTAATTAATAAATATCTTAACAATTTTGTACAACCTGTAGCTCAAAGCAATTAATAGAAAATTAACATAATTAAGACGACAGGGGGATTCTGCTGAAACTAGGTCAAAAAACACAAATTTTTCACTTAAATAAACGATTTTTATTAAGAATTTTAATTCTATAAATGTTGTTTTTTTTATTTTACTAAATAATAAATATATAAATAATGCGGCGCCATGCTGTGAACCAACAAAAAAAGAGGTTTTCTCATACAGACTCTATACATCTTTTTTACTATAACATTTTAACTTTATCTTCATCGGTTTTTCTTTTGCTCCACACCCAAAATATGCAAATTCCAAGGAAATTATGTAAAATTATGTTAAAAACTGTTATTATCGCATCGCCTGTATCTAGAACTACGCAAAGAAACGGTTCTAGTCTGCCCAGTGACCTACCTACCTCCCTCCCCGACATTAATACTTTCGAAAAACATATTGTGTGACATTTAAAAGATTTGAAGAAACCATAACAATAACACTTTAAAATTATAACAACTCAAATGAAAGGCTTCAGCGAAGAGAGTCAGTCACACACAGTAATTCTTCCAAGAATCTGCGGGAGCAATGTTTTCGAAGACGACGACAACGACAAATAACTTGTTTGTTGTATGGCACGCGACTTGTTGATACAACAAAATAAAAATATAAAAAAAACAAAAATAAATAAAAAAAATATTGTCAATTCAGCTGGTACAAAAGCACCAAGCAGAGCTTCGAAGAATTCATAGAAGAATTCAAAATGAAAGCAACCTAAACAAAGCGACGAACGGAGTCAGCTGATAACAAAGAAATGCTTCAAACAAACGTGTTGCAGGCGACATGTTGTACTTCGTAGTTTGATTGTTTTATGGTTGGTTTAAGCCTAGTTTAAACAGGGTTTACTACATTTTTGTTATTTAAAACTACTGATATAAAACATTGTTATCCATTGTTTTTATTTTAGTATTTTAGTGTTTTAGTGTTTTAGTATTTTAGTATTTTAGTATTTTAGTATTTTAGTATTTTAGTATTTTAGTATTTTAGTATTTTAGTATTTTAGTATTTTAGTATTTTAGTATTTTAGTATTTTAGTATTTTAGTATTTTAGTATTTTAGTATTTTAGTATTTTAGTATTTTAGTATTTTAGTATTTTAGTATTTTAGTATTTTAGTATTTTAGTATTTTAGTATTTTAGTATTTTAGTATTTTAGTATTTTAGTATTTTAGTATTTTAGTATTTTAGTATTTTAGTATTTTAGTATTTGAGTATTTTAGTATTTTAGTATTTTAGTATTTTAGTATTTTAGTATTTTAGTATTTTAGTATTTTAGTATTTTAGTATTTTAGTATTTTAGTATTTTAGTATTTTAGTATTTTAGTATTTTAGTATTTTAGTATTTTAGTATTTTAGTATTTTAGTATTTTAGTATTTTAGTATTTTAGTATTTTAGTATTTTAGTATTTTAGTATTTTAGTATTTTAGTATTTTAGTATTTTAGTATTTTAGTATTTTAGTATTTTAGTATTTTAGTATTTTAGTATTTTAGTATTTTAGTATTTTAGTATTTTAGTATTTTAGTATTTTAGCATTTTAGTATTTTAGTATTTTAGTATTTTAGTATTTTAGTATTTTAGTATTTTAGTATTTTAGTATTTTAGTATTTTAGTATTTTAGTATTTTAGTATTTTAGTATTTTAGTATTTTAGTATTTTAGTATTTTAGTATTTTAGTATTTTAGTATTTTAGTATTTTAGTATTTTAGTATTTGAGTATTTTAGTATTTTAGTATTTTAGTATTTTAGTATTTTAGTATTTTAGTATTTTAGTATTTTAGTATTTTAGTATTTTAGTATTTTAGTATTTTAGTATTTTAGTATTTTTGTATTTTTGTATTTTCGTTTTTGATTTTTTTAATGTTGACAAACTTAGTTCGTTGGTTTTGCAACTCATACTCAAACCTCGCTCGCAACATGTTGTACGTTGCTGTTGTACGCGTCGCCGTTTTGAGCTTCTGTGCTTTCTGCGCTTTTCGTGTGACCGGCTTTTGTGACGCGCATTAGTTTCAAACATAAACTCCGAACAAACGCACGTCGTCGGATTGCTTTACCTACGATCTCTTCGTATTCTACTCTACTAAGTGCTGCATATTTGCGTTGTGAAAGTTGTTTTCAAATAGTTTTCTTTTTATCATTGTTTTTTTTAATATTATCATACGCGACATTGGTGTCCCCCTTCCCTACAAAAAATAAAAAAAAAAAACTCGTAGAATTGCATTAAGTCGCGTGCGGCGGCGCGTCGCACAACTCGTTTCGTTCGCATATGACGCATGATTCGGCGCGTACGGTTCTGGCGGCTCTGCTGGTTTTGAGCCTGCTGGTTTACCTGCATATTTGGTTTATTATGTATCAGTGAAAAAATATAAAAAAAATTAAATAATTGAAAAAAAAAAAAAGTACAAAAGTGTATATACAAAAATCAAGGAAATAATAAGAAGCAGTGTTTGTTTTTTTGTTTAAAAAATAAATTAAAAGTTTGTCTTTTGCGCCTGCGCAACACCCACGTCTAAATACGACACTGGCATCTTTTGTACTTCGCGAATCAGTCGATCGCGTTTCCGTTTATTGACTCCGAAACTACGTTGGCTGCTGTTACTTCAAAGTTAACATAAAATGTAATATTTGTTATAAATTACAAAACATCTTGGATTAATTCACCAATTTTTACATATTACATACTCTTTTTATATATCAGTTTTAAAATCAACGAAATATTTGAATATTTTTATAGTATTTAAAATTTTGGTTGCACTTTACCTCTAATAAAATAAAACAAAATGAAAACGAATTCGTTAAAAAACGTCTGAACTTCCTGAGGCAGAATTTATTTGAATTAAATAAAACAAAACGATGATGAATTTGTCACTGGAATTTCTAACAATTTTTAACGAATTCGTTTTTAACGTCCAAATATGTCCAAATTTTGGCAGCACTTTCTCAGAATTTGGTGAAATTTGGAAAACACAACATAAAATTAAGATATTGTTAAAATTTTCAGCTTTTCAGGTGGTGTGATTTCCGTAATTTGATGTTTTGAACATTTGAAAAAACTTTATATAAATCAAAAAAGTGTTTCTAATCAATTGAACATAACTTAAGCAATAGTGAAGTAAAATAAAACATTCCGGTTTCATTTTCCCGAGTAGAAATTTTGGTAGTGCCATGGTCATGAAGTGATCATTATTTGAGATGATCGGGAGATGATCGGATGACGAGGCCCGTAATGTCCTTGTAACGCAGTGTCCTGATCATGCCATGATCATGTACTGATCGGGCAATTCCCCATTTTATTATTTACCCGACAATTGCCTTGTCAGAGCTCGAGCATAATAGGGTTTCTCTCATTAAATCTCGATCATTGCCTGATGCTAATTTCGCTATGAGGAACAAATAATGTACCTATGATCGGAAACATTGAATATTTAGATAATGTGAACTCTGGTATGGTAAGCATGAGAAGGGCAATAATCATATTTTCTCTAATAGGGCTTACCCAACGAAAACCCGATCATTTCTACTAGGGTTAAAGATTATAAAATTGCCAAAAATGTGGCATATATCATGTTGATTTAATAGTGTTCAGTTTTGAACATAGTATATGTAGCCGCGGTAGCTCAGTGGTTAGTGCGTTGGAATGCGAGCCGAAAGGTCTCCGGTTCAAGCCTGGACTGGGGCTAACAACATCTTTTCATAGAAACATTTTTCTATACCGCGCTACTTCTCGGCAGTAAATAGAAAACCTACGAGAGTAAATATTGCCTATGAAAAGCTCTCACCCGCCCTTCAGATTCGGCATTAAACTGTAGGTTCCACCACTTTGAGTACAAGTATAACACGCACAGCTCAAAATGGTGAGAGAGCTCGGCCAAAGTTCTTATAGAACTGTAGCGCCAAACTATTAT